>JAREYC010000001.1:238092500-239342500 GCA_030015325.1 Cryptoblepharus egeriae
CCATTGTCTTCAATGTGTGGATAGAACACACATTTCATTTGTAACAATGAAAATACATACTGCATATTGGATATTTACATTATGATTCACAACAGTAGCAAAATTACAGTTATAAAGAAGCAATGAAAATAATTTTATGGTTGGGGGTCCCCACAACATGAGGAACTTATAAAGGGGTCACAGCGTTAGGAAGTTTGAGAACCACTGTCCTAGAGCATCCCCAACAGGTGCCTGTCGAGCCTCTCCTTGAAGATCCCCAGTGATCTGGGGATCATTCAATCTCACCCCATTTGGAGCAGCCCATTTGCAGAATGAGATGGGGCTGGTTCCTTGGCTGCTACCATTCTCACCTCACCCCAACAAAAGAGCAAGAGGTCTTCTGCTGATGTTCAGGAGCTCAGAGGTGGAGAGGGCTCTGTCTTGTTAAACATCAGACTAGGCTAGGACAAGCCACCTCACTTCTGGACATGACAGTCCTGGTTCCTATACACTCTTTTCACAAAAATTGATAAATTCAACCTCTTTATATAAGGAGTGTCCATTATTCTTCATATTTAGTGGATCAGTAAATTTAAATAAATAATAATACACTTTGGAACCAGAGTCTAAAAGAGGAATTTTATCAGGGAGTATAAAGGATTCTTGGGACCCTTTCCCAAAAGAAGAGGGGAAGGTCTAACAGGGTGAGAAGGTGACAGCAAACAGAACAGCTTCCATAGCCAAGGACTACTGGGTATCCTAATGTGACATGATGGATCAAAACAACAAGATTTGAGACACTGTTGTATAATTTGCAGGCTCTTATATTGTTTGTATAATAACATGGATGGAATAACAGAATAATGGAATATGGGATGCAAAACAAAGGACCACTCCTTTGTCCAGGACCACTTCAGGGATAATCAGAAATTATCAGTTTTAATAGATTTGCCATTGGACAGCTTTTGGACAGCTTCAAGGCATTTGGACAGCTTCAACCCAAACTGGACTTTGTTGCATATAAACAGATTGAACTATGTCAATATATTGAGGAATAACTGAAATGAGTACATTTATCGGAATTGCTATGAAAATCTTGGCATCTTAAAGGTGTATGAGTGTAGTTAGTATACAAGAACCATAGAATCTTAGAACTGGAAGGGTCCCAGTAGGTCATCTTGTCCAACCCCCTTCCTGTAGCAGGAAATCCTCCTAGAGCATCTCCAACAGGTGCTCGTCGAGCCTCTGCTTGAAGATCCTCAGTGAAGGAGAGTCCACCTCCTCCCTTGGCAATCTGTTTCACTGCCAAACTGCCCTCACCATCAGGATTTTTTTCTGGATATCTAACCGGAATCTCCTTTCTTGCACTTTGTACCCATTGGTTCTAGTTCTGCTTTCAGAAGCAGGAAGGAACAAATGAGCCCCTTCCTTCATATGACAGCCGTTCAGGTATCTGAAGAGGGCAATCAGGTCTCCTCTCAGCCTTCTCTTCCCTTGGCTAAACATCCCAAGTTCCCGCAACCTTTCCTCATAGGGCTTCCCTTCCATCCCACTGATCATTCTTGTCGCTCTCCTCTGGACTTGCTCCAGTTTGGCTGCATCTTTCTTAAAGTGAGGGGCCCAGAACTGAACACAGTACTCAAGGTGAGGTCTAACCAAATCATTCTAAGGTGAGTCTAGAATAACACATCCCAGTATATACTATGGACTTAGAAAACCCAGACACTAGGGTCAATGTAGCAGGAACTTTAGTAGAAAGCGATCCAGAAAACCCCCCACCAAAGGAACCAGGAGGCACCCCAGAGGCGAGGATCTAAGTTTGAGGCAGGCGGAGCGTTCTCCCTTCCTCCACCGAGAATAGGAGTGTCATAGGTAAGAACTCCACTTTTCTCGGCAGAAGGAAAGGAGAACGCTCCTAACCAATGGGATACAGCCGAGCAGTATCCGTCCAGAGAAAGGGTGGGTAGATTCGAGAACCTTACGGTGCCACCACCTTTTGCAAAACCCTCCTGCCAAAAGCCGCATCCGCTGAAGCAGCCTGATCAATCCTATAATGTTTTGTAAAGGTTGAGGGAGTAGACCATGCCACAGCCCTGCAGATGGATTCCAGGGAGGCCATCCACTCAAAGGCAGCCGAAGTCACTGCACTACGGATTGAATGGGCAGTAATGCCGGCAGGAGGTTCCCTTCCAGAGGACGAGTACGCCAGAGCTATAGATCCCTGTAACCAATTAGCCAAAGTCGCTAGAGAGGCACGTTTCCCCACTTTGGCTCCCTTAAAAAGCACAAAGGGGCAGTCTGTCTTGTGGACCTCCTTGGTCCTATCCACATAATACTTAAGAGCCCTCCTGGCATCTAATTTATGCCAGAAAATCTCCGCAGGTGACTGTGGGTTCGGGCAGAAGGATGGGATGACTAACTCCTGAGCCCTATGGTACCATGAATTGATTTTAGGCATGAAGGCTGGATCCGGTCTAAGGACCACCTTATCCCTGTGGAATATGTATAAATTAGAATTTATAGATAAGGCCCCTAGTTCAGATACCCTGCAGGCAGATGTAGCTGAAACCAGGAAACAGGTTTTTAGTGACAAAAACTTCAAGTCCATGGAATGCAGTGGCTCAAAAGGGGACTTGGTCAGGGCGTTGAGAACCAGGTGTAGATCCCACGAAGAGAACCTGTGCACTGTTGGGGGATTGATACGACTTACCCCTGCCAAGAAACGACGTACATGTGGATGATGAAGTGCCTTGCCACCACCAGTCACCCCCAGGGTACTCTTCAAGGCTGCCACTTGCCGCTTCAGAGTACTGGTGCTGAGACCCTTCTCAAGGCCATCCTGCAAGAACTCCAAAACCTGCTTAGTTCTAACAGAGAATGGTGAGTAATGTTTAGATTTGCACCACGAACAAAACTTTCTCCAGGTGCCATTATAATTTTTAACTGTGGACTCCCTCTTGGAGGCCAAAAGAGTGTCCACAATCTTGTCAGAATAACCCCTATGAGTCAAGTCTTCCCGCTCAACCGCCAGGCAGTTAAGTGGAATAGGTCTGGCCGAGGATGAAGTAGCGGTCCCTGCGACAATAAGTCTGCCCTGAGAGGGATTCTCCACCCCAGCTCCGTGCTGAGACGGAGGACGTCCGGAAACCATGGTCTCCTGGGCCAGTGAGGAGCCACCAGGTGCACCTCCGCCCCCACCACCCGTACCTTCCTCAAGAAGAGAGGGATCAGTTGCAGTGGAGGGAAGGCATAAAGGAGACCCCGAGGCCAAGGATGCTGTAGAGCGTCTGTGCCTACCGCTGTGTTTGTCGGGAGTTGGGACAAAAATTTTGGCACCTGCTTGTTGTATTGAGTGGCGAATAGATCTAGAACAGGCAGACCCCATCTTTCGACTAACAACTGAAAGACCTCCGGATGAAGTCGCCATTCCACCTCACTGATTTGTTGTCTGCTCAGCCAGTCTGCTGTGACGTTGGCTGAGCCTGCGAGGTGCTCTGCCTTTAGGGATTGAATGTTCTCCTCGGCCCAGGACAGAAGGAGAGTAGTTTCGTTCATTAGCAACCTGGAGCGGGTACCGCCCTGTCTGTTGGTGAACGCCTTGGTTGTCATGTTGTCCATCCTGATCAGAACATGTGCCCCCTGTAGTTGGGACTGGAAATGTATCAATGCTAGCCTAACAGCCCTCAACTCTAACAGATTGATGCTGTGGGTGACTTCGGTCAGGGTCCAGGTTCCCTGAGTCAGTAACCCCTCCAAATGGGCCCCCCAACCCAGAAGAGAGGCATCAGTGGTCACTACCTTTCGAGGAGGAAGGGCCATGGATACTCCCTGTGCCAGTCGCCCCGGGGCTAGCCACCACTGTACACTCTGCAAGAACTGAGTGGACAGTTTGATTGGAATGGATCTCCTCTGCTCTATAAGGTGTAGGTAAGGTTGGAGGAGATGAATCCTAAAGTGTCTTTAGGATTGCAGCCTAAGTAGACTTCATAGAATCATGCACATTGAATGCATGTTTTGAATTCAATTCCAGTGTTTTGTCATCATTTTTACATTCAGTTAATATTTTTATATGAAAATTTTTTATCAGTTGTGGAACAAATCGTGTGAGTTTCCATTATTTCCTATGGGATAAATCAACTTCATGTAAAGAACGTTTCACGTAACAAACATGCTTCCGGAATGAATTAAATTTGTTATGTGAGTCGTCACTGTACTTAATAGTTCCTCACAAAAATATACTTTCCCTTTTTTGGAAAAAATTTCCCCATCTCCTTTCTGAAATGTGCTGTGCTGGAGCCATGCATTGATCTTAAAGTAATTACTACCCCCTGGGGGCACCCTTAGCAAAAATATACCACTTTTGGGCAAGGAACACATATAGATATATATTACTGTAAAATCCAATCTTGTCACTAAGAGGATTGTCAGTGTTCTCAATACTGATGTACTTGGGGCTGAATATTGTTCATCAAAATAAGGGTGATTCAACATGGAAATTTTGATCCATAAATTTTGATCCATAAAAATTTTATCGAGGTTCTCGTTGTTAATTAAGATGATAAATTCATCTTAGGTTGCAATCCTAAAGACTCTTTCCTGGGAGTAAGACCCTTTGAATACAGTGGGCTTACTTAAATCCCATTGTGTTCAATGGGTCTTACTCCCAGGAAAGTGTCTTTATGATTGCAGCCTATATCTCAGTTGGATTTCTGAATCCCTTTACATATAGTGAATGTTTTCAATTCTTCCATATATGTACAGTGGTACCTCTTAAGACAAACGCTTTGTAAGAAGTACACTTTGAAAGACAAACTAAAATTTCTAAGGAATTCTGATTTGTAAGACTTGTAAGTCAAACAGTTTTGGCAGTTTGACAAATAGTTTTACATGGAAAATTTGTTGTAAAACCAACAAACTGATGGATCTGCATTAAGAGCAACAGCAAGAGGTTATGGATTTGATCTCATCTGCAGAGGAGGAGGAGAATCAGGAGGAATTCCTGAAATAAAATGGGATTAAGTACAATTGGGAAATTGTGCAAAATTTTGTAGAAAAGCACCACCCAGATAAGGCTGTAGCAGTGCAAGCAATGAATCTGTGTAATGACATTTCCGTGAAATCCTCAAAAGAAGACAAAAGGAAGTGTCATTAGAAGGTTTCTTGTAGAAGTTGCTCAAAAAGACACCAGTGAAAGACAGTTTTAGTGAAAATTAGTCATCCTTGGCCATAAAAGTTTTTCTTTTCTGTTTTACTGTATAATATATTATAGTGTTTTTAATTAATATTACAGTAATTGTGTTCTGTATTATATTACAGTGTTTTGAATTCAATTCCAGTGTTTTGTCATCATTTTTGCATACAGTTAATATTTTTATATGAATATTTTTGGGTTGTAAAACCAATCGTCTGAGTCTCCATTATTTCCTATGGGAAAATCCGCTTTGTAAGAAGAACGTTATGTAAGAGCACAATCCTAACCATGTCTACTCAAAAGCAAGCCCCATTGTGTTCAATGGGTCTTACTCCCAGGAAAGTGTCTTTAGGATTGCAGCCTATGACAAACATGCTCCCAGAACGAATTATGTTGTTCTTACAAGGCACCACTGTATATAAAATATTTGGCCTTCAACAGATGCCATAAATGCTACTCAGCTTGCTTACACAATGAAATGGTCAACAAAACTCCATTTTCTATAGTTCTCATTTAAATTCTCATCCTTTCCATAATCAATCCCCATCACCTGGAGAAAGTCGTTTTCACCCAGAATACCACTGCCCAGGCATGTAAAGGAGGGACCTTAATTAGTACGTGAAGAGGAGGAAGAATTGTAGTAGGTGCTGTAACATCTCAACGCACAAATAAATTGGAATGTATTTGTTCACTCCAATAATGCATACAGAACACTAATAAGCACCCAAACAACACATACAATTATTATTCCTCAGAAGCCATCTCTCCTCTTTCCAAAAAAGCTATATTACCTGATAACAGCTTAGACTACAATTTAAATACTCCAGTTACCAATTAGCTAGGCTGTGGGTGGCACAAGCGGTAAAGATGCTGTGCCTGTTAACCAGCAGGCCAGGGTTCGAGACCCGGGTTGGCCCCACAAGACAAGGCGAGTTCCTGTCCTTAGCCCAGCTCTGCGACGCCAGCTGGATCCAATCATATTGGCTCTGCCTTTCCATTGGACTAATTCAGTGGTGTGGAGAGGGGGGATTTGCTGCTTGGGTAACAGCCTCTCCTCCATAACACTCCAACCCAGGCTTTCGTGCTTCATATGCAGCGTATGCAGCTCCAAGCACCTTACCATAGTCTTTCAAGACTGACTGAGGCCTGCTACCAATTAGCTGCAAGATGGATTACAAATTCATCATGCATTACCAGGTATTTGTTTTTAGTGCTCTCCTGAATCTTATAGGCTGTTGTGACACCTGCAGCCTCTTAATTCTTCTGCTTATCTTTCATTATTTTTTATAATAAAGTTTTATAATTCTTTTATTTGTTATCATCCAGCCATAATGCTCTTAGTCCCCTTGCTTACTGGGCAAGAGACACTCTTTCAAGTGGGTGTTCCTCTTATTTAGCAGGGGGAGAGTAACTGGCCCTAAACACCCCAGCAATGTCTGTTCTAGTGGCTTCTGTGGGTATTCTTTTTGCACTTTAGATTGTGAGCCCTTTTGGGACTGGGACCCATTAGCTATTAATTAGCTATTAATTTTTTCATTTCTTGTAAACCGCTTTGTGAACTTTTCAGTTGAAAAGCGGTATATAAATACTGTAGATAGATAGTCCCTTACTTAAGATTCCAGTGTCTGTATTTAAGTTGAAACATATTTGAAGTTGAAACATTTGGTTCTTCGCTGTCCAACACAGTCACACCACTGAAGAACATACTGCATTTTTCCAAAAGTGCCAACACCATGGTCCATAGCTAAATATTTGTATCTCTGGGGGCCAGTGTCATTTCAAAGGGATTCCTATGGATGCCTACCAAACTCTGAAAGTCAGAGACTTTCTGTATTCATTCAAATTGCTCCTGATGTATTATTATTTATTAACCACTGGAAGAGACACTTGTTCAGCAGGCTGAAGCAAAGAGACAGACCCAAAAGCAGAGAAACCTGGGGCCTGGGCAGGGGACAGAATTTGTTTGTCTTCAGTGTGGAAGGGATTGCCACTCTCGAATTGGCCTTTTTAGCTACACTAGATGCTGTTCAGGACCTCCAATCAGAGCACGATACCACAGCCTTTCGAGACTGAAGGATGCCAATGATGTATTTATACATGGCTTTGAAACAAAACAAAAAAGATTACAAAGTGACCTGCAGAAAAAAAATCAAATAATTAAATGGCTCCCACTGGAGAAAGTAAGACAATGCAAGAAGGGAGGAGGACAAAATGGGTGCGGAGGTGGCATAATGGGGTATGGTTAGGCTGTTGCAAGGGAAAGATCCATCACTGATGGACCATGCTGGACCTTACTCCCTTTCTCTTCTTGGAATTGCAATGGCAAACTTGCTAGTGCAAATCCAATGAGAGCTGTTGTGGGTTTGGAGGCATAAGCGGACAATAAGGGATTTTAAAATCATCTTTTCCAGCTAAAGGTACCAGGGTCCACCCACCTCCCCCCACAAGGATTGCAGCATTCACCAGTTAGGCATTGCCGGGATGGTAGGGAGGGACAATAAAATTGCACTGTTAATTTATGTTAAAGAGCTTCTTCAAGGAAGTGTGTGGACTGCATTATAATGTCCACAAAATGGTGCAGGCTTCATAGGGATCAATGTCTAAGGGAAGAATACAAAAATCTGGCAAATCTTCCAAGAACTAAAAGTCACCAAAAACATTATAACTAACACTTCTTGGCTTCAGGGATCTCAACCATCCTGAAATTCTGGAGATTTCCGTTTTTAAACTACAGTACTCCATTTCAGCTTTAGCTCTCTGATAACTTTAATTAATATGTTTCTCTTTTTCGCTGATTACTCTGATCCATAATCAAAGCCTGATTTGTGACATCCACAATTTTTTCCCCTTAAGAGATACTTAAGACTGCTCAAGAGGCTTTGCATTACCATGAGTTCACTATTGATCACTGTCAAAGCTGCTTAACTTGATCAGCTTGGTCATGATGCCTGACACCATTTTCTACATCCCATTGATTACCAGCAGCCGCTCGACTAACCTTGGATGTCATCTTAGCTTTTTACGTAGTAAGTTATTGCCAAATGCCTGGGGAAAAGTAACATTGAGAACAGCCTCCCTTTGGGTTGAACCTGGATCATAGATGAGATTTCTTGGTTTATCAAAAAGACACAGTCTTTTGTCAGAATGAAGGTGAAAGCTGCATACCTCATCCCATCAGTTAACTCAGTAGAGTCCCAGCCTCCTTCTACTCTAACTGGGCAAGATGCACTTTTCCAAATGGGTGTTCATCTTTTATTTAGCAGGGGAAGCCCTCTTCAACCCAGCGTGTTTTCTCTAGTGGCTTCTGTATTTTTTTAAAGCTTACTAGATTGTGAACCCTTTTGGGACAGGGAGCCATTAGCTTCTTCATTTTCTCTGTAAACCGCTTTGTGAACTTTTAGTTGAAAAGTAGTATATAAATACTGTTGTTCTCTGCAGTGATCACCATTTGAGGCTGATTAGTGGGACTCACTTTGACTGCCAGAAAGGTTGTAAGGCACAAATCTGTATAACCATTCATCAAATATGTGAGGCAGGTGTGAAGGATGTATGGGTGGAAGACACCCATTATCTTTTTTTAATAATGGGAAAAAGATACTTTTGAGTCAAAATGAAATATCCTAAAACCAAGTGGAAGGAAAAATCTGTTCCAAGCATTTTTTGAACAGGAAGGAGAAAGGAAAGGGATGAGTAAGGAGACAATCTCCACCCAAAGCAGAGGTTGACAGTGCTGTATAACAATCAAAGAGCAATAGTAAAGAAACGTTAAGATTTTATGGCAAGATTAGGTAGCGTGGAATACAGTCAAGATCTAACCCAAAGAATAGAAATAAGGTTGAAGCTCTCTAAAAAGTATGTGTTATCTCTTCAAAAGAGACACTATTCTGTATGTCCCGTGACAGCTGAATTTTTCAATAAGACATTCTGTGCCAAACCACAGTGCTGAGGCCTTGCTTAGGGCATATGTGCTTTGCATCTTCTAATCTTCAGAAGTAATCAGGTCAGTCTCTCTTCTCCACTTCCACTTCTAGAACACATAAAATAAGACTTTGTTCCAACAACACAGTCAACAGGAGCAATATTTTCTGCACAATGTTTTCCTCCCATTTCCATCCTTCAAGGACCAACCAAGAGTTGCAAAAGAAAACGTCACCTCCAACCCCGCTGAAATGAGCTGCCATGCTCCAGTGCCTCAGACCAGAAGCTCCCAACATACTGTGAGAAAGGAAAAGGCCAGCTTCCCCCTCTGCTGCATCCTAAGGGCAATGAGTTGAGGCCTCCAAATTAATTTTTGTTCAAAGCCTTTTCCTTTGTTAAGACACAGGCACAAACAAGCACCCAAAAAGCAGAAACTAAACAGGGAAGTGGAAAGAGGGGACAAAGATGCAGTTCACGAGTGAAGATCAGACTAGTCAATAATCTGTCTGGTCCCCAAAACTATTCATTCAGCTGACCTTTGACAATGAGTGGGAGATTCTCTTTTTGGCTGCAATCCTAAAGACACTTTCTGGGAAGTAAGACCCACTGAACACAATGGGGCTTACTTTTGAGTAGACATGGTTAGGATTTACCCTTTGTCACTTTCCTGCAGATAAGCAGGCTACAGGCAACAGATAGGAGGCTGATGTGTACAGAGCCAGACTAGTCTAGTCAGCCTAGTAGTAGTTCTTCAGGGCCCTAGGCAGAGATTGGTCTTCTACAATGTGGGAAACCCCCACCCACAAAAAAGCAGAAATAAGAAAGATAACAGATAACAGACTAGTGTGGGATTCTTGTCCCAAAACTGAATTTGCAACCCCTCATTTCATAAGACGCCAATAACAAGGGATCTGTGAAAACCACACACATTTATTGTCACAAGCTGTCTTTATCGCATTTACCGTATACATCAGGCTATACCCACTTCAAGAGCCTGGTATATTTTACCCCTTCATTAGTCACTGCTGAGCCTACAGACCTCAAAGAGGTCTTTCCTTCTGCTATCAGAGCGATTAAATCATTTTAATTATTTTTAATGACATCTCATTTTAAAATTTTTGTTTTTAAAAAACCCATTTTAGAGATTATGTGAACGCCTGTGAAAAATGCTGGGACTCATTCGACAAGAGTGATTGTGATCAATGTTCACTTTGCATTTGTTTTCCAGCAGTAGGAATAAAACAGTTTAGAAGGCCATGTCCACACTGAGACTTTAGTCTATTTCTTGCTACAGTACACAATGGTTGAGATCCACCAATGGGCTTCTAGCCAAACTTCCCAAACCCAGCTGATCCTTTAGGAGTAGAGTCTGCAGTTATCAAACTGCAGAAATGTTATATACAGGCACTTTCAATAGGATAAGGAAGATATTTTGTCCTCTAAGTCTTACCACTGAAAGAAAAGAAAGTGTTGACATACTCCAGACCAAGAAAAATGGTTAAACATTTCAATATTCCAGCCCCCTTGAAGGAATGTTGATACCACCAGGTGTTCTCCATAAAGATGAAAATGCAGATCACTCTTAAAGACTAGATACTTGTTCATTACGAGATGGAGATGCAGTAGAGGAACATCACACATTAGGGTTCTAGATTGGAAGCCAATATTGGTACAGCAAGAGAACCAGTATGTAATTCAACAGGTCACATTGGTGAGAAGGCTTTTCTGATCACACTGCTGGTTTGGATAGTAAGGTAATTCACTTCCTTTCTGTCCTTGTGTTATGACTATTGATGACATGGAGTCTTCCAGGTTAAACCCATCATGCTAGAGTTTTCACCATATAGGGTCCTTCCAACCAATAGCCAATCTTCCTGTAGTAATCCCTGGTGCCCACACCTGCAGGCAAAAAACATATGGCAGATTTACAAGTGACTGCGGAGGCAACAAATGAAAAATGATACGGACAGCTTTTGTATTAAAACAAGGTAAGCTTTAAAAAGATAAATAAAATCCAATGAATAGAAGATCAGAAGGCGCTTTGTGACAGAAACACTCTATAATGTAAGTGCCAAAATACTACCAGTAGATATTACTACCTGTAGCCAGAAATTGGTCCTTCTTGTTTGTCCTTACCCATCCATCAATATATCTGAACACATGGTCCCTCCTCATCTCTTTCCCTGTATCAGTCCTTTGCCTGCCAGCCCTCCATCCTCACCCCCCCCCCCCACAAGATCGGTTCCATCCAAACTGTATTCTGGTTCTTTGTGACAGTCACTTCTCCATAAAAATTCAAGTGCCAAAGACTATTCCAAAATGTTACAACACTTCAGTCAGTGGCAAGTGATGTGAGATACATATTGTGAGAATTGACTGTCTGAGCTGACCCATACACTGAGAACTACCTTGGTGATTCTGTGCCCGAGGACTCCACTATCAGAAGTATCACAGGTAAGCATGTAGGACAGACCATTTCTGCTGTGGTACCCAGAAGCTGGAACACTCATAAGGTCAATGGCAGGATGTTTCAATCCATGGGTATGGGACATACAGATACAGCATGCCCACTACTCATGGCTAGCTCAGAGACTTGAATACAGACAAAACTTCTGCTCATCAGAAGGAGCAGTCCAGTTGCGGTGCCTCCAGAATTCTGATCAGTTGTCCCCAAGGCCCACCTGACCTCTACTCTGCAAGTGCAAAGGAGCTCTATGGTACCAATCATTGAGTGGGCCAAGGATCTGGAACACCACTGTTGTCTTTCAAGGTTCATTTGCTCTCCCTTCCACCCTCCCTTCAACTGCATCATATCCTGCAGAGCTCACAAACCAGCTGCACTGTGGAGGCTTTCTGTTAGCATCCAACGGAGAAACAGAATCACTCCAGGAAAACAAAGACAATAACAGATATAGAAACCCCTGCAAGCTGCCTTCCCTGCTGCAGAAAAAAAAAACTTTTGTGGGTCTAGAGGATCTCTCAAAGCAGCTTGACAAATAAAGAAGCAGCAGTTGGGATGGCTGAGAATTTGGATGCTAATCAGCTAAAGCCCATTCCAAAGGTCACTGTCACCAGCTCATTTGACCAACACTTTCTCGGAACAGTGCAGACTGTTTCTCAGAGCCATTCCCCACTTTGCCTCAACAGGCAAAAGGACCCTGCAGAATGGGGCATCCAGGAACTTTTAGTATTCTCACATTTTTAACCAGCTCTTCTTCCAAGGAGCTTAAGGTGCTAAGTATGTATGTTCCCTCCCGGGAATATCTCACTTTACCTCCATCACAACCCTGTACCATGCCTTTAAGCTAGGAGTTGGGGACCATTGGCCAGCAGCACATGGGAATGTTCAGAGTTGAGAAGAATCATACTGGAGTCTGTCTGCAGGTCTCCTTAGACCAAGAATTACCAGTAAAGTTTAATAACTGGAGTACGGCTGGATTCAAATCTCCACTTAGCCCTGAAACACATAGGTGATCTTAGGTCAAGTGCCATCTCCCTTACACAAGCTGTCCTCACAGGGTTGTTGTGAAAATGCTGGGGTGTGGACAGCAGAGCAACCAGTTCCTCTATACTGCCCTGAGTAACTATGTAATAAAGAACTGTAACTCACCATCAGCCACCCTGGCTCATCCATTCCTCCACCAAACAGCTGTCTGGCTATCTCATTCCTAAGATCCTATTAATTCTACTCTTCCCAACAAAAGGTTGTTATACATTACTTAGAAGTTGGCCAAATGAATCTAATTCCTACATGCCTCAGGACACATTCCATGTAAACTACCCTCTGAACCTCTTCCATCTCTTCTTCTCCAGTGGAGAAGTGGCACTGCTAAAGAGGTGCTGCTGGAAGAGCCCAGTTACCATGTGGGCCATACAATAAGCCTCTGGAGACTATGGGCACAATCCAGAGAAACTATGGGAGCACGTAAGAGACATTACATGCCCCCGTAGTTACTGCACCACCTAGTGAAAACCTATGGGAAATTCATATTGCAATCCAGAGTAACTTGTTCTTACTCTGGTGCAAGGACTCCCCGTAGTTACTTTGGATTTCATCCTATATCTGGGTTGTGGGCCTTAAGTTTAACAATGCATCTTAAAGGCATTCTTTGAGCTTATTTTTGGAGCTAGAAATGCTATCCTAATTTCAAATTAAATTCTAATAACTATTATTTCAACATGTTTCTTTCAGAACATGTTTCCTTCAGATTTTTTTGTAAATAGAAAAAGCACAGTGGACATGATTTATAGGTTATATTTAAATTAGCTCCTCTGGCTACCCGATTCCCCACCCCCCATAGAAAACCTCTCCCACGACCAGCAAGCTGTTTGGTACAGCTGTGGATGAGGCAGAGACGAAAAAGTCATTAATGAAATATTGCCATCTCTCTAGGAAATCAAGGAGATGTAATTGCTCCATCTGGACACTTTATTCTGGTGTTGGGGCTGGAAACGTAATCAACACCTTGACCCTGTGCACATGGCACACGCAAATCCCCAGCAAGCAGGAATGTGCGTGCCAACCAACTGGCATTTACAGAATCCTTGTCTGTTATCCCAAAAATATCACTGCTAGAGTAAAGTAGAAAATGACAGCATGAACCACTTGCTGTTTTTAAAATCCATGTCATACATTTTCATCTTCTGCTTCCTCCTTATTCTAGTTTGTGTTGTTTGATCCCACTGAGAAGGAAAATAAAGGTATTCTGTACTTCACTGCAGTTTGCCACAAAGCTTAAGAGTAACAATTCTCCTATTACAACCCTCCCGCTCTGGCATTTGCCAGACTGAGTCCAGAAAGTGCCTTCTGTCCCTAAAGTGCCTTGTGAGTTAGGCCAGGGGTGCCAGTCACCTCTACAAGCTGCCTTAACGATTTGGAAACCCTTCTCTGCTGCAGGTTTTTCATTAGGTCACCCCACATCTGTGAAAAACAGGAGGCCAAGGCTCATTATATTTCACTTGCAAAATTCCTAAAGCCCAAGGTGGCTTTCAACAAAACCCTATGAGTTCCATGTAACCACCCTGGATTTAAAAACAAAACACTGATCGGTGGCTCTGGGATGTGGTACAAATGCCAGCAGGTGTGCCCCAATTAGAAATCTGGAAAGAAGCTAGGACAACTTTCAAGGAAGGGTGGTCCTTAGGCCACACTCTGACGTTTAAAGAGCAGGAAAGAGAGAGGTCCCTCTGTGGCCCTAATCTGCTTCCGAAAGGAACTGGCTCACGAAAGGCCAGGCAGCTTGGACGTCAGCAGTTCCTAGAGCCTGCCCATTCTCAGCTGCCGCGTGCGCTCAGGCATAGAACGTTTCTGGCCTGTGTCCATGTTAATTTTCTAGTTGATGGCGCACAAATCGAAATCTGTTCTGTGGGAAAGCTGATCAGTCTGCTACGTGGTAATTAATTCATAGCGCAAACCAGTAGCCCTGCAAGCCACGTCACCAAAACAAAGGCAAGTAAAACCGTGATAGCTCCTCCACCCCATCCTGAAAACATTTTCCGAAAGACAAAGGAATACGATGCAAATATGGTTCAGCTTGAAGCCAGCACAGGGTAGAAACAGCATTTTACAAAGTAGCTAGACATCCTGCAGCATTTAAAGAAGTCTCTCCCCCCTCCCCACACAAACACTAACCTTCAAGGAAAAGCTATTGTTACTTTCAAGGCCACCAGCAGAGATCGCAGACCTCCAGGATGCCCCTGTCATTTGGTAGTTTATGAGGACAGATCAGGAGGTGTGTCATTCCCCCATCCTTCAACTTTTACATTTCACTACGGGTTACTACACAAGGTTTAGGTGTTCTCTTAAGAAACAATAATCGAAAGCCTTTAAAAAAATACAAAACCAACGATGCTACTTGTAAGGCCCCTTCCTTTTTTCATCCAAAACATGCAGGAACCAGAAGGCTTTTAACCCTTTCCTCCCGCAGCATTGTTTTCTCACTTGACCTCTCCTACCCCACTGATAACTGCTCTTGAAGTTGCTGTTTCCAGCAAACAGCAGATTGAGTTTTAGAAAGAAAATGCCATTGAAAGTGAGGTTTTAACCCCCACTGTTTTTATCTAGGAAATGTTTTTATGATGCTATTATGAAATTATGTTTTATTAAAATAACTTTTATATAAAAGTTATTTTATTGCTAATGCCTGGTATTTATATTTTACTGTGTTATTATTGTGTTTTAGTATATTTATTTATTCATATTTTAGTGTTTTATAGTGTTTTATTTAGGGCGCAATCCAGAGTAACTACGGGGAGTCCTTGCTCCACTGTAAGAACAATTTGCTCTGGACTGCAATATGAATTTCCCATAGGTTTTCAATAGGAGGTGCAGTAACTATGGGTGCACACAATGTCTCTTGTGTGCTCCTGTAGTTACTCTGAATTGTAGGGTTAGTATTTTTAGATACTGTATAGTGTTTTATTCAATATTTTAAGGTCTTGGGTGCCTTTGGAGTACAAATCCAATAAATAAATAAAACAGAATCAAGCTGTGGTTAGGAATCTTGGGTTGCAGGCAAACCATTGTTTCTGTGGTCTGTAGTTTGAGAGGTTTGTAAGAAACTGCAAACAATGGTTTGCCACAAACAAGCCACAGTCAGAAGCTTCTAATCTCCATTCTTCAAATGCAGGGGAAAGGGTGAAAGAACTGTGACAAGCCTCAAACTCATAATGGCAAACCATATAAGCCTATTTTCAGTGTAGAAAAGTGGCTGATACATTATTACATAAAGATCACATACTGTAGCCCCTTAATGCTTTTTTGGGGGTACTTTATAGAAGAGGTTAGATGGGAAGCTGGTATAGCTCTGGATACAGGGTTTCTTCATTTTTTGGGCAAAAGTAGGATGAAGAATCACTTCAAATTATTATAATTATTTCAGCCTCCCTGGAAACTTCCTCAAAAGAATGTTAAATTTTAAAAATCAAAGGAGAAAACTCAACCTTGCCAACCCAAGGCAGGAAAAGCCACATACAAATGCCTCTGACTTCCTCTTACAACATTCACCAGCTGTAGTCTTGGCAGCAAGAGAGATTTCCAGCTGAGAGAAAGATAGATCTGACATCTTCTAAGGTACAGGCGTATTAAGAACTTAAAGACGGCACACGGAGTGAAATGCTTCCACAAAGCCAGCCCATATATTTCATGCATTTCACGCTGGTTCAGGACGAGCACTTAAACGCTCCTCAAGTGTTTCCTTTAAGCTACTTCTCTTATAGTACAAATCAGTAACCTTTGCTGGAAAAAACTAGTTCTTCAGCATCTTTGGAAACCAGCTGAAAGTTTGTTCAGAAGACCAAACAGGAAGAGTGTCATTGGAAGAAGGATGGGAAGTTGTTAATGTTATTGATACGGATGCCAATGTTCTCATGGATGTTCTCAAACTTTTAGGGAGATTTACTCACTAAGGAAATTGCTTCTTATTGTAGAGGAGGGGTAAGAGCAGTAATATGATCCTCAGGAAACACTTTCTCTTTCTTAGGGCTGCTCTAGAAATGTTTGCAAATGAGCATTTCAAAGCACCTTCTTCAATCAGGATGTGATGTTTGTTTGTGAACGTTGGAACCTCAGGGAGGGCTGTGTGGGGCTCCCTGAATCTCCTGGAGCCTGCAGCAGTCCTATAAAGTGACAGTAAGTGCAAGCACTTTCCTCAGCAATGTGATCCTGGCAATCACACCACTGCTCTCATCCCTTCCTCTGCCCTGTAAAGGGACCAGAGAACCTTTACAACATGAACTAGCGGGTTGTGGCCCACTTGTTTGAGAATCACTGCTTTATCCTCTTATATCTTGAGCCCTTGGCATGATCTGCAAGACCACAAGGCAGAAACCTTAAGCAGCCCTGGGTCTGGTACTCTCTTAGAACTCCTGTTTGCTGCCCAAAGGTCTTCAGAGATGAAAGATGGGGTATAAACATGACAAAATATCTCCTGGAGGGACCACAATCAATACAGTGTAAAGAAAAATAGCAACACTGACAGGGTCAAAAGTTTTCTAGCACAAATGCAACATGATCAAGACTGGTGCTGGTTTGTTTGGGTTGAATTTAAACTGGAACTATATAAAAACTATACTGCATGAAGGTGCATTACACAGACCTGCAGTTCATATATTGCATATTCTCTGAACTATCTTTTTCTCCTACCACCTTCTGCCTGAAGCTTTCGCTGACAATACTGCTGGGGACTGAAACCTGGATCTTCTTAATACACCAGGCATGTGCATAAGCCATGACTCCTCCAAAGAATACAAGCTGCCTTTCTCTCAAATTATCAAACAAGGTTAATCCTTCTTAATCTAGAAGTCAGTTCCAGCTATTCTGATTTACAATAAAACCCTGTAAGAGACGAAGCTGAAGATCACACTAGAATACATTTTCTTGGTAGCAGCTGGAGGCAACTTTTTCTTTAAGAGTTCTTTATCTGCCTTTCTTTTGCACTGTGCGGAATCAAGCTTGGACCTTCAATACTGTAGTCTCCAAACTGCGGACTGCTATTTTTTTAAAATTACCTGTCTGGGCATGACAGTACTGAAGGCTCTCCGTTCTATGCCACATTTCTCTGATTTTTCATAGTCAATCATCTCATAAATCCACACTGAGCAGCCACTTCTTCTGCCCATCACCACAGAAGGTTCTGTGCTCTGATTTCCTGGCAAAAGCAGCTGCTTGCTGTGGATTTCTGAGACTGTCAATGGCAAAAACAGGGCTGCAGTACCTGAATGGAAAGGCTTTTCCACTGCCACAGCTGGACAGACAATTCTGAGACAGTGGATCCAGTCCATGGGCCATGGTTTGGATGCCCCTACCTTCAGACAGAGGAGTACAATTCATATGAGCTTTCATACTCATTCCATTCCATATGTAGCAGAAAAAAAACCATACAGCAAAGGAAAAGCTATTCACATCGCCCACATTAGCACATCAGCATGGCTATCCCATGGGATACAACATTTCCCTTAACAACATTTCCCTTAACCGACATTCACTTTGATACATCTTCAAATTGGTGATATTAGCATTAGAATGAGCCCTTTGTGGTTTATGTGATCATTAGAGAAGAGAACAGCTATCCAATTCCATCCAATTCATTTAGATACAGACTCAAATTGGCATCAGCAACAAAATTGGCCCTTTTGTTAACAGCTTTCCTGTCCTTACTGTCACGGTCTGCATTTTAGCAGAGAGGAAACTGTCACCTTTTATCCCTTTAAAAAGGATGGGGAGTGGGAAATGCTCATTTTTCCTGAGCAGCTTTATGAGGGCTAAGCCCATTGTAAGTTGCAGAAGAACTGGTTCCTCTCTGTAAATTTCATCTTTATTAGATGACTTGGTTATTCTCTTTTCCAAACAGAAATCTTGGTCTCAAGCATACAGCCATGTGATGCAATCAGTTTCATACAATGAAGTTAGTTGGCAGTAGATCCCGAAGATCTACAGGCAGGAAAAGTACTTCTTCACACAGGTCACAGATGTATGGAGCCCGCAATCTCTGATATGGCCACCAACTTAGATGCCTTCAAAGAGGATAAGATGTGCTTGTAGAGGAGAGCCATTTTTGCTTCTGGTGGGTTGCCAGATGATAGGAAATTTCTGTGATTGAAATTGTCATTTTCCAAATGACATTTTCATTTGGACTAATATTACCTCATCTGAATGGCAACAGCTCTTGTATTTCAGACACAGGTTTTTCTGCTGCTTACTATCAAATTACTTTAAAGTGGAAATGCTGAGGGTTGCACCTGAGATCTTCTGTTCTACCAAGTAGTTACAGCTCTTATCATCTCAAGACATCTGGCCCCAAAGAACTACTCTCAGCTTCATGTTTTAGCACTTTTCAAAGCCTCCACTGTCGATCCCTTTTTCCTTCTCTTCCCACAACAAAGGTGAGTTTAGTGCAGGTGTACTTATGAAGAAGATAATATCTGGAAGGCAACTTTGCTGGTTATACCTGAAATCACGGCAATCTTGCAGGACCCATGCTCTTCCTTAGCTATTCTTTCTGCCTCCTCCATCAGTAGCATTCCAAACCCCTAGAGGAAGAAATCAAAAGGTAGAAAAAAGTAATTGCATGCAAACTACATGGAAAGTGAAATGCTGGAATTAGCAGACAAAGCTTTTCAATATGATGGTGGTTGGGTGGCGGTGCAGAATAATAGTTTGAGTACTTCAGAGAAAAAAGAATGCACAGAGCACTGAGATATTTTCTTCTTTATGAATAGTGAAAACTACCTAGAGATAAAAGCTACATCAACTCCCTTTGAAAAAAACAGGGTGTTATTTCCAGAAGCCCCTTTATTGCTAAGTATTCTGCACATAATGGAGTCTATAATTCCTGTTTTATCACAATCAGCTTACCCACATTTGCCTTTCTAAGAGCACAATCCTAACCATGTTTACACAAAAGTAAGCCCCATTGTGCTCAATAGGTTTTACTTCTAGGAAAGTGTCTTTAGGATTGCAGCCTAAGAAGGCAATCCTATACAGACTTAATCTGGGAGTAAGCATCATTGAACAGAGTGGGACTTTCTTCTGAGTAAATATGTAAAGCTGTAAGTGAGGCAATGCAATTACAACCATCAGCAGACACACTGTCCCAGACAAGATTTTGCTTTAAAAATAAATGTTCTGTTTTATGAATTTGTTTTCTCATCGATAATGATGGCTGTAATAGGAGAATGACACATTGAGACAGAATACAAAACTACACACTCATCGGCTAAAGCAGAATGGGGCAGAGGAATACTGAGCACCCTTTCATCGTGGCATCCTCTTTTCTTTCAGAAAAGGGAAGGGAGGAGGACCTGCTACTTTTGGTGGTAGATCCTTTTGGTAGATCCATCCTCTTGAACAACTTGAGTTGAGCAAGGGATTAAGCACACTCTCCTCTACTGAAGCCACATGAGGGATTAACATTTCTCTCCTCTCCTCCATTTGAAACTCCAGCTGGGCTAAAGCATCCTAAATACAGTCCAGTTTGGAACTCTCTAATTGTGTTCCCTAAGAGGCCTGTGGGAGCTGGGCTGGGACTGCTTTTGCAGGACTTCTGCTGGGGATTTCAGTGTGGCCTTTCTTAAAGGCTGATCCTGTTACACATAATCATAGATTATCTCCAGATTCAACTACTGTAAGGGTCCTATGCGGGACTGTTCTTGAAAAATACCCAGAAGATTCTGCTGATGAAAAAATGAAGCAGATCAGCTGCTGCTGGGAATCTGATCACACAGTGCCAATATTATAGCAGCTTCGCTAGTTCTTAATTTGTTTCTTGGCCCCATCCAAGATGCTGGTTCTTGCCCTTCAAGTCCCAAACACTTCGGGACTTGAATACCTGAAAGAGCATCTCTGTTGACATGAAACTGCTCACAGATTGCAGTCTTTGGGGATAGGATCTTCTCATCAGTGACTGGAATTCTCTGTCTATGAGATCCAGCTGATGACTGGACACTTTCAGATGTCAACCGAAGCACATTTTATCTACTGCGGGTATAGATCTGGCTACTGCTTAGCATTGTGTTATATGGTTTATCTGTTGTTTTGTGTCAGTTGCTCTGCCAGGAATGGAAGGTGTAGGATATGATGCTTTTATTAATAAACAAAATAAAATGTATTCATTTCTGGGGTACTGTTGCGTGCATCAGTAAAATATTCCTTTCGCCTGCTTTTGTGCGTCACACGCCCAAGTCGCCTTTCCCAATCTATTTCAATTTCTTAGCTCTGGGCTCTATTCAATTGATTTTCTTCCCCCTTAACCTTCCACATGCATCAACTACTTTTCCTCTGCTGGTTTCTGAAATTTCACTTTCAGGACGTGAGCATTCATTTCCTGCTCTCCCCACCACCACCAATTCACCACAGCTGCTTTGTGGCTCAGGGCCATGATAATCAAGCAGCAGTTGCATCCTAATGCACCTGCAGCCAATGGAATAGGCTCCTGTTTTGTTTTAAAACAATACTTAACCCAAAACATTAGCCCTGAAGGCTTTGGGTTTTGAACACTCACTGAATATTTCTCAATTCCTATCACAGGTCCCCCTATATCAAAACAAGGCTCATATCCTTGAAGTAACAACTTAGGTTCTGAATATCTTATATTTATTTACTGACATGTAATTTATCTGAAAAGCAGCAACAGAAGGTAGATGTACAGCTCATACTGCAGGCTACTGAGTTCTTGTAAAGAAGTGGTATGCTTTGAACAAGGAAAGACACCAATTCCCCCACCCCATATCTGGAGAGGCAAAAGCTGTATACATTCCAGGAATCCAGAATCAGGACTGGTGCATCTGAAGATGGATGCTCTTTGTTACAATAATGAAAGTGCTCACATAGCTATTATCTGTTGGGTTGCATCACTGCAGACTGCAGATGGGGGTTTAAACAACTACAAGTGCATCCTCCATACAACACATTGTACATCAGCCACATTTTAAAAAATCAGCACATTGGGAAGAAACCTGCTCCTCTCCTAGTTTTCCATGCAACAGAGTTTCAGAGTGACAGTGACAGAGTTTCTTTTCTTTTGTACAGAAGTGCTCACAATCACATGAGACTTCCTTGCAGACTGAGGTTCTACAGCTCTAGTCACAGGAAGCTCAACTTGATAAGAATAAGACCAAAATGTCTTTAAGGGATATGTAGTTTCCAAGTCTAGCATTTGGGCTTTATTGAACTAAACCAGAGAACAAACTGATAGAGAATATTCTGAATGGCAAATTCTAGTTAGCAGCTTTACATCTTCTTTTCTGTATCAGCTGAATTTTCCAAAGTATTTGGAGCAGTGCCACAACTAGTATATTGCACTCATTCAGCCTGAACAACTGGTAAATTTAAGATACTGGAAGAAAAATGCAGCTCTAGCCTCATCAGCTGAAGCACCAAACTACTTAGCTGTTGCTATGCCCACTTAACGCCATCATGTTTCTTTATGTTGCTGTGTAACGCACACGTCACGAAAACATTGCTGGCAGTCACAGCAAGCAGCAGAGAAAGATATATGGATAATATGAAGGGCAAAAATAATTTATGTGAATCTTTTTGAAGCTGACAGGTCCTGTGAATTCTAAGTTTCCCTATCCCCTGAGGCTAGGAGGCTGGCGGTGACAGAAAAAGAGGACTTAGAGGCCAGGTGAAGCCCTGTTTGTTGACCTTTCTCTTTCTCTCTTCCTCCTCATCTTTTAGAACCAATATTACAATGATTTCTCATCACTTAGGCTGCAATCCTATACACATTCCTAGGAGTATGACCTAGTGAACACAATGGGGCTTACGTTTGAGTAGACATGGTTAGGATTGTGCTCTTAGACATTTTATCTTGAGAATACTATATGGTTCTCTTATTGTATTTATCAATTGGTTTACTTGCTGCTTTACTGTTTTAGTTTTTGGGTAACCTTTAAAAAATTATTTATTGTTATATTTTTTTGTTCACCGAAGAGCCTTTGGTATGTTCAAAGGGATGGAGATATTGTTTATACACATACACTCACATACCCACAATCAAATAAAATGCTACAAAAAGTGCAGGAGCTTAAATAGCTGTTGATACCTGATGCTGGAACTTGGAGGGATCTCGGCTGCTTACAGGAACCACACTGCCATACACATGGAGCTCTCTGACAATAGACACACCTCCCTTCAGCTCGGGTCTGAAGGTCTCCCCTGAACACTTCCGCAAACGCAGCAGGCCAATAAGGATGTCTTGCTCAGGATCCTCATAGGACAGGAAGGTCTCCCAACCACCAGTGGCCACATAATCCCTCCGAATCAGCTCAACCTGCTCTAAGGAAAAAAGGCCAAGAGGCCGATGAAAGTTACCAGACAGCAGCAGCAGCAGTAAATCAATAATAATTAGAATGTACAACACTCTGATGATGTTAAAACCAATTTCACAGATATGTGGTTGATTGTACCAGAGACAGGAAGCATGAGAAACAGTTTCACAAAGTGTGTCTTCGCAAAGATGGATTTTAGCAGCATCAGATAAGAGCTAGAGGTGTGATTATTGTATTTTCACACAAGTCAGAACTGGTGTCGAACTTCAATGAGAATGTATTTGTTGATGACAGGTGAAAGGATATGACAGTGAAAGGGAGCACAATGGGAAAAGGAATGCAGGTAGATGACAGTGAAGCCAAACTCAACCTGTAGACTAATAGGTCTGAGGAAGAGCTTACAGAGAAATAAGATTCAAAGGAATGAGACCATAAAGTCATTTGAAAGCAACTACTAGAAACTTAAAGGGAAAAGGAGGAAGCCAGCAAAAAAAGCAGTGCAAGACAGTCACTCAGTTAAATGATGAACAAGGAATATCAAAACAAGCAAGAGCTTTTAACACAGAATGAGGAGGTTAAAAGCAGGAAAATGAGCAAGGAGGAGGTCATACCAGAATCTTTCTAAGAATGCAAGTATGCAAGTACATTCCCTCAACATGCGTCTGTGACCATGAGTTGTGTATGACCCCTTCAGACTAGCACAAGAAAGGGGACGTTCAAGACTAGCACAACAGAAGGTTCATGCTTACTAACAAAGGAGTGTTAGTGCAACCGGCAAGAGACTGTGGTCTTAAAACCTGAATAATTTTAATTTTAAAGATTATGGATGACATTTATGCAGAATTTGGATACCTTTTTGGAGAGCGCCATGTTTTTGTTTAAAAGCAAAGTATTAGTTACAGTAAACAACACCCCACCTGATAAGGTCGCACTTTATGATGAATCTCTTGTATTCCAACTTCTCTTGTCCTCACGTCACGGCACTGAGGGAAAAAAAGGGAAGAGAGACAGAAAACAATTACATAGGAAAGACAGGCACCTTCCACCTCTGCAGGGGTTTAAAATTGAGTTGAAATAGTCTTACTTAAACTGAGAGATTTCAAATGGGAAATGTCAGAATAAAAGTATTCACTGATACATTCCTAATAAACTCCCTGCCCCGACTCCCCACAAGAAAGGAAAATATAATGGTCATTGTGGTTAAAATACAAAAGACATGCTGAAGAAGAATCAGTTCCAGCAGGCTGTATCTCAGGAAGAAGTGGACCATGAGATTTACAGACAGAGAGGCTGAAAGGAGTGCTTCAACAAGAAGCTAATTACAACACAGAACACAGCCAAAATACAGGAGTAACTTACTTACATGTTATTTTGTCTCAAAGCCAAACGAGGTTGGTGCTTTAAACTGAAAGATAAGCATCCCTTAAATAGCAGCTAATGGCTTAAAGGCAGCTTATGTACCACGGCAACATGGAAGGCAATTAAGCTTGCCTTAGAAAAGTTTACAAAAGGGTCAGTTTAATTTCGGGTAAGGCTGGAAGGCAGCTTTCCTCCCTTCCCCCCAAATGATAATTACTTCTGAATTGCCTCTGAGCAGAAAATGAGACAACCCCTTCTTGATGGTCTTCAGTAGGAATTTCAAGATTTCTTTTTAACCACCTAGCTTTCCATGAGGCTTCTTATGTCAGTGGTTTTTTACAGCAATTTTACTATTTTTGATGATTGTTTTACTATAGTACTAGTGAAACGTACCTGCGTTGTGGAAGGAAAATACCCCCATATGCCATCCCCCCCATGCGCACCACCACCCCTGCAGTGCATCAAACTGGCTGGATGCTGGTCAGTCTTCCATGTTAAGTATATGACAAAAACACGTTGCACCCCTTTTCTCTCCCTTAAGGGTTAAATTTCTCAACATTGATTCTTGGTGGGTGTTCATGTTATAGGAGGATCACCCTCCACAAATTTCATGCTTCTAGGTCCAGGGGTTAGGGCAGGGCCTTGATCAGTCAGTGATTCTTCAATGTAAATTATAAGGAGGAAAATGAGTTGCGCCCCTTTTCAGTCCCTTCCGGTTGGAATTTCCAAATAACTGGTTCTTAGTGGGTGCCTCCAACGTGGAAGGAACACCCTCGCCAAATTTCACATTTCAAGGCCTGGTGGTTTTGCCTGAGTGAGTGACTTTTCAATTTCATATACAGTGATGCCTCACATAACCAATTTAATTCATTCTGGAAGTATGCTTGTTATGTGAAACGCTCTTTATGTGAAGCAGATTTTCCCATAGGAAATAATGGAAACTCAGACAATTAGTTCCACAACCCAAAAAATATTCATATAAAAATATTAACTGTATGTAAAAATGATGACAGAATGCTGGAATTGAATTCAAAACATGCATTCAAATGTGCATGATCCTATGAAGTCTACTTAGGCTGCAATCCTAAAGACATTTTCCTGGGATTAAGAGCACAATCCTAACCATGTCTACTCAGAAGTAAGCCCCACTGTATTCAGTGAGTCTTACTCCCAGGAAAGTGTGCTTAGGATTGCAGCCTTGGTCCCATTTAACACAATGGGGCTTACTTCTTGGTAGATATGGTTAGGAGGCTGCAATCAAAGACACTTTCTTCTGTAATCAAAGAAACGTTCCAAGTGTCTCCCCACTTTCTCCTTCTCTTCATCCTGAACCTCTCCCCCCCTGCTTCCTTCTGGCTAGCCCTTAGCTGCTTCCCTCTTCTCCACTGCTGTTCTTTTCCTCTGCCTAGCGGATGCCCGGCCACAGGAGGAACAGCATGGAAGTGTTGCTTTCACTATGGGCAGGGGCGCTAGGCAGCCCTGATGCTTTTTAAAAGGGCTGCCGGCCAGCACATCTGCCCCAACTGCCAATGAGTGTGCTTGTTAAGTGAAGCAACACTTGTTATGTGAGGCAGAATTCTAGATAAATTTTTGCTTGTTATATGGATCACTTGTTAAGCGAGGTACCACTGCATATAGATTTATACATTGTGCTTTGTGCTCCTGCAAGGTTCGAAAGGAAGGTTAGCAGTTCTTCAAATAATGTGATCCTGGCAGCATTTTCAAGTAGGGTTGGGAAAGACTGCCACTGGAATACCCTGGAGCTGGTGGAGACAATCCTGAATTTAATAAATTAAAGTATCAATGAATAAAGGCAGGGTAAAAAAATCCTGAAAATAAATAAATAAAATGAATTACTGTAATGCAGTGTTTTTCAGCCAGTGGAACTTAAGGTTTTGTCTGGTGATATGTGCGGGACTCCCAAATCCCCACCAGCTGGCAGCCATTTAATCTGACCAGCAATTTAATGTGGCAGCGGCAGGAGGCTCAGCAGCCAGTGCTCCAGTTTGTGCATTCTGTTTGCTCAAAAAAGCCCCCTATCTTCCCTGAGCCACTTACTAGTGCTTGGGAGACCAGACGCAATGCAACAATCTGGAAGTATCTGGTGATGACAACTCTACTGTTACTTCCAATAGGTCACCCTTGCAGAGTGGTAAGGTGGAGGACAAAAATACTGAGAAACACTGAATTAATGGAAAGCAACTTCACATGTCATAACTCATCTCTGGGAAGGGGGGGACCAAGGAGAAGTTCGAAACACTAGATAACATGTAGAATTCAAAGTATGGATTTACCTCTGTCCCTAGGTCTTTCATCCTGGCCAGTGCAAGTTCTCTTAAGTTGCCATGCTCCACTCCAGAACTGACTAGAGGCATTGGAATATCCCTTAAAGCAAAAAGGAAAAATATCCCTCAGAAAACATTCACAGAATTCCACAACACACACATGCAATTGGAGAGGAGGAAAGCATCAGTTGGCCATTTTCTAGTGGTAGGCTGTTGCACACAGTCTCTGCATCCTGCCTGCGATGCAACTGCCATTCTTTGCCCCTTCTCTTATGAGCGCCATCCTGCAATTACCTTGATTCCTATCCTACTAGCAATGCTCCTTTAAACAATTAGACATAGGTTGGATCATTTCTTAACTCTTATGGTTCTGACCACAACCTGGAAGTATCTTTTCGAAACACCAGTTCATGCACACTGAATATGGGATCATTTATTTATTTAGCGTATGGCAATAACAATTGCTGGGAAATCCTTTGTGAGGTCCAGCAGCCGGTAAGTGTAAGTGGTTATGCCTGGGGTGCAGGCTAATCAACATCGTTCCACGGGCAGTTTGCAGAACTCTTCTCTCCCAGGTGGAATCCTTCACAGCTTGGTCATCATCACATCTGGTATCAGGGGATGCCTTCAAGCTTCCAGCAGAAGTTTTCAGGTCAGCCAAGCAGTAAACCATGGCACCTTCTGGCTCTGATGACTCATGATAGCTTATCAGCTTGCACCTTCCCTGCTTAGCTTTCTTCAGCAGTCCTGCCCTCAACCCCCAGACTACACTTGCTGCCAATATCAGAACAAAGTGCCTGAACAAACAGTTCAAAAAGTTTGACTACCAGTTATATTGAGATATATGGGAACAAACATCTCTCAATATAATTGGTAAACTTTTTGAACTTTTGCGTTGCCTGGCAAACATCTCCAATAGCTATTCCAAAAAGTTGCTACTTCAGAGTAGGTCCCTGCTTGGCTGACACTATTTGGTCTGTTGCGCTGAGTAGCAGGTGGAGGCAGCAGCAAGGAAAGGACTGGAACAGGCAGCTCTCCCTGCCAACTGGGCAAGAGGCTCTTTCAAGTGGGTGCTCCTTTTTTATTTAGCAGGGGGAAAGTAACTGGCCCTTCACACCCCAGCAATGTCTGATCTTGTGGCTTCTCTTGCATTTTAGATTGTGAGCTCTTTTGGAAAAGGGACACATTAGCTATTAATTAGCTATAAATGTTTTCGTTTTCTTGGTAAACCATTGTGAACTTTTTACTTGAAAAGTGGTATATAAATACTGAAGATAGATAGAATTTCTTTCTCTGTTGCTGCCCAGCAGGAATGCACGCATGCCCTGCTGAGATATGTAAGTAGAGAAGAGAGTTTTATAAGGCTACAGCATTGAGGCCATACTGAGCAGCCCTTCTAAGGCCTTCAGGTCACACATCATGCATTTTTTTGTTCAACAGTGGTATATAAAAATTATTAATAATAGCAATATTTTTTTCCCTATAGCTGACAAACCTCATCAAACTCAGGTGAGGAAAACTGCAACTATCGTGACACTGAAGGCCAAGAGGGCAACCTCTGAGTGTCTTTTATACATCAAAATCTGGGAGACACTGCAAGAAAACTAAAATTAGGGTTCGGAGTGACAAGCTTTCTTCACTTTTTAAACTGGAAATTGCATTTGTACAGCAGGGAAATAGAACTACTCTACTCCCCCAAATCCATAAGGAAAAGAGCTCTATGCCTGGCACTGGTTGACACTACAAATTGTTGTAGTCGAATGTGATCCTGGAGGTGGAAATTAAGACTTCAATGTGTCTGGAAAAGGGAAACCTCAATTTACAAGCAGGAAAATATTTCCTAGACTATCCCTATTACAAGCTGCAGATGTGTGCTATCCCATGAAAAAAATCCCTCTTCTTACTGACAGCCCCATTTCTCATTGCTCAGGCATAGGTATTTCCAAGCTGATGAAGTCCTACCTGGAGGAAGGGGAAAGGTTTCCCCTTTCCCCGCACTAGTGCGACATCAGCTTCAATGAAGTGCTGGAAGCAGTGCAGACATGTTCAGCCTGTCTGCTCCAGAGCAATTTAGGATTGCACTGCCCGACATTTAACTCCTTCCAGCAGCACAGAGTAGTAAAGTCCAGGAAACACTTTACTGATATACAGTACATATAACCCAGTGGGATATCAATGAGATAGGAAGAGGCTAAGCCGAAGAGGGCAGAAAGGCCTAAAATCATAACTGATTGTTTCAAAACCCACAAAAACCAGGGCCCACTGGGATTTAATTACCTCACCTCTTGCTCTTTTCTAGATCAACCCTTTTGCCTCCCCCCTCACAACATAACAATAGATTGCTAGTTAATTTATTCAGCAGTTTCTTGGAGTAAATACAACATCCTCCTCCTCCAATTGATAGACATTAACAGTCTTCAAAATGACAGCAATTAGAGTCATTAACCATTTCTCCCTTTGGACTAAAGGACCTGCTGGCGGAAAAGGCAAACTCCATCAGGGTATGTGAGAACAGAGACGGCATGAGAGAACGTAGGCAGCCGGCGGGAAAGTGCCACTTCTTTCCAATTACCAAAGCACTCCAGAGGGCCAGACTGTTGTTTGATTCGCAATGGGAATGCCGATAAAGCCACTCCAGCACCCTAGCATGCGGCCTACGTAGCAATATCCAGCATGGTGAGCTTGCCATCTCCAGCACTGCGCCATGGCACCGCAGAGTGCCCGAAGGCACTTGGGAGTAGCCATCTGCTGGGAAATGTATCCAAGCCTATTGCTCAAATGTGGAGGGAGGGCATGTGACTCACAACTCATCAGCATATTCATTTGCGCAAATCCAGACAGACAATTTGCAGCAGCGACGTAGACGGAGGCTCCTTCTATAGCACTCTCCATACGGATAACCTTTAACTTGCCTTTATCGGATTCCCTCAAGGGCAGGCAGATTAGAACGTCACAATTAAAGACACTGAAATTGCTATGCCTCTGCTTCCAGACTTAAATGACTTCACTGATGCTTTTAAAGAACCCTAATGCGGCATGTGAGGGTGATGGCAGTTGTGACGTACTGGATAGCAGTCACAAATAACCCTATACAGACACCATTAAGACCTGAACCCACATCTTACTGCAAACATTTAGCACACAGAAATCTACAAAACTGAACTCTGGGGGCTATGGACACTGAGGTTCAGGTACCCGTTCACTTAAAAGACAGGCAGCACAATCCAGAGCAACTAATCTGTCCACATAAGAGCCCTTGAGTTGCCCTGTCTATCACTAGGGTGGAGCAACTGCAAGATGCTCCAGCCCAGTTACTCTGGAAGAGGCTTAGGGCAGAGCAAGGCAATATAGGGTGCCCCAAGAGAGGTGGACCTGCTCTGCCCTAACTGAGGCAGCCTAAGCAGCTCAGGAGAGGCAAGTTGAGGGCATGTTTAGCATTGCCTAGGGCAGAGCAGTTACTCTGTATCCAAAGCCTGTTTCAAGGCAGAAATGCCCTCTTCCAGTTCCTCAGAGATATACCACCTCAGGAGCAGGTACAGTAATGAGTAGACCCACAGGGGTCCATGATAAGGCCCGAGTAAGAATGGCAGTGTTGACCAAAAATCTGAGTTCTTGGCCAGCCTAGCTGCAACTCCTGCCTCTCAACCTCAGGATATGGAACAAACTACGGCTGCCCACAAACCTCAGGATACAGCAGGCCATTCCAAGAAGCCCATTCTATTCACTGTAGAATGTACTGGCATCTCATCAGGGATTCCTTATAAGGCAGGCACCCAGTGGTGTCACCAGACTGGTGTGGCTGGTGTGGGCCGCATTGGGTGATGCGCTCCATGTGGGGTGATGCGCCCCATGTGGGGTGATGCGCCGGAGGCCCCCGGCATCAGCACGCCCAAGAAGCTGCCACTTGTCCGCGGAGCTGGCCCGAACGGCCAGCTGAGGTGCACTGCGCAAAAACACACTGAGCATGCCGAACAGCTTTAGAGGAGACTTCCTTAGAGCGGAGGAAGTCTGCGCCTCTGCACGGCCATTCGGCCTCACTCAGGAGGCGGAGCGGCAGCCGAATGGCTTCAGAAAGAGTACTGCACAAGCACCAACTCTGACGCCTGCAGTCTCCTCTGAAGCCTTCAGAAAAGTACTGCAACTTTGGCGACTGCGCAGTCCAAGTGGGGGGTGAGCACATCCCAGGGGTGACACATAGACTTCTGCACTGGGTGATGCGCAGAGTCGTGTCACCACTGTTGGCACCACAGCTGTTCCTTGTTCTCTTGTTCTCAGTGTGTTCTGAGGGGTGTCTCCTCAGGAGCAAGTCCTCCCCATGTGTCAATTACTTAGCATGCTATGGAGCAGTTAGGGCAGCCCAGGCTTCCTGACTTTCTGGATGTAGCAAAACTTTCTGCTCTGAGAGAGCAGTTAGGGCAGAGCAGGCTGAACTTGCTCTGGATTGTGCCCTTAATCATAGTTAACTTTAATTGCCTGCTACTTTTCTGTATATAAACACACTTAGTTTACAGCAAACACACTGACCAACCAGTCAACCCTACTTCATAGGGTTGTTATCAAAACAGGGGAGCACAGCTGTGTTTTTAGTTTGGATACTTTATCTTTGTCTCAATGTCCTGAATGGAATAGCTCCTCTTTTCACCCAGTCATCCTCTCCTTGCAGGCTTTCCTCAGCCACCATCCATCCTCTCAGCACTCACAAAACCACAGCTTAGTCTGAATCTATCTTTCCTTTATTCTCCATTTTCAGTTTATTATGAAAAATCATGCCATTTCTCCTTTTTACAACACTGCAAAAATACAAACTTTCCCTCTAGCAAATATCTGTAGGTAACATGTTAGTCATCACTTGCCTTAACTATCTATTTACTTATTTATTTTAAAAATTTATACCCCGCCTTTCTCAGGCCCAAGAGCCCAACTCAAGGCGGCTGACATAAAATATAATTAAAAACATAAATAATACAATTCAGTAAAAACAATTAAAATGTACAAGATTAAAACATATATGTTAAAAATACAGGTGGGCAGATGCCGGTTCGGGCCTACTCGCCCGAACCGGATCTTCCCCCTGGGCGGACACTAGTGAGCTGGTCAGAGCCGCGGCTGCCAGAACCACGGGGACCGGTTCGCTAGCAGCCGCGCGTCTCCTGAAGCAAGCCTGGCGCATGCGCAGTGTGGCGGGGTTGGGGCCCGTCCCTCGCCCCACCCCCGACTTCCGGCAAACTGGATCTTGGGGTTGGCTGGGCCCACCCCTGGTTAAAAACAATAAAACAACTGCCCCCCCTAACCTCTGCCCCATTAAAAAGCTTTTTTGAAACAAAAGGTTTTAAGGCTTCACCTGAAGCTCTGTATTGAGGAAGCTTTCCTTAGTACTAAGGGGAGGGAGTTCCAAAGCCGGGGTGCCACCACCGAGAAGGCCCTATCTCTGGCCGCCACACCTCTCACATCTCTTAGTGGTGGCACAGTCAGTAGGGCCCCCTCAGATGACTTTAGGTGATGGACCGGATTGTACAAAGAAGGCGGTCCCTCTGATACCCTGGATCCAAGCCATTTAGGGCTTTAAAGGTCAAGACCAGCACTTTGAATTCAGCCCAGAAATGAATGGGCAGCCAGTGTAGTGGCTGAAGCAGTATTTATATGCTGCTTTTCAACTAAAAGGTTCACAAAGCAGTTTATAAAGAAAATTAAAAAATAATGGCTAATGGGTTCCTGTCCTAAAAGGCCTCACAATCTAAAATGCAAAAGAACACAAGCAGAAGCAACTCTAACAGACATTGGTGGGGTGTCATCATTCATGGTCTCACTTTCGTCTCTTCACCTCCATCCAGCCCTCTTTCTGCCAACGCATGATGTGAACAACCTCCCTTGTTTATATCATGCCCCTCCTAAAATCCCCATACTGGCATCCTGTTTACTCTCAGATCCATCACAAAATAATACCGTTCTTAACGTCAAAGCCTCTAAAATCTTACCCCTTCCTGAACCTCTGCTCTAATAACCTCAAATGGAGCTGAATAGACCCGAAGATCCAGGTTCAATTCTCCACTGAGCCATGAAGCTTCCTGAGTGGCCTTGCACCAATCATTATAACCTACCTTGTAAAGTTGTTGGACAAGAGGAGAAGACAAGAGGAGAAGGAACCATGAACACTGTCCTGAGTTCCTTAGAGGAAAGGAGGTATAAAAATGTGAAAATATTCTATTACTCATAAGTTCCACTCCTCCAGCCTGATTACCCTCAGCCACTTGATCTTCAGTTTTTATCACCTTTCCTCTCCCAGAACACCTGTGGGATAAGTCCTCTCTTAAGGCCCAAGCGCCATACCATAGGGGAACTATGCCTGAGAACACATAACTGAGATCTCATATTCTTCTCCTACTTATCACATTTTAATTTATTTCTCCAGTATTTCCCTTATGCTGCTATCTAAAATGGTAGCCCTTCGGGGCAGGGACCTGTCTTTCATTCTTTATGGTTTGCCACATACACTGCTCTGAAGTCCTTGGAGGAAGGAGGATATTAAAACAAACAAAAACAACAACAACCACCACATGTATGTGGTACCAATTGGATATGGTACCAGTAATGGTTGAAAAACACAGCCTTGGGAGACTGAAGAAAGGAAACTACTTTTCATTTGCTCAGCCAGGACAATGGCCACATTTCAATGACCATACTTGAACAGAGCTCTCTGATATCATCAAAATTGTTGGCTTTGATTTTAGCCACCTGTTGGGCTAAGATGAATTACTTGGTAATCATATTGCTCCTTTTTATTAACTCCCAGCCTTCAGCAGGATAGCTGTGATTAAAAATGTTCTGCTTTGACAATTACAAATATGACATTCTTTGTGTATCACCAATTCATTTATCCAGCAACAGGATTTAATACTGCGTAATGTTATTGCCTAACCCCTGATATTGTGACTAAAGCAAGACATGTTCTGATTTTGGATTATAAAATAGTCCCTTGAGAGTGGTTTGTAAGAAGGTCTTTACAAACCCAATTTCTTCTCCACTTTTGCCAAAGTGGAGAGCACTGTATCCCTTGCACATATGTAACACTGGAAAGGACTGACAGATACCACATTATTTCAGAAGCTCATATGGATTCCAGTGTAGAGGAACAATACATCAGAGGATATCTGGATTGGTTTAATAAAATGTTCTTCAGAGTGGTTCCTAAACCATGCACCACAGTACTCCCGGGAAACAGGAAATTCACAAGGGTGTGCTAGGATGTCCAATTGTCCATGGCTGCCTCTTCCCAGAATCTCCTAGTTAGCACCATCTTGGCTAGGCCAAGACAGCACACAATCTAGGGGGAATGCTATCAGTCACCCTGGCTTTATGTGGTGCGCCTCTGTCACAATATGATGCTGTGAAGGTGGGTGCCATTACCAGGGTAGGTTTGGGAACCAATGGCTTAGAGGTACACAGAAGGGGGTGAAGGGTCAGCACTTAATGCACTGGGCTAAGATTATTCAATAAAGAAGAAGAATAACAAAAGGTATTTATATGTCACCATGTGGTCAATGGATTGCTCCTATTTGTCTTTTTTCAAAATGATTTTTTTTGAATAAGGTAATGAAAATGTTATTCAAAAAGACATAGGGCACAATCCTAACCATGTCTACTCAAAAGGAAGCTCCACTGTGTTCAATGGGTCTTACTCCCAGGAAAATATCTTTAGGAATGCAGCCATAGACAGGGTTTTCTCTGAAACCCCAAGGGTATTTTTACAGTAACAGAGAAGTTCTATCTTTCAAGAACCAACAGGAGTCCAGATGGATCCTTCAACACTCTGGTTTTGTTACTGGCCCCCCCCCCCCCCGCTTCTCCCAATGGCTGACAAACAGTTCCCATGTCTCCCACTTGAAGGATAGCCCAGATAACTTTTTCCATTTACACCAAAGAGCAGGTGGAATTTTCAAGGTCCCACCATGCATGGATGCCTCTGTTCATCTTAAACTGGCAACCCGATGTAATCTTCAGGCTAACATTTAATCCTAAAGACCACATCTCCTGCCCATTTAATTAAATCATGCAGGGCACAATCTTAACCAATTTACCAGCTAAGGGCAACGCAATTCTGAGGGAAGAGAACAAACATTCCCAGACCTTGAAGAGGCCTTCATGACTTCCCCCACCCACTGAAGGATGCTCCAGTGGTACACATGTGCCAGTGGTAGGAATTTGCTTAAGATGGTGCCTAAAATAAAATAATATAAACCATCAAAGTTTATTTGAAAACTTACACCAGTAATGAAAACTGCAACTGCTAAAGTAAACTCTATCACATCCGGAGCAGTGTTTCTCAAACTTAAAGACTTCTCTCTCTGTAAGTCTTTGTAGGGGGATCTGGGGCAGTGACATGGTGGATTAAGTCTCCACAGGAGAATGAGTGGCAATTTTCCACCTCCCTGGGGTCCAGAGCCAGGCTGTGTCTGGAAGGCCCTGGGGAGGTCTGCAGATTGCTTTGCAAAAAGAGAATGGCAGGACCTCTGGGGAGGCAGAAAAATCGCTCCCATTCCCCTGCTGCTTTCCCCGCTTTCCCCACTCCTTAAAGGGAAAGGGGATCTGCAATTTAAACAAGGGGTTTGGGGGGCCATTTTAGTAGCACTGATTAGAGAATCTGCTCACAAAATAATTATTTTAAGAACCATTCTGTGATCACATTCAGGGCACAATCCTAACCAATTTAGATAAGCACAACTCCACCATCAATCTGCTCCAGCAGCGGCATGGCGAGGCCAACCTGCTGTACACTGGCCTAATCCCCAGGAATGGCGCAGAAGTGCCTTATGGTATTTCTGCAACACCCTCCAGCCAGCACAGGACTTGTGCTGGGATCTGTGCCAACCTAACCAGAGGTTATGATATGCTGTCAGTCACAGAAAGTTCACCATTAATCTGCTACTGGTATCCCTTGCTTTTTGATGGACCGCTTTTTGACAATCTGCTTTTCTGACCTTCTCCCTCAGCACAGAAATTGTCTGTGCACATTTGTGGATGGAGAAGGGAAAGCTTTTGGGTCCTTTTGAGCAGTATCTCTCAGGCAATTTGAATTTAAAAGCTAAAAGAGACTATCAAGTCCTTTGCCCCTCTTAGGTGAAAACATTTCAGTTAGTATTTGAACTAGCAATTAGCTGCAAACTTGTAAAAAAGACTCCTGCTTCTTGATGATTTCTGGTTTTGTCAGTGCTCTGGTCTCTAGCCTGTCCAATACATAGGGGCTTCCTGTATTTATTTTAAGATACAATTTCATTCTTAAAATCTCAGTGTTTTATGGGGGCAATTTTAGGCTGGGGGCAAATATTTGGGCAAACTCAGTCCTGCTGCATACAGAGTGGAGCTTACTTCAGGACAGTATGTATAGGATGGCAGCCTAAGAGAAGGATGAGGAGAAACGTTTTTCTTCTGGTCTATTACCCAAAAATGTTTCACATTTCACATGACACGCTGCAACCTGCTGTGAAGAGATAGGATATTTGTTCCAGTCCAGATGACTATATTAAAATGCCAGTATGTTGTGCAATTGTTACCAGATGTTTCACCACAATATCATGCTTCTGTTATGACGATACTGTATTTCCTAACTACTGCGAACCTACATTTTGCGATATTGCATTTCCCAACCACTACCTATCTACATTTTGTACCTTTGTTCAGAAATTGTGCCAACTGTATTTGAAATTGACATATGGCATCTGTACCAGTTGGTATCATTAGGTACTCTTTCACACTGAGTATGCCTAATCTTACTATTTCAGCACAGAAGTGCTCATCTAGTTTAAGGTACCCCTTCTGTCTATCGGCATTCAGAGACTCAGTGGTTAAAGACGCTGTGCCTGTCAACCTGAATACTGATAGGTCGGCAATTTAATGGTCCCGTTATTTGCCTAGCTCCTACCAAACAATTCAAAAGCATGTCAGTGCAAGTAGGTACCACTTTGGTGGAAAAGTAACAAAACAACATTCTGTGCGCCTTTGGCATTGATTCATGGCAGCCACATGACCACAGAGATGTCTGAACAATGCTGTCTCTCTGGCCTAGTAAAAGGGATGAGCACTGCCCTAGCGTGCAACGTGCACAGACACCTTTATTTTTTACCTCTGACTATATAAGCCCCCTACCCCTAGGTAGGGGGTCAGCCCCTCCAATCTCTATTGCAATGCTTTTCATGAGCCAGGAAATGAATTCTTATATATCTTTGTCTCCTGGTCTGGCTCACCCATTTGAAACTATTTGCTTCATAAAACATGAAAACATGATATATGTGATAGCATCTACACACTGCACTTATTTGGGTTATCAAGGGCTGGCTGCAATTACCATGCAATTAACTTGATGTATGAACTCTGTTTGAATTACATGAAATGGTCTGATTTCCTGATGAGAATTAGAAGTGGATGAGAACACATTTGGGCAAACAGGGTACAGCCAGTTACTTCCCAGGACTTGAAAGAGGACAAACAATTCAGAGCTTCTTTGAGATCCACTATTCTTCCTAGAGTACTATGGATACTGTATAAATAGATCTTTCAGGGCTGCAGGATTGGACCGTGTCAAAAGCAACTCTAGGCTCAGTTGTAGTACTGTTAATGATGCAGATCAAAGATAAGCAATACTACCTTTGCACTCGGTACACTCGAGTCCATGGGGGCACCAGAGCTAGAATTCTTGCCACCAAATCCACCAGGGTGCTAGGAGGGTAGCTCTTGTATCTCCCTGATTTCCAGAGCTCATACAGACCAGTGCCTCGGATCACAAGAGTTGGGTATAGCTTCATGCCATCTGGGCGAAAGGCAGGATTTTCAAAAAACTCCTGTGGAACCGAAAACATAAAATAGTGTAGATAAATGGAATGAAAGGCACTAGCCTAATATGGCCTTATAAAGTAGTTCAACAGGACATCTCATTGGTCTTGCAGTACTAACTGAGTCTGTAAGTAACCACCAGAAGCTGGAGAGACATGAACAAGTGATGGCTTGGGGATGATAACAGATCAAGAAGTTGAGGAACAAAGGTATCTAGATGTTTAATTCATATGGGTACAAAAGTTATCTAATGAAAACTTTTGTTTCTAAGAGCCACTTTTTTCTTTATTCCCAGATGCCCAGGACATATCTGCATTTAGTAAGAAAAAAAAGCTATTCACGATACAAAGAACTCAATCAACCGTGTATGTGAGTTTGTTGATTCCTCTTCTGTATTACAGGTTGCAAAGAATGATCTTGCTCTTTGGCAGCTCTCAGATAAGTACGTAATAGCTCTTGCCCTTGCTCATGGAGACCACAGCCCTCAAATATCAATGCCTGACTTTTCACTGCAAACAGAAGTGAGCCATCAGGCAGCCTGCTGTTTCAAACACTGCAGGTTCATCAGAGTCACAAGGGTCTGTCTTTATTTGAATGGGCAACGGCTGCTCTACGTATGGCAAAGCAATAAAACCCTCAGCAGCAGCTGCACATTTTCAGCATACAAATCAGACAAGTCACAACACATATTTTACTGGGGCAATAATTGATATTGCTAGCAGAAGTCTTAAAAAAAAACAACAACCAACAAAAGACCAAGTTCCCCCACTGTTTATACTGCTAATGGCACTGACTGTTTCCATTCATTCACGCCCTTGTAAACCTGCTGCTAGCATAAATAATCAGGATGCAACTGGCACAAATTAGTCATTACAGTGCCAGAAAACTGTTGGTTTTCCATCAATGCGGAGGGGACAGCTACTCAACTGTGCAACAGCAGCCCTTCTTGCAGTTCCAATCAATTGCTTTACAAACAGGTGATTATCTTGCCTTAGCAGGACAAATTCCCTTTGAATTGGCTACCTCTATCAGCATCCAGCTTAAGAGATTTCAGAGAAAGAACTAAACTAAGCAAGAGGAAGAAAAATAGAGAGCCAAACAAACAAAACCCATTACAAAAATTTACTCTGAAAATCCTGAAAAAGGGACAGATGTCAGAAGAGTAGTGTGGTTAGCCTTTGTAGCTAAATAGACAAATTCTTACAGCATGACAAGGACTAAAAGCACCTTTAGGACAACTGCAGCCAGGCCAGTCCTGCTAGTAGGTTCTCTGGGCTAGCCCTTTATCAGCAGCGGCTCCCAATTTCATTGGCAGTTTCTTCTGTCTCCTTTTTTCTGGTGAGAAAGCCTGTATCACCAAGTGCCAGGAAAGATCCAACTCCCTCCCAATACACTGATGATATTGTGCTTTAATGTGGATTCTAACTGTAAGCTGATCTGAAAGCCACTGACTAAAAAATATGGTATAAATAAGTTAGGCAGATGAAAGATTTAGAGAAGCTACATTCAGGCTAGTGAGTAGACGTATACAGAAAAAGCCATATAAACAAATTCTACAATCCAGAGTAACTATGAGAGCATGTAAGATACATTACGTGCACTTATAAGTGACATTATGGCACCATCTAGTGAAAACCTATGTGAAATCCATATTGCAATCCAGAGTAAATTGTTCTTACACTGGAGCAAGGACTCCCCGTAGTTACTCTGGATTGCACTCAAAGCCTAGAATCTGGTTATTGCCCATCTGAAAACCAAGATCTGATACAGGCAGGTTTAGGAGGAACCATTTCGCTGGTGAGTACAAGTGAATACATGTCTTTCTCTTTTTCCTTACTCTACTTTGCAGGTTCAAATACTGATCACGAGGGACAGCCAATTGCTACTCTAGAAGTTTTCCATTCTTCCTAACCCTGACAAGCTCAAAGCCGCTGATAACAGCAAGAGGCACTCTTTCAAGTAGGTATTTATTTTTATTTAGCAAGTGAAGAGTAATGACCCTCCTCACCCCAGCAGTGTCTACTCTGGTGGCTCCTGGTATTTTGACATCTTTTTTAGATTGTGAGCCCTTATGGGACAGGGAGCTGTTATTTCATTTTCTCTATAAACTGTACTATGAACTTTTTTGAAAAGTGGTACAGAAATGCAGTTTGATTGATTGGTAAGTGAGCTCTAGGAGAATTTCCTGCTATAGGCAGGGGGTTGCACTAGATGACCTACTAGGTCCCTTCCAACTCTATGATTCTATACACTGGGGAATCAACCAAATTAAGGTGAGAACTAAATACAGTGAAGTAATAAGAAACTGTTTTGATTGTTAACACAACAACCGTTGTTAATGTGGGAGATAACACCCTTTTGGACACTGCTCTGGAACAGGTCTCCAAATCCCATCCCAGGGCCCTCGGTGAGCCTCAATGGGGCCCCCGGCAAGACCCCTCTATCCAATCCTTGGGATAGCCTTGTAATTGATTCCAATACAATCTTATATGTAAATTTATTCAAATTTGAAATGTAAATTAGTTTTCCAGCACCTGACACCATATCAGAGTGATATGTGGCCCTCCTGCCAAAATGTTTGGAGACTCCAACTCTAGAAGTTTGCTCTGATGCTATTCTTACTATACTGATGCAATACATATATTTCAGTGCTGAATTTGAAAAGATGAAGCTGTGGAATTTGGTATCATTCCTAAAGGTTTGAATTCACAACTGAACCTACCACATGCCAAACCTATTTGGGAGGGCTCTTTTCAATGCTATATAAAACACAATGGGGTGTTGTTTTTTCTGTAATCATCAGTACAAAATCTGCCTAGCAAAGAATCCCAATGTGGTGATTTTACAGGTTACACACCACAGGAAGAAGATTAATTTTCTCACCTAATCCAGGAGGCTCAGTGCACCAGTGATTTCAAACTCTGCTAAAACAGCCTTCCTTATCTATTCTTGCATTCCTGGCAGGAATAATGAACAACGGTGCCTAAGAACAACACTTCAAAGCCACAACTGCTTTTGCTGATTGTTTTCAAATTCACAAGGCATGAAACAGTCCCTTGTGGGTCACAACCAATAAATAATGTCACTTTCCTAGGAGAGATTTGGTAGTAATCAAACCTGCTGGAAATTAGAATTCCCCCCCCCCCCAGTACTATGGTCTCCCAATCTAAACAGAACTGCTCACTTTCCTTTTCACTGATTAATACTGTGTGATATAAAGTAACCAGAGATCACTCATAAAATGGGAAAGTAATCTATAAAATAAAGCTGCAATGGTCTTCTCAAGGATAACAAGCAAAACAGAACATCTTGACAAAATGGTGTAAGTTTCACATACAAAATAATATATTTTACCAATCTCTTCAAAGGAAGAAATCTGGTTTGTTTAGATGCAAACATCACAACGTTAGCAGACGGGTCATAATAGCATAAGGATGCTAACAGTGAAAAAGGAGGTGCTATTGAAAATGTAACCATTAGATTTCAGGCCTTCCTCTCCAGTCAGGCACAGACACCCTGATTATTCCCAATCTCAGCTGCCTTCACGTGAGCTTCGGTGTCAAGGACAGAATATAAAAGTTTGTTTCATCTTCTATGTCTTCTTCTGATCCTTTGTGGAGCTATTTTGTTTCTTTCATTTTAGCCATCTCTCTCACAAGGGTGAAGCAAGAGTGGATTCTGTGACCTTCTTGAAGGTTCCCATTATTAATAAATTCTCCAAATAAGCTTCCTTGGTAACACTAAGGCTACACTAAGGCTACAGTGTTTGGGGTTTTATAATTGGCAACAGAGACGATAAAGGAGGGGTGTATTTGAGACATATATTTAGGATATATATTTCTGTATGTTGTGGAGAGAAGCTTTTCTGCTTCTCTTACTGTATTAGAGCCAGGTCCAGTCATTCAAGGAAATGACGAAAGGGACGAAAACAAAAGGAGGCACTTTTCAAACAATATTAAAGGTTAGTTGAATTTGTTGCTGCAAGATTTGATAATGACCTCCAGTTTAGATTACTTTCAAAAAGATTGGACAAATTCATGCAGGACAGATCAATCAGTAATTACTAGTCCTAAGAAGAGCCTCTGCTGGATCAGACAAAAGTGCACCTAAGTCCAGCTTCCTATATCTAACAGGGGAGTGACGTGCACTGGGGGATCCCCAAATGCAACACTGTGATGGTAAAGAAAACCCCCTTGTGTCATATACTGTTGGATTCGTATTAAAGAGCAGAAGCCAGTGCAAAACTCTATTTTGAAATAGCACCTTCCTCTCAAAAGGTAATCACCAAAAAACTAAACAAAAATATGCATTGAACGCTATAGAAAGTGAAAGTGACCTATATCGCAGTTTTATTTGCAAGTAGGCAAACATACCATAATGCATTGGAAAAGGCACACTGAGAGGAATCCAAGAGCAGTAGAATTGTCCTGATTCAATGAATACAGACCCCACAAATCACCCTAAAAGGATGTCCCTGATGATTGCATTAAAATGCATTGAAAATGGATGTGAACTGCACAGCTGTGTTTACTAGCAAGTAAGCAAGCATGCCTTGGCTGGTGTGGAAGGTTAGTCCAGGTGAATACAAGGCTTCTAAAATGGTCCTGATCAGGGATGTTATTAGGGTGTCAGAAAAGGGGATGACACTCCTACTGACCAAAATGGCTAAAATCATGGTTTCTAAAAATAATCCCATCATGTTATATACCTTTGGATCAGTATTTACAGCAGATTGCAGTGAAACAACTATGAAATATCTTTATTCTATTAAAATGTGCAACTATAAAACGAGTGGAGAAAATGGCACATAACCATGCTTACCATTCCATAACCATTCTCAGGAAAGAGGAAATAAGAACATCAGCAAGGCAGAGAGTCTGCACTCCCACTTACTATTGCTGATGAGTGCCCTTCTCCCAAGGGAACATTTTAAAAATTAAATACAAAAGCATACCGTACATTATGTATTGTGAGATAGTAGAATTCTGGACTGTGACATTTCCGATTGCACGTGGCGTGTTATGTCATGGTTCTGAAAACTCACCCTGTGGATAACAAACCAGCAAGATGCCCATGCTAAAGTTTATTCTCTAATGTGCTAATTTATTACAATGAAGGTCAGACCTACAATTTGAGTCCATTATAACGCAAGTCCACACATGTAGTCTGAAGTGGAACATGTGATTCCACTATTTCAACTGACCAGCTCTCTGCTCGATGTGTAGACTGGGGTTTTAGCTTTTCAGCACTTTGTTTCCAGAGACTTGTGATGTGTGAACTGCTGCTGATTTTAAACCAGCAGGGACCTTGTCAATTGTAAAAAAAAAAATTGATGGCATGCCTTGACTACTGTAGCACCTTGTCAATGTGCTGTGAGAAAAGGTTGAAAATTCCTTTCTTAAGTAAAGATCATCTTCTTCAGAGACCCTTCTTGACATGCACCTCTCTTCAGTCAAAGAGATGGCTATAAGAGAAAGGGTTTTTCTTTGGCAGTGATTCCCCAATCATGTTTGCTTGGCACCATCTTGGCTTCCTTTAAGCACCATGTGAAGTCCATCCAGCACTCTCAAGCTCTTCAGTGGTACACAGTGTTTGATTGGCCATTGTCTGGTACCTTTGAGAGCTTTTTCAAAGGTTTTATTGACCAGGATTACACTTTTATTTCATTGTAAGCAGCTGTTGGGCTATTCTATGGCAAAAGCCAGGGTAGAAATGTTATGAACAATACATACATGTCATGGAAAGGATGGAGAACTGTGGTTAAGTGCACCTAAACTTTAGAGGAAAATGGGGGAGATGTTATTGCTGTTATTGATGGGCACCTCATAATAAATGCAGCATTTGTTGTTGCAAACAAAAGCAAGGATTGCAAAGCATGTTTTTGCACTAACAATGGAAAATAACAGCTTAATAGCGGCAATCCCTAACACATGTTCTCTTTGCAGAACTTCAGGCAATTCATGTCAACAGGACAAAGCCAGAGATGCAAACTGCTTCTCTTCTTAGTCCACCCCCCCCCCCACCCCACCTCAAATCCAGCAGGGGAGTTTATAAAACGATCAGATTAATAGCTGGCATAAATCAAGCGCTCAGTAGGATTAATGAGGTTTTTAACTGAGTGAGCACCTCAAGACTGCATTAGGCAATAAAAGTCACACTTGTGTATTGTCACAGCACAAAGAAAAATGAGGCATCCTGGGGGGTGAACAGGAAGGGAGGGCAGGAACTCAATCACACATGCAGTAGAATAGAATTAAGAAATGGGAAAGAGGCACTTGGGATTTCCCCTTTTCTACAGATTTCTGGGTTTTTGTGTTTAAACCATCATTTGGCCACTGGCTGTTTCACGCCTTACATAGCATTAGAGAGCCACAAATAATCCCAACCAGAGAGCCACAAATAATCCCAACTCTTGGGTGAACATCGTTTCTGTGTGACACAATTGTTTTCAAACATATCACGAGAAGTTCACACACTCAATCTTGTGCACCAATTAAAAAAGAAGCAAATAAACCTGCAATGGCAATGTGTGCTTGTTGACCTGAAAGTTGGCAGGTCAGTGGTTTGAGACCCAAGAACAGCATGACAAGTGAGTTCCCTTTACTTGTCCAGCTCCTGCCAACCTAGCAGTCTGAAGGTGTGTAAATGCAAGTAGCTAATAAATAGGTACAATTTCAGTGGAAAGGTAACAGCATTTAATGCGCTTTAGCATTTAGTTATGCTGGCCACATGACTACGGAGGCATATTTGGACAGTTCTGGCTCTTCAACCTTGTAATAGGAAAGAGCACTGTACACTAAAGTTTGAATTTCCAAAAACCAGTTATTAATGGGTGTCTCCATCACAGAAGGAAGACCCTCCCCAAATATTCATGCTTCTAGGTCTGGTGGTTTTGGCTGGGCATTGATGAGTCAGTGAGTGAGTGAGTCACCCTTCAATTTCACACACATATATATAGACAACAGTATAAGCTACTAAAAGCAGGCTTACAAAATAAGATAGCCAAAGCAGGACTAAAACAATTAAAATTATAATGCAAGAATAGAAAACCCCACTCTAAACTTTTAGCCAAAATAAAAATGTCTTCTGCCTCCACCAGAATACCTCTAATAAGGAGGCTGTTCTTAAGCTTTCAGGCAGATGATTCCATAGCTGCAGTGCCACCACAGAGAAGGCCCTAACATCACACTACAACTCTCAAACTTGTGCTAATGGTGGCTGGCTGAAGTAGGGCCTCTGTAAACGACCAGTGAGGATTGTAATACATGGAGGCAGATGGTCCCTGAAGTCCCCCCAGTCCAGGGTGACCATATGACCAGATTTTTCTGGATTTTTCCTCTTTTTTAGCCTTCTGTTTGGGTGTCCTCCAAAAGGACTTCATTGTCCTCCATTTTGGCTTCATTTTTGAACTTTGCAGTGGTGTGCAATACCCCATCATGTCATATGACATTGGATTCGTATTGAAGAGCAAAATCAAATGCAAAAATTGGTTTTGATCTATCTCATTCCTATCAAAAGTTATGGCCAAAAAACTAAAAATAAAAAATATGCATTGAGCTCTACGGGAAAGTGAAAGTGCCCAATATCGCAGCTTTACTTGTGAGTCGCAAATGTGCTATTGTCTGCCGGAAATGCCAGGCTGAGAGGAATCCAAGAACTTGTCCTCCTTTTGAGGTTTGGACATCTGGGCACCTTGCCCCAATCACAAACCATAAAGGCCTTTAAGGATAACATCAGCACCCTAAATTGGGCCCCAAATGCAATCACTGGAGCATCAACCCAAGAGAGCCACACTGCAGAGTCCCAGCAATTACATGTTTACTTATATGTCTTTCAAAAAGGAGAAAGACCGAACGGCTAACAACTGGCAACCAGAAAATTCTGAACGAAGAGAAAACATCAAAACTGAATCAACTCAAGTGACAGGTCAAATGTGCTTTTAGCCTGCTATGGTCAACTGTTCAGAAATGTTGCAGCTTTCCTGAAGTCACATCCATCCAAGCAGTGCAAAAGTAGTTAAATAATGCTGCTCATGCTGCTATTGATCGGCTTGTCTGTTCCAGGGAAAAAAGATTATTAGCATGCTCTATATTTAGATTCTCATTATCTCCTAACAATAAGATAAGCTATAGGAAGCTGTACACTGAATGAGGCACACTCAAACAGCCTGTTCTATTATTAGAATATTTATAATCTAAAGCTGCAAAGATCTGGAAAACAATAAAGCATCTTTCCCAGCAGTTGCTCAGTCAGACCTGACAATTTGCAAATCAGATCTTCTTTGTTCTTGCTCTAGGCAATGAACATAAGACATGGTCACTCACAGTTGGGTCAAAGTGCCGCATTCTTTTTCCAAGAGCAACAGATCAGATACTTCAGGCACACTATGAAAGAATTCAAATTTTTTATACAAGCTTCCAGGTAATCAGATGTGTGCTACTACCCATGAAAGATCTACTCTCACAACCACGGCTAACAGTCTTAAATAGAGCCATTCCCTGTTAATATATTGAAAGGCAATAACACTGCTATAAAAGCTGCCTTGGGTTTCCTTAAGAAAGAAAGAAAGCAAGAAAGCAAGCAAAAAAGAAAGCAAGCAAAAAAGAAAGCAAGAAAGAAAGACTGTTTTCCACCATCTCAGATTGTAAGATCCTTGGGGCAGGGACCTGTCATTGTTGTTTATATAATTCTGAAAGGTGTAGGTCTCCAGGTCATGTAAAAATGATTGTACAGTATAAAGACGACAAATCTGTTTACAGTTTATTAGCTGTCATATTTTATCTATCCTGAGCTTATTGCCAAGAAACTATTGAATGACCCCAGAGTTCTCTCTCTAAAGGAGTAACATTTCTGTACCCTCTCCACATCACTCATAAGAGGGTCAGTTTGCACCTTACACAGGTTTATATTCAAAGGTTGGTGTGTAAAGCCAAAACAGTGTATAATAGAAGCCACCTTAAACACAAAAATACTTACTGATTTTCTAGGAACAAAAAGCCTAGTAGAGAGACCTACAGGAATTCAGAAGATGGCGGGAGCAGCAGCTTCAATATCTCATTTCAGGCTAGCTCCAGGTCATAAATTTAATGAGTGGAATTGGGGAATTAGAATTTGTTTTTCTATCTTTTCTTTGGCCAAGTGGATATTCTTGAATTTAAGTAGGTTAAGAGTGCTTAAGACATAGGCCAACTATATATAAATCTATACCACTTCCCCCTAGCTGTTAATTACTTTTACTTGAAAGCTGATCTTGCTTCAGCAGGATTCAATGGTGACCAGCTTTCCAAAGGCTCATTTCTGATCTTGTTTTCCTGGCTAGGCTGCCTACTTATTTTAAGCTTGAGCATAGAGTGATATCTTCCTGTTGGGCTATTCAAGGATGCACAGAAAAGGGTCCAAGGCTTTCACCAGTTGACCTTGCACATCTGGAAGTTCAATTCTGAAAGGTGTAGGTTTTCCTCAAATAGCAATTCAGACTCATGACTAAAATCCCAAACTACATATTAAACAGGCCACTTGATCCTGTGCATTTGCTTTCTTAGACTTCAATTGTAGGCAAATAGGATCATAATCAGGACTGTGTCATACAAGGTAAAGGTGTCCCCTGCAGGTTATACTGCTAGTTGTGACCTACTGTAGGGTGTGGTGCTCATCCCCGTTTCCCGGGTATAGAGCAATATACCCAGAGTTGTCTAACAAGTGGATCATATACATATGGAACACTGTTACCTTCCCACCAATGTGGTACCTATTTATCTACTTGCATTTGCATACTTTCAAACTGCTAGGCTGGCAGGAACTGGGCTAAGGACAGGAGCTCACCACATTTTGTAGGACCCATGTCTCGAACCTTGGCCTGCTATAGTTAACAGGCATAGGGCGCAATCCAGAGTAACTACGGGGAGTCCTTGCTCCGGAGTAACAACAATTTGCTCTGGACTGCAATATGAATTTCCCATAGGTTTTCACTAGGTGATGCAGTAACTACGGGTGTACATAATGTCTCTTACGTGCTCCCGTAATTACTCTGGATTGTAGGGATAGTGTCTTGTAGGGTGTGGTGTTAACAGGCACAGGCATATTTGTGCCACGTCAGCCCAAGCACACCAGCATAATATATATATATTAATATATCCCCTGCATCCATTATATTGCTTTTTTTTGTTTGTGTACTGCCTGCTTGGGAAAGCTTTATTTGCCAGTAGTAATATCCCTGAATATGGAGCAGGATTCTGGTTCCAATTTCCAATGAGTTATTAATATGCTATGACTCCTTATCAATTAGCTTGCAGACAACAGAGCAATCCTGACACAGAGAGGGAATATTTATGCAGTGGTTCTCAAAATGTTTAGGAAACTTAACTCCCAAAGTCTTTGAGGGAGAGGGCAGTGACGTGATGGGGTTTGCACCACTGAAGGAGAAAGAGGGCTATTTTTAAACACAAGAGATCCCTGCTATCTGGGCAAGAGGCACTCTTTCAAGTGGGTGTTCCTCTTTTATTTAACAAGGAACAATAACTGGCTCACCTCCCTCCAGAAATGTTTTTTATGGTGGCTTCTGCTGGTGTGATTTTACAAAATGCGAGCCCTTTTGGGACAGAGAGCCATTAGCTATTACTGGTAGTTTCATTTTCTCTGTAAAGTGCTTTGTGAACTTTTTGTTGAAAAGGAGTACAGTATATACTGTTGGTTGATTGATTGATTGCCAGGGACTAAGGTGTGTGCGGGTGGAGAGCCCTGGAGATAGTAAAAGTGGCGATCAGTGGTGGGCTCCAGCAGGTTCGCACCTACTCTATAGAACCGGTTGTTAACCAGAGATAGGACATATAAAGTTTAAAAATAGCCATTTAAAAGTGGCTGCCAGATGGGCAGAGAACCGGTTGTTAATTTCTTTGAAGCTCATCACTGGTGGCGATCATGATGAAACTGGAAGTCAGTCTTCTGGAAGTTGAAACCCCAATGTATGAATAGCACAACCTTTCGTATTGACAAAAACCTCCCTCCCCAAGGCTATTAGCCAGCTTCCCTCATTGGGCTAATTGGGTTCCTCATTGGGCTTCCCTTACTGAATAGCTGTGGGTGGATGGAAAGCAGATATTTTCCTTGCATGGAGGCACACTTCATTTGCTTTGCAAATGGCAAGAATTAATTATCTCCTTTCACAATAATTAAGGTTTAAACACACACACACAGGGTCAACTCTGCATTTAACATAATACATGATGATTTGTTCTGAGAACTGAAGGAAGCAAGAGTTAAATGAATTCAAACAGAAGTAACCATAAAAGAGATCATACTTACCACAAACTGGTTGATGTCCCTCTCAAGGCCCATATTGGGTAAATCTGGCATCATGTGTGCCACTACTTTGAACCCAGCATCTTTAGCTAAATGAAATGATTCACACACAGCCTTCACTGTATGGCCCCTGGAGAAAAGAAATGTGGTTTAAAATCATGTGCATAATCATCAAAGCCTAAAGCCCTGTTGTAGCCTAAATTACAAAGATAAGCAGAAGGCACTGTGTAAGAGAGCTGATTTAGACTGAAGTCAATGGTCAGTCTGGTACAGAGCTACTCAGTGGAACAAAGCTCAATGGCAGAGCACACTCTTTTCATGCAGAAGTCAAAGGGACCTTTAATAATAATCACAATAATAATAATAACTAGGCATTTATACACCGCTTTTCTTGACGTTTTGGATTGCTCCTCAGTCTTTATTCAAAGCGGTTTACATGGGCAGGCGAATCTAAACCCCCGAAGAGATTTTTACAAACACAGATTTGTTCTATCTTTCAAGAAACACTACAGTCAAGGTGTTACATTCACAGTCTGGTTAACAATACTGGCCCCAAAGTCTGAAATCCTGGATGACCAAGTTCTCCTTCAGCTCTCACAGGAAGGGCAGCGGAGAAAGCTCCTTCACTCCCACTGAAAAGCAGATGGAAAATCTCAGCTACAGCAGCTGCTTTTCAAGGTCTTGCTTCAGATCTGACTTCTGGTTATCTCGATCCAGCAACGTTCAGCTCTTATCTTCAGGCAAACGGAAGCTCTACCCTCTAGACCAGACCTCCTGCCCTTTAGCTAAAAGACCTTTAGCTAAAAAGGTCTCAGACAGGATGGCTGAAATGTAGCTAGATTAGAAGACTATATTGATCTAGAATGGTATTGGTATAAGGACAGCATCTTATATTGCTATGATGGTGCAAGGAGGGACTAAAGAGATTACAGTGCCTGACTGCCATGGCTCAAGGCTCAAAGCATGTGGCAGCTTTAGAAACCTTACACAGTGGTACACTGGAGTATGCTGTGGGAAATCCCTGGAACAAGCAAATGTTCAGTACAGTAAAGCTCAGTGTCCTGAAAATCATGGAATATCAAGTTGGGAGAGTGGCCTAAAGGTCATCTGTACAGTGTACAGGCAACCCTCTGTACAGTGCAAGCAACTGAAAGAAGAGATACCAAAGAGAGGAACCAGTGTACGACTCAATTTAAAATCATCAATTTAGCAGAGGAGGGATGCCTTTCCTGAGTTGTAGGAAGAACCACCCCAAAACACATATATGTAGGAGGCTGCATTAGCAACAACATTATACTCCAGCTGAGAAAAGAAAGGAATTTCCAATGAATATCAATCTCTGGGGTTTTTCAGAGCCTTAAAAACAAACCATGGTTCTTTCCTAAAAGATAGTTACTTCTCTTCTGCCCAGTAGGATCTTGCTGTTTCCTTCTCTGCAGCGTGTTTATTGTTTTTCTGGCCAATTCCACTGCCAGCAGTGTGCCACGTGCCCATTGCTCAAACAGATAATGTTCCTTACACTGACAGCTGCTTAATGGACTGTCTAGCAAGGAATTCTCTCCGCATCAACAGGTTTCTATCCAGACAAAGGAAACATTTCAACTCGATCAAACACAGCCTCTTTCTTGGACTCAGAGAGTAATCAGATCTGCTGTTTTTCAATGCTGCATTTGAAAGTCCTTCTTGTGAATGAAAAGTGTTTGTGATGAATGTTAACTCCATCCCTTGTGGCTGCTGGATTGGTCTGATCATAAGCAGTATGACATGTAGGCCAGTGATTCAAAAGAATATGCAGCAACAACCCAATTTCCTTTTCTTATATTTTATATTATAGTACTTCTAATGACCTACACTTTTTGGGGGTACAAAAAGATTATATATGCATTCTACTTCAGACCCAATTCCATACCTGTAAAAGCTCTGCAGGCTCAGAAAGGGCTCTCAAATGTTTGATTTTGTTCAGATTAGTGTATGCACTTGCCCAGGTCCTATACAAGCAAGGGTTCTGGCTTGTCAAAGGAGGTTTATAAGTTCTAGGAGAGTTGTAGACCACAAGAACAGCCCTGCTAGATTAGACCTTCTAGATTACACAGTGCCTTCTTAGCTGCTCTCCTTACCTGTTAGTGTCTCTAGCCACATCTTCATAGACACTCTGCACTCCAATCTCCAGCCTTGTGCATCCATAAGATAACATGTCACTCAGATGCCGTTTCAGGCAGTAATCGGGTCTGGTCTCTATAGTGATCCCTATACATTTTGTAAGGCTACGCTCAGAATATCTGTGGAAAGAAAAAACACAACCAAATGAGATCTCATCTATGCTTAACCACAGCTTTTGCATTATAGTCTAGTTGGATGCAGAGTCCAAACATCAGACAAGATCTGACTGGTAAGACAGTGCATTAGGGTGACATTACAAAAGTTGAAAGCATCTGCAAGTCAAAATGTACAATTATCACAAACACAAAACTGTCTATCATCTATTCTGTAGGTTTTTGGGGACAGATAGCTGATCTAACAAGAAAATGGGAGCAAAAAAAAAAAAAAGATCGGACAAGTGGAGGTAGTGGGATTGGGGAAAATGGTAGAACAACTGGAAGCAGAGAACCAGAATTAGAGAACTTAAAATTAGAACAGCTACAAAGGTTCAGAGGAGAGCGACCAAAATTATTAATGATCTAGGACACCTTCTGTATGAGGAAGGCTCATAAAGGCTGCAGCATTTGGGACTCTTCAGTCCAGAGAAGGGTGGAAACATGACTGATGTACAAAATTATGCAACGTATGGATAGGGAGGATAGGGAGATGGTCTTTGCCTCTCTGAGGCATCTGGTGGGCTGCTGTGAGATATACAATTTTGCCTGATTCAGTGGAGGCTCTACTTATATTCTTATTTGGAGGAAAAGCAAGTTAGGTCATCTGAAGGGATAAAATATTGCACAAAGGATTGTCTTCTCCTGTATATGCTGGGCCGTGCCAGATACGTTTGAAAAGAAAGAGCAAGAGGGAGCTGCTGCAGCTAAAAATAAGAACCAACCAGAGAAATCTGGAGAAGAAGCTGAACTATATAGCATATTGATACTGCTATAAATGTACATAGAAAGTACATCTCAATGAAAAACATAATGAACTGCAGTGTATTGCTGGACATCTTTTAGAAATGAATGCAGAAAGCCCAACCTTTCAGATTGGTCTTAGGGGGGAAAAAATCAAATTTATTATATTGCTGTTTTTATTTTATTTCAATATCATGTTTTGAACTCTGTTTTTAGACAGCATTCTCTGTTTTTGAGAAGGTAAAAATACATACATAAAAATGTGTCATGGAGTTTCTCTGGCCTCAATTATAGTTCTGATATTGCAAGCCACCACTGTTATTGGCACTCCATAGTGACAAAGATGCTGCTTGTTTTTCCACCATAAACCAAGAATACTTTTGAGACCCATAGACAAGGAATATTTAGATGCAGCTGGAATGTTTTGATAGGAATCAGATTCCATCATCACAGGGCTTGCCAACGCCCCCAGCCTGCTACCTTCTGTCCCTTCCCCAAGATCTGAAGCATACTCTTGTGTCTACAGCCAAGTCCACCCACGTTGGCTAGATTTTTCCTGCTTGCATTGAATGAATGAATAGCACTAACATTCAGGTGATGACTAACAACCAGTGCACTGCCACAAAACACAACCAAGTGGGGCTAATGACAAAAATGTATAAATTTAGTCTAATAATGTTTTGATGGTCTAAGTGAAGTACTTTGGGAGGAAGAATAAAATTAAACTTCAAAAAGACATATGTTGTACGGGTATAAATAATCATATTCTATACTTTTTACTCACTACTGAAACACTGCACTGCAGTAACAATTTCACACAGGAATGCTATGCAGTATCTGATGGTTGCAAAAAGGTACCGTAATTGCAGGATATTATCTGTTGCTATACAGGGCCCAGCTATGCTATTAGTCTCATGCTGGTCTTGGGGGTGTTGCAAAAGTGCCATCAGGCACTTATGCTACCCTTGAAGGGGAGTTAGGTCAGTGCACAGATATACACCTACCTCCCCTGCCGCTGTGGGAATGGAGAGATGAGTGAGCTGTGCTGGCCTAAATTGGTTAGGATTGTGCCCTAAATCTTACTGAACACAATGGGCTCAGTAAGATAATTAATACCATTTTTAAACACCCTTAGTTATGACCAACACCAGGCAGCTTGACTGCTTCACTCTGCTGTGATATACTAGCTTTGCTGATTGCTGGTTTATTTCAAACTGCAGTTCAAAACACTGGGTATTACCTTTCAAGCCCCAAATAACTTAGGACTAAGATACATGAAGAACTGCCTCCTCCACTATGAAACAGATTGCTGCTTGTGTTCAAATGGAGAGGAGCTTCTTCCACAGGTTGTGCCATCATGTGGAAGCTTAGTTGGCAGTGACCCAACAAGTTGGCAGTGTCTCTATCGCCCTGCATGTGGTACTTCTTGCCACTGGAGATTAGGTTGGCTCCCTCTACTATTTTTTTAATGGTAGCTGAAAATGCTTTTATTTTCTTTAGCACAAGAGTGAATAAAATTTTATAAATTTTATTTATTTTATTTTTAAATGAAATTTTAAATAATTTTAAATAAAATTTTAAATAATTTTTTTTATTTTATGGTGCCTTGCTGAATTTGACTGCTGTCAAGCTTTGTTTGGTGCTGTTATTTGTTTTTTAAAATAATTATATCCCACTCCTCCTATCCCTAACAGAAGTTAGCATGCAATGATTCGCTAATAATATTTTTAAAACTTACCTAAATTGCTTCCTAAAGTGACTGTACTGAAGCATACAACCAAAAAAATGACAGGACAGATGCTAATGTTGTATGCAACTGCATCAGCAATTAAAGCAACCAGCCCCCCAAAATTCAGTATCAACTCACTGAAATGTTTGTTTAATAACTAAAATCAGACAGAAAACGCACAAGGAGCTTCATGAAGAAGTGGCTGTTCTTAAAATAGGTTGCAGAATGCATTCTGCCTCCATCTTGTTATGGACACATTTATTTAGGGTGCAATCCTAACCACATCTACTCAATAGTAAGCCCCATTCTGTTCAATGGGTCTTACTCCCAGGAAAGTGTCTTTAGGATTGCAGCCTTAGTCTTAAGATCACTAGATATTTCTGTGGGAAAGGGGGAGGACAAGTGCAGTACTGTTCTGGTTAGAGGAGACCCATTTAGAAAGCTCACTGACACGGGCTGCAATCCTAAAGACGGGCTGCAATCCTTTCCTGGGAGTAAGATGCATTGAACTCAATAGGGCTTACTTTAGAGTAGACATTGTTAGGATTGTGCTCACAGTCTTTTAACCTACTTCACAGAAAAAAATACTGCAGCACACTGTACTGGGGGGGCTGCCCTTGAAGACACAGTAATTGGAAACTGCAATTAGTGGAGATGGAGAGAGGTCACCAGAAAACAAATTTGTCAAACAGCCACTCTGTAGGTTGCATTGGTTGACAAATTGTTTTGGAGCCCAACTTAAAGTACTGGCACATGCTTTTAAAAGGCCATTTATAGTTTAACACCACATTATCTGAAGGACCACCCACTTCCACACAACTAGACCCACCATTTAGGCCATCAGAGAGAGCCGTCTTGTGGGTGCTGACCCACCCCCTTACAGGTGAGGGGGTTATGGCTAAAAGAAGGACTTTCTCAGTGGTGGCATCCATCTTTAGAATCATTCCTCAAGGACATGTTTACTGCCTCCTCTTTAAGAGGACCGACAATATTCTGGCTATATAGGGCTGTGGGTGGCGCAAGTGGTTAAGTCACTGTGCTTGTTAACCAGCAGGCCAGAATTTGAGACCTGGGTCGGCCCCACAAGACAGGGTGAGCTCCTGTCCTTAGCCCAGCTCTGCGACGCCAGCTGGATCCAATTGTATTGGCTCTGCCTTTCCATTGGACTAATTCAGTGGCGTGGAGAGGGGGGATTTGCTGCTTGGATAACAGCCTATCCTCCATAACAATCTAACCCAGGCTTTTGTGCTTCGCATGCAGCACCGAGCATGATACCATAGTCTTTCAAGACTGACGGAGGCCTGCTTTTTTAGTATTCTGGCTAGATAGGTCTGAAGACACATCAGTTCCAGTTGGCATTTAATTATGGCTTTGGTTTTATTAATAAGGTTTTATGATGTTCCCCCAGGTTACTACAAGCCATGCTTAGTCACTGCCTTTCACCATTTGTTTTCTTTTTTTATCCTCACTTTTAGAGCAGCTATTTTAATGAATTATTTATTAGTGTAGAAGTTGTATGTTGTTTTAAATTATTTTGTTTTATAACACATACATTTTATACACATAGTAATGTTTTGTTTTTATCTTGTAAACTGCTTTGAGTTAACTGCCAGAGTCAAGAAAAGCAGGGTATAAATTTGTTATAAATATTCCAAAAAAGTAAATTGTAGCTATGTTATAGTCCAATTTTACCTTTCCCCCTTCCCGCAATGTGCAGCCATGCCAAAATCAGATGTAGGTATGTATCTACCTACCTACCTACAGTATTTATATACCAGTTTTCAACTAAAAAGTTCACAAAGCTGTTTACAAAGAAAATGAAAAAATTAATAGCTTATGGGTCCCTGTCCCAAAAAGGCTCACAATCTAAAGTGCAAAAAAGAACACCAGCAGAAGTCACTAGAACAGACATTGCTGGGGTGTGTACGGCCAGTTATTCTCCCCCTGCTAAATAAAGGAGGAACATTCTTTCTACTTGAAAGAATGTCTCTTGCCCAGTTAGCCAGGAGGCAGTTAGTGGGTAGGCAGACTGGGAGACTTTTGAGACAAAATGAGATTTTAAAACCTCTGGAAGTTCCCCAAACCACATTGAGTCTCCTCAGATATGCAATTTTACTAGTACATGTCCAAGGAGGCAGCAGGAAGGGGGAAAGGATCTAGTGTGTCCGTCAGATCTACTGACAGATTTACCTCTTCCCTCAGCCAGTCCACTCAGTGGGCAACTGGGGATCCGCGGGCTTGGATGGGAAGACTCTGGCCTTCTCACCAATGTCCTGGAAGCATGCTATTCAACATGCTGCTGGAGTACCTTTTACTGTTGTACCTGCTGGGGTACCTTTTATTGCAAATTCCCATTGCTTCATGGGAAGTTCTGCTGTCTCTCATGCCAATTAGGATTGGGTCATTACTCTGTAGCAGCAAAATAAGACTCTTGTGGTATATTTTTTTGTGGAGAATTGCTTATATTTGAGCTCAGAGCAACCCTTCCCTCTCATTTCAGTACAGCTCTCCTTTGGATGACTTTGAGTGGCTCCCTTAGGTTTCATTTTAGATATGCTTTGAGATGAGGAACCAACTTCTCATTTCTTTGCTGAAAAGTAGTATACACATAATCAAATAATCAGTCAACAGATACATGAACTGGGCCATTGTGGAAAAAACCTTTTGTGAGATACAGCCTTCAGTAGCAATTATCATGGCACAATTGGCAAGACTCTAAAATTGTCAATGAAACACCTGTTTTTTGACAATTAAAAAGCACACTGCTCTGGTGGAGGAGGGCTCACATCTCCCAATGACCCTACTATAATCTGACCCAAACTCCTATTGCACATCTACAGATCATTTGCGCACACAGATGTGCTGTGGCACACCAGTTAAAAAATGTGGACTGTTGATGATGAAACCATGAAAGGATGGTCCACAACCCATTTGTTAATCTTTAACAAGACTTTGTTTATTTCATGACAGACTACATTCCTGGCATTGTTGCATTCACCTTGGGAGGTTATTGTGAAGATAAAGAATTGTAAAGCTTTTCTAGGCTGAAAAGAGCAGTGGAAACAAATAAAAGAACAAGCTCTTCAGCTTAGCTAGTTAAATGACTACATTGAACAAAGAAAAGGAGAGCAGGTTGACACAACCCTCACCCTCCCTAGCTCCTTTGTCTGACAATGAATGGAGTGAAGAGTACTGGCTCTCCAAAGTTGTAATACATAAAGACAGTTTGCATTCCTGGCCATGCTGAAAAAGAAAATCATACTGATGCTAATGCAGGAATAAATACAGGAAGGAAATCAGAGTGGAAAAAATGATTTTTTAAAAAGACTGGTTTTTAAAACTGTACATTGGTTTCTTTCAACATTTCAATTGTGTCTTTTTAAGAGACCCTGATTTTAAATGAAAGTTGAATTAAATACATGTGAATAGATTTGTGTCTTTGCTTATCTTTTAAATCTGAAAGCACTACCCTCTGATTAGATTTCTCAAAGGATAGCACATTCAGTGCAACATGAACTGATCTAAAGACTGATTTTTTAATGTTAAATGAATTTCTCAGTATAGTGGCCCCACCATGTCTGCAGGGATTTGGTTCCATAAACTGATCTAAAAGCTGATTTTTTAATATTAAATGAACTTCTGACATCCCATTTGTGCCCTGTTTGAGACTGTTCAGAGGCATCGTAAGCACTCTTTGAAAAAAGATGCTGGACCTTGGCCTGACCCAGAAAATTGATTCATACTTAAATCTGAAGATTTGGGCATGTTTTGTGCTCTTGATCTTCGCTCTTCATTTTAAAATGCTTTTTTAAATGGACATGTAAAATTGTTGGACACCTAAGATCAAAGGCATGATGCCAGAAAAATGTAGAAGTTCTGCATCACAAATCCAAATCTCTATTTTGATCTCTAAAGAAGAGTCTCTAAAATTTTGGCAGGAGGGCCACAATGTCTTTCTGATACTGTACTGGAGGCCAGAAGAAAAAAGAATTGATTGTACATTTCAAATTTGAATAAATTTACATAAATTATCAGAAAATTACACAACAATTTTGTAAAAGTCAACTGTTTTCTCTTCCAACAGGAAATGAAGCTTGGTTCAAAATGCTCTACCATGATTCAAAACACAATCCTAGCCAATTTAGGACAGCATAACTCCTCCATCTCCCCGTTTTCATAGTAGTGTGGGGAGGCCAGTGCATGACTGCATTTGGCTGTCCCTCCAGGATTGGTGCAGAACTGCCTTACAGCATTTTTGTGACACTCCCAGGGCAGCATAAGATTTGTGCAGGGACTTGTGCCAGCCTAACTGGGGGGTTAGGATTGCAGCCTCAGACAATGTTACCTTCTTCAGATACTAACATTGAAGAATCCCCATCCACAAGCACACACAACTGCCAGACAATGCACTGACCTAGACATTCTTTGTTCAACACCTCAAAATAAGGCATTGTGAATAGAGACCCTCCTGCATGCAACACCACACTGGATTTTTATGCAGCCAGGCAGACTGTCAGTAACAGTACTTTCTATCACGTCACCTTAACTGTAGAGAACAAGATGCTATGCACTTTGTTAGGAACAATTCCAACATCATAATTAATGAGGCTGAGAAGTAAAGAGCAGGTGTCATAAACAAGATGGATGGGACCAAGAGACAACTCCAGTAAGACATTCCATAAAACCTGTCATAAGACCTCAATAAAACGATCAAAAAACACTAGACAGCATGAAGAATTTCCTACATATTTATAAGAAAAAGTCTTCAAAAACTCACTCTGGAATCCTCATTCAGAAGTCTTCCATTTACTACACAAGATGGGGTCACCCATCAAGCAAGATCTTCTTGCACAACTCTGTACTTCATACAGAGAATCTGTGATACCAAAGCTCTTGATGTGCACCAGGCAGTCCAATCCTACCTAAACTTTCTTGCAACAGCAAGACGCAACAGCACCTCTATTGGCTATGGTTACACCATGAGGAAGTTCAGCAGGCAGAAAGTCTCCTTGGATAAGAGACATTTGCCACCTTGCCCCAGGTTCAGACACAGTTTGTGCAACAGGTTAAAAGTCCACATTCCTTTGCATTGGTGGATCAGACCCAGAAAGGAATGCAGGTATATTGTGCACTGCTGCTGTTGATCTTGCTTCCATCCTGAGCCTGATCTGCTCCCCCATCCCATTCAGCTTCTTCCCCTGCACTGCACAGTGTAGAATTTTCCTGCTCTTGCAGGTGTCTTCTGCTGTTCATGGGAAGGCTTAGGTCTTCCTGTCAGCATGCCTTACTTTTACACCATTATGAAGTGCTTTATGGAACTTTCACTATGGCTAGAACCAGTGAAACACATGCTCCACCAGTGCAAGTGAGTGATAGGACTGGGCCATTAAAAAAATGAATGCACTATGTTGGATGGGCTCCAGCTAAAGGAGTAAAGTGTAAATTTGTGAAGTGTGAATTCCCATTCATTTTGCTTTGGCAGTATTAATGTTCCAATGTACCCTAATATTGTCAGATAAAGGAGAAAGAAAGCAGTCCAGTCTCATATTGAGAAAAGGAAGGAGCAGAGAGAATCTTCATAAAGTTGTCTTATTGCAAGAATAGTTCCTCTTTGGGGAACTATTTGCAACTACCATCACTTCATTCTGTGTGTGATGTGTGCTTAAGCTTTATACCCACACACAAAAAATGTGGGAAAACAGTAGGACGGAACACTGCATCACCTTACAAAGAAATTTTCAGGAAGTTACTAGATTTTGCTATGATGCAGCATCATTGCATTTTCATTTAAGAACTAAAAAAAATGGAGAAAGAAGCAGATGGAAAATTGGAATTATCAGCCCACTGGCTGCACAAAAGCATATCAATGACGAGTCTGAAAATTCTGCCATTCTATAAGCGCAAGCTTACAGCCCACAAATTTAAAAGAAATAGGGGGAGAACTTAGGTGAAGTCCCATAACTCAGAACTAAGCCTTCCTGTTACCTATTCACAAGATCAAAGCTGGACATATGTGCAACGCCAACCCTTTTCTAGTTCTTTTGCAATTACTAAAACAGCTTCAGAGCAGCTCCTAATGGAAGGACTCACCTTCCTCCCTGCCAGAAGGTACCATGTTCTCCATGGCAAGTTAACTCTCCTGGACTTCACTCAAGTTTTCAGGTAATGAGTCACAATTGGTTAGACTTTGGTCAGCATCTCTCTCCCCCCTCATCCTGCCATGAGTCATAGGGAGAATAAAGAGTAAGCGGCTTTTTATTTGTACCCATAATTTAAGCTCCTGCTTAGATCCTTCTTTCTCTTCTGCCGCCCCCTTCCACATCCCACCCCAGAACTTTGCATTCCAATGCCTTAAGGTTAAAGCATTTCTCTACCCAACAAAGGAAAATGACAGCAGGACAATGATTCTCTGTCACAGGCAACCATCCTCCCACAGAAGGGACACCTATTACCTTATCGCCAAGTCCTCTCTCTGTCCTTGCCTGATAGAGATCCAGGAAATGTACTGAAATCCCCTTAACACCTAGTGTTCTCAAGAGATAAAAGTAAAACTTCTCATCAGCCTTGTCAAGCATTCTTTACAAAAGGAAAATCCCTTGTGATCAAGCAGGCTGTTCATTCCCTTCCCTTTTGCTGTCTGATGTGATGCCCTCTGGAGACAGTGCTTCTATTGGAATTTTCCATAAGGTAGCTAACTCCACCTGCCAGAAACATGCCTTTCAGGCAAAGGATAGCATCCTTTTTGGGCAAAAGTGCCAGACATGATTGCATCACATCATTGCCAAATTTCCAAGTTCCCAGTCTCCCAGAAGCAGCTGTGCAGAGTAAGGACTCTACAAGCCTGGGAAGGTGACTGTGAAAAGCTTCTAAGTATTTCAGTGATAAGCTAACAATGAGGTGGCAGCATGATACAGCGGCAAAGAAGGCCAATACAATTCAAGGTTGCAGCAACATAAGTATAGTAGTGAGATTTACAGAAGTAACGGTACAGATATATTCCGACATTAAACCTGACGGAATATTGTATCCAAATCTGGGTGCCAAAGTTTAAGAGAACTTGCAAACTGAAGTTTTACAAGTCATTTACTGTGCAATCTTATGCAGGTCTATTTAGAAATAAGTCCTACAAAATTCAATTAGGCTTACACACTTAGTGAGCGTACAGAAACAAAACCAGGAAGGTTAACCGACAAGCTTACCATTAACATCTAGTATGACTCTAGAAGTTCATTGATCAAACATTTTATTTTATTTCATTGAATAAAAACCGAACGTTTAGGATGTTATTCTCTGGTTCTGGAGCATTACTGTAGCAGAGAATGAACTTTAATTGAATCAATGCTACTGTTCATCATTAGAAGGCAACATTAGAAGGCAAGTTCTTTTATACCTTCAGTTCTTCAAGAAAACACTGGGTTGATATTTAATCAACCAGCAAAACTTAAGATAATCAATTAAAAGATCCTCAACAACAGGTTGCAAACCCAGTACAGATTATGCAAAATTTGGAAGCATATCAACTTCTAAGCATTATAGAATTAGATTGCAATTTGCCTATGCCACAAGTCCCAAATTTGCATAAACCCCCAAAGCAGAGGGAAATAATTGTTTACATAGCGTCACCAAGGCTAAGTAAACAATTCCAAGATATGCCTAATCCCGAAAATTGCAACCTTCTTATTTGAAAAATTTTAAAGACGTTAGGAGGCTGTGTAGCTAGATAGTCGGTCTGTTCTACTGCATGTTTGCTCTTAGTGTTAGTTCTACATACAGTATTCTTCACTGAAATTTAAGTTGCTTCTTGGTTTCTCATCACTGAATACAATGAAAAAATAAATAATGCCTCCGAAAGCATAAACCAAGTTATGGACTTCCATGGAAGGGAGACAAGCAGATTTCCACAAGATTTAAGATAAACCTAAATGTAAATACTGTTCACTAATGCAGCATGCAGAATAGGAAGACTATAGAACCTTCTCAGAAAAGGTTGTGAATTATAATGGAATCTTTACCAGTGAAACACATGGTCCAGTGAAACATAGTCCATTAATATCCTTCACTATCTCCAATGCAAGCAAGATCATTCAATGCAGCAAGTGGCAAAAAACTTAGGAATCTTGTGGATCTTCCATGACAGGGATTCCAAAGCCAGGAAGCCACAATTGTGAAGGTCCTGCTCTGTGTACATGTCCTAAGGTTATCAGTCAGCTTCTACACACAAGGCGGAACCTCTCTTGATGATCTTAACAGATATATAGACTCATGTCAAAAGGCAGTATCTGAGGAATCTAAGTGCACATTCCTAACTATATCTACTCAAAAGTAAGCCCCACTGTGTTCAGTGTGTCTTACTCCCAGGAAAGTGTCTTTAGGATTGCAGCCTAAGACTCAGGTGCTTAGAGCTTTAAAAGGTGATAACCAACACCTTAAACTGAACCTCGAATCCAATTAAAAGCAAGTGTAACGCCCACAATTAGGGTTATGTTCAGAAGCAAGGCTCCCTCCAGCAATCTGATTGCAGCATTCTGAGCAAGTTGCTATTTTGGATACATCTCAAGTGAAGCCACTGCAATGATTCAGCTAAACTCTGTCCAAGGCATGGATAACAGTGGCCTGATCTGATTTTCAATGAAATGCTGAAACTGAGCAAAGGCTCCCCTCAATACTGCTTCCACCTGGGCTTCCAGGAACATTTCCAAGCATTGCATCTGCTTCTTCAGAGAGAGTAAAACCCAATCAAGAACAAATCAGGAGAGTAGCGCAAGTCTGGCATTTCCCTAAAACAAAATCTGGATGACTCTGAACAAGTTAAAGATCTGTGCACTCAGTTATCGCACCTGTCTTTTAAATGGCTTCCCACAACTTAGTACTTACCATAGCATCCAAACTGGCAGGCCCTGGTAACATTTGCCCTCCAAATTAGGACGTGTTGTTAGACGTGGGTTTCCAATTCTGGTTTGGAGGACAAACACTTATAATTTGGACTACTTGACAAACCGCAATTAATGCTAAATACAAAACTGAAACGAAAGCTGTACACGTGCATGCGAGTCCACATCTATCTTGGAAAACTGTCTACATCAGAGGTCGGGGAACAGGATTAAATTACCCCAATTTGGGTAATAATGGAATTCCTGGGGGTAATGGACCACCTGGGTTTGCATATGAATGACACAGCCAGGTATGCATGACCAGCACAGAGCAGGGCAGGCATTGCAATCACTGTGCCTGTCACTCCATAGCCTTGATGGTTTACTCTTAGCACCAAATCAGCTCCAGCCTAGAAAGATCAAAACAAACAAACAAATGGTGTGAATCCCTGTAGGGTCATAAGAAGTTCAGGCTATTGTGTAGGGCAGTGGTTGGAGGGGAGAGAGATCAACAGTGTCTCAGATGCAGACTGGGGTTTCTCAGAGTTACTCAGGCTGCAGGCTGGGGCTTCTGCTTGCTTACTCAGAAGCAAGTATCATTATTTTCCTTGGGGCTTACTCTCAGGAAAGTGTGCATTGCATTGCACCCAAAGTTATGGACCTAAATGCTAGAAACAACTTGATCTGCCTGATAATAACTGCTGCTGTGTTTCAACTCCTGCTGCAAAGAGAGACCTGAGCCTGACAGCAGAGTTGCTTCTTGCAGTCATGATCCAAACTGCTTCTAAGTCAGGAGAGAGAGAGAGTGGGGGGGGGGGAACTATTGCTAAATCAGCAGTCAAGACAGGAGTGAGACCTGCAGCCATCTGCCTTGTGTAACTGCACAAAATTTCCATCTTATCCAGCTGTGCAGAGCAAAGAAGCAGGTGAGCAGGGGGACCAAGCAGGATTTGGAGCCATGCAGACAGTAATGAAAAGAGAAAGCATCCTCCTTTTGGTGCTGTTGAAGTCTGCATGTATTCTAAGCAGCCCCCTCCCATCCAGCTCCCTCTGGTAAGACCATTTCATTGCTCCTATATCAGGGTGATCATATTTCATTATCATAAAAGAGAATCCCAAAATGTAGGACAGTCAAGAAATATGTAGGACATGACAAAATTAAAGCTAAAAATGCTGACCTATGTTGCTTTCATGTGAATAATTAAAACACTATGAGCACAGTCCTAACCATGACTACTCAAAAGTAAGCCCCATTGTATTAAATGGGTCTTATTCTGAGGAAAGTGTCTTTAGAATCCTTATTATTACATTTACAACTATTACATATAATTTATTAATTACAAGAAGGCTACATGCCACCACACTTTCCTGGAAGGAACCCCCCCCCAACTGTAATGGGCATTAATTCTGAGGAGAAATGCCTAGGATTGGGATCTGTGGCTGCATCTTCTCCACACTTTCCTGGAAGGAAACCCCACTGACTGTAATGGTCTGCTGCTCAATAGAAAGGCACAGGATTGGGCTCTGAGGCTGCAATACTATTCACATTTTCCTGGGAAGCCCAATAACTACAATGGGTCTTACTTCTGAGTAAATTTGAATAGATTGGGCTCTCTTCCCCACTCCTTTATTGTGGGGTTGAATCCTGCACTTGTTTCAATAATTTGCAGGATCTTGTCCTCTTTTTTTATTATAGTCACCCTGACCCTCATATTTCTCCAATATGCAGTGGCCATATGTCATCACCACAAAAAGAGGACTCGCCCCCCAAAATATAGGACATCCAAGAAAAATGGGGGACAATTTTAAAAATAAAAACATTCATATATATTGTTTTCGTGTCGTTAACTTAAACACCATATTACGTATTAGTTCTGTATGTTTAAAACTATTACATATAATTTATGAATTCCAAGAAAGCTACATGCTGCCTGCTCACAAGGAAAAAGAGGACAATGAAGATTTTTTTCCAGGACACAAGGCTAAACAGGAAATGTCCTGGGAAAACAGACCATATGGTCATCCTGTCCAATCCAACACTATTTTGTCACCTACTTCAAACTTTTCTTCCAGCTCCCCAGAAGCCACATATCTGAATTCAAATAATTAATAATATATTTTTTCCTTCATTTCAAATCCAGGGGGTAACATCCACATTCCTAAATATATTTTGGGGTAAGAGTTAAAAAAGTTCCCCGACCCCGAGTAAATGTACATGAACTGAACATGAGCAAATGCCCAGAACGTTTGTACTGATATATAACGTTTGTACTGATATATAAATGCTAACTTGTAGTACAATAGCTTGCTGAAAATTATTACCTGTGTCACCACCGTATATTTTAACACATAATGCTACAGCTAGTCTCTCACCAGGATAAGTGTGGAAGCAGTCTGTTGGAACTGAGCAGGGCCCATAGGTTGCAGAGTGATGCCTGCAACATAACAGTTCAGAAGCCCACCACAGAGCTGACCGCATGAATTACTCACTAGGCAACATTTTTTTCCCCGGTATATTTTGACACACAGAAGTGACTCATAGGAATCATCAGCAAGAAAGTAACTTTGGTTTTCCCATACAAATGAAAACCAGTGAATAAAATATTCTAAGTATCTGCTGCCCTCCAGAGGCAAAGACCTATATGACTCTAGAATGAAAAGTGTAAAAATGATTTCTGGGGATTTTGTTACTTACAAAGAGAAACTGTAAGACAGGGGACACCAACCTTTCAGCGGTGTCATGCTATCCAAGTGCTGACATAATTCTATGTGCTGGCCTGCCATGTGCCAACAATGTATACATAATGGGCACTGGCAGGCACCGACAGCCACCAAACACTAGCGGCACTGACTCACCTGTGCTGCTTCTGCTCCCTCCCTCATTCCAGGACCTGGTGGGCAGCCTGGATGCCTCTGAAGAGTGCTGCAGCCCCGGAGAATGAAAGGGCAGCTTCTTCTCTCCCTCCACTCTCCAGGGCTGGAGTGGCCACCACATTGACTCCCCTGCTGCTCACCCAGGTCTTGACACTAAAAATCAGGGGGTGCCGTCCTCAGCACACGTGCTGGAGGTTGCTGACTCCTGCTTTAAGGTATTGTTGGACGTCACAGATTATAGGCCCAATAAGAGTGAATGGCAGGGTCCCCCTTCTGACTGCCAATGCGTACATCTTCACTAAAAGCTAAACAACATTGTCTCTGCACCAAACTATACCACCAATGATTACTTTGAAAAGATTCATTACTGATAGAAGGTACACCCTGATGCAAACCCAGGTCTTTAGCATCTCATCAAAAAATCTTTGTCATCTCCTTTAGGCATCAAACCCAGTTTGTCTTACTGTGCAACACCGTCAAGGTTTATGTCAATTTCAAGCCACTTTCTCTATACAAATACAGCAACTGTACTTCAAAAAACAATTGTGGGCACAATACCAATCAACTTTCTACCATAGGCACAGCTGTGCTAGCAGGGCATGTGCTGCTTCCTACAGCTGGGGATAGTCATGGAGGCCTCCTCCTGGTTACAAATTTTTGTTCTTTTACTTCATTGTTGCTTTGCCCTTAACCCTGGAGCTGAAAAACTGGTTAGGACTGAACTTTGAAAAGAATATTCCATTGCTCAGTGGTGGATCACATGGCTTCCATTAAAAAGTTCAAGGCCAGTCTTTGAAAATTTCAGTTAAAAGGAGACAAGAGAAAGATCTGTGCCTGAAAACTTGGAGAGTTGCTGCCACTCAGAGTGGACAATACCAAGTTAGACAGGCAGCAGTTTGAAGGTTCAGTAGAAGGTGTTCCGATACCAGAACAGAGCAAACTGACAGCCGCATCTAGTACGTATTATCTTCTGTGTCATTTTCTCCATGGGTCTCAGAAAGATACAAATAGCAGCAGTGTGGCTTGAAACAGCCAGAGGAGTCTAATGCAAATGCACTTGAAACATTTCCTCAAGTGGCAATTTGTGATGTGCAACTTTCTGAAGGAAATCAAAGCAAAACGAAAAAAAATTGCATAATGCAGTGCCTACCTGACAGCTTCAGCCACATTGTTGGAAGTGTGGCCGGATAAAGCATCATGCAAGTTGCGAATAAAATAATCTCGATATTCTTCAGGAAGTGCCATGAAAGTTCCACCCATCACAATGAATTCCACCTTGTCCACATTATGGCCCAGCTGCTTTAGCTACAAAGGTAAGAGCACCACCATAAGACAACTCATGCCTCTGTGACTTTCCAAAGGGAAGAAGAGACAAAGGAAAAAATAGGAAAGCTCTACTACCAACTAAAGAATCAAAACAAAAGACACGGCTAGTTCTCATCCACACCTTGATCATCTTCAAAATTACCTTTAAGATGAACTGATAACAATCTCTTCAATACAGCAGGAATATACTAAATCATATCTGCAAAGTCCCACTGATGGACAGTACCTTTTCATGGTGGTGGGATTGTGTGCTCCAGTTATACAAAGGGCTATGCTGGTGGAAGTGTAGCTTCTGGCAGGCACTCCCATGCCAGACAGGCCTTTGTTGAGGAGCCAGACTAAACCTGTCCAAAATCCCACTGAACATGGGTTGTCTGGAGAAGGAAAACTCCCACCTCAAAACTCCACTGCCTTGTGGTTATAACCTTCTATGGGAAAGGCTTCAGGAGTCAACGTCAAGGCAAAATCCGGAGCCGGAGTCCTGGAAGCAGTTTGTGACTGTGTACAAGCACGTTCTAGTAACTCCTGTGACGCAGTGACATGGAGAGGGGGGATTTGATGCTTGGGAAACAGTCTATCCTCCATATTAATCTACCCATGCCATCGTGCTCTGGAGAGGTCACACAGAGCACAATACCATGGTCTTTTGAGACTGAAGGATGTCAATGATCTGCAAAGTTACACAGTGGGGTCCTCTTACGAGTTGCTTTTCAACTTTGAAGTCTCCTTCCTTGAAGATTCATTAAAGAGCAGAATTTTTAGTACCCATCTGAAGTCCCAGAAGGTAGTCAGCTGTACTTGCTTTTTAAAAAAATTATATTTGGAAATATATACAATAAATAGCAGGCCTCCATCAGTCTTGGAAGACTATGGTATCGTGCTCGGAGCTCCATACGCTGCATGCGAAGCATGAAAGCCTGGGTTGGATTGTTATGGAGGATAGGCTGTTACCCAAGCAGCAAATCCCCCCTCTCCACGCCACTGAATTAGTCCAATGGAAAGGCAGAGCCAATACAATTGGATCCAGCTGGCGTCGCAGAGCTGGGCTAAGGACAGGAGCTCACCCTGTCTTGTGGGGCCGACCCGGGTCTCGAACCCTGGCCTGCTGGTTAACGGGCACAGCGTCTTACCTGCTTGCGCCACCCACAGCCCATACAATAAATAACTGTGATAGTATCTGTAGGCAATGGCACAATTGCAACTGTAACAAGGGCAGAATTTAAAAAGTATGAAATTTAAAGAAACTGCTTCTTGCCTTACGTCACAGTGTGATCAGTAAACAAAGATATTTCTTTACTATAGTTATGAAAAGGAGCCTGCCATGCTACCACAAAGCAGAATATTTGAGCAGAATACCAAGATTCTGTAAAAGAATTCTGCCAACGAAAGCAGAAAAAAATTTTCAAAATTTTGGAAAGAAAAGAGGGCATGATTGTTCGAATTATCTAATGGCAGAATCAAATGTTCCATCCAAAATGTATATGTATGACTTTACCTGTTCAATTCGATGTCTGGTTTGGAGATAAGGGTCATATCTGGCACGAATAGCTCTCATTGAAGTTGGCTGCAGGAAACACATGTAATAAGAATGTCTCACTAAACTGGAAACTAACAGAGCCAGTTAGAATACTTGTTGCCCACATGCCATGGTATCAGTATCAGTTTATATTATCAAGACCTAAAAACAGAAGGAATGTGCGAGCCCACACCAGTGATATTCACTTAAGACTTCAGCTCATCACAAGCAGGTCTCCACTGAGTGGGCAATCGAACATGTCTTTTAAAATTAATTTAGCACATTCCATTTGTCCAGCATAATTAGGTACACAAGAGCTTTCACTGGATCAGGCCAAAGGCACATCTAATCCAAACATTCTGTATGACACAGTGGCTCATCAGATGCTTGAGGGAGCACATATGACACCTGCATCCAGGTGCTCCCCCTGCATCTGGCATTTGGAGATTGCAATGAAATCTCAGCAACACAGCATCTGCCACAATGCCTCTTTCAAGAATCTGTCTCTTGATTTTTATTTGGTTCATGTATAAAGTAGGAGCCTCCTTCCTTATAGTTTTGACATCTTGCTCAGTGGCAGATAAAAAGACCCTCCCCTGAAATTGAGTCAGCTGAAGCAGTACCTCATATCCAGTGTAAGACTGTGTTGAATACTCAAAGTCAGAATCAGGACCTCCTGGGCAATAACTGCATTGTAAGAGGCAAAAAAAACATATTACTGAAAGGCAGGTTTCTTCCCCAAATGAGAAGTTGGAAGATATCCCATATTTTACAGAGTCTGAAAGGGGAGAGAGTAGCAAGATGGACTACAAAATTTCTCATTACTATACATTACCAATGCTTCAATCCTAAAGACACTTCCCTGGGAATAAGATCCATTGATCACAATGGGTTTTACTTTTGAGTAGATATGGTAAGAGTTGTGCTCCAAACCAGGGGTCTCCAAACCCCAGCCCAGGGGTGAGACATGGCCCTCGTGAAACCTCAATGTGGCCCCCACCAAGATTCCTCTATCTGGTGCTTGGGCAAGGCTTGTAATCTACTCCATCCAATACATAGTTATATGTAAATGTATTCACATTTGGAATATAAATTACTTTTCTGGCCCCCAACACTGTGTCAGAGAGATGAGGTGGCCCTCCTGCCAAAACATTTGGAGACCCCTGCTCTAAAGCAGCGGTCCTCAACCCCTGGTTCATGACGCAATGATGAGCGGCAGCATGTCAGCCTCCAGGCCACAGGCCTGTACTGGGGGCAAGAGCCAGGGTTGTGCTCAGCCCCTGCCCAGCCCCAACTCGGCAGGTGCAGCCTGAAGCCCAGCTGCACCTGCACAGTTCTCCCAGGATTCCAGAACTGTGCAGGTGTGGCCCAGTGCTTGGCTGCACCTGCGTAGTTCTACCCACAGCCGGGGAGTGCTGTGCAGGCATGGCCTGGCACTCAGTGGTACCTGCGCAGTTCTCCCAGGCTACTGGGAGAACTGTGCAAGTGCAGCCTGGCTGCACCGATGCACATGCGCAGTTCCATCTGGAACTGCACATGTGCATCCTCCTGGGGCGTGGGAAATGTTTTTCCATGGGCCCAGCCGTGGTCCTCAAAATGTTGAGGACAACTGCTCTAAAGCACTGAAAGATCTGCTTCTCAAGCCACTGCCTCTCTAACCCATCCTGCGTTTAATCAGTTGTTTTCCTGTGGGTTCTAGTTTTCCTGCATTTATATTAGCTGGGACACCTCATATGTAAGAGCTTTACATGAGGGTGGTTGGTCTCATTAGTAGGATAAAACAGCATTTATATTTCGCTTTTCAACTAAAAGTTCACAAAGCAGTTTATCGAGAAAATGAATGACAATCTGACCCAAAAGGGCTCCCAGTATAAGAAGATGTCAAAGAATACTTTCAGAAGCCACTGGAAAAGACACTGCTGGAGTGAGGTGGCCAGTTACGAACTTTGCCACTTGTTCATTTAGCGGGGGACTAATAAGACCTTTAAAGCAAACATGTTCAATCACAGTGTGGCGCACGAATACCATGTGTGATCTGCAGGTGGGCTGTTTAGTTTGGGGAAGGCTCAGTAGGGCCACAGGGGAATAGAAGCTCCTGCAGGCACTACAATGTGCCTTGTCAATTGTCAAAACGCTGTTGGTTTGGCCTTGACAATTTTAGTACCTTGACAGTGTGTCTCAAAAAAGAATGAAAATCACTGGCCTTTGAGAGAGACTTTATCTTCCTGACAGATGAGACCTAAGGAGTCCATTTCTCACTTAATAAACAGCTATAAAATAAGGCATTATAAAAGTTAAAGTTAATCCTACGCTGGCTTGACAATAAATAGATACGCTATTAGTAACGCTATTAGTAACTCAGTTATCTTATTCTTAAAACTATCCTTAGTTGCTTTTATCAGACAGTTCACAAAGGGATTTTGCCTTGGGGGAGTCTTCCATAGTAGGGAGCCTCTAAGAACTGTAATACTGTATTTTTTATATTTCTATAACATTTTTTACATTATAATTATTTAAGCCTTCCTTTAATAATTGTAAATGAATCATAATAAATGTTTACAGTTCTTTTCCTTTTTGTTAGGGTCACTCTGAGCTATTGGTGCTTGGAAGTGGGAAAGGTTCTTGGCTGATACACATTTACCAACTGCAGAACAGTATATACTCATAAATGGCAGCCATCCAATAAATGATTCTACCGTCTGAATTCAGAATTTTGCTATTTTAAATTTAAAGGTCATCAGATGTTCAGTGGCAATTTAGTCATTTTTGTATAGTATATGTGGAGTTTTGTAAAACTAGGAACAATGTGGAAGAAGCAGGCAGATCAAGAAAGAGGACCAAGTGGCAGGCAGTATGTCCAACGTGGTCATGAGAAGTATTTCTTCAAAATGCATAGCTGACATTTGCTCATCCATCAAAATACCGACAAGGATAGTTCCATGAAAGGCTATTCAACCAAAATACTGAATATTCCCAAGCATGAAAAATTGATATTGGAATCTCAGAAGTATTAAAAAAATACAGTTTTGGCATATTAATGGTCAAACTCACACGCAGATGTTTCCTGTGAAGTTGATGTGTGGACACCTGTGTGGCTTGCACATCACTGCCACAACAGCAATCTGAAAAAGGAAGTATTGCTGAGAAATTCTCACAGTTCACGCATTACATTAACATATACACATCAAATATATTGCAGTCCCTGATGTTCATATGTGAGCCTATCTGCACTGAAGCCAAAAGAAGGAAAGTCTTGAAAAGCAGAAAGGCTTTTAGTACCCAGGACTACCTGAGGTACTATAATTTCAGAAATTTTTTTCCTGAGCATTTTATGGATTCCAGATTTGTCTCTGAGTCTCACTATACATGTACAGGCACAGACTGAACACTGAACAGCTTCATTGTGCCTACCATCAGGTCCAGGTCTTGAGGTTTTTTGTAAATGTGGGGGGGGGGGGTGGGTAATATCTCCAGAACAATTAAAGTCAGTTGATATTTTACTCTGGCAAACCCCTGGCAAATTTAGGAAGGGAGCCCCAATCCCCTAGATTTAAATTCCATATAAACCCATGGCAGAATGGCAAGACGTACCCCACTAGCTGTACGGATCGGTTTGGCTTTTAGCTTGGGAACCAGAACTCTTCGGTACTGTGAAGGCACTGCAGCAATGATATCAACCAGGCGAGGTTGTGCCGATAAGCCATATTTAGCAGCCGTCTTTGTCTTTATTCTGGAAAGGAAAGCAGCACACTTTAGTTGTCCTTAGCTTAGGCTCTTCCCCAGTTGTGATCAGCATTGCTTTGAATCTACTCAATTTAATCTATGGCTTTCAGTGAACCCACACATTTATAGTACTTTCATCATGCAATGATTGCATTTTCAAGGAATAAAATGCTATCTATGTTCAACTGCACAAGCACAGCAGTGACAGTTGATTACCAACCATCAACTCAAATGCAATGCTTTTGAATAAGATGATACCAATGTTTGATTGAAAGACATTCAACACTGACCCTATGCAGGTTTACTTAAAGTAGTTCCACAGGACTGATTCCAAAGTCAGTGTACACAGGACTGCAGTGTTGAGGGATGAAACATGTTTAAACCACTCCTAAGCTAATCAGTGCTTCAGAACAGTAAGAAATTATACTCAAAATGTTTGACACACTTATGGGTCACTGCATATTTCACAAATCTAAATTTACAACTTGGCAAAGAATCTGGATCTCTAAGTATCTCAATTTTTACTTCTTTAAGAGCAAGTTGCTAGCCCTCATCATGATGGATTACAACATTGTGGAGGCATGAAACAAAACATCAAAATTCATATTAACAGATGTTTTGTAGGCATCCATAGTAAAGACATTATATTCTATGTTTATTCATAAGTGCCATTAATCTGCATGGCTCATGAAACTGATGGAAACTGATGGAGTACATTTTTAAAAAAAGACTTATTCTTCCTTTGGATTGAAAACTTCTAAGACAGAATATAAAAATAAGGTGAAACACAAAGTGAAAACAATTTTCACAATTACAAATAAAGAACAGGAGTTACAGTCATATATTAAAACTCAATATTTAAAAAGTTTTTCCTACTTATTTAAAAGCAGCAAGGGAAGTTGACTGGTGAAGTTCCAGATGCAGGGATGGCATCGCCACAATGATGGCTTTGTTTCTAGTTCTTGCCACCCAAATGTGGTATGCTTCCAACAGTGTGGCTTCAATTGATGAGGGAAGGAGCTGCTTAACAGTATTCATTCGCCACCACCACATATGGGAGGGGGATAACATGTGCACATGAATGATGCAAAGTACTGTAGATAAGGATGGGTAAGGACAGCCAGCAAAGCTTACTTGTTTAAATTTACATCCTTGTTTTGGTTGTGAGCCTCAATGAGTTGTTTGATAACATCAGCAATTGTCATCATCATCAGCTCTGCCCGGCTCAAATCTCCTGAAACACAAAGGAAAAGGTGTCAAGAACCTGTAGAAAAAATTGTTTTTCTCAGTGTATTTTGGCCACACAAGCTGCAATCGTAAAGACACTTTCCTGGGAGTAAGACCCATTGAACACATTTCATATCATGACTATTATCTATATCTATATATATAAAACTGAAAAGTCACTCACTCATCAACATTCAGCCAAAACTGCTGGACTGAGAAGGGTGAAATTTGAGGAGGGTGTTCCTTCTGTGACCAAGAACCAATGCTGAGAAATTTAACCCTTAAGGGGTTCAAAAGGGGTGCAACATGTTTTTGTCCTATACTTAACACTGTAGACTGATCAACACCCAGCAGATGCACTGGGAGGGTGCACAGGAGGTGATGGTGTGTGTGGGGGGACAATACGCTTAGTGGGATACTGCGTGTGGGGGTGTTGCATATGGTGAGCAGGGGGCATGGTGCGCAGGGGGGATGGTGCAGATGGAGCGGGACGGTGCACATGACGGGTTGATAAGCCTGGGGAGTATTGCGCATGGGGATTTTTGGCATGGGGGTTGATGTGCATAAGAGAAGCATGCGCATGGGGAATGTTGTACAGGGGTATTGCACAGGGGGGATGATTCACATGGTGGGTGTTGCATATGGTGTGTATGGGGGAAGGGTGCGCATGAGGGGTGGATGACCATGGGGGGTATTGCGCATGGGGACAGAGCGAACAGAGGGTTGATGAGCATGGAGAATGTTGCACATGGGGGACGGTGTGCATGATGGTTTGATGAGCATGAGGATATGGTGCGCATGGAGAGATGGTGCACATGGGGAATGTTATACAGGGGTATTGCGCATGGGGGGTACTGTGCACAGTGGGGGGATGGCATATGGGGGGAATTTAACTCCCACAATGTGGGTACGTATTCATTAGTTTAACCTAAAAAGCTTGTTTTCACAATCCTATGCTCACACATGGTGGAGGGAAGTCCCACAGGCTGAGTTCCCCCCCCCCACACACACACACAGTGGAGGGGAGTCCCACAGGCTGAGTACCACACACACACATACACACACACACACACACACACAGTGGGGAGTTCCACAGGCTGAGTACCACACACACACAGTGGAGGGGAGTCCCACAGGCTGAGTACCACCCACACACACACAGTGGAGGGGAGTCCCACAGGCTGAGTACCACCAACACAGACACACAGTGGAGGGGAGTCCCACAGGCAGAGTGCCTCCTCACACACACCCAGTGGAGGGGAGTCCCACAGGCTGAGTACCACCCACACACACACCCAGTGGAGGGGAGTCCCACAGGCTGAGTACCACCCACACACATACACACACACACCCAGTGGAGGGGAGTCCCACAGGCTGAGTGCCTCCCCACACACTCTGTGGAGGGGAGTTCCACAGGCTGAGTACCACACACACACCAAGTGGAGGTGAGTTCCACAGGCTGAGTACAAACCACACAGACACACAGTGGAGGGGAGTCCCACAGGCTGAGTCCCACCCACACAGACACACGGTGGAGGGGAGTCCCACAGGCTGAGTACCACCCACACACACACATAGTGGAGGGGAGTCCCACAGGCTGAGTTACACACACACACACACACACACACACACACACACACACACACATACACACACACACATAGTGGAGGGGAGTCCCACAGGCTGAGTATCACCCACACAGACACACAGTGGAGGGGAGTCCCACAGGCTGAGTTCCACACACACACAGACACACGGTGGAGGGGAGTCCCACAGGCTGAGTACCACCCACACAGACACACAGTGGAGGGGAGTCCCACAGGCTGAGTTACACACACACACACACATAGTGGAGGGGAGTCCCACAGGCTGAGTATCACCCACACAGACACACAGTGGAGGGGAGTCCCACAGGCTGAGTTCCACACACACACACACCCAGTGGAGGGGAGTCCCACAGGCTGAGTGCCCACACACACACAGACAGTACCCTCCCCCCCATAGCCGGTGACTCCACTTGCTACCTTTCTTCTTCTGTCCCATGGCGAAGGCGGGCCGCTCTCAGCCCCCAACTTCGCCTACGTCCAAGTTTTCTTCCGTCCTCAGCTACAGAGACAGAGCCACCACCATGCGCCTTGCCAGCTTCTCTTTATGTCACTGTCGCAAACGGTAAGGGCGGAAGAAGGGCAACAAGCCGCCACTCTGCCGTAAAGCGCGGCTCGGTTCATGCTTCTTGTGGTCTCTTGCGCCACCTGCAGGTCGCAAATATTATTACGGGTCCACAGCTCTTTCCAGTCCCCAGTCTCTGTGCATGATTTTCGTCAGAGGATTCCTGGCCATTGATTACCCTCTGGAACTCCCAACCACTGTAGTCTCTGCAGGGTGACCATACAGCAGAACAGAAAAAGAGGACAAGACACTCCCTAAATGTAGGACACATAAGAAAAATGTAGGACACCACAAAACTTAACCTAAAAACACTCACTCATACAGTGGTGCCTCACACACAATTTGTTCCGGAGGCCTGCTCTTTAAGTGAAACACTATTTAAGTGAAGCAGATTTTCCCATAGGAAATAATGGAAACTCGGATGATTGGTTCCACAACCCCCAAAATATTCATATAAAAATATTAACTGGATGTAAAAATGATGACAAAACAGTGGGATTGAATTCAAAACATACATCCAATGTGCATGATCCTATGAGGTCAACTTAGGCTGCAATCCTAAAGACACTTTCCTGGGATTAAGCCCCATTTAACACCTATGAGGTCAACTTAGGCTACAATCCTAAAGACACTTTCCTGGGAGTAAGCCTCATTGCAGTCTCTAACTGTGTCTACTCAGGAGTAAGCCCCATTTAACACATTGGGGCTTACTTCTGAGTAGACACAGTTAGACATTGTTAACACAATGGGGCTTACCTCTGAGTAGACACAGTTAGAGACTGCAATCAAAGACACTTTCCTGGGAGGTTTACCTGGGCTGCTGCTGGAGGTTCAAGGTGGTCAGTGGGGCACTTGGGGGCAGTTAGAGACTGTTACTGTTAAGAGACAGTAGCGCTGGCCGGCAGCCCTTTTAAAGAGCCTCCATGCAGAGTGTCAGGGCTGCATAGCACACATGCCCATATAGCACTTGCTTGTTAAGTGAAGCGGAACTTGTTATGTGAAGCAAGATTTCTTGGAAATTTTTGCTCTTTATGTGAAACGCTTATTAAGCAAGGCGCTTGTTAAGCAAGGTACCACTGTATTGCTTTCGTGTGATTATTTAAAACATTGTGAGCACACGCCTTACCGTGTCTACCCAGAAGTAAGCGCCTCTGTGTTCAATGGGTCTTACTCCCAGGAAAGTGTCTTTGCAGCCTCTTAACCATGTCTACTCAGAAGTAAGTCCCATTCTATTCAATGGGTCTTACTCCCAGGAAAGTATCTTTGCAGCCTCTTAACCATGTCTACTCAGAAGTAAGCCCCTCTGTGTTCAGTGAGTCTTACTCCCAGGAAAGTGTGTTTAGGATTGCAGACTTTCAACAACCTTTCAATACCCATCATGGCTTGTAACTTGTTGTGGACATTTCCTCCAGAAATTTGATTAATCCCTTTTTTAAAGCCATCTAGGTCAGATTCCATCATCACATCATGTGGCAAGGGTATCTTAGAGCCAATTGAGTTTGGGAAATGGTGTCTATGAAGCATCTGTTTTATTAACCTTTCCCAGTGGAAATATGTGTAATGGGTCACCATAAGCACACCCAGTGATGGGAATCAAAGAAATCAACAACCGGTTCTCTGCCCATCTGGTAGCCACTTTTAAATGGCTATTTTTAAACTTTATATGTCCTATCTCTCGTTAACAACCGGTTCTATAGAGTAGGTGCGAACCTGCTGGAGCCCACCACTGAGCACACCATATAGACTATATAGACTCTGGGGAGAACAATGCATGACAACTAATAGGGCATGGTGTATTAGAGCACTGTTTGTTAGTCTGTGGGTTGAAACATCAATGAAGTTGAATTTATTTATTTAGCGTATGGCAAATACATGGACTTGGAATAAATCGAATGACTCATGTAAATGAAAAATGAAATTGTAGAGCCTGTTCAAGAGAAGGCTTGGATCCATTCCAATAATGGCACTGCCTTATCAAAATTGCTTTCTTGATGTAATCCTGCACAGCCTTGTCTCACTGATTTGCCTTGCAGTTCATAAAGCTGGGCCTACTCAGGTTGTTACTTCCCATGATTGTTTAAAATTACAAGAGGTAGGGAAACAAAGATGGGGGGCAAAGAATATATGGGCACAATCCTAACCATGTCTACCCAAAAGTAAGCCCCATTGTATTCAATGGATCTTACTCAGTGATGGGCTTCAAATAAATTAACAACCGGTTCTCTGCCCATCTGGCAGCCACTTTTAAATGGCTATTTTTAAACTTTGTATGTCCTATCTCTCGTTAACAACCGGTTCTATAGAATAGGTGCGAACCAACTGGAGCCCACCACTGAGAGAAATAAAGAAAACTTAGGTTGACAGCATGCTTAAGAGATGGAGGGGATGGGCCCTTGGAAAGAAAACCATCAATGGGAAGTCCTTTAGTGTCATGTTCTGGCTCCTGGCCCAGTCATGAGAACACAGATACATTCTATTTATACAGCGTGTGTGTGTGTGACTGAAGAGACTTCAGTCTTTGTCACTGTCACTCTTCCCTGTCCCTTTCCCTGCGGTGTAGCAGCTTTGAAAAGGATGCTGAACGCAAGGCCTATGACCTGGATTGCTTCGGGTAACAGATTGCCTCTGCATGTTGCTTGGTGTATTGTTATTGGTACTCCATATGAACACAAGGAAGAAATAGGACTTCTGCACATGTGCATCCTGTGTGCTCATGCTGGGGTTCATCACAGTGATTACTAGTGCCTTGAGAATTTTAGCCCCAGGATAAAGGAGATACTCTGAGTAGACATGCATAGGATTGGGAACATATGTCTTTTCTTGACATACTTCTTACACAATCAGGCTGCAGTCCTAGCCACACATACCTGCGAGTAAGCCCAACTGACTATAATGATACCTCTGATTAAACGTGCATAGGATTGGGCTCTCAATCAGCCACAACAAGTAATGAAGGTTGCAATCCTGGCCACACTTACCTCGAGTGAGCCCCAATGACTCTAGTAGAACTGGCTTCTGAGTAGTGCTTACTGGAGAGGCTTGCTTCTGAGTAGACTCTGTGAGGGATTTACTGGAAAAGCCTGACTCTGAGTAGACCCTCAGAGGAGCTTACTGGAGGAAACTGCCTCTGAGGAGACCCAAGAGGGGCTCACTTGGGGGTCCTTCTTCTGAGAAGATCTGCGAAGGGCTCACTTAGGGGCCTTCCTTTGAGGAGACCCACGAGAGGATGACGGGGGGGGGGGCTTTCTCTGAGGAGACCCAGGAGGGGATCACTGGGGAGGGGGGCTTTCTCTGAGGAGACCCATGAGGGGATCATTGGGGCAGGCTTTCTCTGAGGAGAACCATGAGGGGATCACTGGGGAGGGGCTTTCTCTGAGGAGAACCATGAGGGGATCACTGGGGGGGGGCTTTCTCTGAAGAGAACCGTGAGGGGATCACTGGGGGGGGCTTCCTCTGAGGAGACCCAGGAGGGGATCACGGGGGGGGGGCTATCTCTGAGGAGACCCATAAGGGGATTGGGGGGGCTTTCTCTGAGGAGACCCATGAGGGAATCACTGGGGGGAGGCTTTCTCTGAGGAGACCCATGAGGGGATCACTGGGGGAGGGCTTCCTCTGAGGAGACCCAGGAGGGGATCACTGGGGGGGGGCTTTCTCTGAGGAGACCCATGAGGGGATCACTTGGGGGGGCTTTCTCTGAGGAGAACCATGAGGGGATCACTGGGGAGGGGCTTTCTCTGAGGAGAACCATGAGGGGATCACTGGGGGGGGGGCTTTCTCTGAAGAGAACCGTGAGGGGATCACTGGGGGGGGGCTTCCTCTGAGGAGACCCAGGAGGGGATCACGGGGGGGGGCTATCTCTGAGGAGACCCATAAGGGGATTGGGGGGGCTTTCTCTGAGGAGACCCATGAGGGAATCACTGGGGGGAGGCTTTCTCTGAGGAGACCCATGAGGGGATCACTGGGGGAGGGCTTCCTCTGAGGAGACCCAGGAGGGGATCACTGGGGGGGGCTTTCTCTGAGGAGACCCATGAGGGGATCACTTGGGGGGGCTTTCTCTGAGGAGAACCATGAGGGGATCACTGGGGAGGGGCTTTCTCTGAGGAGAACCATGAGGGGATCACTGGGGAGGGGCTTTCTCTGAGAACCATGAGGGGATCACTGGGGGGGGGGGCTTTCTCTGAGGTGACCCATGAGGGGATCACTGGGGGGGGGCTTTCTCTGAGGAGACCCATGAGGGAATCACTGGGGGGGGGCTTTCTCTGAGGAGACCCATGAGGGGATCACTGGGGGGGGCTTTCTCTGAGGAGACCCATGAGGGGATCACTGGGGGGGGGCTTTCTCTGAGGAGACCCATGAGGGGATCACTGGGGGGGGCTTTCTCTGAGGAGACCCATGAGGGGATCACTGGGGGGGGGCTGACTGGGGGCCGATGTGAAGGACCGGTCCTTCCCTCCAGCTGGAGAGCAGAGCAGAGCAGTGGCTGCATCCCTGGCGGTGTCGTCACAGAGTGCCTGCCTCGTCTTCCACTACAAGAGGGTGGGCGGAGAGGCTATCAGTGCTAGGAAGCGGTGGCTCTACCGGCAGGGCTCTTCACCTCGCATCCTGCGGCCGGAGATGCGGCGGTGTCGACGCAGTGGGGTCCCGAGTTCCAGGCGCGCCTGGGGCTTACGGACTCCCTGCGCACACGCGAGCTCCCTCCTCAGCAGGAGGGGGAGCGCCTAGTAGGCTCCCCATTGCCTGGACGCGGGCGTGTGGGAAACGGCCCCCGGTGGGCCACTTGGGTCGTCCCGGGTTATTTTTTTCGGAAAATGGGGGAGAAGAGGGAGAAAAGCTCCTCCCGTCCAGGGATCGAAGCCCCTCAGCCTCACTGGGGCTTCCCACCCCCTTTCCCTGAGTGGCTCTGGGATCGAGGCCCCTCAGCCTCACTGGGGCTTCCCACCCCCTTTCCCTGAGTGGCTCTGGGATCGAGGCCCCTCAGCCTGCCTCGTCTTCCTCTACAAGAGGGTGGGCGGAGAGGCTCTCAGTGCTAGGAAGCGGTGGCTCTACCGGCAGGGCTCTTCACCTCGTATCCTGCGGCCGGAGATGCGGCGGTGTCGACGCAGTGGGGTCCTGAGTTCCAGGCGCGCCTGGGGCTTACGGACTCCCTGCGCACACGCGAGCTCCCTTCTCAGCAGGAGGGGGAGCGCCTAGTAGGCTCCCCATTGCCTGGACGCGGGCGTGTGGGAAACGGCCCCCGGTGGGCCACTTGGGTCGTCCCGGGTTATTTTTTTTGGAGAATGGGAGAGAAGAGGGAGAGAAGCTCCTCCCGTCCAGGGATCAAGGCCCCTCAGCCTCATTGGGGCTTCCTACCCCCTTTCCCTGAGTGGCTCTGGGTTCGAGGCCCCTCAGCCTCACTGGGGCTTCTCACCCCCTTTCCCTGAGTGGCTCTGGGATCGAGGCCCCTCAGCCTCACTAGGGCATCCCACCCCCTTTCCCTGAGTGGCTCTGGGATAGAGGCCCCTCAGCCTCACTGGGGCTTCCCACCCCCTTTCCCTGAGTGGCTCTGGGATCGAGGCCCCTCAGCCTCACTGGAGCATCCCACCCCCTTTCCCTGAGTGGCTCTGGGATAGAGGCGCCTCAGCCTCACTGGGGCTTCCCACCCCCTTTCCCTGAGTGGCACTGGGATCGAGTCCCCTCAGCCTGCCTCGTCTTCCTCTACAAGAGGGTGGGCGGAGAGGCTCTCAGTGCTAGGAAGCGGTGGCTCTACCGGCAGGGCTCTTCACCTCGTATCCTGCGGCCGGGGATGCGGCGGTGTCGACGCAGTGGGGTCCTGAGTTCCAGGCGCGCCTGGGGCTTACGGACTCCCTGCGCACACGCGAGCTCCCTCCTCAGCAGGAGGGGGAGCGCCTAGTAGGCTCCCCATTGCCTGGACGCGGGCATGTGGGAAACGGCCCCCGGTGGGCCACTTGGGTCGTCCCGGGTTTTTTTTTTGGAGAATGGGAGAGAAGAGGGAGAGAAGCTCCTCCCGGCCAGGGATCAAGGCCCCTCAGCCTCACTGGGGCTTCTCACCCCCTTTCCCTGAGTGGCTCTGGGATCGAGGCCCCTCAGCCTCACTGGGGCTTCTCACCCCCTTTCCCTGAGTGGCTCTGGGATCGAGGCCCCTCAGCCTCACTAGGGCATCCCACCCCCTTTCCCTGAGTGGCTCTAGGATCGAGACCCCTCAGCCTCACTGGGGCTTCCCTCCCCTTTTCCCTGAGTGGCTCTGGGATCGAGGCCCCTCAGCCTCACTGGGGCTTCCCACCCCCTTTCCCTGAGTGGCTCTGGGATCGAGGCCCCTTTCCCTGAGTGGCTCTGGGATCGAGGCCCCTCAGCCTCACTGGGGCTTCCCACCCCCTTTCCCTGAGTGGCTCTGGGATCGAGGCGCCTCAGCCTCACTGGGGCTTCCCACCCCCTTTCCCTGAGTGGCTCTGGGATCGAGGCGCCTCAGCCTCACTGGGGCTTCCCACCCCCTTTCCCTGAGTGGCTCTGGGATCGAGGAGTCTCAGCCTCACTGGGGCTTCCCACCCCCTTTCCCTGAGTGGCTCTGGGATCGAGGCGCCTCAGCCTCACTACGGCTTCCCACCCCCTTTCCCTCAGTGGCTCTGGGATCGAGGCCCCTCAGCCTCACTGGGGCTTCCCACCCCCTTTCCCCGAGTGCCTCTGGGATCGAGGCGCCTCAGCCTCACTGGGGCTTCCCACCCCCTTTCCCTGAGTGGCTCTGGGATCAAGGCGCCTGAGCCTCACTGGGGCTTCCCACCCCCTTTCCCTGAGTGGCTCTGGGATCGAGGCCCCTCAGCCTCACTGGGGCTTCCCACCCCCTTTCCCTGAGTGGCTCTGGGATCGAGGCGCCTCAGCCTCACTACGGCTTCCCACCCCCTTTCCCTGAGTGGCTCTGGGATCGAGGAGCCTCAGCCTCACTGGGGCTTCCCACCCCCTTTCCCTGAGTGGCTCTGGGATTGAGGCGCCTCAGCCTCACTGGGGCTTCCCACCCCCTTTCCCTGAGTGCCTCTGGGATCGAGGCCCCTCAGCTTCACAGGGGCTTCCCACCCCCTTACTCTGAGTGGCTCTGGGATCGAGGCCCCTCAGCCTCACTGGGGCTTCCCACCCCCTTTCCCTGAGTGGCTCTGGGATCGAGGCCCCTCAGCCTCACTGGGACTTCCCACCCCCTTTCCCTGAGTGGCTCTAGGATCGAGGCCCCTCAGCTTCACTGGGGCTTCCCACCCCCTTTCCCTGAGTGGCTGTGGGATCGAGGCGCCTCAGCCTCACTGGGGCTTCCCAGCCCCTTTCCCTGAGTGGCTTTGGGATCGAGGCGTCTCAGCCTCACTGGGGCTTCCCACCCCCTTTCTCTGAGTGGCTCTGGGATCGTGTCCCCTCAGCCTCACTGGGGCTTCCCAGCCCATTTCCCTGAGTGGCTCTGGGACCGAGGCCCCTCAGCCTCACTGGGGCTTCCCACCCCCTTTCCCTGAGTGGCTCTGGGATCGAGGCCCCTCAGCCTCACTGGGGCTTCCCACCCCCTTTCCCTGAGTGGCTCTGGGATCGAGGACCCTTTCCCTGAGTGGCTCTGGGATCGAGGCGCCTCAGCCTCACTGGGGCTTCCCACTCCCTTTCCCTGAGTGGCCCTGGGATCGAGGACCCTCAGCCTCACTGGGGCTTCCCAACCCTTTCCCTGAGTGGCTCTGAGATCGAGGCCCCTCAGCCTCACTGGGGCTTCCCACCCCCTTTCCCTGAGTGGCTCTGGGATCGAGGCCCCTCAGCCTCACTGGGGCTTCCCACACCCTTTTCCTGAGTGGCTGTGGGATCAAGGCCCCACTGCCTCACTGGGGCTTCCCACCCCCTTTCCCTGAGTGGCTCTGGGATCGAGGCCCCTCAGCCTCACTAGGGCTTCCCACCCCCTTTCCCTGAGTGGCTCTGGAATCGAGTCCCCTCAGCCTCACTGGGGCTTCCCACCCCCTTTCCCTGAGTGGCTCTGGGATCAAGTCCCCTCAGCCTCACTGGGGCTTCCCACCCCCTTTCCCTGAGTGGCTCTGGGATCGAGGTGCCTCAGCCTCACTGGGGCTTCCCACCCCCTTTCCTTGAGTGGCTCTGGGATCGAGGCGCCTCAGTCTCACTGGGCCTTCCCACCCCCTTTCCCCGAGTGGCTCTGGGATCAAGGCCCCTCAGCCTCACTGGGGCTTCCCACCCCCTTTCCCTGAGTGGCTCTGGGATCGAGGCCCCTCAGCCTCACTGGGGCTTCCCTCCCCCTTTCCCTGAGTGGCTCTGGGATCGAGGCCCCTCAGCCTCACTGGGGCTTCCCACCCCCTTTCCCTGAGTGGCTCTGGGATCGAGGCCCCTTTCCCTGAGTGGCTCTGGGATTGTGGTGCCTCAGCCTCACTGGGGCTTCCCACCCCCTTTCCCTGAGTGGTTCTGGGATCGAGGCCCCTCAGCCTCACTGGGGCTTCCCACCCCCTTTCCCTGAGTGGCTCTGGGATCGAGGCGCCTCAGCCTCACTGGGGCTTACCACCCCCTTTCCCTGAGTGGCTCTGGGTTCGAGGCGCCTCAGCCTCACTGGGGCTTCCCACCCCCTTTCCTTGAGTGGTTGTGGGATCAAGGCACCTCAGCCTCACTGAGGCTTCCCACCCCCTTTCCCTGAGTGGCTCTGGGATCGAGGCCCCTCAGCCTCACTGGGGCTTCCCACCCCCTTTCCCTGAGTGGCTCTGGGATCGAGGCCCCTTTCCCTGAGTGGCTCTGGGATCGAGGCACCTCAGCCTCACTGGGGCTTTCCACCCCCTTTCCCTGAGTGGTTCTGGGATCGAGGCGCCTCATCCTCACTGGGGCTTCCCACCCCCTTTCCCTGAGTGGCTCTGGGATCGATGCGCCTCAGCCTCAGTGGGGCTTCCCACCCCCTTTCCCTGAGTGGCTCTGGGATCGAGTCCCCTCAGCCTCACTGGTGCTTCCCAACCCCTTTCTCTGAGTGGCTCTGGGATCGAGTCCCCTCAGCCTCACTGGGGCTTCCCACCCCCTTTCCCTGAGTGGCTCTGGGATCGAGTCCCCTCAGCCTCATTGGGGCTTGAAACCCCCTTTCCCTGAGTGGCTCTGGGTTCGAGGCGCCTCAGCCTCACTGGGGCTTCCCACCCCCTTTCCCTGAGTGGCTGTGGGATCAAGTCCCCTCAGCCTCACTGGGGCTTCCCACCCCCTTTCCCTGAGTGGCTCTGGGATCGAGTCCCCTCAGCCTCACTGGGGCTTCCCACCCCCTTTCCCTGAGTGGCTCTGGGATCGAGTCCCCTCAGCCTCACTTGGGCTTCCCACCCCCTTTCCCTGAGTGGCTCTGGGATCGAGTCCCCTCAGCCTCATTGGGGCTTCCCACCCCCTTTCCCTGAGTGGCTCTGGGATCGAGTCCCCTCAGCCTCACTGGGGCTTCCCACCCCCTTTCCCTGAGTGGCTCTGGGATCGAGTCCCCTCAGCCTCACTGGGGCTTCCCACCCCCTTTCCCTGAGTGGCTGTGGGTTCGAGGCGCCTCAGCCTCACTGGGGCTTCCCACCCCCTTTCCCTGAGTGGCTTTGGGATCGAGGCCCTTCAGCCTCACTGGGGCTTCCCACCCCCTTTCCCTGAGTGGCTCTGGGATCGAGGCCCCTCAGCCTCACTGGGGCTTCCCACCCCCTTTCCCTGAGTGGCTGTGGGATCAAGTCCCCTCAGCCTCACTGGGGTTTCCCACCCCCTTTCCCTGAGTGGCTCTGGGATCGAGTCCCCTCAGCCTCACTGGGGCTTCCCACCCCCTTTCCCTGAGTGGCTCTGGGATCGAGTCCCCTCAGCCTCACTGGGGCTTCCCACCCCCTTTCCCTGAGTGGCTCTGGGATCGAGTCCCCTCAGCCTCATTGGGGCTTCCCACCCCCTTTCCCTGAGTGGCTCTGGGATCGAGTCCCCTCAGCCTCACTGGTGCTTCCCACCCCCTTTCCCTGAGTGGCTGTGGGATCGAGTCCCCTCAGCCTCACTGGGGCTTCCCACCCCCTTTCCCTGAGTGGCTGTGGGTTCGAGGCGCCTCAGCCTCACTGGGGCTTCCCACCCCCTTTCCCTGAGTGGCTTTGGGATCGAGGCGCCTCAGCCTCACTGGGGTTTCCCACCCCCTTTCCCTGAGTCGCTCTGGGATCGAGGTGCCTCAGCCTCACTGGGGCTTCCCACCCCCTTTCCCTGAGTGGCTCTGGGATCGAGGCCCCTCAGCCTCACTGGGGCTTCCCACCCCCTTTCCCTGAGTGGCTCTGGGATCCAGGCCCCTCAGCCTCACTGGGGCTTCCCACCCCCTTTCCCTGAGTGGCTCTGGGATCGAGGCCCCTCAGCCTCACTGGGGCTTCCCACCCCCTTTCCCTGAGTGGCTCTGGGATCGAGGCCCCTCAGCCTCACTGGGGCTTACTCCCAGGAAAATGTTTTTAGAATTGCAGTCTATGTGTGCTAGATTGGCTTCTGGGAAAGGAGCATGATTGGTGATGTCCAGGTCTCGTATTTGAAGGTCATGCCATTTATTGGACCCAGTTTTATCTGGTTAAAAATGGAAGCCTATTTTGACTCAGAGCAGCACTGCTTGAGTCAAAATCATCCACCTTTTTCAGAACCCAGAATGTGCCACTGCATTATTTTTGTCATAGTTTTGGTGATGGTTACAGGCTTCCTTATTGGTGTCATGTTTTAAACTGTCATCAGCTGAAGTGAAACCTTCTGGGATCTTCATGCCCTTTTGGAGAGTTTGCTATTTACTTTCACGTTAAATATTTTTATTTTTGCTTTTTTATTTAAAAATGTGCGTGTGCGTGTGTGTTTAACCTTAGAAGGACTTTAAATACAGTATATACAGGTTAACATCTCTCTCTTTGTGTGATGTTTTGACCATTCCAGCAGAGGGAGTTTTTGCAAGTCCTGTACCTAAAACAATGTTTTTTCCTCTGGGAAGAAGATGCATCCCCAGTCAAAGCTGTCCCCATCCAATGAAGCTTTGCCAGGCATCCTATGGAAATTGCATGTGTGGAAGGACTGTTTTACCACATCGATCATTATGTGATCCTGCCATGTTTGGAAAACTCCCTGCCCAAGGTTCTTGCCCGTAGGATCCTGCCAATTTGCAAAGAAAACAAAAGATCTGTTTCTGCACGCACACAGTGCTTGGCATGTGGAGACTGATGCAGTGTGGTAAACCCAGCTGGTCTCCCAGTCTGGGTTTGTGAATTATACCCTATGGCAGACGTGAATAAATCATGACAGCAAATCTCGTCAAAACATGATTGGGGTACGCCTCTCTCCTTGGATCGCTTCTCTGATCTGTGTTTCGGCTGCATTTATCTGATTTTGAACTGCTTTCATGGGCTGTCGCTTATGTTGATTTTAATTGTTGGGTGCTACTTTGGATAATTTCAAACAGAAAAGAAGCATGGCAATAAATAAAAAGAATAAAAGCAAAAAGAAATCATTTCCAGATTGAATTAGTGCAGTGGTCTGGGTTGTCTTTTAAGGGTGTTTGTTGAAACTGGCCAAATATTTGGCAGGATAAGGTCTCAAGTTGAAGATTGTGTGATTTGATGCATTTATTTTTTATTTCATTGTTTTCTGTATCTTGATGACATACCTGTCTACTCAAAAGTAAGTCCCATTGTGTTCAAAAGGTCTTACTCCCAGGAAAGTGTCTGTAGGATTGCTACCTTAATTTTAAAAGGATTTCTGGTAAAGTTGTAGTGTCCTTTAATGAACAGAAAAGTGAGATAGATGTTGTGAAGCGTTCATTCCCAAACAGTGGGCTGTGGCTCCTTATGAAGGGGTGCTGTGGAATCCTCATGAAAAACCTACATCCCCACACAACCTACCCATTGTAGCCCTAATGAGGATTCGTGATCAAGTGGCCCAGCAAGTCAAGGGAGAGCCAGTTGAAAAAAGTTGGTATTCACTGGTATGCATCTTTTCATGTTTTCCTGTCAATGGGCAGTTGTTTGACTGTTGGCACAACCCTGGACTTGTCTATTAAGAAATAGACAAAAAGTGTTTTAACACAAAAAGAGCTCAGCTGGTTTATGCCAAGGGCCTGTCCAGACCAGCTGCCTTTATCTAAGGCTACAATCCTAAAGACACTTTCCTGGGAATAGGACCCACTGAACACAATGGGGCTTAATTTTGAATAGACATGGTTAGGATTGTGTTCTTACGTACCCATCAAATTCCTCTGTATCCTATTGCCACTTCCTTGTGTCTGGCATTCAGACCGTCTACCTCTAAAATCCAGATGCTGCAAGTGCCCATTCGTGGCTTGTAATCTGTGATTACATAAATTACCCTTCATAAATCTCTCTGATCCCTCTTAAAAACATTTAGGCTAGGGACTATCGCCGTATCCTGTAGCAAAGAGTTCCACATATTATTCTTTGGTAGAGAAATTTACTTTGTTCTAACTTACAATCGTAGTGGATCTATCCCAATTCTGGTGTTGTGAGAGATGGAAAAAGTTCCTTCTATCAACTTTATCCATCTAGGCATAATTTGATTTGCTTGTTTCCTAAATGTCTTTCCTGAAGTGCATTCATTTTATTTGTCTCAATCATGTCCCCCTGGTGTCCGTTCTAGAGTCCCAAATCTGTAGCCCCAAATTTCCTTGTAAGGAAGGTGTTCCAGACAGTTTTCTGATGGTTTTAATGGCTGAATACTACAGTATTTTGGTTGCTCTCTTGTGTACTTTTACCAGTTTCACTCTACATCCTTTTTGAGATGTTGTAGTTAGAATTAGACACAATGCTCCAAACGTGGAGTTTTCTCAGGAACATTTGGTCAGGGATTGTGTCAAAGACCTTCTGAAATCCATGTAAAGGTGTCCCCCGCTTTTGTTTTCTGACAATCCACTCTTTCAGCACCTTTCAATATATCCAGAACTCATTCATTCAACACACTTTCCTTTCTTTCAACTTCTCTTCTTGGTCAAAATGCCAAAATTGCCCTCCCCCATGTTGTAGCTACTGGTCTAATCCTATTCCCAAAGGAGTTAATGAGAATCCATTTGCAGACATCTTTGTATGGCAGCAGGTATTTGCAAGAGAAAAGTGGCATTTTCTGTTTCGTAGCTAAGAAAAGCATTGGAACCAACATTTATAAACCAAAAAAACTGGGTTCAGCTTTTCAATGGTTTTCACTTTTGGACAGTGCTCCAGACCCTAACCCGTCCAAAAAGTGGGGGATTCTTGTTTATAATATCTGATTGTAGGTTGTGTTTTCTCTTTTCTTCTTTGCTAAACTTGGATTATTTTTCTGGGTCTTCTTGGATTTTTTTTTCTTTAGGCATATTCTGATTGGGCCAAAAGATAGATTAGCAGTAGCTTCACAAGGGAAATATTTTCACCTCTCCACCTGATCATGATTCTTCATTGTGATTCTTCTTTTATCTCTAACAGTGTCATTCTAGTCTAGACTTCAGCCAAAGGAAAGAAAAATATTTTGGCCGCCAGGGCCAACCACAGTCAGGACAGAGATTCTTCCATGCAGAACTGATGCCGCAGTGGAGGAATCGCCTGCATCACAGGCTATTAACATTTCCCGGGCAAATCAAACCTCTATTAGTTGCTGTCACATCACCTTGTGAGCTTTTGGGGACACTTTCTCACCATTTTGACAGGCAGTGTTGGCAAAAACTGTCACTTTGATTATAACCGCATCATTTCCCTTCTGCTCATTTGCTAATACGGTTTGGCAGGGTTGATTTTGCGCTATAGCCAGAGAGAATAACATGCACACTGGTTAAGCCATGTTCAGGCAACCAGTCTTACAAAGCTCCTCATAAGCAGGGACTATTGTGCTAGAAATATGTTTAAATTACACAATTATATCCAGCTTCATCACATCAAGAAACTTAAAGATCCTCACAATAAAAGCACATGGAAGCCTAGTAGAAAATAATATTTGGCAAGTTGTGTTGGTAGTTTTTGGCCTTCCCTGAATTTCATCTTCAACCACTCTGCCTTTTCGGGACCTCTGAGGCAAGGGAATGGGGCGAAGCAATGGGATCAGATTCAGCCATTGGTGGAGGCAAGGCCTCCCTTATCATAAATTGAGCATTACATTTTTTGCTAAGCTGTGATAAAAAAACAGGCTTCTGCAAAGTGAACTTCTTAGTGGAGATAGGAGGAGAAATATCATTGCTTTACAGGGGTATCACCAAGTCTGATGTCTCAATTCTGGTGCATTTTACATCTTTGCCCCCTCCATTAAGCTTATATCTGAAGAGTACAAAGAGAATTATGTATATTCTGAATTTTATTTTGGTCTCTCAGCATTCTGGCAGATTCCTTAATGTGGTGCTTTGTGTACTCTCCTGCACCCCTTTGAAAATAGGTGAAGTGGCTGAGGGGCAGTTTGCTTTTGAAGCAGAGAATAATGCCATAGAGCATATGTACCAACTTTAATTCCATTATATCCCTTTCCAAAACAGCTCTGCTCTGATATTTAACAAGGTTTTCCTTGCTGCTTGAAAGATTGGTGGGGTCGATCGTGTATTCAAAATTGAAACACAGAATGTTAGGCCCGAACGTGTCTTAACAGGTAATACCCACATTTACTCAAATCTAATGCACCATCAAATCTAATGTGCACCCTGATTTTAAAAGGCTTGAGATTTAAAAAAAATGTTTACTTGCAATGCTCAGCTGCAAAGTGGGTGCAAAGTTTAATTTTACAGCATACAATGAGTTATATGACAATAATATGACAATGGGTTTATGATGTTATTTTTACCTAATTGCATTTTATACAACAATAGATATATGTTACGTTTTTATTACAATAAACTGTTTAAATACTGACCTATACTTACAATTACAATAAACTGTTTAAATACTGACCTATCCTAAAAATACTGTATTTACTCACATCTAATGTGCACCCCAATTTTGGAGATTAAATTTGGCTGAAAATGGTGAGCGTTGGATATGAGTAAAATTTGGTATATGTGTCGATACTGCATGAGGTCAGAAATATAGTGCTCCTGCAATCAGATTTGAGGTAGTAGTAGGACAAAAATGGCATACTATGGGAGATGGTCTCTCATAATACTTTCAACTGCTACTCTTAGAGCTGCTACTCTTAGTATAGGACATAATTCTGTTTGTGTTTTATCATGTTATTTATTACAATGTTGTTTTTATTATGTTTTAGCCACCTTGGGTCTGCATTGCAAAGAAAGGCGGGGTAGAAATTCTTTAAATAAATAAATACTGTGCAATAAAACTGCGAGGGCATAAGATTGTGTGCGGCCCTTAAGGAAACATGGCATGAAAAGGATAGCTCTGTAGCAGGGCTGCTTGGGAGGTGTTTGGTCAAGTCTTTTGTGTCTGATTTTATTCTAAGACTTTGTTCTTTGGAATTCAGCTTCATTTGTAGCTGGACAGAATGTGTAAAAAAGAACTCCTAGAACAAATGTTCCTGTTGTAATAACAGCCAACTGAAGACTGCTTGCTTCCTGTCACTGTGTTTGATGTTTTGTGTTATTTTACCTGGAAGCTTCGAAGGCATTCCCTGATGCCAGATGTGATGACCATGCTATGAAGGATTCCACCTGGAAGAGTTCCATGAGCTACCTGTAGAACAATTATGTCCCACACAGGATTGTTGTAAGGACAATTACACAGTGGTGGGCTTCAGGGGGTTCTCACAGGTTCTATAGAACCCATTGCTAATGAGCGCCTGGCTCTGAGAACTGGTTACTAATGGGACCTGTTGTTAAATTAGGTTATTGGGATATAGAAACATTGTTAATTTATTTGACTCCCACCACTGCCTATCTACCGTACAGGGTTGATGTGAAAACAAAAAAGGGGGCATATGGAAGGAGGCTCTCCAAAGTCTACAGTGAAAATGACATTCCCAAGAGTTGAGTGTACCCTGGGCAATACTGGAAACTCCACCAGTGGCTAAATCCTGCCACCAGCTGACTATCTGGACTCAGTAAATAATAATTGTTTTCAATAGGAAATTAAAAACCGTGGACTGGTGCCCAGATGCAAGAAGAGATTCCTTGTGTGTTTTTTATTCAAGAGCAGTTTTGACCGCACCCATTCAGCTCAAGCAGGCAGGTGTTTCACTATATTTTGTCAAAATGAACTGCCGGCGATCAGAGCAATTCCAAATAGTAAGCTTAGAGGATTTCTAAAGGTATTGGAGGAATTCAGAAGAGGGATGTCCAGACTTGTTGGGTTTGGCAGCTTTTGGGTGGGATTTGTAGTCAGATTATGCTGCAGTGTAAAGCCTTAAGGGAAGCTCAAACAGCCAAGACGAGCAGGAGAAGTCAGAAGTACAAGTACCCAATTGAAAAAAAACCCAAAATTTGGTGGGAGTGGACAGCAGAAGGACCATGTTTCTATGCCATTCCCAACAAAAATTAGGAGTACAAGCAGTTTAGAAGCTATTCCAAGTTAATATTTTTGTAAATGCAATTCATTTTCCAGCTTTGTCACTGGTTCTTCAGAGCACATGAATCCAGACATGTGCAGATATTCCCATTTTTAATCGTATGTTGAGGTGAAAGGTAGCCCCGAAAGTGATAGTTAGCATCTTTCTATAAATATTATCAATTTAGTTTTAAAACAAGTTTAGAAGAAAGAATAAGAGAGTTGGTTTTCATTTAAACCATTTTATTAAAAATTCAAACAGTATTTAAAAATCCCCAACGCATATCCCCAAATGCTTAATCAATGCTATGATCGTTTGGCTGTACAGTCACAGTTAAGGTGCTAAAAAACAAAACTAAATGAGATGCTGCCACACTATAAATGAGAGATTGGATCTACAAGGAGCTCAGTGCAAGTCGACCTGGTTAACAACAGGGATCACGGATGCAAATCATCAGTGATCCCCACAGTAGATGCTAACAATCTACTGGTATTTGCTATATAGGATTCTCACAGGTCTTCAAGTGTTTTTTTTAAGAGACCTAGAGAGGGAAAGCTTGAAAGGTACAAGACATAGGGCAAAATCCATAGCAGTTATGGGTCCATGCAGTTAAGTCACCCTCTAGTGTAATCTTATGGAAAATCATCTTAACTGCTCCAGAGCAAGGGGCTTAATTTCACTTTAGGATATAGGCCATACAAACACATCCAAGATGACAACGGTAAATGTGGGAGTTGAGCTGAGGAAATGAATTTTGGGAGGGTGTCCCCAAAATAGCTGCAAGTACAGACTGACTAGTCTGAAAAAGAAGTTGGGCTATGTTAGAAAGTCTTGTTCATTCCTTAAGACCTAACTAAAATGCAAGTTTCCCTTCAAAGGCTGCGGCTGCCTTTCCTGGGAGTAAGACCCATCGAACACAATAGGGCTTACATTTGAGTAGACATGGTTAGGATTGTGCTGTAATACTTTAAACATGCAAAATTTTTATAGGATCCAAGGTGCATTGAGAAGGGGTGAGGTAGTCCCTCTCCACAGTCTGAATCCCAACTGTCTGCACCCAACTCCTTTTTAACTTGCGATATCTGTGCACTTTGGCCCATAGTTGGGTCCCTTGATAAGTCTGCACAATCAAGGAATAAGGGAGCAAAGTGGCTCACTACTGCAATGATAAGGCAGTCCAGTCCCCTTTCTCCTGTTTTATATGCAAACAGACAAAGAATGTATGAGGGGCGTAATATTAAAGTGGATTATCAATCCACAACTTGGTTGTGCTCCCACCATCTACCCTGATGCAACATCAGATCCCTTCACAGTTCAGCCTGCTGTGAATCTTATACTGGCCATGAAGTAATTCCCCCTCAACCCATCCCACTGTAGCATCAAAAATTGTGTGTATCTCTAGGCAAAACTATTATGTGCTTCCAAACAGCTCCAGCAGTGCAATTTTGTCTCCTGGACAGAAGAAATAGTTCAGACCACAAGACCATTCGACATGGATCCAGAAAAGAGAGATTGAAGTTGCAGATCATGTGGTTATCCATCTCTAGCTTCTGAGATGGTTCCTCAGCTCACTGACAATATTTATTGGTGAAAGGAGTTAGCAAATCCTAGGCCAGCACCCCTTTCTCCTGTTCCTTGTAAGGCAATCAGTATAACTAGATTATACTGAAATCACCTTCAACCCCATAATTCTGGGAACCCATCGAGGAAAGCAAATGGAGCTTTTATTGATCACAACCAACAAAAGTCTCAATTTGGACCATTCATACAAAGCATTACAGCTGAGGATTACAGGAAGACCTTGCTTGAAAACACTGTTGCAGTTGTTCACCCTCACCCAGCAAAATTGATGTGAATGCCAGATGTCCATCTAAAATTAAATTATAGCCCAATTTTTGTCTGGTGATATTTTGCAAATGCCAAGAGAAAAAAGATACCTTTGGAAAAATAAATTTCTATAAACACTACCCTATTGCTCAATGAGTCTAAAAATGTAGTGTCACAAAACCCCAGCCTGAAGGGTCTGCAACAGGCTCCTGGGGGTGCAGAGCGCCCCACACAAGCTGGGCCGGGATTTGGAGACCCCTGGATAAGTGTAAGCAATATCCCTCCAAAGTGGCACATTCCAGGGGATTGTATCACTCTATTACTACAAGAACTTACAGCAGGAACTTGCTCAGTCTACTAGAGAGTTTGAGAACTGCTGCATTAACCAATTCAATAAACCAATTCTCCCCATTCAATATATATTAATCTTTGCTGGCAACATTAAGGGTTCACTCAAGCAGTTTGGCTTTCTGAGCTAGCTGCTAAAAGCTGGGTAGTTTCTATACTGCACAAGGGAGCTATATCTATTCTAGATTTAGTCAAGTGCTCCAAGCACTTTTCCATGAGAACTGGATAAAGACATGACCTATCCCTTTCCAGCTGTGGACAACTGTCACAGCAGTTCAACAAGCTTGGTGTACGGGCAACCCAGCATTTGAATGATCAGTGCTGCTCCCAGATTTTCATCCAGACATACAGCATCTGGACAAACAGTACTGTACATAATTTGACTGAATCAGCTAATATAGAAAGACAACACTTTCAGCCGCACGAAGCTCAGAGCAAACCAGTTCTACAGCTTTCTTACAGAAGCAGTTGGGCAGAGCATTAAATATTCTCTTCCCTGCAGTGCTTTGTTTTGAAATCATGATTTTGAAATGAAAGAAAGCATACAACAAATGTTTAGGAAAGGAAAACCTCCACCAGCGAATTGGCAATAAAGCAGAAGAGAAGGAAAGAAACAGAAGGGCAAAAAGGATAAATGAAGTGAATGAAAGTGGAGAACAGCAGATCATCTCACAAAGAAAAACATAAGACTTCCATCTACTCCCAGTTGCAGGGACTACTGTGGGTTACTGTGGGTAGCCTTAACTGGGCCAGCAATTTTATTTGCAGAACAGCAATCCCTAAGTGATTCTTCAAAACCAGGAGCAACCATATGGTTTGTTATGTTGCATCCTTTAAACCGAAGGCAGCTTTACTTGTGTGCCGTTTCTCAAAGAGCCATTTGCTCTCTGGTTTGCTCTCCCTTTCTGTGACCACCTTGACTGGGTTTAAGACAACAGCATGTCCAAGACTGCTGCATGTCCAAGACTGCAGAAACAGTGGTGCAGCTTATTCAACTGGCAAGATGAAAAGCAAACAAGGAAATTCCCTTCCTTTTCAAGTTTTCCTTCATTTCCAAGAGGTCTGTCCCCTGAAAGCTATAGTAATTTGTAGTAAGGTCCTTCTTTTCATCTCTAAGCTGCACTGCACCAATGGGAAAAGAAACCCTGAGAAAATATGCTAACCTTACTGCAACTCAGCTTTCTTACAGCTGTTTCCTACATGCTGACCTAAAATCAACCTTGAGGTTGTTTTTACCATTTGGGGAGACCTCCATTCTACTGCTCTACAGCTGGGACAAAAGAAAGCTCTGCTGGACAGTTCATTAGTACTGTCTTGGGTGCACTTGGTTGAACTGCTCAGTCAGTTCACATGGCTTCACTTTTGGAAAAACTTCAATTTAACTTACGGTTATACATTCCAATTCTAGTTCCTTCAAGATACCCAAAACCTAGCGGCTAAATTTTAAGCGCATAAAACAATGCCATTCAAGCATAGAGAAATCTTGGTCCAGCTCTGCTGACAAACTATAAGAACCCCTTGTTTGGAAAGATGCAAGAATGAAATTCATGTTTGCCATACTTCTTGGCACAGGACCATATTTTAGGTGCCAAGGATATTGTCAGCCCTCTGTGCATCAAATACAGATCAAAGGGAATGTACATTAAAATATGAGATCAAATATACATTTCACAGCAATAGGAGGAAAGCAGGTGAGGTAGGTTCAAAGACAAACCAGTGTTGTTGTTTTTATGATGCTTCACACTCTTACCAGTAGCTGCCTTAGAAAACCAAGTGTGCTACCAAAGAGAAGCCTGGGCAATGTCTTTATAAAGGCTGTAAAGTTGCAGGGGGAGAGTAACTGGGCCCTACACACCCCAGCAATGTCTGTTCTAGTGGCTTCTGCTGGTGTTCTTTTGCATTTTAGATTGTGAACACTTTGGGGACAGGGATCCATTAGCTATTAATTTTTTTCATTTTCTTGTAAACCGCTTTGTGAACTTTTCAGTTGAAAAGCGGTATATAAATACTGTAGATAGATAGATAGATAGATAGATAGATAGATAGATAGATAGATAGATAGATAGATACCTGAGTTGTCCGTCTGCATGTCATTCACAAGAGCAAAGGAGCACCAAGCTGCTGTGAAGCTGGACCTGCTTTGTTCAATGCTACTTGCTCCTTCCCACAACTGGAAATGTGAATAAATTTCAAGTTCTCCATTTAAGTTCTTCATTCTGGAACTGTAAATCCAAATGCTAACTACAAACTCCAAGTACATTCCAAATTACAGCATATGAAATAATCATGCACACAGTAATGCAGAAGAGGCTTTCCTCTATCAGTCGCTCTTCAAAGTGACACTGAACTGCAGTTTTGGCCTCCCAGTGTTACAAGCACAAATTGGAGGCAAGCTGCAAGAGATTGTGCTGAGCAGAGAAGTGCTTTCAGGCTGTTACTGTAAAAGCACCAGTAGCAGTCTTGCTGCACACCATGGTGATCACATTATACACAATAATTGTGTACACTCAGATTGCCCTCAGGGAAACATATTAGAAGCATAATGTTATGACCTGCTAAGTTGGTTTGATTTCTTGCATGTGAAAAATAGAATGTATGAGCTACTGAAAGGAAGGCTATATATTTACAAGCTGATATCTTAGTGGGGAGAAGAGTCTGTGGGAACAGACAATATGAAAGAACCAAGCATGAAAGAATCCAAGAAATACAAAAGAGTAACTTTTTGAGTATACATGGTCACTAGTCACTCCTTTTCCTTCAGAAATTTAATTCATTTTCTACCATATTTCAGTTGAATTGTGGAATGAAAGGATGAAAATTGAATGATCTTCCTGGGACACTTTTGGATTAATCTGGCAACTTTATCTTCCATTTTCCTTCATCAAACTTATTATCTGACAAACTGATTAACTAAACATTAACAAGAATCTATCATTGTATCCCAAAGGATGAAGAAATTCTTTGTGATTATTCTTGTGAAATTCTTTGTGTCTTCTTCTCAGATTAGTATCTTATTTAAACTAGCTGTCAGTGACCTTTAAATTAGTAATTATGAAAGTAATCTCAATATTTTACTACATTTGATGTCAATTTGGTTACATTTTGGTGTCAGAACTATTATTGTGATAGTATAATGAATCTAACAGCAAGAGATATGGATAGATATGCCACTTGGATAATATATGTAAACAAAGTGACAGCTACAGTTAATTGGATGCAACAAAGAATATTTGGTTGGAAGTGGATTGATGTTATTAGAGAAGACCATGGAAAAGAACAATATAAACTTGCTTAATTGCAGAGAGGTCAGTTGACCACTTGCTGATTAATAAACTGCCAGTTAACAAAACTGCTTGCCTGTCTTCCTCCTTTACCAAGAGGCATACACTCCAGTAATGCTGGTGATGCTGGTCCATTTCCATCAGGGGATGCTCAGGAAGGACAGCAATGAAGCAATCCTATCTGGGAGCCCTATCTGGTGACAGGAAAGAGGGCTGGGTTATGTTAAAGCTTGTTTAACTGGCAGGCCCAATTCTCCAGGGACACAATTACAATGCATAACACAACTTTCAACATTTTTCTTCTCATGGCATGCTGACCTCTATTATCATTGTCTCGTGTAAGATCACTTCCAGCTACTGGGAGACACTTCTGGGATCTGCGAGGTCTGTTTCTTACCCTACAATCCAGAGTAACTATGGGAGAACATAAGAGACATTTACGTCAATGTAGTTATGGCACAATCTAGTGAAAACCTATGGGAAATTTATATTGCAATCCAGAGTAAATTGTTCTTATGCCAGAACAAGGACTCCCCATAGTTACTCTGGATTGTGCCCTAAGGCAACTGCCTGTAATAATGGATTGTCTGTTCTTCCTCCTCTGCCAACTGAGCAAGAGTAACAGACATTACTAGAGATAGTTGCCCTAAGAACAAAGCTACAAGAACAGAAATTAGAATTTTTCAGCAATTTTGCTGTTCCATTGCAGAAGTGGGGGAAATGTGGGACAGATTAAAAATTAGCTTAAATTCACCTATAATTGTTTTATTATCTTCTTTATACATTCTAAGAGCGCAATCCTAACCATGTCTACTCAGAAATAAGCCCCACTGTGTTCAATGAGTCTTACTCCCAGGAAAATGTCTTTAGGATTGCAGCCTTAGATGTTTTGGTGACATGTAGAACTTCTGTTTGGGCAATTAGATATTTTGAAATATAGAGTATTCTCATTTTTTTCTACTGGAATTGGATGAAATTGAAATTAAATGATGAGAATCTTATCCCTAATACTTTCAGTTAAAAAATTATAGAATGCACCCATAACAGCAAACAAGTCACTACCCAACTTAACAATTTTGAAAATCTAACTATAAAAAAAGACAGTGAAAAGAGTGATCTCTAAATTTTATTCTACACCAATAAGAAAAAGTCTGTACAAAAAGAAATTATGTAATAAAAATGAGAGGGTGGAAGGTTCTGCAATAACTGAAGCAGAGTGGGATAAGATATGAAAGAGTAAGGCTGTAAACATTATGGATTGAAAGAACAACTTTTAGGCAAAGCTGAACATGGGATATTTTATATGTATGGAAGAACCTCATTTATCCCAGGAACATGATTCAAATGCAGTATATTTTATGCTCATGAGCTGGATGTTCCTAGGAATACCACTGATGGATAAAGTCCAGCAGGGCTTAACTTGAATCAAGTCTAGAGTTACCAACCCCCATGATTAGTGGAAGAGTGATGTGATAACGGGGGAAATTAGAGATAATAGGAGTAAGGATCAGAAGAGGGGTCTCACTGTCTGGATTCTATGGAAAATTGAGACAATATAAAATTGATACATTTTTCAAAATCTGCAACATTTGCTGGTATTTCACAAGATCATGCCAAAATTTTTGAGCACAAACAAAATTAACCCTTGCTTCACCCCCAACCAATCTGAGAATACCCTGCTGTTCCTGTTGCCGCAACTGGCTCCCACACACCAAAACAATTGTTTGAAAAAAAATTTTGGTGGGCAATACGGATGCGACGCATCACATGTCCACATATGTTCTCATGAGACTCAACCTGTATGACTCAAATATGAGACGAGTCAGAGGGGCCTTGAGTATTTTTCAGAGGCTTCCATGCATGTGGCTCGTGACTTGTTGAGTCAGCAAATAACACACATTTTTTCCCACTCAAGTCTGAGTCACTTGACTCCATCTCTGAAGAAAACAACTTCCTTGGAATCAAGTTAAAAAGAATGAGAGTAACTATCAGCCAGTGGACTCAAAGGCAATGTTATTTGGATCAGTCAATGTGAATGTGCCAGAAATCTATAGGGATTTAATATGCAATTCATTGATAGCAGCCAAGATTATTATAATATATAAGTATTGGGAAATGTGCCATAAAAGCTCTGCTCATAAGAGAGATGGAAGCAAGGAAAGTAATTTGGCAGATGAAATTGTGTGACAGACATGGCAAACAGATAAAGCAGAAATTTGTGATAGAATGGCCTCAACTTGGAAATTATTCACAAATACAGATTTGAATATAGACATTTCTCAACATGATCTCACTTCAATATTCCCATGTAGACTTTTTAAAAAGATAGATGAATATTGATGTACAGATTAGACCTCATCATCCATGGATTTGACATAACACAGGTAGCCTAACCTGGACCCTCCAAATGTGACCAGAGCTGTGTTCCCGTTGTATCTGGAAGGTATTCTTTGGAATACCTCCAAAGAATACCTTTGGACTTTGTAAGGCCTTAGAAAATCACTTTGGGTTTTCTTGGAGAAAAAAAACCAGAAATGATGTCCTAAGGCCTGCCGAAGTCTTCAGAGCACCTTCTGGAGGCAGCTCAAGAACAGCTCCAGTTGCATTTAGGGGTCTGGATGCCCAGACCCTCTGATCTGATATCTGAAGGTTTTGTCAACCGCAGGGGTTTCAGGAATGTTCCTGTAACATTCCCAGAACCCCTGTTTATACTGAGGCATCACAGTACCTTATTATAATTTTATATTTTGCATAAGTATATTTTAAAAATTTAAAAACCAATTTTCTACCCAAGGGCAACTTCAAACTTTGGCCAAAATTTGTTTGCCGTATCACCATGACTCTCAAACCATTTTGACTATGACATACAGTTTCTCTCTCAGTGTGATAATCCAGAATTAGTACATACTAGTACAGAATAATAAAAAGACTTTCCTGTTACATTCAGAAACATCAATGTGACCATGAGTACTTCAGTGTCAAGAAGCTCTTAAATCTCAGAAAATTTTCACCACTGCAAATGTAAGAGCTATAATCCCACCCTCCCATTTCCCAACAAGCATAAAAGCTCTGAAAAAGAAGTGCTTAGATAGTTAGTAATATATGTAGCCTCTACCTGAAGGAAAGCAGGGCTTAACTTTGCCTGAGATGTCCCTAAAGACATGCCGGGACTGGAACTAAATGCTCCCTACTTGCAGAATCATTATCAGGTTGCCAAAGCATGCGCTAGGATCTTGGCAATTCTTTAGGCTGTGCAAAAATAATAGGTGCCGGCAACAGGAGTGCCTTTCCCACTGGCCAGTTTTTCCCCAGAACCCTGCTAAAATTGTGTCAAGGTGTAAAAAGACACAAGGAGGTATACTACTACTGCAAAATGCCATGAATCTGATAGTGTGTGGGGTGCAGTTCCTCACCACTGGAAATTGAAGTCAAACTTTCTCACACTCATCTGACTATTTCCAACTCAGCCCTTCATAATGCCTGTTTTCATGAGAATAGAAATATTTCCAAGAACTCCTTCAGCTTTGTTTTGGATTTATTATAAATCACCTGTAAATCCAGAGCCTCGGTTCAAAAGTGATGAGCAATTTAATCTTTGTTGCTTAACTGCTTGCAGAGCTTGGTGAATACCTCTTCATGAAAAAGGCTAACCAATTTGGCCTTCCCTTCTCATTCAGACACCATCATAACCTTCCTAGTATTCCAATAGTTGCTATGAACTTTCCTCTCCCTGGAATGCCCTAGATACAGTAAGAACTGTTCAAGGCACTGAGGCTAAAAAGCAGAAGGGATGGGGGTATTTCCTAAGTATTTGAAAAGAGAATACAAAGAGAGCTACAGTAGACAAATTTCTCTCTCTCACCACCTACAGAGCATTTGAAATTGCTGGATTCAGTCAGAAAAACTGACATCCAACTCTACTTTCCTTCTTTCCCTGTGTAAAACTGTAAACAAGTAGGAAAGCAGAACATTTTCTACAAGAGCACAGACAATACAAAGAGCTGTACACCAACTGTTTCTATCCTGCTTGCCTCCCTCCCACCCACCCCCACCCTGCACCGGAGACAAGCCATTTCAGTTAAGAGAGCTGACACCCTTACGTCTGCTCATTATCCTTCTGCTGCATTTCCAGTGTAACCGCTTTAGGTCTCCTGCTGATTCCCCACAGATGTCCTTTGTACAGTTTTAAATATTCAGCCCATCCTCTGTGCTGCACAAGTAATAGTTGATCATCTACTCAGGCTAAACAAAGGAGACTGCAAGGTGGCATTGCTTTAAAAAAAAAGAGTCATAGTCTTCTGCTTTGGGGGTTTTTCACAGGACCTTCATTTTGTGTCTTTTAAAAGTATACGGTGCTTTTTAAACTTAGATTCACTTATCAAGCATGAAGGTGGACAACCATCACTAATAAATAGAAATGTATCAAAATGTTCATAAAGCAAGTACCATCCACGCTTAGTATCTCAACTTGATTAAGCAGCAATTCTGCTGTGTTGCAAGAAGGCCGGCTGGGGAAATGTGAGGGTGCTGCAGAACCCAGCCAGCACCTGATTAGAGGAACAATACAGAGGATGTTGCTTTGTCATTAGCAACACTTGGAAAGGGGTGAAAAAGAGGAATATATATCAAGCGCTTGTCCCATCCTCTTCGATGACCCGGTTCATACTGGTGCCATGAGTTATGTGAGTCACTGGATTGCCACTGAGGTCTCTGGTGCTGCTGTGGCGAGACTGATCATTCAGTCGATGGGAACTGCTGTGCCTGGAGTGGTCTGTCAGTCGGGACATGCTCCCATGAGGTAGTCGGTCTTCAATCCCACGGTAACTGCAGGGGGTATACCTAATTCATAAAAACTCATCTATTTCAGTGACACCACAGGCATCAATGCTTTTTACATATCCAAAAAGAGGTGACGTTAAAAACAAGTTAACACAAATCCATACATAAAAGAGATCCAAAGCAGAGCAGTTGCATCCCACCCTATCAAAGACATCCTTTTTCTGACACCCTCTTAAAAGTTCCTTGTATTAGAAACAATGCAAGCAAGTTTGGAACAGTGCACCATCAAATTTTGTGCGAAATTTGGTAAAATTTGAAAATGGGGAGGATAGCTTATGAAGAAGCTGCATTATCATCTGCAAAATGTGCCGATGGCACAAGGCCTTCAAGGAAGGAAAAAAGGTGTTAAAGAACAACAATCACAACTGAGAACAGACCTTACCTAATCCACCTTCTCTTGTGTTTTTGACAAAAAGGGGCATCCTGATTGTTGTTCATCTTCAACACATACAAAAAGAAGGACTCGTCATCATTACATTTGTAAAAATGATAGCACAGCTTCTCCATACGCTATCCTACCCAAAAGTTTACACAGTTTCACACAAAACTTTGCTGTGTACACTGTTCCAAACCTGCTTGCATTGTTCTTAATATGAAGCACTTGAACAGGGTGTCAAAAAAGGATGTCTCAATTCTGACAGGGCTAGGATGCAACTGATCACTGTTCTAACTTATACCTAGCACCCCACCCCAAGTGACCTTGGCCAGCTTCTCCCTCCAGAGAGCCCTTCTGGAGTGAAAGAACTTCATTCTCATTACTTTCTGGACACAACTTGTATACAAAACACCAAGGGTCTTTCCCATTCAGCTGCTAATCCAGTAACGAGAAAGCAGGATGGGTGCGGGTGCACAGACAAGGTACAAAATATAAAAACAGAAAAGTTGCAGGATAGTAACTGTTTTGTCTTCTTTAGACCACTTACTTGATGTGTACAGACTAGAAAAATAATTTTAATATATTATGCATGGCTGGAGCTCTCGTTTCCTGTCACAACCAAGACATTTGTAGTCATGGAGAGAGCCATAATATTCTGCAATGTAACTAAAGCCACAGAAAGACAGTTGTGTTTCTTTCTTTCTGTGGGGGAGATGGAGAAAGTGGGGGAGGTGGAAGAAGAGATGCACACAACTGCACAAACAGGCACCTGATCCAGTCATTAAATATGAATAAAGGGCTATCACCTCCAGCTGCTACCTTCCACATAAACTTTATACACACTATATTTGCCCAATAAGATCTCACCTGCCATCTCGTGATCGATGCAAGCTGCCATGATAGCTGCTGACTTTGCTATGGACACTGCCAGCTTTGCTTCTCTGATCATCCATCATAGCCAGCTGGGTCGAGGATGCATGAGTAGAGGTTCCTTGGGTAGATGTGCCTCTTGATTTGCGGATGATGGGTGTGTTGGGGTCTCTCAAGAGTGACTGAGCAAAGTCAGGCTCTTGCAGAACCTGCCTGCTCTCATTCACTACCCTAGAGAAGAAGAATGTTCAGTTCAACATCATGTAGATATACAAGCAGGTAGGGTAAGGCAGTGGTACAAATTCCTCTGAACTGTAACAGTCTGCCTGAATGATGTCTACCTGTCACAGAAAGTGTGAGCAGCTGATTAGAGAGTATCTGTCTTTATTAGTTCCTTATTAATGCTTGCTGAATTAAATCTGTATTTTTTACACCTTTCCGCTCTGGCATCTATACTGTACAGGAGGGAATGAGTCTGGCTTTTTTGTTTCCAGACGAATGACCTTTTTCAGTCTGGGGCAGTTAGACTACTCTTACATTATATGTCAATGAAACCTGCACTGACAGAAGTTTAATTCCAAAGTTTGCCACTGCATCCGACATATTTGTGGAGAGTCAATTACTTCCCTAGGCATAAACCTATCCATCCCTTCCAGCTTCCCTGGATTATGGAACTGCAGGCTTCTCCTTCTTGGCACTGCTCAAATGCAAAGAAGGTAATGTGATCAATACTGTTTGTAAAACAGTTCTGCTCCAGCATGAACTCAGAAGAATGCCCAGGGAAAGAAGATGCAGGTGCTAAATTCAAAATGTGAATTGACTCTATGGTGAATTGTGATTACTAGGACGGGTGACCGACCTCTAGCGAGAATACAGAAACTGGTAATGTGGTTCACTCAAATACTACATCAATTGCGGAAAAAAGGTGCATGAGGCATCCTGAGAGTGAAAAAGAGACATCTGTGTCTCATTCCAATCATCACCTTTCAGTACAAATGAGAGAATAAAAGAACCAGCAAGGCACTTACTTGTGAGAGAAAAAGGAAAAGAAGAACACCTGTTCAGTCATGTCATTAAGACATCCACATTCAAACAACCCTCCCAATACTCACACTCAGTTAGCAGACAACATGCTACAGTATAATGGCAATAACAAGAGGTCTCTTCTCCAAAGCGAAGATTTTCTTCCTCTCACAGACTGTTTTTGAGCAACTCCAAGGTCACCATTGCAAAAAAATTCTCATGCAACAGAAAATTCCACAGATAAACAAAAAAGAATTTTTCCCTACCACAGATACTTTTGAAATTATTTGAGAATTCCACACAAAACAACAGATCTTGAAAGCATAAGAGAAAGCAGGAATTTTGTCTTGCCATCTATCTCCCGTTTCTCAAAAGGAAGGGAGATTTCTTGATCTCTAGAATTTGACTGCAGAATCCTCTGTCCAAAAGGCTTCCTCAGTAGAGGAAAAAGAATCAGTCCTGTAGCATTTGGTGAGTATGGGCCAATGTCCATGTGGCTGCCCTACATATTTCCTCCAAGGATGTCCATGCCCAAAAGGCAGCTGCACTTCTCCCAGAATGAGTGGTGACCCCCATTTGGGCAACTCCCCCCAAATAACCTGTAACTAACTTAATATGTTGATGCAGCCACCAAGCCAGGGTGCTAATGAATGCTTTCCTTAGAAGCATCTTGAAAATAGGATAAAAAGGGCCTCAAGTTTGATCAAGGATGACATGATCCGTGCATATAGCATGTGCCAACATGTTTCTTTTCCATGCACTGGCTTAGGAAAGATGGATAGCAACACAAACTCCTGACCTCTACTGAAGTGAGTTGACTTTTAGCAAGAAGGTTGGTTGGTTCAGTCCAGAGAATCATACAGTTCAAGGAAAAAACACAGTTCAATTTGAAGACAATACTTCTAATTTATACACCTGCATGGCTGATATTATAGCCACCAGAAACAGTTTTGTAGGTCAGTTCCCTTAGAGAATTTAAAGGGAGTCTCATGAATATTAAAATGCAAGTTCCAGTTAGGGAAACTGTGCACCATCAGTGGATAAAGCAAAGCTACCCCCTACATGAGATGTTTGATAAAATGGTAAAAAGCAAGTAACACGGTGTCTTTACAATCCAGAACGCTTCATCCAGTAGCAAAAGCAAGAAATGATGAGGCTGTTTTATAAGAAGTCCATCACCTGAACCCTGCTTGGGTCTTACATGTCCAAATATCACCTCCTAAAGGCTTCCCATGTCATGCTATAAAGCATCCAGATGCTATCAATGTGTCAAAAACAGCCTCTGAAATGCAACTGTTAATTTTAATGCACCTGAATTTGTCAAATCTATCTTGATTCAAAGGTTTGCCTTGACTGAGAGGGACCACATATCCTGCAGCATCTCAAAAATTTCTAGGACAAGGCCTCCTTAGTAATGAAGTTGCTACCTGAATTATCACTGCCATCAGTCTTCAGGGGAAAGTCATACAGCAGCTCCCAACGCTACTACTAGGCAAAGGGGTCTATGCCTTCTGCTCTTTCTGACAGGTAGCAAGACATGAAACAGAACACCCACTGCTCCCCTTTCCTTAACACTTCCCATTAGTTTCTAGGCAGCAGACTTCAGTACACACTCTGATGGTGGGGCTGCATTGATGGAAGGATTTAGTTAGGTCTGGACCCTAAGCCTCTTAATGTCTTGTCTGGTAATTTCCCCTTCCTAGGGTGCTTGAGGCTTTTGCTCCTTCAGGAGGAATGTGAATTAGAATCTCTTCTTTTTAGAGATGCTAGATCCCATTTTGTTCTCCTATGATACAGTTCCCTTGATTCAGGCCAGGAGTTGAAACTTTGCCTGCCCTTTGAAAAGTCTGGGAAGGAAGAATACCCTTCTCCCAAGTCCTGCTCTATGGGAAAACTGGAAGTTGGGGAAGACCTCAGACAATTTTTTTCAGACAGACAGAGAGAGAGAGAATATTGCAAATGTGGTTCATTGTAAATAAGTGTAAAGTCCACACTGGGGCAAATCCCCTTCACATATAAATTCACAATCACAAAGAAATCCTGGGGTCATAGGTCAATGAAAAAGTCACCCAGTAGCACAGCTGCTGTGAAGGTGGCAAATTCCATGCTTGGGGTCATTATCATGCTCTTTAAAATATAAAGGTGTCCCCCGCAGATTATACTGCTAGTCATCACCGACTGTAGGGTGCGGTGCTCATCCCTGTTTCTAGAGCCATAGAGCCAGCGTTGTCCAACATGTGGCTTGCATGTGCCTGGAACGCTGTTACCTTCCTATCTATTTATCTACTTGCATTTGCATGCTTTCAAACTGCTAGGTTGGCAGGAGCTGGGCTAAGGATGGGAGCTCACTCGGGTCTTATAGGACCCGAGTGTCGAACACTGGCCTTCTGGTTAACAGGCACAGTGCCTTAATCACTTGTACCACCACAGCACTTAACCATGCTCTTAAACACTTGAAATACTAGGTCACATCTGGTCACATCTCAAGAAATATATTGTAGAACTGAACAAGGTATAGAAAAGGGCAACCACCACAATTAATGGGCTAAATCAATGGCCTTCCTCATTAGGACAGGCTACAATGTTTGTGATGCATTGATTAAGGGGTACACATGGCAAAATCCTAACCACCTTTCCAGCACTGGGATAGCTGAGTCAATGGGGAAGGTGCTGCAAGGACTCGGGGAAGCAGTCAAGGAGGTCATCTCAAGGTAAGGCAATGTTTGGAATGCAACCATAGGCAAATTCCCATGTTAATGGGAAGTGCAATGTTAAGAGATAAAAAAAGATTGCAAAAATCAAGTGGAACCTGCAAACAACAGAGGAGAATGTTTTAAAATATCATTGTGAGCAGTATACATTTTTAAGCATTGCTGTGTGAAGAAACACTGTATTAGTAGAATATTAATTCATCATACCTGCAACACATTTTACCTGCCAAATTACCAACAAATTAATTCATTACACCTGCAACTCACTCTTTTTTCTTGCGTCCATGGAAGAAGCTGGCCCATTCAAAGCAGGTCTTCTTACTTCCGACCCAGAAGACTGATGGAATCCCCACTATGAGAGCCATCAGATATTTCATTAGAAAAAGAATAAGGTCTGGACGGCTCATCTGGGTGACCTGCAAAGAAAAGAGACAACATGACACAAACTATTCAAGGTCTACCCCTATTTGTTGACTCCAGAATATCTCTGTTGAGAAAAGGTTAGAAACTGTTAAATCTGAATTCCTTTGTTTTCTCCATAGTGAAATGTGACACATCAAGGACAGGCTGATCCATTTTAAAATCATTATTTAGCTGGCTCAGAGAAAGATGTATTTAATTAAAATCAAACTTCCTATTGGCAGTTCAGATATTTCCTCAAGAAGATAGCACACTAAAATAATGATTTTAAAACAGAAAGGGATGACAGTCAAAATACAGCTATGTGAAATCAGTTATCACCTTTTTAGCTAATGCAGTATATGAATTGACCCAAAGATAGCATGAGAACAGTAGCAGGATCATCATCTATACCAGAAGGAGCTCATAGGTCCTTCGACAACACAGCAGCCAATGGTGTGGACCACTACAACACTCTTGTGTCCTACTAGACAGTTTTGGGGAAGGGGGAACCTGTATTTTTAGTAGCAAATACAGTACATGTTTAGTTCTTTCTCCTCTTCAGTGGGCTCCCTACTTCCATCCATTTGTAGTTATCCACAAGCTACTCCTGTAGGCTCAGGCCTGGTACCACAATGTCAGCAAGGCAATTTTTAGGACTCAGCAGAAAGGTATTTGTATTCAATCTTTGAAAACTTCTATCACAAAGCAAAACTCTTGTGTAACATTGACAAACATTATTCCAGCTCTTCTGATGGGCCCAGGACTGGATCCCTTGCAAATACCACCTAAGAAGCCTCCAGAAAAGTGTTACATGGTTCAATGGACAAAATAATCCAGAGGCACTTATAGCATTGTCAAATGTCATCAACATCAATTACGGCTCTAAGGACACAAAGTAGCAGTAAGGATATTTGAAGGCTGCCAAGCATAATGAAGAAACGGTTGACCCCACTTGATATGATGGGAAGCCCAGAGAAAGGACGCCTTGTGAAGACATGTCTGGTGTTGTTGGCTCACTCTCCGTTCCCAACCCCATGAATAGATGCTGTCTGCAATGACAAGATGACTAGCTTGAAGCAGCTAAAGAGTAGGACTGACAGAGCATTTTAAATGTCTCTAAATATCAATTACAGCTGCTTCCCTTAACTGAATAGTGAAATTTCCTTGCCCAAGGTAGAAATTTCTGACATAGGCATTTTCACTCTCAAAGTATTTTTAAAATGGGATATTGGGTCCATATGTTATATTAGGCTGCTCTAATTGCAAACATCCAACCCAAGAAGTCTTATGGTTATGTGAATGTGTGATCTAACTGAAGAGGATCTAATTTTCCAGGATTAAGGAGAACTCACTTCCAAATGATTTTACTGTATTTCCATTCAGCTGTTTACTTCACATGGTTAAGAAAATTATGAGGAGGGGAGGAGAAGGGAGAGCATGCTTGAGACCCACTTCCTATAGTGTGGAAAACATCGTGTTTAAACAATTTTATTCAAAATTTTTACATAAACATCCAAAACAACAATAAGCCAATATTCCACCTATAATACAATCCAACATTCAATTCAAAATTCAATTCTCTATTTCCAATTTATGACTTCCCACAGCTTTCCCCTCTAAACATCATTAGATTCTTTTAATCATCAAATAACCAAACTAAATTTGTTTTACCTTTGCTTTTTCCCAAGTTAATTTTAAATTTCCGCCAATCCTTTTCATAATTCTCAATCATTTTCATCTTTTAAACTTCTTGTAAGTTTATCCATTTTCATTATATATAACATCTTTTCCATCCATTCTTCTTTATTTGGTATTTTCTCTTGTCTCCAATATCTTGCATACACCATCTTTGCAGCTGTTACCATATACCATATCAGAGTTCTATCTTCAGTTAACATTCTTTCTAGTTTTAATCCTATTAGAAACAGTTCTGGACTCTTATCTATAGTATAACCTAATACTTTTGACATTTCTTTATGTATTTCTACCCAGAAAAATCTTACTTTCTTGCAAGTCCACCACATATGGTAGAAAGATCCTTTCTGCTCTTTACACTTCCAACATTTATTAGATATTTTATTTTTCATATTTGATAATTTCTTTCGAGTTAAATACCATCTATAAATCATCTTATAGCTAGAGTGTGGAAAACATCTAACAGGTTTGATACGTTCACACTTATTTTCATTTTCTTGTCCCCATCTGAATTATTTCAATTCAGGAGAGTCGCCAGTTGCAATTGGCAAACTCTTGCTCACTTATGTAACAAATTATTTCCAATCATTGCTCAAAGGTAGGCTTGAAGCTTCCTAGGGAGCAGAGCAGCTCTCTTAGAACAATATTCCTGGGAATAAAATAGCATCACTGCAATTCCAAAGATATACAGAAGCAATTTCTTGATCAGCAGCTCACATATATGTTGAGAAACAAGAATTATGAGTGAGCCAGGTAGCAGCTACCAAAAGCAAGCAATAAGCTGTCAAGCTTAAATGTACACGTTTCAGGAAGCGCAAACCACAAGAGTGATGGCAGTGTCCACATGCAATTTTTATGTGCCTTTGCCATTGTGAGCACAATCCTAACCATGTCTACTCAAAAGTAAGCCCCATTGTGACACTCCCAGGAAAGTGTCTTTAGGACTGCAGCCTCTAGCTACTTTTTAGGCAAACTGTATGTAAGAAGGCATGTGATTAGATGTTATAGGCCACACACAGAATCTAAGACAGAAATTTTCAGCTGGTGGTGCTGCAAAAAGTCCAAAGGGGTGCCATGGGATTTTGTAGTGTTGAAAATGTCTGAAAACTTTTCTGGGACCTGTTGCTCTAAGGCAACTAGAGTAAAAAATTGTCCTTCTTCCTCAGCTAGTGGAGGAAGAGGAACATAATTTTTTTTTTACTACAGAACACTGCCTTAGAAATAGAGTCAGAGAACCGAGAAGAGTTTTCCTGAAGCTAGAAGTGACATCAGAAGAGGTCAGTGTTCTGTGAGAAGAAATTTACTGTGTTAAAGCCATTCTGAATAAGGTTCATAAACTGTACAAGAATGAACAACAAAAATGAATTTCTGGGTTTTTCACACTTTTCCAGTCAGTATAAAACTGAGTAAAATTTACATGGAAATGCCAATACTACACATACACCAGAGACATAGGCTGCAATCCTAAAGACACTTTCCTGAGAGTAGGACGTATTGAACATAATGGGGCTTACTTTTGAGTAGACATGGTTAGGATTATGTGACCATACTGGAGTTTCCAGCAGCATACCTGAAATGTGCTTGCAATACACATGCATCTAATGCACTTGTATACTCATGCTCAAGAACATGGGTACATGCCCAAGAATGAGCCATAAATCCTAGATACATGTAGGTGTTCAAACTATAGAGCTTCCCTCAGTGGCTTCGAGTGTAAGACAAAGAAGCATGAAACATTTCACCAGAAAACATGGCAAATTTCCACTTCACTATCTAATCTAGCTGCTTGACAGACTTTCATATACTATAGTTTTTTCCCACATGCACACCTTTCAACCAAAAGTCTACAATGTGCGTTGTGAATGCTAGATTCCCAATAAAGCTCAGTAACCCAAAACCATCATTATTCTGTTGTTGTTCACCATGTGTCAGCTAATGGAACTTCCAGCTTCAAGCACTGTGAACTGCCATCCCATATATTGTTACATACAGTGACAGAAAGGAATATGATTTTCTGGTGCAGGCACAACTCACAAAGACCAAAACTATTTTAGTCTTATTGAGCTGGAAGGGTGGAAAGAAAGAAGGAAAAAAAATCAAGCCGCTAAAACAGAGTCAGTGCTAAAGCCTGTGAAACCAACTGTACTGTTGAAGCCTGCCATATCATGCCAACTGAAAATCTCTTGCATTATAGCCAATAAGTTATAAAAACACTTGGTAATGCTAGCAGTAGCATTATCACCTTATTTCATTTCTTCACATAGTGGGTGATTGTATATAGTAAGAATTCTGTTGCTCCTCCATATACAATATTGCATATATATAACTTCTAAACAAGAGATGTCAACACTCTGGCTTCTTCGTGGGATTTCCCAATTTATCAATCTTTCTATCACAATACAGTACGTTCCCATTTTTTTTACTGTTACATTTTCTAAGGATATTTTCTGTTTCAGATTTCATCTTTCTATTTTTCCTGAATTTCACTTCCATGTTTACTATAAAAATATTCTCATGAACATAATTCTACAAAAACTGCATATCATAGAAACGTAAGTCAATGACAACCTATGGCTTTTATGTCTTTGAAAGCACATGGAATTGGATTGGATATCTGAAAGAGAAGCATTTCCTCACCTGATAAGGGCAAGGTATGTGATATTCTTTGCATCGTTCTTGTATCCATGTTGTCTCCCACACTCCTCGGTAAGCCTGCTCATAGAAATAGCAGCCAATCACAACCAAAAGCGGCACAAGATAGAGAATACTGAAAACACCAATCCGGATCATGAATTTCACCAACTTGTCCTGATTCTCTTTCTCTAAGGGTATTTCAATGCGAACCCGATTTAAGGAGATGATGCCAGCGAGGAGAAGAGACACACCAACTACCACATACAGGCAGAGAGGAGCCAGAACAAAGTACCTCAAGGCATCCACATCATAGAGGCCAACGAAACACACACCACTGATATTGTCACCTTCAATTTTATTCATAGCTAAGAGGATGATTGTTAGGGTTCCTGGGATACCCCAAGCACTTGCGTGGAAAAGCAGGGCTTTCTTCTCAATTGCTTCACTGCCCCATTTTGGCACAGCTGCCAAGAACCAAGTAATGGTCAGAATCACCCACCAGACACTTCCAGCCATTGTAAAGAAGTATAGCACCATGAAAAGCATGGTGCAAGCTTTGTTGTGGGAGCCTTGTGTCACTGTGGAAGCCTTGTATGTGGTGGGGCTAGAGGCATTGCAGGCCACTCGGTCTTCTAGCAAAAAGCCAATGAAAAAAATAAGCGATACCATCATGTAACAGACAGCATAAAATATGATAGGCCTTTCTGGGTATCGGAATCTTGTGACATCAATTAGAAAAGTCAAGAAAGTAAACAAGGTGGCTGAAAGGCAGACAATGGAGACCACACCAATGAAGTATCTTGCAAAAGAGAGCTCTTCACGCCTGAAATACATATTTGGACAAGGAGGAGAGCAGTCCCGGACCCTGAGGAACGCATAACCCAGATCAGGATCTATTTTTAACTCTCGGGGGCACCAAAAGCCATAGTCTCTTTGCACTGCCACTGGAACTTCTTCTGTTGGCTCTCCAACTATACTGAGATCAACAAGACGGGGATAAGGTTCATCACAATCCGGGAACCTAAAAAATAAAGAACAGCGAAACTCCTGAAATGTTCATATGTACATTTGTTGCAGGCACTAACCACACAGTTTCTTTAACATAGTTCAGAAATGAAAATACAGCATCTCTCAAAAAATGTACACATTTTAATGAGTGTAGAAATGTCCATACATACATACATCATTGTAGAAAACCTGCATAACACTTGAACATCTAAGGGAAGCAACCCTAGCACTCAAATTGACGGATGCCTACAGATCCTTTGGTTAACATCATCACTGGTACATACATGCCAAAAATGCATAGATTTCAACCAAATGGTTTAATAATTCATTAATTAACTGGCAGCCCAAAGCTAATGAGCTTTAGGGCTGGTGGAACAAACATGATGCTGGAGTTTTGTATTGCTGAAGCCTTCCTGCATGTACCAGAGGATTCGCCTGGAACTGCTGAGGCAGAAAGGATAGCAGGGAAAGCAGGACAGGGTAGGGGAAAGCAGAATGAGGTAGTGATGGGGGTGAGGAAAGGTTGAACTGCTCCACGAAGGTGTCAGGTTCAGTGATAGCTATGGGCACTGAATCTTTGTCTCCTTTATGACCTCAATTCTATGGTCTAAGACGGGGTCTGTCTTTAGGGTTGCAGGACCTTTAACAATTGTAGCAGAAGGAATTTCAGGTGTTGCTTGTGATAGGTGGGGACTAGGCTTAAAAGGACTAAGTGTTCCTCCCATGTCATTGCATACTTTCAGGAAGGGTGTTCTGCCTAATGCCTTGAGGAGACCATACTGCAAAACAAATTTAATGTTATTTTATTTTCCTCAAACGTGAATATTTATATTTCTAGCAAATACTATTTCTTATATTTCTAGCAATTATATTTCTAGCCAATTTTGTGTTGGCTACCTCTACAGGAAACAAGCTGCTAGCTCAACTAAAGGAAAGAAAATTAGAGTGTAACTGTGAATGGAAAAATACTATTGCTGGCCTGAAAAACAAAGACATTTGATACATCCTGGAACACTTAAAATACCACACATGCACACAACCAATTCTATAGAATTTGCTCACCTGCTGCATTCCATGTCCTCAGGCCAAGATACACCAAACATCTCCATGAGTTTCGAACACTCACTGTAAGCTCGTTGACAAACCCTGCGACATGGTAGGCTGACTCTACCATACTCCATGCAGACAGGAGCATAGAGAGCGCACAGAAATGGTCGAAAATCCCGGGAGCATTCAAGATTTACCATTGGGTGGAATGGCTATAAAAAAAAAAAAAGAATAGCTCTAAGTCGCCAATTAAGCAATAAGTGAAATTCAATTCTGTTAAACAATCTTTGGAGTGAAATTCAATTCTGTTAAAAAATCTTGGTATCTTTATTCAACTTTGGGAAAAAGAAGAAACAGAGTAGGAAACTGATCTTTGCAAGTTTATTTCCAGGATCAGTTCACTATGAACTTTAAATCACTATATAGCCTAAGTCCAGAGTTCCTGAAGGGCCACCTCCTCCCATATCTGCTGGCTTGGCTTATCCCCTGAAATTTTCAGAGAGAGGGCCCTTTCTATGTCTACCAACCCTGTCAGAAGTTGGGAGTGACAATATAAGTAGTGCCGTCTCTGTGATGGTGCCAGAGCTTTGAACCTCTCTCTTGACCTCACTTGTGAATTGTCCCCTCCCTTGAGGTGTTAAGGTGGGGAGAAAATGTGGGCCTTTGTATCATAGTAATGTGGGTTTAATTAAGGCTGGATATTTTGTGGTTTAACTATAGTTTATTGCCCCCTCTTATGAATGCCATTGTTTATGACAGTGTTTCTGAAAGTGTGGGTCAGTACCCCCTTGAGGATAATAAAAAACATCGTGAAATCTGGTACTGGCACCATCATCTTAGAATTGGGCATTCAAACTGCTTTCCTGGAAGTAGGTTTCATTGAACACAATGGAACTTACTTCTGAGTAGACACTGGCACCACACTGATGTCACTTCCAGCCATGATATCACTTCTGGGGAGAGGGGCTCCTAGACAAAATGTCATTCTCAGAAGAGGATGCCAGGCTGAAATGCTCTTGCACCACTGTTTTATGAGAAACTTTTACTACCATTTTTATTGTTTTACTAATTATTGCTGCCTTTTGTAATTTATTGCTGCTCTTCTGGTTTCTCTGAGGCCTACCATATCATAAAGTGAAAATTAAGGCACTTGCCCTGGAGCAGATAAGATGACTTTCCATAAAATAACAGTAGAGAGTGACGTAACTGCGTGGACCCGTAACTGCTCTGGATTTTGCCAAGTTTGCATCTTGCACCTTGGGGTGGTTTATCTGGACATCAGCGTGGATATAATGCTGTATCAACACTTGCTAGCTTAGCACTGTTGCACCTGCAAAAAGGCACCAGAACGGATATTCTGTGCAGAAATGCTGACATAGCTGCGCATAATTTAGGGACCCAGTGTCTTGCTGCTTTTAATGATTTCATTATTTAATTTTAATTAATATTTTATTATAATTTTATATTTTTATGTTTTGTTAGCCAATGTGGGCATCCAGTCTTAGGGAAAGATGGGTTATAAAGGTATTTAATAGTTAAATACATACAGAATGACTACACAAATATTAGTCACGTACTGTAACGTACTGAGGTCTCTTTCAATACAAATAAACAACGCTTTTTGACTGATGGGTTTGCATTTGCATCATACTATTTCTGTCCACTTTGGATTTTATACAACTTGTGACTGACTGAGATGAATGAAGCTCTCTTGCCAGGTGATTTTGGTCTTCCAACTATTGCCTCTCACATACTTTTTGCTATCCTAGCATAGGATAACTAGCTATCCTAGCATAAGGATAACTACCTTGATTAGTTAAGCACCTAATGGTTTACAACAAGAGACCAGTGTGTCACATTTAACAACATGAATAACAAGTTATGTGTATGTGGCTTAATAAGATGCACATTGCATATCTGCAACACAAGGAAATTTTGTACTGTCATTCAGTCATCTCCTTTTGCATATTTATTTTCAAGCCACAGCCTTAGTTTATTAATATGGTAAAACACACCCCACCCACACCACTCAGCACTTGGTATTTAAACAACCACATTCAGGCAACTGCAATTGTAGCTCTCCACATGTCATACTTTCAAGCATAAAAACCAAAGATTTTTACCCTCTCTCATCAATGCACAGTAATTTATTGGAAGGTTATGCTAGGCACTAGATAATCAAGTATTCTCTCCCACCACCCGTTTTCTAAGTAAGATGACAAATGTCAAGACCCTTTTGAAAACAAGGAAAAAGTTGAAAGGGTAAAAAAAACTAGGATTATGTCTGTGCACCAGCCTAACCCTCCTAGAAGTGTGCAAAAGTCCTTTTTCAGCACTTTTGCAACACCCTCTTGTCCCGATTATCCTTGTTTTCGGTACATATGGCAAACCTGCTCCCAAGGCCAGCACGGGACTTGTGTCAAGACTTGTGCCAGCCTACCTGGGGTTAGCTTTGTGCTATTTATAGCCTGCCATATATGGTTTATAAATGCAATAGAAATTTATTGCATTTGAAAAATTTATATCCTACCTTTCCTCGGTTGAATCAAATGCCCAAAACTGCTTACAAAGATCTATAATAAATGTACAATTTTATCACAACAAAACTAAAAATAATCAAAGCATTAAAACATTAACTACAACATTAATCTTAAAGCATGAACCAAGAAAAACTCTAAACTCCTTGGAGGAAATGTGCGATACAGTGTGAGGTATAAATCAGATCCTCAAATGTCCAGACTACAGTCTACTGAATCAACATAACTAGAGAGAGATAAGATGTTTAGAACTGGAATGCCTATTAGTGTTTCCAGAGGAAGATGTAAATATTCATGTATGCAAACTGTAATAATTAGAAAAGTCTGCATGATTTCCTTTGGGAAAACTGGGTGATAAAGCAGCATGTGCTCCATAAACCTCTAAAGGCAAGTCTACAAATTATCCTTCCTATCTCAAATAGGAAAAGCTTCATTCTAGTCTTGAGGCTGAAAAAAGAAAGCAATTGCACTATGTGTGGTCTTTAGCGCAATCACTCTATAAGGCTGCAGTATAGAGGCTTTATCCATGGCCATCATCATCTCCCACTGAACTTCAGCTGCAGTTGCAAGACTGGTTGGGTGGTGGTGACGCACCTGTGACTGATTTGTTCTATAAAACAGCGAGCCAAGTGCCAGTTCTTGGTGCAGAACCTAGCAATCCTAACCAATTTAGGCCGGCATATCTTCCTGTGGTAGTGTGGGGAGGTAAACATATGCCTGTGCACTGGCCTAACCCCCTGAGGAGTCGGACAAAAGTGCCTTATTGCACTTTTCTGACACTCCCAGGTCAACAAAGGACTTATGCTAGACTATCTGGAGGTTAGGATTGCAGTCTCAGTCTCTCTCATTTGAGTTTTGCGGATGGAAGTCAGGAAGAGGGTTGCAAGGTAATTACATTTAGCTTGAAAGAGCCTCACAGCAGACTGCAAGTAATAAGCGTCACTACAGACAAGGTAGCATGTAGGGAAGTTTGTAAGATAGCTTCCCTCTTTGATTTTTAATTTGCAATCTCCATTTAAATTAATAAACACGTATAATTCATGCATCTCTTTTGCTTTTTTAATAAACAGAGTCTGCATTTTTGAACAAGATAATTATCTTGGTGCTACCCAAGTGATTTTTATTTTTAAGTGAAGGGAGAGGGGAAGGATGAAATTCTGTTTGTGCAGTTGAGCATAATATTTTGCATCCCAAGTGCCCAACAATCATGAATCCAAGTCTTCCTCTCCCAACAAGGAATGGAAAACCTCAAGATATAATCAGGGCCACAGGAATCCCCAAACATCTACAATATACTGCTCTAGGCTTAAAGATATATAATCAGAATTAAGTTCTCTTATAAACAAACACAACCATAGCTGCTCATGTCTAGACAAGCAACACTACTAGACAGACAGCAGGAGATGAGGGATAAAGATTAAGCAGCCCTTCCTTTTCTCATAGGAAATCTATGAATTTGAAATTTCAAGTAATACCTTTAAACATCAAATACTCGATCAGAAATTCAAACCCTCAAATTTCAGTGCGTGTTGAAAACTGTAGGTAGAATACAGAGCAACATTCTGGTTGTATATGGAAAGGTAAAAGAACAAAAGCTTTTTAATCAGAATTATTCATTATATTTATATGTTTCTTTGCTGCCTCTGACACGAAGACTTTTGTTCCATAAAATAAAGAAACAGCGAATATAAACAAGTTTACAATTGAAAAAGTTGCTTTCTACTGACAAATTATAGGTTTCTGCAGTACACAAAATGAAGTACAAAGGAGTCTTCCTTCTTCATTCACATTCAAATTAAGAAGGCTTTTGTGCTCTGCTCACACTTTGGCCCCCTCCTTTCAGAGTTTCATCCCCATTGCTATGGGAACACTGCACCCATAGGCTTCCAAGCGTAGCAACAGGCCAAGCTTAGTAAGGGGTGTGAAAAGGGGAGAGAGTCAAAGGGTACAATTTGGCTCATGAGAATCCGAATGCCAACCTTTTGTCACAACACAAAAGGCTGAGTATCCATAGGAACCATCTATTGCCAAGCACAGAAAACAGCTTTGTGAATATCATGGCCAGACACATGATATGGAAAACAGAAAGGCAAAGGTGCTATGAACACACAAGTGGAAAATATGCAGTTTGTCAATTTAGGAGATTTAAATGTACACTATATAAAAGAAGATTGAAGTTTCCCTTACCCAGCTGAATTTGACTTACCTCCCAAGTCAAAGCTGTTGCTTTGAAAAATTGAAAGGCCACAATAAAGATATCCAAAATTATCATCATGCCATTTCCACCAAAGGCCATCCTTAAAAACTGCTTGTTGAAAAACAGCCTACTGTTGCCTTCAGCAAGAACTACACCTTCCAAAAACAAAATCTGCAGAGTGTAGGAAAATCCTACCATTTGTTCCACCACTAACAAAGCCAGTTTGCAACGTGGAGGAAAACTATCACATGCACGCTGTCTCCCCTTCATCTACAGCAGATTCAGGAACCTGGACCTCACAGCCATTGTAAGGTGCCTTGAGAGAGCCCTGATCTTTAAGAAATGCATTAAAAAATATTTGTGTAATTCTTTTCTCTCAGTGTTGTGATGCAAGTAGAATCACCATTGAGGGTGGAAAGTCCTGCTCACCACACGTCTTCAGAAACTCATATCAGTACCAGACACTTTTGCCTCCTGATAACTGGTTCAGAGACAGATCCTTAGCCTTTTTAAATAGTAGTTCACAGTCCATACCTACAAGGAGAGCCAAGCTCAGCTCCCTGCTGAACACTTAGTGGCCACTTCAAAGGGAATTTGATCGTTGTTGCCTTGTTACCATAGTAACTAATTGCCATAGTAAATAACTGAATTAATTATAATGCAAAATAGTTAATCATGCTGTTTCAGGAAATAGCAACTGGGGAGGTTCAACCTGTATACAAATGCAGTGGTACCTCTCATAACAAGCGCCTCACATAACAAGTATAAATTTAAGAAATCTTGCTTCACATAACATGTTCCGCTTCACTTAACAAGCAAGTGCACTATGGGCACGCATGCTATGCAGCCCTGACGCTCTGCATGGAGGCTCTTTAAAAGTGCTGCCGGCCAGCGCTGCTGCCTCTAACTGCCCCCAACTTGGGGGCAGTTGCCTGAGGGTGCCAGAGGCAGCTGCCCCTAACTGCCCCCAAGTGCTCCCACTGGGGCCACAGCCTCCAGAACAGCCTACGTAAGCCTCCCAGGAAAGTGTCTCTGATTGCAGTCTCCTAACCATGTCTACCCAGAAGTAAGCCCCATTGTGTTAAATCGGGTTTAATCCCAGGAAAGTGTCTTTAGGATTGCAGCCTAAGTAGACTTCATAGGATCATGCACACTGAATGAATGTTTTGAACTCAATTCCAGTGTTTTGTCATCATTTTTACATAGTTAATATTTTTATATGGATATTTTGGGGGTTGTGGAACCAGTCGTCTGAGTTTCCATTATTCCCTATGGGAAAATCTGCTTCACTTAAAGAGCATTTCACTTAAAGAGCATGCCTCTGGAACGAATTAAGCTCTTTATGTGAGGCACCACTGTACTGTATCTTTATTACTAATATTAGTATTATTATTTATCCTTTTCTTTTAATAATGGTAAAGGAGAGATTTTAAGGAGAAAAAAATGGGTTTGTATCATTTCAACCAGAAAAACACTTGAAATAGGAGGAGGTACCCTTTGGCTTTGTTTCTGGTAACAAAAATATGGCTGGCCCTGTACCAGCCACAACAAATTAGTGTTCTTGGTTGTTAGGGTTAAAGGAAAACTATGTACACCACCCTGAGCTCCAGAGAGGATGCTTCTGAGTGCCTTGATTGTCTAGAAATTTGATGTAAAAATGATGATGATGTAAAATGCATTATCACTAACCCCCAAATCCAGAGTAACTATGGGAGCACGTAAGAGATTTTATGTGCACCTGTAGTTAGTGCACCACCTAGTGAAAACCTATGGGAAATTCATATTGGAATCCAGAGTAAGTTGTTCTTACACCGGAGCAAGGACTCCCCGCAGTTACTCTGGATTTTGGCCTTACTCTAGTACAGGAAATTCATAAATATTTCTTTGTTGCTCTCAAGTTTTCCTAAAATAATTTTGAATGTTATCATTAACAGAGAACAATCTGTTTACATGGCATTTTAATTATTATGTATTTATTACTATACACCACATCCAATTTTTTATTAAAACAGGGGTGAGGTTTATGGTTTCAAGAAATAAACACTTGGAGCATCATCTGTTAAGCTACAACAAAAATACTTAAAAGTAGAACATTAGTAAACATTTCTACACCTTCATATGTACTAGCAAATCAAAAGCTAGTGTTAGCTAAATTTTATGAATTCATCAGGCCACTTAGAGCAAGTTGATGTTCATTTGATGTTCTGCAACAAAGTAATTTCCCTGTTAAGCCTCTAGTAGACAATTAGCCATAATACTAAGCCATCTGGCTCGATGACCCTAAAAAACAAAATCATGATTTATAAATTAAGGGCAAAATCCATAGCAGTTTTGGGTCCACACAGTTACGTCAGCCTCTAGTGTTATCTTATGGAAAGTCATCTTAACTGCTCCGGAGCAAGACGCTTAATTTCACTTTAGGATATAGGCCTAAGTGAAGAAAGAACCAGCTACCTCAAAGAATTTATAATATTTTAACATACAGTACCTCTGTTTAAACCACACACATCAGACTCCTGAACTTGCATTTCTCATTAAGTTTTAAAGAGCAATATTTACCTACTGTATACGTGTGTATTTACTCACTATATTCTAATTGCTATTTTGCTTACTGGCTACAGAATAAGGATTAGAGTAGCCTCTTGGTGGTATAACGGGAAAAGGAAAGCAAAGATTACAGCACGTAAGACACAAATAGTCAACTGAGTCAATAAGGGTGAAATGCAGGAAGCAAAAACAAAAGTTACAAAACTGTGAAAAGAAGCTGAGTAGCTCCTAGTTTAGCCAACTGATCAGTTGGAGGCAAACAACTGGAGGGGATTTTGTTTTAATATTTGAAGCTTTCAATGCAGACAGATTACTTCCAGAAAGAGTCCCCTTCTTTCCTCAAATTTTCTCCATGCTGTTTTTTTAAATTTAAAAACTAAGGTGTGTGCATCCTATTTCAGACCTGGGCAAGCAAGTCTTCCCTTTTCTTCAGCATGCTAATATTTGGAATTAATTAGATATGTATACATGTTGAACAGGGATGGTGGGGAACAGCACAGAGGCAAAGAATATGCTTTGAACTCAGAAAGTTCCAGCCACAATCTCCTACATCTTTAGGTACGTCTGTGAAAGACCTCCATCTGAAACCTCACAGTAGCAGCTGTCAGTTAGCGCAGTCACTAGATGGACTAATGGTCTGACTGTACAATGCATCTTCCAGTTCATTCCTTCTTCTTTAGACTGCACATACAGCAATTCTTCAGCTTCTCTTTGCATGAACTTAATTCCAGACTCACTGTCCTTCTCAAAACTCTGCGACTCCTCAATAGCTGATTGGGTAGACTGATAAACAGGTACAACAGTAATCTGAATCAACAAGTTTAAAGCAACTTCAATAAAACATCTGACTTTCTTGACATAGGTACACATACACGCGTTTTTATTTCCAAGTAAACATCTTCATAGCACTGACCCATGTTGGACAGCTCCTAGTTTCTTTCTAGAATTTGGACAGCTCAGTTTGACCAATACTCTAGTCTAAAACCTTTGTAAAGGGACCAAAACAACACCTTAGCATTCTCAAGTAACGTGCTTTTGCCAGAATCATGTACCAACTACAATTTATGAGACAAAGAAAAGTTTGCAAAATGGCAATGTAAAAAATATCCCCAATGAACAGGTGATATGTTTGCCATTTTCAACAGAAATGCCCCTAGTACTAAAATAAGCGAGACTGTGCTCCCTCTGGAAAAACCTAAACTTGCACTGCAGAATATAATTATGTCACATGCCAGGATGAATCATATTTGTCACCAGAAGTCCATCAAGCAGGTTTAGCCCTCTGCAATTGTATGTAATGTTGATAGCAACACAATGAAATGATGATTGGGCTTCCAAAATCATGTTTAAAAAGATGCCACCTAATGCATTTAGGAGATATCCATCAATTTCACAGTTGCAGGACTTCCCATCAAGAGAAAAAAACAGCACAATAACTATATGATATGAAGCATAAAATAACTTTCAAACTTTGCATTACAAATGTGCATTAAATATTTCTATAATATCACTACAAAACAAAGAAACACAAAACAGAGGAAGTTCAAAACTCCAAGTATATGTTGTCCTTAATAATAGCAAAAAGATCCTATGAAACATTATGCAGTACTAAACATTCTCTGATTATCTACAACTAAAATAATTTTTCTTACCTCCATTGCTAAAGCTGCTGATTGCTGGTCGTAATGGTTCAAAAGGTTAGGCATAAATGTGGCATTGTAAGGAAGATCCTGGCACATCCTCAAGATGATGGGCTCACATGAGAAAAGGCTATGGCCAATTGCCATTCCTATCAGCACAGTCAAAAGAAAAAGGGAATGGAATATCCAGCTTACAGCCATTGTTGTGTAGCGATTGTGGAAATCTCTGGTTATTTGGTAGACACTGTTGGTTACCTAAGCATAATTGTCAGCATTTCAACTTTTCACATTAAGCTTCTTCAAAGACTGAATGACTATTCACACTGAGAGAACTTAGCACAGTCCAAAAGTAAGCTTTCGTTCTGAAAGCACTAATAAGGTACTCCATCTTGGTCTTTTGTTTCATGTCACCATTAAAGTTGCAGGAGGCCAACATAGTAGGTTGACTAACAACATTCCTAAACTGACCCCATCTTGACAAGCTCTCTTCTTGCTTAAGAAGCCATCTAAAATGGAAACATAATAAAGTTATTGTTTAACCTAACTGCTAACAATTAAAACAACTTGTAAGTTATTTATACTCCTAGACCCTCATTCAGGTTTGACCAACCAAATCTCAACTTTTCCCATTTAGACCTCATAGTTGTTGCTAATAAGGAAAGGTCTTGAGAATCAACTACAACAAGTCCAAATCAACAAGTCCAAGAATATTTTTTTCCCAATACAATCCTGTGAACCAATTCATGTAGTTCACACTGCTTTTATGTTCCAATGTATTTTAATGCACAACCAGTACCAAATCTGATAACATTCTGTTTCAGCACAATTCTGTGTTTGGGCTGTTTCCAATTACAATACCTGCCTTGATAAACTTTAGGATTTTTCATGTGAGTGGGGGAATGAAAATGGAAAGCTGATCTTTATCATTCTACAGATTGAGGTGATGTGGAAGGTGCAAATTTGTCAAATGCCATAATTATTTTTAAAAATTTTGAATATTTATTCCACTGAATAGTTACTAACTACTTTAGTAAAATTTAACAAAAGAGTAAAATTTAACAAAAAATTTGACAACATCTTAATTTGTTTTCATCATCATCATCTGTGGTCTTACTTGAACAAAGTTTTTTTGTCTTTAAGACTTCATTGGATAATTATCAGCTTATTGGCTCAGAAGTTAGTCTTATCTTTAGCTAAGCCTACTTCAGCTAGGTTAGTGCATATAGGACTGCAACCTCAGTGGAGCAGATTGTCACAGGAATAATTCTTTAGAAGCTGGTATGCATTAAACGCAAGTGTTTCTCCTTTGTTTCTCATTAAATGCAAGTTTTTGAAAATGATGGGTAAACACAGCATTCTGATTAAAAACTGGAAACTTTTTTCAACTATTCAATTAAGGCAGGACTGAGTTTTTGCAGACTTTGGGCCCAATCTTATCCAACTTTCCAGCCCTGAGAAAGCGTTGAATCCATAAGATCCAGCACTGAATCTTTTCCAACAATGCAGCCTTGAGTTAATGGAACGAAAGTTCCCCAACCCTTGAAGCGGCCTCCATGATTACAACCTCCACCACAGGATGTAGCACAAACTGGCACAGTTACACTGGAACAAGTCATTTGAGAATGATTGAAGCTTTTGATTCTGAAGGGTTTTTTTAAGCTTCATGCCCCAGCTGATTTCCATTAACTAGTAAACATTTTAACTGGCTTGGGTTCTCATAATAAGAATCATAATAATTCTGATGCCTTCTGCTTTTAATAACATCATTGTCCTCCCAAAACTCATATTTTTCCCCCAAGAAGCATCTTTCTTCTAACAAAGAAATTCATAGTAGTTCTAGGAAAACAAATCTGGCACAAGGGAAAGGTAGCTGGCAGATCTGCAAAGTATGGTTTGGCACTTCTCTTTGGTCTGCATGACAGCTCTATCGTAAGAGAGACAAGGACAAATTTTAATCTGCGATTAAAGATTTGGTTGATTAAATCTACTTTCATAGCCCTCACCATTAGTTTACATTCTGCTTATATCATCATAAATACTTAGAATACAGATGCATGATATATACTGGACACTTCAAGCCAATACTGACCTTTTGGACTAGATTTCCTGAACTCAGAAAAGAGCAAGTGTCTGAAGCCACTCATTACCATTTATGTTCTAGATCTAGAAATAGTTAAAATTCAATTTGGCAGGCACTGAATAGACAGGAACAGGAAACTTTTTTTTGCTCTAGGGGACACATAAAAAGTATCACTGAGAGGAAAGCTGCTGCTAATTTGAATATTTTTAAATGCACGTATTCAAATGTTTCCAAATTACTAACTCTGTAAGCATCAAGATACAGTAGAGCAAACATCCCATACAATACTATGGTTCTAAAACTGCTTTTCTCTAACATGACAAGGTTTGATCAAGCTGCCTGAAGATTCTTGCAGACAGCTTTCATGTGCCTCAGGGAGTAGAGTCAGTAAAGGTGGAAGGGTGAGACTATATAGATAATAAAAAGTTTCTGTGGGGATGGTAAAATGTGTGGGTCCAAAATTCAGTCATGACAAGGTATTTGGGATTTTTCCAGTCCTTAGGACAATTATTTTTATATTACAAAACTAATATTTGGTACTGCATACACATTATCTAAGTATACCAGGATCTAAAGCTCAAGAGGAATTTGAAGCATGATATACCTGGGAAAGCAACCCCTTTATTTTTGATCTGAGCACTTCAGTTTGTTCAACAAAAACAAATCCAGAAATAAAAACACATCAAGAAGAAAACATGAGAGATGGTGGCAATATGGAGATAATCCAAGAAATATTTTAATTGAGCCAGGCCACACAAATGTCTTAATTATAATCTTAAATTCTGGCAATTCATGGGTACAGACATGCTGTGCTACAAAAATATATCCTACGGTATTGTCTTATCAGGTATTGTCTTATCCTAAGGTATTGTCTTATCTAATCAGGGGGCCCCTTGTTGCCTGCTGATTTGAGAAGATCAGTGGTTTGAGACCCAGGAGTGGAAATATCATTAAGAAAATGACTGTCTTAGCTAATTGTTACACTGCCCTTTTTTAGACATAAAAAGTAGGAACATGCTATCTTAACATCCTCAGAAGTTAACACTGCATCTTATGTTGCATATGCTGACCTTTCACTAGATGATCATTATTAGTTTTTCTGAGTTTTAACTGGTTATTCTGTATATGCCTTTTAAATAATTCTGTATATGCCTTTTAAATCCCAGGTATATGCAAACTGAAATTCAAGGCAGTCTCATAAAATACACACTAAATCTTAAAAAAAGCAAATACATATTGCAGTCCAAGGTTTTAAAAAACCAGGGCATTTCACAGTTAATAATAAGAGAAAAATATCTGCAGTTTAGGACAAGAATGGATGCATTTCTTAGGAAGATATGCTTACAGAAGGCAATCCTGAAATGCTGCAGTGTTTAGGTGGCAGGATGGCCAGATTCTGAGGAAATTCAATTGCAGTTTTGGCTATGAAAGAGAAAAGAACACTGTCCCCTCAAATACTCCATGATAAGCCGTAAAACATTTGGGTTCCATTGGTTTTCCTATCACTGAAGGAATCCTATCACCTGTGTTCTCCAGAGCCTCACTGTATCCTGGGAGAAAAAGAATAAATTCCAATAGCAGAATTGTCTACTCAGAAGTAAGCCCCACTGTGTTCAATGGGTCTTACTCCCAGGAAAGTGTCTTTAGGATTGCAGTCTTTATTTCATTCTTTCAACTCTCATCTTAATTCTGAGATGATGAGGAATGATGTATGGTGAGAAAAGAGCAAAATCTTTCATAAGCAATGTAAAAGCCAAGTATATTTCATCCCAGGCTACATATCCTGGAAGGGAAAAGTAATCTTCATTACATTTTCCTTGCTGCAACTAAAAAGGTTTCTTCCACTATCTTATCTCTAGGGAAATATCCAGCTCATCACATACAGTGAAGAGAATCACACCCTTCAATTCCATTTAGTTCCCCTCCGACTCTTCCAACTCTTATACTGTATATGCAAAAAATTTACTCACCGAGTTGCATTCAGCACTTATGATGAAGGCCAGCAAGTTAGAAAAATCACTCACTTCTGCACTCTCTGTAGCTCAAAACACTGTCTGCTTTGTACAAGAATGCTTTTTTTCTCCACCTCCATTCCTGTGGGTGGTAAAGCAGCAGATGACCAATCAACAATCATTTCTAAGACTCTGCAAAGCGTTGGTGCAGAACAGAAGTGCCCATCCTTTCTGAAGGTGTCACAGAAACACAAGAACTGCCCCAGGCCAAACTGCAGGGCCATCAAGTCCAGTGCTCCCATTTCTAGCAGTGGTTGGTTAGATGGGAAGTCCACAATGTAGGACACAAAGGCAAATGGCCTGACCCATCTACACTGCTCTGCATATGAGCCCACCTCCCTCATATCCTACTGAAAGGCAGGAACAGGCTGGCTTCCCTTAGAGTTGGGGAGGGAGCTAATAGTCTCCCCTTCATTGGCACTACTGTCTCCTTACATCTTCCTCCCTTGCATTATGAGTGTATGTAGGGGGAGTTCTAGCGAACCGTTCCCGCAGACTCCAGTGACCCCAAGCCCCCTTCTGTGGGGGAGGAAAAACTAACAGTCTCCCCTTCACAAACATTACTGACTCCTCCACTGACATTGTGTATGCATGGGGGGGGGGAAGTTGGTTAGTTTTTAGTGTATCATTCCCCACAGATCCCATTCATCCCAAGCCCCTTCTGTGTGAGTGGGGAGGGGAGAGTGGGGGAAAGGGAGCCAACAGGCTCCCCTTCACAGTCGCTATTGTTTCCTCAGAAAATCTCCCTTGCCATTATATGTGTGTGTGTGTGGGGGGGGGGACTACTTTATAGCATGCCCTTCCCCACATACCCCATTCATCCCAAGCCTCCCTGCCACTATTTGTGTGTATATGGAGGAGCTAGTTCATTCCATACCCTTCCCCACATTCATCCCAAGCACCCTTCTTTGTGTGTGTGTGTGTGTGTGTGTGTAGAAAATCCCCCCTGCCATTATATGTGTTATGTGTGTGTGTGAGGAAGACTATTTAATAGCATGCAGTTCCCAACAGACCCCATTCATCCCAAGCCTCCTTCTGTTGGGGGGGGGGGGAAGCTACCAATGTCCCCTTAACTGCCACTCCTCAGAAAAATCCCCCTGCCATTGTTTGTATGAGGCAGACACTGTGCCTGTTAACCAGCAGGCCAGGGTTCGAGACTCTGGTCCCCACAAGACGAGGCTTTCCTGTTACAGGCAAGGAGTTGGACTAGATGATTCACTGGGTCCCTTCCAACTCTATAATTCTATGATTTATGAGTCTGCATATGGGGGTATGAGATATATGGGGGGAGTGGTGGGAGACATAAGGGTGTTTGTGGGGGAGGGACTATTTTAAAGCATACTCTTCCCCGCAGACCCCATTCAACCCAAGCCCTCGTCTTGGTGAGTGTGTGCGGGAACAGGGAGCTAACATGCCCCCTTCACTGCCACTACTGTGTCCTCAGAAAAATCCCCCTGCCATTGTGTGTCCAAGGCATATGGGGATATGAGGTATAGGGGGGGAACTAGTGGGGGTCATATGGGTGTATGTGGGGGGCTCTAGTTTATAGCATATCCTTCCCCACAGACCTCATTCAACCCAAGCCCCCTTCTCTGTGGGGGGGGGGGAAGGAGAGGGCTAACAGTGTCCCTTCACTACCACTACTGTCTCCTCAGAGGATCCCCCTGCCATTATGTGTGCATATGGGAGGGGGAGAAGTGGGGGGGGACTATTTTATAACATACACTTCCCCACAGCCCCCATTCATCCCAACCCACTCCTGTGAAAGTGTGGAAGGAAGAGAGCCTAGTTTCCCCTTCACTGTCTCTGTTGTCTCCTCACAAAACCCCTACCTGCCATTGTGTGTATGGGGGGAACATATGGAGGGAGTAGTGGGGGGGGTGTGTGGGAATTATTTTATTGCATACTCTTCCCCCCCCGACCCCATTCATGCCTTTTCATCAGCATCATGAAGTGTGATTATTGGGGAGGGGGTTTAATTCCTAAACAACAGCCAGGAAGGAAGCCACCAGCCCCCCCATACCTGAGAAAGAAAGGAAGCCCCCTCCCCACCAGTGTCCCTCCCTTTCCTGTGGGTGGGGTGGGGCAGGGGGAAGGGGGTCATCTCAACCCAGGAGGAATAGAGAAGCACAAAGGGAGGAAGGACCACTCCCCACCCCCACCAGCCAGCCCTTGAGGGGGCACCTGTCAGTCAAGAGGTGGGACCCCGCCCTCTTCAATGAAGGGGGCGGGGTCCCAGCCCACCTAGCTGAGTGGCGCGCGCTTGTGCCGTTAGAGTGAGGCTCGAGCTGGGAGGGGGGAAGAGGAGCGCGCGCGACCTCACCCCTCCCGCGCGCCAACGGCTTACCTGACTCCTGTCCTCGCGCCCCTCTCAGGTGCAGCGCCTGCCTCCGTCCAGCGCGTGCGAGGAACGGCTCCTCCACAGCAGCACCGCGCCTCCCTCGCGCTCCGCCCCACATGAGAGGGCGGGGAAGGCAAGAGGAAGAATTAAATCAGCCAATCACGTCCTCGCACACAAACTCCCGCCTCCGGTTGCCAGGCAGAAAAAGGCTCTTCTTCCGATGGGCCGCTGCCGTCGCTAGACGACGGTTTCCACGACGACGGGAATCAACTGGTGAGAGGCTGGCGGAGGGACTGGCCCTGCCTGGTCAGAGGAGCCTCCGGAGGAGCAGCCCCAACGCTGGACAGGAGGCAGGTGAGGACGCTCCCTCCCCCCCCTCTCTGGTTTAGCCTGTGGGACTCCCTGCCACGGGGGGGAGGGGGCTGTGTGTGGCCGGAGGGACTCCCTGCCACGGGGGGGGGGGGAGAGGGCTGTGTGTGGCCGGTGGGACTCCCTGCCACGCGGGGGGGAGAGGGCTGTGTGTGGCCGGTGGGACTCCCTGCCACGGGGGGGGGAGAGGGCTGTGTGTGGCCGGTAGGACTCCCTGCCACTGGGGGGGGGGGAGAGGGCTGTGTGTGGCCGGTGGGACTCCCTGCCACGGGGGAGGGGGGAGAGGGCTGTGTGTGGCCGGTAGGACTCCCTGCCACTGGGGGGGGGAGAGGGCTGTGTGTGGCCGGTGGGACTCCCTGCCACGGGGGAGGGGGGAGAGGGCTGTGTGTGGCCGGTAGGACTCCCTGCCACTGGGGGGGGGAGAGGGCTGTGTGTGGCCGGTGGGACTCCCTGCCACGGGGGGGGGGGAGAGGGCTGTGTGTGGCCGGTGGGACTCCCTGCCACTGGGGGGGGGGAGAGGGCTGTGTGTGGCCGGTGGGACTCCCTGCCACTGGGGGGGGAGAGGGCTGTGTGTGGCCGGTAGGACTCCCTGCCACGGGGGGGGGGAGAGGGCTGTGTGTGGCCGGTGGGACTCCCTGCCACTGGGGGGGGGGAGAGGGCTGTGTGTGGCCGGTAGGACTCCCTGCCACGGGGGGGGAGAGGGCTGTGTGTGGCCGGTGGGACTCCCTGCCACGGGGGGGGAGAGGGCTGTGTGTGGCCGGTGGGACTCCCTGGAAGAGGGTGAAATGGGGCGCAACGCATTTTTCTCCCTACACTTTGCACTGAAGAATCGGTGACTGAGGGATGCTCTGCCCCAAGTCTTGGACCTAGAAGCCTGAGTGAAATTCGGAGAGGGTATTCCTTCTGTGACATCAACACCCACCAAGAACAGATGTGGAAATATTTAACCCTTAAATGGCTGAAAATAGGTGCAATATGTTTTTGTCCTATACTTAACATGGAAGACTGACCAACATCCAGCCAATTTGGTGCTCAGTGCCTGGTGCACTGGAGGTGATGTTGTTTGGAGGAACAAGTTGCACGGGGGGGGGGGACACTGATGCACAGGGGTGGGGATGATGCACAGTGGGGGGGATGTCATATGGGGAATTTTACTCCCGCAGCACGGGTACGCTTTAGCTAGATTACCTATAAGAGCAGAGGTACTTGAGCATTTCAGCCCAGGACACCCTTCTGGTAGGATTGCCATAATTCTTTTCCATAAAACCCAGACAGAACCCCCTGTCTTGCCAGTACATGAACACAATCCCTCCAAAACAGACAGTCCCAGTTTCCCAGGCAGGGTGACCAGATGCTAAACCCAAAATTCCTGAAACCCAAGGCCAAAATTCCTACCCGCTGAAAAAAATTGCCAAAAAATGTATTTTTTTGTTTTTATAGTTTTTGCTTTTTGGCCATAACCTTTGATAGGAAGGAGATATCTCAAATCTAATTTCTGCATTGGATTCTGCTCTTCAATACGAATCCAACGACATATGGCATGATGGGGCATTGTGCACTATTGTGAAGCTTCAAAATGAAGCCAAAATGTAGGACAAGGAAGCCAAAATGTAGGACACCCGGACAGGATGGTAAAAATCTGGACAAATCCAGATTTGTAACATTAAAGATGCCCTGTGCTAGATTCCAAGATGGCTGCACCCAGCTGCACCCCTTGGTGGAGGGTCCCAACCTCAACTTTGAAGATTACTGTATAAGCAACAGATCCAAAGGATAACAAGGCTTGTCCAAGGACCAGATAGAGGAGTCTTTCTGTGGGCCACATCTGGCCCCCAGGCCAGGGTTTGGACACTCCTACAACAGAGGAAGCTCCCTTATGAGTCAAACTTGGCATTTTATGGAAAGCATAACTTGGTGTGTGTTTAGGCTGTTACAGTTACATTTTAGTTGCTCATTTCTGTGAGAGATCAAAGGCTATATACAGCTCATCTTCATAATAAATCCATCAAGAAGAATTGTTCTCCTTTATAGGGCTATGGGTGGCACAAGTGGTTAAGACAGTTAACCACTGTCAAGACCCTGGCCCCAACAAGACAGGGTGAGCTCCTGTCCTTAGCCCAGCTCTGTGACGCAGCTGGATCCAATCGTATTGGCTCTGCCATTCCATTGGACTATTTCAGTGGCGTGAAGAAGGGGGATTTGCTCTTCTTCATATCAATCTACCCAGGCCTTCATGTTTTGCATGCAGCAACGAGCACAATACCGTAGTCTTTCAAGACTGATGGATGCCATTTTTTTAAATAAACAAACTACATTCAGCAATACTGTATAACGAAGGCTTTTAGTTCTTATGTCAGTGACTAGAGATGCATAGAACATTGATACTGGGCTATTATTGATCAATTTATTAACTGCTGTATCTCCTGCAGATTCGTAATGGCATTTGCACCTCCGAAAAACTTAGAAGTTTCCAAGATGCAAACAAAGATGAGCATGTGGACACCCCTAAATCATCAGCTCATGAATGATAAAGTGAGTATCATATGCCTGTACAGACCATATATCCTGTCCTCACTCCATTTCCTTGGCTTTATGCATGAGATCTCCATGCATGAGATCTCCCCTTAGCTCCTAGGAACTTTAGTAATTTTTCTTTTGCTGCTAACCTTTGCTTATTCTTTCCCCTGTATTCTCTTCCTTCTTTCCCCTGCTTTTCAGCCTCTGCCCCTACAGTGATTGTCTTGTTCCTCTTCTTTTAACATGTTTTTTGGCCTCTTTTCCCACTTCCTTTTTCCACCTTTCTGCTTTGCCTGCTTTGCCCAGCCTGCTTCTTCTTCAAACTTCTCCTGTCCTTCCTCTTTCCCTTTTTGAACTTTCCTGCCATACATGGCCCTGTCCTGAGTGCCTTCAGCTATGAAATAGCCATCTTCTTGAGGAACTCTGAAAGTCAGTTATGGATGGTCACATATGGATGCTCTCTCAAGCCACTGCCACCACAGCAGTTCTGCTTAGGAGGCCATTTGTTCTCGAACCAAAATTCTTGGCATGAATTAATGTTCCTTGGAGTGGCACTTGGCAGTATCCCTAGTCTTGAATTCCTTGTTCAGTTCTCCCTCCATGCATAGTTCACCATCCTGAACCATACGTTCCAGTGAATCTAGGACAGCTCCTGCAAATCTGTCCCCAAATGATACTTCTTGGTTGGGCATATGAGAAAGCACTGTGGAGAGTATTCCCCCTTGAAGGTGGTGGAATATCGAGGGATGATGTGATCAAGGAATCTATCGGATGTTTTAGTTCTGAAATAAAGGTAGTTTTTAGAGCCCGATGAAGCCTCAAGGTACAACTAAAAATTTACAGAATACAACTAATTTGTACAGGGTACAATACTGCACAGGGTAAAATAATTTACAAGGTACAATTAATAATAAAAGGTTCATGTATAACTAATAATTTCAGTGATGTAGGAGTTTCCCCCTTCCTGAGAAAGACTGATTGGGCTGTTCAGATATTCCCCTTGTAGCTTCCTGTGCATCGTTTATGTTTTTGCTGGCTGCTTTTTGCAGCAGTGATGTTTTTGGACCTCCGCTTCTTCCTCCTTCTCCAATTAGTCATCCAAGACCAATGTCTTTGATCTGGCTAGATGATGATGATGATGTTAAAATCTGCTGAGGGGAAGGAGAGTGGCAGAAAATGTAAGTGAATAAGCAAACCACTTTTGCAAGGGGTTCTGCATGGAGGGTTTTCTGGCACTGCAAAGAGGTTTGTGGGAAACTGGTTCATTTTGGGCTCAAATCTAGTGTCATAATGTGTGATGCCCCAACCACAGTGGAAGTACCAAAATAGAAATCTAAAGAAAGCTTTCATAGAGGCAGTGTCATTCGTACAGTAGCTGGGGGACAGATTACTCATGAGTAGGCAAATGTGCCTTGAAGCACAATTCTAACCATGTCTACTCAAAAGTAAGCCCCATTGTGTTAAGTGGGTCTTACTCCCAGGAAAGTGTGTTTAGGATTGAAGCCCTAGTTCATTGGAAAGGGCAGACTGAGAGGAACCCAAGGATCAGAATGGTCCTGATCCAATGAACACACAAATCAACTGAGAAGTAAGTCCCTGATAATTGCATTGAGCCCTATAGAAAGTGGAACTGAGCTACACAGCTTTGTTTACTCATGAGTAAGCAAAGCTGCCTTAGTTCATGTTCAGCTCAAGCACAGAGGAATGAAAGGCCACCAGCCTCACCCTCACTTCCCCCCCCCAAATAAAATGGCTTAATTGGTGAGGCGACTTTTTAAAATATGAAAACATTAAAAAAAAGCAGGCCTCCGTCAGTCTTGGAAGACTACGGTATCATGCTCGGCGCTGCATATGCTGCAAGCGAAGCACGAAAGCCTGGGTTGGATTGTTATGGAGGATATGCTGTTACCCAAGCAGCAAATCCCCCCTCTCCACGCCACTGAATTAGTCCAGTGGAAAGGCAGAGCCAATACGATTGGATCCAGCTGGCATCGCAGAGCTGGGCTAAGGACAGGAGCTCACCCTGTCTTGTGGGGCCGACCCAGGTCTCGAACCCTGGCCTGCTGGTTAATAGGCACAGTGTCTTAGCCACTTGCGCCACCCACAGCCCTATGAAAACATTACTACCTAATTAATTGTATTAATTAATACTGTTAATTAAATAATTTTGATATATGGGATGTCAAAAAAAAATCTCTGGGCCCCAGATGCCAAATGACCTAGGTACACCGCATCAGCAAATAGCTATTAATTTTTTCATTTTCTTGTAAACCGCTTTGTGAACTTTTTAGTTGAAATGCGGTATATAAATACTGTAGGTAGATAGACAGATGTATTGGAGAATCCCCTCAATGTTACACCATGAATATAAATCTTATTTTTTGTTTCCAGCATCAGTGGACCCATCACTCTACCTTTTATTTCAATCATGACACAAATGCTGTTATGTCTGTCAAGTGAGAACACTTTTTTTTAGTTTTTTTTGGTTTAACTAATTGCTAAAGACACTGCCTTAATGGGCACAAATGCCTGGAAGATATTTCTTTTATGGGCTTGGATGATTATGAGTTGCAACACACTCTGCTGGTTTGGCTTCGGGGTGGAGGAAAATGGTATGGAAATTAGATTATAGTCAGTGAATGAGACAAATGCAGCTGGCTGTGGAATGGTGGTACACTATTTGCTTTTGTATGAGCTAATGGTATTTTGAGGAGGAATACCCATATTTACTTGAATCTAATGTGCCACTGAATCTTATGCACACTTTTATTTTAAAAGACTTGAGATTAAAAGTTTACTGGCAATTGTAAAGCACAGCTGCAAATCAGGTGCAAAACTTAATTTTATTGTATACAACAATTAGTAATTTGGTGATAATAATATGACAATGGGTTTGTTATGATTTTTACCAATGTGCACTGCTTTATACAACAACTAGCAAAAAGCGTACTCGTGTTGCGGGAGTAACTTCCCCATACAACGTGGTCCCCCCCGTGCGCAACGTCCCCCCCGTGCGCAACGTCCCCCCCGTGCGCAACGTCCCCCCCCGTGCGCAACGTCCCCCCCCGTGCGCAACGTCCCCCCCCGTGCGCAACGTCCCCCCCCGTGCGCAACGTCCCCCCCCGTGCGCAACGTCCCCCCCCCGTGCGCAACGTCCCCCCCCGTGCGCAACGTCCCCCCCCGTGCGCAACGTCCCCCCCCCGTGCGCAACGTCCCCCCCCGTGCGCAACGTCCTCCCCGTGCGCAACTTTCCTACATGCGCATCATCCCCCCATGCGCAACTTCCCCCATGCACAGCATCCTCTCCAGTGCAACCTCTTCCTCCTAACAACATCCCCAGTGCTCAGGCACTGAGCACCAAACTGGCTGGATGTTATTCAGTCTCCCATGTTAAGTATAGGACAAAAACACGTTGACCCCTTTTCAGCCCCTGAAGGGTTAAATTTCTCCACATGGTTCTTGGTGGGTGTTCAGGTGACAGAAGGATCCCTCCCAAAATTCTCTGCTTCCAGGCCCAGCAGTTGGGGAGGAATGTTGATGAGTCAGCAATTCTCAATGCAAAGTATAGGGAGGAAAATGCGTTGTGCCCCTTTTCACCCCCTTCCCATTGGAATTTCTGAAAACCAGTTCTTAGTGCACCCCTCGGTCACGGAAGGAACACCCACCCCAATTTTCACACTTCTAGGCCCAGCGGTTTTGGCAGGGCGGTGATGAGTCAGTGAGTCAGTCAGTGAGTGACTTTTCTCTTTTATATATATAGATGGGTTCATGTTACTTTTTTTACAATATAGTAGTTGCGCATGGGGGGATGATGCGCATGGGGGGATGATGCGCATGGGGGGATGATGCGCATGGGGGGATGATGCGCATGGGTGAAGTTGCGTATGCGGGGTTGATGTGCATGGGGGATGTTGCGCATGGGGGGTTGATGCACATGGGGGAAAGATGTGTATTGGGGGTTGATGCATATGGGGGGATGGCATACGGGCGAATTTTAATCCCGCAACGCGGGTACGCCTTTCGCTAGTACTGATCTAAATTTATAATTAAAATACCATTTTTCCTCTAATCTAATGTGCCATTGATCTAACCATGCACTCTGATTTCGGAGTCTAAATCAGCTGAAAATGGTGAGCGCTGGATTCAAGTAAATATGGTAATACTGGAGTTGAAGTTTCCTTAAAGACTGGTACTGCAGCAAGACTTGGAATTCAGCATTGTCCGGCTGCCCCCATTTTGGAGGGGGCAATGAAATCCGGAGTGCTGTGATGTTACACGATCTATTTGTACCGCTTTTTATGCGGAAAGATGCAAATCAATGAAATGTCCTCCTTCCCCATAGCATGGAAGAAGGCCTCACTTCACAAATTCTCTGCTTGAATCTGAGGAGGCTTGAATGTTTGAACTTGTGGTGAAAAGAAACCTTGAGATGGATTTCTTGGCACATGATGATTTTGTAAAGGGATTAGCTAACACTTGCTTTATTTCCTAATGGAGTGTGTCACAACAAAAGTTGGCCCAGGTGGGCACATAAGAGCTTGGAAAGCAAACATTTTCTATTTCTGTGATCAAAGTCTACAAACCTCTCTTTGAGCAACACAAATCACTCTTCCTCTTTCCTTTTTAAGGTACCTGAACCCGAATTTGATTCTTGGACTATTAAAATTTTCCTGTGTGTGTGTGGGAAAGATCATGTTAAAGAGGCCGTAGGTTGGCCTGAAAGGGCTCCCTTAGTCAAGTATCTCAGCTTCTCTCTCATACACACGGACACATGCAAGCAACACACACGCAAACACAGCAACTCATTTAGGCACAACTATAGTCGAAGCTGAGTGGACAATGGATAAAAAATTGCGGCTGTTCCACCTGGATCTTTTGGATTATTTTGGAAACTGAGCAGAAAAACCCTCATATGTATATAGGCAACGTATTTTGCAATGTTTCTGTTCTTTAGTAAAGGCAGTTCTCAAGTTTGTGTATCTTCTCCATCGGGGCACTCCCTCATTTTTTAGAAAAAGTTTCTCTTGGAGAGTTCATTCTTGTGGAAAGTGAAACTATTTGCTCTCCCGCCCTTAATAACAGTGTAGTAAATTTGAGCCATCCAGTGAATAAGATTGGTGGTAGATTCAGCACAAGTGTAAGAGTTACTTACTGTTTCCTTTATGCAGTAAGTCATTCTTTTATGGTAGACATGGCCACAAAGAGTGGTATTTATTGCAGAGATAGATGGAAGTAAGGTGGACTGAACAAAACAAAGCATTCATGTTCCAGTTGCATTTCCAGGCCCGTTAGTTCCTGGGACCAGGTGACATCATGTAGCATCCCCATACCTGTGCTAGCATGTGAGCAGCCTTCTAAAAACAGCTCCATTTGGAGCTGTATGAAGATAAGGACAGCAGGAGGGCTAATTTAGCTGCATTTGCCACACAAGCAAGGTAAGTATGGTCACCTCCCAGTGAAGAAGTTGGAAAACTGGCACTTCCCCATGGGGGAGGGAACGCCTTAGCTATGCTGCTGCTGTGCTCAGAGGCTGTTGCCTTCTGTCCCCTTGTGGCTACCTGGGAACATCTGGTTGGCCACTAAGGATGCTGGGCTAGACTGATTTAATGGTCTGTTTCGAAAGGGCTACCGTATTCTTATACAGTGGTACCTCGCATAACAAGTGCCTCAAATAGCGAGTGTTCCACATAATGAGTAAAAATTTGTGGGGGGCTTCTGCCTCTCATAACGAGCATGATTCGCATAATGAGTGCCCATTGGCTGGGCTCCCCTTCCCCCCTGCATTGGCTGGGCTAAGGCTTTCTCCCCCTGTCTGCAGTACCAGGGAACAGGCCAGCAGAGGGAGCAAAGGAGCCTCTTCAGTCAGAGGAATAAAGATGGCTGCCTCCTGGTCAGCCCAGCCTCTGCATCCTCCATCAGGTAGGAGGGAAAACTCCTCCTGCACCCCCTCTGGAGCCCCCCTCAAGCAGACCCCTTCCCCCCAAGGAAGCCCCCCTGCCTGGACCCCACTGCAACCACGCTCTTCCCCCCACCAGCACCTTCCCTGCCTGCACTTTTCCTTTCCAGTGAGTAAGTCCCAGGGACTCAATGGGGCTTGATTCTGAGTAGACCCTTCTGTGCCCTTCTGGTGTTGCACTTCATGCAAACTTGGGAAGAGTCAGGCTGCATCCTACACACTTTCCTGTGAGTAAGCCCCAGTGGATTTAATGGGGCTCGATTCTGAGTAGACAGCATAGGATCTGGCCTCTTTGCTGTTGCAGACTGCCTATCTAGTTTGCATAGATAGATCTCACACACAGAGAGGTTCCTTGTTAAAGATGCTCCAAAAGACACCAGTGACTCTTTTAGTGAAAATTAGTAATCCTTGGCCATAAAGGTTTTTCTTTTCTTTTTTACTGTACAGAATATTACAGTGTTTTATTACAGTAATTGTGGTCTGTATTATATTATAGTGTTTTGAATTCAATTCCTGTGTTTTGTAGTTTTTTACATCTAGTTAATATTTTTATATGAATATTTTTGGGGTTTTTTGGAACCAATCGTCTTGAGTTTCCATTGTTTCCTACGGGAAAATCTGCTTCACTTAAAGAGCATTTCACTTAAAGAGCATGCCTCCAGAACAAATTAAGCTCTTTATGTGAAGCACCACTGTATTTTTATTATGTGAATGTAGTACTGAGACAATTGCCGTAAGTTGAGGAAAAAAATAAACTTGTTGGGATGTCTCCCTGCACATCAGAATGATTACATGACTTGGACCTGAGACTACCCAGTTATGTCAAGGTTATAATAATAATAATAATAATAATAATAATAATAATAATAATAATAATAATAATAATAATAATAATAATAATAATAATAATAAATTATTCAGATAATTTTCAAAACTGGAATTTCTGCTTTGGTTGCATTTGTTCTTTTAGTTGTTTGTTATACATTATGTCCAATTTTTATTATTTTCTTTAAAGGTATTTGAAGAAAGAAGAAACTTGTTGGGGAAATGGGTAAAGTTTTGTCTCTTTATCCATAAATCAATTTGATTTAGGCTGGAATCCTAAACACACTTTCCTGGGTGTAAGACCCACTGAACACAATGAGACTTACTTCTGAGTAGACATGGTTAAGATTGTACCCTAAGTCATGATAACTCATCCCTTAGTTACATTTGGAGAAGACCCATAATTCATTCTTAGTTGGTTAGGAGGATCAGGACATGCAGAGGGACCTTTGCATGATTTTCATTTTACTATACCGTTAAAGTCTGAGCTTGGTTTTGCCCCTGCTCCTGAGATCTTGAAGGTGATTTTGGAAAGTGGTGGGGGGTGCATTCAGGGTCCATAAAACTACAACATCCTAGAATGTGGAGGTGGTGGCCCCTGGATGTCTGTAGGTGGTAGGTCCAACAGTGAGATCTTGTTCCCCTGAAGAGGACTTCTTCTAATTCTTGGGCTGGTTCTGTCATGTATGGTGATGAGGCATAATGCTCAAAATCATGGTTTGCCCAATGTGCGTAATGTGTAATCTGAATGTCATTCCTAACCTGTGAGATGTCAAGAAAATAAGTTGGCTGCTGCTGAAAACAAAACCTGGACTAAACTGAACTGTGATCGAGCAGTGGTTCTTATGTAGCTATTGGGTATAGTAGTGAATGAAGTTTCCATAAGCAGAGTCAATATATCTCAGAATTCCTGGTGCCAGGAGCAGGGAAGACCATCATCTTCATGCCTCACATGTATGTATTACAGAGGCTTTGACCCATCGGAGTCAATTCTAGATCAGTTTGATCCTTAGTGTAATCTAGCAGAGCCAGAGAACCAAATGTTTAATGATCCTTTCAAAAGATAAAGTCCACCATGAATCCTGTTTTATGTAGTGGGAAAGTGGGAATATAGTGGGAAAGTCATTTGTGTAAGGTTATCCCCAAGTATCCACAAAACCCACAGCTAATTTTCTCCCCTTAGTTTGACAAATGGTCTGACAGTCAGAGGAGAAGAATCCTACTGGACCTTTTAGCGCGCTGCTCTGTCTCTCAGCTGAAATTCTGCATTGGGCAGTTGCAAGATCGTGTACCTGTTGAAGCGTTGGACTTCACCAGAAGGCTTCCCAGGGTGTTATCCCTGTACATCTTTTCTTTCCTGGACCCTCGGAGTCTCTGCCGATGTGCACAGGTAAAATTCAGCATGTTGGTAAAGGATGCAATGCAGCGATTCAAAACTAAGAAATGGGTATGTCTAAGATCAAGTTCTGCTGATCACTTCAAAATGCTTAAAAGGAGCTCAGACAGGATGATAGCCCCTGTAACATTGAGGATGGAGATCTTATTGATTCAGTCAATGTCTACTCATACAATCCATACATTCATATGCTTCTCTACTCAGAAGTAAGTGCTTTTATAGTAAACTAGCGAAAAGCGTACCCGCGTTGCGGGAGTAACATTTCTCCATACACCATCCCCCCACGGTGCATCAACACCCCATGCGCATCAACACCCCATGCACAACTTTTCCCCATGTGCAACTTTTGAGTCCAGAGATGGAGGCATGTATTTTATCCACAATGAGAGCAAACACAACCCTCAGTGTGTATGAAAAATTTGGGTTCACCAGTGCATGTGTGACCCAATCTTGCATCTCAGCATTTCTTAAATACATCTTCCTTCATCTATGAAGGAAGATGTATTTAAGAAATGCTGCCTCAGAATAAATTGCTGGTGTTAGCTGTGTTGCTTTTTGAAAACCGTGAAATAAATTTTGCATCTGGAGCACATAAACCAGATGCTGCTTTGTTCTTTTGCTGTGCAGGTGCCCTTGTAACAGTAATGGTGGCATTCTTGGTGTTTGCAGGTGAGTTGGCATTGGAAATTTTTGACAGAATTGGATCAGATTTGGATGCTGAAGTGTCTCCGGTATGGATGGTACATCAATTTCTCTCCAACTCCATTTGAGCAAGGAATCTGGAAAAAACACTATGTTGAGATGGTGAAAGAGCTCCAGGTTACCAGACCCAAGGTACCTCTTGACTGATGTTTTAGCTGTCTATATGTAAGTTCAGCCTTGCAATTCCCCACTTGCATTCTTAAGTATGAGAGTACAGTTGGGAGTTCTGGATGAAAGTACTGTGAAGCCCAGCGCAGACTAAAAGCCAGCACAGCCAGGTAACAAGGGAATTACAACAGTCCAGTTTGTTTTCCTGTTTTTTTCCCTATTTAGACACCTCCAAAAGATGAATTTATTGTGGCGGATGTTCAACCCATAGGTAAAGAGGTTCCAGAGTTGAACCAGTCTCTGTCAACAGTCCTCCAATCATCATCCCTGTTAGGAAAGAAGATGAGCAAGGAGAAAAACCTGCTTCCTCCTTGGCGTTCTTCAGATAAGCATCCCACAGACATTATTAGATTCAACTACCTAGACAACTTTGATCCAATTGAGCAAGCCAGGCAGGCGTAAGACACTCTCTAGTTCCTTGCTTTCTTTTTTGTCTTGCTATTATGGCTATGTTTTTATATTTGGCCTGCCTTCTCCCATTGTGAGCAGCAACACTGTCCCATTCATCTTCAGGGCCAATACTGCTGTAGTCTGCAGTTGCTCACCATTATTCCCATTTTAGGTGAATGATTGTCAGGCAGTAACCTACACTAGTCTTTGCCTTCCTGATTCACAGGGTATCTAAAGCTGTATTCTCTTTCCAGGGTGCGTCCAACTTAGTAGGAATGAGCATAACCTCCAGGATCTGCTTTGGAAAGGTTTAATTTAGCTTAGAATGCTGCAATCTTATATGCATTTATCTGGAAGTAAGACCCATGAAATTGGTGGGGTGCTGAATTGATATCCATGGGCTTTTGCTGTAAGCCTGCTCTGCATGTTCAAATTCATTACAATTTTTTTCATTAAGATACTAACTTTAACTGAGTTTAGACAGCTCTTATTTCAGAAGCTGGAAATGCAGTCATAAGAGGCTTTCTGTGTATTTAGGATCACAGCCCCAATCTTGGAAATGAGAGCTGAACAAGTTGAAGACCTAGGTGTCAACAATGTGGATAAAGGATTCTGACATTTTCCTGTTCTAGAAAACCCACTTAATTTTCAAGGGTTAACTAGGATCAGCTTGTACCTCTTGCTTTTATGGTCTGTTGGCTCCATTTTCTATCTTTTTTCATCTCTCTCTCCATGGGCAGATGTGCATGCATACCCACAATTACCAGTTGATGGCAGTTGGTGAAACGGGCTCCAGTAGGATTTATCTACAATACCTTTGGGAATCTTTTTAAGTGCAACAAGATTCTTTGTTAACTTTCCATAAAAATAATCAGCTGTCGCCACTTTGCAGTAGAAAGAAAGGTGGAGGGTTCACTCCAGACCTCAACCAATCAACATTTCAGAAAAAGATGAAATCAGGCAATGGAAAATACAAACTCCGAAAAGCAAAATCCTTGGTAAGTATTATGATTGGACTCCCTTTTCAGCCGAGTAACTTGTTAACTGAGGTGAACAGCCTTTGATTGTTGCTGATGGCAGCAGCAGCTCTCCTAAAAGTCCTTTTATTCCTTCCCCTCTGCCTTTCTTTCATTGCTATTTGATTACAGGAGCTTTTACTTTGGGTTGTCAGTTTAAGTTGAATTTTTTAAAAAACAAAGTTGATTTTTGAGGATTAATTGTGGCTTTGGGCAAAGAAGGCTGTTTTCAGTTTAGATTTTCAAGAAGTAAGGTTCATCCTTGGGATCAAGTGGTGTTGTTATGGGCATGAGGAGAAATGCGTCTACAAACATGCTGGAGTTTCTGCACGCCTGGGTGATGTTGGCTGCATGATGCCTTTCTAAGTGATGAAATGCAGCCATCTAGTGGCAATAGTGACACTGTCAGCACAATCCTCAAGTCCCATGCTGACCTGGAGGTGTCACAAAAGTGCCATAAAGCACTTCTGTGCCACTCTTGGGGTGGGGGATAGGCCAGTGCATAGACATACACTGGTCTCCCCACACCATCATGGGAACGGCGAGATTGGTGAATTGTGCTGGCTTAAATTTTATAGGATTGTGCCCTTAGTGTGTGTATTGAGGGGGTGTTGTTTAATCAAATTGATCCAGCCATATATAGTTGCATTTAATTGAAAAAGGTGTTGAGAGCCCAACCCATTTAATGTGTATTTTGACTTGATGCTGTGAACGTCCTAAGGCCACTTAGGGCTCAATCCTATCCTTTCCAGTGCTGGTGCATCTGTGACCATGGGACATACACTGCATCCTGTGGTAGAGAGACAGTCTTTTGCAAAGTCAGGGCACATTTGTTTTCTTACTCTGGAGTTGTATTGAGTTTGCACCAGTGCTAGAAAGTGGGATAGTATTGGGCCCTTCATTTGCTAACACTGAAGGATGATTTTGTTATATTTCAGCCAATGCTTATGGTTGTGCAAAGAGTTCTATAGCTGTCCAAATGACTATGTCTTCTCTTATAGGACTAGGACTGCTGTGATGCTTACAGCAGATATTTTTTAAAAAATAGGCATTTAGGTTGGGGTGGGAAACTAGAGACTGTTGTATGAATAGTCTGCTGCAGGGGATGATCCATGTCCTCACATAGAAATACAGTTAAGGGCAGAAACAATGTAGTATGTGGCTCTGAGAAGTAATAGCCCAATCCTTCTGAGCATATTTTCTCGGACCCGGAAGTACTGTAAGTCCCATTACAGTAAATGGGGCTAATTCAGTGTTAAATATAATGCAACCTAAATTCCATTCCATTCAGTTGGACCTATTTCTGCAAAAATTTACGTTGCAATCCCATGTTTACCTAAGATGAAGCTCCACTAAATACAGTGGGTTATATTTTTTGAGTAAACACATTTTTTGAGTAAACGCACGCAAGGAATCTGGGCCTTACCACAGTGTTGACCTTACTACCAAGATCAGCCGACAGGTATAGATCCCTGGCCCAAATGTCTGAAGGAGTCACCAATGCAAATCTGAAGAGACTCTGATCATCAGTAGGACCTTCTCTGGGCACGCCTGTCTTCAGAAGTAAGTCAGGTCATGACCATAGAAAGGCCTGATGGTGGTGGCACTGCCCTGTCACCCTGAATGAATCCCAGATCTTTTGTCTGTCTTAAGCTGTGTTAAGATTTTTGTTTTTACCCATACCTTCCAAGATGTAACTGAAACTGGTTTTGAAACAGTTTGCCAGATTTTACAAACTCTTTCTACCTTGGATGTTTTAATTTATATATTGATCCGTTGTCTTTTTGGTACTTTTCCAATATTGTTTAAGATTACTATACATTACTCTGGAAGTCTTAAATTGATGCTTAAAATCTGAATTTTTTAAACAGAAATAAGTACACTCAAATCAAGTACCTATTCCTTGTCTGAGGCCTCTCTCTCTTTGTGCAGCCTTGATGCAAGGTAGACACTGTTTACATGGCCTGCTGTTTTTGAACTTCTTGGGGTAGTCTGGCTGCAAATCAGTACTTGCAGCTGTGTATTATCTTTTTTTGAGAAGGACTGCCAGTGCTTTCCATTTAACGTGTCTTGCTTCCTTGTCCTCCAGCAGCATAGTGCTGAATTGCCAAGAAGAGATCAGGTAGATGAAGCCTTTTGTTGGAGCATTTGCTTGACTCAGAGCTTAGTGTCTCGCTGTTCCAGGGGGAGGGTAGAGAGCATGTGTGGGGCCGATTCCTGCTGCATCCCACCATGCTTTTCTCATGCTCTTACTGTGTCAGGGCCCCCACATTTTTTGCAATAGCATGCCCACTGGCTTCTCTTTATGTTGCTGACTGACTATCATCAGGTTGTTCCTTTTACATTTAAGGATTAACATCTACTCTACTTTTCTCATATTGTCTGTGCCTTCCAGTCCTTTCTCCTACTTGCTGCAAAAATGCCTCTTGCCTTTTCAGACTGACATTTGACTGTTGACCATTGTGCTGTTGTCAGCATGTATTGCTTCATAATATGTTCCTGTACTGGCATCCATCAATCTCGAAAGACTATGGTATCGTGCTTGATGCTGCATGCGAAGCACGAAGGCCTGGGTAGATTAATATGGAGGATAGGTTGTCACCCAAGCAGCAAATTCCCCCTCTCCACACCACTGAAATAGTCCAATGGAACGGTAGAGCCAATACAATTGGTTCCAGCTGCGTTGAACCCTGGCCTTCTAGTTAACAGGCACAATGTCTTAACCACTTGCGCCACCCATAGCCTGTGTTTTATTGTACCTGGTTTTTCTTACCCTGCAATCCAGAGCACGTAAGAGACATTTCATGCACCTGTAGTCACTGTACCACCTAGTGAAAACCTATGGGAAATTCATATAGCAACTCAGAGCAAATTGTTCTTACACCAGAGCAAGGACTCCCCGTAGTAACCCTGGATTGTGCCCTTAGTGTACTAAATGAGAGCTTAAGCAAACTTGATTTAAAAGAATGAATTCTATCTGACGTTTTGGGGCTGACCTTCCACTGCAATGGCAGTGCAGCCTCAAGGTAAGGGAACAAATGCTCTCCTACTTTGAGGAGGCCTCTGTAACTGCATCGCCACCCCCCAAGGATGCACTCCATACTCTGTTGGTATAGGATTGGGCCCTAAGGCTATGTTCTCCCTCAAGTGATTAAACCTATGGACTCTCCACAGGCCTGCCAGGGCTTTTGGTTCATTAATACATCTCTCTGGGTACTCTTGGAGGCGACTGGCGAAGAAAGTCTTCTCTGTTGTGGTGACTCACATTTAGGATTATCTCCCTAGGAATATGTATTTAATATCAAATAGTCAATATGGGGGAACTTGTTATCTTGCTTTTTGCCATTTGGAACTCTAATGTAGATTCCCTATTCCAGTGAATCCACAAAAACATTTGCACCTCATCTCTTTATCACTTCTTCTGGCAGGGTAGGTGTCTCAGCTTTGGCATGGATCAAAACGGATTAATTTCACCTGAACGGATCATTTTCACCTGAAAATGAAATTTCCTCATTTTAAACCACTCCTCTAAAAGCTATTGGCTGCAGAGGTGAAAATTTTATTTCTGCCTCTCTGCAGATCCAAATCATGAAATCAAAATATGACAGTTCCCTTCACTTTTGAGTATAACCAAATTGCAAGATGGTATGAGAAAGATGGTATGCTTTACCCCAAATCCATATTTTATTTACCTTGGTTCTTAGATGGAGCTCTCAGCAGACTGTGGCTCACAGCCAAATGTTCCCACTCGCCCAAGCTGGGCAACACACCAGACAAATGGCTACACTGTGACCAAAGCAACGGCTAAAATCCTTGCCCAGAGTCCCCAGTGGAATGCTGGGATACGACCAGCACCTGTCCGAGACGTCCCAAAGCTGAGTGAGAAGGGAAGGAAGGCCTTTACAAGGACAAGCAGAAGCTCACCAAGTCAGTAAGCTCCCTGTTACTGGTTTGAGCCTGAGAGCAGTTTCACATAATTTGGGCTTCCCACTGATTGCACACACAACAAATTGCTGAGGCCATTTATTGTTTATTTCTTGCAGCCATGCACTTGTTGCATTCAAAGAATGCAGGGGAGGACTGATTACAGGCAGTAAATCTTGTCAGGTCTCTGTATTATGGGAGTGGGGGTGGGGAAGAGTTGAAAATGCCCCAAGTGGTATGATGGAGGAAATGCTGTCATATTCTCCCCTGTATTGCTGCTTTGTGTCTTGGCTCTGTATGGAGGCTGGGAGGTGTCTTCAGTCCTCCAAAGTCCTTTTAAGGGACTTAAACATTTAGTCCAAAAACCAGAAGGTGTTTAAAGGCTCCCTGGAGGTACTAGAAGGTTTATGAAGGGACTAAAGGTCTCCTCTGGCCCTCTCAAGGCCCGCTATATGTGACAATGGTGGTGGTATTCTGTGGTCCCAGCCCCTGGCAGCGCTGGGACTAGGATCACTTCCAGGATCATATGACATTTGCAGGATCATTGTACAAACCCAGAATGTGATCCCTGGTATAAATTACTCAGTTCTTTTTTCTCTTTAGTTTAATGCACTTATAGTAGTTCTAGCCATACAGGAAAGGCATGGCTATTTTTTGCACAACTTAAAGTATCTCTTCTCATTTTGTTACTATTTTTTCCTTCCAGAGATTTTGCCCCCCATGCCTAATGTTTAAAATTTTATTGGATGTTAAATAAACCACAGTTTTGGGATGAGGGAATAGATTTTACTACTTTCCCTATTTCTGGCTCTGAAAAACGGCCAGAAGGGAGGTACACAGCAGGAAGAGGCAGGAATACAGAAAATGTATGTATGGTCTGAAGGCACCCATTGGGGGGAGGACAAAAGAGTCCTGGACAGAGTGCCTCAAGGCTCAAGACAAGTCTCCACTGGAGAAGTCCCCATTATTTAGATAAAACAGGATGAATGTGGGAAGCATTCCAGGACCTCTTTTAAGCTATGACTGCTGTGTCTTAGTTCCATACAATAACTATTCAGCTTTTCTCCTCATTCCAGCCTCACCACTTTTTGAAAGTCAGCCCTGGCAAGTTCTACTCTCCAGTCGGGGTTCAGATGCAGAGCAGGAAGGTGGAGGACAGAGGCTCTTCGCAGCACCACAGTTGGATTAGAAGAAAAAGGTGGTTGTTGCTTGACACATCATGCAATCATGTCCTTCCTATCACCTGCCAGCCATAAGCCAGCTGTTCATGAAGATTAGGAATCAAGGGATTAATCCATGGATTGATTAATCCTGGCTATGTTTTCCATGGACCGTCAGCCTGCAACATTTGCTGAGCCAGGAATTTGCACACAGCCTTGGAGAAATCATTGTCTCCCTGCCTTCGTTGCCAAGCTGTGGAATGGGAATGGAAGATGGCCTTCATTGCACAGCTGTTGTGAGGGTGCTTGTTCCCAGAAGTTTCCATTGAATGCATTGGGGCTTCCTTCTGAGTAGACACACCTAGGATTGCACTGTTAAGTGTGTTTTGGTAATTGTTTGTGAACTATTTTCTAAATGCAAAGTTGCATAGTCAACAGGTAACAAAAAAGGACAAAATTATGCACTATGGTTGCCTTGTGAGGCTGAACATAATAAAAACGGCTAACAATATGCAGAAACATCATATTCTATGAAATATTACTGTTTTCCTACCAAAGTTACTGTTTTCCCTTCTTCTCCCCACTTTTCTGTGCATTCTCAATATTTAGACTGTAAGCTCTTGGAGCAACATTTTAAACAGTTAAAATATTACTGTTTTTTGGGAAGTGAATGCTCACATCAGTGTTGGAGTGCTTTCTAAGTTGGAGACTTGTGGGAACAATATTTTAAAGGTTTTTTTTAGTTTCTATGAAACTTTCTCCTTAGGGAAAACTCTGAAGTGGACCTGACAACATCTCTTGGTTGTCTTAGGGCTCAATCCAGAGTAACTACAGCAGTTGTGTCAACGCACGTAAAATTTACTGTGGATTGCTCTATGAAATTCCCACAGGTTTCCACTAGATGGCACTGTAACTGCGTCAATGTAAATGTAACTTGCATTGATGCATCTACTGCCGCAGCTGCTCTGGATTGTAGGTTAAACTTGATGAAAAGAAATGGGCCAGTACCAGTACTGAACCCAGACTGGGAGGAAGCAACCAGCACAGTAGCTGTTGCCGTTAGGATAGAGTTGATGTCCAACCTCAACAACTGTTCTTAGTAATTGCTCTCAAAGGCTGTTGGTAAGAGTGAAGGATTGCCTCCAAATCCCAGAATTGCCTCCTGCCCTTTCCCACCCAGGAGCAGGGTTTACTCCCAGCTTATCTCCCACCCCTCATTTGCTAGAAACTTTGAAATGATCTTTCCCAACAAATTGATTTTCTCAGTGTTGCAGATTCAGACATCTCTGTTCCAGTTAGGAGTGGGCAACTCTTGTCCCTTGTGAGGTGCTACAGGTTCCTATAGCTGGCCAGATTGCAGCCAGCTGTTTTTGGTTTTTTTCTGGAAAAGTATCTTCCACATTCAGAGTCCTTCAATGCATGCATGTATGTGCCATGTTATAGTTTATCAATGACTCTGAGGCATAGTCACAATAAAAGCGAGAATGAATGACTCTGTGCAGCAGAATCCTTGATGTGCAGCTTGGAATCAAAGCAGAACTCTGCACTCACAAATGGGAACTTTGTGCTCACATATGGAAACTTTTGGACTGTTAGGCATGACTGTGAATAAAGGACCAGCAGGAATAAGAGGGAATTATGCTTAATCTGCTACAGTGGAGCCCCAAATTAATTCTTCAGTTCTGGTTGGGTATAATTTGGTCACTAGGCTTGCTCCAGATGCCTTGGGCAAGGCTTTTAGGGCCAAATGAAACAACATGTCACACACAGGGTGATCAGATGTCATAACTAGAAAAGACAATAGTCCCCAAAAGGTAGAACACATGAACTCACATATAATGCTCACATATAATATTACTTTCATATGGTTAATTTAAAACTACAGTGGTACCATGCAAGACGAATGCCCTGAAGGACGAATGCTTTGAATAACAAAATGAAATTCCTTCTGTTGGATTCTGTGTTGTGAGACAAATGTGCTTTGTAAAATGAATCCCCATTGGCTAGGCTCCCCCTCCTCCCTACAGAACCAGTGAACAGGCCAGCAGAGGGAGCAGCAGAAGCATCCTGCTGCATGTTGGAGCTTCCCCAACCAGCCTCCTGCACTCTCCCATAAGCCTGTGGCTCAATCCAGACAGCCCAGCCCAGCCCATCCCCTGGAGCAGAACAGCCACATTCAGGTAGGAGCGAAACCTGTCCTGGACCTCCCTCCAGTCTGGAGCGCCCTCAATAGAAACCCCCTCCCTGCCTGGACCCCATTACAACTTCCCTTCTTTCCTCCCCACCCCCACAACCTTCTCTGCCTGGACCCCATTCCTGCATCCAGGTCCTGCTACTGCAAACCTGGACAGATTCAGGCTGGCATCCTATGCACTTTCCCATGAGTAAGCCCCAGTGAATTCAACAGGCCTTGATTCTGAGGAGACCATAGGATTTGACCCCTTTTACTTCAAGGGAGAAGCCATTGCTGTTGGTCCTGCTGCAAACTGCCCATCTGGTTTGCATAAACAGATCTCTCACACACAGCGATGGGTTCCTTGTTAAAGTTGCTCCAAAAGACACCAGTGACTCTTTTAGTGAAAATTAGACATCCTTGGCTATAAAGGGTTTTCTTTTCTATGTTACTGTACAGAATATTAGAGTGTTCCATTACAGTAATTGTGTTCTGTATTAAAATATAGTATTTTGAATTTGATTACAGTGTTTTGTTATTTTTACATACAGTTACCGTAATATTTTTATATGAATATTTTTGAGTTGTGGAACCAATAATCTCTGTTCCCATTATTTCCTATGGGAAAATCCACTTTGTAAGAAGTATGCTTTGTAAAACAAAGATGCTTCCGGAACAAATTAAATTTGTCTTACAAGGCACCAATGTATATGGATTTTCAAACTTTAAAAGCAAAGGGTTGGGGAGATTCGATTGAAGCGGTAGCACTGAGGGCCCTGATTGGGAACCCCCATTCCCCCTTCTCCAAATCTTCAAACAGCCCTCTATGAAGGAAACTAGAAGATCTTCTGCTTTGGCCCTCAGTCTGCAGATGTCAAACTTCACTATTAAGGGATAGTAGCCTAATCCATTGGTCTTAGGCACCAAACCTCTTAGTGCAATTCCAAGTAAAAGTGTATGCAAAATCTACCACACACCATATTAATAACAACCATTCTACTTCTTCCAATCCTAATAGCCCTCTCCACAACCCCAGTAGACCATAAATGAAACACAACCCATGTCAAAACAGCAGTACGCACCACCTGTATTATAAGTACTGTTTCTCTAATTGATTAACTACGGCATAGAATTTACAACCACCCACCTCCACTGAATGAACATCATACACTTCAACATCAATATTAGCCTAATACTAGACATGTACTCAACAACATTCCTCCCAATCACCCTATTCATCACATGCTTAATTATAGAGTTATCATAATATATGGCCATAGACCCAAATATTAACCACTTTTTCAAATACCTATTACTATTCCTGCTAGCCATGCTAACATTAGTAACAGCGAACAACATATTTCAGCTATTCATTGGCTGAGAAGGAGTAGGCATTATATCATTTCTCCTCATCGGCTGATGATTTTCACACTCTGATGTAAACACATCCGCCCTACAAGCTGTCATCTACAACCGAATTGGTGATATTGGACTAATCTCATTCATAGCCTGACTAGTTATAAACACAAACACCTGAGAAATACAACAACTATTCTATAACCACAATACAATAATACAAATCCCGCTACTAGATCTGATCATGGCTGCAGGAGGAAAGTCTGCCCAATTTGTCCTTCACTCATGACTCCTGGCAGCCCCTGTCTCCACCCTACTACACTCCAGCACAATGGTGGTGGCCAGGGTCTTCTTACTAATCCGCCTTCACCCCTTCTAGAGACAAATCAAGCGGCTCTGTCAATCTGCCTTGGTGCAACTACCACAATCTTTGCAGATATCTGTGCACTAACCCAAAATGATATAAAAAATCATCACTTTCTCCACCTCAAGTCAAGGAGCTAATAATAGTAACAGTCACCTCAAGTCAAGGGGCTAATAATAGTAACAGTCGGCCTAAACCAACCACAACTAGCATTTTTCTATATTTCAACCCATGCTTTCTTCAAGGCTATGCTACTCCTATGTTCTGGGTTGATCATCCATAATCTATCAGAAAACAAGATATCTGAAAAAATGGGGGGAATCCACAACCTTATAGCAATCACCTCCTCCTGCCTTACAATCAGAAGCCACACCCTAATTGGAACCCCCTTCCTGTCTCAGTACAGGCCAGTTTATTCAGGGGGACGTATTGCCTTTTAATGAAAAGCAGGCTGTCTTAGTTGATTTAATCACATCAGCCTTGATGGATTTATCAGTTAAGTCTGCCCACTCAGGATTTAGGGCACAATCCAAACCAACTTGAGAAGAACTCTTTTTCAAATATAATTTTTAATGAGCTGCCTGATTTATCTGGGATTTCTTTCATCATTGATTAAATGTGTTTCTTGATTGATTAACCAAAGGATCAATTCACATTTGCAAGCCTAATAAGCCCACTTTCCCAAATGATGACAAATTGGGCTGAGGAGGAAGCTGAATGGGAATACAAATATCCCATCATGGTATCATGATGCCGCTTTCAGCTGAGTCTGTTCTTCACTGGGGCATTTTGCAGTTCAGTTCCTTGGTTAATGACAGGCAGCCACACTGTTCCGTTAGAAATACGTCTGGTTTTCCAGGTTGTTTTGAAGGGTGTATGGCCATTTGTTTTTCGATGCCTTGGCAGCCTTTAGCCTGAGATCTTGTTGCCTCAAGCAAGGCCTAGCCTTGAGATATCACTGAGAATAGCAGTCCTATGGAGAATAAGGCTGCAATCCTAAAGACCCTTTCCTGGGAGTAAGACTCATTGAAAACAATGGAGCTCACTTTTGAGTAGTCATGGCTAGGCTTGTGCTCTAAGTGGGAATAACCACAGTAGAAATTCCTCTAGAGTAAACATGCATAAGCTACACATTCCTTATTCCATTCAAGATTATAATACCCTACAAATGATTTTTTTCTTGCTCAGTAAATCCACTTGTCTTCCCCTCCCTGTTACTTTTTGGATATTTTGTTTTCTTCCCATTTAGAATACAGTTTCAATGAGCTGGACACTCTTAAATGTGACTCTCCATATGATGTTGGATGTTGCCAAATAAGTGTGGTGGAGATATTCCAGTGTTCTGTCCCCATCACTATTTAGCTATCAGTAGAAGACCTTCTCCAGGTAGACATTCAGGAACATTCCTCTGGGATCCAGTTTCTCTCTGATGGAGCAGAACTTCTGGAAATCAGGATACATCTTCTCAAAGTCTCTTCTAGTACATGTGTGGGCCTGGTGAGATATAAGGCATTTTGTGAGGAAGCAGCGGAGAGTGGAGGCAGGGAGAAGGTGAGATCCAACAGAGAAGGAAGCTACTCCTGCTTCCAGCTGTCTGTGACCCAGACAGTTGTGTGAACTGTCCCTTACCTGAGAAGCAGCCAACCTCACTCCCCAGCAATTCAGATGCTGCCAAGTGGAAAATATTTTCTTTTTTGCTTGCAAACCTGAGTTAAGAGGGTGGGTTAAACCTGCGTTTGCAGGAACATTTGTGTGTGCTAGCCAGACAGGATATCTAACTCAGCTGCAAGAAATCTCCTTCAGTACCTTTGCCCAGTGCGGTCTCCCTCCAAACTTCTTCATGATGCCTTCATAAGCAAGCCAGTAGTCAAGGCGTGGGACATCCTTTCCATAGGGCCTATGGAAGATACAGAAAAAAAGTGATCTGAGTCACCCTCCTTTATGAACCATCACTTCTGGAGAACAGGGAAATCCCTCAAGCTGGGCTTTGGATCCCCATAGCCAAGGACAGACTGCTTTATCCAAATGCTCATTCCTCAACAGTGAAACCAGCCACGAGTGCCATGTGACCAAATTGAAATCTGGTTTACCAAGAAATACCATGAGTGGAAATTGCTGGATTTATCCTCTTTCATAGCCTTCAGTCCAGGTGTCCTCCAAAAGGGCTCAGTTGTCCTCCATTTTGAAACTTTGCAATGGTGCGTAGTACCCCATCATTTCATATGTCATTGGATTTATATTGAAGAATAGTGTCCAATGCAAAAATCCATTTTGAACTAAAAAGCAGGCCTCTGTCAGTCTTGAGAGACTATGGTATCATGCTCGGCGCTGCATATGCTGCATGCGAAGCACGAAAGCCTGGGTTAGATTCAGTGGTGGGCTCCAGCAGGTTCGCACCTACTCTGTAGAACCGGTTGTTAACGAGAGAGAGGACATACAAAGTTTAAAAACAGCCATTTAAAAGTGGCTGCCAGATGGGCAGAGAACCAGTTGTTAATTTTTTTCTAGCCCATCACTGGTTAGATTGTTATGGCTGTTACCCAAGCAGCAAATCCCCCCTCTCCACACCACTGAATTAGTCCAATGGAAAGGCAGAGCCGATACAATTGGATCCAGCTGGCGTCACAGAGCTGGGCTAAGGACAGGAGCTCATACTGTCTTGTGAGGCTGACCCGGGTCTTGAACCCTGGCTTGCTGGTTAATAGGCACAGTGTCTTAACCATTTGCGCCACCCACAGCCTCACCACCCACAGGAGATTTTGAACTATCTCCTTCCTATCAAACGTTATGGCCAAAAAACAAAAAATCCAAAATATGCATTGAGCTCTATGAAAAGCAAAAGTGCCTCATTGCGGGCTTTCCTTGCTAGTAGGTGAACAGGCCATAGTCTTCTAGAAAGGCCAGGCTGAGAAAAATCAAAGAACACCAGAATGGTCCTGATCCAATGAACACAGCCTCTAAAATCACCCCAGAAGGAAGCCTCTGATAATTGCATTGATCTCTATGGAAACTGAATGGGAGCCATATTGTGCCTTTACTCATGAGTAGGCAAACTTGCCTTAGATATTTTTAAAGGGCAGTCTGAGAGAAATCTGGTTCGGATCCCATGAAGGCAGCCCCTACCAAGCACCTCATAAAAAACCCCTCCTCCAAGCACTACTGCATTAAACCCTTTTGAAAGTGAGACTGCACAGCCATGTTTACTTGCAAGTAAGGATGCATTCCTGGGCTGGTGTGTGCATGGTTTCCAAGAAGTGCAAGGCTTCCAGAATGGTTCTGATCTTGTACACCTGGAACTCAACAAATGCTCCACAAGGCAGCATCTGAGTGTTTTTGGCATGTGAGTGTTTTCTGCTCTTATTTTGTCATGTTCTACATTTTGCTTGGATGTCCTACATTTTGGAGGACTTTGTCCTCTTTTTTGGTTATGCCATATGGTCACTTTGCTTGAAAGCCCACTTCTCTCTCCACCTGCTGGTTGTCCTGGGGTTATAGAAGTGAGGTGAAGGGGACACTGGTCTGCCATTGGACTGTCACATTTATGAGTTGTAGGCAGGATATTATTGAAAAGTAAGATATACAGGTGTGGTACTTCCTGCACTTGTCTGACTGTCTTGCCTGTTTGTCTTGTTTCATTGCATTTCCTGGTCAAAAGCAGCACCATCTGAATCGGCTCCAGGCTCCAGGACACAAAAACGTAGTTCTGTTCAGCAATTATGCAGAGTCCAAGCCTGAGAGAGGGGTGCTCACTGACAACCCACATGAATCAAAAGCATTAAAGCACAGCCTATTCCCTTTGGCAACTCCAAGAAGCTGCCCTTTAGAGTCTCTGTTGTTACTGAGTTCCTTACTGAGGAATCTCTCACCAGCTAGAAATCCAGGATGAAAGCCACTGACCTGTAGGACTGAAGACCCACTTGGCACACTACTCTCCAGAATATCATTAGGCTGCATCCAAGTCAGCCACCACTTTCAAAAGACCCTAGTTTAGTTCTGGTTGATGCCAAAAATGCTTAGACTTTCACAGAGCCCAAAAGGCCCTGGCCACCCTTTTCCTTACCGATACATGATGATGTTTGTGTAGCAGCTGTCTCGTTGGAAGGCAGGACTCAGAAGGATGTTATCTCCTCGTGTGAAGCGCACTTCCACAGGGAAATGGGCTACCACTTTGGGGTTGTTCTCCAGGGCCGCTTTCAGTTCCAGAAGAGCTTCCTTTGTTTTCTCACTGGAAAGGAGAGGGATCGAAAAACCACCCGCAAATTGTAAAAATGCTTTAGAAAGATGATAATCTTTCATGGCTAAAAAAGCCTTTCCTTTCCTCTCTTGAAGACTGTCACATTGTAGAGGAGACACTCTGAAGATGGCACTTTACATAACAGGCCACCTGCAGAGGTCTATGGGGTTTTCCCTCCCACTCTGCCTAACAGAAGGTTGGATCTTTTATGGTGGTGAAAGAGGAGTCCATCTGGCTGCTTCATCTATTACTAACTGAAAATAATTTAAATGCTTCACTGTTGTATTCCATGATCAGAACCTCAGGTACAAAATACTGAGTTCCACAGCAGAAGAAATGCAAGATATAAATATTATAAATAAACTGGACCAGTCCTCCTACAACAGATCTAAGCAATCTGCAATATGTACAAGTGACTCAGCAGTGAAGGTGCCATGCCTGTCAACCAGCAGGTCAGGGTTCAAGATCTGGGTGCTACAAGATGAGGTGAGCTCCCATCACTTACCCATCTCCTGCTAACTTAGCAGTTCGAAAGCATGGAAATGCAATATGTATATAAAAGTACCACATTGGTGGGAAAGTACCAGCATTCCATGCACTTTGGTGTTTAGTCATGCCAGCCACGTGACCACAGAGGCATTTCTGGATAGTGCTGAATCTTCGGGTTAGAAATGGATTGAGCACTGCATCCTACAGTCAATCATAACTTGTAGTACAGCCTGTGGGGGACATCTTTACCTTTTGTTGTTGTAGTAGTTGTTGTTTAGTTGTTCAGTCATGCCTGGCTGTTCATAACCTCAAAGCAGTGCCGGATTTATGTATAAGTTAAACAAGCTTTGGCTTAGGACCCCACTCTCTTGGGGCTCCCAAAAAATTGTATTTCAGTTCAACAATTACTTTGATAAAATACATATTTTGTTATGTGCAAATGGCTTTAGAAACCTATTAGGTCCATAAATTACCATGTAGCACATATTCAACACAAAAACAGCGACAATTTGTTGTTGACAAAGGACAACTGGACATATAAAGGGCCCCATTACCTTCAATAGCTTAGGACCTCATGAAACCTAAATCCAGCCCTGCCCCATGGACTACAACATACCATGCCCCCTATCCTCCACCAGCTTCTGAAGTCCATCCAAATTCATGTTCATTGTCTCAGTTTCATCTCATCCATCTCATCATTGGCTGTGCCCTTTCCCGTTTGCCTTCAGTTTTTCCGAGCATCAAGCTCTTTTCTAAGAAGTCCTCCCCTCTCATGATGTAGCCAAAATACCTTTACTTTGCTCTTTATCTTCACTTTTACTAATTAGTGCATATTTAAAATTTGGTAATAAGCAGCCTCTGTATTCAAGAATCAGCACGACACTCTACCATGCAGGATCTGAATAGCTTACATGGGGATGGCCCAGTCTTGCACATGCTGCTTGAAACGGCATTCATAGTTGAAGATCTTATAGCTCAGATTGATATTTTCTGTGGTGCTTGAGAAGAGGAGCCAGAAGAAGAAGCGGTTGATCCAGGGAACCAGGGAAGGCAGGAACGTGCTGCAGAAGACAGGACCGAAAAAGTAGGCTAAAAGAAGGATGTAGAGAAATTCGGGCTTTGGGCCAGGTTGGGGTTAGGATTTTGAAAAAACAAAAGTTCTGTCAGCCAACTTTCTGCCATTGGAGAGCAGGACAGTGGATTGAGCATGAACACTAACGCTGCTGCCCACAAGATGGCACTACAGCTGCAGGCATCATATTAAAGAGGTACTGGACAGACGTACAAACTGGACCCAAAGTGAGGCAATGCCTCTACTAAAACATAAGAGGCCTTTTGCATTTAGCCCAAGGGAGGCCCATGTATGTATGCTTATATCCTGTTTATTCCTCCACCCCCACAACAGTGGCCAGATGTAAATCACTCCAACAAGGTAAAAGCAAGGTGCAAACAAAAACAGTCAACTAACGGAGCTCTCCTATTCTGCATGCCGAAGTGGCTATTGTTGAAATCAATGGGACTTTCACATGACTGTGATGTGAATAATCTGGGTCAGAATTTACCTGAGCCAGAGAAGGAACTCCAGCAGATAATATCCTATGGCATAGTCCCAAAACCAGTTAGCCGAGGAAGTGGGAGGCTGTAAGACATAGAAAGCAAGTGGGACAAATTATGCACTTAGACTGTGGTTGGTTGTTAAAGGTGTTTATTGATGTTAAGATTTTTACTCTAGAAATTGTATTTGGACACAGTAAGTTGGTCCTGGGTCCGTTTGCAATGGGATGGTGGATCCTTTCATTAAGGAAGGATGCAGTGTTGGAGATATGATTAGCCATTACAGAGCACAGAATATTTTCCCCTTCTTTCTGTCTCAATTTCAACTCCTTGGGGACCAGACGGTGTCCCACATTTGTTCCTTTGGAGTACCAGATCAGTCCTTAAAGGCACATCTGGCACCTATGAACCTTGGATGAAACATCTGCTGTGGAGAGATGGAGCTATGGCTATATGGCTGCTTAAAGCTGAAGGGGGAAGAGTCCACTTCAGTCTGAACTTGCACCCACCAGTTACTCCATGAAGGAGCAATTACAAGGAGATGGGTAGCCATAGTTCCCAAGAAGTCCAATTCCATCACTAGGTATCTCCTGTATCTCTCATGGTTCCAGGCCAAGAGAATGATCATAGCAGTGACTAGGCATAGAATCTACCTTGTTGGTGTGATCTTGATAGATGACACTGACGTTTTCACTGTGAGGGAACCACAAGAAACGGAAATATTCTGATTTTTCCAGGTGACTACCAAGGTTATCCAGAACCTAAAAGAGTCAAAAGTGGAAAGTCAATTTGCTAATTGTGAAATGGAGGTTCAATTTCTCAGGCTTCAAGCACTGAGGAGACGTTAAGGTGTGTTGGAGAAGTCATACTTGGATGTAGAACTGAATATTGGGTAGTCCTCTATCTCTTGTCTAAAGATACAAGGAAAAAAAATCAAGAAAAAAAATCCCCGCCAGTTCTGCCCCAGATTGTAGGATGTACCAGGGCTAGTGGGATTAGTATTATTTTCTAAAAGCAAAGGCGCATAAAGGAAGACAGTGGAGGGAGCAAGTAGAGAATGCCAGTTTGAAGTGAGTTCCATTGGGGTGAGGAATACTGTGACATTATAGTACATAAATAGACTTCTTCTGCTTATTACAGTTTTTCTTATGGACAGAAGTCTAGAAATATGGACAATCCCTTTGCAAATTTAGTGTAGGTGACACATGTCAATCCTTTTCCAGGGAGGAAAAGGTTTCTTCTTATCCCCGACCCTTGAGGAAACAAGACCTGAATTCTCTTCTTGGGTGAAACTTCTGGAGAAATCCAAAGTTCAGCATCTTCTGGTAAAAGTGTTCCAGACTGCATTTGTTTTGGAGAACATGGGTGGCAGCCGGGAAGATTTTTCATTTTGAGAAAACATCATTGAGAGGTTGTTGTTTTGAGTGAGCATCATTAAGATGGAGTTGTTGAGCTGCCTCCATCTCGCAGGCATCACCTTGAGCTGTAACCAGCAGGATCTATGATAAATCAGTGCACTCAGTGTGGTCTACAGCCTTTTCTGATTCATTCCCATGCTCACCTTTCCTGCTGCCCCCAGACACTGTACAAATGGATTCCTGACTGGTTCACTACTGAGAACAGAGACCAAAGTGCTTAGAAATGCATTTGTATTAAAGATTGACAGAGTTGACTGTGAGCACACAAATCTCACCTCTTCCCCATCAACTGAAATTAATTTAAGTAGAAATCTCTTCCCATTGAAATTTGCAGGCAAATGATCAAACCTATCTCTCAATTTGGATTTCTTCTAACATTCCCAACTAATACAATTGCATACACAGGTTTATGCATACACTTGTGGATGCACAAGAAATTGAAACTGGTAGTTTCACATTTCTCTTTTACATTTATCAACTAGAATGCGGATTTAGGGCATACCCTCTTCTCAGGGTGCAGTGAATTTGCAAAGCAAGCTGAACAGCACCATTGAGTCTTGATCCTTGACCCTTGGTGTGCCATGCAGGGTGATCATATGACTGGAAATTTCCGGATTTGAAATTTCCGGTTCCAGAAGAGAACCCTAGTGGATAATAAAGGATACGTGTATTGCCATGGTGTATCAGGACATGACTGAGATGGGAGAACTGTGTGTGATGATATAGATGGCACCTGCCAATTATTTCAGATGGCAGAATAGGCTCTCGGTTCAGTCATATGCCCTGTTTCCATGCAGTATTGACCTACCTGAGGATTAACAGTGCTCTCCATTCTAAATAAGCTTCTCGACTAAATAATTTTTTTTAAAGTGGGAGGCTGGAAAGCTGTCCAACACTTTCTCAGTTCCACACAATGTTCTGTACAACAAGAATAAAAGGTAGATCCTGGTACCACCATTATCCAGAAAGCCCTCTTGCCCAAGTGATCAGATACACCAGCCTTCATCTCCTGTGCAGCCTTGCAAAAACTTGTGAAACTTCTCAGCCATCTCATCAGAACTGTTAGCATTCAAGGGAGGGAATGAGAGGCTACAGCAGACTCCATCACATAATCCCCAGCAAATGCTTCCAGAGCCAATACAAAGGATTTTTTGTATTGAAATTTTAATTAGGAAGTTGGAAAAATATGGGCTAGACAGGGCAATTGTTAGGTGGATCTGCAACTGGCTCGATGGCCGCACTCAAAGGGTTTTAGTAAATGGTTCTGTGTCAACCTGGAGGTCAGTTTCTAGTGGGGTCCCCCAAGGCTCTGTCTTGGGACCGGTTCTCTTTAACATTTTCATCAATGACTTGGAGGAAGGGATACGGGGGAGCCTGATCAAATTTGCAGATGACACCAAACTGGGAGGAGTAGCAAACACATCAGAAGATAGGAGAAACCTCCAGGAGGATCTGGATAAACTGGAATCCTGGGCTGTAACAGAATGAATTTCAACAGGGAGAAGTGCAAGGTTCTGCACTTAGGCAATAAAAACCAAAAACATAGGTATAAAATGGGGGATACTTGGCTTGGCAGCACAACATGTGAGCTGGATCTTGGAGTCGCCGTGGATCACAAGCTGAACATGAGTCAGCAGTGTGATGTGTCTGCAAAGAAGGCAAATGCCATTTTAGGTTGCATTAAGAGGACTGTAGCTTCCAAGTCACGAGAAGTTCTAGTTCCTCTTTATTCTACATTGGTGAGACCTCACCTTGAGTACTGTGTTCAGTTCTGGGCACCTCACTTGAAGAAAGATGCAGCCAAACTGGAGCAAGTCCAGAGGAGAGCGACAAGAATGATCAGTGGGATGGAAGGGAAGCCCTACGAGGAAAGGTTGGGGGAACTTGGGATGTTCAGCCTGGAGAAGAGGAGGCTGAGGGGAGACATGATTGCCCTCTTCAGATACCTGAAGGGCTGTCATATGGAGGAAGGGGCCAATTTGTTCATAGCTGCTTCTGAAAGCAGGACTAGAACCAATGGGTACAAACTGCAAGAAAGGAGATTCCGGCTGGAAATCCGGAAAAAATTCCTGATGGTGAGGGCGGTTCGGCAGTGGAACAGATTGCCAAGGGAGGTGGTGGACTCTCCCTCACTGGGGATCTTCAAGCAGAGGCTCGATGAGCACCTGTTGGAGATGCTCTAGGGGGAATTCCTGCTGCAGGCAGGGGGTTGGACTAGATGACCTACTAGGTCCCTTCCAACTCTATGATTCTATGATTCTATGATTCTATGATTTAGTAGTGAACAGACATCCAAGACCAGCCCTAGCTTGTCCTGTCTTGTCTTGTCTAGGATCCTTTCTGGAATGAAGAAATTTGCAGAGAGAAAAAAAGGACAGGTCACTTTGAAATTTGAAAGCAAATGGGGGATCCATTTTGGATCATCTGTGTCACAAAGGCCAACCACCTTTCACACCAACACCAACCACCTGTCACACCAACAAATGTTGGCTCCTAACAAGAGATATGATAATATAGATGATTAAAAAGAAATATTTCCTTTGTTCTGTCATATGCTTCACGTATGCTTTTCATTGGCTAATGAACTCAGCGTGCTTTTGCTTTCTGTCAATCTTTGAACAAAGGACAAACTAGGAGCATCATCCAAGGATGGTTTGGAAAGACCAAGGTGGACTTTCGGACAGAACCAACAGTCCTACTCTCAGGTTGTCTTCAATGTGTATACAATTGCTGATAGCCCACACTGTATGCACTCTCAGCATATCACACAACATATACCAGTGGTATTCAAGCATTTCAGACTGGGACCCACTTCTGTGAATGACAATCTGTCTGGGTCCCTCTGTGCCCCATACATGATGGGGGCCTTTTGCTGGAAGTGACATTAAAGGTGCCCAGTGTCAGATTCCAAAATGGCTACATCCAGCTTTTCGCAACTCATCTGAAATGAAGTTGCAACCCCCACTTTGACCATTGGCATATGCAATGCACAAACAGAAGTAAATGTGATTTGTTCTCAACTGTTTTAGGGGCTAAATCCCACCACTGATTATTATATATTGAAACACACATAGGGACCAACATGTCTCATTACTGAACACTTGCAATGGGTACTGCACAAAGAAACAAAAATGTGCATGTCCATAAAAACACTGGTACATGCTTAGAAGGTGACAAAATTAAGAGCCATCATAAGAAATAGCAAATAGGTATGGGGAGGAGAAACCAGTAACAGCCTGCAGCTTTTGCTTATGGAGGTAAAACATAACAACATTCATCAGTCAAAAGTTATCCCCCTTTCCAGCATCTCAACTACCCTTTTGTCTCCTCTCTCCACAATGGCTATCCTCAATTGCCCACTAGTGCCTGGCTTGTTATCTGTTCCAGAGATAGTTACAAATGACAGCTGGAGTGTGGACAGTTCTCCTCAGTCTTCAGTGGTCCAGAGACAAATGGAAATAGTACCCTCAATCTGGAACATGCGCACACCCCTTGCACAGGTCAAGGTTTTTATGTTTAGGAAATGCCTCCCAGGATCCAGATCCTAGCTATTCCAGAATTCCTCAACAGTGCAGGGCCTGCAGGTGTTCAGCAGTGGACATGAATCAACCTCTGTAGGAGATGCCTATAGGTCTTCTGAGGCATAACAGGAGTAAAGCAAACAGTGGCACACTGGGGTGGTCCTACTGTGAAAAACTGGTTCCGGATCCAATAGCCAATCATCTACTATCCCCTGCATGTGGCAGCTCCCCCTAAGCTGCTAGAATTGGAGGACTGTAGGGCTACAACTTGTAGCCATACAAATGAGAGGGGCTCATTTCTGCTTCTGTTTGGCTGGGGCCAGCTGTCCTTCTCCTTCGGCCTCAACCCAAGCTGACAATCCTTTCATCAATGACTTGGAGGAACGGATACGGGGGAGCCTGATCAAATTTGCAGATGACACAAAGCTGGGAGGAGTAGCAAACACAACAGAAGACAGGAGAAACCTCCAGGAGGATCTGGATAAACTAGAATACTGGGCTGTAACTGAATGAATTTCATTGGGGAGAAGTGCAAGGTTCTGCACTTAGGCAATAAAACCAAAAACACAGGTGTAAAATGAGGGACACTTGGCTTGGCAGCACAACATGTGAGCGGGATCTTGGAGTCACCGTGGATCACAAGCTGAACATGAGTCAGCGGTGTGATGTGTCTGCAAAGAAGGCAAATGCCATTTTAGGCTGCAGTAAGAGGACTGTAGCTTCCAAATTGCAAAAAGTTATAATTCCTCTTTATTCTGCATTGGTCAGACCTCACCTTGCGTTCTGTGTTCAGTTCTGGGCACCTCACTTTAAGAAAGATGCAGCCAAACTGGAGCAAGTCTAGAGGAGAGCGACAAGAATGATCAATGGGATGAAAGGAAAGTCTTACGAGGAAAGATTGGAGGAACTTGTGATGTTCAGCCAGGAGAAGAGGAGGCTTTGGGGAGACATGACTGCTCTCTTCAGATACCTGAAGGGCTGTCATATGGAGGAAGGGGCTCATTTGTTCTTAGCTGCCTCTGAAAGCAGAACTAGAACCAATCGGTACAAACTGCAAGAAAGGAGATTCAGGTTGGATATCTGGAAAAAATACCTGACAGTTCGGGCGGTTCGGCAGTGGAACAGATTGCCTAGGGAGGTGGTGGACTCTCCCTCATTGGGAATCTTCAAGCAGAGGCTTGACAAGCACCTGTCGAGAATGGTCTAGGAGGATTTCCTGCTGCAGGCAGGGGTTGGACTAGATGACCTACTAGGTCCCTTCCAACTCTAGGTTTCTATGATTCTATGACCATGCTAAGCATCTCTGTTCTAAAAGGCAGAAAGGACATCAGTTCAAAGAGAGAGTTAAGGAGTAATATACTTTGGTGCAGTAGTTTGTGTTAGAGAGTTTAACTTTGTTAAATCTGGCAAATTAACAACAGAGCTACTTAATTTAAGAAGATGAAATGCCCCCATCACCGACCACTGCTTCCAGTTACATCATTATCCAATATCCTTTGTTGTCTGCATTGTTTGAAGAACTAACATTTTCACCCCAAGCCCAATTATTGTCTGGCTTTGATGGTGGTACAGAGGACGTCTGGGAGGGATCCATCAGAAATTGGACCTGTGTTTACTACATAGTATTTGGGAGAATTGTTAGACCCCAATTGTGCAGACAGCAGGTCAAGTATTGAAGTAGTATTGAACTACATATATAGGGAATGATCTTTGGGAAGAGAAGGATGGTGGGAGCCAAGAGATTTTCCCTTAGTTAAAGCTCCTAACATGTGACAGTAACCTAAACAGCTGTTCTATTTAGTGTTGCCATATATCCCAGAAAACCAGGACTGTCCCGGTTTGGGAGGAATGGCATTCACATACTGGCAAGTTTGACGGGGGTGTTGTCCCAGTTTTGTTGAAGAGAGTTATGGCAATCCTAGTTCTAACCATAGTAGTTTGCATTCCCTATGGTGCATCACACCAGCAGAAACCACTATGAAGTCCAATCCACACTGCTTAGAACAGTGATTTCAACCACTGGGCAATGGCACACTGCTGGACCATGGATGGTGTGCAGGTGTGCCATGGAACTTTGGGAAGGGCCATTTGTTTGTAGGTTAATTGGCTGTTTTGAGACCCCTACCAGCAACATGGCGTGCCTTGTAATAATAAAAAAAACTGATGGTATGCATTGACAGTTTTAGCACCTTGCCAGTGTGCCATATGATGAAATAAGGTTGAAAACTGCTGGCTTAGAACAATAAAATACTAGAAATTATCAGGGGATTATCAGGGGATTATCAGGGGATACCTAATTCCTTTTTGTACTGCAGCTTTGTAATTTTTTAAAACATAAACAAGAATCCTAAACCACAGGTGTGGAACAAGGGCTACGAGCCAAGGGGCAAGCTGCCATCAATGTTATGCTAGCAGAGCCACTGATGGTTGTAAGCCCAAGAGCAGTCTCCTTTCAAGCAGGTGGCATGATGCTCCCCTTGCTATCTGTCCAGGAGGAACATTTTATCTTATCCCGCAGAAACTGCTTCTGGGAAAACCTTTTGGCTTTCCCAATTGATACTATTCTGGCTTTTGTAGCCCAATATTATTGCATTTGCCTCCAAGGAAAACTGCCAGAGAACGAGTGGGAAAACAGGGTAGTTCTATGTAACTCTGAATCACTGCCAGAGACAAGTCTGAGCCCCGCTATCAAAAGTCTCTGCCGCAGCTGAGGACATTGCCTTGCTCACCCATGAATATTTCAAGCACCTCCTTGATGGCTTGTTCCTTTCCACTTCACTGGGCCTGCCAACATGAAGCCTAGAGGCTGGAAAATGGTCCCCACCACCCAGGATTAATGGGACAATTAACATTTACATGACACTTTCCTTCCTCCAAGAAAAGTAGACCCCATCTCCTTGCCTGAGATGTGCAGTTTTATTATACCTACAGCACCCCAACTGGATTGAAATTATTCAGGGATTGAAGCTTCAACAGTCACGTGATTTCAAAAAAGAAAATTGACTCTGGCCTTTTTGAACTGAGTTTGTGTGCTTCAATGGGAAGCACTTCTGAATGGTTTTCAAATCAGGTTTATCCTGAAACAAGAGCATCCTTCAGGCCTACAGCATGCATGCAGAAAGATCTGGAGATGGTAGAGCAGACTCTGACACTAAAGACTAGATGGGGAAGATGCTGTTTTGAAAAGAACTCCCATAGAAATAGGGTTGCCACATGTCCTGGAAAAAGGGACAATCCCAATTGTGGGAGATTGTGTTCACAATCTCTGTTTATTTGCAAATATGACAGAGGGTCCTGTCCTGATTTTGTGGAAGAGAATTATGGCAACCCCACATGCAAACAGCCTCACATGGTTCAATCTGTTCTGCTACCTCAAAATATTACTTCCTTGTTTGCACCTCAGTCTACTGTGGATGCAGACCAGAAGCGAGCATCCAAGTCAACCACTGCACCATCCTAATAAGATCTCTCTAAGATGGGGAGCAGGGCTTGAATGCAGCCACAACACAGATTGGGACCAACACTCCCAAGGGACATGCACCTGTCCTCCCAAGCAACGCCTCTGTTGAGAAACCTGCATTTTCAAGGGACCCAACACCCCTTCCAACTCCAGTTTTTCCACCATCATCCTCAGGATCTCAGAAGTAGTGGCTTCCTCCAGGCCAACCACCACCACCAGAGATGCAGTGTTCATCTGGAAGCCTGAGGTCTCCCCTCTCTCAGCCCCACACAGGCAAACATTAGTACACGGCAATGTTCAGATCAGCCTTGGTGAGTCTTGGAAGAACTTCTGGTCTCCTCTTCCATCTCTGCCGGATACTTGCAGATAGGGGCAGATTCCTTGAGGAGCCATGCAAACCAGGTCCCTGCTAGAGATACATAATCAATCCTGGCTTCTTCTGTCCAAGAACTGTTCCTACACAGCTTAGGTGAAATTGGCCACTAAGCTGGTCTAGAAACAGTGTTTTGGCTGCAATCCAATGTGCTCTCCAATGTGTGAATTTGAATCTGAGCTTTGAACCTCACTGGGTTAACTTCCTAGGAGCTCTCCTAGGTCTGCAGTACTTAAATCTGTCAGGAGCTTTGCTGTCCCAGACCTGCTTCTTACAGCTGTATCCTGATTTCAGTTTGATTCTTTGCTCAGCTCTTGGCCAGCAGCTGAAGCTTCACAGGGCAGTGGAAGAGCACGCTAATGGTGAGACTCGGGAACTTGCATTGCAAGGATAATGAGTTTTTTTAAAAAAAGATTTGAGTCAGGGATGTCCCTGACAATGAAGAACACTTGAGAGGTATGTGCATAAAGAAGATAAATTGAACAATTATTGCATCTATTTATCAAACGGATGTTATCTTCTGTAATGGATGTTGCTCCTTTGTTTGAAGGTGAAAATTAAGGGCACTATAGGAAAAGAACGGATAGTACCAGAGACATGGTTTTTTGGTGATTAGTTCATGAGCTGGGGTGAGTCACATGGTTGTCATCACCCTGGCTTTCATTTTGCCCTCTGGAAACAAGATGTGAGTCTGAATAGATTCACTTGAATTGCTGCCTATGAGTTATTGGCAATTGATCTTGGACCTGAAGACTACTGGCTTTGCTGCCCAGAAAGCAGGATCAGTTTTTTGGGTGCTTTTTAAAAACAGGTTTAATTGTCAGTCTGCTAGCTGGATATTCCAATATCATCAGGGGTCAGCAGAAATTGGCAGTGATCTAGGAAAGAACTATACCTGCAGAACAACCTGTTTTCCTTTCCTTTTCCTCAAAGTTTTTCACTCTAATTGTTAGAGCAGTTTTTGAAAGGAAAAGCACCTGCCTACGTCAGGGTGACCTGATGTGAACAGAAAAACTTCTTGCTTGGTCATGTTTGACACACACACAACTCTTTTTGAGGCATTCAGTGTTTTGTGACAATTGATGACACATAATTAATTTAAGGAACTTGCTGCCAAAGGCAGTGGTGGATTTGGCAGCAACAGAGATGGCTATCGGAGGGGATTAGACATAATCATGTAGTTGGGTGTGATGGACTGAGAGAAAATAGCTTCCCTAAGGCCACTAAGTGACTACATGGACCACTCCAGCCACCTTTCTCTTTACTGCTATCTGAATTTTCCTCTCTTAATTTCACTTCTTCAGTTTCCTGTTCCTACATGTTCTCTTTCACTCTGCCTTTTTGCCCATCAAATCAAAATCTGTACGAGCACACGATGTCATCTACTCCCTGCAGGGCAGTGACAGGGATGTCATTTGAACCACTGATAACAAATCAGTGATACGTTTTTTCCAGGAAATCTGGTTTTATAGGCTATTGTAATCTTTCCTTGAGTTTTAAAGCTATTCAGGGCAAGCTTTTGAAGACAACATGAGCACAGCAGGTAGAGCTGACTCTCCAGCTATGTGTGATGGTGATGAACTTGGGCAATCGTCTTTTAAATTTACCATCAGGGAAGGGTGTTGAGTTTTTGTCACTGCCTTCTGGTGCATGGGAGCACTAGGGTTTCTCGGTCAACATCTTTAACACCAGTGGTTCTGGAGCATTTCAGCCTGGGACCCCTGGGAAGTGATGTGACATCAAATAGGAAGTGACATTTGATGCCAGAACTCCTGTGTCTACTCAGAAGTCAATCCCATTGTGTTCAGTAAGACTTACTCCAAGGAAAGTATGAATGGTAGGCTGAATGACCCATTCTGAGATGGCGGTGTCCAGTGCCAGATTCCAAGATGGTGGTGCCAAGCTTTACATGAACCTCTCCTTGAGATGAAGTGGCATCCTCAAACTTTGAGTAATACTAAGGGGACTCTGGAAGGTGTTAGCCGTAGGTCTTTTCTTTCCCAACCCTGCCACTGGCTGACCTTGGGATCTTCTGCCTGCCTCCTGGCTGTGCTCCTAAAGGGGGGCAACTGGATGTGCTGCAGCAATGCCTGACTGCCACCAGTGACACACAGGCAGACATGAGCATCCAGCATCCATGTGGGCTAAGCTATGGGCTAAACATGTTAAGAATCTTTGATTAAAGTTTGGGAAGACCAGCTGGCCCCCTTTAGGCAAGATGTTTCCCAGTGTTTTTGTTCCACACAGAGAGGCAGCAGTTACTTAGATGATCCAAATGATTGTTTTCCTCATTAATCATAAACTCTCTGCGCCTGTGAAGCTTTTGCAGCTCACTCACCATCACTGGTTTTGCTTTTTAAATTCCATGTCATGAGAAGGAGCAGAGACTGCATCCACTGAAGGATGAAATAACTCAGTCTGGGCTTTCCAAAAATCCTCATTATGATCATCATCGTCATGTGCTCGAGGCTATGGGAACAGGAGAGCTAACAAGCACAAATTGGATGTAGCAAATGAAGACAGAAAATACATTGGACAACAGCGGTCCAGAGAGAGGCACTGAGAGGGCAAACAGCCGGCAGAGCATGGCGGTTCTGCTGAACGTCAGAAGAGCATCTGTTTGCGCAGCCCGTTCCCAAGGCCCTTGCACAAGATAAAGAGTAATGAGACGCATAATGCATTAGTGCCAAAGGGAATCATGTACAGCAGGAACAGGGATGGGGGAGGAACCGCCCTCCTCCTCACTCTCTCCATCTAGCTGCAGCAGAGAAAAGGGAGCTTTGGGGGAAACGGATTTAATATTTAAGAGCATTTATATAACTGGTGGAAAAATGGCACTGAAGGGCTTGACTGACTCCCAAGAGAAGAGACAGTGGAGCTGCGCAATCAACATGTCATGCACCATGATCTGTGACCTTGTGACTTTATGCTGAACCCCGTGTCATCCACAGAGCTCCTGGTCAAAGTTTGACCTGGTCAAACTTAAGGCACTCTCATAGAGCACAATCCTAACCATGTCTACTCAAAAGTAAGCCCCACTGTGTTCAATGGGTCTTACTCCCAGGAAAGTGTCTTTAGGATTGCAGCCTTAGGGCACAATCCAGAGAAACTACAGGGAGTCCTTGCTCTGGTGTAAGAAAAATTTGCTCTGGATTGCAATATGAATTTCCCATAGCTTTTCACTAGGAAGTGCAGTAACTACGGGTGCACGTAATGTCTCTTATGTGCTCCCGTAGTTACTCTGGATTGTAGGGTTAGTCTCAGTCCCTCAGCTTGTAAAATGCAAAAGCCAGAGTTAAAGCAGTGCCTGGTAGGTTTAGACTTTTTCTCCAGGTTTGGTCTCCACTATTCCACTATAAATGGTCCACTATAAACAGTTAAGATGTAACTAGTGATGACATCCTTATTGGTTACTTCTGGATTGGGAGGCCAATCCCAATGAATAAACTTCTCAATGAATATCTAGACTCAGGGCGCAATCCAGAGTAACTACGTGGAGTCCTTGCTCCGGTGTAAGAACAATTTGCTCTGGATTGCAATATGAATTTCCCATAGGTTTTCACTAGGTAGTGCAGCAACTATGGGTACACGTAAAGTCTCTTACGGGCTCCCGTAGTTACTCTGGATTGTAGGGTCAGTCAGTGCTTCCTTTTCCTTCAATTACAGTTGGAGGTCAATCTGACACTTCTCATCTGTAAATTCATTTCCAGTTTAGTTTAATTATAATAGGGAGGACACTCCAACCTAAAAATTCTAGTTCACTCTTCCTTGCTGTCTTTCATCAGTTATGGAGCAGAATGAATGAATGAATGAATGAATGAATGAATGAATGAATGAATGAATGAATGAGCTTCAGTCATAACTCAGAAGCCATTCAAGCCAGAAGCTTGATTTAAATAAACGGGCCCTGCAATGTTGGCCATGCACTAAATTGTGAGAAAACAGATGCACGTATATTGCTCTGCCCTATATTTGGCATAGAAACAGTTAAGATTACTGATGCATGGTTAAAAAAAGGTATGAGCCACACACACACACACGAAACTGCAAAATCCATTTTCAAAGAATAAATACTCCCTGCAAGTTACTTAATCTTCCTAGTTAAAGTCCTCGGCTTAAAAGATTTCTTAGCAAATGAGACACACAGAGATCGTGGGTGTGTGGAAAGAATATTCATTAACTAATTGCAGTTGTGTGCTGTCTGAACAGGTCTGGAACCATTTGTCCTGCCAAGAGCTGTTTTTTAAGGCTGTGTTTATAATATAGACACATGCCTGTTAAAAAAGAGTGTTATGTTACGTTGAATTCCTGACAAACGTATTTGAATGTGCTAAGATCAGATCTGAATCTATAATCGATCCATCAGTTATCTTAATTAAAAACCTTTCTGGTTGAGAAATTGGCCTTGGCAAAGAGGCCAGATGTTCAGTGACAACGTAATCACGTCAGCAAGCTGGCTTCCCATGGGCCATAGGTAGCTGAGGCCTGCTTTAGTCACATACAAATTGCTTAGATTTAGGGAAAGCATGATCACTCAGTGGGGAGAGGTCCCTGCTGAAAAAAGTCCTGTAAATAATGCTGACATATTATTTATCAGCAAAAGTCCCCAGTTTTACTCTGATAGCATCTCCACGTCATGCTTAGAAAGAAGCACAGAGCTAGGCAGACTCATTGAGCAGCAGTGTGCGCATCAGCAATGAAGGACTGACCATTGCTCAGTGGTAGAACACATGCATTCTTTATGGCGCACTGGGGAAAGGCCTTCTCTGTCTGAGACTCTGGAGACCTATTACCAGTCAGTGGAGGCCTACCACATTCAACAGGCCATGGTCTGATTCAGCAGAAGGCAGTTTCTTACAATTGAATGAATGATTAATCTATAATGGCTGCAATCCTAAAGACACTTTCCTGGGAGTAAGACACACTGAACACAATGGGGCTTACTTTTGAGTAGACATGGTTAGGATTGTGCTCAACAGTTCATTTGATGGATCAACCACAAACTCTTTAGTGACAGCAAAAGTTCAGATACCTCCTTGAGGGTGGACGGGAAGCTGGTTTCTTGCAGGTAGAACTCCGGCACACACTGGAAGGTCATGGTGAGGATGATGCCCAAACAACCGAGGTGTACACAGGCAGCTTGGAAGAGTTCAGGATTCACAGATTCAGAGCATTCCATGATTTCCCCAGAAGCTGTCAGCAGTGTCAAGGCCACCACCTGCCATGGAAAGGAAGAGAAAACAAATGTCAGCTCGTTCATTTTTCTGACTCAGTTTTGGTATTAGTTCAGCCATGGAAGGGTTTCAGTGATGGAATATTTGTGTGTGGATCATCACAGCTGTAACATCAAAGATGGGAGTTTTCTATCAACTCATGGACAGCACAGTTCATGCATTCTGTTGCCTGTCATCATTGCACATATACTGCTTATAGAGTATATAGAGGGCTACTGTAGTCTGCGCTGGCTATTGAGCTGGTGTAGAGTAGAGCAGCCCCATATCATGAGAATCAGAGGGGCTTAAAAAGTACTGAACTTTGCCTGGGTTCAGTGGCGTATGGTTCCTTCAGGCGAACATGGCTGGAGCCATGGGCACCACAACAAGAAACCCACACCCACTGCTTCTGTGACTTCCCCACCTGGAGAAGTCCAGGGAGTGCTCAAATGTCCTCTGAAGCTGGTCAGGCTCTTCTGCCTGGCTAACTATGGAGGGTGGATATGCCCAGCTGGGACATGCATGTGCTGTCCACTGCAAGCTGGGAGCAACAGTTTGCAGTGAGATGGATTCACAGCAGTGCACATATGCCTCCATGGCACATGTGCAGCATGACATAATGGCACCACAGGGTGTCATGACATTATGGTGTGCCATGGGCACTGATTGCATTCAGTATACCTCTACCTGGGTTGATCCTGAACTATGACTTGATTTTAAAAGAAATAATACAATGGCTTCCATTTCCTTGCAGATCTCCCATATGAGTCAGTGACCCAACTCTGAACTTTTCCATGACTTTCGTCTGCCATTCAGAACCCAGATGGGTCCAGTAGACACAACAGATGCAAGATTCAATTGGTTTGACGTCTAAAATCAAAAGGGAGTTTCATGTTAAATGTTTATTTGGGAACCATCGTTCCAGTTCATCTTTCTCCAGCAGATGACATTCGTGAGCTGATTTCTCCACTGCCACCATGGCTTGCAACAACCCAGTCGACCAAATTTCCTTCTGCCTTCATCCCCCTATTTGCTTAGCCGACCCCCTTGCCTGTCTGCCTGCTTGGCAGCAAATTACATTCCGGTGTCTTGATTGCACAGTCTACAGGCTCAAGGTGATGCAGCCCGTCAGTTTGACTGAATTCCTCCTCCGCAATGAGAACTCCAGCCGTTCAGTTTTTTAATGTTTCAGTTTGGGAAGGGGGAAGTGAAGGTGTGGAAACTGAGCAGGAAAAACTGAGAGCTTGAGTGACCTTGAGCAAGGGCCTTTCTTTTCCCATATATACAATTTTCTGAGGTCAAAAAGGTTCAGACTGGAAAACAAGCTCTAGGGAAATCACACAGAAAGCAATTGAAAGCGACCTGCACATCGTTCTGCAAAGTCTGCAGCTGTGGACCTTCATTTCCCCGATGTAGCTGTTGACTGTTCTGCTTGTGTAGTGCAGGCAGTGGTTTGTCTCAGAGAAAAAGTGAAGCAAGTAAAACAGGTAAAACATGGTATTTTCTGGATGAAGCATCCTGTATAACACAAAAGCTTGCTTATTTCTTGTTACACACCTCTGTCCTCTTGGCTGGCTCACTAAAAATGGCTGCTTCCTGATGCCATGCAGCCAAATCCTGGTCATATATAGAAATTCTTTTTTCTGACTACAAAGAGTCTGACTCTCAAGTAAACTTTTATTCAGAATTGCAGTTCCACTTGTCTTTTTCTCATCTGTAAATCCCCAAACTATCAAACACTGATAATTTTGATGGTTCTCTTCTGCATCTTTCTCAGCACTGCAATGCTGAGTTGGCAGCTAGAAGGGTCCACATCTGGCTGCCCAGTCAAATTACATAAAAGCATTACCATGATCTCCTAAAGAGAACGTCTGGGTTGTTCTGGATCAACCAGAAAACACACAAAAATCCTGCCTGTAAGATATTAATCCTGCCAAATGCTTTCTAAAGCCCAGAAAAATGGGATCCGTTAGAGGTGGATATGAGATGCCAATTACAGCAAATCTGTTTGAATCCTGTAACATCCATAAGGAGGAGGAGGAGGAGGAGGAAGAAGTTGTTTCAGCGCTTTATTATATTCTAGAGAGAAGAAATGGGGGCCTGTTAGACACAGGCAGAATTTGTTTCCAGGATGTGGTCATTGCATTAAGTCATCCACATAAACTCAGAATGATTGTAGTGCGAGCCACATATGTTCCCTGATTCCAATGATTTTTAAATAGATGCAAGTGCTATAATGAGAGCCTGTGTGGATCAAGGTGGACAACACAAAGTGCTGACTCAGAAAAATTATTTTCTCCCATTTTCAAAGGGTGTCTCCATTTCTGAGAAGGAAACCTTTCTTTAGTTATTGCTTTGGGCATGGAGACTTTGTTGAACGAGTGGGACAATTCCTAAGCTCACAAGTGCTACATGAATGGCAGAGCTCCTGTGAGGTTCTGGACAAGGAGAAGAATGACTTAGTGGGAATAGTTTCAAAACATATTGGAAAAAATTAGTTTTAAGGGAATGCCTGTGATCCCTGTGCAGGAGAAATTTATAAGAGCAGAAGAGGAGCCCACTATTCTCCTTTCTGCCACACTTCCTCCCCAGACTTTGCCCCCTTAATTTTTCAAGCCAGGGAGTGGCAGGACCAAAGGGTGGCAGTGACACATCCAGGCCTCAAGGGCTGTGACTTGAGGGTCAGTTCCAAAGAAAGGCAAAGCAATGGCACAGTCCTCACCAACTTCTTTGCAAGTTGACTCCCGTTTCCTGTTCCCCCAACAACCCCTCTTTCACTTTCATCTCCATTTCTAAAGATTTCCCCTTTTTATGTTATGGACATGTTTTTGATGGCTGCTCATGAATTTCAAGTTGATTCCCAAAAGGTTTGCTTGTTCCTTTATCTTTCTATCGACCTCCCGCCCCCTTTGATTACCTTCTTTCTCTTTCTCTGTGTTTTTCTGCCTCCCCATGTCACTTCTTCTAATGCACTGTTTTTTTTTGTTACAAGGGAATTTATCAATCACAATGAAAGCCGGATAATCCATTCTGCAGCCGTAGCCTGAACCAGAAAGAGCTATTTGTTTTGCAAACAGCTTTGAGACGATATTAGTGACATAATAAATAATGGGAGTGGGGGAGAGTTTTGTGTTCCCCCTATATATACAGCTCCCCACCTCTGGCAGCCAGGTACACAGACTGGCACGTAGGAAGGATGCCTGATTGATAGCAGACAGCAGAAGCATGGTGCTTTCCAAATGAGGGGCTTTGGAGTATGAGAGAGAGCTGGTTAACTGATTGAGTCAAATGAACACAGCATATCAGGGTGCAGGAATGCTTGATGTAATTAAGAGATGATATGTAATGAAAAGATGATATCATCTTTGTAGAATGATATGCCACCCCCTTTTTGGGTCATCTGCTTTTGGGAACATTTCTGTTCCCCTGAAGAGCAATCCATGCTAAACACATTGTATTGTATTGGCATCCATCAGTCTTGAAAGACTATGGTTTCGTGCTTGACGCTGCATGCAAAGCACAATGGCCTGGGTAGATTAATATGGAGGATAAGCTGTTACCCAAGCAGCAAATCCTCCCTCTCCACGCCACTGAAATAGTCCAATGGAATGGCAGAGCTGATATGATTGGTTCCAGCTGCATTGCAGAGCTGGGCTAGGGAAGGAGCTCACCCTGTCTTGTGAGGACCCAGGTCTCGAACCCTGGCCTTCTGGTTAACAGTGCATAGTGGCACAGTGTCTTAACCACTTGCACCACCCATAGCACCCTAAACACATTGTGACCACTGTATTAAAGTGTTCTTGAACTTTGCCATGGTGTTTGGGTTGTCTGTCTGTTCGTCCATCCATTCATGTGTCCCTCCTCATTTTCTGAGTCAGCACTATGTGTTTTTCACCCTGATTGACATAGGCTCACCAGGTTCTCAGACATGCCAGATGCTATCCCGGCCACCACAAGTCCTTCTCCCCTAATCAATTGCACCTTGAACCCTCAGCACACACAGAACGTCTTAAGAGTTTGTAGTGAGTCATCGGGAATATGATTCAGTACATTAAATGGAAGATGCCTCCCCATCTCACAAGGCAGAGGAAGCCCAAAATGTACCATAAATCTTACAGAGCAAGTCCTGGCAGTGAAAATGAACTGTTCATTCAAGAATCACCTCAGGGGCTGAAAGCTCCATCAACATTAATATGGGAGCCAATACCAATAATCTCCATGGCCCTCTGCAGGAATATACTGGAGGGGATAGTAAATCACTTACATCAGTGGTCCTCACCCTTTTTGGCCCCAGAGACTGGTTCTGTGGGAAATAAATTTTCCAGGGACCATCCCAGGAGTTCTGCCTCTGGCGACCTGCCTCCAGCTGTAAATCCCATTATAATAAATAGAGCTATTGCTAGGTTACTATGGCTAGGATTGCAGGTGGGAGCCCAATATCTCAATGCATGTCTACTCAGAGTAGGGATTTTCAACATTTTCAATGCACAGAATGCATTGAAAATGCACAAAGCCATCCTAGTCACTTTTATTGGGGAGTGAGCCTCATTTACTATAATGGGACTTATTTCTGAGTAGACAAGCATAGAATTGGGCTCTGAGGCCACAATCCTGTTCACACTTCCCTGTGAGTAAGCTCTACTGACTACAATGGGACTTCCTACTGAGTAGACAGGTATAGGATTGGTTTCTAAGGCTGCAATCCTCTGACAGAGCCCTCCTGCTGTGAGGAGGGGAAGAGGCACTTAGAGGAGTCGGACACTTACCGGACCAGTCAGGCACCTCCCAAGGACCTCCAGTGGTCCCTGGACTGGGGGTTGAAAAACCCTGACTTACATTGAGGAAGAGGAAACATATGTGAGTGCCTATCTATCTGTCATCTCTTTTTCCTATTTGGAAGGAAGAGCTTAGGACTTGTCAGCCACTTTTTGGGACCAGAAACTTCCATCACAAAAAACTCCTTGTATCCCCCTGGACATCATACCTTGCTGTGCATTTTCATTTCAAGCTGCTTTGGGAGCCAATCTTTGCTGAAAAGTAGCAAAGAAATCAAATCAATGTATAAATGAATAAAATGCCTTGAGTAGTCCATTTATTTGGTGGGAAAGGAGGGATAGAAATCAATAAATCCCCTTTGAAGCTCCTGTTTACTTTTTTTAACAGGGCATCTGTTAAACAATAAATATGAAGGTGACCTCACTGGAGTCCACAATGGTACCTTATCAGCATCTGGAGATCTGAGGAATCTGCCTCACATTGTGGAATATGCCAGCTCCTTCTGTGTATATCGAGCAAATATTTGCAGTAAGCACTCTAAGCAGAGAAACTATTGCAAAATGCCCTACATTTTTATACCTTTCCTGTCACTATAAACTCTTCTAATGATCCTGCTACCTGTCAAATTACCATCTGGTTTACTCTTCTCTCCCCACATCACTGATCTTATAGGAATTATTTCTTTCCAAAATAAAGTTTTGGAAAAAGATATGTCTGCACATATGACAAATCTATTTTCCTACATCAACAAAAATGTTTATCGTGGAATACTAACTTTTCAGACAGGGCATCTTATGAAATATGCATATTTTGATTCCTGCCCAAAGAATTAGAGATAATTCCAAGTTCCCCCGCAGACAGAATTTCAGTAACATTTCTGAATTTCAATTACCAACAAGAGCCCTGCTTGGTCTGCCCCATGGGGAACTATCTATTTCATCCAGTATCCTGTCTTCCAAAATCAACCAGTTGCCCCAGTGGTAATCCCAAAAGCAGGGGTTGGTTCTCCTTGACAGCCAAGTATTTTGACTCTGTAGAGTCCAATAATAAGAGGTAGACCAGAGTGACCAGATGCCAAACCCAAAATTCCTGAAGGCCAAAATTCCTACTGGCTTAAAAAATTGTAGGACACCCCAAAAACAAATGACAAATGTAGGACATGTTAAAATAAGCTAAAAACACTTGTATTGCTTTCCTGTAATTAATTTCAACACTATAGTTCTTTTTAAATTGAAAACCTCACTGCAAGACCAGAACCCAAGGAAGTGACTTTAACATACATGATTCCAATCCAGACTTGCAAGATCTACCAAGGCAGTTTGCAACTACAAAAACCATGCAAGAGGGGAAAGGTAGTTGGAAAAGATAAGTGGGGGTGAGGGGATAGGTGGGGACGTGGGTGGGTGAGAGAATAGGTAGGGAACTGGGGGGAAAGATAAGTAGCTGAGCGGCATAGCTAAGGGTGATGAGATAGATAGGGAAGAAGGCAAGTAGATAGATAGGTAGATCATAGAATCATAGAATTGGAAGGGACCATCTAGTCCAACCCCCTGCCTGCAGCAGGAAATCCCCCTAGAGCATCCCCAACAGGTGCTCATCGAGACTCTGCTTGAAGATCCCCAGTGAGGGAGAGTCCACCACCTCCCTTGGCAATCTGTTCCACTGCCGAACCGCCCGAACCGTCAGGAATTTTTTCCGGATATCCAACCGGAATCTCCTTTCTTGCAGTTTGTACCCATTGCTTCTAGTTCTGCTTTCAGAAGCAGCTATGAACAAGTCAGCCCGTTCCTCCCTATGACAGCCCTTCAGGTATCTGAAGAGGGCAATCATGTCTCCCCTCAGCCTCCTCTTCTCCTGGCTGAACATCCCAAGTTCCCCCAACCTTTCCTCATAGGGCTTCCCTTCCATCCCACTGATCATTCTTGTTGCTCTCCTCTGGACTTGCTCCAGTTTGGCTGCATCCTTCTTAAAGTGAGGTGCCCAGAACTGAACACAGTACTCAAGGTGAGGTCTCACCAATGCTGAATAAAGAGGAACTAGAACTTCTCGTGACTTGGAAGCTACAGTCCTCTTAGTGCAGCCTAAGATGGCATTTGCCTTCTTTGCAGACACATCACTGCTGACTCATGTTCAGCTTGTGATCCACGGCAACTCCAAGATCCCGCTCACATGTTATGCTGCCAAGCCAAGTATCCCCCATTTTATATCTGTGTTTTTGGTTTTTATTTCCTAGTGCAGAACCTTGCACTTCTCCCTGTTGAAATTCATTTTATTTGTTACAGCCCAGCATTCCAGTTTATCCAGATCCTCCTGGAGGTTTCTCCTGTCTTCTGTTGTGTTTGCTACTCCTCCCAGCTTTGTGTCATCTGCAAATTTGATCAGGCTCCCCTGTATCCCTTCCTCCAAGTAATTGATGAAAATGTTAAAGAGAACCGGGCCCAAGACAGAGCCTTGGGGTACCCCACTTGAAACCGACCTCCAGGTTGACACAGAACCATTTACTAAAACCCTTTGTGTGAGATTGTTGAGCCAGTTGCAGATCCACCTAACGATTGCCTCGTCTAGCCCATATTTTTCCAACTTCCCAATTAAGATGTCATGTGGGACCTTGTCAAATGCTTTGCTGAAGTCAAGATAAATGACATCCACAGCATTGCCACTGTCCAGTAAGCTCATAACCCGATCAAAAAAGGAGATCAGATTTGTCTGGCAAGATTTATTCTTGGTAAATCCATGCTGGGTTGTTTTGATCACCGAGTACAGATAGATAGGGATGGAGGGAGAAATGAAGGAATAGATAGATAGGACAGACAGAAAGGACAGAAAGGCAGACAGAAAGGACGGACAAACAGAGAGGGAGGGAGGAGGTATAGGAAAGGAGGGAGGATAGTGGAGGCAGCGGAGGGGGTGGCGGGGGACTCCTGCAGCCGGTGCTCAGCTGCAGAGGTTCCCTGCCGACCCCCCTGCCGCTTCTGCGGGCTTTCTTGGGTGCCTCTGGAAGCCCCATTGGAGGCCACGTGGGGGCCTCTATAGAGAGGTGCATGAGCAGCTCAGATGTGAGTGCAATTTAAAAATGGGTGATGGCGGTGGGAGAAAGCAGGAATTGCACATGCACAGAGCTGAGCACACAATTCCAAGATGGCGGCACCCATAATGTTGTTTTTCAAGTTAACAGCAGGGGGTTCCCTATCTTGCCAGACCCCCCATCTTTATCCAGATGTGTCTGGGCAATACCGGATGTCTGGACACCCTGAGGTAGACTGGTTTTGAAATGGATGCTCCATTCTGAGCTATCTTACTTAATGACTTGTAATAGATGTATTCACCATAAATTTACATTGTTAGAACTCAGAGAGAGCTCTGCTGCATCAGACCAATGATGGTGACAGCAGGAGAAGGAGACCTGAGAAGGGAGTAGTACCAACCCCAGCCTGCAAGGAACAACATGAACTTGCCCCATCAATTGAGCAGGTTGCCTCTAGCAGCTTCTGCAGCTTATCCTGGGACAAATGTCACAAGAACATGAGAAGAGCCTCCACTGGATCAGGCCAAAGGCCCATCTAGTCCAGCTTCCTGTATTTCACAGCAGCCCACCATATGTATCAGGGAGCCCACAAGAAAAGACAACTATATCTACATGCCCACATTGACATCTATCTATGCAAGCATGCGTGCGCGCACACACACATCATGTCCCTTTACCTCAAGAAGACCTCCAGCAGCAGTATGAAAAACAAGAACATTAAGGTAAAAAAACTAACATTCCAGTCAATTTACACTTAAAATAACAATTTATCTTATTAAATACACACACTGCCCTGCAACATCCTCACACCACGAAGACCAAATTCCAGAGGCATGGTTTACTGTTTCTCGTTTTTAAAAATCCTTCCAGCACAACTAGGTTTCCAGTGAATATTTTTTAAAAAAACCTTAAAAATATTTAAACCATTCACAACACAATAACAACAGGTCAAAAAAATCTGAAGGACAGGATTGAAAACCAGGGAGAAAAAAGCAAGGAATTATCTTCAAAGATACCTCTGACCATGAAACTCTGGTGTTTAGTGGAATGCCCTTCCCGTTTAATATTCCATACCACATATTACTAATTAGTTTACTACCAGCACAATCCAGAGTAACTACAGGAGCTCTTACGTCAATGTAAGAGAAATTTACTCTGGATTGCTCTATGAATTTCCCATAGGTTTCCTCTAGGTGGTGCCTAACCATGTTGACTTAAATGTCTCTTATGTCGATGTAAGAGCTCCCGTAGTTATGCTGGATTGTGCTGCAAGTTATAAATGTAAGACTTACTTGATAAAGTCCTTTGTCTTTACCATACATTAAAAGGGGAAAAACACATCACACCAGCTATGGATTAATACAGATCACTAAACAACCAGGTTGCAGAAAAGCTTGTCAGGTAGGGAATTCTACAGCCTGAGCACCAACATCCCCAAATACCTATCCACTGAAGCTCCTCTGGAGATGGAGCATGATGAAATAGTCTCCCTGGAATGTAACATCAGGTAGGTTCAAGGGGGAGGATCTAGGGACGGAAACACATGAAGTTGCTTTTTGCTGAGTTAGAGCATCCCTCTACTAGCTCAGCACTGCCAAGCTCTCATGGGTAGCAATTCTCCAGAGATTTGGGTACAGAACTGTATTTCTCAGGGCTGGGAATTGAAATGGAGACCTTCTGTGTACAAAGCAGGGTACAATAAGGGTACAACAGGTACCCCTGTGATAGGGTTGCCATATGTCCTGAAAAACAGGGACAGGCCTGATTTTGGGGGATTGTGTTCACATACTGGCAAATAGAACAGAGGGTCCTGACCTGGTTTTGTGGAAGAGAATTATGGCAACCCTACCTTGTGATAAACTGTTTGGTGCGATAAATCAGAACAAACTTAGAGCCTGTGAAGATAGTGCAATATTGGTATTATGTGGAAACTGAGCTTCCTGGTCACTTTTCAAAGACTGTGCTGGTTGAAAGCTGGTTTCTGTTGTCCAGCCAACTTGCAAGTGTTAACTGTTACCAAACACTTTGTCCAATAATAATCCTAGCAGTTCCAAGACTTTAACAGGGATCATACCCAAGTCTAATTTTTCCCTTGCAGCTGGAGGACTAGAAAGGTTTTCCTCTCTTTTTTTTTTTTTTTTTTGAGAAAAAGGAAATTTTCAAAAAGATTGATTTTTCACAGCCATCAGTTTCTGCACTCCCTAAACTCCATTTTATTTGTTGTGCAGATTATGTGATGGCCCAAAAGAGATTCCTAGACCTTTCTGGGTCTGACCAGTTTGGGTCTCACCTGAGTAGACAAGATGCCGTGCTTGATGCCAGTGTTATGTGTGCCTGTGCCGATGACCCCAGCAGCTGCCACATCTGAAACAGCTCCAAGACTGGACCCAAAAGAGACAATGGAAGAAAAGGCTTAAAGGGGGAGATTTAGCTCCTGTTATTCCCAAAAATCACTTTTGAAAAGATGATATTAACAGATGTGACATTTGGAACAAAAGGTAATTAATTGCCACCTGCTCTGGATCCAGAACATGCCATGAATGCTACGTGAATGTCACAGAGCATCAAGCCAGAGAGAGAGAGAGAGAGAGAGAGAGAGAGAGAGAGAGAGAGAGAGAGAGCGAGCATAAGAAGTAAGAAGGAACTTTGGCTGTTAAATTATTTTTGAGATAATAGAACACTTGCTTGGTTTTCTTTTTCAATTAGTAGCAGATATGGCACTGTGTGCATTTATAACTTTGGGAGACCAAAAATACCATTCCTCTAACCGTATGCACATCTACCCCAGTTTTAGCACATTCTTCTTTGCTCTCTGTTACATCGAGCACCCAATTTTCCTTCAAAATTCAACTACAGCTCTGAATGCCGTTCAGTCTATAATTATTGTTGGATGACTTCAGATTGAACAAAGAAAATCAATCTTATTAAGTCCTCCAGTGATTAAAGACCTCCTTCTGCCCCAAAGTCAAGGAATTCAAGTGTATTTGCATATGATACGTGAACCCATTTCCTTCTGTAGGCCACTTCTGAAGAACTCATTTTCCACCAAGCCTTTCCATTGCTGCTGTGGCTAAAGTAGGGTGAAGGGTCCTATCTGGATGGCGGGGTGGTTTTTTTAATATACATTAAAGCCCGTCTTTCCAAAATGGTTGGAATACAGCAATTTTGCTAAATCCGCTGTTCACAAATGACAAACTGACTAGCAGGCCAACTCATAAGTTCACTTTTGTATGCTTTGAGTCTAAGGGCCAAACTGGTGGTGACAGAGTCCACTTGGTTTCCTGTTTCTTGAATCACAGGATTGTCCCTTCAGGGTCTGGTTTTGATAAAGATCTGCATCAGAGACAGGGGGGTCCTGATGAGAGAGAGACAGAGGTTTTCTAGGGGTTTCTCAGCAGTCAAATCAGGTAAACTGAGGCAGGAGAGAGGACACAGTCATTTGTTAGTATGTCACTGTTTTCTAACAAGACAGAACAAGAGACATGCAAGAGCTGCTTTTCAGCAAGGCTTTTCTACTATCCTCACACTCCCTAATGTTAGTGTTCCCTGCATCACTTTGAAATTCTAGTATTTACTATTATCTAGTATCACTTTGAAATTCTAGGTATTATTATACCTGTTAACAGTAATTAACAATTATATAGCAATAATTTATAAATGATCCTCAGCTTTTCAATTTTCTTCAATGCACTTAATTATGAATTAATATTAACAATTACTATCCTGCTGTTTTGATTGACCTATTTTCTTTGAATTATTTAAGAAAATCACCTTATAAGTATATTTAAAAAGTAAATAAAGGCCACTAGGGGTGCACAATTGAGGGGAAATAAATTCTTTCTATATTCCCCATATGAAGCCTTTTTCTTTGAGCTTCCAATGAATGGAAGAAGAGGCCCTTGGGAGAGAGGTCCTTGGAGAGAGGCTCTTGTTGGTGGTAGGCGTGGGCAGATTGAGATCTATGTGCCTCACCCAAGTGCCCCTTTCAATCCCAGTGCCTCTTTTGTAGTGGGGGCAGTTTTATGATTTATTATTCTTACACCAGCTTGGCCTTTAAGGGACAATACTCACCCAATATGACAAAATTAGTACTTTGTTGATGAGATCATCTATAGGGCTCTTAAGTATAACAAGAAATGATATGATAAGGAGCGAACTGACATAAGAAGACTCACTTCCCCTGGAATCAATGTGTAGATCCCTTGGGTCAAATTCTATCCAGTGTTCCAGCACTTATTAGGCTGAGCTAAAAGGGCATTTGCTGCATCTTGCAATAGAGGGAGCAGCCTCCTCAAAGTAAGGAAATATTTGTTCCCTTATCTCAGGACTCTATCAGCAAAGATTCATAGCAGCATCATATTCACAGCATCATATTCACACATACAAGTCTTACTCACATGGGCAGAGCCAGGGCATGCTTGCTCAACTCCACATTCAGGTCAGAGAGGAGGATCCCAGCTTCCACCGTTACCTGCCTCTTTTCTTTATCCACCTGCAGACAACCATAAGGCCAAAATGAAGATAATGAAGTGGCCATAATGAAGATCAATGCGGCCAACCTTGAAAGATATCTCCTCGCCACTGAAATAGTCCAGTGGAATGGCAGAGCTTACATGATTGGTTCCAGCTGCGTCACAGAGCTGGGCTAAGGACAGGAGCTCACCCTGTTTTGTGGGGACCCAGGTCTTCAACCCTGGCTTTCTGGTTAACAGGCACAGTGTCTTAACAACTTGTGCCACCCACAACCCTTGGTCAAAAAGTCTTGTCAAAGACATGTCTTGAACTCTCAAGTTGGAAGCACCTCTGTGTCCAGCTGTAATAATGAATGGATTAAATCCTGTTCTACCTATGCTGGCGACACCAGCATAGGCGACACCTATGCAGTCATGACATGTCTTCCATCCAGGATCACTTTTACCTTAAGGACTTTATTCATCTTCTCCATCTGAATCATAAAGTCATCTGTGCAGGCAATGTCTGAGGGTGAGTGCCCACCACCGACCACTTTCACTCTCTTACTTTTCTGCCTGGCCAGCTCCAAGATCTGCAGAGATACCGTAACACATTTATGCATTATTTGAAACTTTGGGTCCATTTTACACTTCCCCAGCCCTGCCTTTTCACCTGTGCAGGTTCTAACCACTCTGTCCACATTGCCAATGTCAACATTTGAGTCCCCGCTGAGTGAGGGAGATGGACAGGTGTAATAATGTCTTTTCCTGGAATCCTATCTGGAATCCTTGAGCTGCTGGAATTTACATTCCTGCAGGACAGGGCTCTTTGCAGCAGCAAAGGGGGGGGGGAGGAGGAGGAGTCAGCCAGTCTTGGTGGGAGACCTTCAAGGCCCCCCCCCCCTCCGAAGCCATTCCAGCCCTTTGGCTCCCTTTTGCTCTCCCCCCAACCTGCCTGGAATGGCTTCAGAGAGGAAAGCCTCCCTCCAAGGCTGATTGCTCTGCCCAGGCCAGTGGTGGGCTTCAGGGTGTTCTCACAGGTTCCCTTTACTAATGAGCGCCTGGTTCTGAGAACCGGTTACCAATGGGACATAGAACCTGTTGTTAATTTAGGTTATTAGGACACCGAACCGGTTGTTAATTTATTTGAATCCCATCACTGTCCGCCCCCCTCTGGCTATGCCACCGCGTCACACAATTCTGGGATGCTGTGCTATCAATAGAGATGCAGCAACACAGCCATGTACCTGGATCTGCTTTCCTGATCCTCACAAAGAGTGGGACCAGTGATCAGCTCCTTGGTTGTACTGAGCCACAAAGCTGAATCCAGAAATGTCATGTGTGTTTTCCTTGCAGCAGAGGCCCTGTTTCTGATATCGTACGCTTCTATGGAAGTTTGAAAAAGTTGCACCAGCTTAACTTCCTCTGCTTACCTCTTTGATTTCCTCCACTGTGGCTGGTTGGAAATATAGTTCTGGAGAACAGTCATAGGTCTTTGCCCAGTTCTGGAATCTGACCCCACTTTTGCCATGGACCTAGTGCACAAAGGCATAAATTAGCTAGCATATTCAGAAAGGTTTTTGTGATGGGATTTCTTCCAGAAATTACATACTTGCTCATTTTTGCTTTCTTCCTCAAGATACATATGTAACTTGATACCTTATCACTGATTCTTGGCTGAATGTCTAATTAGTTAGTCTTCCTTGGATTTGACACAATGTATCAGATGCTTTGCAAGTGATTATCAGTGGTGGGCTTCAGGGGATTCTCACAGGTTCTATAAAACCTTTTGCTAATGAATGCCTGGTTCTGAGGACCGGTTACTAATAGGACATAGAACCTGTTGTTCTATGACAAAGGAAAAAAAGCAAGCCTAATGAGACACTAATGAGCAAATGTCAGTCTTGAGAGACTATGGTATTGTGCTCGGCACTGCATACGCTGCATGCGAAGCACGAAAGCCTGGGTTAGATTGTTATGGAGGATATGCTGTTACCCAAGCAGGAAATCCCCCCTCTCTCTACGCCACTGAATTAGTCCAATGGAAAAGCAGAGCCAATATGATTGGATCCAGCTGGCGTCGCAGACCTGGGCTAAGGACAGGAGCTCACTCTGTCTTGTGGGGTTGACCCGGGTCTCGAACTCTGGCCTGCTGGTTAACAGGCACAATGTCTTAACCACTTGTGCCACCCACAGCCCTATGACATAGAACCTGTTGTTAAATTTAGATTACTAGGACATAGAACCCGTTGTTAGTTTATTTAAATCCCACCATTGGATTAAAGCATGTGGGGGCTTGCTTGCTCAGTTGACAGCTGGATTTGGCTCACATGGATAGACTCACCAACTCCCAGTGAACACAATCAATAAGCTGCCACATCCTTAGATTAACAATGATGAGTATAGGAACCTGTTTATAAAATCAACTTATACCACTAGAAGTTGATCTGTGAAGCGCACTGATTGCCGCTCATATTCAAGGCTTTGAAGGGGGATCTTCTTAGCCCTGCTTCTTGAAATGCATTGGCAGGAAATTGGTTACAGGCAAAGGAGAGACTCTAGTGCTGACACAGGGGTCTGTGTGATGATAGAGATACTTATTACGATTTACGCCAAAATTAGAGGAAGAGCTTCATTCTCCAAAAGCACAATCCTAACCATATCTACTCAAAATTAAGCCCCATTGTGTTCAATGGGTCTTACTCTCAGGAAAGTGTCTTTAGGATTGCAGCCAAAGGCTATTTATATTATCATTATTATAATAAGACCACCAACCCACCACTACTGGTCATCCACTAAGCGTGGTTTAGCATTTTCAAGGCACAACCTGAAACTCTCCTCCCTGGGATCCCTCTCAATTTCAAACACAAGAACAAGCCCCCTCCTTTGTCAAAACTTGTTCTCTTACCATTTTGTTGACTTCTTTTCAGGTTCCAGGGAAAAACTCACAGCAGTATCTTGAAGACCTTTCTCAGGAGTCTGCAGAAAGAGGAGGACCAAAGTCACAACAATGTTTAAACTGCTGAATCAGACCCTAAAGCCAGAGGGAGGGCCACACAATCTCTTGATGTTACAAGGGCTTCTTTTCAGGAAAGGAAGGGTTAATGAATAACAACTGGGTTGGGTTAAGGAAGCCCAGTATGGACTGGAGGGTGGCCTGCCTTTCCCTTAAAGCAAATGTCACTAATGAATTTGGAACACAATATTTATAGATACAACAAACCCCTCTATCAATACGTTTTAAAAGAGAAATTTTTCAAAGGTAAATGGAAGAGTATCTCAGTTTGTCTTCATCTTTGTTTTAGATTCCTCTTAAACTAATGACTCAAGCAAGCTTATCTCCTCTCTTGCCTGCATAAGCAGCTGCATGGTCAGAGGCTACTTTATGATAGCTGCAAAGCAGCCTCTATCAGCGATTACTGCAGACTTGCTGGCAAAAGTACAGAGTGGTCTCCACACACTGATGGAGCTACAAGGACCCATCAGAATATCCCATGCAGGTGGATAGGAGGAAGATGGGGATATGATTGAATAGGGTAGAGATTGGGCTGAATGGGAGATGATGGGAGAGGAGAGGGTGGATTGGGCCCTGGGGGTATTTGATTTAGTGGCAGTGCACAGTGAATACACTGAATCCTAACACCCTCCCTGGGCATGATCTGCTTTCATGTATCAACAAAAACATGCTACGGAGATATCTGGAGACCTCCAGTAGCCAAAAATCTCTTCTGGAATAAAGCAGTAGTTGCACTTGGGGCCAAAGCATCACCACAGTGAGGAGTTAGGATCTTCTTGGACCCAGGTCCTACGTGACATCCCATCTGGTCTAGAAACATTAATGGTTAGGTAGATTTTGGTTTATGACCTGGTCCTGCATCACTGTTGCCAATGCATCTCAGATAGATAGATCGATAGATAGGTAGATAGGTAGGTACTTTACTTACTTTCTTTACTTACTTATTTAAGGGATTTACACCCTGTCTTTCCCATGCCAAAGCAAACGCCCAAGGTGGCTTACAAAGCTTTATTCATTTTGTTCTCACAATAGCCCTGTGAGGGACTGAAGTCAACAACCTGAGTTTGGTTTGTAACGTTTCAGACTGGAAGTGGAAGCTAACTGAAATGAATGCTTCTCTATGTTGAATGTAAACCTTGCATACAGAAAAATAGCACATCAGGGAGAACTTTGGCCAGCTGAGCCTTTTCCCTGGTGTGCTGTTTTTCTGTATGCAGGGTTTTCATTCAGCTGAGGCTAAGACAGTGAAAATCAATTACCGTATACTTTTTCTCAGACATTTTGCAGTTGGTCCTATAGCCCTGCCATGTAACAGTTTTTTTCAATCTCAGAAGAATGTGTGGTCTACTGAGGATAGTGAGAGTGGAAGCAATGCTCCTCTTCCTCCCTGTCAGCCTAAGTTTCCAGGAAAGCTGAACAAGCTTACTGTGAATATTCAACCCCCAAGTGAATGATTCACAATGAAGGGTAAAGTTTACAAGGCCAGCAGTCAGACATGGTAAGGTCAGGACCAAGGAACACACTTTGAAGGCAGGAGGTCCAGGCTCAGTGGATACCAACTCCAGCAAAAAAGGATCTTAGGCAGGTCACATGCCAGGTAAAGACCTTTGTCTAGACACTGATTAAGGAAACACACTGGACACAAAGTATGGAAGAGGTGGGCCACTTTATTTATAATGAGCAGACAATAAACGTGGGCTGAAAATAGACCCCAACCACTGCATCATATGAGGCAAGGTGGAAGGGAGCTGAGGAGGATCATGACAAGCCCCAAGGCACACCTGGGCCATAGGGTCATTGTGGACCAACTCTGGGCTTTACCCCACTCGATGGGGTTCCTCCCATCAACATGGGCCCCTTAAAGGTTAGTAAGGGATGACCCTACCAGCCCCTCGCTCTGCACAGGACTGAGGGCGGTCATTAGGTCATCTTGCCTTGGCTGCAGACAAAAGGCTGACTCAATGTCACATTTCACCATAAGTGTGCCAGGGCTGCAGCTGCTCACCATGTGAACTGCCTGGTCAAAGGACGTGTAGTGCACTGAGCAGAGATAAATGGGGATGCTGTCATTAATGGAAGCCCCTGGTAGGAAAGACAGATGGTGTATTAGCCGGTATTTGCCTGGGGCCTTCTTAGGCACCATTCCAAAAGGGGAAATGATGAGGTTGGGCTGGGGGGGGGGTCCTTGAAGGCAAGCTTAGCCCAAACTATTATCTCCCGTCCTAGCACTGAGGGCAGAGTCTTAGCCAGCCACACATCAGAAGGGGGATGGGATCCTAAAGCCCCTGTAGAAGCCGTCCCAGAGGAATCTAGCTGCAAAGCAGTCTGGATAAATGCTGAGCAGTGAGGCCAGGACAGGCAGCCTAATTGGTTTGGCCCCTTTTGGAGCAGGGGCCTTGCCTGACCCCCAGCCTGACACTCCGCCTCACTTGTGCCATGGGCCACGGCCTCTGACACTCTTGCCCCCTTTGATCTTGCTTTAGGCCTTAGTGGCCTTTGGCCTTGATCCCTTTGACCTTGCTGCAGGCCTTGGTGGCATGATGGCCCCCACAGACAGCGCAGGTGTGCTGGTAGGTGCAATCAGGCTTGGGCAGCTACTCTGTGAGAGAAAGGCATGGCAGATGCCTGGGGGCTGAACCCGCTGCCCTGCTATGGAAATGGAGGACCTAGTGCTAGCAGTTATCAGATGGCCACTTGGGGCCCATTCCCCTTGACCCCTGTCGGCCATAACCAGCTGGCTCCAGATCTCCTGGTCCAAATGGAACCAAGAGAACTGTGGATTGTAGCTGGACCTCATGCAAAACTACTCATCATACCAGGCCCAGCCAGAACCCCCATGGCTTAAGTGGAGACTTATGATTAGATCCGGATACTTGTAGAGTGCATGGGACTTGTGCACGTCTTTTTGCAATGCCACACCAGCATAGATTGTATATCTACAGTAAAACAGAAAAGAAAAACTTTTATGGCTAAGGATGACTAATTTTCATTAAAAGAGTCTTTCATTGGTGTCTTTTTGAGCAACTTTCACAGGGAACCTTCTAATGACACTTGCTTTTATCTCCTTTTGAAGATTTCATGGAAATGTGATGTTGCATTGTCATTCAACAGGTTCATCACTCGCATTGCTACAGCCTTATTTGGATGGTACTTTTCTACAAAATTTTGCACAATTTCCCAGTGTTTACAAAAGTCCTTAATCTCATTTGATGTGAGGGCTTCCTCGTCCTTACTCTCCTCCTCCTCTGCAGATGAGATCTCCTCCAGAACCTCTTGCTGTTGCTCACAATGCAGAGCCATCAATTCATGTGTTTTACAACAAATTTTCCTTGTAAAACTGTTTCCCAAACTCTGCCAAAACTGTCTTACAAGGCAATGTTTGTCTTATAATGCAGAATTCCTTAGAAATTTTAGTTTGTCTTACAAAGCGTACTTCTCATAAAGCATTTGTCTTACAAGGTACCACTGTATTGAGCTATATGGACCCTAACTTTCTTTGATGGAGCATGGTAGAGGTGGGGGAGAATGTGCCAGTTTTCCAAGAAATGGGCTGGCCTCCTCTCTTTCTGCAACAATACAGTATCTCTCCTTTTCATCCCCTTAATATCCTTTCTGATACCCTTGAATTTTTGTTGCTCAGCACCAGAGGTTGACTTCTTGTGCGAAAAATCTATCTTTTGAACACGCCAACTACATTTCCACTTGATTCATTTCCTGCCGACATCTTCTTGGCTGAAAACAATGATAGTTAAGTGAATTATTCTGAAGACAGTGGCCAAACTGGTGGGTATTACATAGACGCTGAGTTTGCTTGGAATCCCAGGCTCAGTGTAGAATTGCACAGGCAGTGGTAAACTGCCTCTGCTCTGTGGGTCAGAGACAGAAATGTTTAAAAAGAGCACGGGTGGGTCAGAGCACTTCAGTTCAGCCTCTTATTCCTCTCAATGGCAAAGCAAATGCATCCAGACGCCTTAATTGAAACCTCAAGTGGCAGATTTGGGGCAGTAGATTTGAAGTGGATGGATCTGAATTATGAGCTCATCAAAAAAGCCCTGCTGGATCAGACTGAGGGTATCTTAATTCTCACAGTGGCCCACCATCTGCTTGCCCTTCTGGACCATGCCAGAAAATCCACATGACCCCTAAAGAGTGGTGGAGCCAGCAAGATCTGAAGCTTATCTGAGATTCTCTGTCTTGCTCAGTCCCAACCACCCTTCTCAGGTCTTGCTTCCACTCTGTAGAACGGCAGGCGTTCATGGGACATTGTTAACACACTGTCATCTCCAGACAACTTGCCTCCTATGGTATTGCTTCTGTTGGTGAACAGGCACAAATGTGAGTCCATTCATGTGGAGGAGGCTGGTTCCATAAGAGACTGACTTCAGGGTTCCCCATTCAGGGGGTGACACATTTAGGCCCTGGTGCTGGCTTGGGTGCCAAGGTCTGGTCTGGATCCACCACTCCCACAATGTATACTCCAGATCCCACTGACTTTATTTGCTTCTCTTCTTTGACCAAGGTTGGGGATTATGAACCGGGGATGAAGTACCAGGGCAAAAATACATGCCAGCTTTCTGCACCCCCTTTCTCAAGGCCAAAGTCCAGCCACAATCCTTTAAAAACAATTGTTGAAAACTGCAAGCATCAATAATCAAGTTAACAATTGACTGCTTTGGAATCCAAATTCCCAGCAATTTCTGGATTCTCTTCTCCCCAGAAAATATTTCTGTTCAGTGAAAATTCTAGTGATTAGCAAACTGCCTGCTTGGAAGTGGAGATGTTGAAGCCACTGGCCAAGCTTAGTGAAGGCACAGTCCATGTGCACAATATGTTACAAATGTACTGAAGCCCATCTGTATTGGTTGCATCTTATTGAGAACCACAAGCAAACAAGGCCTGCCTTCAATGTCCTTAGCATGTCAAACAGTGGGGAAAATCAAAGGAATGAAAAAAAGTTTCTGTTTCATTTCCAGTGGGGAGGAAATGAGTGGATTGAATCATAGGTTGTGGGGTCTGCTGTCCCTTGTTGAGAGGGTCTTGAATTGGCAACTGTTCTTGACTCAGCCAGAGCACTTGCTGCTGCCCCTGTTGTTGAACTTCCAGGGACCAAGTGGCATAGCAATTGGAGTCCAAGGGGTGCAGATGCACCAGGCAACAAGCTGAGCTTGACACTGGTGGCTAAAATTGTGAAAAATGGGGTGTGTAGGAATGATAACCCTGTCATGATATATATTGTTGAAAAGGTAAGGAATACAATGAAATAAAATGTATTAGATTACCTATATTCTGTCAAAAGTTACGGCCAAGTAACCAGAAAATGAAAACACAAAGGCTATGGAACAAAAAGTGGATTTTTGTAACTCAAAACTTTCCCATTTTACTGATTTCTCTGAGAGCCAATGAGATGTAATTCTGCTACTGTATGGAACCAATAAGTTGTTAATATAAATCAGCTTTTGGAAGAGATGTCTTGTCCCCATCTACAATGGTTTCCAACTTCCAGGAAGCTATGTCAGGATATTAGCCCCTACTGATAACGCATCAACCAATCAAACAGAATCAGCTTAACAGTTGGATGATTGCCAGCATACTTAACAGTACTGTATTTGTGAGATGTGGCTAAGAAGATCTGCCCATCTTGGTTTAAAATCATGGACAGTACATGGTTAGAGTATGTGACTGAAATAATGGATCTCCTGATTGCAAGTGCAAATTTGCATGAGAATGCATAGAAAATTTTCTGAAAGCCATAGCAATTGTAACTGATTGATTGTGAATGTATGACAAAGTCACTGATCTGATTATTGTGAATGCAGTTAGGATCTGAAATGCAAAAAAGAACATTAAAAGCACAACACTGATTGAATCTATGCAAAGTGAGCAAGGGGCACGGATGCATTGCTAGAGCTGCTGAATATTCAGACTTCCTGGCCGTGACATCCCTTCCAGTGAATCCCAACTGATTGTCATTCTAAAAGGTGGGTCCTAATGCGAAAAGATTTCAGAACCACTTCATTTGGTAAAGAACGGCAGCTTTTGCTACTCTGCCCCAGTTACTGGGCTGGCCCTGTGTGTAATTTATGCCAGATACAGGCCTCTCCAGTGCATGGAGAGCACCCAACACCACCACAACTTGCCCATTGGAAGTACCTGGCTGATCCTTTGCTGCCTCCCCAGAAAAGCTGCCTCTTTTGTAGCCTTAATTTAACTTACAAGTGAAACAAAACTCAGATGTGTGGTTGTTGGACAGATGAATCACTTTGCTTCTGGGTAAGGCAAGTCTGAGCTCCAGCAACCCCCCCAAACTAATTAAGGAGCAGCATTGTCCTTCAGATAAGAAAAGGCCATTTACCAAAGACCTGCCTGCCTGATATTTATGAGCTACCCTGACCCGGGAGAATCCAGAAGCATTTTCCTCTGGGACATTCCATCAGGCTGGTCCCTGGAAATCATCTCTGCCCCGCCATACCCTGCTTCTTTTATCTTCTTTTTTACATTCTGCATCTCACTTGCGGAAAAATACACCATGGTTTGCTCAGGGTGAGCAGGAGAGATAAGGAGCTATCCCAATGTCCCACAGCAAACAAGACATCGGGTCACCTTGGCCTATTTCTGAAAGAGCTCCCTGTTATAAAATCAGAGGGGTGCATGTGTTGAGGGGTCTGATGTCTATCAGGCCTCTGCAACAGCCCTTCACGTAAGGAAGCTCTCATCTCCGATCAGTGTTACCTCTTGTTTTTCCTGTTAGATGAATGAGTAGGTTATTCACTGGATGTCTGAAAAATTAATCAATGCTCTTTCTCACAAGAATATATTTTGGAATGCAAGAGGAGTTTAGGAGCAAAGCCTCAGATATTTTGCATATTCCAAACATCTGGGCATTTAAAAACACATTTAAGCTCAGCAAAATGAGCAGAGAAAATTACAAAATACCTTCTGGACAGGGGGACCATATGTCATAACCGAAAAAGAGGGCAAGCCTCCACCCTCAAAGGCAGGACACCCAAGAAAAATGTAGGACATGGCAACATAAAAGCTAAAAATACTCATGAATATTGATTTTACGTGGCTCCATCAGGAAGATTCTTCTCTCAAATGTGAATCTGGCTGCATGTGCCAGACATGTTAAAGTGATAATCTGCCCTGGATGGTGGGTGGTTGCTGGAAGTCCCACTCCTCTTTAATTACTACATGTGCGCTTAATAATAAAGAGGAGTGGGACTTCCAGCAACCACCCACCATCCAGGGCAGTGATAAGCACTCACTCCCTTCCTATCCCCCAGTCTTCCAGTTGGTTGAACCAGTTTAGTGGGACAAGCCCTGGTAGACCTAATCTGCTGCAAAAAGCCTGTGGGATCCAATTCCAGAGGGGTCCTTTGGATAAAACTTCTTCCCAAGAATGCTATTAAGGGCTGTTTATTGATTGATGGATTGATTGATTGATGGATTGATTGATTGGATATCTACCCTGCCTTTCTTAGTTAAACTGACACAAAGCGGCTAACAACATAAATAACACGTCAATAATATATATATTATTCCCAAGTTCCCAAGTCCAAGAAAACTTCTGAAATATTCTCACTTTGCCGTTAATACCTGCAGAGGAGGGAGAGTGACAAATCCACTGATTTCAGAACATGGCAGGGATTTTCAACAAAAAAGTTTTATTAAAGGTGAGGAAAACACAATTTAAACTACTGTACAGCAGTTTGGTTTCTTACAAATAAACATCCTCTGAATTGTGCTGGCCACGTAAAGAAACTGCTATGTACAGGCAGAGACGAGGTAGAGAGCCTGGATCCCAGCTTAGCCTGCATAAACTGAGGCAACTAAGTCCTCCCAACATCTGGATGGGGTGAAAAATATATAAAAAAATCATGGTGCTCCTGGCTTATTTTCGGTCCCTTCTCTGTTTCTCTGGAGGCTTCCACTTTGCTTGCCAGAGATTGGACTCTCCCTATCTTACTCAGGCTGAAGCGTGCAGAAGAGAGAGGAGGGAGAGAGTGCAATCCTAAACATGTCTACTCAAGTAAGTCCCATTGCATTCAATAGTACTTATTCCCAAGAAAGTATGGTTAGGAGTGCAGCCAGAGAGAATCTCCTCAGCCTGTAGACCTTCTTCTGTACATGCCTCCCCAGCACTCCAACAGTCTGCTCTCCTTTAAAACTGAAGCACCTCAGAAGCTGGAGGGAAAATCCTCCATAATAACCACAATTGTGGTTATTTCACCACAGAATATCAATGAGTGTCCAAAGTGCAAGCCAAGAGGCACCCGAGAATAGGGCATTCTTGGCAAAACTGTCCTGTCAGCTACTAAAGTGGTTGGGGGGTCTCTGCAGATTAGACAACTGCAGGCCTTTTTGCATTCACAGATAACGGACAAGGTCAGGAACTATGTAGTCAATTGAGCTGTCCATTAGTCTGTGATTTGTTTGAATGGGTGACTCAGACCTTGCAAGCTAATCTTGTTTAACCTCACTTGTCAATATCTTTGCTTCAGCAGAATTTGCTAAACATTCTGTGACAAATAAATTGACTCTATTTGTCTGCTGTAAAACAGACCATCGCTTTGGCAAAGGGTTGTGCGGCTGGTTCTTGTGAGTTTAATCCAAATTAAGCCTTTCAATCTGTGGCTAAGAATCAAGAAAAAATCGCTGGATAAGAACTTTTTTAAAAAAATAAGTCTCAAATAAATTCACAGAAGCATTGACTCACACTACATTTTCCCCAATTTGGATCTAATCATGCAGTTTTAGTCTCAGTTGTAAACGATTTTGAAGCCACTCTTAGATGTGGGAGAACAAAATGGAGATGTGGGCCTGGCTCCAAAGGGAAGAGAGGGGCCAATTATATACCACACAGAAGCAGGGTGACCAGATTATTCCTGAACCCCAGGGCCAAAATTCCTACCCGCTTAAAAAAAAATTGCCAAAAATGTATTTTTTTGTTTTTGTTTTTCTGTTTCTTTGACCATAGCTTTTGGTAGGAAGGAGAGATCTTCAAACTAATTTTTGCATTGGATTCTGCTCTTTAATATGAATCCAACGACATATGGCATGATGGGGTACTGTGCACTATCGCGAAATTTCAAAACGAAGCCCAAATCATAGAATCATAGGACAGTGAAGCCAAAATGTAGGACACCTGGACAGGAGGCTAAAAATCCGGACAAATCCGGGTTTTTCTGGTCATATGGTCACCCTGCATGGAGGTTTCTGGAAAAACTCAGTGCTTTGCACCACCTCTATAACACTACAGTTATAAAAGAGAATATATATAACTAACCCCCAAATCCAGAGTAACTCCGGGAGCACGTAAGAGACTTTACGTGCACCTGTAGTTACTGCGCCACCTAGTGAAAACCTATGGGAAATTCATATTGGAATCCAGAGTAAGTTGTTCTTACACTGGAGCAAGGACTCCCCATAGTTACTCTGGATTTTGCCCTAGGGTTGCCATAATTCTCTTCCACAAAACTGGGACAGGACCCTCTGTCAAACCTGCCAGTATTGAACACAGTTCCCCCCAAAACTGGCACTGACCTGGTTTTCTGGGACATATGGCAACCCTATATATAACAGAACAGAAATAACAGAACATTTATAAAAGCTTAGCCAATTTGGGAATGAGCAAAATGAGCATTATGCGCTCTGATCACAGCAGAACAGGGCAAGGATGAGGGATGTACTATTCCCTTCTTGGATTTTTGAACATTGTTTGCTGGAGAGCAAACCGGCAAGCAAACAAGCCACGGCCAGTGATGCTCAAACAAATCAGAATAATTTCCGACAGACACTTTCGCCAACTGGAAGCCTTTGCTGTCACAGTGGATTTGAGTTCTCATCACCCGCCCTGACAAACAACACCTTTTCCCCACAGAAATATCTAAATTTGCAAGTACTGTATTTACTCAAATATTACGCTCACCTTCTTTAGCCGAATTCAGTCTCCAAAATCAAGGTGCACATTACATTTGATGGTTAATTAGATTTGAGTAAATATAGTATTTTGATTATAAGTATAAGATGTGCATTAGATTTGACAGCACATTAGATTTGAGTAAATATGGTATTTCTTACAAGACCCAGTGGTGTCACTAGCAGTATTTGGGGTGTGTGCGCAGAATGTACCAGATGACATGCACAGAGAGGGGATATTGGCCCCCAAATTTTTAATCTTGTTATTTTTGTATATCACCATATCATTCAATGTGTAATTTCCTGCAGAATGCAATGAAACAAACCGCACTGATATATCTCTATTCTATAAAAGTTATAGCCAAAAAGAAAAAAAAACCAGTGGGGATGGGGCAATGATGCTTCACCACGGCACCACCTAAGGCGCTGCCTAGCCCACTATATGGGAGACAGTACATCTTGAGGGTGACATGCTAGTTTCTTGCACTACATGATGGAAAATGTAGTAATGCTACTGGTAAGACCCATAATCTGAAGGTATCCTTCAGTCTTTGATTCCCTGACTCCACTTGTGAGTCATGTTGGTTTTCTCTTAAAGCACAATCCTAACCATGTCTACTCAGATGTAAGCCAGAGGTGGGCAGATACACCAGGGCAGACGACAGCGAACCGGCCAGACCCGCGGCTGCAAGAGCCGCGGGGACCGGTACGCCAGCATCCACTGGCGCTGGATCTCCTGGGGCTCGCCACCAGGAAGCTTAGTGCACGTGCATCCAGCTGGACGCACGCGCACGAAGCGTCCTAGTGCCGAGCCCCAGGACGCTTAGTGCTCCTGTGTCCAGCTCGACGCACCCACATTGAGCGTCCTGAGGCTTGGTGCCAGGACGCTCAGCGCGCCTGCATCCAGCTCGACGCAGGCGCGCTAAGCGTCCTAGCACTGAGCCCTAGGACGCTCAGTGCGCGTGCGTCCAGCTTGACGCACGCGCACTGAGCGTCCTGAGGCTAGGCGCCAGGACGCTCAGCGCGCCTGCGTCCAGCTGGACGCAGGCGCACTAAGCGTCTTGGCGCCGAGCTCCAGGACGTTCAGCGTGCCTGCGTCCAGCTGGACGCAGGAGCACTAAGCGTCCTGGCGTCCTGGACGCTTCAGGGGACGCACTGCGCATGCGCCAAGTCTGGCACATGCGCAGTTCGGTCTGGATAGGGCCCGCCCCGCCCCCTGACTTCTGGCGTACCGGATCTTAAGGGAGGCTGGGCCCATCACTGATGTAAGCCCCATTGTGTCCAATGGGTCATACTCCCAAGAAAGTGTCTTTAGGATTGCAGAATCTCAACAATCTTTAGTTGATTTTATGAAGATGTCAACTGTTTTACTTCACGGGCATACTAATATAAAAAAGCAAGATGTCAAGTGTTTTACTATATCTTTATAGTAAGCAAGAACTCCAGCCCTGGTTTTTGTCGCTTCTGTGCTTCATTCCCTTTTAAACAATAAACTAAATTGGAGAATAAATAAATGGGCAAATGAAGCTATTTATTTCCGCATATGAGGTTTAGTGCCGGGATAAATCTTCTGTTATGCTAGAGGCTGTCTCTTTATTTCCACCTCCGCGCCAGAGAATTAACTGCCAGCCGCATGTCACCAGCTGTTTCCAGCAATTGCAGCATGTTTAATTGGGTGGTTTGCTGGGAAGTAAAAAGATCAAACCTTCTCAATTTATGCCTCGCTGACCTTTGTGAAATTGTATGCAAATTGATTGATCAAAAAGAGTGCAAGAGGCGAGCGCGCAACACCTCCGGCTGACTCAAGCCAGCGTCTTTTTCTGCTTTTTCAGATGTGTGGGATAGAGATGCAAACCCCAACAAGAGCTGGCTATAGGGCCACCATCAAATATCTGGCACAGTAGGGTTCAAATATCAAGGGCCAGAAAAAATTTGAGGATTTCTCCAAGGACACCAAAAATAAAATACACATTCAAATGGACCCCATATGAGCTCAACTATCAAGCAGCTTTCAATGGGGCTTACTCCCAGGAAAGTGTCTCTGATTGCAGCCTCCTAACCATGTCTACCCAGAAGTAAGCCCCATTGTGTTCCCAAGATTGTGTTCCCAAGAAAGTGTCCTTAGGATTGCAGCCTAAGTAGACTTCATAGGATCATGCACATTGAATGCATGTTTTGAATTCAATTCCAGTGTTTTGTCATCATTTTTACATAGTTAATATTTTTATATGAATATTTTTTGGGTTGTGGAACCAATTGTCTGAGTTTCCATTGAAAATCCGCTTCACTTAAAGAGCGTTTCACTTAAAGAGCATGCCTCCGGAATGAATTAAGCTCTTTATGTGAGGCACCACTGTACCCCAGAACCAGCACATTACAGGAAATACCCACAGTGTATGCTGCATGTTGGGGAGGTCTCCCTGACCCTAGGATCCAATAGTAGGGCAGTCCTACACAGTACTGTCCTACAGTTCCACCAGGGAGACCTTTTGGGGGCAGTTTGAGGATGAAGGCTGAAACACCTTCCATTACCTTTTCACTGCCACTGAGGTTGCAACTCCTCCAACCACTGCTGCCTTGTAGTTGCCATCATAGAATCATGGAGTTGGAAGGGACCTAGTAGGTCATCTAGTCCAACCCCCTGCCTGCAGCAGGAAATTCCCCTAGAGCATCCCCGACAGGTGCTCGTCGAGCCTCTGTTTCCTGCTACTGCATATTACTGTGTTGTTGTTTTTGGGGTGGGGGAAATGGCATCTGCAGGCCTTTGGCCATCAGAATAACACTACAGTGAACCCTCAATTTATATAGTGAAGCCCCACCAACATTGCTGAAATGAGGAGATCAAAGGAGATGGAGATTCTGGTTTAGGACATTGATGAAAATAGGCAGCAGCTTGTACTGCCTCATCAAACCCAGTAAAGTCATACGCTCCAGCAAAGGACTGTGGCCTTCTAAGCTCTTATTGTTGTCATTTCCTGATCCAGGAACACTCTTCAGCTACTGGCGGCTGGCTAGGAGAGGCCACAGTAGTAATGCACACATGCACAAGGTGGTTGAACATGGATCTGTGAATGCAGTTGTACTCAAGAATTCCAGCTTGGAACCCCCTTTGAAACTTAAAAATCTGTCATGGTCCCTGTGGTGCAGGCTGTCTTGGGTAATATGTGTAGAGGTGGAAGACTGGGTGATGACTGGGAATACCCCCAAAGACAGATCTTACGGGAACAGAGACCATGGAGAGACAGGTGGAATATTAATTACAGTGTCTTTATTGGCTTTCATAGTTTGGAGGTTCCATGCCTTTAGTCCCTTAACAATAACAATAACTCGCCAACGGGCAAATCTCTTAACAGGTAAGTACCAGGTAAGTCATCAAGCACACCTGCACATGGCTTTTCTTCCCTCTCTTTCCCTCTGCCTTCTCTCCTTCCTCCTCTGTCTCTTCCTCCAACTTCCCGCCTGCCTCTCCCGCTCCTTCTCCTCTATTTAATCTTTCCAAATTCCCCTCCCCATTCCCGGCTCCCACCAATCTGGATAGGGGGGTGGGGGCAAATTCCACCACCACACAGGGCCTATCATCAGTTTGGGTCTCAGGGCACTCCCCTGTTGGGGAACCTCCCTCTCTGACCAAGTCCATCTTGGAGGTCGGTATCTTCCTCTCCGGGGGCTAGCTCCCTTCTGAATCTCCTCGGTTGCTGACTCCTCCTCCTCCAGATCTCCCCAGTCTCCCGGTTGGATCGCGTCCAGCTCAGCATCTCTCCTTTCTCTCTCCTCCGGAGGGGTCATTGCTCGTTGTACCCGATATGGCCGGCATCTGCAGGGAGGGTCTCCCACCTCTTCCTCCCATGACATTTCCAGCCACATCAAGTCCTCTGCCATCTCTTCCTCCTCCGTCTGGCGGGGTCTCCCACAGTCCCCTGTCAAACTTCCCAGGATGTGACATCACTGTGATGCCAGAGCACCTCCATATCTACTTGGAAGTAAGTTCCCGACCCCCAATTTGAATACCAGTGTTAATGGTTTGAATGCGTTTTAAATTCTCCATCATTCCAAATCCCAGCCAGGGACTTTCCTACCTATTCCTTGACATTTGCAGGTAAAACAAGGATTCAATCAGTGGAAAAAGAGCGGGGGATTCAGATTAATGATTGCAGAAACCAACCACACACTCTCAAGTCAGGGTTAGAGCGAATCCTTCCTTTCAGGCAGCTCCGTAGGATGGAGAATGTGTTTGTCCCTTGCTGTGCCAAAGCTGACGGCAGCCATTTCTTTCACACCATCATGTTTGCTTAATTTTGTCTCCTTGTAAAACAGATGGAACACATGCAGGCCGAGGCACTGGCTTTTAATGTGATTAAAAGCTCAAAGCAAGGTTATCTCCTCGCTTTCAGTACACCGCCTCTGTTGTTGAGGTCTGCTTTTATGGAAGGCTGGCCGTCAGCCAGGCAAACAGGTGTCTAATGGACACTCTTTTCGGAGAGATTCAATCCTTCACCACAGCTTGGAGGCACCATTTGTCTGTCTTTGCCCATTGTTAGTGAAAAGAATTCAGTTTTATTTGCAGCCCACACACCCGGTTAGCTGGTAGGTGTCCACAGTGGCGTAGCTAATGATCATGTAGCCCGGTGCAAAGCTCAAGAATAAAGCTTAAAAATAAAAATAATGTAAAATAATTTTTTGAAGAAATTTTTAAATTAAAAAATAAAAAGGAATTTTTAAACAGAAAAGCGGTAAGAAAAGACTTACCTCTTCTTCCTCAGTAGTTCACCATCCTTTGCTAGTGGCACAGCTAAAGCACGTTTGCTATAGAGTAAAAAAAGATTTTGTTGCCCTCCATCCAACAACAAAATCAAATTTAATTAAGTAAAATAATAAAAATTGTGTCCCTTATTACTGGTTAGGAAAACTTGCCAGGGCAAAGAGGAAGAGTTATTCTTTCCCTGCTAAATATAAGAGGAGCACCACTTAGAAGTGCTTGTATAACCAGTTAGCATGCGTAACTGTTTTCCGATATATGTACTGAGAGGTGATTATTATTAACACAATTATTATTAATTGTTATTAGTTCCATACAGTATGAGAATTACATCTCATTGGCTCTCAGAGCAATCAGTATCATGGAAATGTTGAGTTAAGTAAATCTGCTTTTTGTTCCATAGGCTTTTGTGTTATCGTTTTTTAATTAATTAGCCGTAACGTTTGATAGAATATACGTAGATATTTCAATGCTGTTCCATTGCATTCAGCATTAAATTACCTTTCCAACAACATATAACATGATGGAATTATCATTCATACATATACTGTTTTCCACAATTTTAACTATTAGTGTCAGGCTCAGCTTGTAGCCCCCCTAAAGCTTGTAGCCCAGTGTAAGTGCACCCCCGGTGCCCCCTCTAGCTATGCTACTGGGTGTCCATCAAAAGCCAAACCAGTTTTATAAAGTGTGATTTGCAGTGGCCATTCATGTTGAGTCTAATCCATGTATAAAAAATCAGTGTATAAGAAGGCTGGATCTGTATATGAACCTAACAAGGTTAACCTCTGATGGTTTTGCCATCTTATGACACCACTTGCTTGGTCTGAATATATGAACCAAATACACAGAAGCGTGATAAAGTTGTGATAAAGTCCCATTTTAAGGGCAGGTGCCGAATCCAATCCACATCTATGTCTTATCCAGACATCATGCCAATTTCATGGTCTCATCAAAGAGCTTCATTTTTAAGGAATTCAGCGCATATTAATTTATTACAGTTTGGAATGGTTAAACCTCATGAAGACAGACAGGGATATTACTGAGAATCAAATTATACAACATATTTTATATCCCAGTTCACATTGTAAAAGGCCAGTTTTATGGAGGAGGATTTTATGTCTGCTTCAATCACATTCCTACCCTTTGCAAGCAGTTTTAGATTTTGCAATCATAGCCTCAAGTTAAAGATTATATGTAAGATTTGCAGAGGTGAAAAGGAGTGTACAGCCTATCCCATCTATTATTTCTATCCCAAATCAAGAAAGAAGAAATGTGTCATCCTCAGGGAGGGTGGCAGGTCTCAGTGGGATCTAGGGAGGTGAAAAGGGGTAGATGAGATCTTAAAGGGAGGCAGAAGACATAGAAATGCCCCCTGCACCATCTACTGCATAATATCATTGACTTTTAAATTGGTATGAATAGAATTGTCTCTCGCAGGTTGTCCTGCAAGCCAAGATGACTGTAGGGTAGAAGAGGCAGAGTTGTCCGAAGATGCTTCCATGGTCACGTGGCCAACACGACTATAAGCCAAGGCACACAGAACACTGTTATGGAATTGGTATGAATAATGTTAAAATGGAGGTTCTGTTGGCCTATGGGAAAAATTGTGTTGGATTCAAGCCCTGATCTAGTGATCCTCATCACTTTAGCATAGATCACGTACCACAGGGCTTAAACAAAAATGTTTCCACAAACAACACAAAATATAAGAAAAGCCTGCAAGGGAAGTATTTTCAGACCATAAACATGCCAAATCCAAAGGTCAGAGTTCAAAGACTGTTCACTACAATTTTAGAACCATAGAACATCAAGTTAAAAGAAACTTTAGAAGTCACTGAGTTTTGTCTTCTGGTCACTGCAAGAGATGGCACAACACCTTTAACAGGTGGCCATTCAGTCCCTGTTGGAAAACCTCCAATTGGGAGAGCTACTGCCCTGTAAAGATATCTTTTTTATGGTCAGGATGGGCAAAGTACACACCTGGTAGTGCAATGAGACTTCAGAGACTTCCCTTTGCTTGGAATTAGTGTCCCACTGAAGCCATTTTCACAGTAATCCACTTTATTACCAGAAGGAACCTGGTTTCCAAATTTATCCCACTAGTTTCAGGTCCTAGAAGGCTGTGCTCTTGGCCTGAGTCAACTGAATTCATCTCCCAGAGTGGCTTTTGCCAGCTTGTGTTAATAAACACCCCAAGCAAATGTATTTTTATTATGTCCCATGTTGTGTGAAATCCTATATAAAGGAAAGACATCAGCTCTGTCGGGTGTGATTATTCCACATAAACCCAACACCTGCTTCTTTATGGCTTTGGAGGATTTGGGGCTTGAGCCATTTCCTTTCTCGGTATTAATTCAAACCCTCATTCATTATAAATGGTCTTGTGATGTAAAATGAATGGGATATTTTTTGTACACTGCATGTAGCAATATCATATAGTAGCTATTATTTCTTCAGTTCCTCCCATTTTTAGAGCAGAGCATTTGGAGATGGACCTGGAGAAACACATGTCAAACTTTATGCAACTGGATGGCCTCTTTTAGGCATCTGGTGGTGCAATCCTAACTTGTTCTGGCTCAGACTTCACTGACTCCAGAGCAAATTTCAGGGCTGCTTCTCCCCCATCAAAGGGAAAGTTTTTAGCTTTCCCAGGGTAAGATAGAACAGACCCAATGAGTCTACACCCAATGGGGTCTAGACTGGAAACACATCTGGAATGGCAGATCCAGTGATGGGCTTCAAAGAAATTAAGAACCGGTTCTCTGCCCATCTGGCAGCCACTTTTAAATGGCTATTTTTAAACTTTATATGTACTATCTCTTGTCAAGAACCGGTTCTATAGAGTAGGTGCGAACCTGCTGGTGCCCACCACTGGGCAGATCTCATCTATGACCAGGATAACTCAGCTTCATCTGGTGAACCAGCTATGTCCTTTCTTGGATAAAGCAGATTCAACAAAAGTGCTTCGTGTCTTGGTTGCCTCTTGATGAGATTGCTTATGGTGAGGCTGGCTCCTGAAAAATGTAATTGGAGACATGAGTGCTGCAATTTGATTGCTGCGGGGCCCAAGTGAGATAAGGCTCCCATTCATCTTATGAGTTGGTTCCATAGTGACTTGAGGACCATCTTCTGCCACACAAAACTGCTGCACCAAGATCCACCAGAGATCTACTCTGCTTCACCTTCTGAAACTATCCAAAATCCTATCCAAATCTCAATGATTCAGCTATGCTAATGGAGTCTGTGACATAGACTGGGACGCATATACTAATTACAACATGGAGCCCATGGGAGTGCATATTGGGGAGAGCCTGGGCATCTCGGACCGGCTGAACTACCCCCCTCTGGACATCAGACTCTTTCTAGACACTGTGGAAGTGTGGAGGACATGGTTGAAATGTGGAAGACGGGGGAGGGGAGGAGCAGCGAAGAGAGGCATCACGGTGGGTCCGTCTCTGCTGTGGTACGCCCAAGGAGGCGTGCAGTCATTGGCAGGAATTTGGTGGGAGGAAATGGGGGGAGGACCGAGAGACTTGAGGGAGCTGGAGAGTTTACCGCGGGAAACGCTAGTGCGGGAGAAGCTACCCTGGAGGAAGGGTGGCGTGTACCAAGCCTACAGGGAAGACCTGAGGAAGTTCTTGCTGGGGCAAATCAGCAGTGCTTCACCCAAGGCTCCCTCCCAAGAGACTGAGATAGCTGCTGACAAGGGAGAGCCCCTCTCCTGGATTGAGGAGTGGAGGAGAAACCGGAAAGGGGAGATTGCTGTCGTGACCGAGGTCTCCGGTGAAGGATCTGAAGGAGGTGGAAGCGGACCAGACAGCAGCCGTCAGAAAGGCAGAGACTCCAAGGCATTCCCTCCTAGGAAAGAAAAGAGAGAGAGTGATTACTAAGGACTTAATGTTTTGTTTGACTTTTAGATTTGTGTTTACTTACCTGTGAATCAGAGTTGTTGTGCTGGTTAGACCTCACGTCCACGTTGGGTGGGGAGGGGCCTGTTGAGAAAAATGGAAAACTGTTAAGATATGTGCCTATTAGTAACCATCAAGCTTTGAACAAGTAAACGTGCTTTCCTGTCACTTACCGACTGGTGTGTCCTCTGTTACAATGTACAACCTGGGGGAAGAAGAAGAGGAAGAGACAGAAATATCTGTGATCCTGGAAGATACTGTCACTGCCAGAGGAGGGAGAGAAACAGGAGGGAAACAGCCCCGTGACAGAGTCCATGCTGCGTTCTATGGGGCAGCAATCCTGGAGGATTTCTCCAAGCAAGGGCATTTGTTCCCTTGCACAGGCATAAGCCTCTGCTACCCTGGTATGACTGGACCTGTCTGAGTAGACCCACATAAAGAGATTAGGAGAACAATCCTAACCATATCTACTCAAAAGAAGCCCCACTGTGTTCAATGGGTCTTACTCACAGGAAAGTGTCTTTGGGATTGCAACCTAGGGCTGTAAAGGAGACTAGGATATCAGTGGAGTTGCTGCCACCTGTATCTTTCCCCCTTCCTGCCTTCAACAAATCCTTTACCTGTTGTAGTTGCTATACTGCTGTTAAAAACAGGTCAATTTTGTCAGGTGTTTGACAGTAGCTGCTTGTTGACAGTTCTATTGAAGTTGCAAAATGGTTTTTACTGGTGACATTTGGGATTGTTTAATGCTTTTATATTAGTGAGTTGCCTTCAGAATATTTTAAATAAAAAATACAGATAGAAATAGCACATCCCTTACTGCCTCACCATCATGGGGCAGAGGCAGGACATGAAGAAGAATGCAAATCTTAAAACATTTTGGGCTTTATTTATGATCTGGCTTTATTGTGGTGTTCAGAAGCTCAAGGCTGCTGCAAAAAGCTGGGCATCCATCGAATGGATGCTCTGATTGTACAATGGTCACAGCAGCTTCTCACTGACAACTGCCATTAACAAATGCTGCAGTCAGATGTACCCACACCTAGTTTGGAGCCTGTAAGGTGTGTGGCTCAATCTATTTCCTTGGGCACTAAAACTCCATGAACATCTCAAGTCTCAGTTCAGATCTGATGAGAGTGTCATAATGGCAAAAATATGAACAGGGTGTTTGCTGTCAGTAGTTCCAGTGAGTTACTGGACTGGCCTTTTCAGATGGTTGTTCTCAGCTGCTTCATCTGGAGGTGGGGCTCATAAATGCAATTGGCGCTATAACAGTTTGCATTGCTAATGCTCAAACTCAGGGGATTTGTCAGATCCACCTAGATTTTTTTTTAAATTTCATACTCCTATTCACCATTACCAATTCCTGGAGCAAACAAGTCTTGAGCTTCTGATGTTAGCAAGTCACAGCTGGGGTGCTCTGCTGCCTTGATCAAGGGTGACCTGAGGCCAGCCAATCCACATCAAAGTTGCCAGCACCCAGCCTCCGCCTAAGTTTACAGCTGTGAGTGTTCATTACTGAAAGACACAAGATATACAACAAGGCAGATTCCACATGGCTGGAGCAGAGGATGCTACTTAACTTCTCTGCAGAATATTCAACAGAATACCTTTCAACAGCAGGGAGACAAATGGCATCAGGGCCTTGTATTTTATTGTCACAGTTGTGTTTGAGGAAATGAACTGCACAACAGGGCACGAATATCTGAAGTACCCTTGGAAGGAAATGGGAAACACCTCCTTGTGTGATATGTAGCCATTTCCCCTTTCCTTTTTAATAGCTAAAAATGCATCCACACTACAAGAATGCCATTTAAAAATTTTTATTCACGTTACTGACATTTTATAAGCAGCAGCAAGGAAGAGGCCCTGCTTCCAAGGAAAGTCTCCAACACTAAGAAATTTACCTCTCAAGCACCGAAACCACAAAGCTCATTGGAGCAATGGGTATAGGTGGAGATTATTCTATAAGGAAAGAAAGGTCCTGAGCTCAATCCCGAGTTTTTCAACTTCAAGGCAGAAATGTGTATTAAAAATCTTGAATCACAAAATTCAGAATCAAAGGTTGGCATTTAGGAAAGTTTAATCTTGAGAGTTCCAAAGTTCATGCAGACTGAGAACATCTGTAAATGCCTCATGCATGGTCTAAGGACCCAATCCTATGCATGTCTACTCAGAAGTAAATTCCACAATAGTCGATCAGCAGTTGCTTTTAACCAGAAATGTTCACCGACCTAACTGATTTAAGATCAATTGCATGTTTTAGACCTACTGTTTGAGCTCTATTCAAAAAGCCCATCACATTGTAGACCCTACATGATGAAGATATTAAAAATTTGCTTTTCTTAAACCTTAAAAAGCTTTCATTTTCTTAAAAATAAAAGCTGAGACTGCTGTAAGGTTGAATTGTGTCCCCTCTTCCACAACGTATTCTTGCAGAGTTATAGGAAATCCACACAACTATGGTTCCAGGATTTCTGGCACTGGGACTGGGGAAGATATCTGCCTGAGAAGCAGATTAGGAAGGACAAACAGTAAACGGGCTGGTGAATCAGGCATGAAGAATTTGGTAAATTTCACAGATCTGGTCTACATTTCTTGCCCTTCAAAACTGCAGTGGAAGATCAGAAAGGCTACGGTAGCCTGTCTTTATTCAGGCTACCCAACAAGCCTGAAGCACCCAAGAAGCACCATACCTAAGAAGCACCATAATGTATATGTGCCTTTGCTGCTATTGCTGATTAAAGAACTAAACTCCAACAGCTAGTACTTATGAGGAAGAAAGCAGATGCAACAACAGTATAAAAATGAGGACAAATACCAAATCTCTGCATTATACTCTTGGGGCAGAAGGTTCATCACAACAAAGAAAATCAAACCCTCAAAACCTTTTGTGATGGTCAAGAGAATGTTAAGGCACAATTGAATTCGAAACACTGATGATTTTCTTAGATTGTAATCACAAATTTCTTTTGCTTCTCCCAATCACTAAGACTTGGTGGAGTCAAAGGAAACCAAGGACCAAGGCATACCAAAACCTCATTTGATCTGCAAGTTCAAAAACTGCTTTTGACAATCAAAAAGTGATTCCTTTTGTCAGTTTTCTCTTGTTAACAATTAAGTGCTTCCAATACCAGATTTTGACGTATTACAGACCTGAATACAGACTGAATTTCTGGACTTCCCTTGGTATTTTCACAACAACTCTGCCACCCTTCTTCCCACCCCAAAAAATCAATCAGCAGGAATTTGGCCAGGTCAGACGCTGCAGTCCTCCTCAGAGCTTGGCAATCCTTTGCAGTGAAGTGGTCCCGTGAACTTCTTCCAGCCATTTGATGAGGATTTTGTTCACAGCAGTTGGTCTGCAGGGAAAACGCACCATTGGCAAGGCAGGTATTTTGCTGCACACAAAAGATCTGAACCTGATGCCCAGAAAACACCCACGTCTGTGCCAGAATACATCATGCTAATTCAATGCACACTGTGCAAACATCTACACTAACTTCCTCATTGTGCACTGTATTTTGTATCTGCATTTGTATCTGTTTTCAAGTCAAACTAGGCTTGGGATTTCTCTATGAGAACCAAAGTGGGTAGGCCATTCATTGGTCCATCATTGCTCTTTCCCAGCACCTTTTTGCTCTCCCAAGATCTCCTTTTGGACTGGAGATACAGAAGTCTGAGGCAGGGAGTTCTGTATGCAAAACTCTCTATATCCTCCCCCCCAGACTAAAAAAAAAGCAGGCCTCCGTCAGTCTTGGAAGACTATGGTATCGTGCTCGGCGCTGCATACGCTGCATGCGAAGCACAAAAGCCTGGGTTGGATTGTTATGGAGGATAGGCTGTTACCCAAGCAGCAAATCCCCCCTCTGCACGCCACTGAAATAGTCCAATGGAAAGGCAGAGCCAATACGATTGGATCCAGCTGGCGTCGCAGAGCTAGGCTAAGGGCAGGAGCTCATCCTGTCTTGTGGGGCCGACCTGGGTCTTGAACCCTGGCCTGCTGGTTAACAGGCACAGTATCTTAGCCACTTGTGCCACCCGCAGCCTCCCCTAGACTACTGTCTGATGAACTGACAAGATTCCTGTTAATCTAAAAAGGCTGAAAGTTGATGCTTTTTTCTTTGGGAAAAGCAAGCATGGGTTTTCAAGACAGAATTCTGCATCACTAAAGCAGGTTGTGATAAAAACGATTTGGCCACAGGTGCAGCCATTCAACTCCAGACAATGAGACAATTCCAGCAGTGACCTAAGGTTACAAGCTTCAGGACTCTTGTGGGATCAGGAGAGATATCTGCAAAGGGTCTTGAACAGGTGTTTGAGATGCATTAGGTTAGGATTCAGCCTGAACATAACCCATCATCTCTAGCTCAATAAGGGAACTGTAGAGCATTTTAACATGCTAGCCAAGGAAGCATCTTTGCATACTTGCAGCAAAAACCTGACTCAGTCTCTCCAACTCATGCCATGGCATCTTGAGCCCTGCTTGCCCTGCCCACAGATTATAATGGTTCTGCTCTTCAGTGCTTTGTGGGCCCCTATCCCTCCCTTTCATGGCCATAATCCCAAGGAGCTTCCTGCTTTGTAGTTTTAATACCTCTGTATAAAAACAGAGCAGGGGAGGAAGAGAAAGTCATGTTTGATTCATCCTAGGAATCCAATTGCCTTCTCCTCTTCTCCCCTGTCCCTATTATTCATTGTCCTCTGAAATTTATCACCCTTTGTGTGGAGAAGCTATCAAAAGGCCATTCCATCCAGAAGCTATTTCACTGTACCAGCGTAGTTTTTTTTTTTTACAGCTACTGTGACATTAGAATAGGGTGGCAGTTCAAGAGACACAGATGAGCATTAGGGCAGGAAGCTTGGGTGAGGGAGTGGTAAAGCAGGCAATTTTCTTGAGCAAGTAAGACACTTTTCTCATCCACACATCCCCTCCAAACTTACATAAAAGAAAATGGGTTTAGTGTGCATCTTCCTTTTGACAATCTATAGTTTGTTGTACATGCATATCCTTACCCCCACAGGAAGCAAAAAGTGTCCAGCCAAGAGGCTGACTCTATGTAAGGCTGCTTCCTATATTTACATTCAATGAACAATAAATGGTTGCTAGCCGTGGTCCTACCATCCCCCCTCCAGGCAAACACATCAGCACAGTCAGATTTAAGATGAAGAGTCAGGTTTAAGATGAAGAATTCTGTGATGAAAAGGGATGAGTATGAATTGTATAATTGATGGTTTATGTTACTAATATGCTTTATGTTGACAATGGTGTAATTATTTTTAAACCTTTATTAATAATGTTAAACATGTTTTAAAAGTGAGTGTTTAATGTTCATTATTTGATCTTTTGTTCCAAATAGTATACTGTCTGTTTTGGCATACATAATGGTACCTCGCTTAACAAGTGCCTCACTTAACAAGTGATCCACATAACAAGCAAAAATTTCCTCTAGGATTCTGCCTCATATAACAAGTGTTGCTTCACTTAAAAAGCATGCTCACTGGCAGTTGGGGCAGACGTGCTGGCCGGCAGCTCTTTAAAAAAGTGTCAGGGCTGCCTAGCGCGCCTCCCCATAGCAAAAGCTATGCTGTTCCTTCCGTGCTGTTCCTCCTGTGGCTGGGTGTCTGCTGGGTTGAGGGAGAGAACAGAGGTGGAGAAAAGGAAAGCAGCTCAGGGCTAGCCAGAAGGGAGCAGGGGAGAGAAAGGCTCAGCATGAAGGGGAGGAGAAAGTGGGGAGCGTTGAAAGTGTCTTTAATTGTAGAAGAAAGTGTCTTTGATTGCAGCCTTCTAACCATGTCTACCCAGAAGTAAGCCCCATTGTTTTAAATGGGGCTTACTCCCAGGAAAGTGTGTTGGATTGCAGCCTCCTAACCATGTCTATCCAGAAGTAAGCCCCATTGTGTTAAATGGGTCCTACTCATAGGAAAGTGTCTTTAGGATTGCAGCCTAAGTAGACTTCATAGGATCATGCACATTGAATGCATGTTTTGAATTCAATTCCAGTGTTTTGTCATCATTTTTACATACAGTTAATATTTTATATGAATATTTTTTGAGTTCTGGAACCAATTGTCTGTGTTTCCATTATTTCCTGTGGGAATATCCGCTTCACATAAAAAACATTTCACATAACAAGCATGCTTCTGGAAAGAATTAAACTTGTTATGTGAGGCACCACTGTACGTGAACAGCCCTTCATATACCAATCCTATATGTATATGAAGGGCCCTCCCCTTCTCACAAACCAGCAGATCATTTTTTACAATGTTTTCAAAAAGAAAGCAGCTCCCATTCCTTTCCAGCAATCAAAGCCACTTACTTCTCCATTTGAGTGAAGTGTCCACAGTCTTCAATGTGCCCACGGGTCAGCTGAGGAATCTAGAAAGAATGAAAAGGGGTTAGGCTCAGGGCCAAGGACACCCAAGCAATTCCTCACCTTACATGATGACCCTCAGGATTCCTTATGGGAGTGGGTGACACAGCTGCTAAACTACAGGCTAAAAAGGTTATTTCAGGAACTTCCTTGGATTAAGATTTTCAAGTTAAACAAAAGCAATTAAAAGATTAAGTAGACCTCCCTCTCCTGGGGTTAGAAACACTCTATTCCACAAAGTGTTGGAAGGCAGACCCTTACCTTTCCTCTTCTGTTACAAAGGAATGCAAAGTGTTCATCACAATAGCTTTGAATGGTCTCCCCCTAACTAAAATGAAGCACTTCTAAGCCCTGGAGAGGGAGATTGATTCTTTGCCTGTCTGCAGTATTATCATGGTAAGCAGGCTATTTTTAAACCTAAAGGAACACTTAACTTTTAATTTAATAAACCAAACTCATTCAGGTTGTAATAAAATCACAGGTGAAAAATCTGCTGATAACTAGGTTATACCTGCACATGCAATTCCAGAGCTGTGTCACAGCATCCTCTATAACAGTGGGTCCCAAACCAGGGACTGCAACGCAAAGGACAGTCACATGGAAGTTCGTCATGGTCATGGGAATTATTTGGGTCTTTATTAGGATCATTGCATTGGCATCCTTCAGTCTTGAAAGACTATGGTATCATGCTCTGATTTGAGGTCTTAAGACAGCATCTGGTGTGGCTAAAAAGGCCAATTCGAGAGTGGCAATCCCTTCCACACTGAGGACAAATAAAGTCAGCGAACCGGATTTCGCTGGTTCTGGGTTGTCTCTTTGGTTCAGCCTGCCAAACGAGTGTCTCTTCAAATTGAAGAAGGCCATGCTGTGTCCTTTCCCTCCAAGCTGAACGATCAGAGCTCAAGGTTTCCCAGCTATTGATATCCATTCCCAAGGCCTTTAGATTCCTCTTGCAAATGTCCTTATATCGCAATATATAAATGTCCTTATATATTAGGATCAGGAGCTTTATTATTATGCATAGCCTGTCAGATGTTGGTGACTGGATTAGGCCTACTGAATATCCTTCCCATGAACCGAGGATATTCACAAATAATAAAATAGAAATTTTTTAATTTGTCCCAACTTTGTGGGTCACCAGATAGAGAAATACTGCATTTAGGGTCATGGCAAAAAAAAGAACTGCACAATCCAGAGTAACTTCGGGAGCTCTTACGTCATTATAAGAAAAATTTACTCAGGATTGTTCTATGAATTTTGCATAGGTTTCCACTAGGTGGCGCCGTAACTACATCGACGTAAATGTCTCTTAAGAGTTCCCGTAGTTACCCGTAGATTGTGCAGTTAGTGACCAATGCTCTACAACACCGTGAGGGATATGGAGAACAATGCAGAAAAACAGTGCAGCTTCAGGGGCACCCTTAAATTAGTCTATGGACAGGGTGATCATATGACTAGAAAAACCCGGATTTGTCCAGATTTTTAGCCTCCTGTCCGGGTGCCCTACACTTTGACTTCATTGTCCTACATTTTGGCTTCCTTTTGAAACTTCGCGATAGTGCACAGTCTTTGCCATATGTCTTTGGATCTGTACTGAAGAGCAGAATCCAATGCAAAAATCGGTTTGGAGATATCTCCTTCCTATCAAAAGTAATGGTCAAAAAACCAAAAAACAAAAACAAAAAATACATTTATTTCAAAAGAAATTTCAAAAGAAATTTCTTATTTCAAAAGAAATCTTATTTCAAAAGAAATTTAGAGAGGATCCACTTAAACCTCCCTCCCTTCCTTCTAGCTTTAAACACCTGCATCTGTTTTCAATTCCCCCATAGTTGAAAGGAGCTCTCATAGGATTCCTTCAAGCAGTTTATACTACAGGGAAGAGGCAAGAGAAGATGGCCTGGCTCCATGATGTGCATTCCAGCAAGTTTCCAGCTAGTTTGGGCTGCTAATTGTAGTGGCCAATAAGACTTTTTCACTCACCCAATTCTCCATGTTTTTGCTCATATTTGGATGGAGAACAATGTCTTTCCCAGCAGTGACCATCAAGGCTGGAACCTGGATCTGTGAATTCAGACAGGGAAGGACAACTGTGATGTTTGCTACCATGATTCTAAGAATCTATATAGCTCAGGAATAATTTCATTGGAGAGCTGCAAAATATAGAAAGTTTATACAGGATTATTGTGGAATAAACTTTCGTGGACAAAAGCTATCTGTCAGATGTGTAATGTAACCTGCCCACAGCGTGAAACAGGCACATGTGGGGCAGGGGAGAGTAACTGTCCCAAAGTGTATAACATGACAAGAGCAAAAGTGCAAATGTTACACATGGCCCTCGAGCATGTTATCTTCCTACAGTCAAAAAAAGATTTTACTTACTCAGCTAGAAATTCAGGGTGAATTTGAGCTTTGTACCAAAAAGAGGAATAACTAAAAAGGAAAACATCTGCATCTGAAGGAATAAAGCTGATACAAGTCCCCCTCTCTACCTTTACCTTTCTCCCCTGGGAAGAGGCATACCAGTTCCAATTCTTCTGCATGTTTCGGTACCAGTGCAATGGGCCTCTAAAATATTCAAGGAAACAGAAGCAAAAACGTTACCTGTTGAACGCATTGCAGAACAGCCATGAGTATTATTAACTCTCGGTACCCTTTCCAGTTACCTGAATCCTGATTTCTGAAACTGCTGGATGTAGTACTGAAGCACAGGCTTTGGCAGCAGAGAACTTGAGGGCGGGTCTTCAGGAAGTCCCACTAGCAACCCTCCTATAGCACAAAGAGAAAAACTGATGATTCACAAATGAGGATACTAACATCTCCAAGGAAGAGTCTAAAAATGTACCCTGTGCATGTTTTCTTACAAATGATTCACCAGTGGTATTCCCAGGGGGCCCCTGGGCTCCAGGTACCACCCTCAGGAGGGGTGACACATTAGCGGTGACCAAAATTTAAAAATTGCTAAAATTGTTACAATCCTTTATAATAACCCAATAGTCATATACCATTCGGTGTGTATTTTCCAGCTAAGTCCAATGCAAAAAAAACAGCTTTGAAATATCTTCTTCCTATCAAAAGTTATGTCGAAGAAACAAAAAAAATGTATGAAGCCCTATAAAAAGTGAAACTGAGCCATATCACACCACTAGTTGGCAAATGTGCCTTAGGGTGCAATCCTAACCCTGTCTACTCGGAAGTAAGTCCCATTATATTCAATGGGGCTTACTCCCAGGAAAGTGTGTTTAGGATTGCAGCCTTAGTCTATTGGAAAGGGCAGACTGAGAGGAGTTTAACAACCCCAGAATGATCCTGATCCAATGACCGCAACCACCACAAATCAACTCAGAAGGAAGTCCCTGATAATTGCATTGAGCCCTATGGAAAGTGGAACTGAGCTTCACAGCGCCGTTTACTCATGAGAAAGCAAAGGTGCCTTGACTCATATTCATGACAGGCACAGAGGACTGCAAGGTCCCAATCTACTGAAAGTGGAGCTCAACAAGTGCTCCAAAAAGCAACCTCATCCCCTCACCCCCAAAAGTATAACTAGTTTAACTGGTAATGAGATTTTTAAATATAGGTCTAGAAAGGGAAGATATGCAAACTGAGTAGCTGGAGTAATAATGTGGAAGGGAGGAGAAAAAGTGAGAGAAGGAAAGGGAATCTTTCAACCAACTCCAAACTGAGAGAGTCATCACTCATCCCAGTGATCAGTTCTTGTCCAATGAGGGATTCTGAAATTTTATTTATGTACTAGTAACAGTCCGCACCTGTTGCTTGTGGAAGTACACTATAACAAAATTTAACAGTAAAATACCCCATCCCTTTCCAGCATCTCAACTACCCTCCTCAATGGTTCTCCTCAATTCTCCCTCCCCACTAGCCTCTTCTCAGCCTGGCCTTCCTCACAGTTGAGATTCCATTAGTTTCCATTATTCACTCTTTCTAGTGCCAGAGGGTTGAATAGCATTGGACCTACTAACACACAGGTTAACACTTTTATGTAGATAGAAATGTTGGAACTGACTGGAGAGGAGCTCTTTACAAGAAGGAGCAAACCTGGAAGTTGAAGATAGAGGGGACAGAATTCCATGGCAAACATTCCCGTTCCTCCATGGACAGCCCAATTCCTTACCTCGCTTCTGCACATTGGAGAGATCAAGCGATAGTCCCTCCATCTTGTCCTGTAGGGAAAGAATCCTTGAAAGTAAGCATGAGGTGCTAGCACCAAGATAGCATGTACTCCAGATGCAAAATTAATTTCATGGTCTTCAAAAAACAATACAGCTAACACCAGCAATTTATTCTGAGGTAGCATTTCTTAAATACATCATCCTTAAGAACAAAAGAAGAGCCTCCACAGGATCAGGCTAAAGGCCCATCTAGTCCAGCTTCCTGTATCACACAACAGCTCACCACATAGGACAGGAAGCACATATGACACCTGCATCCAAGGTGTCCCTGTCCTTTTCTCTAGGAATTTGTCCAATCCCTTCTTAAAGGCATTGAGGCTAGATGCCACCACATCATCCTGTGGTAGGGAGTTCCAAAAACTAACTACACAAGGTTGTACACAAGGTTTCTCTTATCCGTCCTAACCCTCCCAACATTCAGTTTAGTTGATGTCCTCTAGTTCCGGTGTTATGCGAAAGGAGAAAAAAGCATCTCTCTCTCTCTACTCTATCCATCCCTTGCATAATTTTGTATTTCACAATCATGTCTCCCCTCAAGTGCCTCTTCTTTAGACCGAAGAGCCCCCCAAACTGTAGCCTGCAGAATGATGCATCAGTAGCTTTTTATTTCTGGACTTACATGAGAGCTTCTAAGTGGCTTGAAGTATTGAAAAATGCAGGAAAAAGTAGATACAGGACATACACCATGCTCAATTACTTCCATAGGGGAATAAAATTCCCACTAGGCCTATAGTCTCCCTCCAGCTGTGGATTATTAATTAGGCATTATTTATTTATTGCTCTCCCTTCTCATTCCACAGCAAGTGTCCAAGGTGGCTTACAAAGCTTTTATATTTTTGACCCTGCAACATCGTGAGGTAGGGAAGGCTGAGAGTGAGCACCTAGCCCAAGGTTACGCAGGAAGCTTCATGGCATTGCCTTCACCCATTTTAACAAACTTCCTCATAGCCTTAAGGGCTAGATTTTAAGATTGTAAGAGGCAGTTTTAGGTAGTCCAATTGTACAACCCATTTTGACTTATGGAACTTCTCTGAGCGTGTAACAAAAACAAAAAAACTATACAGCCCCAAACACGGCCAGAGGCAATACCTTACTCAAGGCTATGCCACCCACTCTGCGGGAATCTGGTATGCGAGACATATCCACAAATCTTCCAGTAAGTTTCATCTATACACAAGCCATCTCCCAAAATATCTTGATTGGAAATGTCATTTGGTGGCTTGCCTCTCCCTTAAGCACTTGTGATCATGTCCGCCTCATTCCATTACATGCCATAGCCAAGTGTGCAGAGAGCTAACCTCCTTCCTGGTTGAGCGGATCATTATCTTCAAGGTCTGACTTGGGTTCTTTTCCAGTTCAGCCTCTGCAACACCCTGGAGTTGGGGGGGGGGTGGAGAAATCAAAACAGAAACAATAAGGAAGTTGCTGCTCTTCATTGGGCTGGAATGGAGGCTAAAGAGAAACATGTTCCCATGCCTAAAGTTGAAGGAGCCCTCTATACAAGTAGGGCCCACTATTACGGGGGTCCTGGGTCAACTGCTGCTTAAGCCCCCAATTTCCTCAGTCTGGTCAGCCAAATTCCCATTATCTATATAGCATCCACTATCACTGTGTGGCATTTCGCACAGCGTGAAAGAATTCTGCCACATCCATGATTCACATGAGCATCCATTCACTCTCTATTTTCCTTCTTTGTGAAAGCTCCAGTTTCAGTCTGTAATTCATCTTTGCTTGTTGCAAGCCATCTAAATTGGTAGCCAAGCTTCAAATGTGTATTCAAAGCTAAGTTGAATGGATCACATCAATCAATACATTAAAACTTGGCTGCATTTTTGTTCCTGTAGGCCCGGATTCTGCACCATAACCTCCCTTCTCTCAGAAGTAAGGGCAATGTGGGACTACAGTTTGAAGAGCAAGAGACTTTGTGGCCTTGTCTCTCCTTTCATGAGCTTTGTACAGCTGCCACCAGAGAGATAAAAGGGCATTTCTGTCTCCTTGCAATTAAAGTGCTCCGTTGATTCCGTTTTGTTTAAGCAGCTAAGAAGAAAAAGAAACAATAGATGAAAAATGTGCATTTCCGGAGATACAAATGTCTCCATAAAGCAACCCAGAAGTCACGCGCACTTAGCTCCGACAGCCTCATTAGTCATAAGGAGCAATGCTTTCCAGTGGCATCCTCATACCCAGCACTTTTCTTTTTTGGTGCTGGGAGAAATCCACATGTTTGCCCCAACTTTTCACTGCAGTTTTGAGAAACTGTGAAATTTGCCTAAGATGAAAAGAAAATGCACACCCCAGCCAAAAGATATTCTTTCTTTGTCCCCCAAGGGGACAAAGAGGTCAGACTGTTTCCACAGACGCTTAAGAACTGTGGAATATACAATGGTCCCTCCTTACCTACTGCATCAGCATCCATGGATTCCACCATCTGCAATCCCACAGCACTTTGGTATTTTCAGAAGTCTGGCTTGTCTGGGCTACAGTTCCTCAGGATTTGAGGTGAAGGGTTTTTTTGGCCTGTCATGGAGATTCTGCCAAAGACTGACCCTGGACTCTTCTGCAGAGACAGCTTAAACTCTGCTCCCAAGTTCAACTTTTGCCATTCAGTTTAGAATCTTCCAGCATTAGACTTCACTCAAAGGTATCAGGGCACAGGTGGGCCCTTTCCCCATTTGGCAAGGTGCTGCCATCTCAAGGTGGTCTGAGAATCAGGAGATATGGCAATTCAAGGAGTGTTGTGCACACTAATCGAGTGTACCTTTTAAGTACACTAATTTAGGCTGCTAACCTCCATTTAGGCTGGTATAAGCCCCGACGTAAGTCCTTTGCTGATCTGGGGTTGTCACAAAAGTGTGTAAGGCACTTCAGCCCCACTCCTGGGGGAGGAATTTAGGCCAGTGCACAGACATATGCCAACCTTCCCATACCACCTTGGGAAGATACGCCAGGTGAGTTAGGGTGGCCTAAATTGGTTATGATTGTGCCCGAGTGCCCAGAGGAAAGATTGTGACTCAGTAGTAAAGCATCTCTTTGCATGCATAAGGTTGCAGGTTCAATCCCTAAGAAGGGCTGAAAGAAATCCTACTTGAAACCCTGGGAGCTGCAGCTAGTGTATTTTGACAAGACTGACTGAGATAGCCCAAGGCAGTCATAAAGCAAGACTGACCATAAGGCAGCTTCCTATGGTCCAGTGAAATTACTCATCATGTCATGTGCTAAAAACCTTGACAAAGGTTCAGACATATTGTATCCAGTGCATTCCCCTTATCCATCAATCTCATTACCAAGATGGAATTAAGCATACTTTGGTATGACTTGCTTTTAACTACTGATTAACAATATATTTTTAAGTACACCCCATGCATGATAGTGGAGATAACCAATAAACAAAAATAAGATTGTGCCAACTGCAGGTTTTATACTTTCTCATCACTCTTATTTTGACAGAGTCAGTCAGCTGTAATTTCCAATTGCCTGAATGCAGCTGGATCATCAGGCCTGCCATTTGCTATCCATTTTCTGCTCACAGTGAATAATGGGGCCCTGACTTTCAAAATTAAATTGGATTACTGCTGTACTCTAGTGCAGATGTGATTCAGTGCCCGACCTCAGCATTATTTCTTTCAAACCTAGCAAGTTGAATTGCTGATGTAGAATTCTTGGCAATACATAGGCTGGATGGACATTGGAGAGCAACTGAAAATCTTTGTGAAGACAGACTTACCAATTCATCTTTTCTGAGAGGCAGTGTTTGGATGTGTTTACAGTGTCGACATCCAACCTGCACCCCTTTCACTTGTCACTTGGAAACAAGTGCCTACAGAGGTACACCCAAAGAAAATCATGCAATAGGATGCAGTCTTCAGTGTTATGAATAAGGGGGGGGGGTAACCTTGCTCTAACATTAATAAACCTCTCCTTTAATATTGGCCCTTCCTTAACAATTCATCAGCGGGGAACCTCTGAACCAAGGACTAGTAAAGAGTTTCCGTGGGTCCCTTTTATCTTGGAATGAAGGAAGCAATACTTAAAGTGCAAAAGAAAGGTTTGTTTTTATCTTTAATTGGCTACTCCTTCTACCATGTGCTCGCAAGCACTCATAAAAATAGATACCAAGCACAGTAACAGGAAAAATAAAGAAATCTCATTAGACTCCCCTTACCAGCAGCATTTCGCCTTGGCCTCTTCCAACTCTCCAACTCCTCCCTGGATTCATAAAGGGACTCTCCTTCCTCCCCAGGTGTAAGTAATCAGACCAGAATATTGCCTTGATTACTGTCTCCCTGGCCTATAAATTCTTTTTCTGTAACATTCAGGTAGCATTCAATCTGGAATCCCTAAGAGTAGGGCTGGCAAACTACTGAATCTTTGGGGAAGCCATTGTGCTCTCCAGGCAATTAGAATAGGGATCAGAAAGATGCTGCCGAGAACTTGACTGATACAATCATGATTACTCACTGCACTGACCAAAAAATGTTGCTGTTGCTTAATGCCTGTGGATTTACAGAATAAGCCACTCACCTGCTGGAATGGGGTCTTGAGAAATAGGCTGCAAACCTAGAGACACTTTCCTGGGAGTAAGAGCCATCGAACACAATGGGGCTTACTTTTGAGTAAACATGATTTTTGGACTGTGCTCAAAGTATTCTGTGAATGTGTGGGTTTGAATAAGAGGGAAGCAGAAACCCCAATCCTAACCCTTTTCCAGTGCTGATGAAATTGCAATGCTGCTCAGAGTAAGAGAGAGAGAGAGAGATTGAAGTGTAGAATCATTCATATCTTTTGGGAACAATTCTCCATCAAAGAGCAACAACAAAAAAACCTAAAGATTTTTAAGTGTTATTAACATTTGGCAAGGACTCAGAGATCGTGGCCCAAACTTTGCCCATCTCTAATAAAGACCATTTTTAAACACAGTTTTCTTCAGTGCCTCCTCTAGGAGAAGTGACAGGTGTTTTTTTTTCTTAAAACAAACAATGATGTCTCTTCCAAAGGGGTTAAACACACCACAGAGGGAATAGGAAATGCATTCACATAATATACAGTATGCCTGCTATAAGAGCCTACGAAAGGCAATACAGTGAGCAGCAACAGGGTGGTTTCAATAATTCATTCCTTTAATCACAACAGTGAGCATGGCAAGAGAATGACAAGGAAATGCACTTTGAATGCCTGGAAATCACTTCCAGTTAGGCTTCATTTCTTCCTCTCAATGTGCTTAAGGAAAAAAAGAAGAGCCTGCTGGATTCTGCACAAGTGATAAAACTTCAGGACTTCGTCTTCAAGCAACAAAGAACTCTCTACTCCCAAAAATCACTGAATTTGCACAGAACTTCAATCAGAAGCAGAGCTAGTCAGGCTACACTGGAATATAAGAAGTTACGGCTCCTGCAAAAATAAAATATTGGCCTTGTTGCTTGGCAAGCAAACATTCTGAGGTTTCTACAAGATAGGATTCAAGTTCAAATGCAAAATTCTCTCTGCAGCATCACTAACATTCAAGTCTCTTCCCCAGTTATATACCAACAACAATTAAATTATGCAAACATAGACTGGGAGAGATTGTCTAGTTGAATGGGATGTCACAGTACATGTGTTTTGCTCTGTCAAATTCATCTCCAGTTATGCTGGGATCAGGATGACTGTATTTTCCTTTACTGCTTTTCTCTATCTTAAAAAGGATCTTGGATACCAATTAGCACCAAAAGATTCAGGTTTTGGAGGTGAAGTGGAGGTCCCTTCACCTGCTTCTCTGGCATAGTGCTATCCAAGACCCTGACCACATTACACAATTGTAACATTGTTTGCAGGGGCTTCCTTTGTTCCACCATTCATCACTGGCATCCTTCAGTCTCGAAAGACTATGGTATCATGCTCTGATTGGAGGTCCTGAAACAACATCTAGTGTGGCTAAAAAGGCCAATTCGAGAGTGGCAATTCCTTCCACACTGAGGACAAATAAATTCCGTCCCCTGCCCAGGCCCTGGGTTTTGCTGCTTTCGGGTCTGTCTCTTTGCTTTAGCCTGCCGAACAAGTGTCTCTTCCAGTTGGAGAAGGCTATATGCTGGGTCTTTTGCTTCCATGCTGATGACTGGAGGTCAAGGTTTCCCAGCTGTTGATGTCCATTCCCAAGGCCTTTAGATCCCTCCTGCAGATGTCTTTGTATCGCAGCTGTGGTCTCCCTCTAGGGTGCACTAGTTCTCCATATAGGAGATCTTTTGGAATCCGACCATCAGCCATTCTCACCACATGCCCAAGCCAGCGCAGACGCCGCTGTTTCAGAAGTGTGAACATGCTAGAGATTCCAGCATGTTCCAAGACAAGAGTTGGATCAGATCATAGTTCTTGGCCTGCTTGTCTAGGTCGTTTTGGCATTGGGAAGATGAATGAAAATGGCCAAAGCTTGCTGGAGTTTTGCTGCTATTATGATTTTTGTGTTAGCAATACGTTCTTTAACACAAAGCCTCAACACAGAGTGTCTTGGCGACACCCAAGATCGAAGCATTGGCATCAGCTTGACTTGATCCTCACCAGGCGCTCCAGCCTTCCCAGCATTAAGATCACACGTAGCTATCAGAGTGCTGACTGCAATACAGACCACTCCTTGGTGTGCAGCAGAGTAAAATTACAAGCAAAGAGGCTGCATCACTCAAAGAAGGAAGGAAGACCACAAATCAATATCAGCAAGACCCGCAGTCTGGAAAAAGTGTTGGAATTTGACTAAGCACTCGAGAAAATTCTCCCGGGCCCGGCTGAAGCAAACGCTTCTGAACAATGGGAACATTTCAAGAATGCTGTTTATACTACCGCCTTGTCAGTTTTTGGTAAGCAGGTTAGAAAGACAGCAGATTGATTTGAAGCACACTCGGAGGAGCTGACGCCAGCCCTTGAGGAAAAGAGGAGAGCTCTAATAGCATATAAAGCCTGTTCTAGTGAGTGCAACCTTCAAGCCCTGCGAGCAGGATGACATAGATGTTCAGGTGTGCACTGGTAGGATTGGGAAAGGGCACATGTTGGGTGGCGAAACTGAATGTTCAGGTGGCAGAGCAGTTTGATCACCTCTCCTAAAGAGGTAGCAAGGGCTCTTGTATGCTCAGATCTTGAAATCTTCTTGAGGCACAAAGAAAATGAGATCACCAGCCCAAACTCAGACTCCAGACTAGGTTCTGGCATAACAGTAATCCACACTCACTGGTTTCTGGAAGTAGAGTTGATAATCAAAGACAGGAATAGCTCTTATCCTCTCCATTACATCCACACCAGGTTCTGAAGGCCTGTAGGGTGTATTCAGGCTGGCCACTGCCCTAAAAACATAGAGCACATATATGGAACTTCAACTTCTCCATACTGGAGGAATGGACAACAAAATGGCACTTTAAAGTTAAGTAAATGTAAAATCAAATATATTACAACAATGAATAAAAATTTTACATATTGGCTAACAGACTCTGAGCTTTCTGGGTCAGATCAAGAGAGATCTTGGGGTGCTGGTGGATAGCGCGACGAAAGTATTAACCCAATGTGTGATGGTGGAGGAGAAGGCTAACTCTACGTTTGGGGTCATTAGAAAGGTATTGAGAATAAAACAGCTAATATTATAATGCCATTGTACAAATCAATGGTAAGGCCGCATCTGGTATATTGCGTCCAGTTCTGGTCTCCACATCTCAAAATGATATAGTGGAAATGGAAAAGGTGCAGAGGATAATGATGAAAATTATTACTAGGCTGGGGCACCTCTCTTATGAGGAAAGCCTGCAGCATTTGGGGCTCTTGAAAGTGGCGCCCGAGGGGGGACATGACTGAGGCAAACAAATTATGCAAAATGCTCTTTTCCTATCACGCAACATCAGAATTAGGAAATATCCATTAAAATTGAGTGTTGGGAAAGTAAGGCCAGATAAAATAAAATATTCATTTACCCAACAAATAATTAAGTCTGTGGAACTCCTTGCCACAGGATATGCTGATGGCATCTAGCCTATGTGCCTTTAAGTAGGAACAGAACAAGTTTTTGGAGGAAAAATCCAACATGGACTACTAGCCATGACGGGCGTGTATGACCTCCTTTCTTTAGATGTGGGCTAACATAGAATACCAGTTGCAGGGGATGCAGGTCTCCTGTAGAAATGAGTGCTCTCTGAAGTATTTGGTGGGCCATATGAGATACAGAAAGCGGGGCCTTTGCTTCTTAGGCTGTGCCTTCTGTTTGTGCTCCACTTTGTTTCCACTACTGATGTTCTTTTATGGGTTTATTATTTTTAATTTTTACTATTGTTTTATTCAAAGCATTTTTAGATGTTATATTTGTAAACTGCTGTAGATAAATTCATTTAAATGAACAATTACACGAGTGTTCAATCCAATGTTGCCACAATCTCAAACGTGCACATCCTACAAAGAAGCCACACATTAATCCCAATAAAACAGCCAGCTTACCTGACCCGCTCTGGGTAGAAAAGTGCCATGTTCCATACAGTGGCTCCACCCGAATCGTGGCCAATGAAGACAGCTTGGGAGATGCCCTAAAGGAATAAGCATTGTCACAGGAGTTAAAAAGATGCTTTTGTACTGGCTTGTTCTTGCCATGGTGTAAGAACCAAAGGGAGAAAGATAAGATATACTTTTTTCTTGTCCTTTTGATCCAAGTCCTTCTCTGTTTCTGTCTTAGCAGAAAGGCTCCATCTGGATAAAGTTGGATCTTCAGTATCAAGGTGGCCCTTGACCCTACCATGTTTAGGACAAAGCGCTGAGACACAGAGATAATGCAGCTGAAGCAAAGGTGAGACATCTTACGCCAGACAAAGGTGTGACTGCTGCATTTTGCACCAGCTTAATGTTCCAAAGGTTTTTCAAGGTCAGTATTATACAAAGAAAATGTGTGGTGACTTAAGCATGCATCAGATTCACTTGAGACTGAAAAGAAATGTGCCAAAAAAGGCTGAATCAAGCATGAAAATGGTCAATTTTGCCATTGATCATGAAAATTTCACAAAAAGCTGTCAAAATTGTTGGGAAAATGGGGATGAGTGCGACTATGACTATTCTCAGATGACTACAGGTCTCTTGGAATTTTTTTATCCTTATCTTCAAACTTACTTTTTGTTCTCCCCCACCCCAGCTGCCTTGTTGAGCAAATGGTGCTCACCCTTCCCCCAAATAACTGAAATGTCACAAGCATTCTGCAATAATACTAATAAAAATACTAAGACTTGGGTTGACCTCCTGGCACGATGGCCTTGTGTTTGAATTGGAATGGAAAAGGATGGCAGCACAGAAGTGGGTCAATAAATGAACACATATATATGTAGGGGGAAAACACTGAGATCTCAGACAGAAGTACAGCGTCCAACAGCAGCAGGTTCAGCTTCACCAAGATGGAGTCCCAGCAGTTAAGGCACTGAAATTGTCAAGGCACACCATCCAATTGACAAGGCACACCAGACTGTTCAAATCCCACAATTTTCCTATTAATGAATGTTGATCCCCAAATTCCCATGGCACACCTGAGGACTATCCTTGGCATACTGGTTGAAAATCACTGCTTCTACACATCCCAATTTTTAAAAATAGCAAAATATACAGACAAAAACACAAAAATGGGTGTTATTGGCAAAATTGCTGGGTCCTTTTTACTGTGAAAAAAATTGTTCCCTACTTAGAAAATTGATCCCTACTGCCGAAGTCTATCACCAAGTCTGTTAATTCTATCAGGTGCAACATGCTTGTGCTGACCCTGGATGCCAAGCCCCAATTCTAAGAATAATTTCTTGGAAAAAATGGAACTCTCTCCTTGGTTGAAACTACAAAGCAGAAAACCTTTGCACCCTGGCACAGAATCACTCCAGCTCCCAGGGAACACCTGGCCAATTTATCTCAAAAAGAGAGAAAAAGAAACATTAAACATTCCAATTCCAAGTGGCCAAGCCCTTGCTCAACTTAAAAGGTCTGTTACTGCTTTTCAATGCCATCTGTTTGCGCAAGATATGGTTTCCTATACAGGAATCTCTACCAATCTCTTTCCTTGCCTTTTCCAAAAGGGCAGAACAACAAAAGCAGCAGTCTACACCACTTTTGGCTTATTCTATGTGTGGTTTTCTTGGAGCTCTAAATATGTCTGGATTCTTGGGAAAAAGCTTGGTTCCTTCTGAGTGGCATGGCCAGCTTTAATGAGAGGCAATTCTAAACCAATACCTATGAGCAGCACCTTGGACGGGGCAAGCCATATACTTAAGTAGCCACTCGAAAATGTTTCCTTTTCCCTGTACTGAATCTGGGGAGCTGAGAGAGAGTGGCTAGCCCAAGGCCACTGACTAAGTTCAGACTGGAGATAAGATTCCAACAAGAGAAGTCCGAGTCACACCTCATTCTCTTAAGCCAGTGTGGAACATCCATGCTTAAAGCCATCATGACAAATAGCCATTGAGAGACCTGTCATCCATGAATTCAAAAAATTATTGATGCACTGTGTTATGTCATGTTCTTTTGCCTGTTCTAAATCTGCTGCCCATCAAATTCACTGAATTATCCTGAGGTGCTAGTAGTACAAAAAGGAGAACATTCTTTGCATTATCCAGCATACTTTATAAACCTCTGCCCTCCCCATCCATCTGTCCCTGTCCCCATCCTTCCCCCCTGAACTAAAACTCCCCAAACTCCTTCAAATGGTTATGGGAAGATTCCTAAACCCTGTTCATTTTGGCTATTTTTGCTACACTTTTTCCAGTTGTATGACATTCTTTTTGAGCTGGGGCAACCATAATCATAAAAGTATTCCAACTGCAGCCTCACCATGGGCTTGAGGTATTATCGGCCTGCTGTTGGAAGAGCTGGGAGAAGTTGAATTGCTTGCCCCATGATCCTGTATTGTCCACTTCATTCTGAAGACTACAGTGGCGCCTCACGTAACAGAATTAATTCGTTCCAGAGGCAGTTTCTTTACATGAAACTTCCTTTACGTGAAGCAGATTTTCCCATAGGAAATAATGGAAACTCAGATGATTGGTTCCACAACCCCAAAAATATTCATATAAAAGTATTAACTGGATATAAAAATGATGACAAAGCACTGGAATTAAATTCAAAACATGCATTCAATGTGCATGATCTTATGAAGTCTACTTAGGCTGCAATCCTGAAGACACTTTCCTGGGAGTAAGACCCATTTAACACAATGGGGCTTACTTCTGGGTAGACATGGTGAGGAGGCTGCAATCCAAGACACCTTCAAAGTGTCTCCCCACTTTCTCCTTCTCTCCATCCTGAGCCTCTCTCCCCTGCTCCCTTCTGGCTAGCCCTGAGCTGCTTCCCTCTTCTCCACTGCTCTTCTCTCCCTCCGCCCAGCAGACGCCCGGCCACAGGAGGAACAGCGCAGAAGTGTTGCTTTCACTATGGGCAGGTGCGCTAGGCAGCCCTCACGCATTTTAAACAGGCTGCCGGCCAGCGTGTCTGCCCCAACTGCCAACAAATGTTTTCTTTACGTGAAGCACTTTCTTTACGTGAAGCAGAATCCTGGAGAAATTTTTGTTTGTTACGTGAAACATACAAACTCGTACTTTACGTGAGGCGCCACTGTATTTGAAACTTTTAGACCCACTGTTGTGCTCATAGATTGCCAGGAGAGTGAGATCTGTATCCCCACAGCTGGTGCCCCACACTTAGTAGAAAAGGAAGCTGCCCTGCTGGAGCTACTAATAAAGAACAGCAGATCAAGATTTGGAACACATGTGGATAGTTAACTACCGGTATTATAATTATTATTTGTATCAGAAACTATAACTGCTATTTTATATATGCAAATGCAGATGCCCTGAGGTGTGCGTGTGGAAGGGATACACTGCCACAGAAGGAGTGTATCCTTCTGTGCCACAGAAGGAGTGTATCTTATCCCTCAAGTGTGTAGTAACTCAAAGAACAAGAAAGTCTTCTAAAGTGAATCTTACAAAAGAATGTTACCCACTATCCAGAGAGAGCAAGATCTACAGTGCCATCAGCTCCCATCAACCTCCAGCAGTGGATGTTTCAAATTCTCCCTGTGTGGCAGAACCATACTTATGCTGTAACAGACCCTGCTAGGTCTGGTATAGCAAATTTTTCTGTGATTGAACAATGTGAAGCCATTCAAATAACCGCACAATGCATTACACAAAGGAAGATATAAAATGTATCAATTCCAAAGTTGTAATAAGCAATTTTGGAGGGCTGGAGACAATAAGTATCCTTCGCAATGGAAACCATATTTCTAAAACATTTCTAAAAAAATTTAGAAACACAAGAAAAAAATTTCTAAAACACAAGAACAAGCTAGAAACTAGTGGGCAAGAATGTTTGAAAGTATTTGATTAAGCTTTCTTACAATAACAATCAAATTAAAACAATCTGCACTCTTTGGCCCAAATATGGAAAGGCTGGTTACTTTCCCACAAAGTAAAGCCAGAGTGCATTGCCATACCATACCATGCCACTTTGGCTGAAAGGCTAGAACATTTACAAATTTTCCAATGTCTGCTGCCAACATGCAAGAAAACAGTAAGGAAAGGAGAATATTTCCAGGAGAGATGCGGCAGCAAACTTTCTCATTTCAGCCCCTTTCTCCTATCTGCTTTTCCCTATTTCACCACTATATACCACAAGGGTGTGGGTTGTGGGTGGCCCAAGGGTGTGGGCTGTTGGTGGCCTAAGTGTTTGTGCCTGTAAACCAGAAGGCCAAGGTTCAAGATCCAGGTCCCCACAAGCCAGGGTGAGCTCCTGTCCCTAGCACCGCTCTGCGACGCAGCTGGAACCAATTGTATCGGCTCTGCCGTTCCATTGGACTATCAGTGGCATGGAGAGGGGGGATTTGCTGCTTGGGTAACAGCCTACCCTCCATATCAATCTACCTAGGCCTTTGTGCTTCACATGCAGCGTCGAGCATGATACCATAGTCTTTCAAGACTGATGGATGCCAAGTTTATACTACTAGGGAAAGCTGCATGTGGGATACTGCGCTGTTGAGGTTAGGAGTTTTAGGGAATGTAGGACAAATGGTCAACAATCTGTCTGCTGTATCCAGACAAGGGCAAAAATGGAAAATATGTTGCAGCAGACCTTTGCTGAAGTTATCAGAAGGAACAAATAATGGTTATCAAATAAGGACATTGTAAAAGAATACTTGACAGGGATATCCATCTCCTGATTGTCAAGAAAGTCAAGGGATATTCCCCCCTCCTTGAAGGGAAAAAACTTCCTGCCCATTGACACTAATTTGCACGAAGATGAAATATGCTCTGCTAAGTGTGTAGATTTCCCACTTGACAACCAGGACTTGGGAACTGATGCTGGGAGATATTCAGAGATACGGATACCTAAATATGCTAGGAGATACAGAGAGCCCAACGATCCAGCACAAATCTCAGTGTGCATCTCTGAAGCAGCTCAGAGACAAGGGTAATTCTGCAAAGGTGTCCTGATGCTCAACCGGTGGTCCACTTGCATTTTGCCTCATCTAAAATGCCTCATCTAATTAGGAAGCTGAGGCAGTAGCTTCAACATGCCATTTGGTTGGTGTGTCGCTTCTGTTGGTGCTTCTGTTGGTTACTCCTGCTAACTGATAGCAAGCCTCATTAATCCAGTCAGGAAGAATTTCCAGGAAGGACTCCATCTTTGTAGTGCCCCATAACTGAAAGATGGGAGCTCTCCAAGTGGCACGTCTAGAGAATTATATCCACCAATAAACTCAAAAGCTGAGAGGGATTGCAAAGATTTACCCTAGCTTCCTTTCAGGGAGAGAAAGCGAAGGTAAGTTTACCCAATGAAAAAAAAATCTAAGAACAGCACAAGAGAACATTTCCTCTGAAAGGGTGCAATAAAGAAGCACACAAGCGAACATTTCGTAATCTTTGGCCATTTTAAATATGGCCTCCTTCAATGTTGAAATACACCCCGTTTCTGGACAGATGCCCAAAAGCAGTTATGTTTTGACATACACCAAATGGAACAACTGGAGCTGAACCAGTATTCTGAAATACGACTAGATTAATCCAGGACAGCAAGCAATATGGAGAGTTCAGAGGAACAGACAAGAAATGCAATGTGCTGAGAAAAACCCAGCAGCCACTGGGAAGCACTGGGAAATTATGTTCAACAATGGAGTTGACGCTACTTTGGAAATGAAGTTTCCCTCATTTCCAAAGTTCTAGACTACTACAAAAATCAGTACGTGAAAAAAGGATTGTCACTAAAGAACATCTACTCAGTGTGAAGCACCAAAAAGTAGCAGACCCAGCATTAGACACTTGGAAAGTGACTGAAAATTAGACAGCCAGCATCCAAAATGATTTTTCTTAAGAGCATTTGAGTCTTCTGAATTTAGAAGAAAAAAATATGGCCAAGGGTGGAGGTCTTACTGTCTGCCAAGTATTAAGAATGTAGAGAGCAAAAAAGGTTTACTTCATCTCAAAATGCTGCAGCCTTGCAGTTATCCAACAACCACAACAGGCAACAAAACTCCAAGTGGAAAGGACTTTCTCATGCAACACATGGCTCGTGGATGGGATTTACTACTACAAGGCACAGTGACAGACATTGGCTTAGGTTGTTCAAGAACTAAGACTGCCCGGCTTAATGCACTACCCTCAGCAGTCCAGAAGGGACGGTATATAAAGATCCCCTGGACAGAACGTTTTTGCCCATGTGGTATGGACCAATAGAAACCACCGAACATGTTCTGCTGAGGTGTTCTTATTACAAGGAAGTACGTGAGGAGCTTGTTTCCTCTTGGATTAGCAGAGTCCCCAGTTGTAAGAGCAACAGTGTTGTTGTCGGATTACAACCCCAGGATAAGGGCTCAGTGTTGCCAAATTTCTTACAGTTGCTATGGGCATTAGGAAAAGAATCCTAAAAGCGGTCAAACCTGGTAGTTAGAGCATAGTTCGCTAGTCATTTTGGTAATGATCAAGGGGAGATGCTTTGTTGCTGATGTTTCGCTGATGTTGATGGTTATTTTAGAGCTGTCTTTTACATGGGATCATAATTTTGTTGTATATTCCCTATATTTGTATGTTTTTATACATTTTGATTATTTGTGGCTGGTCTTCAGACCTTAATAAAGTTTTATTATTGTTATTATAAGAACTAAGACTGCAATCCAACCTTACCTAAGAGAAAGCCCCGCTTATTATAATGGGACTTACTTTCAAGTTGACATGCATAGGATTGGCTCAAAGAAAGAGCCAGCATAGAGTGTGAGATATCATACAGAGGATCACCAAAATATCCCTGCTCAACAGGAGCAGAACTCTGACTAGCAGGTTCTGGTGCCCTTAGCCTCACTCACCATCTGGTGAGTTTCATGGAAGCATCTTGTGGGTTACCAGCATCTTACCAGGGTTACCAGCATCTTTCAACTGGTTCTGGTTTATACCTTCTCCATCTTCTGCTCCTCCCACCAGTAAAAAAACGACATTATCTTACAAGTCTTGCTTGTTGATTTTTGTTATTATATTTATACTCTATCTTTCCCCACTCATGGAAATCCAAGGTGAGGATCAGTGATGGGATTCAAAGAAATTAACAACCGGCTCTATGTCCATCTGGCATCCACTTTTAAATGGCTATTTTTAAACTTTATATGTCCTATCTCTTGTTAACCGGTTCTATAGAGTAGGTGCAAACCTGCTGGATCCCACCACTGGTGAGGATCCAAGGTGATAATCCAGCCAAAAACTGAACATATACCTATTTGCTTAACTTCAACAATATTGCTGGATCATATGCTCCCAAAACAGGTCCCATAACTCCTGATCATCCACTTGCCAAGCCAATGTCTCCCAGAACACTGAAGACATACCATAATAACACATCTCTAGGAAGAGGACTCTTTCATGGACTAGCACGGGGTTCTCAAAATATTTTGGCAGGAGGCCCACATCATTTCTCTGACATGGTGTTGGGGGCCAGAAAACTAATTTACATTTCAAATTTGAATAAATTTGCATAAATTTACATATAAAAATGTATTGGAGTGGATTACAAGGCTTGCCCAGGAGCCTGATAGAATGGTTTTGCTGGGAGCCACATTGAGGCTTGCTGAGTGCTGCATCTAGCTCTGAACCAAGGTTTGGAAACCCCTGGACTAGAAGAAGGCCCACTTTGCTGGATGGGTCACTCTCATTTGGCAGATACAGAGTTAGAAACAAATGGGGGAAATGTGAAGGGAGTAGTCCTTGAAAGCAGTGGTTTTCATGGATGGAAGTCAGCTAACATTATCACATGAAGGAAAGGGATGAGTCACACAGACAATTGTAGCATAGTTAAGTTGCTTGATTTGCTGAGTTCATCAACTCAAAACACAATCCTAACCAGTTTAAACTTTTACAACTCACCAATCTCCCCGTTCCTGTGGTGGTGTGGGAATGTCAGTACACTGGCCTAATTCCCCCAGGTGTGGAGCAGAAGTTCCTGAAGGCACTTTTGTGACACTCCTGGGCCAGCATATGTTCTGGCCGAATTGCAGGTTGTTCTGGCCGAACCATAGGTAAGGATTGGACTTTCATATACTAAAGCAGGAATGAGGACTGAATCCCTATGACGGTCTGCACAGGTGGGTCTAAACCCAAAGACAAAGGGACCAAATGACTGGGATTATGCGTGACATAGTTGGAGATAGTCCTTACAGAAAGCTAACTCAAGACAAGTATTATAACTGACATCAGAAATGATGGGTGATAAATTACATTATGCAGTCTGCCTAGAAGAACTAAGTTGAGAGATAAGTATTCTTCTTTGTACAGATTAACATTTTCCGATAGATCCAATAAGTCAGTTTTTCACTCAAATCAGAGCTGAGGGGCTGATTCTCATAGTTCCAGCTTAAGAAGATGGTATGCTTTAGAACTAGTCCAACAGGTGTACAGACAGCTGACCGACCATGGCAAGAATGATCCAAAAAAGGACAAAAGTACCTCCAAAGTAGTTAAAACTCATGAGAGTCTGTCTCCTTGTGACAGTTTGGTTTCATAAGCCTTTCACAAAGTTTCAAATGCAGCTGAAAAGCAGCATTAATTAGATTTCCTCTGGGCTTATATGTAATGTCATGGGAAGACTGAGATATGCTCTCTTATCAGCTTTGAGCTCTCCACGTGGTGGTTTTGCCTCTGGCTCAATTATGAAACATACTCACATTGTGCACTTCAGGTTGGGGCAAACAAGAGGTGACAATGAACACTAGTGTCCTTCTCACCCCTATTAACTCGAACTTGCACTCGGAGAAGGTTCAGATGGATGCAAACAAATGTGCTAAGTCAAGTTCCATTATCACAGGGAAAAGGAAATAATCAAGTTTGATCTCCTCCGCACAGAAACCCTCATCAATGGGTTGGAGCCCCATAATTTAGCTTGCACCAAGCCTAAATACTGAGCAAAAAAAGATCACATGTACTGTTTCAGAGCCTCTGCATAAAAGGACACCTCCAGGAAGGGCTGGCTTTTTTCAAATTGGACCATTTTCTTCCACTTGTGCCCTAAAAGTGTGCTTAGATCCATTTGGCCCATTTACTCATGTGAACTTTAAGGCCACATTTTGATTGCTTTCAATTCTATCACATAGATTTACACACACACACACACACTACTTACGCCTTTCAGTATATACATAAATACTGAAAACTATAATTATAAAATTGAAATAATATAATACTGAAAAGGTAAATATTAATAAGCACTTAACAGATGGTAAAAAGAAACAAAGCTGATCTCCAAAAGAGGACTGGTGTCCAAGAATCCCCATAGATGGGTCTCATTCTAACATGTAGAAAACTCCACATACATACAAATGTCTTGCAGCCAGGGATTGCAGGGAAGTAGCATAAGAAAGCAGCCCCTTGAGCATAAATAGACTGTAGAATAATAAAGGAGTAGAGGTGTAGTACAAAGGGCCTAGAAGAGCCCTAGAGAGATCCCTAGAGATGCATCACAGACGCTATTAATTAGTTCCTGCAAATGTATTTGCAAACAGCTGAGAATTTTCCTCAAAGGGGGAGGGATTTGCTTGACCATCTTTAAGAGCTAAGCAAATAAACTGTTAAATTAATTAGCAGACTAATTATTGAACACAAAGGAAAAAAATTAGGAAGAATTTTACATACAGGGAAGAGGATTAGCAAGTTTTTCAAGAGTGCAGTGCTGTCTAACAAGGACATAACACTGGTATCTACTATGTGTCACTTATTTCCTCCAAGACCTTGCAAGGTGAAATGCCTGAATTAAAACAAAAGTTCAACAGCTTTAAAAATTGTGCATCTTTCCAGAAAGGTAGATTTTTGTCAAGCTGAAATCTGCCAATGGTGTTTTGTTCTAGATTACTCTTTTCCCAGAATGAGGGTCAAATTTCTTAACCTCCCTCCATAACAACTGCCGGGCAGCAGATGGTGAAAGGGGAATTTAATCAGCCAGCAAATTAAGCCAAAAGGATAAACTCTTCTCCCTGTGAACAGGTTTCCTGATTCTCCTCATTGGTACTTACAGAGTGCTTACATTTTCAAAGCCTTACCCCCTAAAGTTAATTAAATTTAGACCTGGCTATTGCACAAAGTGGGTAGAAGACGATGAGTGGCAGAGAGGAAAAAGACAGGCAAGATAAAGAGGAATTATCCACTGGAGGGCACTATACAATGAAATGAAAAAGAGAGCCTCTCCATATCCTCACATGTCATGATTCCATGATTGGGTGCCTGTTGTAACTGGTACGAATGAAAGGGGGCAAAGAACTGCAAGAGCAGTTTTTCATAGGCTGCTACCAGACCATACCTCAGTTAGGGTGGTCATAATTTTCCACAAAACCAGGACGGGACCCCTGGCAAACCTGCCAGTATGTAAATGCAATCTCCGAAAACCAGGATTGTCCTGGTTTTCTGGGACATATGGCAACTGTTATGCCTGGGAAAGAATTGGCATATGAACAGGCAAAAGAAATTATAGCTCAACAAGACAAGTAGCCACACCTGAAGGAAGAAAGGGTATTAGCCTGTAGTACAGGTGTGAGCAATACACGGTTTATAATGTGATTGGTCATGGATGTATATATAAATGGTGGTTTAATGTAATGTATTTTGGGGGACATACCTGAAGGTATGCGGGAGCTTTTGATGCTCTGTATTTTATTTTCTTTGAGCTGTATATATTTTGTTACTATGCTGCAAGGACTTATTGACAATATAATCTACTGAATCTATACCTGCACTTCTTGCTGTTATTATTTTGCAAGTTGGGGCTCTGCTATTTAAGACTTAACACAACCCTAACCTCAATGATTGTGTTGATGTTAACATACAGATACACTCTGTGCAGTCACTGTCTATGGCAGTGATTTTCAACCAGAGTGCTGTGGCACACTGGTGTGCCATGGATAGTCCTCAAGTGTGCTGTGGGAATTTGGTGATTGACATTCATTAATTGGGGGATTTTAACAGTCTGGTGTGCCATGTGAATGGTAGAAATAATTGATGGTGTGCCTTGACAATTTCAGTTCCTTATTAGGTGTGCTGTGAGATGAAAAAGGCTGAAAAATCACTAGTCTATAGCATAGGGGAAGAGATGTGGAGGCAAGAGCTGTTATTACAATTGTTACCAGTTAGGGAGGAAGTGGCCTCCATAGAAGAGCAATGAAGTTGTCAGCAAAGTACATCATCTGGCACTGGTTGTTCCCTGTGCTAAATCTGCTGTCTTACCACAACATCTAACTGGAAGGCAGGACCTGATGATACACAGTCCAACAACTCTTGCAATACCTGCAGCGAATAAGATGCAAGCTCTTAAGATACACTATTTGCATAGTGCTGTCCAAACGTGCAAAGTGCTTCATGCTTAAAAATTACATCAAGATACTAACCTGTAAGTAATATTACTTACAGTAATAATAATAGTAAGTAGTAATATTATTACTTAATAATAGTCCCTGCTTACTGGGCAAGAAACATTCTTTCAAGTGGGTGTTCCTCTTTTATTTAGCAAGAGCAGAATAACTGGCCCTACACACCCCAGCAATGTCTGTTCTGGTGGCTTCTGCTGGTGCTCTTTTTGCACTTTAGATTGTGAGCCCTTTTGGGACAGGGACCCATTAGCTATTAATTAGCTATTAATTTTTCTTGTAAACTGCTTTGTGAACTATCAGATATTACTACTGGATGGGTTTTCAAATTATGATAGCAAGGGAGTGGCTCACCCAAGGTCACCCAGTGGGAATTCAAGACATGAAATTTGAACTGGGAAATACCCAGTTGCTCTAATATGTCCACTTGCAAACATTTTCAAAACGCTGGCCTGGAACATTAAGATTTGTTGGATTCTTTATATTGACATCACAATCAAGTTAATTAAAACACATCTCAGTGGCAGAAAGTGGGGAAAATGCTGTATTAGCATCCAAACTGTGCTGAAGCCTGAGTCAGCAGCTATGGACTGCTTTGAAGCATGCCAAAGATGCAGAACAATTCCCAAACCTGAAAAAGAGGACATAACTGAAGAGAAATTTTAGCTTTTTTTGCACTGCCAACTAAGCCCTGGTCTGCATATGCAGCAGAATGGACTGTGATAAAACAGACTGCAAGGTAGTGAGCACTATCTTCAAATCCCCCCTCCCGTAAACTCACACACAACCATCCTGCAAGTAAAAAAAACTGACACAGCAGAGTTCTGGTTGAATTTCTCCTCCACTGCGCTTGCCTTTTGCTTGTAAGGAGGTTTCTGGAGTTTGAATGGGAGTTGACTTGAAACAGGTATTGCCCTGCAGCATTAATTCTGCTATCATGTTCTGCTGTATATGCAGACCAGGGCTTATCTAGCAGTGCAAGGAACATTATAATTTGCTCTTTGCACTTCTATTCCCTTACCAATTGTGGGAATCTTTTGATATCTTGGACACACTTCAAAGTCAAAGCTACTGCCCTCTCAGATGGCAGAGTTCACTCTGCTCTACGTGTAGCCCAAGACCAAAATAATTTCTAAATATGCCTAAGATAAGCACACACTCAAGTGAATTTGTGATGTGTGTGACCAGTCACTCCTCATTAGACAGGGGGCAAGGCTTTAATTAGGAAGCCATTCGAGTCAAAGTAAGGACTAATAGAAATAAAATACAAAGATAGCATTAATAAGGAATTGATGAAGCAATGCCTTTATAGCAGTCTATTATGTATCTCTATATAGTTTGACAATAAATTTGGGCTAGTGCAATGGAGCATCTGCTATTTTTTTTAATGAGGAACCTTCTTCCTTTGTCCCGATTTCAGAATCTTCTCTTGCATGTAGTCAGACCCACTGTACATTATGAAAGCCAAGGTAAGGTTGGCTAGAGATCACTGCCAAATTGATTTCATACTGGAGCACAGTGCATACAGCAATATGAAAGTATTGGCATCCATCAGTCTCGAAAGACTATGGTATTGTGCTTGACGCTGTATGCGAAGCACAAAGGCCTGGGTAGACTAATATGGAGGACAGGCTGTTACCCAAGCAGCAAATCTCCCCTCTCCATGCCACTGAAATAGTCCAATGGAATGACAGAGCCAATAAGATTGGTTCCAGCTGAGTTGCAGAGCTGGGCTACGGACAGGAGCTCATCCTGTCTTGTGCGGACCTGGGTCTTGAACCCTGGCCTTCTGGTTAACAGGCACAGTGTCTTAACCACTTGTACCACCCACAGCCCATACAAAGCAATATAAATGACACAAAATCTAATCCTAAGAGTTAAATGCTTAAGCTTAGCAAATGTAAGGATTGCATAAACTGATGGATAGTTATACTGCTTTATCCAGCCGCCATGGAGCTCAGTGTAGTTTCTCCAACACCATTGTGAAGTAAGATAATCAGAAAGTTAGTGACTGATCTATGGACATTTAGGGAGCTTCTTAGCCAAGATTTCTAATTGAGAAACCCAGATTTCTCAATTTCCCTAATCCATAGTTCCACCTTTTCCTTCCCCTTTTCAGTTATTCTCTCACTCTCGGCTTTATAGAACAGTGGTTCTCAATCTTCCTAACGCTGTGACCCCTTTATAAGTTCATCATGTTGTGGGGACCCCCAACCATAAAATTATTTTCATTGCTACTCTATAACTGTAATTTTGCTACTGTTATGAATTGTAATGTAAATATCCGATATGCAGGATGTATTTTCATTGTTACGAATGAAATGTGTGTTCTACGCACACATTGAACACAATGGTATTTATTTCAGAGTAGGCATGTATAGAATTGGGCCCTGAGGCTGCAATCCTATCCACATTTACGTGGGAGTAAAGTCCTCCCTGACTATAATGGGGTTTGTTTCAGAGTAGGCATGCATAGGATTGGGCCCTGAGGCTGTCAGTAAGCCCCAGTGCACACACAGCTACAGCCGGAAGTCTGGCAAGCTTGACCTGGCCCACTGCCTCTGGCCTGCCTTGCCCTTTGTTTTAAACCTCTACAGCAAGAACCTATTATTCTTTCCAAAACGTCCGCTGTATAGAAAACGCAGGCAAGTGGTCTGGCATAAAGGCTGTGGGTGGTGCTAGTGGCTAAGACCTGGGTCAAGACCCGGGTCGGCCCCACAAGACAGGGTGAACTCCTGTCCTTAGCCCAGCTCTGCGACGCCAGCTGGATCCAATCGTATTGGCTCTGCCTTTCCATTGGACTAATTCAGTGGCATGGAGAGGGGGGATCTGCTGCTGGGGTAACAGCATATACTCCATAACAATCCAACCCAGGCTTTCATGCTTTGCATGGAGCGTATACAGCGCCGAGCACGATACCATAGTCTACCAAGACTGACGGAGGCCTGCTTTTGGTCTGACATTCAAGGAAAAATGCATTCCATTGCTAATGACTTGACAAACAAAAGCCATCATGGGTTTGCAGGACAATAAGGGACTTCAAAATTATACACATGCACAGCAGAAAAATGCAAATTAATTGAACAAACCCAGTTACTGGAGTGGAGGATGACACCACAGTTGTATGCGTTAACTCTATCAACACAACAACAAGCACACTGACCAGCAATTAAGAGTGGATAAAAAACAGAAAAGCAACAAAACGTAGCTCTTTGAGATGTCAATGAGTTGGTTTCCAAGTTGAGCTTGAGATTTCCTCATCTGAGCTCCCTAAAGTTGACCACCCTGCTTTCTAGAGCTCCCAACTCCTATCCCTGCAACCTAGAAACCCAACACAGACTCCTTCACCCACCTCTCTGCATGCCCTCCACCCCATCGACTCCAGGGATTCTCATTGCTCACTAGAAATGCAAGGCTAAGTTTGCCATGTTAAGGCCCAGGTTTGAACTTGTAATGCCCATCAAAGAAGTGATGAACATAAAAAGCCATTCAAACATCCTTTGGTTTAGGTCTTAATCAAACCTGGAGAAATCCCCTAAGTACTGGGGACAATGAGGAAATAGGTAGAAAGCCAGTGTTTTGCACTCAAAGGACATCTGAGTCACAACATAACATTCTGTCTTAGCTAACCTCACTATGCCCTGGTCTGGCTACTGGGGGAGTGTGCCTGTCACCGGAGGTGGGAATGCACTTCAGGATAGATAGATGACAACTAACTCAATTCCAAGTGAGCGCAGACTCCGAAAAAAATGAACTTCATCTTATCAGTATAATGTTGTTCCTTCATCTGAATATGTTCTTCATCTTGGTCACAGAGCTCTAGAACCTGGTTTATATGCATCCAGATCTATACACATCTTTGCCTTAAAACATCACAGTAAAGACAACAGCTATGGGGTAAAGAAGTCCTCTAACCCACACATGCTCTCCAGTAAGCCAGAGCAATAAAATAGCTTCCCAAGGACACATCAAAGCCACTGCATGAATTAAACCCTGAAGAAATCGCCTGCTCTATGTTCATTTGCATGCATTAATGTTATTACTGCCATTACCCCATACTGTAGCATTCAATAAAGCAGTCACCTCCAAATCATTGCTCCACCAACTGCTGACCTTTCACTCCTCTACAAAAATTATGTAGCTCATTCATCAGAGGGCACCAAACAGCTACTGACCTTCCGCAAGGAAATGCAGACAGATGACAAGGAATTTTTTTTCATCACAGGAGAATCTGGTACACTGAAGGAAGGATTGTGTGCCATGGCTACAGCATTTCCAGAAGGGAGTGGGAAGGTAAGGAAGAATGAAGAATGATAAATTTTATACTTGTGCACTTTTTAAATCTGCCAGTCTGATCACTTTACATCAATTTATATTGAAACTCATTTGCCATTTAGTTTCTCATGCACTGTTAGGAGTGCTTCTCGATTCATTTTTATTTTTACCACACTGAATCAAAAACAGAACTCTTGCTGGACAGTACTTCAAAAAAGGTATTTTAACTCTTTTGCAATGTTTTATGCTTCAAGAGGAGAAAATGGGAAAAACTTGCTGACACCAACATTTCACCTTTGTACCTCCCATCGACATTTCAAATTTTTTTTCTCTCTCTTCCTCTATATACCTATCTCATTTTAATAAATCCTGAATCGATTCCATCCTTCCAATGGTGCAGGCACTCTGAACTACAACCCTAATTATATTGTCAAGACAGATTAATGGTCCCAGCGAGGTTAAGAAGAAGAATTGTTATTTAACATACAAGATGATCTGGTGACCTCTCTCCCTTGCTCTCTGTTTGAGACCTGGTCGTCTATCAAAAAGGGAAAAAAGCTATTGTGTTGAAAAAGGTCAGTGAAGCGGGATAGGTGGCAAAATGGAAGGGACCAGATAATTAATCTGGTCATCATCAAAAACATATCAGAACCAATTCTAGGCTGAAATGAAATGTACAGCCAGCTTTATCAACATTCTAAATTACCTTAGGTAATTATTCATTCTTCATGGGGTAAAAACAGTCAAATTACCTGCTCTGGTCATATACAAACTACTCTTGTAGAAACATGGTAAAAATAACCTTACATTGACTTTATCAAAGGTAACTGTAAATATAGTTCAAGACGACACAGAAAAAGGGAATAATGTACATCTCCTTTCCTCCTGAATCCTATCTCCTATCTCTCCTTTCCTCCTAAGTCCAAGGAGGCAGTTGAAGTCCTGAATCGTTGTCCGGAGGCAGTGGGGGACTGGATGAGGGTGAACAAGCTGAGATTAAATCCTGATAAGACAGAGGTTCTCCTGATCCGGAAGTCCTCAACTCTGGTATTGGAATACCATCCTGTTCTGGATGGGGTTGCACTCCCTCTGAAGGAGCAGGTTCGCAGCTTGGGGGTTCTCCTGGATTCGTAGCTGCTCCTGGAGTCCCAGGTGGCAGCTGTGGCCAGGAGAGCCTTTGCTCAGCTTCGGCTGATTTGCCAGCAGCAACCAAACCTGAGTTGTTCAGATGTGGCCACAGTGACCCATGCCCTAGTGACATTGAGACTGGATTATTGTAACGCGCTCTACGTGGGGCTGCCTCTGAAGACAGTCCGGAAGCTTCAACTAGTCTAGAATGCGGCGGCCAGTGTGGTTGCTGGGGCTCGTTGGTTCGACTCTGTCGGGCCACTGCTTCAGCAACTATACTTGCTGCCCATTCGTTTCAGGGCTGAATTCAAAGTGCTGGTCCTAACCTTTAAAGCCCTAAACGGCTCGGGTCCAGGGTATCTGAGGGACTGCCCTCTTCTGTACAATATGACACATCACCTAAGGTCATCGGAGGGGGCCCTACTGGCTGTGCCGCCACTAAGAGATGTGAGAGGTGTGGCGGCCAGAGATAGGGCCTTCTGGGTGGTGGCACCCTGGCTTTGGAACTCCCTCCACTTAGAACTGAGGAAAGCTCCCTCAATACAGAGCTTCAGGCGGAGCCTTAAAACCTTTTATTTCAAAAAAAAGCTTTTTAATGGGGCAGAGGTTGGGGGCTGTTGTTTTATTGTTTTTAACACATATGCTTTTAGCATGTATGTTTTAATTGTTTTTATTGTATTGTACCATTTATGTTTTTAATTATGTTTTATGTCAGCTGCCTTGAGTCGGGCTAAACAGCCCGAGAAAGGTAGGATATAAATTTTTAAAATAAATAAATACATGATTGGAGCAGGGGGGAATCAGACCTTGCTATAATTTCCTCCAGAATTACATGCTTTCATAAGGCAGAAGGAAGAGACCACATGAAGGGGGAGGAGGAGACAACAAAACAGCTCTTCAGCTGAATTAGCCATTAGCACAGTGGTTTTCAACCAGTGTGCCATGGCATATTGGTGTGCCACAGGTGTGTTGTTGGGGTTTGGAAAATTTATTTATTTGATATCGTTTATTAATTGGGCTGTTAAGGTATGTGAACCCTCCATCAGCAGAATGGTGTGCGTTGTCAATTGACAAAAGACTGATGGTGTGCCTTGACAATTTTAGTGCCTTGTCAGTGTGCCATGAGATGAAAAAGATTGAAAATCACTGCATTAGCAGGTGAAGATTTTTTGATCATTTGCTTCCTAATGGCTTGATCCAGTTTCCAGCATAGTAATTTACTTTGTGCACATCAATATTCAGTTTTACTTAAAAAAAAAACCATGAGTGTGTATATATCCAAATCTAAGAACTATTTAAGGAAGTTAAGAAAAATCAGCAAGACCAGCAGCACTGCTAGATCTAAATAAAATTCTAGATCTTTTATCTGACCACTGCATCAGGGTCAAACAAGAATGAGATGTTGAAACCCTGGAAGAATAAAGGAGGAACTTAACCAGTACCAAACAAGCCACCAAGAGAGAAGTTTTTGCCGTAGGTGGTGCACTACCAGCCCTGAGGCTCTGCAAGATGGCATTCAGATGAGAACCTGGTCTCAGAACAAAAGCAAAAGGGTGGGCACAGAACAAAAGGGTGGGCACACCCATGCTAGCTGCTGGAAATCAATGTACTTGAAAAGCCACATGCTAAGCACAGATTTTGCGCTCCCCATCAAAGGGAACCTCAGACTACTCCTGAGTTTGTAATCTGAAAGCAGGTCTAAAGGTTAAGTTACAAGGGAACAATGGCAGAGATGTGGGGAACATTTGGGGGCGGCTCTCCCATCTCCAAAACTTAAACATCAGCTTCTTGACAGAGGCAGTCTCAGATATTTAACAGAACAAAAAGACAATGCCTTAGTCAAGTGATATTATTGATTAAAGCCTTTACTCCAGCTGCTTGGCAAGTCATTGAGGAGCTTCCTTCACTAAAGCAATTAGTTTGCCTTACCAACATGAAAGACCTACAGCTGAATTCCAACAGCATTTCCATCTCATTTAACATCTCCTCCTAGAGGGCATCATCAGAGAATAAAGGGACAAAATGCCAAATGATGAAAAAGGAGAAATACAGAGATAAACAATGGAACTGGTTTGGGCCACAGATGAGGGGCAGATGGAGGGAAGAGACTGATGAAGAATAGCGGTTCTCAAACTTTTAAGTCTTTGCAGGAGAGGGGCAAGAGCAGCAACATGAATCCCAGGATCACGTTGCTGAGAGGGAGGAAGGGGGGTGCATTCACAACTTTTACTTATGAATGGCTGAGGCAGGCTCCAGGAGGTGCAGGGAGCTCTGCACAGCCCTCCTTAGTGCTCCCTGAGTTTTGGAACATTTGCAAACACCTCCTAGAAGATAGAAGTGCTTCTACGCACTTCTACGCAAATGTTCCAAAGCTTGGAGAGCATTAAGGAGGGCTCTCCTCACCTCCTGGAGCCTGCTACAGTCCTACATAAGTGAAAGTTAAGTGTAAACACTCCTCTCCTGCTTTAGGGAACGATCCTGGGGATTACATTGCTGCTCTCCTTCCTTCTCCTACCCCTTAGACCAGGGGATCTTCACACAAACATTAACCTTTAACTGGACAAGGAGATCCAAGTCACAAGCAAAGACCAATTAAATTTCAGACTCCCCATGTCTGGACTGTATGAAAAAATCTTGCAGTTAAACCAAAGACTTCTATAGTTGGCCTCACGTCAGTTTTGGTGTTTCTTACCTGTGAAAACAGGGGCAGTGAAGACACATTATATGTAACTTAATTGCTTACTTGGCCTTAGTATTCTTCACTGTCCCCACAAGCAAGTGTAGGGGGAAGCGCAACCAGTTATCAATGGGGAGCCTAATTAGCAGAGGGAACACAGTAGGAGGTAGGGGGTAAGTCCCCAACTTCTTGGTGCAGACCTGATTTGGGTTATGTACAGTGATGGGATTCAAAGAAATTAACAACTGGTTCTATGCCCATCTGGCAGCCACTTTTAAATGGCTATTTTTAAACTTTATATGTCCTATCTCTCATTAACAAGTTGTTCTATAGAGTAGGTGCGAACCTGCTGGAGCCCACCACTGGTTACGTAGGCTTAAGGAGAAGAACAAATATGTCAGGGCCAAAGTTAAGTTTTTCCCTCAATTAATTGCCTTTAACCAGGTTTTTGTATAGCTCTAGTGGCACATTTGATCTGCAGCCATTTGAAAAGTACTGCTGTAGTTGGATATGGACATCGCAGTGTAGGGATTATTGAAAAATTAGCTGTGAGGGATGGCTCATCCAAATGAAGCTGCGGTATGTTCATTTCTGTCTTCCTACTTGTCTCTAATCTTTCCCAGTCCCAGAAATACAAGAGAAGGAAATTTTGAGGGAGGAGAATGGTGAGTAAGAACATTGGAAAATGAGAGGGGCAGAGGCTAACACTTCACTGGGTAAAGAGGGGCAGCATTTGACTTGCAATCTTTGGAGGTCTTGGTGCCCTGGCCACAATGCTATACTTGGCTCCCACTGGTGGACTTTGGGGCTTTAACTGAAACATTTTCCATAAGACTGGTGTCTTCCTAAGATGCCATCAAAACATGGGGCACCAAATTTCACAACCAGCTAGTAGCAATCTCCTTTTCTCAGGGATCGAGACTTTGGTACCAAATCAGAAACCAGGGCAAAGTGTCTTACTGTAAAAGCTTCACAACAGATTGGGACACCCCTAGATTGATCAGAGGGCTCTGTAAACTATGCAAGCCATGCTAGCCACAATGGCAGCCTCCATTATGGAGAGAGAGAAAGAAGGGGTGCTTGAAGCCAGTAGAGTTAGGTTGAATCAAACAAGCATTGTGAATCTTGATGAAGATTACCTTATATTCAGATTTCAAACACACATAAAAATTATATTAAAATCTTACCATTTTGTCCAGGAAGACTGATAGATCCTAAGGAAAAGAACATTGATGACCATTACCAGCAGCCTTTTAATTTCTCTACAACTACTGCATCCATACTAGCCATTTACATGCAGATAGATGCAGGCTCCAATAGGGAATCAAAGCTGCTTGATCTACATTGTAACACACAATATCATTTGCATACAAGCACAGGGGTGGGGGGATCAAGTTGAATAGAACACTATGCTGGGGCTAAGCAAATGCATGGCCAATACCATTTCCCTGTGGATGGCTCTGGAGATGCCTTTTGCTCAGTGTCTGCCTAGATTAGACTAGACATGAGGAAGCATTTCCTAACTATAAGAGTTGTTCAGCATGAGGACAGTCTGTCTTGTGCAGTTGTGAGCTCTCTCTCACAGGAGGTTTCTAGCAGAGGCCAGATAGCTAACTATCAGCGATATTGTACTTATTTGTGCCAAACAGGGGTAAGGGCTAGATAATCTCTAAATTCCCACTTAAATTTAGCATTCTATGAGCACTAATTTTGAGTCAGGAAGGATTTTTTTCAGTCATAATAGTGTGTGTGCGCGCATATTATATATATATATATATATATATATAAAAATTCTAGACCACTGGAGTTAGAACACTGCTTGACTGGAACTGCTCAGCAGTTCAAGACCCAAGTATGGCCAGATGGGGTGAGCTTGCAGCTCCTGCCAACCTAGCAATTCGAAAGCATGTAAATGCAAGTAGATAAATAGGGACCACTTTGGTGAGAAAAGCAACATCCTAGCAACAGGCCCTGCAACAGTCCAGCCAGGTTTCTCCATGTTGTATCCATCATGGACTGGAGGACATTCCAATCCACAACAAGCAGTCACTGTCTCTTACAAACGCTGAAGAAGTTGTCTATTTTTATTTTTTTAGGAACAGTATTCCACTCTTCAGTTCCACATGTAGCTTTTAGAGTTCAACATGTAGCTTCTAAGTTATCTTACAATGTTCATCAACACCACAACATTATAGGCTGATAACACCCAGCACTTGCAACATTCCCCTCAATAGAGGATTCAGAAATATGGGGGAACATTCAGATCAAACACATCCTGGGGATTCATTGGATAACATCCTCCCCAAACAGTGGGAAATGTTCAACTGTCCACAGGCTTTTTTATATTTAAATCCACTTACATACCCTTAAACCTTCCTTTTTCTGGGTTAGTTACATTCCAGACTTGTACAGATGCCAATTTTGATGTCAGAGTTTTACAGAGCAAAATACAGAGTTTTGCTCCTGAATGCCTTGGCCTACCTTGCATATTTCTTCCTGGGAATATTCTTCTATGTCTGCAACAACAAAATGAATAATTTAAGTCATTTTTGTGCCTTTGAATTTATTTTTAAATGTTCCAAATGCTACTAAGTGTTTCTACATATAAACACTGCATCTTCTAGTCCTGGCAAGAATTTTATTGCACAGTTGGGTTCATGTTCATAGAATCATAGAGTTGGAAGGGACCTAGTAGGTCATCTAGTCCAACCCCCTGCCTGCAGCAGGAAATCCCCCTAGAGCATCCCCCACAGGTGCTTCTCAAGCCTCTGCTTGAAGATCCCCAGTGAGGGAGAGTCCACCACCTCCCTAGGCAACCTGTTCCACTGCCGAACTGCCCGAACCGTCAGGAATTTTTTCCTGAATCTGAATCTCCTCTCTTGCAGTTTGTACCCATTGGTTCTAGTTCTGCTTTCAGAAGCAGCTATGAACAAATGAGCCCCTTCCTCCCTATGACAGCCTTTCAGGTATCTGAAGAGGGCAATCATGTCTCCTCTCAGCCGCCTCTTCTCCAGGCTGAACATCCCAAGTTCCCCCAGCCTTTCCTCGTAGGGTTTCCCTTCCATCCCACTGATCATTCTTGTCGCTCTCCTCTGGACTTGCTCCAGCTTGGCTGCATCTTTCTTAAAGTGAGGTGCCCAGAACTGAACACAGTACTCAAGGTGAGGTCTGACCAATGCTGAATAAAGAGGAACTATAACTTCTTGTGACTTGGAAGCTACAGCCTTAATGCAGCCTAAAATGGCATTAGCTTTCTTTGCAGATACATCACACTGCTGACTCATGTTCAGCTCCACGGTGACTCCAAGATCCTGCTCACATGTTGTGCTTCCAAGCCAAGTATCCCCCATTTTATACCTGTATTTTTGGTTTTTATTTCCTAAGTGCAGAACCTTGCACTTCTCCCTGTTGAAATTCAACTACACATTAAAAAAGTAAAAAAAAAGTTGTTCTTCAACTACACATTAAAAAAGCTTCTTTTTCTATATAATGACACAAGAAGGGGGTGTGATCATGCTGGCAATGTTTGTTGCTCTGGTGTACCTCAAAAGGCAAGAAGGGCTATAAAATGCAAATTGCTTCTTAAAGCAGATGTGGCCAATGTTAGCACCTGTTGAAGAGGCTCTAGGAGGGTTTCTATTAGGTAGAGCCTAATAGATAGCCTAATAGGTCCCTTACAACTCTATGATTCTATGAATATCCCTTGATAAGGCTTTATGCCTCAATTCTACGTGTATCCTTGAATATTCCTTGATATCTCTTCATGAAGCACCTGCATGAAGCTAAGTGCCTTTGGAAGCTTTCCTTTGATTAAAAGTGGCTTCTTTTCCAGATGTTCTAAAGTGGTATAAAATTATCTCAATAAACAAATAACAAAACATCCAGCTTCCTAGGCTTTACACATTAACAAACAAAAGTAAAATTAAAAAAAATAAATAAATAAAACAGTTTCCAGAGGAGAGCTGCAGTGGCTCAGTAGTTAAAATGAGGTAGTTCTAGCTGAGGTTAGAACATTGTATTTGCCAACCAGAATATTTTTCAGGTTGGCAGTTCAAGACCAGGTCAGTAGTTCAAGACCCCCAAACAGTGCAAGACAGTGTGTGCTCTCATCTCTTGCCCAATTCCTTCCAAACTTGCCATTTGAAAGCATGTAAACCTGACTAGATAAATGGGTACTTGGCAGTAGGTACAAAATACCTTCAACAACTGATGGAGTAACGTTGAAGTATATCTCAGTCATGTCATAATGGCTGTCTAGCCAAACAAGCAGCCCTGCCTAAGCTGGAATAATGCGAAGATGAAGAAGCATAGTTTCTGGAGGTTGTGATTTGCTTGGTAAGAAAGCTGCTTACAACTTTTCTTGCCAGTTGCTTTTCTGATCGGGACTGCTTTACTCATTCAACTCCACAAATGTTTTGCCCTGAATGGGTTTCAGGAAAAAATGTGCCTGTAACCCAGTGGGACTCGAAGTGGGGGTCACGACCTCCTGGGGAGATGACCTCAAGTCCCGGGGGCTTGCTAGAAGGTGGGATTTGCCATCTTGGAATCTGGCACTTTTCTGGGAGTACTTTTACTCCTGAGTAGTAAGCTGTAGTTGTATATCTGCATAAGGCTTTACATGTTTAAGTCCCATTATTTTAAACATTGGAAGGAAGATGGAGCTATAGATAGGGCAGAAAATTGCTCATCCCCGACAGGTTCCTGGGACAATGGGCAGACCTTGATTTACAGACTAGAAGCAGTTTCCATCAGACCCAAGAGCAGTCCCAGAGACAGCACGTATTACTTTGAGGAATCACTGAGCTAGACAGAGCTTTCAAGATAATGCAGCCAGTATCCTGCCTAAGCCCCACCACTAGGCTGTGAGGTGGCAAGTGCTTTAAATGGGCAGAGCTCTGGTATGAAGCATGGCACTGGCCTTGCTGAAACTTGGTTGTCCTCTCAGTTCAAGCTTCAGAGGAAAATGTGGTGACTGATTCCTGTGTCTAGTCTCCAGCCTCTGAATCCAGCCCACACATAGAGGTTTCAATAGGACAGGACAGATCTGAGCATTACGGGCAAAGGAGTCTGAGCACAAGGCAGCTTCCCATGTAAACTTGCTCAAGTTTGTTTTAAGAATAAAATGCCAGCTCACCTGGTGGAGCTGTGGAATCTCCATAGCCTTTCATTTCCAAGGCGAGGACACGGAATCCAGCATCAGCAAGAGCAGGGATCTAGATGAAGAAATAACAGAGTGAGGTTGGATTCATTTGTTTTCCCTTCATATATCCCCATTTTTCTCTGTTATTTAGCTTTGCTTGTTTGCATTGTTAACAAGAGATTATTCAATTAATATCCCACCTTTCTCCCCAAAAGGCAGCTCATAATGTACTGTATATGTAACTATAACACACACACATAATATTAAAAGCCAGCCAGCAATAAGCAAAGCTATAAAAATCATTGGTGTGAATATTATAATCAAGGCCAGCAAAAACAGGTCTATACCAGCAAACGAACCCTTAAAAACCTAACTAGGCTTTTTAAAATGAAGTCTTTATAAGACTCCTGGTGAAGCCTGAAGAAGCAGTTCTCAACTCAAAGGGAGGGAATTTTCCAGAAAAAGTGCCAATACTGAGAAGGCCCTATTTCTGGCTATCACACCACATCAATGGTGGCAATTCCAAAGCCCTTTCATAGTAGGCCAGATTAAATGGATTGAGGTGGACTCAGATATGCTGGTCCTCAGTTGTAGAGGACTTTAAAGGTAAAAACCAGTATTCTGTATTAGGCCTTTGGCAGGATCAAACTGCCAACCTGGCAGGAAACCACATGAGCTGCAATTTCTGGACTGTTTTTATATGCAGCTCCATACAGAGTGTGTTATAATAGTCTAATCTTGATTATTGCATGGCAAGGCACAGATTGGAGGCTAGATTTGACTGATGCAAGTATGGGTCACAAGCAGAAGCTGCATAAAGAGATTTTGAAACTCTCAATGAGGGTTGGAGAGGTTGGAGAACCCAATTCTAAGGGTTGGAGAGGCAGCATGCAGCCGCTCTCTCAGAACACCTCTGGGGGAAGGAAGCAGACAAGTTGGGGAATGCCATCCCTACCCTGTTGCTGTGTGGGAACACAAATTCCCCTGGACCCCTCCTTCCACCAGGTCCCACTAGTGGGACCTGATCTACAGCTTGAGAAACAGTGTCCTACCACATACCAATGATGTTATCACATCCATGTGTGCAACAAACACTACCCTCTTATCTGTATAGGTGGAATCTGCCATACCTGGTGCCGCCAAGAAAGCCAGGACTCTGGGAAGCCATGACAAAGGCACACAACTGGGCCATTCCCCATCTCAACATAGTGCAGCTGAGTTCCAGGCTAGAGACAGAAGACTTGTGTCAAAACAGAATTAGTAGCAATAACATTTCTTGGTCTTAGGTCAGGTACAATTATGAATGATCACATGTAATAAATAAAACCTAATTTTATGTCACTTTCCTATAGATCAGGGATCTTCATTTTCAGGCCCTGGCCAGATGCTCCCTGAAGCCAGCCTCTATTAACTGACCCCATTCATTATCGTTTATTCATTCATCTAGGTTCCATCTCTGATGTATTTATTTAAATTTTATATTTAATTTTCTTGACACCATGCCAGGTATTTGATGTGGCCCTCTGGCTGAAAAATTTAGAGATCTTTGCTATAGAGTAAAGGAGCTAAACAGAACACAAAGAATGGGCATAGGAGGGGTTGAAGTCCATATTATAAGCCTTACCCACCTGATGTTTATAATTAAGAATTAGGAAACAGCTTTCCATCCCTACAATCTAAATTATCTAGAAAACATATTTGGAAGTTAAAATTCATTCTGTTCTTTCAGTGGGTAATATGAAAAGTTATAGTCATATTAGGACATGCAAGGACATGCAATTAGCATACTAAGGAAAAATCAGTTTTAAGTTAAATACATGTACTTATGAAAATAAGTAGCCAGATCATCCAGAACTTTGTCAGTGTTTACAGTCAATTTGAAGCCATCATATTTTAAAATAAAAGTTTATGGAGTTATAAACTGTCACAATTTATGATCTGCCAACCAAATACAGGCAGAGTTTCTGTAAATCCAGTATCAATATTTTCAGTAAATGCTGGAATGCCCTTCGAAAGACTTAAGAGGCCAGAATGTATCCGAGAAGGCATTCCCTCAGATAATTTGATCCTGAACAGTACTGGTCCCCTGGATCTAGAGACCCTTGGAACCTGTGCAACAGGAGATCTTGGAACATAACACACAGATGACTCTTAACTAATCTCAGAGATCAAAAAGGAACTGAAGGAAGAAAATTGACTGGTCTAATGTATGTAAACTCTTGCCCAGATCTTTTGCTTTCATATGAAGGGAAGTCACTATGTTCTGAAGGCTCCAAGTTGTCATGCCATGCAGCACCGTTTGTCATGTACACATTGCTTGCGAGTGAGCAATTACATGATAAGGATTATCCATTTAATGCAGTGCCAGATCTCCCACGTTGCATGCCATGGGTTGTTACAGCAGGGCATGTTCCTTCAAGTTAGAACTTGTCTATAATCATTACCCAACCCTGAGTGCATTTTGAAAAATGGCAGATGAGGGAGAGAGAGATCTTCACATCTCTTTAACCACCAGAAGGACACAAAGAGCAACTGATCTGAATCAAGGCCATAAAATAGGATATCCTAAACCCAGGCTAAAACCTCAAGAGCATCTTGCTTCACTCAAAAAACTGTTAAGTTGTGCTATCATGATATCTAGTCTACCAGCTCTATCATGATGTCTAGTCAACCCACTCCTACCTTGATTGTCACATAGCCATGGGTCACAGTCTCTGGGTCACAGGCAGGTGGCAGGGCTTCTTCCTGGTCAAGAAGCTACGAGAAAAGTAATTTAAAAGGTGTTCAGGGAAACAGATAGGAGTTACCAGGAGCCATTTCTACTCATGAAGGGCTCTTGTTGACCTTCACTCTTTCAACCTTTGATAAGACCTTGTTATTTGCCTCTTGGGCAAATCAGAGGTGGGACAGAGGTGGGACATCCTAAATCAGAGGTGGGACAGAAAATCAGGAAATCAGAGGTGGGACAGCCTAAACATTTTTTCCCCCTAAGGGAAAAAATTTTAGTCAGGATATAAAACTGATCATTGCAACAGAGCTAAAAAGGACTCCCACTGTCTTGAATTATGTCTCTGCAATTACATTTGCCTTAATGATTATTGGTCCAGCTAGCCCAATACCAGCATTGGCAATACCAGTATTTGCCAATACCAAATTGGCAGCATTTTTTTCAAGCAGAGGCCTTTCATAGCCTATTAAACTGAGAGTTCCAGAAATTAATAACAGTGAAGCAGTTTTGATTACTTCAGCCAAGTTATCAATTCACATGCTTTCATTCTGAATTTAGTGCATGATTTGAAATGAAAGAGGATGGCCCATTGCAAAAAAAAAACAAAACAAAACTACACCATCAGAGGTATTGGCAATGGATGAGCCACAGGAGAGGGTTGGGGGTAATGAGTAAGAATTCAAAAGTAGGTTTGACCAAAGTACATTTTAAACACATCAGGGAGAATGGCTTTTATTATTTCTATCCGCCTCCCCAAACCCACACACCTTTTGCAGACAGATATTTCTAAAATCTACAAAATTATCTATCAAGGCAGAGAGAGAAGGGGTGAGATTCAAATTTCTGATCAAACACATGTAAAAATTCCTTTCTTGGTAATAAAATTGCAATAAGATGATCCAAAGGTTTAAGTTTTGTCTTTGAAACCATTCTTATGTATCCTTTGTATTTTGGGGGGAATGTAGCACAAATCCAAGCATTTTACCAAGTACATAAGTATAACTCTGCTCACTGCATTAAGGCAGATTCTTACACTGCTGAATGAACCATAACAGAGAAGGCCTTTCCAGAGAGCAGAAGGTGGAAACCATCTTCCAGACAGAGAGGATCCACTTTCAAAGAATCAGCTGGTACGTGAGCTATCTTTTGCAGAAGGGTGAAGGCTGGAACTCATTAGGCTATAAACTGCAAAAGGACTACCGAGAAGCACTGCACTCTGGCAGAGAGAAACAGGATCCTGTTGGGCTTAAAAATTAAGTCAGCCAGCAACAGAGGAACATTTACAAGGTTATCAAGCCCAACAGTGCTGGAATCAGCAGCCCCAGATAGCCCTTGAAGCTGCTGCTACCACCTCATTCTTCCCATTTCCGGAGTGCCCTACGAATTAGCCTCTTCCCAGTTCTATTAGAGTCCTCAGATGGTGGCTGATGTTTTAGATCCAAACAAGAGGTATCATGTCATTGGGATCCTTCAGTCTTGAAAGACTATGGTATCATGCTCTGATTGGAGGTCCTAAGACAGCATCTGGTGTGGCTAAAAAGGCATGTTCGAGATCATCAGTTATCAGATTGGGCAGGCACAGAGGCATACAAACTGCACAGAGACTGCCATAAGAACACTGCCTTACTCCCAATGGAAAAGTGAAGGGCCAGCTCATCCAATGTTGCTTTTCCCACAGCAACCAACAAACCTGAAGAGTCAATGGAAACTTACGTCTAGGGACATTCTGCCTCTGGCTGTGGAGATTTCAAGAGGACCTTGCACTGGACTGAGGGATTGAGTGACAAGATGTTCCTATCTGAATTCTCACTAGGAAACACAATCCTAACCATCTCTATTCAAAAGCAAATCCCATTGCGTTCAGTGGGTCTTACTCCCAAAAAAGTGTCTTGAGGATTGCAGCCTTAGTGGGCTTCAGCAAGCACCTTCTTCTCAGCTGCGACAAAGAGATCACAAAACCAATCTGTCCAACAGAATTGGTACAAGATTTCAAGAGAGGACATGCAAAACACTTTCCACACTCAAAGAAGGGAATACAAATGGCAGGCACTATACCTCACAGAGTTCCCGTGGCTAATAGCTGCTGCTAAATCTCTCCTCCTTGGAGAATTTGCCTGAACCCTGTTTAAAGGCATCCCAGCCGATCGTCATTATTACAATTTAAAGCATTATTATAATGCTTATAATTAAACTTAATAATTATTATATTTACTGCAATATTCAAAACCATTCTCTTTTATCTGTACTACTGTTAGTTTCACTGAGCAAGTTGAAAACTCAAGGGTAAAAGAAATCCCTCAGTTCATTCTTTTGGCACTCTTATCATTTCATCAATCTTGGCCATGTCTTCCTGCCCTAGAGATCTTTACTCAAAAGTATGGGCCTTCTAGGACAAAAGGCAATGGAAGTGGCTCCCTTGCATGAAGTTCTCCAAATATCAGATATGGCTGCAGGGTAGTAATAGTAAGGCCTTACAACTGCCATGCCCAAGGCAAAAATCTTGGTGAACTGAGGGTTGTTTAGAGTGGTTCAAGTATTTCGGCCTTTACTTGCAGGAAGGTCATTAGAAAAGGAACACATTGATCATATTATTGTCATTTTTTTAGGATCCTGAAGGATGGAGAAATATTTGCTTCATTTGAAATACAATATGTAGGAGCTACTAACTAACCGCTGGACTAACTACTCTGAGAAAACTTCCCATTATGTCAAGGGAAATCCATGGGCATTGAGCGCTTCTTACCTGAATCCCAGTCAGATCTTGCAACTTCTTCAAAGCAGACTCAGCATCTTGCACAAGGATGGTGGCTATTCCCATTGCCTGAGCTGGCTTCAAGTTTGCACCTATGTCATCCAGGAGAATACTCTGGAGTGAGAAAGACCGACCTTGGCATCAGTTGGAAGGCATCAATTGGCATACCAAACCTATGCATGTTCTGCCCATTTAGCATACCTCTTGCACTAACACCTATACCTAACATTGTAAACTAGGTCCAAGTGCCCAATCTCTCTCTTTTTACTTTAAAAGGCTACCTGTATATATTATTGAAACTGACAAAATTTGTATAATGTATTGTGCATTTCACAATTTTGAATAATTTGTAGATAGGAGCAATGAGCTATAAGTGGCACTAAAAGTTTATTTGGTCAACTTTCCATTTTTTTAAAAAAAATTTGCTTCAGATTATCTTATATATATAAAAGTCACTCACTGACTCACTCACTAAATATAAATTTGAAAAGCTTGATAAAACTTTCAAAAAGCTTCACTGACCAAATTTCCTGCACCCCAGATATCTAGATCAGATGTATGATGACAGTCATGTCATTTATATTGAGAAGCTTGGAAGTCTACCTTTGTATTTATGAGTTTAGACCCTATTTCTAAGTGGATCTTTAGGGATGTGTATTTGCCCCTTCCAGCCTTCTTAATAAGACACAGAGCAAGGTGTAAAAAGGGGATCATCTGAAATAACTGAAGAAATTAGTTGCTTTCCTCAGCCAGCCTCTGAGAGTTTCTGGCCACTCAACAGAATACTATCAGAGTTGTGCTGTTTGCATCCAGAAGGTGTTCTGAGGGCTTCAGATTTGAGTTCCATCTCTAATGTATTTATTTAAATTATTTTCATGTCTCACTAATATGCCAGATATTTGATTCTGGCCGTTGGCCAAAATGCCAATGTACCTGATCAATATCAGACAATATCAGACAATGTACCTGATCAATATCAGCTTGGAGGTTAGCAGGAAAGGAAATAATGAGGCATTATCTGGTCTGCTACTCTGCCCTGGGTAGTAATACCATAGGAGCTCAACTTATATCCAAAATTTCAATGCTACTCAAACTGGAGGGGGGGGGTCATGACCTCCCAGTTCATGTAAATGTACCCCACTCCTTTTGAAGTGGAGGAAGGGGGAAAGCAGCAATGTGATACCCAGGATCACGCACCTTACAGGGGCTATTTTCAAACCTAATTGCAGGGTTTGAGGTGGAGAACTGGGGAGACCAGCAGTTTGCTTGCAGGGTTCCCCTCTAAAAAACAGTTATTTATAGATGGTTTGCTACTGACCTCCTCAGGCTTCGCCTTCATCACATCTAGCGCATACTCATAAATCTTGGGATCTGGTTTTTGTAGTCCAATACGACATGATTCCAATAGCATGTCAAAGTACCTTCTCAAAAGAAGGAAAACATGCCCCGTTTGGTATCTATGGGGACCATCATCAATCCAGTTGTTTGTTAGAACTGCAATCTTGAAGCCTGGAAGAGAAAAGACAATTCAAAGGTTTTGAGGAATGGGAAGCAGATCCAGGCCTTTCACAGGCCAGCAAAGCAAGAACTCCATGTATTTGTGTCTATTCAAAACCAGGTAAACCTGCACTTAGAATTATACCCAGTTTCTAATGTGTGCCCCTCCATCTCACAGTTCATATTGCAACAGAGGTGTTACCCTCTTCCCAGGGTGACCATACAGAATGGAGGACAGAGTGCCTCTACCTTTAAGTGTTGCATAAAATAGGGAACTGAAGCAGGTGCTGCTTTTTAAACCCTTTTATGATAGCTAAACCTGCCTCAATTTCCTGGTCTATGCAATGCTTAAAGGTAGAGGCACTCTGTCCTCCATTCTATATCCTTACCTTGCCTCTTCCCCAACTGGGTAGGATACAACCGGGAGCAGGATACTTCCACAGGCCCCAGGAAGCTTGCATGTAAATGAAAGTACCTATAGGGCACTTTAATCTCTTGTTGACCATGAAACTTCCTGGGTGACCTTGAGCCAATCATTCATTCACAGCCTCATCTACATCACAGGGTTGTTGTGAAGACTGCAAAATGGAAGGAACTAAAACTTTATAAGCTACTATGGGCATTTGCTTTGGCATGGAAAAGGTGGGGTATAAATCCCTTATACTGTAGTTGACTTATAATGATTTTCATTACTCAAAAGGCATCTCTGATTAATCAGGCAACATTTTAATACATTCATTTTTAATACAAGTATGCCAAACGAGGTAGCACCATCTTTGATAAGACATGTCCATACCATTCTTTAATTGGAGGGAATACTTCTTTCATAGTGACACCTAATGCAACCTACTTGGGAGCTAGGAAAAAAGTAGCTATCTATATATATAAAAGAGAAAAGTCAATGACTGACTGACTGAACTGACTCACTCACTCATCACCGCCCTGCCAAAACCGGTGGGCCTAGAAGCGTGAAATTTGGGGTGGGTGTTCCTTCCATGATTGACGGGTGCACTAAGTACCAGTTTTCGGAAATTCCAACCAGAAGGGGGTGAAAAGGGGCGCAACACGTTTTCCTCCCTATACTTTGCATTGAGAATTGCTGACTCATCAACATTCCTCCCCAACTGCTGGGCCTGAAGCATGGAATTCTGGGAGTTCCTTCTGTCACCTGAACTCCCACCAAGAACCATCTGGAGAAATTTAACCCTTCAGGGGCTGAAAAGGGGCCAACGTGTTTCTGTCCTAAACTTAACATGGGAGACTGAATAACATCCAGCCTATTTAGTGCTCAGTGCCTGGTGCACTGGGGGGGATGTTGTTCGGAGGAAGAGGTTGCGCTGGCGAGAATGCTGCACATGAGGGGAAATTGCGCATGAAGGAAAGTTGCGCATGGGAGGATGATGCGCATGGGAGGATGATGCGCATGGGGGGAAGTTGTGCCTGGGGGAAGTTGTGCATGGAGGAAGTTTCACATGGGGGAATGATGCGCATGGGGGAATGATGCGCATGGGGGAATGATGCGCATGGGGGAAAGTTGTGCATGGGGGTTGATGCACATGGGGAAAAGTTGCGCATGGGGATGCGCATGGGGGAACGATGCGCATGGGGGAACGATGCGCATGGGGGAACGATGCGCATGGGGGAAGTTGCGCATGGGAGGAAAGTTGCCCATGGGGGAAGTTGCGCGTCGCCGGATGATGCGCATGGGGGAAAGTTGCGCATGGGGGAAAGTTGCGCAGGGGGAAAGTTGCGCAGGGGGAAAGTTGCGCATCGATGGATGATGCGCATGGGGAAAGTTGAGCATGAGGGGATGATGCGCATGGGGGAAGTTGCACATGGGGGCTGATGCACATGGGGGTTGATGCGCATGGGGGAAAGTTGCGCATGGGGGAAAGTTTCGCATGGGGTAAAGTTTCGCATTGGCGGATGATGTGCATGGGGGAAAGTTGCGCATCGGCGGATGATGTGCATGGGGGAAAGTTGCGCATGGGGGAAAGTTGCGCATGAGGGGACGTTGCACATGTGGAAAGGTGCGCAGGGGGGGAAGTTGCGCAGGGGGGAAGTTGCACAGGGGGGGAAGTTGCGCATCGATGGATGATGCGCATGGGGAAAGTTGAGCATGAGGGGATGATGCGCATGGGGGAAGTTGCGCATGGGGGCTGATGCACATGGGGGTTGATGCGCATGGGGGAAAGTTGCGCATGGGGGAAAGTTGCGCATGGGGGAAAGTTGCGCATGGGGGAAAGTTGCGCATGGGGGAAAGTTGCGCATTGGCGGATGATGTGTATGGGGAAAGTTGCGCATGGGGAAAAGTTGCGCATGGGGAAAGTTGCGCATGGGGTAAAGTTGCGCATGGGGTAAAGTTGCGCATTGGCGGATGATGTGCATGGGGGAAAGTTGCGCATCGGCGGATGATGTGCATGGGGGAAAGTTGCGCATGGGGGAAAGTTGCGCATGGGGGAAAGTTGCGCATGAGGGGACGTTGCACATGAGGGGACGTTGCACATGTGGGACGATGCGCAAGGGGGAAAGGTGCGCAAGGGGGAAAGGTGCGCATGGGGGGAAGTTGCGCAGGGGGGGAAGTTGCGCAGGGGGGGAAGTTGCGCAGGGGGGGGAAGTTGCGCAGGGGGGGAAGTTGCGCATCGATGGATGATGCGCATGGGGAAAGTTGAGCATGAGGGGATGATGCGCATGGGGGAAGTTGCGCATGGGGGCTGATGCACATGGGGGTTGATGCGCATGGGGGAAAGTTGCGCATGGGGGAAAGTTGCGCATGAGGGGACGTTGCACATGTGGGACGATGCGCAGGGGGGAAAGGTGCGCAGGGGGGAAAGGTGCGCAGGGGGGAAAGGTGCGCAGGGGGGGAAGTTGCGCAGGGGGGGAAGTTGCGCAGGGGGGGAAGTTGCGCATCGATGGATGATGCACATGGGGAAAGTTGAGCATGAGGGGATGATGCGCATGGGGGAAGTTGCGCATGGGGGCTGATGCACATGGGGGTTGATGCGCATGGGGGAAAGTTGCGCATGGGGGAAAGTTGCGCATTGGCAGATGATGTGCATGGGGGAAAGTTGCGCATTGGCGGATGTTGCGCATGGGGGAAAGCTGCGCATGAGGGGACGTTGCACATGTGGGACGATGCGCAAGGGGGAAAGGTGCGCATGGGGGAAAGGTGCGCATGGGGGAAAGGTGCGCATGGGGGAAGTTGCGCATGGGGGGAAGTTGCGCATGGGGGGAAGTTGCGCATGGGGGGAAGTTGCGCATGGGGTAAAGTTTCGCATTGGCGGATGATGTGCATGGGGGAAAGTTGCGCATCGGCGGATGATGCCTCATGATGGCATGAGGGGACGTTGCACATGTGGGACGATGCGCATGGGGGAAAGGTGCGCATGGGGGAAAGGTGCGCATGGGGGAAAGGTGCGCATGGGGGGAAGTTGCGCATGGGGGGAAGTTGCGCATGGGGGGAAGTTGCGCATAGGAGAAGGTGCTCATGGAGGGATGGTGCACATGGGGACAGTTGCACATGGGGATGGTGAGCATGGGGGTATGATGTGCATGGGGGATGATGTGCATGGGGGAGTTGCCCATGGGGGGAAGTTGCGCATAGGAAAAGTTGTGCATGGGGGGATGATGCAGATTTGGGATGATGCGGATCGGGGATGATGCGGATGGGGGAAGTTGCGCATTGGGGGAAGTTGCGCATTGGGGGAAGTTGCGCGTTGGGGGAAGTTGCGCATGGGGGAAAGTTGCGCTGTGGGGTGATGTCGTATGGGGAAATTTTACTCCCGCAACGCAGGTACGCTTTTTGCTAGTAATCCTATAAGCACATACTTGAGCGTGTCCCACTGAAACTGGATTTCCTTAGGTATTCATTGGTGTGCGCTGGTGGTGTATGTTTTTCTACAAAGAACTGGTCTAGTCATATGCAGTTTAATCCAATAATTTATTAAATTTATTAAATTAATGGATTAAACCTAACTAGATTCATAAATTAAAATTTCTTATACCAGACAGCAGCCTGGGAGGACACCTTGCTTACTGCAAGAATTTTTTTAGAGGATATTTTACAGCTATATCAAGAAATGCAGTACAAATTCCAGCTTATAACATTTGAAATTACTTAGTATCTTCACCACAAGAACTACATGGATAAAGAGACAACACACAGAAGGTTCTCCCTTTACATAATGAAAATTATTACCATGGCTCCTGAGAGTCAAAGCTGCTTGTAGAATAGGTACATTGAATGTTTCTCCCGCCATTTCCTCAAAGACCTGAGCCACAGAGAACGTCTCTGGAAGAGAAGATCCAGAGGCTGCAGCAAATTTCCTGCAGTCTTCATCAAACTCAGTAATAAGCTGAAAAATAGAAACCTTATTAAAATACATTTGTAGGGGACACAGGAAGACCCAGGACCAAAATAAAAGGTGAATAATTGCTCCTAGCTAAAGCATGGTTGAGAAAACTAATTGAGGAAACGGAAAATTACATAAACGTAAATAAACTTGCCAATCTCAAGATAACTTTGCTATATCAGAAATGTGGCATCTAGTAGAGTTACACCTAAAAGGAATGTACCTATGCCTCAATATTAACTTTGAACAGCATTCAAAATATTAAAGTCTTTTCTCTGCAACTGATGTGTCTGTGCCCTAAATAACTTTGGTACTTGATTATCACTTCTCCCACTGCCTGAATAACTTTGACACTGACACTCTTATGCGTATTCTTGCCTTCTGAGGTAAGAAATACAGGTTGAATCTCACCTTTCACAAGGTTTGGTTCCTGGAATCTCCATGGGATACCCACTTTTGCATTATACATAAGCAATTATTTAATATGGTAACCAATGAATCAATTAGATAGGATTCATTTATCAGGGAGGCAATGAATCACTCTCCTTTCCCTGGCTTAAAACAGCTTCATTTCAGGTAGCTGCTTCTGTGTTCATTTGCAAATGGGAAGTGATTATCACTCTGTACTGAACCTCTCTGCCTCCCATCTGAAACCTGAACCTTACTGAAGTCACTCTCAGCCCCAGAGTGAAAGATTAACTGCCTGTCATGTTACCACCGTAAGCAGGCTGTTTTTAAACCATTAACTGCCACGTTTATCACTGGGATAAACTGGGACATTCATCTTTTTAAAATAAAACAATTTTCTTTAAATAAGAGCCAATCACATTTGCATTGAGAAAAACTGCTGATAAATAAAAAAGCTGATAATTAGATTACACCTGAATGTCAAAAAGGGAGGACTACATGAACTTGTCACAGCTGTAGCATCACAGATTTGACACAGATCTTTTAAACAAAAAATCCATTAGCAAGAACAAGTAAGAAAGCAGAAATGCTGTTGTAACTTCCATAAGGTCTGGCCTTCCAAGCTTTTTATGCCATTATGTGTAGTATAAGCAATCAGACCAATGAATCACGCAGCCCAGAAATGTCTATTTTGTTCCAGACTTAAATCTTTCCCAACCATGCTGCTAGCGATACTATATGACAAAAGCTCAGACCTTTGGCATTTGAACCACATGCTTCATCTTTACCCATTTTTGGAGGGAGTTACCTGAGTTACTCCAATTTTACCAGTCATTGCTCTAGAGAAAGGTCCATCAAGGCCTCTATGCAGGATGACATCTTGGAAGAAATTTCTAGAAGATGAAAACAAAAATAAATATTATAGACGATGACAACCAAAAACCTCTTGCTACAACTGTTTGAACCATCATGCCCTGAAGAACTACATTCCACACAGGAGACAAATGCTCTGGGAACACCAGTGGTACAATAGTACTACCCACAGCATGCTTCAAAAGCATTGAAGGTCATGATGGTACAATAAATCAGTTTCAAATGAGAAAGACATGGCTGGGAAAGGCAGTGAGACCAGGTTTCATAAAGCCATTTTTAAGAGCAGAGAGTGATGAAAAGAAGAATGGGAAAATCAGAAATCATTGCTTGTGGAGAAGGGAACTTGATAATGAGGCCAGTTGGGAAGAAAATTGCAGGGAACAGACTGAAGTGGCAAGAAGTAATATTAAAGGTACTGAAGAGAGGAGTTGTGTCCAGTTGTATAGAAAGGGGCTCGAAAACCTGGGAACCTTTTAAGCATCTTTCTTAGAAGCTAATGAATTTAGGGCTTTTTAGGTTGGAAAAAATGAATAAGGCTGCAATCCTAAACATACTTTCCCTGAATTAGGTTTCATTGAATAAAATAGGATTTACTTCTGAGTAGACAGGCTTAGGATTGCACTGTAAAAAAAAGGTGTCAGGCTGATCAAAACATGGGTGGGGAAAGTGGAGTTTTTCTTCTAACACTAGAACACAGGATTATCCAATGAACCAGATGGGCAAGAGACTTAAGACCGACAAAAGGAAGCTGGAGGGTTAACTGACTTTGAAGGGTATGATGTTAACAAAACCCATTAATGCCAAAGTTGAAAACTTTATGGTGCTTTCACTCTAACACCATAACAGAGCATTTCATTCATTTTAAGTCTCAAATGGAAGCCAGGCCAAATGTCAAATTCTCTCTTCTGTGTTCTTTTTTCAACCACTCATCCCCATTTTAGTGATTAAGGCATATCAGTATCCATTTGCCCCCAAGATCTGCCACAAACTACAATTGGACTACATGAAGTTATTTTAATCTTTCAGCCCAAAATCCCTGAATCCCTGCAGGTATTTTGGCAACCTGGTGTTTTCATCTTTCTTCAGTTCAACTGCTTTCCAAAAAAAAAAAACAGTTCCCATGTGGGGGAGAAGGAGAGTAAAACCCTAGCGGTTAACTATGTTGAATGCCTTGCCTAACCTTGATAGACTAATGCAGTGTTTTTCAAACTGGTGGTTGCAAAGGTCATCCACTTTTTAAGGAGAGTGGCCAGTCATTTGAGGATAAAATTATTGCAGCAATGCAACTACACAGCTGTTTCAAAGAGGCTTTTAAAAGCTGGTAGAAATGGTTCCAGCCATTTTGAGGGTCTAGGGGCATGCAGACCTCTCTTAGGGACTCTAAGGGCGCAATCCAGAGGAACTACGGGAGTCCTTGCTCCGGTGTAAGAACAACTTACTCTGGTTTGCAATATGAATTTCACATAGGTTTTCACTTGGTGGTGCTGTAACTATGGGTGCATGTAAAGTCTCTTACGTGTTCCCGTAGTTACTCTGGATTTGGGGGCCAGTTGCTGAAAAAAGCTCTTATCTCTGATCAGGACCCACATCCAGGTTTAGTGGAGATAACAGCCTATCTCAGTATAGCCCCCACCAATAACAGGATGGCCAGATCTACCATAGGTACATTGAAAAGCTCCTTTTTTGCTGAGCAACAGTCGCTGAATGCCAGCACTGCCCCTGTACAGACTTACAAGATTCCCAACTTCCCTGCAGGAGTTTGGGAACCTCTGGACTAGTGCATTTTGTATACTGTACAAATCTCCACTGTTATCTATCATGCAAAACATGATAAGTCTGAAAGATGAGACCCAAAGGTAAAATCAAGCAGAGGTCCCTTTCCCCCTACTTATACTTGCTCTCTTCAGATAGACCAAGTTTGATTGTTCATCTTTTTACACTAGCTACTTCCTTTTCTAGTAATTAAGACTAGTGTATCACTATCCATTTGCCCTTGGGATCTGCTATTAAGGTACATGCAACAAAATGAAATTTTAATCTTTAACATGAAATTCTTGAACCCCTAGATATGCTGGCAATTTGGTGTTTTAATCCTTCTGCAGCATCCCATCTTCAAAGAAAATCCTTTGATTAAAGTTAAACCCTAAAAACACCAACTCAACATCACCTCAGGCAAAAGTCCATTTGAAGGAACTGGCATCCCAACACATGCACTATCAGAAGAAGGATTAAGGCTGCAAGAGAACGGTAGTAGCCAGCAGCATCAAGATCATTGTACGTTCTTGGCAATTCATCTGAGGGCAGGGAGATGGCAACAAATATCTCAAAAACAGATTTAGCACTTTCCCAGAGACAAAGAGTGGACAACTGTAAACATTTGCTAGACAGCTGGTCTAGTATAGGAATCCCAACTAATTGGATATGTTAGGGACTAGAGCACCATCCAAAAATGAAAACCGTTGAAAAGTAGAACCTAGACTTTTTCAGCTTGCAAATGCAAAATTGTCACCCAAAAAGATATATATATATATATACACACACACATATATATATATATATAAGTCTATATATACTGTATTTATTCAAATATAACACTCACCTTTTTCAGCCGAATTCAGTCTCCAGAATCAGGATGTGTATTAGATTTGATGGGCATTAGACTCAAGTAAATACAGTATTTTGAGGTGCGCATTAGATTAGATACTGCATTAGATTCAAGTCAATACAGTATATAATGTGTAAATAATAATGCTTAAATAATGTGTATTAATGGACACATAGCCAAAATATACAACAAATTACAGTAAAATAAACAAAGACATGTGTGGGCAATGAATATCATGTATTTGAATGGTGGTTATTTACTGAAGAAAGTCATAAAGAAATGCCAAAAACAGTCTGATGCAAATGAACATTAGGAAAGACAATTTTAGCCTTTAGACCAGCAGAGAGAGGTTGAAAGACTGCAGTATGTGTTGAATGAATGAGTTCCAAGTGTAACTGTGAGCACAATCCTAACCATATCTACTCAAAAGTGAGTTCCATTGTGTTCTATGGATCTTACTCCCAGGAAACTGTCTTTAGGATTGCAGCCTGAAAGACTTTGACAGAGTGGAACTGTCAGAAAGTGGGGGGCGCCTGTAAACATTTACAGATCAAGTCACCTGAATTCTCACCCCCCCAAACTTACAGGTAAAGCATGTAAAATAAAAATTAACTGATTTTACTGCTGGGTTCTAAGCTGTTTGTGATAGACCGGGAAAGAGAACTTGGGGTGTTGTGGGTACCTCAAAGTGTTGACCCAGCATGCAGGTGCTATAAAGACAACCAATTAAACGCCGTTCTTACATGCCACCGCAAGCCATAGCTCCAACTTGCTGCTACTGATCTTAGAGGCTAATATTGTACTGTTCCATTTCTAGATTACTTTGAGATATCTTATGGCCATAAATTATGTAAATAAAATGAATTAAAAACAAAGTTGCCAATTGGCACAAACGTACACCATGTAAGAAATGGAAGGAGCAAAAACAGCATCATTCAATCAGTTTACACAGCTTTTAAGCTAACAAATATCTTACTGACAACTTATAGCAAAAACACTGTACAGTGTTTAATAGTAATTTTCAGAATGGATTCTGTGAAGGAGCAGAAAGAGTAAAAATTATACTCGTGACATGTACAGCAAAAAGGTGACGCAGTCAGCAGAGTATTAGGAAAAAAGACTAAGATCTTGGAATTTAACTTCAAAGGCTAAGGACAACCATCAGTGTGAATGGTTTCAAAGGTGGAAAGTTAACTGTTCTGTATTCTTGAATCAAAAAAAGAACTGCATGCCCAGTATTCGAAGAGAATCTCAAGATGTTATAAAGAGGGTTTTTTCTTTTTAAATGAGGCATGCAAACACCCAAAACACCCAATATTCTTCTGTTGTCTTTTATCCAATACAAACAAGCTGTCTGTGAGTTTTCAGAAGTCACTGAAAACTTTAAGAAACTGCCATTACTGGTATGGAGTCCTTCTTTCACAATGAAGAATTTGGAAAGCAAATCATATACCAGTACTATTAATGGACTAATCTTACTGGATTGACGGAAGAATTTTTAATGGAAATGAAAAAATTGCTTTGATTTCTCTGTGTGTGCATAAGTAGGAAAGTGTTGCCGTTCAGGCATGCATATGATTTAAGAATAACAACATTTATTTTAGAATAATAAAATAACAGAACAGAACTTGGGATGTTCAGCCTGGAGAAAAGGAGGCTGAGGGGAAACATGATTGCCCTCTTCAGATTCCTGAAGGGCCGTCATAGGGAGGAAGAGGCTCATTTGTTCATTGCTGCTTTTGAAAGCAGAACTATCATAGAATCATAGAGTTGGAAGGGACCTAATAGGTCATCTAGTCCAACCCCCTGCCTGCAGCAGGAATTCCCCCTAGAGCATCCCCGACAGGTGCTCGTCAAGCCTCTGCTTGAAGATCCCCAGTGAGGGAGAGTCCACCACCTCCCTAGGCAATCTGTTTCACTGCCGAACCGCTCTCACTGTCAGGAATTTTTTCCGGATATCCAACCGGAATCTCTCTTGCAGTTTGTACCCTAGTTGCAGTTTGCAGTTCTAGTTCTGCTTTCAGAAGCAGCTATGAACAAATGAGCCCCTTCCTCCCTATGACAGCCCTTCAAGTATCTGAAGAGGGCAATCAGGTCTCTTCTCAGCCTCCTCTTCTCCAGGCTGAACATCCCAAGTTCCCCCAACCTTTCCTCGTAGGGTTTCCCTTCCATCCCACTGATCATTCTTGTCGCTCTCCTCTGGACTTGCTCCAGCTTGGCTGCATCTTTCTTAAAGTGAGGTGCCCAGAACTGAACACAGTACTCAAGGTGAGGTCTGACCAATGCTGAATGAAGAGGAACTAGAACTTCTCGCGACTTGGAAGCTACAGACCTCTTAATGCAACCTAAAATGGCATTTGCCTTCTTTGCAGACGCATCACACTGCTGACTCATGTTCAGCTTGTGATCCACGGCGACTCCAAGATCCCGCTCACATGTTGTGCTGCCAAGCCAAGTATCCCCCATTTTATACCTGTATTTTTGGTTTTTATTGCCCAAGTGCAGAACTTTGCACTTCTCCCTGTTGAAATTCTTTCTGTTACAGCCCAGTATTCTAGTTTATCCAGATCCTCCTGGAGGTTTCTCCTGTCTTCTGTTGTATTTGCTACTCCTCCCAGCTTGGTGTCATCCGCAAATTTGATCAGGCTCCCCCGTATCCCTTCCTCTAAGTCATTAATGAAAATGTTAAAGAGAACCGGTCCCAAGACAGAGACTTGGGGTACCCCACTTGAAACAGACCTCCAGGTTGACACAGAACCATTTACTAAAACCCTTTGAGTGCGGCCATCGAGCCAGTTGCAGATCCACCTAACGATTGCCCCATATAGCCCATATTTTCCCAACTTCCCAATTAAAATGTCATGTGGGACTTTGTCAAATGCTTTGCTGAAGTCAAGATAAATGACATCCACAGCATTGCCACTGTCCAGTAAGCTCGTGACCCGATCAAAAAAGGAGATCAGATTTATCTGGCAAGATTTATTCTTGGTAAATCCATGCTGGGTTGTTTTGATCACTGAGTACTTGTCTAGATGTGCACAAATTGTGTGTTTTATGATTTGCTCTAATATCTTGCCCGGGATTGAAGTCAAACTGACTGGTCTATAATTTCCCGGGTCTTCTTTTTTCCCCTTCTTAAAGATTGGGACTACATTTGCCCTCTTCCAGTCCAGTGGCACTTCTCCACTCCTCAAGGATTTCTCAACATGATCGACAGAGGCTCTGCAAGGACATCTGCAAGTTCCTTAAGAACTCGAGGATGCAGCTCATCCGGTCCAAATGACTTGAATTCATTTAGGCCAGTTAAGTAGTTTCGAACCAGTTCTCTGTCAATCTTAATCTGCTGTTCTGCACCATCCATGTTTTCATTACCTCTTTGTGGATGCAAGCACATCCCCGCATCAGCCAATGATCCCACACCCCCATTTGCACAACTAAAAACCAATGGGTACAAACTGAAAGAGAGGAGATTCCGGTTGGATATCCGGGAAAAGTTCCTGACAGTGAGGGCAGTTTGGCAGTGGAACAGATTGCCAAGAGAGGTGGTGGACTCTCCCTCACTGGGGATCTTCAAACAGAAGCCCGACAAGCACCTGTTGGAGATGCTCTAGGGGGATTTCCTGCTATAGGCAGGGGGTTGGACTAGATGACCTACTGGGTCCCTTCCAACTCTAAGATTCTATCTCAAGCAGTCTATTAGTCTGGAATGACCATTTGGAAATTCTGCATGTTGCAGATCCTTCTTCTACAAGGAATATCAAGAAAGGGATATCAAAAAATAACATTTCCAACAAGGAAGGATCTTGCTTCTTTCACTTTCAAATCAGTTATCCTGTCAATAGTCAATTAATTTGAGGAAGATTGTTAGTGTCACTCTTCATTGCAAATAGTTTTACAGGAAAAAGGTTCTTGATTAACACAGGGAAGATAATTATGCCTTGTCTAAACCATCCTTGAATTTCAAATACCCTCTGGCTAGCTTTTTGAATCACTTTCAAGGCAGAAGCACTTTGATTAAAGACACTATCCCCACTGTAGCAGTGTTTAGTTTACTGCAATCCTATTCAACTTTCCACCACTTATGCAGCTGCAATGCAGTCCCAACAAATACTCCCAAGGAATAATACTTCCCTGTTTATGAAAACTGCTTTGAGTCCACTGATAAAGAATAGGGTTGCCGTATGTCCCAAAAAACCAGGACTGTCCTGGTTTTGGGGGATTGCATTCACATATTGGCAAATTTGACAGGGGGTCCTGAGCCAGTTTTGGGGAAGAGAATTATGGCAACCCTAAAAAAGGAGATAATTGATGACCTTAAAAACATATAGACGAGCATAGAAACATTTTTCACAGCAGAGGAAAGTAATAACTGGAGGCCCCTAAAAATCTGTCTTTGAACTTGTGCTTTTCAACTTGCTCATAAATGAAGACAAATCAGATTGTGAAGAGCAGAGCTCCAAAAGAACCACTCCAGTCTAAGCGAATAGGCATCCAAATGGCAAATGTAAAAAGACGCACAGAGAGGAAAAAAGAAATCCAAATTTCACACACAGTATATACTGATGCGGCTACAGTTGTTGACCAATGAGGAAAAAGAATGTGGAGAAATGGTAGATAGCTCAATGAAAATACTGACATAGTGTGGCAGCTGCAGAGGCACCAATACCAGGGGTCGTTCTCATATTTTTTACAAGAACAGTCTAGAACAGTGTTTCTCAAAGTGGGGGTCAAGACCCCCTTTGGGGGTCACCTAGAGCTTTCCTGGGGGTCACCTAAAGACCCCTGGTTCAGGGGGCCAGGTAAGGCTTGCCAGACCTCCGGCTGTAGCTGCGCGTGCACTGGGGCTGACTGACAGCCTCAGGGCCCAATCCTATGCATGCCTACTCTGAAATAAATTCCATTATAGTCAGGGGGGCCTTTACTCCCATGTAAATGTGGATAGGATTGCAGCCTCAGGGCCCAATCCTATGCATGCCTACTCTGAAATAAATCCCATTGTGTTCAATGTGTGCAAAGAACACATATTTCATTTGTAAGAATGAAAATACATCCTGCATATTGGATATTTACATTACGATTCATAACAGTAGCAAAATTATACAGTTATAAGTAGCAACAAAAATAATTTTATGGTTGGGGGTCCCCACAACATGAGGAACTTATAAAGGGGTCACGGCGTTAGGAAGATTGAGAACCACTGGTCTAGAACAAGAGGGACTAAATCCTAGCCACAAGTCAGATTCAGCACTTGTTACAATCCTTCCTCCAGGTGAATGGATCTCACTGGCCAGTTTCTGTGTTCTGCTGCCAGTAAGCTTTGCAGCCAGATTTCTGGGCAGAGGCAGCTGTCTAGCTGATGTTCAGTAGAGGTTGGTAAGGAAGATACATTACCATTAGAGCAGTGTTTCTCAAACTGGGGGTTGGGACACCTTTGGGGGTCCTCTGACCCTTTCATGGGGGTCACCTAAAGCCCCTGGTGTAGGGGGCCTTGCAAGGTATTTTGCATCTTTTTTACTTGTAATTAGAAATAAATATTTCACAATATATAATTAAATATTATTTGTGATTAATCCCTATGCTGTAATTATGTTCAGTTTGTAACAATGAAAATGCATCCTGCATATGAGATATTTACATTACGATTCATAACAGTAGCAAAATTACAGTTATGAAGTAGCAACAAAAATAATTTTATGGCTCGGGGTCCCCACAACATGAGGAACTGTATTAAAGGGTCACGGCATTAGGAAGATTGAGAACCACTGCATGATTAGAGCAACAATCTCCATGCATGCTGGGGAAGGGATTTTTGGCACTTAGTAGTGTCCAGTTTGAAGATTTGTTGGTCTAGAACAGCAGACTCCAAACCACAGACCACAGTGTGAGTCAAAAGCCTTCCCCATTATGAAACAGAGGTTACTGTTATGTGAGGCACCATCTTATCATTTGATCTAATTTTTTAATCACTCCACTGCATTCTTTAAAAAAAACAAATCCAGTGCAGAGCTTGCTGGGCTATGGGCAGCAGAAGCAGCAACTTGGCAAGCTTTTGTGAGAAGATCAGATCAAAAGATAAGACAGTAGGCAAAAATATGGTGCTGTGGTGGCACAAGTGGTTGAGATACTGTGCCTGTTAACCAGCAGGCCAGGGTTTGAGACTCGGGTCCCCACAAGACAGAGGGAGCTCCTATCTTTAGCCCAGTTCCTGCCAACCTAGCAGTTCAAAAGCATGCAAATGCAAGTAGATAAATAGGTACCACCTTGGTGGGAAAGGTTAACAGCATTCCATGCACCTTGGCATATAGTCATGCCAGCCCTATGACCACGGAAGTGTCTTTGGACAATGCTGGCTCTAAAGGCTTGTAAACGGGGATGAGCACCGCACCCTATAGTCTGAAATGACTGGCAGTTAACCTGCAGGGGGACCTTTACCTAGGTAAAAATATTAGACCTTGCTGAAATGGATAAACTTGCTCTTTTCCTTAAAAAGAAGTCAGTAAAAACATTTCACTCCATTTTGTGGGGACCCAGGTCTCAAACCCTGGCCTGCTGATTGATTGAGACATATAAAGTTATGCAAGGGATGGATAGAACGGAGAGAAAGAGATGCACCAAAAATAGGGGACATTCACTAAAATTGAAGGTTGGGAGAATTAGGACAGACAAAATATTTCTTTACCCAGCGTGTAGTTGGTCTGTGGAACTTGCTGTGGTTGTAGTTGGTCAGTGGACCATCACAGGTTAAAAGCCATGAGGGGTGAGAATAGATGTTGACAACCTCCAAATGCCAGATGCAGGGGGGCACCTGGATGCAGGTGTCATAACTGGTGGGCCGCTGTGAGTTACAGGAAGCTGGACTAAATGGGCCTTGCTCTGATCAAGTAGAGGTTCTTCTTATATTCTTAAGCAAAGGTGGGAGAAAGTCTTCCTTTCTCTCCTGCTTGTGGGCTTCCTAGAGTCAGTGTTGGGGGGAATAGAGGAGACGCTTCTGTAGAACTGAGGCAGGAAAATGTCACAAGGAGAAAAGAAATATTTAGAAGTGCATTGCTATGATGCAATGAGTAGCAGGTATCAGCTCTGAACTAGCAAACCAAATACTATATATACCAGGGGTCTCTAAGCTTTTTGGCAAGAGGGCCACATCATCTTTCTGATACTGTTTTGGGGGCCAGAAGAAAAAAGAATTGATTTACATTTCAAATTTGAATACATTTACATAAATGAATATATTAGTGATGGGATTTGTGAATGAATTCCAATCAGTTCATAAACACTTTCCAACACAGAGAAAGAGAGTGATCTTCAAACTGGTTCATAAACTGGTTTATACAGAGAGAGGAGGTGTGTAGAGCCTCCCCACTATTCAAAATATCCTACAGACTTGTGGAAAGCAGAGCTCCCCCACCTCTGGAGGATTACAGAGCTTGCATGGGGGCCGGATGGAGGCCTGCTGATGTCCACATCTGGCCCAAGGGTGAGGGTTTGGAGACCCCTGCCAGAATAGATGACAAATAGGAATTCTAAAATTGGAACTCACACCACTTTTTCAAAACACAGCTGCAGAGGAATTAGTTGCAATAATGTGAACCAGGACTGCAAAATAAAGGAGGGGGGACAGACAGAGAAACTTCTTAATCCTTTACTCCATGACAATTCCCTGGGAGAATTCCAATTCTCTCATTCACTCCAACCCACTATATGTGGCAGAGGAACAAAACTTGTGGACATGCATTTTTCTCTTGTACAGTAGTTTATTATGCATTGATGGCGATTCCCAATGGTGATACCTTCCAACTCTTGAAGAACCAGGAGACAGAGGGTGAATAAGAATGTGGGGCAACAAAGGAGGGGAAAAAAATAATTATCCAGTGAAGTAAAAGAAGGGAACAGAAGTCAGTGTTGAAAAAAAGGTTGCTGAAACTAGGAAGAGACTACAGGGAGAAAGCAGCTCCTTCCCAGGACTACCTCCTCCTACTGTTCACACTTTCCTGGCATCCTTCCTACTACCCTTCACTCCAAGTCACCCATGCCTCCTTTCCTTCCAGTTGTCGCTTCAGTCTTTAGTTGCTATACAACCCCCCAAGGTTTAATTTTGTGTGTGCTCCAAAATGGGAAGGCTTATTTTTTTCCCCTAACAAAGGCTATTTCACTAGTTTCGGGTGTTGCAATCCCTCAGTTTAAGCAAGAGGGAGAACTTGTTGCAATGTGCAACTAGTCCATTGTGCAACTAGCACATTGCAAGCTGTTGCAATGTGCAACTAGTCCAGCTAAGAAGGAGCAGTGATTCAAGGGTGAAGACCAGACTGACAGCTCCTACCCCCTGCAGGCAGCCAAACTTGCTCCATCCCACAAAAAGTTTCCATAAAAATTAGCCCTGAGTCTGTGCCCTCATGTGCCAACCTCCATTGCAACACACTTCAGGCCCCCTCTCCAGTCTGTCACCCTTTGGACTCTGCCAGGGGACTCAGATGGCAATCCTATTCACACTTCAATGGGTTTAAGACCCATTTACTGTAATGGGACAGACTTCTGAGTAGACTGCATAGGGTTGGGCTGTGAGCCTGTGAAGCTGCAACCCTAGCCACTTTCCTGAGAGTAAGCCCCATTGACTATTGGGATTTACTTCTGAGTAGACCAGTATAGTATGGAGCTTTGATGCTGCACTCCTAGGCACACCTTCCTGGGAGTAAGCCCCATTGATTATAATGGGACTGACTTCTAAGTAGACTGCATAGGATTGAGCTGTGAAGCTGCAATCCTAGCCACACTTTCCTGAGAGTAAGCAAATTGACTATAATGGGTCTGACTTTTGAGTAGACCTGCACAGATGTGGGCACTGAGGCTGCAAGTATATCCACTTTCCTGAGAGTAAGCCCCATTGACTATTGGGGTTTACTTCTGAGTAGACCTGTATAGGATGGAGCTTTGATGCTGCACTCCTAGCCACACCTTCCTGGGAGTAAGCCCCACTGATTATAATGGGACCGACTTCTGAGTAGATTGCATAGGATTGGGCTTTGAGGCTGCAATCCTATCCACACTTTCCTGGGTTTAAGCCCATTGACTCTAGAGCTGCGGGAGGGCGCCTCACACGTACATGAACAGCTGTCATTTCCGTGGTTCACGTGCGCGGGGCCAGGGAGGAGGCGCGCGGGCGGGCGGGCGCCTCTTCCCTTCACTCAGTCACTGAGGGACAGATTGATACCCACCCGGGGAGGCCCAAGGACTGCTCGGTGCTTCTCAGGAGCCTCCTGGCGCCGCTGCCGAAGAGGACGCCGCCCAGGTCGAAGAGCACCAGCCAGCGCCGCTTCGCCGCCATCGCCACCCTGACACGCAAGGTGGACTGAGGGGGACAGCACCGTCCTCACCCCTGGTAGACCTGGGGCTCAGGCCACGCCCCCACCGCTGACACGCCCCGCCCCTCCTGAAGGGCCGCCCGCCCCGCCTTCCCTTAGGGATCCGCTGGGTCCTCGCGCCGTCCTCAGATGACACTAGAACTAAAGAGCTTTGGGCAGGCTGCACCATGTTTGCTTCTTGGTTGCAGTTAGGCTGTGGAACTCCCTGCCACTGGATGTAGTTCCTCTGTGGAACTCCCTGCCACAGGCCGTGATGAATGAAGCATGTGGAACTCCCTGCCGCTGGATGTAGTTCCTCTGTGGAACTCCCTGCCACAGGGTGTGATGAATGAAGCATGTGGAACTCCCTGCCGCTGGATGTAGTTCCTCTGTGGAACTCCCTGCCACAGGGCGTGATGAATGAAGCATGTGGAACTCCCTGCCGCTGGATGTAGTTCCTCTGTGGAACTCACTGCCACAGGGTGTGATGAATGAAGCATGTGGAACTCCCTGCCGCTGGATGTAGTTCCTCTGTGGAACTCCCTCCCACAGGGCGTGATGAATGAAGCATGTGGAACTCCCTTCCGCTGCATGTAGTTCCTCTGTGGAACTCCCTGCCACAGGGCGTGATGAATGAAGCATGTGGAACTCCCTGCCGCTGGATGTAGTTCCTCTGTGGAACTCCCTGCCACAGGGTGTGATGAATGAAGCATGTGGAACTCCCTGCCGCTGGATGTAGTTCCTCTGTGGAACTCCCTGCCACAGGGTGTGATGAATGAAGCATGTGGAACTCCCTGCCGCTGGATGTAGTTCCTCTGTGGAACTCACTGCCACAGGGTGTGATGAATGAAGCATGTGGAACTCCCTCCCATTGGATGTGAGGAATGTACTCTGTTTAGGGTGATCAGATGTCATAACTGCAAAAGGAGGATATAACTGCATAAAGAGCTCCCTCACCCCCCAGAAATGTAGGACATCCAAGAAAAATGTAGGACATGACAAAAATAAATAAATGCTAAAGTCACTCCTATATATTGCTGTCATGTTGTTAAACACTATTACTTATTATTAAATTTCTTTTACTTATTAAAAAATCAAATTTATATGACTTATTATTGAACTTTTTCTGTCTTTTCTGCTTCTTCCTGAAAGAATCATGGCTGGTCCCTGACTCCATTTTAAATGAAAATTGTGGTTTTAGGCATCCTTCTCTCTGGTCTTCACCTCTCGTGATGCCGGTTCTGAAGCTCTCTTTTAGTAAATAATTGTCAGAGCTGCAGAGGAAGATGGACTATTTGTTCCTACGGATAGTTGGCCAAGGAACTGAACTGCAGCACTCTGAAGAGTTTGTCAGCTATTTTCCATGCTGTGCTCCAATCTCCCATGGCACACTTGTGGACCTTTCATGGCATACAGGTTGAAAATTGCTGTGCTAGCGACTCAACAAATACATTCTCGTTACTCCTACACTTTCCAGAATAACAGAAGGTCCTTGCTTGAAGGAGCATGTCGCTAATTCTGTCCAACAAGGGGGTGGAGGGGGGGGTGAGCGAATGAACTTTGCATCAAAGGTATACAAAATACAGTGAGCACAATCTTCACCATGTCTACTCAGAAGTAAACACCATTGTGTTCAATGGATCTGACTCCTAGAAAAGTGTGTTTAGGATTGCAGCGATGATCTGGTTGATGTGAAAGGGGAATTAAGCTGAGTGTGGCTTGCTGAGAAATCACAGCCATGCTCTCCAGTGCTCTCCTCACCAAAGAGGTGCTACTCAAAGTCAGCATTTTTGTGGCAGAATCATGTTTTCATCTGAAGGTGAAAATTAAATGTGACACACCAGATATTTCAATTACCTTTAAAATAACTGAGTTCTATGGTTCTGAACTACAGCAATTGTCCATCATCAACCTAGGACAGGGGTCTCCAAACCCAGGCCTGCCAGGGGCCAGATGTGACCCATGGCAAGCCTCTAACTGTCAGCCTCTGGTCCTCTAAGAGCCTCTGACCTAGTTAAACAAACACAACTGGGGCTGTGATGGGGGTCATATTAAGTATATTTATTCCTGTGCTGTGTATTGGTGCTTGCAGAAATCCTGGATATTTGAGTCCATTTATTCATTAATCTATTTCTATTCTATTTAAAATATTTATCTGGTTCTTGACACTGTGCCAGATATTTGATGTGGCCCTTTGGCCATAAACTTTAGAGATTCCCTGCAATAGGAGATGGGCCCAATCCTGTGGGGTTCAAAATGCATGCCCTGAGCTGTGTGTACCTACTTCCAGAACTACAAACCCCCCCTTGACCTCAATTTACTGGTCTGCAAACATGGAGAAAATGTGACATTATCCATGCCTGACATACAAGTACATACAGATTGGCAAACTGAAGTCAGGTTTCCAGGACATCCAGTAGTGGCACCTCTTTCTGCGTTGAGCTTAACCATACCTTCCCTCCACCCAAGCAACTGATCATTGCAAGAAACGTTGTGGTTCCCTCCCTTAGCTCCAGGTTATCCACTCAGATTATCTTGGATAATTTTGTTGCTTATCAGGAAAAGAGGGATGGCACCGATCCAGCCCAGGATCAGGTCTGCCAAATAGGAGAGTTCCTTTAGGAGGATTAATTCAAACATAATTGCAAAAAGTTCTGATGATGAAAATAGGCAGCATCTTATGACATGTCCAGGTGTATAGAGTTTAGCAGGTTTTCCTCTCTTTCCTTCCACTAGAGTTGTCTTCCCAGTGTGATCCTGACATGGGGTCTGACTTGTGGACTGCCAGCCACTGAAAAATGGAAAAAAGAATGGTTCTCAGGAGGGCAAAACCTAAGTGTAAAAACTGAGAGCGGAAATGTGGGAGCCCCAGTGCCAACACTTCCCACCTCCCTGATCTGTCTCTCTGTAAGTGTCCAAATCAGGAATCTCTGCTACCACCGAACAAAGTCAAGCAAAGACAGATCATCTTTGAAAGCCTCCTTCCGAGTTTCATGTCTTAACAACACAATCCTATTCCTCCAGAAGCATGAGCGATGCAGTGGTGCCAAAGGGCAGCATGCTGTGTGCTGTGGTGGTGTGCCCAGACACTTTCGAGAAATAAGTTTTAAAAAATCATTTTTATTTACCTTCCCATAAGTCACCTGGATCATTGGATCCCCTTGGACCTACACTGGCTATTTAGCAGATATAAGTCCAAGGATCCTCAAGATATGTCTGGCATTTTGAGGTTGCCCATGTCAACACACACCCCTCATGGCTTGTAGCCTGCGATGGTCTTCTCCTCTAGGAACTTGTCCAATCCCTTCTTAAAGGCATTGAGACTAGATGACATCATCACATCCTGTGGCAGGGAGTTCCATTGACCAACTACACACTGGGTAAAGAAATATTTTCTCCTGTCCATCCTAATCCTCCCAACATTCAATTTGAGTGGATGTCCCCTGGTTCTGCTATTATGTGAAAGGGAAATGAAGATCTCTCTGTCCACTCTGTCCATCCCTTGGATAATTTTGTATCCATGATTGTATGTCTCAAATCATGATTCCCCTCAAGTGCCTCTTTTCTAGACTGAAGAGCCCCAAATGCTGTAGACTTTCCTCATACGGAATGTGTCCCAAACCGTCAATCGTTTTAATTACTCATCTCTGAATCTTCTCCATTTCCTCTATATCCGTTTTGAAATGTCACAACCAGAACTGGATACAGTTCTCCAAATATGACCTCACCATTGATTTGTTCAGTGGCATCATAATTTTTGTCGTCTTATTCTCAGTCCCTTTCCTAATGACCCATATCTCACAGTGACCCATGTTATACTGTCCGCAGGTCTTCTGCTGTAGGCCCTGGATAGGGATGGGCTATTATGCAGCAATGCATGGTCCAGTGGCGGGAGGCAGCTGCATATGTCAGGCAACCTCAGGAGTGAACTATGGCATAGCTAGAGGGGGGCAGAACAATTAGTCTTAAAGGGAGCATGCAAGTATCTCTCCCCTTCAGAGCCATTCCAAAACTGACTGCTCCACCCCCTCTAACTATGCCACTGCGTATTAACATTTTCCTTTTCTTCATATGGTATATGGAAGTTAACAAAATGGGGGAACAATAAAGTTGGAGGTAAAAAGGGTAGCCAAAGGATGGCATGGATAAATGCTCATAGCATTTGATTTTGGAGGATTTCTGACTTTGATTCTGTTTGGCTTCACAGAATAATTAGAGCAGAAATTAATTTGGCCACCAAAACTGCCTTGCAGTTCTCTGCAGGAGGAAGCATCTGTATTGTGGCAAGTTTTCCAGTAGACAGTGCCAAAGCAGACAGTTCTCGAAGGCCAGCCAGCCAGCCTGGGAAAGGATAACCACTGTCGCAACACTGTTGGGCACACAACACTGGATCACTGACGCAACTGGGACAGTACAAAGTTCCCAGGCAGAATGATGCATTTAGGCCTTGCTGGACACTGATGTTTGAGAGGCTCTTGGCTGAAGCAGTTGCAGGCCAGCTGGGCAAGAGATGGCCAAGGGTGACTTGGAGATAGTTGTCAGAGTGAGTGTTGCCAACTGTAGTGTGACTATGCAGCTGTAATGATTGAATTCCTGGCAGAAATGAATTTGGACCTGAATGAGTCTTATGGCCCCAATTCTACTTTCCTATGCTGATGCATGCAATGTACAGAAATAACAAGGCTAAAGGACTAAAGATATATTTTGTTTTGCTTCCCACTGGACTCGGTAAAAGTTAGTAGTTTGTCTCCCCAATTTTGTGCGCTTATCTGAGAAAGTGGGAATATTTCCTGATGTACAAAAGAAAAATTTTGCAAGTAGGAGCCAGCACAGGTAGGAATGACCTGGTCTTAGCCTTTCTCCCTGCAGGCTAATTTTTTTAGTGTGAGGGAGGATTTTAAAAAGACATCTTCACCTACAGCCTGAAATGGTACCACCTTACCTGCTAATAAGCTTCTACCACCTCATCAAATCCCTAGACTAGACGTTAAGAGATGAACCCAGGTGTGCCTTCCTTTATACTTGTGATCCTGGGTAATGGAGGGACAAACTATTTCCAACAATTTAATTCCAAGGACAGTTGTGGTTTTTTTGATGTGATCACCCATATCAGGAAAGAAGAATGGATAACGTGATGTGTATGTGATGGACACCCTGGCAGTGAAAAGGTGTTAATTCCATTAACTTTTTGTTAGATACACAGGCTGTTCAGTCTGCCAGTGAGTATGGTATGAATAAATATGGTATGAATAGTACGGCAGGAAAGGTTTTACAAGTAGTCAAACATTCTCTCTCTCTCTTTCCAGCCCTGAAAATAAGATGTTCTTGGTTCACCACCCAGCCCTGAAAGATGGAGCATGAAGAAGATCAGATGTTCCCTCCCAGACTGCCTCAGCACAAGACCAACCATGGCCTCTGCTTGGTTTTGTACACACGGATCCCTGTCACCTCTTCCTCCTTTTCTGTTTCTGCCACTGCCTCCTCTTCTCATTACTAAGGCAGTATATTTTAGAAAGTAGCACAAGGAAAGTGGAAGAAAATATGTGAAGGATAAGTCATCACACAAGATCCAACTGCTTTTGTAAGAGCCACGAAGTGTACTCTTAAGATTGAATCATCAGTCTACTGTCCCAAGGAGAACATCAGGTCCTTGTCCCAAATAGCCTACAGCCTAAAACATCTTTATAGGTGGGACAACAGATGGAAGGGAAAGTGAACATAGTTCTAAAGTAATCAAAAACTGGTGTTGGCTTGTCAAGGACATGGGGTGGAGGATGGGGGTTAGGACTAGGGGTAAGGGAAGGTGAATAGTTTTTTCCCCTCTCTTTCCCTTTCTTCCAGAATGCGACAACCCTAAGGCACACATGCACATGCAGTGGCTGGGTTAAGCAGCCACCAGAACACCAGCCAAATTACTGCTTAAGAGTGAAACTGGACCTGAGCAATGTGATTTCCCCAGGAGAAACCCCTGAGAATCAGCAAAAATCCCACTCAGCTGATCCCAGCTGAAACACTGGAGGCTTAATGTACATTTTTCTCTTCTTCCCACACGTAACTGTAAGACTTGGCCAGCTGCCTGTGAGTGGCTCAAACACTAAAAGTGTCTGTTTCCTATGAAGCAGACTGATTGAGCAGCTTTGCACTGGGCTTTTGGTATAAGCCAGGCACTGAGTTGCTCCACCTTTGCAAGGAAGCCTCTAACTGCCTTCATCACCAGCCTTCTGAGCCCACATTCCTGAATGACTGCTACTGCGAAGGGCATGTGGGTCACTGGCAGAGCACCCCACTTTGCATATATCAGGTCCTAGGCTCTGTCTCTGGCAGCATCGCCAGCTTGCTCCAAAGATCCTTGCAACCGCCAGGAGCTGTTGCCAGTCTGAGTAGGTTACTCAGGTCTAGATAGACCAAAAGTCTGATTTGGGTCACAAGAGCTTCAGGTGTTCATAGGTTTGTTTCTGCCAGAGTGAGAAAGTGTCTGGGATCCCCAACACTATTCTTTTTCCTTCTCCTTTCTCTCTCTGGCAATGCTACTGTAGCAGCAAGTGGCTGCAACAAGGGCCTGCTACTACAGGGAACGCAGCTGGTTTGGAAGGGCACATGGATGATTCAGTTGCTGAGCGTGCATGTGCTCTTCACAGCTGGCCAGCTGGTTTTGCCAGCTGTGAAGAGCCCGAGTGCGTGATGACGTTATGCCACATGGCGTCATGACATCATGGGTGCGCAGCAGCATCAGTACACCCCTGCTCGTTTCACTCTTTCATTACTCTTAAAATATACACAGAAGTTTGTTTTTAATCAGGGAGACTCACTGATTCATCATTTTTTTAAAAAGGTGTACCGTAATTTGCAACATATGCCTTTTTTATTTTAGTATACCATATATACTTGTGTATAAGCCAACCCGCGCATAAGCTGAGGCACCTAATTTTACCACAAATACAGGGAAAACTTATTGACCCAAGTATAAGCCGAGGGTGGGAAATGCAGCAACAGCAGGAAAGTCTGACTGGCCTTGTAGCCTCAGGGCCCAATCCTGGGCATGTCTACTCTGAAGTAAGGCCCACAAAGAAGTACCTGAATCTGAGGAGGGGCTTGGCTGCAGTGGGCTCCATGTCTTGCCACTGCGCGCCTCCTCCACAGCCCAGAGAGCCAGCACCAGCAGCTGGAATGGCTGCAGAGCCTCTGAGGGAGCACGCTGGAGGTCACGCCTGCCATTTTTCTTAATTTTTTTTACTGACCCGCTTATAAGCTGAGGTGGGTTTTGAGTCTTATTTTTGGGGCCCAAAAAACTAGGCTTATACGCGAGTATATATGGTAATTTAATATGTATTTTGGCTAAGTGTTAATCAATATGTGTTATTTATGCTTTTGCAAGTGATATTTGTCTTTTTTGAAGGCTATTTTCCATTTGCAAGCTGAAAAACACTGAGTTCCTCTTTTCATCGGTTTTCACTTTTGGTTGGTGCTCTTTTCTCTTACTCATCCAATAGGTGGGGTCTCCTTTACTTTATTTGTGAAGACATTTTGTCTCTGGAATTCAACTTTATAAGTCTCTGGAACTTCATTTATAATTATACCTAAACTCTTGACAACATTCAAGATGCATTAATTTGTAATTTTCTGTGGTTTTAAACTTCCTTTCCTCTCTCTCATCCCATGACCCTTTTTCTGTTTTACTTCAATTACATTCGTAATGAGGTTGTTATAATAAATAAAAATCAGATTTACAGTGCAATCCTAAGCATGTCTACTCAGAAGTAAGTCCCATTGTGTTCAATAGTACTTCTTCCCAGGAAAGTGTGTTTAGGATTGCAGCCTAGAGCCTTTTCATCCTATACTTTGCTCACCAGTCTCCTTGTTAGAAGTTGGACCAAGCAGCCCAAGCCTCCTGCTAGAACCCCTGCCTCAAACGGTGGGTGGGTGGAGGTGAAACAAGAGTGTGCATGGAATGGACAGTGATGGGAAAAGTCCAGCAGGGCTTGTCTCAAGTTGAGTCTAGAGTAATGGTTCTCAGGCATTTCAGCCTGGTACCCCCTTTCAAACATAAATATCTGTCAGATAAAATTTTTATCTGTCATAAAAAATCTGCTTATGTTTTCAAACATTAAAAACCCATGTCAAACTTACTGGGTTGTGATGCCAGAGCTTTTCCATGTCAGCTTGAAATTAGTCCCACTGTGTTCAATAATGTATGTTTTAATTGTTTTTTATTGAATTGTTCTATTTATGTTTTTAATTATGTTTTATGTCAGCTGCCTTGAGTCGGGCTAATGGCCCGAGAAAGGCGGGATATAAATTTTTAAAATAATAAATAAATAAGTTTGTGGAGTGCAAACTTACTTCCAGGAAAGCCCAGTGCCAGATTCCAAAATGGTGGATCCCCTGACCCATGGTTGCAGCCCCCAAGGGTGTCCCAACCCCACTTTAAATACCATTCTAGAGGTACTGCTAGTACCAGTCTAGAGGTACTGCTTTGAGTACCAATCTAGAGATACTGCTCCCATGATTCAACTTTTTAAAAAGTCATAATGGGCACTTTCCAAGTCGCCAAGTCACCCCTTTATGACTTTAAGGGTGCAATCCTAACTCATTTAGGCCAGACTAACTCACCTGGCCTATCTTTCTATGGTAGTGTGGGGAGGTTGTTGTATGTCTGTGCACTGGCCTAACTCCCCAGGAGCGGCACAGAAATGTTTTACAGCACGTTTGTGACACACACATCCTGATCAGCACAGGACTTATGCTGGGGCTTAGGCTGGCCTAAATGAGGGTTAGGATTGCAGTCTATGGCTCATGTTAAATTGGTTCCCTTTCAAAAGGACACTGAAGAAAACATGGGGCTGCTGCCAGGCTCAGTGCATGTTGGAGTGTTGTCAGTGTTTGAAGAGGGCAGTGCTTAACACAGAGAGAATCCCTATAAGTTTCATAGAACCCAGGGTTAGATGTGTCAGGGAGACCTGGGTCCAAACCTGTCTGGAGAGTATTGCTAGTAAGTGCATTGTGGGGACTGTGTATTCCAATTTCCCTTTCCCCATATTCAGTGAACATGGGGAGAATAATACCTGACAGGGCTGGTGTCTCATGCAAAGTCTTATGGCAATTCCCCCAGTTAAGAAAACTTAAAGCTGCCTTAGGGTCTAATTCAACCCATCTTTCCTTCACCGATGCAGCCATCCCAACAGGTAAAGGAACATTTGTAAGGTAAGGAAACTTTCCATTCATTATAGTTTTTTTAATGTCTTGGCCTCAGACGATCACAGAAAGTAGTTTTCCTATCCTTAGTATCTTTGTTTCTTATGACAAGCGGTGGGGGGTGGGGGGTCAAATCTGAAATTTGTGGAGTGCAAATTATGCACCAACCTGCTGATGGCCAATTTTAAACACGGCAAGGAAGAAATTTTCCCATGGGGGCCTGAATCCCTCATTTCAAATCTTCTGTCACATGTGAAGGTGGCTTGTTCTTCCTTATCTCCCAGTATGTGCTGTGGTCCACAGAAGGGACTTGTGCTTCCTCTTTGGAGAAAGTCTTCCTATGCTTTGGGTCCAGGCATCAAGGCGCATACAACAAGGCATTGGACATTAGGATGCCTTATGATGTGTCGTCAAACTGACAAGGAACAAGCCGTTTCAGGAAGCAAATGGCTTTCCTGGAATGTTGGAGGGGGAGCAAGGGGTTTTTTGCTGCCAAACTCTCATGACACTGCCAACTTGATTTTGTACTTGTTTTTGAGCTGGTGTATGGGGGGAGCGGCCCTATACGTTACCCGATTGTAGCCCTGCTGCTGGAAGAAAAAATTACCCGATTGTAGCCCTGCTGCTGGAAGAAAAAAAGAGAAAAAGGCGCTGATCTCAGCTGAAATACCAGTACCTTGTGTATATACGTGCTTCAAAGCTCCTTTGGATTCCCCCCATCCTTCTTCATCCCAAGCAAGAAATCACTCCCCCCTTCATGCTTCTAAAAAATCAATTTAAGGGTTGTGGTTTTTTCCCCCCCTAATTAATTCCCCAAGGACTTGGTGTCTCATCCTTCCTTTCTAATTCATCCTACATCCTCTCTTTGTGCTCCTGCAGAATGATAAAGATGAATCAATAGCCAGCTTCAGAACATAACGGGACAGCTGTACTCCTGCAGCCCTGAAGGGGGAGGCTTTTGATTGACTCTGGTGTCTCCTAGTGGCCACATTTGTGGCTGGCTCTTTCCCAGTTCCATTCTGTTGCACCAGTAGACAAACCCCAGTGCATGGTATTCAGTGTCCGACATAGGGTTGCCGTAATTCTCTTCCACAAAATCAGGACAGGACTCTCTGTCCCATTTGTTGGTATGTGAACACAATCCCCCCCCCCCCAATAGGGATTGTCCCTGTTTTTTGGGCAACCGTAGGCAGACATCTATTGCTTCTTACCAGTTTGTGTGACACTCTTTACCAAGTGCTGGAATGCTGACAAAATCGAGTGGCTCAGTCTCAGGGCCCAATCCTATCCAGCTTTCAAGCGCCAGTTCAACTGCAATGTAGCCCCAGGGTAAAGGAACAAATGATCCCAGATATGCCTATGTGCCACCACAGGATGCAGTGCACACCCCCTTGACACAGTTGCGCCGGCACTGGAAAGTTGGGTAGGATTGGATCCTCGAGCATCAAGGGGACATTTGATGAACAGGAGACTTTCAGTGCAATCCTAAACATGTCTAGTAAGTCTCGCTGACTCTAAGCACATCTAGAAGTAAGTCCCACTGAATCCAGTTTGGCTTACTCCAAGGAAAGTATGGATAGGATTGCAGCTTTTGTGTCAGAACCAATATTTGACCCATCCATATCTGGAGGGCTGACAGTTCTCCATCTGTGCAAGGGAATCATGTGGTCCACCTTGCAGGGCTGATCTGAGAACATGCACAATATGTCAATAAAGCCTTTTACAAATCCAAGTGACTTTGTTGCAGGGCTAAGGTAATTAATGTGGAAATGCTTGGACAAAGTTAAGCAAATCTGGCAGTAAACCAAACACACCAATCATTCTTTCAATGTTATTTTTCTCACCCGTGCCTCTTTTGTGCCACCTCTCCTTAGTCACCTGTCACTTCACTTGCAAAAGCCCCCTTTTCTGACAGGAGATGGTGGGACAGATCAATGACAACAAACTACCTGTGCATGGATCTGAAGCATCATCAAAAATTCTCTATCTACAGAATAAACTTGCACTTTTAAAATGCTCCTCTGTGTATATATGTATGTGTTGCATGTGCATGTACACAAGTGTTTAAGGTGGCAAAGATAATAATAAATTAATAAAAATTTATACATTCATAAATTTATACATAAATTTAAATAGCTAAGGGTGCAGTTGTAACTTCGGCCAGCGCAACTCATCGATCTTCCTGTTCCCATGCTGATGACTGTGTGCACATCTGGGCATTGGCCTAAACCCTCCCCCAGGAGTGGTGCAGAAGTATCTCAACAGTCAGCACAGGACTTATGCCGGGGCTTAGGCCAGCCTAAATAGAATTTAGGTTTTCAGCCTAAATGTGTTTATATATTTAATTGATTGCTGATTATGGGAGACAATGCCTTTCCCAAGGAACATACTGGTTGGTATGTGGCAATAAAAAATAACATACTAAAATGATATTTAAAATGTAAAGGTATAGCAATATCAGACAACTGGTGGGAAATTGCAGTGCAAAGGAGCCAAAGAAATATGCCTAAAGCGTCACCTCTAGAAAATGTCACTGATCCTCAAGATCATACTTTTAATCTAATATGTTCTTTACAAAAGGTTCATTCTGCCAGAGGATAAGTCCAAGAGGTAGGTGAGGTGAGATTTCAGTGAGGTGAACCGCAGGTGAGAAATGGAGATGTAGTCAGGACTGAGAGCCCAATGAGAACACCAGAAGAGCCTCCACTGGATCAGGCCAAAGGTCCACCTAGTGTCCAGCTTCCTGCATCTCACAGATGCCTCAGAGAGCACACAAGATACCTGCGTCCTGGTGCCCTCTTCTGCATCTGGTATTCTGAGGTAGACTACTTCTAAAACCAGGAGCTTATAAAGACCCATCATGGCTTGTAACCTGTGGACTTTTCTTCTAGAAATCTGACCAGCTCCCTTTTAAAGGCATCTAGGCCAGATGCCAAAACCTCATTGTACGGCAAGGAGTTCCACAGACTAATGACATGCAGAGTAAAGAAATATTTCCTTTTGTCTGTCCGATCTTCCCCCAACACTCAATTTTAGTGGATGTCCTCCAGTTCTGGAGTTGTGTGAGAGGGAAAAGAGCATCCCTCTCTACACATCTCTTGCAAAATTTTGTGCATCTCGATCATAACCAGTGGTGGGCTCCAGCAGGTTCGCACCTACTCTATAGAACCGGTTGTTAACGAGAGATAGGACATAGAAAGTTTAAAAATAGCCATTTAAAAGTGTCTGCCAGATGGGCAGAGAACCGGTTGTTAATTTCTTTGAAGCCCATCACTGATCATAACCCCTTTTCAGGTGCCTAGCCATGTCTATTCAGTAAGTCCCATTATAGTCAATGGAGCTTACTGCCAAGTAAGGGTGGCTCAGATGAGCTATCACCTGCCTGTTGGCTTTCAGCTGCTTCCCTACCCAAATTCATTCATTCATTCATGCTGCAATCCTAAGCCCCAGTTAGGCTGGCTTAAACACTGCCATAAATCCTGTATCAGCCTGGGAGTGTCACAAAAGTGCTGTAAAGCATTCCCTCCCCACTCCCTGGGGATGGGGGGTTAGGCTAGTACACAGGCATGCGCCATCCCCAGACCATCATGGGATGATATGCCAGGTGAGTTATGCCAGCCTAAATTGGTTAGGATTGCGCCTTCATGCATTCATTCATCTCTCCCATGCACAGGGAAGTTCTTGTCTTTGGAAGAGTTGGCAGCACATGGCTGTGCAAGAATCCAGGCAGCCAGTCTGCAGATGAGAAAGGAGCCCCAAACACAGGATAACCATATGTCCTCTTTTTCCAGGATGTATCCTCCTTTTTAGCTTTGTGTCCTGGGACAAAAAAATCTTCATTATCCACCTTTTCCTTGTGTGCAGACATGTAGCCTTCTTGTAATTCATATATTATATGTAATCAGGGTGATCACATATCCTTTTTTCCAGGATACACCCTCTTTTTTAACCTTGTGTCCTGGGGGGAAAATCTTCATTGTCCTCCTTTTCCTTGTGAGCAAATTATAAATATTCATAAATTATATGTACATATTATTCAATATGCAACTGACTCAGAAGCAATATAGTGTTAAATGAACCACATGAAAGCATCATTTAGCTTTTATTTTGTCATGTCCTACAATGTTTTTGGGAAATCCTACATTTTTTCATGGATGTCCTGCATTTTGTGGTCCTGACCATCTGGTCCTCCAGTTCTTGTCCTGGGTGAGTTAGCAGCACATGGCTGGGGGGATCCAGAAAGGGAGAGGAGGAGAGCCCCCAGCCCCTTGCAGGTTCCAGCCCTGCCTCCCTGGGGTCCCCTGCAGAGGCGGAGGCGCCGCCCAGCGCTCCTCCCTCCTTCCCCTGCCCAGCCAGAGTGATGCTCGGTGATGCTGAGGCTCCTTAGCTGGGCTGCTGCGCCGGAGGATGCTGAGGATCGCCTGGCAGCTCCAGCCACCAGTCCTGCATCCCAACAGGTAAAGGTTCCCTCCACTCCCAGTCCTGATCTCTGCAGCAACAGCCCCAGCAAGCAAAGTTTTCCCAGGATGATCTCCAGGGGTCTAAGAGCTCAGACTGGGTCCCCACCCTACAAACTTAGAGCCAGACCCTAGGCATGTCTGCTCAGAAGTAAGCCCCATTAGTATCAGTTGGTCTTTCTCCCAAGTAAGTGTGGGTCAGAAGAAAGCCACATTAGGGGGTCTACTAACAGTTGTGCTTACTCCAGAGTAAGTGTGGGTAGGGTTGCAGCTTCACAGCCCAATCCTGTGCATGTTTACTCAGAAGTAAGCTCAATTGGAATCAGTTGGTCTTACTCCCAAGTAAGTGTGGGTAAGAAGGAAGACCAATAATGGGGTCTACTAAAGGTTGTGCTTACTCACAATTAAGTGTGGGTAGAATTGAGTGGGTAGGTAAGCTTCAGAGTCCAATCCTGTGCATGTCTACTCAGAAGTAAGCCTCATTAGGTTCAGTTGGGCTTACTTCCAACTAAGTGTAGGTAGGATTGCAGCCAGAGAGCTCGATCTTAGGCATGTCTACTCAGAAGTAAGACCCAGTATCAGTAAGCCCCAGATTAGTATCAGTTGGGTTTACTCCTGAATAGGTGTGGGTTGGATTGCAGCGTTAGAACTTAATCCTGGGCATGTCTACTCAGAAGTAACCTCCATTAAGATCAGCTGGGCTTACTCGCAGTTAAGTGTGTGGGTAAGAAGGAAGCCCCGTTAGGATCAGTTTGGCTTACGCTCAGGTAAGTGTGGGTAGGATTGCAGCCTCAGAACCCAATCATGTGCATGTCTACTCAGAAGTAATCAGTTGGGCTTACTCCCGAGTAAGTGTGGGTAGGATTGCAGCCTTAGAGCCCAATCCTATGCGTGTTTTCTCAAAAGTAATATCCATCAGGATCTGTTGGGCTTATTCTCGGGTAAAGGTGGATAGGACTGCATCCTCAGAGCCCAATCTTATGCATGTCTACTCAGAAGTAAGCCCAATTATGATTAGTTGGGTTGCATGGACAGGATTGCAGCCTCACCTCAACTACAAACTAGCTAGGAGCATGAGGATTCAGAAGTAATTCCCATTATAGTCAATGGGGCTTACTCCCAGGAAAGTGTGGATAGGTTTGCATCCTTAATCTATTAAGTAAATGCAGCACTTATTTCTGGCGCACTTGTTTCTTGCTCCTATGCCAAAGAAGTGGAGGGTGAAGATCCTCTGACTTAGTGGGCATGAGCTTTCCCAGACTTCAGCACAGGCATAGACAGTTGTTGGTGTCTCAGAGCGCCTGTGTTAGCCAGCCAGGCAGACTGGAAAGTTCAGAGCTCACCTCAACTACAGACTCTCTAGGAGCCCAGTCTTGGGAATGTCTACTCAGAAGTAAGTCCTATTATATTTTGTGGTGACTTACGACTTATACCCAGGTAAATGTGGATAGGATTGCATCCTTTGTGGTTTTCACAACAGTGTTTCCTCCACCTTTTGTGCATGTGATGATGTTAAAGTATGTCCTATTACCAGGAGGTTTCAGGGCTCGGATACCAGGACCTTTAGAGTGCATTTACAGTGCAATCCTAAGCATGTCTACTCAGAAGTAAGTCCCATTGGGTTCAATAGTACTTACTCCCAGGAAAGTGTGGTTAGGATTGCAGCCTTAGAATGACTGTTGCATGGAAGAGCCGGATGTTTTCTACTGGAAAGAAATAGTACCTCTCTTAAAGCTCAATCCTGTGTTTGTCTACTCAGAAATAAGTCCTATTATAGTCAATGAATCTCACTCCCAGGAAAGTGTGGATTGGATTGCAATGTCAGCATTTAAATGGCAGAGCTTCATTGCGAGGTGTATGTGTGTGTGTAAGCATTTTTGAAAACTGTTGGACAATCCTAAATTAGCACAAGACAAGTTTGTAGGATTAGTAACCACAAGAAAGAGTGGTGGACCCCCTGCTTTCACAAACCTGCTGCTAATTTGTGAAACTTCAGAAGTGAGGATGGTATTTCTGCGGAGCTCACCATTAATTGATGCTTGTTGATTTATTATGCTCATTGCGTGATAGATTCTTAGGATGATAAATTACTGTGGATCTTCATGAAATTAATCAATTAAGTCCTGACAGCCCCGTTAAGGCTCATTTCTGTGTGGTGTACTTCCAGTGGAGTGTACAAGGTCTCTCTTGGGGTCGAGAGCACATGCTTAGCATGCAAAAGGCCTCCAGATTAACCCTCCAGCATCTCCCAGTCAAAACCAGGCATAAGGAGAAAAGGATCTACAAAGCCGTCTGGAAACATCGCCAGTTGGCATAATGGGAGGAAATCTCAAGGGGCAAGGAAGAGGTTCAGCTCTTCTCACCCATAGTCTTTCCTTTGCACTCTCATCTGTATGTACTCACTACCTCTCCCCTCACTCTTTGCAGAAACTACATTCTTACACACTCCACCTGTTGTTTTGATGGACATTTTCTTAGAAGCTTCAGATGTTCACAGGGATTCATGCATGATGGCTCAATCCTGACAACAGCCATGTGCAAGTAACATTATTGTCCTGGTATGATTGACAGGAAGTAAATCTGAGACTAGCTAGCAGTTTCCTTACTCATGAACCATGCTCTGGCCACAACCCCTGATCTCAGGCTGCAAACTATGTGTGTGCACTCACTTGGGAGTAATCCCCAAGCTGCAGATTGGTGAAAGAACAAAGCCCTGCTAGGTTGGAACAAAGGACCATCCCGTTTAGTCTAGAGTGGATAGTCAGAGGCCCCTGGAAAGTCCACAGGCAGGTTAACAGCCCTCTTCCACTTGTTCTCATCGGGGCCTTGTATTCAGAAGTAGACATCCTTGGAGCATGGAAATGGCACACACTCATCATGATGAATGGCTATTGTTAGACTGCGCCACTTCCCAGAATTTGCCTAATTACGTACTTAAAACCAAGCACCACTTTTGTGGCAAGATTAATGGAATTGATTGCCATCACCACATATGGAAGGAATTCCATAGGATGATGACATAATTCATATGACATATTAATATTAATTAATGACATATTAATTCCATTAAGAATTCCATTGGGCTTCAGTAGCTCAAATATTGGGATTAGAACGCTGCTTGACTGGAATTCCGCTCTGCAGGTCAGCAGTTCAAGACCTGAGTTTTGTTGTTTTCACTTTTCTCTTCTGACATATTTTGCAAATGTGCCAAAAAAGTTGCAGCCAGGCAGGTGGCATCTGTGTGCATGTCTTGTGCCCAGTATGCTTAACTGATGATGAGACTCTTGCAACGCATCTCGGAGGTATCTCAAATTGGACAACGTGAACTGCTGTAACAACTCCTTCCAGTCTCTGCTGCCATCAAATCTTGAAACGACCAATCAGTAAAAGTACTAGAAATCATTTTGGATTATTTGCATTTGATTTCCCATTTGAAATGAAGCCCAATTTTTGTCTCATATTAGGCTGGAGAAAACGGTGTCCAAACAGAGAAATGTGCATTTGAAAATGAACTGCTTTCAGGCTTGTTTTTATTTAAAGGGTCTATTTAAAGAATACGAATTCTGTTTCTAGACCCTTCTTCTGGTGCAATAGGAGATGGAAGGGTACAAACAGGGGTGTCGGGGGACAGATTTCAGTCAATGTGACCAGGTCGTCTACTTGTTCAGACTAGTGGGTGAATTTGAATCCCTTGCTATGACTGGATCTGCTTGTTGGGGAATGTTGGGAAGGAAGAATGGACCAGCTACAGGTGAGGGGCTTCTGAGCTAAGATTGTGAAATGTCCTAAAAAACAGGGACAATCCAGATTTTTGGGAATTGTGCTCACATATTGGTAAATGGGACAGAGGGTTCTGTCCCAATTTTGTGGAAGAGAATTATGGCAATCCTATTCTGAACTGAATGTTTAAATAAAAACTCTCAACTTGAAAACCACCAATTAGCAGAGGGAGAAAGACACGGTCCCAGTGATACTTTGGCTGCAATCCTAACCTCACTTTCCTGGAAGTAAGTACTACTGAACACAATGGGATTTACTTTTGAGTAGACATGCTTAGGATTGCACTGTTCGCCTGTTGTGCAATGCATAAATAGTGTGAAGCGGTATAGTCCATCCTACATCCTCATCCTTCTGTAGAGAATGTGGAGTCTGGGAGGTAGAGGCTGAGGAGTCTCGGGGACCTTCTGCTGCCAGTCAGTACAAGTGGATATTTCCTTGGTTCATGGTCCTGCTCTTCCTGCAATGCCCTCCTATGACTAGAGATAATCAATCAATCAATCAATCAATCAATCAATCAATCAGTCAATCAACAGTATCTTCAGGAAAGATCAATTCCTGAACTGTTATCAGGTGTAGCCCAATGAAAGGGAAACTGAGGCAGGATTTGACCACTCAGCTGTCTATCAATGATTCTGTACCCCTTAGTTGACCAACCGGGTCCATTGGACCCGAATTTATAATGTATGCAAATTAGGCTATTTTTAGATTGCAATCTAAGAGCACAATCCTAACCATGTCTACTCTAAAGTAAGTCCCATTGTGTTCAATGGGTCTTACTCCCAGGAAAGTATCTTTAGGATTGCAGCCAAAGAGTATGTATAATGTTGGTGCTCCTCTGCCTGCAGTCTTCTGCCCATTTCATTGAGTGTGGCTGTGGGGCAGCTGCAGCTCCAGCACATCTTGAAGTGGCCTTTCTCGACCAGCAGAGAGATGCAGGCAGTTCTTGCTCGTATTCCTTCCCCTGAAGCTGCCACTCTATGAAATGAGGGGGATTTGACCAAAGTGCTGGATGGGAGGCCAAAGCAATATCATTTGCATGCAGGTCTGCCACTTTTCAGTCTATAAATCCTTCACAATTGGAAACCGAGCCGCTCATCAGACACAGAATAAGGAAACTAATGTATACTTCATCTTGGCATGCAAAGCACCTCCTGGCTGGCTTTTGGGTCCTTTTGTTTGCAGACATAGGACAAAATCCAGCAGGCAGTGTCCCCCATGACTTCCATTTCAGTGGGACTTGGGTTGGAGCTTTCATGCTAGCCTGGACATATAATTTGACCAACATACAAATGCTAAACTCCAAATCAAATGGAACAACTCACAAATTAGTCCCTGATTAGCAGATTTTAACTGACTAGTTATTTTACAACTTACATCTTACAACTCTTGTGTAACACTTTGTTGGAGTTTCATGTGGCCAGTTCCACTTTTACAGAGGGTTGATAAACATTTATTTGTTTGTTTGTTTATTTGTTTGAGGGATTCATACCCCACCTTCTTCATGCCTATACAGATGTTCAAGGTGACTTACCCAGCTTTAGTTCCTCTCCTCCTTTGCTTCTCACAACAACCCTGTGAGGTAGGTGAGGCTGCGTGCATGTAGGAGTCTAGTGTATGCATGTGATAGTGTATGTACCCTTGTGTGTGTCTGTGCTCACATGCGCATATTGTTGTCCCCTGCCCTGTCACTGTGAATGATCCCATCCATCCCTCCCTCTGCTAAACCAACATCATGCCTTACAGGTGTGACTTGTAATGCTATTCCTGCACCACATTTTCTGGGCTGCTGTCTCATAATCTCCATTTTTGCTCTAGGGAGCATTTTCTTGTGGAGTAGCTTCAAGGACCTTCCTTGAATTTCAGTGAAGCATCTTCCTCGCTTCCGATCAAGTGAGTGCAGAGAAATGAGCATGTTCAGGATGAGTCGTGGCTAGAAGGAGTCCTGTTAGTGCACCAACTTCAGGACGATGGACAGCTCATGCTGATGGTGACTCAGACACCTTCCAGGAATAGATGGAAGTGATGTTCTTTTAATGCTCAGCTGCTTTCCCTGATGGAGATATCTGCCAACATCATTATCCCACAAAAGGGTAAACACAGAGACCCATGCAGTGCCCCTGGCCTCACTCTTCAGAGACCTGGCAAATGAAAAGTTGCACTCTAAAGATTCCCATCCTCACACAAAGAATTCCAGGGGAAACGTGCAAGCAACAGCTCAGAACATGGATCAGCTTATGAGAAGACTTCTAGCTTTTAAGAATGTCATCACATGCTGTTTCTTTGTGGTCTTTTCAGGTAAGGGTTGAATTGTTTCCCTTGATGCTTAAAATTAATGGCCTTATTCTTTAATCAAATTCAAGTACTGTACTATATCAGGCAAACTGACATGAGAAATAATTAGTGTGATTCTTCTCATGGATGCACAAACTATGGATTGAAAAGAAGCCTTATAATGCTTCAGTGATTGCCAGAGATTTTTTTAAACAGAGGCATCCGTTCTGAAAACAGAATGTGTTTCATAGAAAAATTTTTCTTTTTGCAAAGGTGAAGGAGTTCTATTGTAGCTTTGATTGTAACCAGTAGCTATGAATCCCTGAAGTTAATTAAACTAATACAACATTCTTGCTATTTCAGCAGATAAGAAATAAAATTATAATATTTACATGTTCATTGTGAGGCTCAGCATTATGTATTTTGAAAGAATACGTTTCTTCATTTTTGACCAATTCTGCAAAATACAGACTATCTGAGCTCAGAGGAAGTGCAATACAACTTGCACACACAGAAGCTTATTTTACCTGTATGGTCTGGACTCTGGAGTAATCACTACACCAGTGCAGTTTCCTATGTTGATCAGCACATCATGATGCTGTCATTGACTCTCTCAAGGAATACTGGAGGTGGGGATTGGAACGCGGAACCTCATGGTTTGGGACCAAGGCTAGAGACCTGTGTGGGACTGTATGTTCTTAAACACCAGTCCACACTTCAGGCAGTGACAGAGATGAACCTTACAAACTCATCTCCTGTGATTTGCCAGAAGGAACACTGACCAAAGATATTTTTATTATCACTCCATCTCTACCTTGCTTCAAGGAGGTAGTAATTTGAACAGGGAGGAAATTTAGAGTATATTTCATAATTTTATTAACTTTTTTCAATTGCTTTTGAAGGCCGCTTTGGAGGTTTCCATCATGCTTTGAATAAAAAAAATTAATCCTGATTGGGAGCTCAGTAACTTAGATTTTGGAGATTGGAAAGAGTTGATAAGAGTGTAATCGCAGAACAGACTCAGATGTTCTGTACACAAAGGCTTGCATAGATTGTATATCCAGTGGTGGGCTTCAGGAGGTTAGTAAGCTTGGCTTCTCCCTTTCACAAGGACATACTTCTTTGCCTTTAAAGGGCCATGTCCAATTTTGCATTTGTTTGCTCTGTTGGTGCCTGGGTGGGAGGAGAGAGGACTAGTGTTTGATTAGGAAATGCAGCTTTCTTGATTATAATGTGACAAAACAAATGCTCAGCCATTGCACTCTCACCCACATCTGGTTACATGCTACAAACTCTGGATTGTACAACAGCCACAAACTCTGCTTACGTGCTATATCTGAGCTGGCAAGTTAGAAGTCTGGGCTGGAAGTTACATTGATGTCTGGCTGGGGGGGAAAAGGTGGTGGCAAATTCAGTAGTATCACTAGGGTTGGTGTCATCTGGTCTAGGAGGCCAGTGCATTACAGTCCCATCATGAATCTCATCCTATGCAGTGAACAGGGCAAATCCCTGGGAGGAGGGTGCAGTGATGTACAATTGCCCCGTGATAACACTGAGCAGATTCTTCCTCTTTCTCAGCTAGCAAAAATCTGTCAAAGGGCATTGCCCACTCCATCCTGGGCAGAAGAAAGGAGGACAAATCCTGTGCTCCCCACCTAGCTTCATCTCTTAGGGAACACCTTGGCTTGCTCCGCGTCTCTTGGTTTGGAAACTGCCTGTCTTGATCTGGCTGGCTTTTTCTAGGAGCAGTGCCCACCTTTGCCCAGTCTTGGCTTGAATTCTTGCTAAACCTTCCCTATAGGCCTCTCTTTCCTTGGTATCTCACTAGCTTTGAGGAAGCACAAAGCAGCTGCCACAGAGAGTAAACTCCATTCACACTCAGCAAAGAGCTTCTTTCTTTAGCAGATGTGGGACTTGCTAATTTATCACTTATACTATATATGTCACCTGGGCTAATTCCTCCTTCATTATCTCAGATTGCTCCATCCTTCATCAGTCTTGGCAGTTAGTCTTACCAGCCACTCAACCATTAACACAGTTTTGTAACCTCACACATTCTCAGCCTTCTTTTCTAGCATTCAGTGACTGATACACATGAGTGACAGTATAATATAATTATAAGCATCATAACAAATATCCTAAGTTGTTCATCCTCCAATAATACAGTCATCGAATAATACAGGCTACAATCCTAAAGACACTTTCCTGGGAGAAAGACCCATTGAACACAATGGGGCTTACTTTTGAGTACACGTGGTTAGGATTGTGCTTGGTCTGATAGGAAAATGGAGCCCATTTGGGTTCTGACAACACTTCTGTGAAGATCCAGATTTTTTCTGGTAGGCAAATGCTATTGGCTTTTTGGGGGGCAGATTAGTTTTTTACATACAGATTTTACATACAAAATTACATAATGTAATTTTACATTACATACAGATTACATTTTTACGTCCAGATTTTACATCAGATTAGTTACTTTAGGAAAAAAATTCCATAGTGTAGGTACTGCTGTTGAAAAAGTCATGCTCTTCAGAATACTCACTGGACTGTACTTGTGGGAAGCACAGATGAGGACCTCCACATCAAAATGGTGTGCAGGAGGGGACCCAATGGGAGAAGATGGAATCAGTTCTCTTTCTTTATCAAGTTACTATTTCTAGGGAACTTGTTGAGCTGAACACATGCTCACATTTTTATAGTAAGAGCAGGTGTGGGTTTTGTCTTATCAGATGTTATTCTTTGTTTGAAAAGTAGGGTATGCAGTCAGTGGTGGGATTCAAATAACTTAACAACAGGTTCTATGTCCCATTAGTAACCAGTTCTCAGAACCAGGTGCTCATTAGCAAAGGGTTCTATAGAACCTGTAAGGACCTCCTGAAGCCCACCACTGGATGCAGTTCAGTGAGATCTGAGAGCAAATGTTCACCTTCAGTGTGCACCTTGTCTGTTCTTCCTCCATGTATGAAACACAGTCGGAAAGGAACAGAAGGCATCAAACTGGATGTGTGTTTACCCCTCTGGATTGGATCCATCCCTCTGCAGGGCCAGTGATGGTTTTGGTTATGACATATGGGGAGGGTCTGGCTACTCTCAGTATTTGGAAGCAAGCAACTATTTGAAAGTCTTCACTATTTGGAAGCAAGCAAGGTTTGACAGGATCACTCTTCGATTTGGAAAAGGCACGACGGAAGAAACGGCTGTCTTTCCCCAGGATTTATTTTACATTCTTGTCTCCATAATTTCTGCATTAAGATGCCAGGAGCTGTCAGTAGAGAGACTTTAGGCAATTGGATGACTTCATGTCAGCATTAACAACTTCATGCCAAATCTTACACAGCACTTTTGAGCTAAAGTGATGGAAGTCTCCAGTGTTAATCAAGATTGTCAATTTCTAGGCCAGAGAAAGACTGATGGTGTGATTTTGATATAGGCTACAATTCTAAAGACACTTTCCTGGGAATAAGACCCATTGAACACAATGGGACTTACTTTTGAGCAGACGTGTTTAGGATTGTGCTCTACATGTTTGGGAGATTAGGAGTCCCACCTGACTTGCTGTGGCCTCTGGCTCTCAAACAGTTCTCAGTGGGACCTGCCATGGGCAGAACTGAGTGATTTCCGTGAATTCTTATGTCTCCAGTTCAAGACATGTACACCAGTGGTCTTTGGCCATTTTGTCCTGGGATCCCCTTTCAAACTTTTGAATCTGTCTTGGACCTCCCTATCAAACTTGCTATCCCTAATCCAGGACACAATGCTAAAAAAGAGGATGTATCCTGGAAAAACAGGACATATGGTTACTCTGTTCTCCTAAGACCCCAGGCTCTCTCCCTCTGTCCCCAACCTCCAGCCCTCTCTTACCCCTCCCTCCACTGTCCTCAACCTCCACATTCATATTGAAGAGCAGAATCCAAAGCAAAAATCGGTTTTGAAATATCTCCTTCCTGTTAAAAGTTATGGCCATAAAACTAAAAAATATGCATTGAGCTCTTTGGGAAGATGAATGTGCCCAATATTGTGGTTTTAATCAAAAGTAGGCAAGCATGCCATTGTCTGCTGGAAAGGCCTGGCTGAGAAGAATCTAAGACCTTGTCCTCCTTTTGAAGTTTGGGCATCTGGTCACCCTCCCGAAAAGGAACAAGACCGCCAAATCAAAGTATGTCTGAGTGTCAAGAAAGTCAGCTCTATTTGGCAAGCCTACCATGCCATGGAGGGAGATGGGGGTTGTAGTGAAGCAGTTGGACTTAAGCAGGGTGACCCGATATATTACTGCAAAAGAGGACAAGGCCCCAAAATATAGGACACCAAAGGGTGGATCATGACAAAATAAAAGCTAAAAATACTCATATCTATTGCTTACATGTAGTTAATTTAAACACTATATATTGCTTTTAAATTACAATGCATTACTTATCAAATTTTAAACCATTACGTATAACCCACCGATGGACAGTACCTTTTTGTGGTGATGGAGTTGTGTGCTCCAGTGATACAAAGGGTTATGCTGGTGGTAGCATAGCTACTGGCAGGGACTCCCATGCCAGACAGGCCTTTGTTGAGGAGCCAGACTAAACCTGTCCAAAAGCCCACTGAACATAGGTTGTCTGGAGAAGGAAAACTCCCACCTCAAACCTCCACTGCCTTGTGGCTTATACCCCTCTATGGGAAAGGCTTCAGGAGTCAACCTCGAGGCAAAATCCAGAGCCGGAGTCCCGGAAGCAGTTCGTGACTGTGTACGATCATGTTCTGGTAACTCCTGAGACGCAGCTGGAACCAATCATATCTGCTCTGCCTTTCCATTGGAGTATTTCAGTGACATGGAGAGGGGGGATTTGCTGCTTGAGTAACAGTCTATCCTCCATATTAATCTACCCAGGCCATCGTGCTCTGGAGAGGACACTCAGAGCACAATACCATAGTCTTTTGAGACTGAAGGATGCCAGTGCCATGATTACATATAATTTATTACAAGAAGGCTACATGCTGGCTGAACACAAGGTAAAAGAAAAACAATGAAGATTTTTTTCCAGGATGTAATGTGAAAAAGAGGACATGTCCTGGAAAAAGAGGACAAATAGTCACTCTGGACTTGAGTGAGCTTGCTATTTATTCTGTGGAATTTTGTCTCCCCCAACTGGTCAGATTGGAACAGGTATAAATGAAAACCAAACATTGTAGTTCCATGCTTGTGATCCTCACTTCGAATGTGTTATGTGAAAGTGGTTCAGTTTACCTGTCCGTCTTATTGAGTGACATCCCATCAGTTTCCCTGCAGCCTTACTGAGCAACCCAAAGAACAGTGTGCTGCCCCAAGGGTCTTGCAGCCCAGTTTTAGGGAGTGTGAACATGAGAGGCAAGTTGTGAGGGACACAAAGAAAAAAGATGGGACGAATAGAAGAATTTCCTGCTACCGGCATGGGTTGGATTTGATGACCTCTTAGGTTCCTTCCAACACTATGATTCTATGAAAAGGCCAAAGAGAGCAGGATTGAATGTGAGCGTATGCCTTTTTGTGCATTCATGTCCTTCTGCATTTTCACTGCACCATTGTGAAACTGAGGGCACAATCTTAACCAATTTCAGCCAGCACAACTCACCTGGTATATCTTCTCATGGTGGTGTGGGGAGTTCAGCGTATGCCTGTGTTCAGCGTATGCCCACCCCACCCCCCCAATGTGTGGGAAAGAAGTCCCTTATGGCACTTTTATGATACCCCAATGTCAGCAAAGATTATATGCTGGGACTTATGCCAGCCTAACTGGAGTTTAGGATTGCAGCCTTAGACCTGCTGGTCTAAAGGCTGAAATTGTCTTCCCTAATATTTGATATGCATGTGACATGGTGAGCAAACTATTTTGGCATTTTCTTCTGACTTTCTTCAGTAAATAACCATCATTCAAATACATAAGGTATTCATTGCCCACACATTCCTTTCTTCAGTCTACTGCAATTTTTTATGTATTTTGGCTGTGTGTTAATAAATATGTGTTATTTAGGCTTTTGCAAGTGATATTTCTGTCTTTTTTTGGTGGCCATTTTCAGCTTTTCAACCGTTTTCACTTTTGGACCATGGCCCAGTCCCTAATCCATTCAATAAAGAGGGGGATGCCTTTCACATTTGAGATGTAGACGCATTTCGCAAGCAGTCACAGCTCTCCAGACCAGTACATAAGGCTCTTCTTCTTGGATGTTGTGCTTACTATAAAATATATACGGTAAATACAAGACCAGTCAGAAAAACCAACATACAATAAATAACGAAATAAAAATCAGTAGTGCATATAATCCAGTGTAAAAAATTTAAAGTTAAGAGAATTAAAGATTTAAAAGATTTAAAATTTAAAAGAGTGAGCAACAGCATAGAACATGATAAAAATAACACTGATACATAAAAGACAGCCAAAGCATCTGTAAAATACAAGAGTTGGCAGCAGTGATACAAACCAAAAACACTCTCTGTAAAACCATCCATAATCACAATCTAGTTCATTAAAAGCCAACTAAAGAGAAATGCTTTAAAGCCCTCCTGGAAAATTTCTTAGGGTAGGAATTCTTTAACTGAGGTGTCACCACAGGGAAGGCCCTTGATCTTGCCCCATGCTTTTGACAAGAGCACAATGTGCTTCCTCGAATCCCCTGATCCCAGTAGTAAAATGCTGTACAGGTCAAAAATAGCACCTTGAATTGTGTTTGGAAATGAACCGCCAGCCAGAATAACCACTGGAGCAGCATCTTGCCAGACTCAAACTGTTTAGCCCCCTCAACTACATAGTTTGCTGCAGTCTGCTCTAACTGCTCTGAACAGTGTTTAAGGGTAGCCACATATAAATTGTGTTACAGTAGTTTAATTGTGTTACAGTAGTCTACAGCTGCCTGTTATAGATCACAGTGATCAGGTTGGATCAAATCAAGTATGTACGGTAACTGGTGTATGAACCAAAGCTAGGCAAAGTCCCTCCTGGCCACAGCCTGCTACCAGGTGATTCCAGAACTGCAAATCCAGGAGGACACCCAAGCTGCGAACCTGCTGCAACAGAGTGCCAACCCTTTCAAAATAGACTAATATATATTGTATTTACTCAACTCTAATGTTCACCCTTTTCAGCCAAATTTAGTCTCCAAAATCAGGGTGCGCATTAGATTCGATGGTTAATTAGATGAGAGTAAATACAACATTTTTATTATGGGCATGGGGTGCACATTAGATTTGGTGGCACATTATATTCTAGTAAATATGGTATATTAGACTTCAAATATTAGTCTAATAACTGCATCTTGGATTTCTGGACCAGCAAAAAACAAACAAAACACATACACACACACAATGTGAACACTTTGCAGTAATTTCCAACATGTCAAAATCCTACAGGCAGCACCATATATTCTCATTGCAGGGAAAGTCAGCAGTCAAGGGCAGGCATTGCACCAGTCAAAGCTGATCCAACAACCCCCAATTCTTTATTATTCTTAACTATAGGATCTTCTTGGCACATTTCAAATGTAATGCTCTACCTCAGGGGAAATCAGTGGAAAATGTGCTATATGTGAGATGCCAAGCAGTATGACATCATTGCCTTTTAAGGATGTCAAGAAGAGCAGAAACTTTTTTGCCTTCCATAAATTCTCACAACTTCCTATGCATATTTGAATATTCATTGATGCTTTGCTGGATTACAGAAGGACACGGGTGGAACTGGTCAATCTGGAAGCCACTGTATCAGATCTTGCATGTGTCATGAGCTTGTGTAGTCTGGCAGAAATCTGGCTAGCATATCAGGATTATTTATAGAGTTGGAAGGAACCCACAAGGTCATCTACCTCTATTCCAACCATCTGCATGCATCCGGAATCCTCCTAGAGCTTATCAAGGAGGTCTTTCTTGAGCCTGTGCTTGAAGATCTCCAGCTAGGAAAATCCACTACTTCCCTCAGCAATCTGTTCCACTGTTGAACTGCTTCTCCTCCAGTTCTCTGATCATCCTCCTTACTCTTCTCTGAACCTGCTCCAGGTTTGGATGCAGCTTTCCTAAACTGAAGTGTCCAGAACTGGACACAGTATTCCAGGTGAGGTGTGATCAATGTGGAGTAAAGCAGAACCACTACTCTTGTGACTTGAAAACTGAGGTTCTAGTAACACGATAAGATTGTATCCTGCTCACTCTGAGTCTGTTCCACTTTCCTGTGTCAATGCAGAGATGTCCCAGCAATCGAGCTGGTGAAGGTTTGATCTGATAGTGGCTTATGGGGCTTCCCCAGGGCATGGTCCCCTTGCCTGAAGTAACTGAAAATCCCCACAATATATAGTCGTAGCTGTGCTGCTGCTGCATCACTGTACAGGGCTTTATATAGGATTGGGCTGTTAGTTCCTGTTGAATGTCATCTTATGCGTTTCAGCCCAGATTTCCATTCTGTCAAAGTCTTTCTGAAGGCTTCTACTGTTTTCTGTTGTGTTTACTACTACTCCCACCTTGGTGTCATCTGCAAATTTGATCAGGCCTTCTACATCCATTTGATCAGGCCTCCTTCATTACTAAAGAAATTAAAGAGAACAGCCAAAAACAGAATCCTGGAGTGCTCCACTCAAACTACTCCAGGTTGATACAAAGCCATTGATAAGCAAAATTTATGTACACTTTTCCAAACAGTTGTGAACCCACCTATCATCTAGCCCAGGGGTAGGAAAACTGGACCACATTACAGCTCCTAGACCTTTAAAAATTGTATAGAAGGGGTGTAGCTTGTTGTCTATAAGATGCATCTGCTGAAATTCTCTCCCCCACACAATTTTTAAATGTCTTGGAGCTCTGAGTTTGCCCACTCCTGATCTAGCTTATATTTTACTGTCTTGCTGATTAAAATGTCACAACAGGAAACCTTAAATAATGTTTTACATCCTCAGCGTTCTCACTGTCCATTAAGCTAGTAACCTGATCAAAAGAGGAGAGGAGCTTTATCTGGCAAGTTTTTTTTAACCAATCCATGTTGATTTCTATTAATCCATGAATTGTTATCTAGATGTATCCATGCTGTATGTTTTATAATTTCTAATATCTAATATCTTTCCTCTTATTGAAGTCAGACTAATGGGTCTGCAATTTGGGGGGGGGGGGGCTTTTCCCCATTTTTAATGATTCAGACTGCAGTGGTCCATCTTCCAGGGTGCTTGACTTGAATTTATGTAGGGCAGTTAGGTGTTCTTATTATTTCTGCATCAATTTTAATCTGCATAAATAAAGAGATGATATTGTCAAACAAAACAAAACTGTAGGCCTGTGCAATTTGTATTTCATTACCTTTGTGGGTATATATGTATTTTCCCTATTGGTCAGTGAGCCAATATTGTTGCAAAATAATGTATCTCAGTATGCATGTGAAGTGCTTTGAATTCTCCACAGCATTTAGACAGCTAATAATGTGTAATAGATAATCCACTGTGGTCTAGTTCAGTTTCAATATTAGAATGGGTTCAACATTTGATCTTTGTATATTGAAGTTTGATCTTTGATATTGGATTACACGTAATAGTAAGCAGTTAGCAGACCAATTTTCAATCTTTTGCATCTCATGGTACATTGACCTCTTGTGATCTTTGTCAATCTGTTACTACAGACTATTGTCCTAGAAACAGAGGCACATAATCCAGCAGAATATTCCAGCTATTTTCAGCTGTTGTGCTCCAAACTCCCATGGGGTGCACCCAGACCATTTGCAGCACATCAGTGTGCCATGTGAAGAGGTTTAAAATGGCTGAGTTTGCATTTGGTGGCATTTGTTAGCTAATACAACATATGCAATAGATTGTAGTATCTGATGTTAGCTAAGTCTAGCTTATGTGCTCCTGACACTCTCCTTTTGCTTTAGCTTCTGTTCAATGTCGGACACAAACACAGGCCGAGGAACGGCTCTTCAAGTACTTGTTCAATACCTACAACAAGTGGTCCAGGCCAGTCCCCAATACCTCTGATGTCGTCATTGTCAGGTTTGGGCTATCCATTGCTCAGCTGATTGATGTGGTATGTATACGAACCAGCACCTGATCTGCCCCCTATCAGGTCTGCCCCTTGTCCAAATCTAAGCTGAGATGTGTGTGTGTTTGTGTGTGTTCATCTTTTGCAAATATTTTCAGGAGCTGCCAAAAACTTCACAAAGGAGGGGAGATACTGTGAACATAGCTGATGGTGTTGACCCATCACAGTGATGGCAAGGCAGAAGTTACCTCCCTGCTCTGACTAGTTTTGTGGTGTCATGCAGCCACATAGGGCACAATCCAGAGTAACTACAGGGAGTCCTTGCTCCAGAGTAAGAACAAGTTGCTCTGGATTGCAATATGAATTTCCCATTGGTTTTCACTGGATGGTGCAGTAACTATGGGTGCACATAAAGTGCATGTAAGGTCTCTTATGTGCTCCCGTAGTTACTCTGGATTGTAGCCATAGCCTATTTACCCACAAGATCATGCACACTGTTGCATTGACATATATGAATGGAGAAACCAAAAACAGCTACAGTCATGAGAAGCACCCAGTGACATGCTCTCTTTGGGACATTATGAAAAGTGCAGCCTATTATAAGGTGCTGTGATGTAGTGGTTTCAAAAAAGGGCTCATGGCTGTCAGAATCTGGCACCATAGCTCATCTGCTGCAGGAACTCTGTATCCTAGAAGATTAAAACTGCAATCCTATACACTTTTCTGGTAATACGCCTCATATAACTCAACGAACATACTTCTGGGTGAGTTGGAGGACAACAGAGGACAGTGTCTGTTCCTTTAAACAGTGCATAGAAAAGGGAATTTTGGCAGGTGATACTTTTTAAACCCTTCCATGTTGAGCTGAACCTGCCTAATTTCCCTCTTCTATGCAATGGTTAAAGGTACAGGATTCTGTCCTCCATTGTATATGGTCACCCTCCAGGCTGGCACAAATCTGAGTGGATTCAGGAAGTGGATCAAATGGCAAGGAGATAGGCTGTTCCTGCCTTCACAAGGGCAAACAGCACATCAAATACAAGTATTTAGACAGGCTTTTAATGTTCAGTGTTCAACTGTTTTATGATTTTCCTAGTCTGATGTTGCTGTCTTATTATTTTAATTTTATAGTTTGAATGTTTCAAAGTGTTAATTGTGTTTATGGATTATTCATAGCTCCTAAAAAAAGCTTTCCACGACCTTGCTTTGGGCATAAATCTTTATGGACTGAATTCCTCACCACCCTGCCTTATCCACCTCTGAAAAGATTATTAAAATAGGAATTGCACGTTCCCATTTCAACAATTCTTCTTCTCTCTCCCGCACTTTCTGCCAACCAAGGATGAGAAGAACCAAATGATGACCACAAACGTCTGGCTGAAACAGGCAAGCAGAATAAGAGGGCACACTCCAGCAATGCTGGTGGGTGGGACTAGATGCCAAGGTAGGGCAGGAAGAGCTCCAGGATCTGAAACAGTGTGCCTGATTCTGTCCCTCTTATCTGGGTTGGAAAAGGAAGGGAAAGAGGAAAAATGAAGGATCGAAGACAGTTGATTGGTGGGCTTAGAGTGTTTCTTGCCCTCCACTCCTCCACACTTCTGTTCCACATTCCTTCTGCCTTTTCCAAACCAGATAGTGGGGAGGGAATGAGTAGGAACAGTAGAGATGAGTCCGCTAATAGTAGGCATCCGCTATCAGTTTGCGGCCTGAGATGTCCTCATTGTGGGTGGGATGGCCTTGATCAGATAGCAAATTCAACACTGTTTTACAAAGCAACAATACATTCCATTTTAGCTTCATTTTTGAACTTTGCAATGATGTGCAGTACCCCATTATATCATATGCCGTTGGATTTGTATTGAAGACCAAAATCCAGTGCAAAAATTGGTTTTGAAATATCACCTTCCTATCAAAAGTTATGATCAAAAAAATAAAAATAAAAAATATGCGTTGAGCTCTATGGGAAAGTGAAAGTGCCCAATATTGTGTCTTTACTCGTGAGTAGGCAAATGTGCCTTTGTCTGCTGGAAAGGTCAGGCTGAGAGGAATCTAAGACCTCGTCCTCCTTTTGAGGTTTGGACATCTGGTCACCCTGCCCAGGTTGGACTTTTTTGGACATTGGGTACCTGAGCAAGGCGGGAGAGGCAAGGATTATGTTAGGAAATTTGGTTAGGAGAACATTCAGATTCTCTCTCTCACCCTCTGTTTGAGTGCATGAGTGAATGAGTAAACAGACACATGATTTTCTTGTCTTGAGCAGGTATCTAATCCTACCCATGGGTGGGCGAAATGGCCACTGAGAATAATTCTTTTGCCCACAGGAATGGAATGACTACAAACTGCAATGGAACCCGGAGGATTTTGACAATGTCACCTCAATCCGGGTGCCCTCTGAGATGATCTGGATCCCAGACATCGTGCTGTACAACAAGTAGGTGGTGGCTTTGTGCAATGGTGCTGGAGCAGATTTATAACTCCATGATTCCCCATGATTGTGGATTTAGCTTTTTTTCCTATCTGACATGGCACCTTCCTTCCAGGCTTGGAATGTGCTTAGTGAAGTCAAAAGTGTCCATCTCTTGGTCAAGGGGCTTGGGGGATGGAGCATCAGGTGAGTCTCAGTCTTCCAAGTATGATGACATCAAAGTTAAATCCTAGAAAAAGGCATTATTTTCCTCAACACACAGGCAGTCTTGAAGGAAATGCCAAGACGGTGCAGAACAAACAAGGAGCTACTTACTATTCAGTTCTTGCTCATAACCATGGCTGGTAATGCTGTCTTGCATGGACTGGTGTTGTGCTGCCATCTCATGGCATTTAGAGGAGTTTGGATGGAACTACCTTAGCAGGACAGTCCTAAAGCATTTACCATTTCACAATGGAGAGATCAAGGGCTGCAAGGGGCATCCCTTGAGTAAAGAGCGACTTGAATAAAGAGCATTTTGGGTAAAGAGCAAAATTTTCTCAGAAATTTTGACTTGCGTAAAGAGCACAGTCTTGAGTAAAGAGCACTTCTGAGGAAGTTTGGAACAGGCTTCCATGGCAAGGGAATCCACAGAGGGGATGAGGGGACTAGTTTGAGCTACAGTGAGACCCGGGGCAAAGTTTGGAATAGGCTTCCATGGCCAGGGAACTCACGGGAGGTCTGGGGGGAGCTGCCTGAGCCAGGTTTGTATGTGGGATCTGTGTGTGGCAGCGAACACTTATCAGTGTTCTAGTGCTGCTCCCCATCAGCAGCTTGGGAATGTTAAAGTTGCACATAAAGACAAAGATTCCATTCAGCCAATGGATAGCAGTGACTCCATTAGTGATTGTGTAGGAGCACAATCCTAACCATGATTCCTCAGACGTAAGCCCCATTGTGTCCAATGGGTCTTACTCCCAGGAAAGTGTCTTTAGGATTGCAGCCAAAGTCATCCCCCTCTCTGTAACCCTCACACTAGCTATGAAAGTTTTCAAAGGTACAGTACAGTTCAGTACTGTACAGTATTTTCTTTATTGCAGTGTTGTGTGTTACTGTATATTATAGTGTTTTGTACTGTGTACAAAATATTACAATGTTTTGTAATCATTTTTATAAAAAGTTAATATTTTTATATGAATATTTTTTGGGTTGTGGAACCAATCGTCTCGCGTTTCCATTATTTCCTATGGGAAAATCCGCTTCACGTAATTTGTTCCGGAACAAATTAAACTTGTTATGTGAGGTGCCACTGTATATGAAGGAATACAATATGAATTGACGGTGGCCCAATCCTATACCTGGGAGACACCTGTATACCTGTCCACTTTCCTCTGCCTAATCTTTCCCTTTATTTTCTCTCTGCATTTGTTTATTATTATATGTGATTGTGACATACTGAACACTTTAAATACAAGAAAAACAAGCATGGCCACATTAGCCCTTTTTCCTGAGATTTTTCATTGCAGAGGAGCCAGGATAGGAGAGGGCTTAAGCACTTAGCTCCTGTCCCAGTGTCTGTCCAAAACGTGCATCCTATGCAGGAACGCCATCCTAAGTTGGCTTTCAGTGGACGTTTTTAATTTTTGGTATTTAATAAAATTTTTAATAAAGTGTATTCCTGCAAATTCTGTGCAGGGGGTGCACAGTTTGGATAGGATCTGTAGCAGAGTGGAGATACTTATGGGTTTATGAGGTTTGCATGATGTCCCCATGCCATCTTTCTTGAAGGTAAAGATGAAACCAGGTGAAACCAACACATTTAAAGCCATGACTAGTTCAGCCTATGTGAGCCACACAGTTCAGAGGTCTTCATTTGGGCCATACAGAGTGCTGAGATACCACTACTACTCTCTTTTGCATTGCCTGACCCAGTAGGTTCTCAAAGGACCTCCTTCATTTCAAGGTGGGAGTTTTCACAAGGCTGGGGGCTGCCATCTTTGAAGGTGACACAAAGCACTGCCCTCTTAGAATGGGGCAGTCAGGCTGCAATCCATACTTTCCTGGGAGCAAGTCTCATTAAATACAATGGGACTTACTCTTGAGTAGACATGGAAGTGCTCTGGCATCACAATGATATCACTTCCAGTTTGATGATGTCACTTCCAGCCATGACATAATTTTCAAGTTGAAGACATCACGACCAGGGGGTTCTGGATAGATTTTCATTCTCAGAAGGGTTGAAATGCTCAAGAACTACTGGCCTGGCCTTTTGTCCTCTCTCTATAATGGAAGGAAGATGATGGTGCATGACAGGAAGATGTGTGGTTGTTTTTAACAGGCTACTCTATAGTCTCCTCCTTTTTATGCCTGCCCTGTCTTTCAGTGCTGATGGGGAGTTTGCTGTGACGCACATGACCAAGGCCCACCTCTTCTCCAATGGCAGTGTGAAATGGGTACCCCCAGCTATCTACAAGAGTTCTTGCAGCATTGATGTGACCTTCTTCCCCTTTGACCAGCAGAACTGCAAAATGAAGTTTGGCTCATGGACCTATGACAAGGCCAAGATTGACCTGGAAAGTATGGAGCTTCACGTGGACCTGAAGGACTACTGGGAGAGTGGTGAGTGGGCCATTATCAATGCAGTTGGCACCTACAACTCCAAGAAGTATGACTGCTGTAGTGAGATCTACCCAGACATCACTTACAGCTTTGTGATCCGACGTCTGCCTCTCTTCTACACCATCAATCTTATCATTCCCTGCCTCCTTATTTCCTGTTTGACTGTGCTGGTTTTTTACCTACCCTCTGACTGTGGTGAGAAGATCACACTCTGCATCTCAGTTCTCCTATCCCTCACTGTCTTTCTCCTCCTCATCACCGAGATCATCCCATCCACCTCCCTGGTCATCCCCCTGATTGGTGAGTATTTGCTGTTCACCATGATCTTCGTCACCCTCTCCATCGTCATTACTGTCTTTGTCCTCAATGTCCACCACCGGTCACCCAGCACCCACAAGATGCCCCGATGGGTCCACACCGTCTTCCTAGATTTCATCCCCCGCTGGCTGTTCATGAAACGTCCCCCAGTGCTGGCACCAGGGCTGAGAGTGGCCAGCGAGGAGGTGGTTGGCCAGTACGACATGCCACCTGCCAATCTCAGTACATCACGATGCTGGCTGGAGACTGATGTTGATGACAAGTGGGATGAAGAAGAGGATGGCAATGAGGAGAGGAGGCATGCTGGCCGCCTGCCCCTCCAAGGCAGCGGCCGTCGCCATTGTCTCCAGTACCGCTACACTTGCACCCGTCACCTAGGAAGGGGGTTTGTTGAACTGGTGCAGAAGCCAGCCACCAAAACAGAGAGCTTAGCATCATCTGAACAGGGGCTGCAGCTCTCTCCAAGCATCCTGAAGGCCCTGGAAGGTGTACACTACATTGCAAACCACTTGCGGGCTGAAGATGCAGACTTCTCGGTGAGTTGCTATCTTTGAGAATGTAAGAACTCCCTTCTTGGCAGAATCCAACTACCTTGAGGTCAGCCCACCATGATCTTGGTCAATAAACTCCACAGTGACCAGCCAGACACCTCTGGAAACTCACATGGCAGTGGTACCCCCCCTTGAATGTTCTGAGCCTCTGGTTGGCACACATAGGTTGACTACCTAAGCACTGGGAAATTCAAATGAGGATGCAATTCTGTACACATTTTCCTATGAGTAAGTCCCATTGAATTTAGTGTTTGTTCCAATGAATCCCATTGAATTTAGCTTGACTATTGAGCTGCCAGTGGGGCTAATGTTAGTCCAATCTTTTTTTAAAGCTAAAGGGGTCAAATGGGAGTGGGCGTAAGAGGAGGCTGTTAGAAGAATACCTTGTAGTAAGCCAAGGAGTTGGGAGGCCAAAAATTGTGGGTGGGTAACTGTGGGTGGATATGCTCTCCTTATGATCTTCCCAAAGGTCTCTGACTGGCTGCTGTTAGAAACAGAGCCATGGCTGGACCATGCAGGCAATTTTGATGCTGCCTTATACTGAGTCAGAAAGATTTCAAAGATTTATATTTTGCTAATCCAATGAATTTCCTGCATAGCTCACATACACTAGTGTTAACAGTGAAGCAAATGACATTATAGTAGTGAATCGGGCATAAGCAGAGTAAGAAGGGAGTGAGAAGTGAGTGCCAGTGAAGAGGGAGGTGGTCACATACCCTGCAGCAGGGAGTTCCACAGGGAAAAGGCAGGCCCCCTTGTTGGTCACCCCAGATAAGCATCAGAAGGCAAAGGGACCAGGCCTCAAATTCTCCAGCAGTGGGCAGTGATCCCAGTAGGGGTGGAAGTGAGCCCACAGATGGATGTGGCTCATCAGGCCCAGCATTGTCTTCCCAGGTCCTTTTAAAGAGGTGATCATGTGGAGGAGAATGAAGACTGAAAGTTTACAAATGAGACTCAGGTGGCAATTCCAAAGGCAGCATGGAGCCAGAAGTGGCCTCCCAGAGACGGGGTGATGGAGACTGCAGTGATGGAAGAGACAAGATGCCGTAAAAGCATCCCAAAATGGGCAGGGAAAGAGCTCTGTTGGCAGAAGTCTGGATGCAGGATTCTGCCCCGCTTTCTGTAACTTTCCCTACAATCCAGAGTAACTACGGGAAGACGTAAAATACGCTTACTCTGGATTGCTCTATGCATTTCCCATAGGTTTCCCATAGGTGGCACAGTAACTACGTCTGTGTAAAAGGTCCCGTAGTTACTCTGGATTGTAGACATAAGCAAAGTAGGGTGGGCAGAGATGAAAAATAAAAACACCCAGACAAAAGAGAACCCAGTAGTGATAAACGTGGCACAGAACTGTTGAGCAATGGTGGATACCAGTCTAAATTTTTTTAAAATGTTCAGAGCATTCCTAAAAGCAGGAAGCTTCCTGGGTTCCATAGTGGTGGACTAGATCCCATTGAGAGGCCCACCAGGTTCCATAGTGGTAGATTGGAATCCCACTGTGATTGGTGCCTGCGAATCATGTCCAGTATGAAAAAAACCAGAGATTAGACTCTGATTTTTCCTGTCTTTTCAGGTGAAAGAAGATTGGAAGTATGTCGCCATGGTGGTCGACCGCCTCTTCCTCTGGACGTTCATCATTGTCTGTTTGCTAGGGACGATCGGCCTTTTCCTCCCTCCTTTCCTGGCAGGCATGATCTAGAAGCCAGGCTCGTGGAGTGAGGGCACCAACCAAGTAGCCTCCAACTTCAGAAAATCTCTTCTTCGCCCCATCAGCTGAATCTCCAAAGTGATGGCCATCTAGACTGGAGCTGAGGTGGATTCTCGTTGGCTTTCAGGACCTTTATTCTTTTTTTTTCAAACAAGCCAGCGCTCTGGGGGCTGCGACGCATCCTTCCTCTCCAAATCAGCTTCATCTGCCATTATTAAGAGATCAAGTGTAGACCTGAAAGCTTGCTTCAGTGGTTAGCTGGGGGATGGTTCTTGAGTATTTCAGTCCAGGATTCTACAGTTCAGTTCAGTTCAGTTCTCTCTCTCTCTCTCTCTCTCTCTCTCTGTGTGTGTGTGTGTGTTAGAGAGAGGGGGGAATGCTTTGTGAATTGAATTTCCAGAATCACTGGAGTGTACAGGTGGGGATGCTCTTGGAATTTCATCTGAATCTACTTCCTACCTTCGAATGACTTCCATCACTGACAATCAGCCTGCCCCAACCTGCATAGTCCCTCCTTCATTTGAATAGCTCTACACAGAAATAAATAACTATTTCTACATAGAAGGTTGACTGCCAAAGAATAGATGCCTTTGAATTATGGTGCTGGAGAAGACTTTTGAGAGTCCTTTGGATTGCAAGGGGATCAAATCAGTCAATTCTCCGGGAAATCAACCCTGACTGTTCACTGGAAGGACTGATACTGAAGCGCAAATATTATGGCCGCATCATGAGAACAGAGGATTCCTAAGAAAAGAGCTTGTTGCTGGGAAAAACTGAAAGCAAAAGGAGATGGGGGTGGCTGAGGAGGAGGTGGTTAGATAGTATCACTGAGGCAATGAACATGAATTTGGACAGACTTTGGAAGCTAGTGGAAGATAGGGTGGCCTGGTATGCTGCAGACACAACTGAACAACAGCAGCATAGTAATGACTTCTCTTTCTTCCTCACTCATTTGGTGTAGGGATAACTGTTGAACCAGGCTGTGCCTAATTAGTGCCAATTCTGGGATGAAGCCTCATGAGATGATTTCTGATGGACATCTGGCATCCATATCTGGCAGACTCTACTAGCTCTGGTGATGATGCTTGGAGGGTGTGGACAAAATATGTCATGGGGAAAACCAATGGTCATCCCAGGTCAGCTGCTCTGAGTTTTCTAAGAAAGAACAATGCGTGTAAGTTCCTCCCACCCAAGCTGGCTGATACCATTTTAATGCCACCAACACATAGAGCTAGCCAACATCACTATATGCCGCCAACCATTTTAAGGCTGCAATCCTAAAGTCACTTTCCTGGGAGAAAGATCCATTGAACACAATGGGGCTTACTTTTGAGTAGACATGGTAAGGGTTGCACCCTATGTCTTTATCAGTTACTTTATCTGTATCTAGCCCCAGGGGACTACCAGGGATTTTTTACAATGATAAAAACAACAAGGATTTTCAGAAAGCCAATTTTTTTTCTCCAGGTATCAAACTCTCAATCTATGTACGTATGCGCAGGTGTAATGCATGCAACTCTTAGTCATAGGATGCTGAAAAGATTCCAGTCAGCAGACATTTCAAGGAATGAAAACAAGAACACTCCAATGAGGAGGGTGAAAAATTCAGATTTCTATGAATGTCTTGGATTGGAGAAGGGAGGACAACCACTTTCTCTGGTTCCTTGTGAGGACTGCTTTTTTATACCATGATGTCTCTCCACCTCCAATCGTTCCTCAATCTGTCATTTTCAGCAGCTCACCAATGATTGTAGGGCCTGAAGATGTGTAAGTGTTGAACTGAAGTGGAATAATGGGATCACTGAGCGAAGACATGGTTTGCGAAGAATCTACCTATTCACTGCAGAGCAATTGGGAGAAGGAATAAACTTTTTTTAAAAAAAAATCTGGCTCGTAGGGTGTAACTTTCTGTAACCAACTGGTTCTTGGAGTGTCATTCATCCCAAACTCTTTGCCTCTGGAGGAATGACACCTGAGCTCCCATATCAACAGCTTTGCTGTTTTGTCTACTTAATGGCATTCAATTCTTCATCCTCTGATTGAATGTGGCGCTCAGGGAATGGCTCTTCTTTATCACCTTGCAGTATGAACTCTGGGATGGCGCTTTATATAAAGAGAACTGGTGTAGCTGCCCTCCAACAACAGGTTTATCTGTTCCGATTCTGTCCCAGTTCATCCACAGGTGCATAGGTTCACTATCAAGGAGTCAGCCAACAAGAACTTGGAATTATGAGCATTAATTCCATTTCAAATTTGGTGTAGTGTCAATAGATGCGTAGGGAAGGATTTGCTGCTTGACCTCTGAGAGTGGGAGGGGAAATTCTGCTATGACCAAAGGGATTTGCTTGGCATGAGCAGAGATAGGCCAGGTGAGCACATAGCTGGTGCTTCATCCTGAGTGGGCACAAGGTAACTCTGCCCAGGTCTGTGACCCACAGTGGCTTTCTGTCTGAGGCCTGAGGGTATCACCATGTCCCTTCTTCACTAGCAATGGCAAGCATTGACTTTTGGCAGGCAAAGTATATGTTTTGCCACAGAGCAGTGGGCCCAAATCAGATTAATAGTTTACAAGATCTTGTCCAGAAGCCTTTCTCTTAACAAAGGAACAGGAGGTCATTCACAGAATTTTGTATCTCGTTGCTCAGGCAAAATAACAGCTTTATTAAGATGAAGGACAAATGCCCCCCAAACTGAAAAGTACAATTTTCTGTTCAAAAACAACATATAAACATTTGCTTCCATAAACACACAAGATAATATTACAAAGCAGCTTGGATCAGCCAAGCAGACTGTGTCGTGGGCCTGAGAAAAGGAGAGTGATCCACCCACCAGTTTCTTAGGCACCAAGAAGCACAAGGCTCTGGAACCTCAGGAAAAAAAATATCCCCACATTCACGAGAGTGGGGTTTGCAAACACACTAATGGCTTTTCATCCTTCATACCCTGGATGCTTTCAGAGGAACTTCAGTTTTGGAAATTAAAGAGGAGTTCCAAGTTGGGAGATAAGTTCCCTTTCAAAACCAAAAAACCCTCAAAACTAATTTTTTTAAAAAAATTCTTTTTTAAGCCCATAATCTCAATGTGCCTTTTGAGAGAGGGAGCACCATTTGTTTACCACCTGCCCCCTTCAATCATATGCACTGCATGACTCTGAATTTGAAATTTCAGATATGGAATGAGCTTTCCTGCATCCAGCTTCATTTGCACAGAAATCCATTTTCCAGAGTGGTTCAGCTTCACCCCAAATTAAAAAAGAATTTTGGGGAGAGGAAAAGTAGGGATTTGGGAGTTGCACACACAGTTCAGATGTGGCCATTAAATATATATTTATATTTTTTCTATACAATGTACAAAGTAGACGTAAACAGCCTCTTTCTTCCAAGAAGTCCCTGTCCCTGTAGGAATGATTGTGGGATGGCCCAGCCAGACCCTCTCTCCCAAGACTAGGTCCCACATGGTAGCAACCCAGAAGCAATATTCATCACACTCCGCCTTCTCCTCAGAACAGAGTGTGGTCCACTCATGCCTTCCTTGCTACTTTTCACCAGTGAGCCCGATCATGCCCCCAAGGTGCCCTCAAAGAAAGCAGACTGCTCACAAAAGACATATTTAGGATCTGCGGCCTAGTGAGTCCAACATTTTACCTTCACAACTCCCCACCACAGGATGGAGGATTTTCCAAGCCCACCATCCCTCTTAGCAGCATGGCTTGTGGGACCCTTGAAGACAGTCTCTTCCCTGCCCTGTGCATGACTTCTCAGGAGTCACTTCCTCTGTTCTCAGAAGACAGATGGGACAAAATCAAAGACACAAGCATTTGGTGGGAGAGGTGGGGAGGTGAAGTCAGAGGGGGATATATATAGAAAGGCCAGCCCTCCCCATCACTCAAACGAGACCCTCACTAGGTTGGCTCGCAGCTTAGCTTGGTCCACAGCATCCAGCAGGTTCTTTGCATCCACGGCCAGTGTGTGGGAAGCCGCCAGCATCTGGCGCTTGCACTCTTCACTCAGTGAGGTGACAGCATTCTGCTGTGCCAAACGCATCTTGTTGATCAGCTCTGCAAGGTCCTTGTTGAGCAGCTTCTGGGTGCCCTCAATCTGTCCATGGGAGACACACACAGAGGCTGCCGGTAAGCTCAAAGGACCCACTGAAGGCAGGCTTTCCTTCTTTTAGTAGGACATTTTGGGGCCTCCCCACCAACTGCATTAACCACTGAAAATCTGCTCCACTGAAACAATATGGGGCTTTTATTTCTGGGAGAACACAGCATCCTCTGGGAGGGAGTTGGTTTTGTAGGACAGAAAAGATTCCTGTGCAGTTCTCAATCTCCTCCTGCTTGTGAGTGATTGTGTGAGCTGCTTCATCCCCAGATAGCCCATTTGTCCAAACAGACAGTGCAGCACCGTCTACTCTGAGTAGCAGCAAATCCTCAGGGGATGGGTCATTCTCATCCTCGTCATGGGTAAGGATGGGCCATTCTCAACCTTGCCACCAGAGATCTTTTCAAGAGGAGATGCTACCAGGGGTTGAATGTGGGACTTTCTGGATGGCAAATATGGACCTGAAGCAGGCTTGTCCTGCTTCAAACCACTGTGGAACACTTGGCCACAGAATGTGGTGATGGCACATGTCTTGAAAAGGGAATTGGACAGATTTACGGAGAAAAAGTCCATCATAGGACATATGTCATGGGGAGTGGGGAGGGAAACCTAGTCTAAACCTCTTAGTTTAGAAGTAGGCAACCTCAAAATACCAGGTGCAAAGGCGTGGCAATAAGATACAGCAGTGGTTCTCCAACTGGGACATCACAATACCCTAGACTGAGGGTCATGGTCTTAAGGGGCAGGGGGAGCAGGAAGGCAGTGATGCAATCCACAAGATTGTGTTGCTTTGGGAGGGGTGTAGGGGTTTGCTTAGACTCATCAGAGGCTGCAGCAGCCTCCTGGTGGTTCATAGATCCCATGCAATGTTAAAAATGTTAAATGTTAAAAAAATCACCATGCTGAGGAGAACCACATCACAATTGTGAAAACCCCCAGTTTTGCGCTCATGAAACCAGAAGTGGTTGCGATCACGTGATTCACTTTCTGAGCAGTGTGGAGAATGCTGCAGAGGCTGGTGATGGGCTCTCTGAACTCACCCATAAGGCTGGTGTGGCCTCTGGTGAGTCTAAAACCAATTGCTGAACTTTATATGACAATTGATTGTAATGATGTTTTTAATATTGATTTTATGCATCTCTATCATGTTGTGAACCACCTTGGGTCTGTAAGAGGAAGGCAGGATATAAATAACTATCTATTCAAATCTAATGCAAACCCTATCCTTATAATTAAAACACCATATTTAATCTAACCATCAAATCTAATGCACACCCTGATTTTGGAGACTGAATTTGGCTGAAAAAGGTTAACAATAGATTCAAGTAAATACAGTAAAATAAATGAATAAGCAAGCAAGCCTGTGTCTTTCTGTAGCGACATGATCCTGGGGATTGGGTCATTCCATAAATCCCTCCCCCAAATAGGGCGCAAAGTCTCAGAGAATTTGAGAACTGCTGCGATACAGGTATTGTGTCATCTTGTGCGCTCTCTGAGTCACCTGGAGCACCCTGCCCTCCTCTACTGTTTTTTAAAAGTGGAGGAGGGAGGGTGGCAGCATCAGGAATGGAACTAGGTGGGGGGAGAATTGTTGCAACCCTTCTATGTGCTACCCTGGGGTTTTAGCTTCCCTTGTCCCACTTTAGGAACACCACTGTTGGAAATGGAGCCTTGGGCCTTCTGTATGCAAAGCTGTTCTTACACAACCCACATGAATTATCTAAATGGAACTTTTTTCCCCTACATGGACTCCTACAAAGAAAAAGGTTTTCCAGCATCCTCAGTGAATGTCTACATTCTGCCATGAGGCTATTCAAAGACTCCCTCTCCAAGAAGATGACATGCCACATGACCTACCTCAGAGCGTGAAGAAGGAGGCAGAGATGGAAGGACAGCATCCACACTCCCAATGAGCTTCCGAAGAGAGAGCCCTACATCCTGTCCAGAGAAAGAATGATTAGCAATGATAAGATTTTCAAACTGGCCACTTTAAGTAAGAATGATTTAGCCCCAGAACTCTCAAGAAAAAGAGGCACCTTCTGTGTTACAGTGGCCGGTATATTGTGATGGAGTTTACAAGGCATTTTGAAACTTATGGAAACATTCATCCCAGGACCCTTCACAACTTGGCCAAGCCCAGGCAACCTGGCAACCATTCCCAATAGCTGGACATTCTCTCCTTGCTTACGAGCTACCTTAGACCTTGAGGTAGACCAAGCCAAACAAGGCCTCCTTCACTGCATGGGTTCTTCCGTCTTGTCTTCCCAATCCTCCTGGTTCAGTAAACACTGAGCAATATAGTACTGCTCTTCCTTAGAATTTGGTGCTCAGTTCATGCTGCTTCTGAAGGATCTCCCCTTCCATTGGTTCTTCCCTCACAGCCTTAGCTGGCTCATTCATGATGAGGGTTTCAGCAGCAGATTGCAAGGGCTTAGGGCAGGCAGTGGAACTGGGGATCCTTACACATTAAACATGTTGCTGCCACCTCCCTCCAAGCCACCAATGGAAGCCACAAAAATCTGCTCCCTGCTAGCCTAAGCAGATTATTCCTCTCTTTGCCATGCTCCTTGAGCACTACTATCTAACCTGGAAGTGTGTGGCTCTGACCAGGGCACATATATACTGGCCCTGTAAACAACACCAAAGGTCTGACACTTCTAGGCTGGAAAGTAGCATGCAAGGTGTATGGTAAATGCTTTGGTTTGATATTGGATCCAAAGTGGCATCAGGTGGCTTTCCAGGTTGTGCTGCCCCATTTACAACTCCAAAGTAAATGGCAAGTGTTGCAATACCTTAACAGCCAAGATGTACCGCTCAGGTGGATGGTTGCTGACCTCATTCTTCAGCTGCAGTACCGCCTTCACCAGCTCCATAACATTGCTATACACAGCATCATCTGTCCGGTCCAGGTTGGCTGTGGGATTTGGCTGAAGTGACATCTGAAAAGGAGCCATCTGTATTTCTAAGAGTTGGGCCAAGAGGCTCTCCATGTTTGGAGACTCCTGCCATTTCCAATGTCCGCCAGGACACTATCTCAGCATTTGTGACAGGAAGCATCCAGGTAACTTCAAACACCCCCCACTACCCTCACTCCCGCAATGCAAGAATGGCACGTAACAGCTGATCCAGAGGGACTGGAAGGTTGAAGGGAGAAGACCCATTTACACACCTGGGGAGCTGCAAGCCTGGGTGGCTTCTTGGGTGGGCCTGTAAACTCAGCTAAACCATCAGTAGAAGGAAAGAAAACAGTGTTATTATTATTCCTGCTAGTACTGCCATATTCTTCTTTATGCAATATTACTATGAAGACTGGCAGCCAATTTAAAGTTTGTTTTAAAAAAGCCTCCCACTTCAGCAAAAATTCTGGTTTTCCACTTGGTCATATCTGTACTGAACTGCAGCCTACTCCTCACTTCTTTTTGCGGGTTCACCTCAACTTCCTTGCCTTGATCCAGGCATCTGCTTGTGCCTCTCCCTAATTCCATGTACAGTACTGGGGTCTTGGAATTGCTTAGATCCAACATGACCTCCCAGACCCTCCTTGAAGCCCTCCCAGGCCTTGGTTCTCCATCTCCATTCTCACCTTGGACGCATCCCTTCCCATCACCTTTGCTCTCTGGTCCCACCACCTTCAGCTATCTGAAGAGCTCATGCTTCCACATTCTCCCATGCTACTTCAAGTTATTTTGTACCCTGTAATGGACATGGTGCTCACAGATACAGACATCCTGACCTTTCCTTGTTGGGATTTAAAAAAATTTATGTGATGGCAGAATGCTCACACCTGATTTCCAAAAGCTTCTATGAGTGCATGCACCTGTAATCCTGTGGTTCTAGTTCAGTGAGGAAAGATGCCACCTGAAAATGCCCATTGCAATTATTTCCCAAATGTCTCTATGCTGTCCTTGCAAATGCCTCCCTATGTGAAACTCCACTCATATTTGAAGACTTTTAAATAAGCCTAAGGACATTTCCCTGAAACATCATATATAAATGGGAAGAACAACAGCAACTAAGGTAGTCCCAACAGTGAAGAGTGTCTCAGCAATGTGGCACCTACATTCAGAACAAATGAGGCAAATTGGGGCAGATACTCACTGTATCCTGTCTCTTTCTCAGGGAGTTTCTGAAGAGAAAAATAAAACAAATCCAGTGAATTTTGGGAGCTCAGCACTTAACACAGAAAGAAACACGACACACTGAAAAGTCAAAGAGAGGGAGTTCAGGTCATTCTAGACAGAGGAATCCAGACCTTTTGCTGCAGCAGGCAATGGGAAGCACTCTCCCTTCCCAAAGTCACTGAGATACATGTGACTCTCCTTATCAGATCAGAGGCAGTGCCAGGACTGATGTAGGGGGAGGCTAGAAACGGCCAACCAAGAGGCAAAGGATTCCAGCAACCCCGAGGGGAAACATGAAACTCCAGGAGAGCCATAGGCCAGAACTCTAAGGAAAAGAGGCAGTCAGGTATCTCCAGCAGGGTATGGCCATGAGAATGGAGGATATGCCTGCTCACTAGTGCACCAGACTGGCCACTATAGGAAATACTATGGGGGCATAAGATGATCCTTAAGGCCTGAGCCGGCATGGTTCTTTTGAGGTTCTTAGGATTTGTTCTTAATTTATTGTCATATTCTGCTCTCAAGAGCTTCCTGGATTTAGGAAGGCATTCAACATGCCCAGTGTAGCCTTGGGGCCTTTGTGTGTTTTCTGAAATTCTGATTAGGGACATATGTCAAATGGGAAGATGTGCAGTTGGAGCTAAAGAATCAAAAGGGTGGCATTTTTGCAGGATTAGATATATTTTATTCCAGGAGTAAATACCAGCCAGTAGCACTAAAGAGTCACCACTCTGTCCTTTTGGGGAAAATTCTCAGAAGTATGAGTACAGCAATACCCTGACTTTTATCCTCAATTCTTATCACTTTGCTTTCAGCCATTTTCTATTGTAATCACAAGCATCTTTGGGAGGTAAGGTCCACACCAGGTGACATGCCCCGGGGGAATGATGTGCACTGAGGGACCCCAAAAATTTGCGATGGTGCGTAAAACCCCATCATTTCATACACCATTGGATACGTATTCAAGAGCAGAATCCAATGCAAAAATCCATTTTGAAGTAGCACCTTCCTATAAAAGTTATGGCCAAAAAAACTAAAAAAAAGTTCATTGAACTCTATGGAAGTGAAAGTGATTCAGATCACGCCTTTACTCATGAGTAGGCAAATATACCACAATCTATTGGAAAGGGCACAGTGAGAGAACACCAGAATTGTCCTGATCCACCCCAGAAATCACCCCAGAAGAAGGTCACTGATGATTGAAATATATTGAAAATGGATGTGAACTGCATAGCCGTGTTTACTAGCAAGTAAGCAGGCATGCTTTGGCTGGTGTCTAAGGCCAGTCCAGGGGAGTAAAAGGCTTCCAAAATGGTCCTGATCAGGGATTTCACTAGGGTGTTATAAAGAGAGTACTCTGAGGGAGGTGACAGCACTTCTGACCAAAATGGCTAAAATCATGGTGTGTAGAAATAATCCCATCATGTTATATATCGTTGGAATATCTTTATTCTATTAAAATGTGTGGCTAAAAAACCAGTGGAGGTGGGCATTTGCACAAAGCCATGCTCACCATTCAAATTGTTGCCCTGCCCACTGTATGCTGGCCTCCACACTGGGTGATGCGAACCCTAGTGACGCCGCTAATTGTAAACATACTGGTACTTCAAATTTAGTTCATGTGCTTTCCACTTTCATTTGGTTTCATCCAACCTTCGACAATGCTAATCAAGGTTCTTATATTTGGTTTTCTTTTATTGGTTTTTTAATAAGCTTCACACAAATTTACATGTGTTATTTAAATAGCTAGCTAGTTATTTAAATTTTTTGCCAGCCAAAATAAATGTGCAAGCAATTTACCCATTTTTAATTCATCCATGCTCTGGTCCCTAACTAGATAAACGTGCAAGATTATTTCTATATAGCTTTCTCCTCTCTGGTACACTGAGCACCCTTACTGTTCACAGCAAAGTTTGGGATCTGGGGTTTGTTACTTCCTGGGCCTGCCACATTCTTTGCTCTTCTATTTTAAATAGAAGCAATGTGAAGCCAGGGTGACCAGATGACTAAACCTCAAAAGGAGGATAAGGCGCGCAATCCAGAGTAACTATCGGGAGTACTTGCTCCAATGTAAGAACAATTTGTTCTGGATTGCAATATGAATTTTCACTAGGTGGTACAGTAACTATGGGTATATGTAATGTCTCTTACATGGGTATATGTAATGTCTCTTAGTTACTCTGCATTGTAGGGAAGGTCTTGGCTTTTCTGGCAGACAAAGGCACATTTGCCTACTCACGAGTAAAGCCGCGATATTGGGCACTTTCACTTTCCCATAGAGCTCAATGCATATTTTTATTTTTAGCTTTTGGCCATAACTTTTGATAGGAATGAGATACTTCAAAACCGATTTTTGCATTGAATTCTGCTCATTAATACAAATCATACCATTGCAAAGTTCCAAATAAAGCCAAAATGGAGGACAATGAAGCCCTTTTGGAGGACACCCGGACAGGAGGCTAAAAATGAGGACAAACCTGGAAAAATCCGGTCATATGGTCACCAGTGATTTTCAACAAGTGTGCCATGGTTGTGTACCGTGAGTGGTCCACAGGTGTGCCATGGGAGTTTGGCAAATTAATTAATTAGTTAGTTAGTTAATTAAATATTATTTATTACTAGGATTAGTGAGGAATTGAGCCTTCCATCAGCAGCATGATGTGCCTTGCCAGTTGTCCAAATACTGATGGTGTGCCATGACAATTTTAGCACCTGATTGGTGTGCTCTGAGATGAACAAGGTTGAAAATCACTGGTGTAAACAGCAACAGCTTTCAAAGGAAAGAATAAAGAGGAAAGCAGTGAGGAGATCTGAAGGTGGATTTGGCTCTGCGTGATCCTTTGGCAAGCTCCTTCTACAGTATTTATACATCTAATTCTACTGCTAAGAATCATTAGGAGGAGAAAGCAAATCAAAGGTATTAATCAGAAAGGAAGAAAAGAGCAGTTGTCAGGACCATGATGTTGGAGAAGCAGTCCTTTTCAGGGACTTACTGGGGGGGAGCAGTCATTGTTTGAGGTCATCATGGGATCCTGTGGTGGAGAAGAAGAGGAAGGCACAAATATCAACAGTCATAATGAACCAGCAATCCTCTGATGCTGGAATGAATCTGCAAATCAGACTGTCATGCTGAGGTTGCACACCATTTGCAGGAAATTCTGAGATTCTAGATGTGGAGAAACCAAGGCTTAGTGCAAGACCCTGTATCTCAAGGAAGTGATAGGAATTATCTGCCAGTTCCAAGGAATGAAAACCGAAACTTTGCTGCAGAAACTCTGTTCAGTGATGGCCAGTATTAGAGATGCATAAATGTTAATGCTCCGGCCAATCAAGAGGCTATAAGCAGTAACTTTCATAAGAGCTCTGCAGAAGCAATTCCACCTATTCCATATTTTTCCAGGAAGGTAGATCTCTTTCTCACAAGTCCCTTCAGTTTTAACCAGGAACCAACAAGACTGCCTTTAGTAGGACACTCTTATATACTGGACCCATTTTTCTGTTGCCCTGTTCACAGGGGCATGGAAGGAAGCAAGTTTTGGGATGAGACGTTACATCACCCCAAGGCCTTTCTGTATCACCATTTCATTCATTCATTCATTCCCCAAATGCCCGAGGCGCTTATCCTTTTTGTCCTCACAACAACACTGTGAGATAGATGAGGCTAAGAGTGAGTGACTATCACCCAGGAAGCTTCATGGCTGAGGGAGGATTTGATCTTTCTCACTCCTGTCCTGACTCTCCTTCCTGACTCTCTTTTTGTACACTCACCAGAGCTTTCTCCTCTTGCCGCAACCACTGATAATCCTCCACCATCTGCTTCTGTTGCTTGTCACAAATCTGCCGAATTTTGGCCCGCTCCATCTCCCACAACTTCTGGGCTTCTTCCCGGCTGCTGGGTCTGAGAAAGTCCTCCTCCTTACAGGCAGAAACACAAGCAGTACATCAGGTGGAAGGTATGTTTACATGATCAGTTATCCTGGGATAAGAATTCTGAGATTTGCATCAAAATGTATTTGTGGAGATGGGTTAATGAATTAATCAGTGTTTGAAGTTGAACTGAAGGAACCAAGGTTGTGATCGTAACCTCCAGTTAGGCCAGTATAAGTTCTGGCATATGTCCTGTGCTGGCCTGGAGGTGTCACAAAAGTGCTGTAAGGCACTTCTGTGCTACTCCCACTTCTGCCCTACTCTTTGGCCAATGCACAGGCATACACCAACATCACCACATCACTATGGGAAGATATGCAAGGTGAGTCATGCTGGCCTAAATTGGTTAGGATTATGCCCTGATCCTCCCAATTCAGAGAAACTGTACCTCATATAAACAAATTCTGGAAATAATTTGTCTCCACCATGCTTGTCTCCACCATGCCCACTTTATGTTGCCCAGGGGCATCTGGTTGAACTCTGCTGAAGCCAGATTGCTGTACAAGACAGCTGTTTGACTTTGGAGAAGCATGGAGTAGAGGAACTGTGTCTGTCTCTGAACATGCAGATGTGTCTCTGTAATCTGATAAAGATATTGAGGATGTGCTGGGTACCTGTTTACCAAATCTTGATTGCTCCTACTTGGCTTGAATCCTAACATTTCAATGAAGCTGCTTTGTGAATTCTGGCTAGTAGGCAATAAAAAATGAAGCAGGTAACTAAAACAATTCATTAGGGAGATGTTCCCTTTTGTGTGTGGGGGATTGATGCATCCAGACCTTGCTGTGTGTAGTATTGGGTTCTTCTTTCAATATGGATGTTGCATTCTGTTAGGTTCTACTTTCCATGGATAAATGCCCAGGCATGGCACACAGTACCTTCACCTCTGTGTAGCAGGACACACAGTGAACCTTCTGGATCCTCAAATAGATATGGCTGTAAGAAGAGTAGGCAGAGGAGGGCGGAGCAGGCAACAAGCCAGTTGGGGACAACATGTGAACAAATTAGGACAGGGCATTTGCACAATCAGCAGCACACAGAGCATAGTGTTTTAATATCTCTTTCTGCAGGTAAAGCTGCTCTGGTCATACTACCACTAAAAAAGCTGCACCTGTTGCCTCGAAGTATGGGTAAAACTGCACTGCAAAAGCAGGTTATTAAGACAGTACAGATAGTCTTCCCTATAGAATCTTCTACTGGAGTCTCTTTTACTTTTACTGGTGCAGGGGGATATGGAATGTCAGCCCCATCTTACCCTCATGCTGTGACGCTTGAAGACATTGTGCCTGTTGAGTGGCGGAGTGTGCAGTGAGTTGACAGGTGATGGGTACTCCATGGGGCTGGTGAGCGTTGGCGAGCTGGCACACAGACCCTCAGGCACCTGGGAGGGGGAGGCAAAAGGCAGCAAGCACAAAAACAGACATGACATAGGCAGCAGTACTAGGCATACAAACATGGCAGGGAGAGCGCATTGGAAGGACAGTGTTACTGAAGGGACTAGCATGTGAGGAATTAGGAACAGACCACATCCTATGCCTGGAACCTGCTGCCAGACATAGCTTTAGGTAGGGCTGCAACATGCAACTCTTCTGAATTGATTAAGTTATCAACATTCTATGACAAAAAGGGTGCCCTAACTAATCAGGCAGCAGATTTGTAAAGAAAATAATTCCACCACCTCAAAAGAGGCCACTTCAAGCTCAAAAGAGGCATTCCTCCTTTCTACCACTCAAAAGAAGCATTCCCATTTTTCTCTCCACACAGGAGGGAATGCTTCTTCAGTGGTGCTGCGGCTGATGTACACACTTTAAAAGTATTTCCTTGATCAACAAGGAAAGTGTGCTTGATGCTTTTTGATTCAGAGCAATTGGTTTTATCCTTATGCAGAGATTCATTGCCTCTTGGGCTATATGAAGAGAAACACATGCCTATAAAACAACCTCCTGAACTGTGCCAGTGCTACCAGGAAGGGAGGTGCTGGATGGGATGGGTGATCAGATTTCTTTTAACAGGAGATGAAAATCCTATCCTGAGTATGGGGGAACTGGCAAGATGCAAGAGAGGCATGTCTTGGAAGGAAAGTACTGTCATTACCGAAAGCAAGAATTGCTTGGACACAGATTCAGAGAAGCACATTTTGAGTCACAGATTGCCAACAGGAAGCGTAGCCTTCTGACTGTTATGTGAAAACAGGGGGCAGAGTATTTCTAAGAGTCAAAAACATGTAAATACACTGCTGTGACATCATTGCAGAGGCACAGAAAAACCGGCAAGCACCTTAAGCAGTCTTTGCAGAAGACATAAAGCCTTAGAAAGTGGTTCCACCAATGTGGTGACTTTTGGCTATGAAACTTTTTCTTTCTCATGTACCTTGATGGAAGCACTGAGAAACTGATGTGTAATTTTGAAGCTGTACGTGGCCTGCACAGCAGGATATGAGAACAACTGCCCTTTGCTGCTGAAGGTAACTTGAGAAGCATCAAATGCTCTAATGACCCCAAATTCAGTAGGAAATGTAGGAGTGACGGCCAATCTAGAGCTTCAAAGTAAGGTATATACAACATAACTACACAAGTCTCCCAAAAGTGGACAAAATGCACAATCCTAGAGGAATAATGCCTGAAACAAAGATCTTAAACATCAGCACTTTACCCCAAATTATAGGTTCTAGGAGCCTCCTGACCTTACCTGGAACTGCAGTTTAGGGGCCAACAGGTTGGTTTGTGGGGGTGGCTTGTACTTTGGTCTGCTAGGCTAGAAGAACAAGATAAATATGAAATGACTGGTTGGATTAGCAACTCAAGAGGAGGGAATTAAATATTTGAGAATAAATAATAAATCTTGAACTCTTTCACAATTTTTCAAAATCTATCTAATGCAGAAATAGATACAAACAGATTTGGCTCAGTAGTTGAGGTTAAAGGTTTCTTGGAAAGCACAAAAGGACATAGTTGCAATAAATTACTACCAGGAATAATGTCTGTTGTGGTTTGAGCTATCCCGTAATGTGTCCTTTTATCAGAACATTATATTAGATTATATCTGATCATCAGAACACGAAGGCAAAAACAAAGAGGCAGACAGTACAAGCTTCATGGAAAACCAAGATTTTCAGATGTGTGAGAAGAGTTAACAAGAGAAGGAAAGGAGGGAACACAGCTCTCCAGGGCTTTGTGTAATGCCTAAACTAGTGATTTTTAACCTTTTTCATCTCATGGCAGACTGACAAGGCACTAAAATATCAAGAATATCAGTTTTTTTCCATAATCAAGGCACTTCATGCTACTGGTAGGAGGCTCTATTCCCCCAGTTGCCCTAGTAATTACCTGTGCTACTGGTGCTGATTAGATGGTAGGATTCTGCTCATAGATTGCTGCTCATTTTTGCTGTTCATTTTTGAATCCTCTTTGTGAACACTATTGTGGATTCAGTTAAAAGAAATAAAATTCACCTATGCTGTATTTGCTTTTGAAAAAAGCTGGGAAAGAGGAAACCAGTGGGATTCCTGGGACTTATTTTATCTGACTTATGAAAATATATACATTAAAGGAAATGGCAGTTCTTCATGGCTCTTCTTTCTCTAGCAAATGTTACTGTGTGATTGCAGCATCACCATTGCAATCTACAGACTCTGAACCCAACGGGTGCTGAAGAGCTGCATCTTTCTCTATCCCTTTTCACATTTTTTACTGAAAACCCCAAAATGAAGTGGCAAGGAGTTTTTGTGAGCTTTGAGTCCTTCTAGTTGCTCCTGTCTAGTGTGTACATTCCTCTCACCTTTGGAGGGGGATCTTGGAAAGAGGTGGGCTCCATAATCTTGGGGGGTCGGTGGCGGTTGTTCCTCTCTTGTTCCCGGGCAATCTCCTTCTCCATCTGGTAAATGTCACTGGAATCGAAAGGGGACGGAAGAAGAAGAGAACAATTTTGCTGTGCAGAACAGCTCCATCTGCTGCCTGCAGGACTCTCCATGTGCCAACTCCACAGAGGACAGGGGGAAAAATGCAGACTACAACATTTAGTAAAGAATTCAGCTTTCTGAGGATGCAGTCTGAAAAATGTTTCTGGTCTTTATATTACAATTGATATGATATACTTGAAAGTATGTGGATGATGCCTCATGGAATCTCAGAATCCTTCTGTGCAAGACCTTGACCAATTGGGTACAGGGTTCCCATGTGTGTTGACAACAGACAATAACAAAATAAATTCTACAAAATGAGAGGCTTTATGTCACCCGCACAAGTTGCAGGCTGCGGCTTTTCTTACAGCAGACTTGGGGTTGGAACATTCCTGCCCTGCTTACCTCAAGCTGCAGACCAGCTCCTTGAACTTGGGCCTGTCGCTGGGGTCATAATCCCAACATCGTGTCATCAGGGCATAGAGTATGGGTGGACAGGCTTCAGGCTTGGGTAAGCGATCCCCCTTCTCCAGCACCCCAATCACATCTTTGTTCTCCAGCCAAAAGAAGGGCTGTTTGCCATAGCTGAGAATCTCCCACATGCAAACAGCTGTCAGGGAAGGGGGATTGGAAAGACGACAAGGCACACAAAGACGACAAGGCACACAAGAATTGCAGAGAGAGGGAAAGTTGATCAGATTGTAGGCACCAGTTGCTTCATGACACCAGGCAACATCCCCTAAATCCCCAGGAGCTCTAACCTGTTCCCCTCCAAGGCTTAGGGTGCAATCCTAACCATGTCTACTCAGAAGTAAGTCCCACTGTGTTCTATCAATGTGACTAACTCTCAGGAAAGTGTGTATAGGATTATAGCACTAACCATTTTTTGAGGTTGATTCCATCCCCCTATTTACAGGCACCAATTTTTTTAAGAGTTTGGGAGAAGGTGGCAGCCTGCAAATGTGGCGTCTCAAACCATTCCTACCTGGTTCTCTTGATCGCCAGTCACTGCTGGACTTCAGTCTAGAGGCAGAACTTACAAGTATGACTGCTGTTCATGAACACTCACCAAACATCCAAACATCACTAGCAGAGGTGAATCGGCGGAAGTTAATAGACTCGGGAGCCATCCATTTGATGGGAAGGCGAGTCACTGAAGCTGGATGGTGGGGAAAACAGATGATAGTGAGTCATTCTCCAAAGACTGGCAAGCAAGCAAGATGCTTACATCTAAGTGATGGGGTAACAACTTTTAGCTGCATTAAATAGTGTTGTAGGGCCCAGAATTCTTAACCCATATTCTCAAAATTTGGCAGGTTTCACAATTCCAACACAAGGAGCAGCTTTTTACTGGGTCCAACTCTTGACCTATTTAGCTGATCACTGCTACTGTGACCAATGGCATTCCCAATCCTGTCGCCACAGATCCTTACTTGGAAATATCCAAGACCAAACCTAGAATCCTCTGCATGCAAAGCATATTCCCTATCACTTGAGCTGGGGGGGGGGTTTCCATAAATAGATCCAAGTATGCTTGAATCAGGCTGCAGAACACATCTCAGCTGCACAGCAGTTAACATCTACAATAGCGTTTCTCAAAGTGGGGGTTGGGACCAGTGGTGGGCTCCAGCAGGTTCGCACCTACTCTATAGAACCGGTTGTTAATGAGAGATAGGACATATAAAGTTTAAAAATACCTATTTAAAAGTGTCTGTCAGATGGGCAGAGAACCGGTTGTTAATTTCTTTGAAGCCCATCACTGGTTGGGACCCCTTTGGGGGTTGCCTGGAGCTTTTCTGGAGGTTGCCTAAAGACCCCTGGTGCAGGGGGCCAGGAGGGAAGACCTGGCAGAAACACTGGAGCCGCTGTGGCTGGAAGAAGCTGCTCAGAAGCGGCTCAGAAGGAGCCTCTGAGCTGGTGTGAGACCGATGTGGAGCCTTGGGGGCGGGGAGGCGCCCGACACACTCACCACAGATGGCAGCCTCCTCCTCCCCCCAGATCCTCAGCACGCCTACTGGCTGAGAATGTTAAGCGCGCTGAGGTGTGAGCATGGTGTGAGCGTGGCGCCAGAGCTCTGGTGGGTGGGCTGTCTGGTGGGCACCCTGCTTATGGACTGACCGTTGTGCCCTGCTCCTTGTGGTCTACTCAAAAGTAAGCCACCTCAATGTTGTTGTTGTTGTTCATGATAAGTGAATGGGACTTACTCCCAGGAAACTGCTAGGATTGCAGTCTTAGAGCCCAGTTCTATGCATGTCTACTCAGAAGTCTGTCCCATGATAGTGAATGGGACTTACTCCCAGGAAAGTGCTATGACTGCAGCCTTAGAGCCCAGTTTTATGCATGTCTACTCGGAAGTCAGTCCCATGATAGTGAATGGGACTTACTCCCAGGAAACAGTGGCTGGCTCTACTGCCTGAGATCCCAATCCTATGGAGGTCTCCTCAAAAGTCATTCCCATTGAGTTCAGTGAGGCTTACTCCCAGGAAAGTGTGCATAGCACCGCAGCAGTAGCAACAAAAATAATTTTATGGTTGGGGGACCCCACAACATGAGGAACTTATAAAGGGCTCACAGCATTAGGAAGATTGAGAACCACTGATCTACAAATATGTGAAGCCACCCTTTGCATTTCAGATCAGTGAGCTATCTGTATTGTGTAGACTTCCAACATCTCCAGTTGCCTTTCCCCCAAGATGATAGAGATGCTAAAGACTGAGGTATATACAGGTCCAATCTTTTTATACATGTTTTTTAATTTGATTCAACATGAATGGCCACTGCAAATCACTGTTGTAAAAACTGCTATTGTACTGTTGTAGAGGTACAGTCATGCAAGCAATCATTCCATTTTTAAGATGAGCCAGGAAAAGACAGTGGGTCCTTTGCATTTCTAATTGCTGACGACCTCTCTACAACAGTAAGAAAAACTGTTTTTAAACAATTAAAAAGGAATGGACTTTTTAAAAAAGATGATAAAGACTTTAATTTAACACATTTTTACTATTAGCAGGGAGTTCCAGAGGCAAACCCCTGCAGATATGAAGGCACAACCTTATTCCATTAAGAGAAAGAACCCTGAAATTGGTCTTTAAATCAGTTTTTCAATTGTTTTCTTTATATATTGATTTTTTAAATCCACAGGAGTTTCCAGAATGGAATCTAGTGGATAACGAGGGACATCTGTACATGACAAACTAAACATGCATGACAGAAGATAGGACATGAGCTGTTGGGTAGCAAGTAGCTCATACAGAAATAGTGAGCCCTCCCCAGCCCCTTCCTACCTTTGTAGTACTCATCATCCTCAATATATCTTGAGAGGCCAAAATCTCCAAGTTTGACACATTCATGAGAAGCCACTAGTATATTCCGGACAGCAATATCCCTGCAGAGATTTTACAAAGTGAATTGGTCACCCGCTATCAGAAAGCACAACAAACTGAGGGGCAGGATGTGTATGAGGGCAATGGGAGCAGTAAATGGTATTTCCCTGAGAAGTATATGGCTCATTCATCCATAAGTCCATATTTCTAGGGTTGCCATAATTCTCTTCCACAAAATAGGGACAAAATCCTCTGTCATGCTTGCCAGTGTGTGGACACAACCCCCCCAATTGGGACTGTCCCTGTTTTTAATAATTATGGTAGTCATGTTGGGATGACGTATGGTGAGCACTGGCACATTTTTTCCCCAGAAGAAAAGCACTGACATAAACCAAGTAAACAAAAGTGTGAAACCAGCCATGTGTGAAGTGTGAAAACTCAGACTCTTGTCATAGGCTAGAAAGCTTAGGACCAGCCTCAGAAATGGCTGAAAGTTATTTTGTTTAGGGTTTTAACTGAAGTCTCCTGTGCCAATTTCACCCTGCTAAGAGTCCCATTGCATCTCCAAGGAGTTGCTTCTCTAAGGAGAGAGGCAATGCCTCCCTCCCTGAATCTTCTGGGTTGTTATGAAAGGCTCAGTGAATGGAGTGGGCTAAAAGTAGTATGAGCAAAATTTCCTGCTGATGCCTTCCAACCCATGTATCATCCTCTGTTCATGAAGGAATCTTTGTATGCATGCTTGGCGTTGTGGACAGGTGTCTTCATGTGCTACCCATTAAAGACCCTGCTGTGTCCACCCCTTCCCCAGTCCTTGTACCTGTGCACACAGCTAATGGCTTCCAGGTAAGCCATGGCCTTGCCAATCTGCAAGGTGTACAGGATAAGAGTCACCACCTTCAGGGTGCTCTTGTTCTGCTCGAGGTAATGTCCCAGCTGCAGTGGGGAGAAGAAAAGAGTTAGGCATGGTATGGGGGCTCAGATTAAAAATTCTGATCAAGGAGACATTCCCCCTAGATTCTTTTCAATAATAGCCCTCAAGATTTGTCCCAAAAAATTTGATAATAGTAATTACCCAAGTAAGATAAACTTCCCCCAGGCAGAGCCTAGCAAAGTTCCTGGGAAATGAACAGTTTATCCCTTAAAAATACATTTTAAAGAACTAGCTATGCCACAGATTTAAAATTGGATTTAAAGTCATGCCCTTCCCAAGTGAACCCTGGAAACTGTGGTTTTGTGAGGGGGGGAAGCTACATTTCCCAGGATTTGGTGGGTTGATGTCATGATGATTCAACCTTTTGGAGATAGAACAGGCAGCCACCTGCAAGCTTCTTGCAATAAAAAAGTACATTTTTATGTAAAAACCTGTTAGACCAGTTGCAGAGCAGAGTGGGAATGAATACACACACAGACAGCTTTTCTGAGAGAGATCTAGAAGCTGCTTGGAAGCAGGTTTCACAGGAGTACATATTATTGCAAAAATGTACACAACCTGTTTGACCAGAAGTACCAGTGGGATGAAGGAAATGTGTGCACTTCTCAAACAGGGTGATCCTCCCTCAAAGAATTTTCATCAGTGCTGTTAAAAAATATTGTCTGTATCCAGAGAGAGGAATCATGGTGGTGGGGAAAGAAGGATAGGTTCCCATGAATGCAGAAGCAATGGGTACATAAACCTTCCCGAGCCACACTTCCAAATCCTTGGACCACAGCACTGCTGGTATGTTTACATCCATAATAGGGACAAGAGATATCAGTCCTTTGTACAAGATGAAACACCCTAGTACATTTTATCTAGACTACCATAATGAATCCTGCCATGGAACTAAGGAAGAGGCATGCATCCTACATGAGACATGCATTGTTAATCTAAAATTAGCCTATTCATAGCACTTATATAATCTCTTTTTTCCAGTTCTATTGTTACGTTCTGTTTTCTATTGTATTTTCTATTCTATTGTATGTTCTATGTTTTATGGTACTATTGTATCTTCGGTTGAAGGTGTGTTGCAATCTTTACCTCTCCATATTTATATAGCTCCATGACAATCCAGGTTGGCTCCTCCTCGGTGATCCCAATGAGCTTCACAATGTGGGGGTGGTCCATCTTCTTCATCAGTGCTGTAAATGTGTTGGGAAATGCCCTTAATTCTGAAACATTCCCATTTCACAGAAGAGAGAGTCTACACATGACCACATCACCTCCAACTAACTCTTATCCTTGGCCTTATTTAGTACTGAATTACCTACATGACTGATAGTAGCTCTATAGACTCACAGGCCCTATATGCTGTATTGGTTTCCTCTACTAAAGGCAGCATTTCACTAACTGATGAATAATAATAATCATACCAACAGTAATGTTTATATACCACTTATCAATAAAAAATAGATTCACAGAGCAGTTTATTAGGATTCAAAAGAAGAAGAGAAGCAGTTCATGTGAACTGGCCTTTATGAGCTGGGCATAAAGATCTGGGCAAACCTGAATGAGTATAGCTGCATGTCTAGCAATATTCACAATAAGAATATATACATCTATACAAGCATCCACATTACAGACTATTATGCGAATGACTATATGTGTTCATTTTAAAAAATCAACACGGAAACTGGACCCTTCAAAAATGGAGAGTGAAGAGCATGACTATTGCTATGTGAACAAGGGTTCAAGAGTGTCAAGAGTTCTCCACCTGAAACTGGACTGCTTGGAAAAAGCCCTGTGCATGTCCAGTTAAGAGCACATGGAGACATTTAACTCAATGAACATAGACTGGTGGCAAGGCATACTGGTTGAGCTCCCTCTTTGTGTTCACTTGAAATCCTGCACATGCACAGTGGACTGATGAAGATATAGGAATAATAAGACATAAGGTGGATACCTTATCTGGTTGATAAGGTGGAACAGAATATGAGTGGAGGAACATACAAGAATCCAGAGGTTCAAGTTGTTGTCATCTGGAAGGCATCCATCCAGATCCCTCTTTAATCACAATCATGCAGCTCCCACTTCTTCTGACCATTCCTGTTCTTTTTAAAAGACAGTTGTTGCACCTCTAGACATCCGAGTGAGCCTCTGGATTCTGTAGCAGCAGAATTCCAGTGGTTAACTCTTGATGAAAGACACCATTAGAAATGCCCTTCAACCAGGCCCTAACTTGGAGTCGCCTGTGTTACAGGTTGCTTGTCACATTACACGTATTCATAAAGAAGATCACCAACATACTCGCTTCACTCATGAACTTCTCCTTATTCTCAGCAGTGCAGTCCTTCTTGCACGTCTTCACAGCCACAGGGATCCGCTCACCATTCTGGAACAAGAACAGAATGCTTGAGGATGGGGAGAAATTCAGGTACAAAGCTCAACTGGTTCCACTGTTGTTGGCTTTCAGATGGGAGGGTGGAAAAGAAGGCTTTTACACATCAAAAGCATTTAATGGCACAAATACAGGCTTGGAAACTGTGATTTTATTATGACTAATTATTATTTTGCTGTCTCAATGCTTATGCCTGTTACATTTTCTACAGTTTGGGAAGTGTTTTATTTGTTTGCTTCAGAAGCATATATCTATACTTTCTTTCCCTACAGGGACACACAGGGCAGCACATGTCAGTTTACATCACATCAAAAGTCTGGTTACTTTGGTCTCACCTCATTGGTGTAAATGCCCTCATAGACTTCCCCAAAGAAGCCTTCTCCCAAGATCCGGCCCAAGACAACATCATCCCGAGAGATCCCAAACTGTTGAGCTGAGTAAGAAAATGAGGCAAGTGAGTGACAGGTGCAACCTGTGGCCACAGGGATAGTCTCCTTCCCTCCCTCCATCAATACTGCAGTAAAGAAGAGACAAAAATCTGTGTTGTTTTGCCTTCAAAAATAACATTTGTTATAAGAAAAAGCACATACATATGGAAAATGCAAACACTAAGAAGTGCTACCACTTTACAGCTGAGCTGAAGTGATGAAACTTGCTGAGTCCAAATTATGATCTCTTTCTAAATCCTCTGAGAAAAGCACTCACTGTTGTCTTCAGTCTTTCCCAGCAACAATGTGGGGATAATAATATTTCTAGCACAATCCTAAGCACATCCACTTAGAAGTAGGTCCCACTGAGTTTAATACTACTTTCTCTTGTGTGTTTATAGGACTAAAGACTTTCTCTCTTTGCAGGGCTGTTGGAAGGATGACAAAGAGACAACATATGTGAAACACACATTATGCACTTTGCACACTTGAGAAGTGCTAAAAAGGTGTCGTGATCTCAGTTCTCTCGCACAAAAGAGTGTGTGCTGACCACATCACCCCTCCAGCCTTGCCCTTTGGAAAGGAGTGTGAAAATGCTTCTTGAAGCTTCTAACAGCTACTTACCCCTACCATTTACAACTCCTAGCACAAACGTTTTAGTAGCAAGAAGCCAGAGAACAATTCCTGGGAAGCTCTTTTCAAGTGTTACAGCATGAGGCTGTGTCCTGATTCTGCAGGATCAAGTGTCATCACGCCATCAGTTCTCATCATTGTCATGACAGGTGCAATCCTTTCAGAAAAGAAGCCTAGGGGCTTCACCTACCTCCAGATTTGGGTCTGGAGGCTTCATCTGGGATCTCAGCATAAATTTCAGAATCTGGAACAAAAAAGAATTTCAGTTCCTGGCATAAGAACATTGATAGAACAACTCACCCAGAACAACTTCTGGTATGCCATTCAAGTGCCTTGCCCAGAAGGGGAAGCATAGCTGATGGTTTAATGAAAATAGAAAGAATAGACAAAGGTCCTCCACCAACATGACCATATAGAATGGTGTGCCTGTACCTTTAACTACTGCATAGAAGAGGGAATTTAGGCAGGTTTAGCTCAACATAGAAGAGTAACAAAACAGCGCCTGCCTAAATTCCCTCTTCTATGCAATGGTTAAAGATACAGGCACTCTGTCCTACATTCTGTAATGGTTGCCCTGCCCTGTCCTGAAGAAGTTACAGTCTTGAGACTCTCCACAGGGTGACCAGATGCCCAAACCTCAAAAGGAGGACGAGGTCTTGGATTCCTCTCAGTCTGGCCTTTCCAGTGGACACTGGCACATTTGCCTACTCACAAGTAAAGCCGCGATATTGGGCACTTTCACTTTCCCACAGAGCTCTATGCATATTTTTTATTTTTAGTTTATTGGCCACAACTTTTGATAGGAAGGAGATATTTCAAAAACCAATTTTCGCTTTGGATTCTGCTGTTCAATATGAATCCAAAGACATGATGGGGTACTGCCAGAGGTGGGCAGATGCCGGTTCGGGCCTACTCGCCCGAACCGGATCTTCCCCCTCGGCGGACGCTGGCGTACCTGTCAGAGCCGCGGGGACTGGTTCACTAGCGGATGCTGCGTCTCCTGGGGCTCGGCGCCAGCAGGCTTAGTGCGCCTGCGTCCTGCGCAGCTGTCCAGCTGGACGCACGCGCACTAACCCTCCTGGCGCCTAGCCCCAGGAGGCTTAGTGCACCTGCGTTCAGCTGGACGCACGCGCACTGAGTCTCTTGGGGCTGAGCCCCCGGAGGCTTAGTGCGCCTGTGTCCAGCTGGACGCACGCGCACTAACCCTCCTGGCGCCTAGCCCCAGGAGGCTTAGTGCGCCAGTGTCCAGCTGGACGCACGCGGACTGAGTCTCTTGGGGCCGAGCCCGGCTTCAGGAGACGCACTGCGCATGTGCCAAGCCTGGCGCATGCGCAGTGCGGCATGGTTAGGCCCCCCCCGACCCGCCCCCTGACCCCGGCCCAGCCCCTGAACTTCCGGCGAACCGGATCTTTGGGGAGGCTCGACCCATCACTGGGTACTGTACACCAATGCAAAGTTTCAGAATGAAGCCAAAATGGAGTACAGTAAAGCCCTTTTGGAGGACACCTGGACAAGAGGTTAAAAAAGAGGACAAATCTGGAAATTTCTGGTCATGTGGTCACCCTGGCTGTCCACCTCTTTGATTAAGCAACTTTAAATGAAGGTGAAGGTAAACTAAAGATGAAGATTCCTTCGTTGAAAAAGAAGCAGGAAAGAGAATACAACTCACCCCCACTCATGCTCTCCGATAGTTGGGACCTCCTCTCATGAGCATCTATGTATCTGTTGGAAGAACACAGAACAAGTTAGCAGCCATCTTGACCAGCACTCTGTTCAGGAAGCCCCAGTCAGGAAAGGAAGACAGACTTCTCTTCCACTACTGCTTCCCTGCAACAGCTGCTTGTAGTCAAGTAGTCATTATGGGCAAAATCCAAAGTAACTACAGGGAGTCCTTGCTCTGGTGTAAGAATAACTTACCCTGGATTTCAATATGAATTTCCCATAGGTTTTCACTAGGTGGTGCAGTAACTACAGGTGGACGTAAAGTCTCTTACATGCTCCCGTAGTTACTCTGGATTTGGGGGTATGACTTCTAACCTGTGGTGAACCTTTCTTCCATAAATTTATCCAATCTCCTTTTAAAATTATAATCTCCATAAATTTATCCAATCTCCTTTTACAGAATTGTGTCAGCACTGAGGACAGTTGCTGACACAATTCTGTAATCCTCTTCTCCACACCATGCACAATTTTACTATAAGTCTCAATCATGTCCCCACATCCTTAAACACCCCATTTCGAAACTAATAATCTTCAGTTTCCTCACAAGGAAGTTGTTCCAGCCCTCTGATCATTTTGGTTGTCTTTTATTGTATGTTTACACTTCTTTTACCAGTTTTCTTTTTTGCATTCATTTTCATCTTATACTATTTACAGAACAAAGTCTTGCCCTTTACAGTTTTCATCCAATGTGCCCCGCAGGCTTCCAACATATAAATGCATATAATTTGTATTCTCTGCCAAATGTTCTTGGAATATGCATTTTCCACTAGTTTTCTTTATAAAGAAATAAGGGGTAGATCTTTCTGGATCTGCTCATCTTGTCCTATCTCTCATCATTCCTCACTTGAGTTGACTTATATACTCTTTTGAAGCATTGGAGGGAGTTGGTCATGTTTGCATAGAATCAGAGAATCATAAAATTGGAAAGGACTTACACTGAGCCTAACCCCTGTGAATTACAACTACAACATCCTCAATATATGGCTTGCTAATCCAGCCTCTGCTTCAAAACCTCCAATGATGTATAGCTGATCATCTGCTAAGGCAGTTGGTTCCACTGCTGAACAGTTTGTATTGTCAGAAAGTTCCTCCCAATTATTAATCAAAATCTTCCTTGTACTTTAAACCTATTGGTCCTGGTTCTACACTCTGGAGCATTTGAGAACACATCTGCGCCATCTTCCACACAAAAGCCGAGCCTCTTTGATATTTATAAGTAGACTAGTGGTTTACCCATAGCTTTTTCAGCATAGATCTCCGGCTACAGTGGAAGGGGCAGAACAGAATACATGGAATCACTGGACACCAGAGACTGTGGGCAAGATGGGAACTGGGCACGGTAGATACTGGCATCATGGTGGGCATTGGGCACTGTGGGTACTGACACATCAGGGTCACTGGAACTATGGGCACTGGACCACACCACTAGGCATCAGGCATTGGGTGCCATGGGCACCGGGAACTCAGGCAGCAGGGCTTCCAGGGCTCTTTTCTGTGCCATGGTGCACTCATTCAAAACATTACATTTACCCATGAATTTTGCATCTATCACCCACCCTCAGTTCTTAATCACACCAGTAGGTGGTGGGCAAGACTCATACTCAGAGTCTATTCAAACAAACACACAAGGAGACAGAATTTCAACTTTATACATATTCTGGTAGATTGTCACCTCTCTTCTCCAAACTATACATGCCCAACTTCTTCTACCTATTTCAGGAGTGCCGGTTGCCACCAAGGAGTTTCTGGCCAGAAAATGTCACGTCTGCCTACATACTGTTCTTCCCAACCCCTCTGACCTTAACACATTGCCACAGTATCCTCTGTCAGATCCTCCCTACTTACTGTCCTGGGATCTGGGGCAGGCTGATCCTCTTCTCGTTATCTGTTGAGGAGGAAAAAAAGTGTTAAGAGAACACAGTGTTAAGAAAAAACAGTGTTAAGTGTTAAGAGGGTGCTGGTTTGGTGCCTTCATTCCTACCTAGTACATCCCTACCCTGTCCCCCTATTAATAAAATGAGATCCCTTGCCTTCTGGTTCCTCCTAGCCTGAAAGTAATATCAGCACAAAAAATGAATGGACTTCTCTGTTTCCATGCCATTCTGTTATTGCTCCAGAATAACAGCCTTCCTTCTGATTTATTATATAGAGTTTCTCAATTTCATCCAGACATGCAGAGCTTGCCTTTGATATTCAGATAATGCAAAGAATATAATATCCTTATTTATTCAGATATTGCATATTCAGAATCCAGATACTGCAGAGCATATCATGTCCTCACAAGGCCTGTAATTTCAGTAGGGTAATCAGACCTGGCATTAGCATGTGATACATCTGTGCCAATGATACATTAACACTGAAGGTGACTTACCTTTGTTGGGTCGAGTGATGAGGGTCTCATCAAAGCCTCCCTGTAACCTGCAATAGCCATCTATTAAGTCGGCCATATTCTCTGCTTCAGCAAGGGAGGACGTTTTGATCGTCAGAGACTACAAAGGGGAAGAGTGAAAGAACATGTCAGTTTCCACAGGAGAGTCAGAAGACAATGCAGACCACAGCTACACAGCAATGCAGACCATTATCATTTTTCATTTTCATTTTTGGGAGTAAGACCCACTGAACACAAGGCGGCTTACTTTTTGAGTAGACATGCTTAGGATTGTGCTCCATGTGTAATAACTTTTATGCAACAGTTTTAAATTTAATAATAAACAAATACTGTTTAAGGTAAGCACCTGTATATTACTTATTATTAAAACTGTGGCATAAAATTTATTCTACGCAGACAGACACACATCCACAGAAAGAGAGAGAGAGTTAATATTGTTGTGTCCTACATTTTTGCTGGGTGTCCTACTTTTGGGGGTGCCTTGTCCTTCTTTTTGGTTATGACATGGAGAAGGAAGAAAGTTTTCAGAGAGAGGGAATAAATTATTTAAATGGCAGGAAGTGGGATGGAGGAGAGAAACGTGCAGTTTGAGGCTGCAATCCTACCCACCCTTACTGGACAGTAAACCCCATTGGCTATAATGGGGATTACTTCTGAGTAAACCTGCCTGGGATTGGGATTATGCATGGGCCCCCTGCTTTGCACTGCAGGCTTTAGCTCTGCAAGTGCAGTGTTGGTGATGCAGTGCAGGTTGCTTTGCTTTGGGGTACTGCAGGAGAAAGAAGAGGGGCTCTCATTCCCTTTTCCAGCAGCCAGTCCTCCGTGGCTGTCCAAGTCTCCTTGCCTCTCTGCTTCCCTCTTACCCTGCATGTCTCCTGGTCTCCTCTCAGCCACCAAGAAGCTCCCTCCTGCTTGGGAACCCCTCCAGACTTCTGCTGCCCAATCAGCTTTCCATGCAGGCTTAGGATCAGGCTGCAACCTGATCCTCACTGACCCAGGAGTAAGCCCCACTGGCTATAAAGGGGCTTGCAGCTGAGTAGACCTGCTGGTTGTTGGGCTCTCCTTCATCAGCAGCAGGAGCTTTCTAGGTGCTCCTGTCACTTAAAGGCAACCACTTCTTGGCCCTTTTGAGGCAGCAGTAGATCCTTCTTCCACACGCATCTCTGCCTGTTCTCTCCAGCTTGTGGCACACCTGGGGCTCCCTTACGGCACACCAGCATGCCGTGGCACAGAGGTTGAAAACCACTGCTGTAGGTAGGAAGGAAGGAAGGATGGATGGATAGGTCAATTATTTACACTTGACTCTGGAGTCCCATCACTTAGAAGGGACACTTCTGTGCACATCGGGTTGTCTCCCTTGCCTTGTCAGAGCTGAATACACAGCCTGCTTTTGTGAATGAACAGTCACAAAAGCAGATGAGGACATTTTATTTCTTGAAATGTCTTCCTCCCCTATCTAAAATAGTTCAGCTTTTTATTATAGCAGCCTTTCTGGGAGTTGGTGGGAAGAAGCTGTGTCAAACCAAGGACAGCAATTTCTATGCATTTGGCTAACAGTTAATCAAGCTGTGTAAGGGCTGGCTTAGCAGTCCTTCACAAGTTTATGAAAATGAGTGGATGCTTTCGTTTGAAATCACACATAAAAATGGTCTTTATTTCAGCTTTAAAAGGTGTTCTCCAGGGGGCATAGTTTTGTGCACTTTATTTTTTGCCATTTCATTTGCAGCCTGCTTAGCTTACCTCTGAATTGAGTTTTTTTCCATTTCTGTTATTCTGCATGGGTTCCTTTTTCTTAAGAAATTAATTTTTTCTAATGGAGGTTTATTAATGCTGCCAGGTAGAGGTGGGGAAAATCTTTTTCTATTGGGAGAACCCGGCAAAGTGGTCTGTGCTGTGCTGTCTCTCAGAGATATATTCTCTGGGAATAAATTTCCTTATTTATTTTTAGAATCCTTATTTCATAAGGAATTTATTTTTCTAGGGAAAATTTTACTAATGTTGCCTGGTGGGGTTCTGCTTCCAATGCTTTTAAAATATTTATTTAAATTTATTCACCATGTCAGATATATGATGTAGCTTCAGTGGCAAAATGTTTGGGCACCCTGCTATAGACTGAGGACACAATACTAACCAATTTATGCCAGCACAACCCACCCACTCCTTCTCCCTGTGGTGGTGCAGGGAGTCCAGCATATGTCTGTGCACTGGCCTAACCCCCTCAGGAGTGGCACAAAACAGCCTTATAGCACTTTTGAGACAGCTCCAAACTAGCAAGGGACTTGTTGTTCTAGGACCTATGCTAGCCTACCTAGGGATTAGGATTGTGTTGTGAGACTCATGGTGACCATACAGAATGGAGGAAAGAATGGCTCTACCTTTAACCATTGCATAGAAGAAGGAATTGAGGCAGGTGCTGCTTTTTAAACCATTCTTGTTGAGTTACACCTGCCTCTTCTATGCAATGCTTAAAGGTACAGGCACTCTTTTCTCCATTCTATACAGTCACCCTGTGCCAGCCTAAATTGGTTAGGATTGCACTCTGAGAAAAAGTATTTAACACATACCAAGCTTAGCCGGAAGTCAGCCAATACAAAGTTGAATCTGCATCCTTGATCCCTCTCAGCCCCAAGAAAATTAGGAGCACAAAGGGCCCAAGCACTTTCCTGTCAACAGGACATCCTTCGTTCTCACCTGGGGGTTCCCTGTGAGTCCAAGCTGCATCAGAGCTCTGCCTTCCTCCACAGGTGTACACTTGATGGATTTGATCTGCTTGAACTCAGCCAGGCATGTGGGCTGGAATGGAGCAATATGACATGTTGGTGATTAAGAAGCTGAGAAAGTGTTTATTGTTTGTTTACAGAGCCAGGCATAATGCCCTTCACTTAAAGAGCATTCTTCCCAACATATTTAAGACTGTCATTTACAACATACCTTGGCTTCTTTACTCGTCATCTGCCGGATGCCCTTGGGCCCGATCACTAGGTCTACTGTGATATTCCATCCTTGCTGAAAAGGGAGAGAAAACCATCTGGAGGGGTGATTCTGATGCAGGCAGTAGGGCAGGTATCTCAGCTAGTGCTGAAACAAGTTTGAATGCCTACTCCTTTCATCCTTCTCAAAGTATTTTGGATAGATCTTGGTGTTTCAGAGGAACAGGGGATGAATGATTGACTTTTTGCAAACATGTTCTTAACACGATTACCTTAACACTTAGCAACAGCAGTCAAGGTTGATTTTGTTTTTAAAGTGTGCCTTTTTAAAGGAAGTGGCACATCTGGATTCATATGCATACTATTTTACAGATTACACCACCAGAGCCCCTTTTTGTGCCTTGACAACCAAGTTAACATGTTTACCCAAAAAGTTACACATATGCAGCAATCCCTAAGCCTCTTAAGTACTATAGCAGAGATGTCAAACATAAGGTCTATGGGCTGGATACAGCCTGCAGATCCTCTTCATGTGGCCTATGGAGTTGCAGGCCTCCTGCCCCCTCCAAACATGATTGCAGCGGTGTTATGATCACATACAGAGGGTATAGGGCCACATGCAGAAGGCTGGGAAGGTTGTATGATATCTCCCTGGCCTTCAGAATCATGTTCTGAGGCCTTGGCAGGTCTTAATATATCAATTCTGTTTTTTGGGGAAAACTGGGAGTGATGTATTAAAGTCTTCCAAGGCCTGAAAATATCATTCTGAGGGCAGGAGAGACAGCATATGGCATCCCTGGTCCTCAGAACAAACTCTGGATTCTCTCTCTGAAAGCTTCTAGAAAGGATGGACCCCTGCAACTTTTAAAGGCAAGCACTTATTAATAAATTCCCTCAATAGTGATTTAACTGTCTGTCCCTCCCATTCACCCACTAGCAAATTTGGGAAGCAGAAAGGAAGAAGGAAACTGGGAGGTAGGTGGAAACTAGCTGGTAGGTGTAAGTTTTCTTAGACAGCCTCCAGCTATTTCCAGCAAGGGGAGAGACCTAATTTCTGCAATTTGCTATAATTCTCTCCCTCCTCTTGGTCCAACAAACTCCAGCAGATGCGGCCACATCATACTTGTATCCCAACATACTTGCTTTTTCTTTCTACATGGGAGAGGCCTCCCATAAAGTCTTCCCTTGCGGTGCAGACTTTAGACACTCATGCAAAGGATGCAGGGATGACACCCTGAAGAGGTGAGAAACTTCAAGACACAAAGCCAGAAGTCAGTAGAGCTTTATGGGTCTAAACACAGCACCTTAACCCATGCCAAGAAGAGCCTGTGCAGCCTCCGTAGTACCCAGTCTTTCCAACACTCACAATCAATTCACAGCGGTAGCTTTCCTGGTCAATGTTAGCAAAAGTGGAGAGGGTGCCCAGGAACTTCATAATGCACTCCTCCTCTCGCAAGAGGGCGTACTGCTGGAACGTCTGCTGGATCATCTTGCGGAACTGCTTGGGCTGGGCACAGGGGTGGGAGGAAAGAAAAGAAAAAGGCTCAGCCCCTAAGTCCCCACTAAACAAGTTTGAGACAGATAATATCTGACACTCCCCAAATCAAGCACTGGTACTCCGAGTTTGGGTTTTGTTGAGCCTTGTTCTACACCTGTAAATGGAATTAGGTAGCAGATTCATGGTAGTGGAGTGAATTGTACCACTGCAACTAGGTTGGTGTGTGCCATTTAGGAATGTTTCACTTTGTTAGTAATCCAAGTGACTTGAAAAGCAAAAGTCTAGCACAACAGGGAGAGATGTCCAGCTTCTACTCTTGCAGGTATTATTTTAGATTGGATAACATTCCAAGCATCTGCAGTTCAAGGTGGCATAGTCCATTCTGCCACTTTGTGAAAGTGTGGACCACACAGAAGGAGGGCACAAAGGAGGTAAGTTGTACTTGACTGACCCATGATCATCACAGAGGCACTGCCTTGAAGGAATGACTGTGCTCTATCTCAGCATTCCTTAGAGAAAATTGGGGTGTTGAAGAGGCCAGGGCCCCCACAACTAAGGGATTTCCATTCCCAATGGCTGCTTGGGCACTTCCTGTGTAACATTCATAAATGAAGAAATTCCTCACCTTCAGATTCTCCTGCATCTGCTTTGGGAAGAACAAATCCAGCCCCACTTCCTTCCTGAAAGAGGAAGCAAATTCAGGACCTGTCTCAGTCCATGATGCAGTCATCTTACTAAAGCTAAGCAGGTCTCAGCCTAGTCAGTGCCTGGATGGGATACTGCCTAGAAACCATATTCATGACACTTTGAGCTCCATGATGGGAAACAGTGGGTTAAAAATGTAATGAGCAGAATCTCCTCTTGCTGAATGAAACTGAGGTTGCAATCCTAAAGACACTTTCCTGGGAGTAAGATCCATTGAACACAGTGGGGCTTACTTTTGAGTAGACATGGTAAGAATTGTGCTCTGAATGTATCAAATGGCTCAGCTATAGGCTGTTCTATGACAGGTGAGGACAGACATCACAAAAGTTCTATCTGCACATATATGAAATTACGTTCTGCTAAATCTAACCATTGATCTGTCTTGGCCAGTACTGTCTACTCTGATAGGAAGTGACTTTTCAAGACAGGAAGGAGAGAGAAACTTTTTCTGTAAGGCTCAAAACAGTACTAGTGACGATTAGTTACTAGTAGTGACTAGTAGATCCCTAAAAGGGGGGCAGACAAAGAGGTGGGGCATTGGCCTTGGGAATTGCAGCTATGATTTCACGTCCATGTATGCACCCCCCAGTATGCACTTTTTGGTCATATGACTGAAGATATGAAAAGACATTTCCCAAGATGTGAGGAAAGGGGGAAAAAAAGAGATGGACACATTTAAAACTATTGTCAACATACTCCAGGAATTCAAAGTTGGACTTCTTATCCAGGGCGTTAGGAGGCATGTCCTTGTAGAACCTCCTGCAAAAAAAAATGTACACAATACATGAGTCACAACAGGAGCGGCAATAAAAGCTGAAGGAGTCCATGTTGGAAGCCAAATGCTATCAACAGAGCTGTCCAGCTACACATGTTGTCCAGTGCAAAAACCATTATGTTTGCAATTAGTAAGTGTAAAATGAAACCTGCACTCTGCCCACAGAATCCCTATGCACACCCCAACTACCTTGTTTAAGAACATGCACAGGTGGTTTTCAATAACTATTTTTCCTTGGGCAAAAGAAATTTGGACAGAACCCTGAAAGTGACCCTGGGATTACTGTTAGCATCAGCAGAGCTACAGTCAGTTGTGCACAGATGTCTGCCTGACTACTGCGGTATCCCTTCCTTTGATTTCCGAAGGCCCTGGATTTGTTTTGTCTCTTTTGACCTGTGTGCCATTTTTGGTTTTCTGTATTGCAACTCAGCCAGTTTTGTTCCTTTTATTGCCTGGTGTTCCACCTGAAAGGTTTATGATGCAAGCTGACAGGCCCAGACATGGTGCACATGTTTTCTGACATGCTTGTGCAGGAAAGCCACAACCTTCCACCGACTGACCCAGCAAGGACATACCTGAGCTCCAGGCAGCCGAGCTGAAGAGCCATCCCTTCACTCACTTTGCTAGCATAAAGCTGCATGTACTCACTCCGGAGCTGAAAAGCAGAAACGGAGATTAGAATGTCACCTCATTAGGCAGGGGTCTTCCTGAAACTCCTTACCCTTTTTTCACCAAAGGAAGGGGCAAGTTTTGGCATGGTACTGCATGTTCCATGGTTTAGTGTCATCCTGTACACAGAAAGTAGAATCATAGAATCATAGAGTTGGAAGGGACCTAGTAGGTCATCTCGTCCAACCCCCTGCCTGCAGCAGGAAATCCCCCTAGAGCATCCCCGACAGGTGCTCGTCGAGCCTCTGCTTGAAGATCCCCAGTAAGGGAGAGTCCACCACCTCCCTTGGCAATCTGTTCCACTGCCGAACCGCACTCACTGTCAGGAATTTTTCCCAGATATGTAAGTATGCAAGCATACTTTTTCCGGATACAAGTATGCAAGCACTTGTATGCTTTGCTCAAGTTGGTATGTAAATGCCTTGGATTTGAGGGCAACAGAAATGGACAGAGGAGAATGGAAATTAGAAATACTAGTGCAGGTGTGTTTTGAGGTACCCTCACTGAAACATCCCAGGTGGCAGCATCAGGTAGTATGCATTATTCTGCATTCTAAAATATGCTCATAATCCAAAATGCTCGTACAGCAATGTGAATATTCCCATAAGAAGTAACGGAAACTCAGACAATTTGTTCTGCAACCCCAGTGCTGGGAGTGTTCATCTGCATTAGCGCCTGGGCACCCTAGGGAACAGAGTGCTGGCATGGATCAGAAATCTTAGCTTGCCTTGTGAAATACTCGCAATCCAAAGTACTTGTAAACCAAGTTTCAACTGGTCCGTATAATCTAATAATATGTACTATTATTAACTGCTTTGAGTTTTCTAGAAGAGAAAAAAGAGAGACACAGGCTGAAATCCGAACCCCCAATTAGGCTGGCATAAGTCTGACACAGGAGTGCTGGCCTGGTGATGTCGCAAAAGTGGTGTAAGGCATTTCTGCACCACACCTGGGGGGGGGGGGGAGAGTTACATCATGGGTTGGCCTCCCCACACCACCACAGGAATGGGAAGTTAATTAAGTTGTGCTGGCCTAAATTGGTTAGGGTTGTGCTCACAATCTCATTAAATCAGTGGCATCCCTGGAACATGTGATACTGGGTGGCAAGGCATTGCATAGAGTCCTGGAGTGCTCAGAAAGCAACCACAGTTTTCTGAAAGTACAGTTCCAAAGGGTTCTTTGGATGATCAGAGGCTTTCTGAGAGCTCTGGAATGCCACTTGAGGCTCCTGTGTGTGTGTGTGGGGGGGGGGGGGGGTGTGAACTTGTGGTTGTGGCCATGAGTATAAAATCACTTAGGATTGCCATAGCATTAAATGGATGAATGGATGAACAGCAACTCAAAATAGATAAAACCCAAAGATTTGGGATTAACTGTTCAATTGGAGTATTACAGAACACAGTCAGGAGAAGGACAGAAGGAAGGGAGCTGGGGATTGTCCACTGGACCTCCTGGCTACTGGCTGCAACACTTCTCCAGTTTTTGTAGTGTCAGCTACATCAAACATGAGGCGGGCAAATGGTGCCCTTTTGCATAGATGGTTACCAGCATTCTAAAGTTGTGGGGCTTCCTTTAGGATAGGGGAATAAGGAAGTAAGACTTTAGGATAGGGGAATAAGGAAGTAAGAAGTCATGGTTGTGGATACAGGAGGGTTGGGGAATGGAAAAGTTCTCAGTGCAAGCTCAGCATTCTACAGGCTCAAAAGTCACCTGATAGATTTAAGACATGAGGTAGCCTTGACCCAAAAGATTCATGCAGGTTTCCCATCTGACTACCTGCTGATCCAGCTGTTTCACACTCACTGAGCCAGAAGGCAGAGTCTACTTGTGGCTGCGGCCGGTGGAGGATTCTCCAAAGCAGCAAAGGAGGGAAAAGATTCAATCCAGGAGTACAATTTAGCAGGGAATTCACCTGCACACATCTTGTGAAAATGAATGGAAGCTGCTCTTGCACAGTGTCTCTTCATTACAGCGGGGACCACGCAGGAGAGAAATGGTGCCCACATCTGGATTTTCCACCTTCAGCCTCACAATGCATGTATCATATATCACATGCCACTTGTATCCACCTTGGCCTGGACACTTGCAGCAAAAGACAGCTTTTGTCTAATGCACCAGGTGCACTGTCCCATTAGGAGTGCACAATTCTACAGATATCAATGTACCCACTGTGGGGGATGACTCCTACAGGGAGGGGCCTTGTCACCTGTTGTGCCTACCTGCTGGTAGAAGTACAGAAGTGTTGGTCGGTCTTCTTGGAAGCGCTCCATGTAGTCCTCAGGAAGGTAGCGGATCTGGAGGTCATACCTGAAATAACACAACTGTCATTTGGGGCAGTTCCAACAATTCTGTCTTATGACACCTTCCTTCTTCAATGACATATTTTGTTTTGTTTGCTACGAGCCCAGCTCGTTAGAACCCTGATCCTAATTTTGTCCGTTGTAAAGCAAGGCAGCTTGCAGTGAGCATAAAATCTGAAAAATACTAGTCACACATTAGTCTCAACTTATCACTGGTTTATATTCTTTATGGCTACAAGGTGACACTTTTCTATCCCTTGGCATCTCTAGGGTGAACGCTTTGCATACTAGAATGGAAAACCTGAAAAGATGGAAAAAAATTTAGTGGCACACAGTTAAACTCTGTTGAAAACCACGTGGCCATGATTCCAGAGAGGCACAGAATGGCATTGCTCTATCCCTTGGACCTTTAAGGTGAAATCTCTCCAGAGTTTACATCACAAATTAGAGTGGAAAACCTGTCCCGTGTTCAACCAGAAGCATCACTGAGGCAAATCCCAGTTACAGAGGAGCACTAGTGGGAGAGAATCATGTAGCAGTCCCGTTGCATAAATGTGTTCAAAGAGCTTAATAGTACGATGTGAAGACTGGTGATTATTATGTCCAATATTGCAACAAGGAGCTGGGATGTGCAAAAAGGACACCATACCTCCACTCAGCCTCGATGTGCAGACTTTCATACTTGTCCTGGACTTCACCAATTGTCATGTCTGGGTGAAGCCAATGGATCTCATCAGATTTCACATGCTTCAGGCGTAATCCATAGCACTCGGTGAGCTGGATGTTAGTGCCAATCCTTCCACTCTGCAGGATTAATTTGATCACCTCCTGCAAAGCAAAATTGCAGTGGGATCAGAGATTATCAACCTCATTTTTCCTCTAAAGCCAATATTGTGCCAAACCTGAGCAAGACCAAGAAACAGCCCAGCATGAGGGCTACATAGAAAACGAAGTTGATTCACTCAGTGCTATCACCAGAGGTCAAGGAGGAGGCTCATCCACAATTCTGCCCTGAGTGTGCTCCTTTAGTTTCACCAACATACATGAATGGCTGATGTTCACACTTATGGGATGGAGGAGGTTTAGCTGTTGGAAAAACTTTTGTAGTAGCAAGGAAATATTTCCCCACCACTGACACTGTGTCCCTCAGCTGTGCTGAGATAAGGCAAGAGTTTCAACACAATTCACACAGACATATTGTACATTAAGCCCTCTATGAAACATGTCTCCTGCCCATGATAATAGTGGGTATTCCCCACAATTACCCAACCTTTGGAGGTCAGAAGAGCCCTGGTGAGTCAGGATAACGAATTCCAGTGGAACAGCACCCTGCTTTCTGCAGGCAGATCAAGATAGGCACCTAGATATAGGTCTTATGTGTTCCCTGAGGTATGTGGTGGGCCACTGTGAGATTCTTGAAGCTGGACTAAATGGGCCTTTGGCCAGATCCAGCAGACGCTCTCCTTATGTTCTTCTGTTCTTAATGCTGGCTCAGAGTCAGATGACTGCATTTCTGAGCATGAAGGCGACAATCCCCCCCCCGTCAATCCCCCCACTGTTTGTTCCCCAGCAACTGAAATTCCAAGGTACACTACCTCTGAATCTGGAGGTTTCACTTAAGCTCTTTAAAATCAGCCTCCACCACATGCTGTGGCAGCCAATTCTAAGGGCTAATAAGACTTAGCTTTCTGAATTGAGCACACCTTTCCTTGTCCTGAACAAATACTTTGCTGTCCCCAAACTCACCCGAATCTCTGTCATGACAGTGCACTTCACCAGCTTGAAATTCTTGCCCACATGAAAGCTGTTGCTGTAGAAGCAGACTTTGAGGATTCTCAGCTCATCCTTGTCAATGTCAATGGGCACGGACACCATGGTGGACTCCGAGGGCCCAGCCAGGCTGAAGCAGCTGCGCAGCGAATTTGCCCTCAGCCGGCTCAGGGCCTCTGGCAGTCCTGACATCATCTTGAGTGATGGCGGGACACTAAAGGTCACACATTATTTCCTGGGAAGAGAGAAGAAACTTGAGGGAAAGCAACAGTAGGATAGAACTCCCAAGAAAGCCTCAGCCCTGTGTCTATTTTAAAAAATCAGATTTTCTGCATCACGAAAAAAACCTGGAATCAAGAAAATGGCCTTTGTATGGACTTCTTTCTAAAATGGGCAGGGACAAAGGCACTGAAGATATGCCCACACTGACCTCTGCACAACTCCCCTAACAAATGAAGTTCTCCCGTCCTACAGCAGGTGTTTGGCCCACAATGCAACCAAAAGATCAATCTGGAGATGCCAAGATTCAACCTGGGTCCTTTGGCACACAATCAAACAGTTAATCAATCAATTGACAGTATTTATATATCACTTTTCAACAAAACTTTATTTATATACAGTATTTATATATAGTTTTTCTTCCTCCATATTGTGGACCCTCCCTGCATCTGCTACTCAAGCTTTCCCTGTTTTCAGAGCCTAGAGAGGTTTAGATATTCACAATATCTGAACAGCACAATATCAAATTGGTCTACTTCCACGAAATCCATGAGACAAAGCACTATTTTCAAATGCCAGGATGGGGGCCATCATGTGAACCTCCCCAAACCTGGGTATCGCAACAGAACAAGGCCTGCTCTGCAGCCCTGATACCATGCCTCAGTTGATGGCAGAATGGGGAAGGGGAAGAACCTTCCTTGAAGTGCTCAGCCTGCAATCCTAATCTCCAGTTAGGCCGGCATAAAACCCAGCACAAGTGGTGGTCTGGGGGTATCATAAAAGTGCTGTCATAGATTTCAGCATCAATCCTGGAGAGTTAGGCCAGTGCACAGACATGTGCCAGTCTCAACGTGGGATTTCAGCATCAATCCTGGAGAGTTAGGCCAGTGCACAGACGTGTGCCAGTCTCAACATGGGGAGTAGTTATGCTGGCCTAAATTGATTAGGATTATGTCACCGTGCAAGAGGTGTGTGGCAATTTATTGTTCTCATATTATTCTATCATCATGCCTATATTATAGTTCTCATGTGTATTATAAATAAGCTCAGTAAATAAGCTCATGAATAAAATTCATTCATTTATATAAATTCTATCTCTACTTATTTCTTTATAAATTTGAAATGTAAGTTAATTCTTTTTTTGGGCCCTCCTTCCAAATATTAGCCTACCCCTGACCTAAACCATAGAGAAACCATTGAATCCAGGTGTTCAAATACATCACATAGACCTCATTGAGGTTGTACCCAGACTATATCATTTTAGACTGCATGGGAAGGGTGTTCAAATGATCAAGTGCTCCTCCCATTCATTCTAGAATTCCGGGTACATAGAAAATAGCATGTCACTAAAAAGGGCTTTCACCTAACCCTTTACCTAATATGCTAGATTTCTATGTGCACAGTTTGCTGCTGCTGTTCTTCAGGGATCGCTGCTGCACAGTCCTTACCTTGAAGGCATGGACAATGATCTATCAATGGCCTTGAATCACAAGGACTGTATAGAACAGTGGTTCTCAATCTTCCTAACGCCGTGACCCCTTTATAAGTTCCTCATGTTGTGGGGACCCCCAACCATAAAATTATTTTCGTTGCTACTTTATAACTGTAATTTTGCTACTGTTATGAATCGTAATGTAAATATCCAATATGCAGGATGTATTTTCATGGTTACAAATGAAATGTGTGTTCTATAAACACATTGAACACAATGGGATTTATTTCAGAGAACTGGGCATAGGATTGGGCCCCGAGGCTGCAATCCTATCCACATTCACATGGGAGTAAAGGCCCCCTGACTATAATGGGATTTATTTCAGAGTAGGCATGCATAGGATTGGGCCCTGAGGCTGTTAGTCAGCCCAATGCATGTGCAGCTACAGCCAGCCTGACCTGGCCCCCTGCACCAGGGGTCTTTAGGCGACCCCCAGGAAACCTCTAGGCGACCCCGAAAGGGGTCCCAACCCCAACTTTGAGAAATACTTGTATAGAAGCTCTGAGTCTGGAGGAAGGAGGCTGCTAAATTGGGGAGAAATAAGGGTGGTATGTGTTGTCACATAGGAACTGTAGAATCACAGAGTTGGAAGTTGATCATTGAATCTCACACATGCCAATGCAGCTGTCCACAGCTACAACATGCAGTCAAATGGCCATCCAGCCTCTGCTTAAAGACTTCAAAGAAGGAAGGCTGTTGCCTTTATGTGCTGATTGTGGGTTTCCTGGAATTTACCGGTACTTGTTAACCTAACAGCAAGAGAATAACCTTACTGCTGGATAAACCCAAGGGAATCCATTTAATCTAGCATCTTGTTTCCTGTAGTGGCTCAAAAGTCAGTGGTGGGCTCCAGCAGGTTCACACCTACTCTCTAGAACCGGTTGTTAATGAGAGATAGGACATATAAAGTTTAAAAATAACCATTTAAAAGTGGCTGCCAGATGGGCATAGAACCAGTTGTTAATTTCTTTGAATCCCATCACTGTCAAAAGTGTCTCAGGAAAGCCAAGAAGCAAGGGACAAAGGCAACATTCTTCTTCCCCAACATTGAGATTCTTCAGTTTTTGACCACCAGCCTATGCCATGCATCCCTCTAAAGCAGTGATTTTCAACCGCAGTGAAAAATGTGCCCACCTGGTGTGCTACAGATAGTCTTCAGTTGTGCCACAGGAATTTGGGGAGGGACATTTATTAATAGGAAAATGGGAGGGACATTAATAGGAAAATTAATAGGAAAATCAATAGGATTCGAACAGCATGGTGTGCCTTGTCAGTGGTGTGCCATGAGATGAAAACAATTGAAAATCACTGTTCTAAAGCCTCAAAGAAGCATGACCGTGTCCTCAGCACCAAGTAAATTCTGCTGCCAAAGACTCAAGGTCTTCCCACTATCTTTCTTCTCTCTGGCTTGTGCTTCAATGGACTGACAGCACACTTTGTGTTTGTGGTTTTCTCATTCTCTTTCTGGTTGTGCTGTGCATGTGAGAGCGGGGTGACTATAGGGTGACCACTCTTTTTTAGCCTTGTGTCTTGGAAAAAAACTTTAATTTCCTCCTTTTCTTTGTAAGTGGACAGCATGTAGCCTTCTTGTAATTAATAAATTGTATGCAATGAATTAGATGTACGTAATAGTTTTAAATTCAAGAATGAGTAATATAATGTTTAAATTGAGCACATGAAAATAAAATATACGTATATGAATGTTTTGAGCTTTTATTTTGCCATGTCCTACATTTTTCTTGGGTGACTTACATTTGGGGGGGGGGGGGCTTGTCCTCTTTTTTGGGTTATATGTAACATATGGTCACCATGTCTGATGGAACTTCATCTCTTTTTCTGTGGTTCTTAGGGAGGCCCAAGATCAGAGGAATCCATCAAACAAGTCTCCTTAGCAGATCCACCAAGGATTCCAGAACAAGGCTGCATCTGGGAATGGCTCTATGTCCTGAACGAAGATCTACAGACAAGGTGCAGGCATTCCATCACTCCATCCACTCATGGTGAGGGAGCCAATCCCTCCCACTGAATCAACACTCTTAACCAGTGCCCCAAGTGGTTTTTTCCCTGAGGAACCCATCCAATATTCCTGCATTCCTTCTCCCCCTTCTTGTTCAGCCCTTGTGACATCTCAGGGCTTCCTTCTCCAGTCTCTCTCTCTCAGCAGCTTAAACCCAGGGGTCTATTGTAAGCAATCTCCCTTTTCCCCTTTTAGTTAAGTGAGTGAATGAGCAAGTTCAATTAGGCATCATTATTTACTTCTATTTTTTATATCACTCCAATAAATCCTTTTGTTGTAGTTTCTATCCATGCCGCCCTCTTCCCTTCCCTGCTGATCTACACAGCTGTGCCACTGGATCTTTGCACACCAATTGTTTTTCCTCCTTGTGCATACATTACATATATTTTAAAAAGTAGTGCCAATAACAATCCATCTGTAGTCATGACCTTCTGCCTCCATTCGTTCCTGTGTTGTGATTTGGATACGTTGTGCTACTCCCTTCATTCCTTGTGTTGTGATTTGGATACCTTATGCTACTGGCACACGTAGCATAAGAGCTTTGGAGAGATTTAAGGACTTTTAGGGTGCAATCCTAACCAAGGCCAGCACAACTCATCAGTCTTCCTGTTCCTGTGGTGACGGAGGGAGGCCCAGCGCATGTCTGTAAGGAGTGCATGATGTAGGGAGGCCAAGCGAATGTCTAACCATTCCCCAGGAGTAGTGCAGAAGTGTCTACAACACTTTTGTGACACCCCCAAGTCAGCTCAGGACGTACGCCAGGGCTTAGGCTAGAGGTTAGGGTTGCAACCTTTTTGCTTAGTTAGTGTTTGCACATGTGCACCAATGAGCGCTTGCCTCCTGTTCACTCTTACCTATGGGATAACTCTGTTGATAATCCATGTTGCTGACTATTACTGAGTTGCAGCCATTCTACAAGGAGAACAAGAAATCTTTTCACATAGAATTCTTCCTGTGGAAGGAGGAACAAAATATTCAGCTATCATGGAAAAATGGCTGGTGGCTGCATATACCATGGGACCTGGAACCTGAGATAAGTGTGGTCCTACTTCTTCATGGTAGGTGAATACTTCATCATGGTAGGGTTGCCATAATTCTCTTTTACAAAACCGGGACAGGAACCCTTGACAAACTTGTGAATACATTTCCCAAAAACTGGGACAGTCTCAGTTTTGGGGGACATATGGCAACCCTACCCTATGGGCACATGAAAATATGCATATATGAAGCACTATACAGAGTTAGACCACAGTATATCCAGTCTTCCTGCACTAAATCCCCCAGAAATCAACAACAACAACAAAACCCAGGTTTCTGCACTCTGAAAAATTGGATGCTAGTAGTTTTTTCCTAGAACAAATTTCATGCCATTGTACAAAAGGAACACTGCAAAACTTGCATTTGGGTGGGTGGGTGGGTGAGAAGAAACTGCACCAGCCACCAGCTGTCACGAGGATGGAGGGTCCATAGGTCTCCATTAACAATCAGTACCACTGGATGAGCCAAAGCAAGCACTTGGGGGCAGCAGAACCCCATAAATGCAGCCCCAGCATGGCAGCGAAAGGGGGAAGACAGTTGATCTGTAGAGGGTGTGATTCTCACAAGTACAGGCACTTCCTGATAGATAGAGAGAAAGAGAAGACAGGCTTGGCTGATTTCTCCCTGCTGCCTCGCGCTGCTCTCCTTTCCAATTTCACATCTCCATCTGGTACCCAAACTCAGCACTTCTGCTGCCTGTTTATCAGGAGGCCTTGCAGGAGCAAGGGGGGCAAAGCAACTGTCTGCATCCTCTTGAATGGCCCAGTGGGGCAGGTTCACCGTTGGCCTAAGTGCCTAAACTTGAATGATATTGCAGGATCAAGGATTTCAGCCAGTTCTTCCCTCTTAATACCCCCCCCCCCCAGCACCAAGACCTGGAGATGACTGTATACCCCTTGTTCCCTTATATATCCTGCAACAGAACCTCATAAAAACCATGTGAAGTGGGCCAGGCAGAGAGGGAGCAACTTGTGCAAGGTCTCCCAGTGAGTATCAAGACCCTCACAGCTTATTGCTTCAGCACATGGCCTCTTCTGATGAGCACATGATACGGAAGCCAAACACTGAAGACAGACCAAAGTAACTAAAGCTAACCTCCAGTTATGCTGGCCTAAGCCCTGGCATAAGTCCTCTGCTGACCTTGCCATATGTCCCCAAAAACAATCCCAATTTTAGGGGATTGTGTTCATATATTGGCAAATGGGACAGAGGGTCCTGTCCTAATTTTGTGGAAGAGACTTATGGCAACCCTACCTGGGGGTCTCACAAAAATACCACAAGACACTTAGTGTTAGTGGGATGGTTGTGCCAGTGCAGAGACATGGGCTTGCCTCCCTACATCACCACGAGAATGGGAAGACTGATGAATACTCGAGGCCTAAGTTTGGACTGAACCTAAAAGCACCCCTAAAGCTGTTTCATTCTGGAGTCAAGCCACTGAGCCATACAACATGGTGCTGTCGGCTTTGACAGGCTGCCATGTCTCCTGAAGGGCTCAGTTAGGAGTCTGTACTAGAGCTGCTGAGAACTCTGAACTGGGACTGAACTGGGGATTTTCTGCATGCAAAGCAAATGCTCAGTAATTGACACCAGTTCCTCTCTCCATCTGAGGCAGGGACTTCCCAACTGACAGCTCATTTTGCTTGTCCCACATCAGCCTGCCGGCTTACAAGGGACTGCCTTATGAGTTGCTGGCAGTGTGCATGATGACCCTCATGCTCAGTGGCAGTCCCTGCCATGAGGCTAACAACCCTTCTCAACCCTCCACTGTGAGGAGGAAAACAAGGGAAAGGTAGCCCCCAACCCAAGCAACATAGCATAAGCAAGGAAATGTCCGCCTCCACCCACAAACCCAAGTGCTGTCTTGTGAGGGAGAAAGTGTGGAGGTTTGCTGCTCCAGAAGCTGGATGGCCAGAACCAAGGCAAAGTGGTACTGTGAGTTTATCAGGATGGGGGGGGGGGTTCATTATGTTGGAATTGGGGGCTGGATTGGAATAAGTGCCACATCGAAAAGGCCAAAATCTGAACACTTCATCACTGTTCACAGCACTGTCTACAGTAGCGGTTCTCAAATATTTCAGTGCAGGACCCCCTTCTGAAAATGACAATTGGTCCAGGATCCCTCAGAAGTGATGTCATGGCTGGAATTAACTTCAAACAGTGGCATCACTGTGATGCCAGAGCTTCACCATGTCTGCTCAAAAGCAAGTCCCACTGTGTTCAATGAAACTAACCCCCAAATCCAGAGTAACTACGGGAGCATGTAAGAGACTTTACGTGCGCCCGTAGTTCCTGCACTACCTAGTGAAAACCAATGGGAAATTCATATTAGAATCCAGAATAAGTCTTATACCGGTGCAAGGACTCCCCGTGGTTACTCTGGATTTTGCCCTAACTCCCAAGAAAGTATGGATTTCAGCCTTAGTGCCTCATTCCAAGATTGCAGCAACCAGCTTTTCATGACCCCCCTGAAACAAAGCCTTGACCTCTCACTTTGAGAACCACTGTTTATAGGATGGGGTATTTTGAGGCTAACTACAGGAAAAGCAGTACAGTACTGGTTTACCTTTTCCTTCTCAACTAATGCTTTGATCACTGTCTGGACTTAATTTTTTTTGACATTCTGGTCTTATGTCCCCAGGCTTTGCAAGACATACAGCCCTCATGGGGATTTGGAGGACTCCTTTTTCTCCGAAATCAGCTATTTTCAACTGGCATGCCACCAGAGGTCTGCAGGTGTGCTTCAGGAACTTGGAGCACAGTGGTTGAAAATTGCTGAAAAACTCTTCCAGTTTATGTTGCTCTGTTTGTAAGGCAACTGTCAAGTTCTTACAACAGCTTCTTGCCACAGATTCTGTGCCACAGATCCTGAATGAGGTTGAATTCCTAACCTCCTGTTAGGCTGGCCTAAGTCCTGGCATAAGACCGGTGCTGACCTTGGGGTGTCACCAAACTGCCATAAGGCATTTCTATGGCACTCCTGGTGGGAGGGTTAGGCCAGTGCACAGACATCGCTTGCCTCTTGACATCTCCACAGGAATGGGAAGACTGAAAAGTTGAGCTGGCTATGGAAAGGATTGCACCCTAAGGGCAAAATCCAGAGCAACTACAGAGAGTCCTTGCTCCGGTGTAAGAACAATTTACTCTGGATTCCAATATGAATTTCCCATAGGTTTTCACTAGGTGGTGCAGTAACTACGGGTGCACGTAATTAGTCTTATGTGCTCCCGTAGTGCTGTGGGTGGTGCAAGCGGTTAAGACGTTGTGCCTGTTAACCAGCAGGCCAGGGTTCAAGACCCAGGTCGGCCCCACAAGACAGGGTGAGCTCCTGTCCTTAGCCCAGTTCTGCGACACCAGCTGGATCCAGTCGTATTGGCTCTGCCTTTTTTGGCTAATTGGACTAATTCAGTGGAATGGAGAGGGGGGATTTGCTACTTGGGTAACAGCCTATCCTCCATAACAATCTAACCCAGGCTTTCGTGCTTCGCATGCAGTGTATGCAGCGCCAAGCACGATACCATAGTCTTTCAAGACTGACGGAGGCCTGCTGCTCCCGTAGTTACTCTGGATTTGGGGGTAAGTCTCCCAAAATCTGTAAATGGCATCACAAGAGGCAAAGATCATAGAGATCAGTATGCTGTGAGAAGAAAAATGTGGAAAATTGCTGTCCTAAAGCAATGTGTCTATAAGCCTAGAGCAGCGTTTCTCAAAGTGGGGGTCGGGACCCCTTTTGGGGTCGCCTAGAGCTTTCCTGGGGGTCGCCTAAAGACCTCTGGTGCAGGGGGCCAGGTCAGGCTTGCCAGACCTCCGACTGTAGCTGCGCACGCACTGGGGCTGACTGACAGCCTCAGGGCCCAATCCTATGCATGCCTGCTCTGAAATAAATCCCATTATAGTCAGGGGGCCTTTACTCCCATCTAAATGTGGATAGGATTGCAGCCTCAGGGCCCAATCCTATGCATGCCTACTCTGAAATAAATCCCGTTGTGTTCCATGTGTGCACAGAACACACATTTCATTTGTAACAATGAAAATACATCCTGCATATCGGATATTTACATTACGATTCATAACAGCAGCAAAATTACAGTTATAAAGTAGCAATGAAAATAATTTTATGGTTGGGGTCCCCACAACATGAGGAACTTATAAAGGGGTCATGGCGTTAGGAAGATTGAGAACCACTGGCCTAGAGTATCCCAAGATTCTGCATAAATTCTGAACATAATTTTTCTCTCTCCTTCATTAAGTTTTGTTTTAGTTTATTGTGTTTTTCTGTTTTAGATTTTTTGATTCTGGTTGAACAGGGCACTGCCTCTGTAAGTAATATCACAACATCACAGTTCAGGGTGCTGAGTATTGTCCATTAAACCCCTGACTTTGAGCACACAAACCATGTGCTTCATCAATCCAATGAGCATCAATGAACATACAAAATTGCTTAGTACCAAATCAGGCCCTGCACAGTATTGCCTACACAAACTGGCAGTTGATCACCAGGGACACAAAGAAAGGCCTTTCTATGACTCCACTTATCTGAAGTTGAATCTGGGACTCCTGAGCAATAATGTCTTCAGAGTAGCATAGATTAGAAAGGGATGGGTATTTGGGGGCATCAAATCAATGTATTTGACAGGAAGCCCAATGTAATGAGACAAGGTAGGGCTAATGTCCATAACCCAAGCAACAATCTTGGACATCACTCCTAATCTGGACATGTAAAGGATGTACCTCTGACTCAGCCAGCAATGGCTCCCATAGACTTGTAGTATCAACCATGTGGCATTAGCAATATGCCAGACTTATGTTCCTAAAATGCAACTTCTGGACAAGCCTCATGTCTCTTTTGGAAAATGGGACTGGTGGCAACTCTGTTCAGTGTGCAGAAATGAGAGGGCAGAGATACAACAAAAGCAAAGCTTACGAAACTTTCTGGTACCCATTCAGTATCAGTGTTTGAGCTGGGGAAGTCCCAGTTCGCAGCCCCAACACTTAGCCACTGTGCTACTGCTGCCACACTCAAAACTGCACCAGATTAGGCTGCCTTCATTCATTTATCAGCATCTCCTGGTTCTAACCTCACTGTGACCAATGGGCATTACAGCCCCAACCCCAATTTGACCAACATCACACAGTCAGGAGTTGGTTGAGTGATGCTGCTTTCTTTTGTGTCATTCATGCTTAGTACTGACCTTCCCTAGCTGGAAAGTTGTCACTGTTCAGATCCTGGGAGACTGTCTAACATGCAATCCTGCAGGTCACTCACCATGGGGAAGGTGTACATAGTGCTCTGTACATTGTTGCTGGCCCAGGCCCTAGCAGGTCCTGATGTGAGGATGGCATCAGTTTACTGCAGACACAGAATGCTTGTGACAAGGAGAAGTGAGGACTGAACTCCACTTTGCAGAGACCCTTTGGTTTCACTTGTTTATTTAGTGTATGGCATATAATACATGGACTTATGATAAATCAGATGTCAATGTCCAGTCCATCCAGCCATTCAAGGACAGAGTGGCCTCCACTGAAAAAAAATCGGACACTGGGTCAGTGTAAGCTCTCAATTTACAGTCAGACACAATGTGATGAATAGTTTGTTGGGGAGCACCAAATGAACACTGTGGGGTAGATACTAGACCCCATTTAAACATGAAACCTGGCAAACACCATGTTGAGTACTGATCCTGTTTAGTGTTGACCAATGCTGGAAAGGTATATCAAAACCTGGCACCTTTTATGTAGAGTCATCAATGTGTCTGTGTCTGGGCATTCAGCAGTCCATTTAGCTTTCCTTTGGACATTGATGTGAAAGTTGTTAAACAGCTGTTGTGCAAGTGCCAGAGAAGGCTTCCTAGATTGATAAATGAAGAAGATCTGCTTGTTTCTGCATGCGTGACCTACTAATAATAGTACTGTACATCATTTTTTCCTGGGCTCAAAAGTTCATTCATCTAATTATCCTTTCTCTCCCCCATTTCGGTATGTTTGTTTGTTTTGGGGGCGGGCAGCTCCCAGAATTTCCCACAGAAAGTTTTGAGAAATGTGTCTCTTCAATCTGCAGCTGCTAAAATCATACTCTGAGCCAACCTGCCCTGTCATTGCTGAAGCTAATGTGGTGATTTCCTATGCGCTATAAAAAAAGGACAGGTGGTGAACCATTTCTTGTCTGACTGAGGCCAGAATACTGCTGAAAAGGAGTCACAGTGTAAAGAGCCTTCTGAGGATTTGGTTTTGACAAATGCTTCTGTATCCTTTTTTAGAGAGTCCTTTCAAGAATGAGTGAAGCTGATGCAAAAGAAGACGACAAGAGTTCAGTCTCCCAGATCAATTCTGTGGAGGCAGAAAGCTGGACTGTCAGAATGGATGTTGTGACACGTGGATCGGTGTGGCCTTTGCCACTCTTACTGAAGCATTTGGAGAAAATGACACCCTCTGAGATACGAAACAAAATGCTTAGAGCAATACCGTCCCTCGATGATGCCTGAATGAAGCAGGGCTCCAAGAATCAGGTAGTGAAAGGTGGTCCAAAGATGTTTGGAAGAAGATGACAGGAAGAGGCGCACCTTTGCAAAGTGATGGATTCATGTCTTTCAATAAACTGGTATCCTCTTTCAATTACAGTTCACCTATCGTGGCTTCTCCAGAAGAATCCTGGGAATTCTTGTCTGTTGAGAGGCTGAAATTTTTTGCAAATACCCTATATCAGCGTTTCTCAAAGCAGGGGTCGGGACCCCTTTGGGGGTCACCTAAAGCTTTCCTGGGGGTCGCCTAAAGACCCCTGGTGCAGGGGGCCAGGTCAGACTGGCTGTAGCTGCGCGCACACTGGGGTTGACTGACAGCCTCAGGGCCCAATCCTATGCATGCCTACCCTGAAATAAATCCCATTATAGTCAGGGGGCCTTTACTCCCATGTAAATGTGGATAGGATTGCAGCCTCAGGGCCCAATCCTATGCATGCCTACTCTGAAACAAATCCCATTGTTTGGAGGATCTATATGTCGCTTGGGTCAAGAAGAGAGCCATGAGTATTGCTGCAGACTCTTCACCCTGGTCACATTTTGTTTGAACTTCTTCCCTCTGGACGCCGATATAAGACTCTGTACACTAAGTCAACTAGGCACAGGGACAGTTTTTTTCCTTGTGCCATTCAACTGCTGAACCATCAACTATGCTGAGGGACTCTTGAAAATACTGAAGTAGTAACTGATGTATGCTCTGTATGTATTGTATGTATACAATACATACAATACATACAATACATACAGTGAAGTAGTAACTGATGTATGCTCTGTATGTATTGTTTGATATTTGTGTGTTGGTGTTTGTATGTCTGCAGCCGTTGCCGAAGCCAAATTCCGGGTATGGAGTTCATACTTGGCCAATCAATCAATCAATCAATCAATCAATCAATGTGTGCATAGAACACACATTTCATTTGTAACAATGAAAATACATCCTGCATATTGGATGTTTACATTACGATTCATAACAGTAGCAAAATTACAGTTATAAAGTAGCAACGAAAATAATTTTATGGTTGGGGGTCCCCACAACATAAGGAACTTATAAAGGGATCATGGTGTTAGGAAGATTGAGAACCACTGCCCTATATAGATCTTCAGTTGTGTTCCCTATAGAGACTGACTGAACTCAGGGGAAATGGTTTCTGCGACAGCCAAAGCTGGCAGTACACAATACTGATTGGACAGAAACTGCCGACATTATTAATATACCTCTTTCCTCTCCCTGAAACAGTTTTATAACACGTAAAAACAATTGATTCTGATTTTTAAGTGGGTGCAGAGGTGGGTGGGGAGCACATATTCAAATGGATGTACATTTGTGTAACTGTACATGCTGTGTTTCAAACCATTTAAAAAACTTAGTCAGCTGGCCTGAAAATATGGTAAAAAATATACTGAATCCACATCTGATTCACTGACCAAGATGGCCATCAATACGAGTGAAGGAGAGATAGCAGGTGATAGCCAGGCTCAAGGTACAAAAGCAAAAGATGACATAGGTTCTGGTTTGCATACTGGATTTCACCACCGCTTAGATTCATGGCTAATTTCCCACACTGAAATTCCTCTATCTATTCTCTAAGAAAGAATGGTTACTAATAGCCTTATACTGAGCTGCCCAGCTGCCAGAGGAGCAGTGACACCAAAATGTCATTCACTGCATCATCAGCATGTTGGAAGCCCTGCCATTTCCTTGGGGGAAGGGGATGAACATAAGGGAGCAAACCCCACAATAGGGCTACTCAAGTCTACGCTTGTTGGCTACTCAAGTCTCAAGTCTGCCACTCAAGTATGCTCCAGGGGGCCAGACACAGGATTCTGGATTCAGTGGAGCACAGCTTCCTTCAACTCCTTCACATCTCTTCCTCCAACTCTGGTTCTTCCTTTTAATCCTCTCTTTTCCATTTGCCCCCATCCTGGAATACAACCCTGATCCTGCTATACTACCCAGAGCTCATCCACTGCTCCACCCACTGCTCTTCAGGATGATGTAGGTTCATTGTGGACTAGTGCTTAGCAGGCACCAGTGCTGAACCGATGCTGGGAGCTTGATGACATATTTGTGACACTGAGTGCTGATAGAGAGCTAATGCTGGGACCTCAAGATCGGGCCTGAAACCAGAGAAGGAATAGTTACTAAAGTCTGTCAGGTTCCAGGGAATTTTTCTGAGTGACGACATTCATATGAGAACATTGGCAATCTCAGAGAAATGTGGTGAACATCCAAGAACTCAGAGGTACAGGCTGGTAAATGTTGTGAGTCACCTCAATGAGATGCATGTCATTTATGCATTTCTGAAAAGTGGAGAAATGCAAATCTGTTTTCAGGAATTCACAAAACTCCACTGGAGTTATTTTTTATATACTATATTTTGAGTCACCTTCAGACCATAACAATAATAGGAAAAAATAAAACCTTCAGACCATAACAATAATAGGAATAAATAAATAAATTCACAAATGTTGTTTAGCATATTTTGGACACTGCTGATAATGTTCAGATTTAGTGGGCAAAAACTATAGAGGACACTTTGGCTGAAATCCTAAAGACATTTTCCTAGGAGTAAGACCCATTGAACACAATGGAGCTCACTTTTGAGTAAACATGGTTAGGGTTGTGCTCAATATCTGCTAATGTGCCATTGTCCAGATGTTAATTAATGTGAAATATATACAAAAACCAAACAGGCTCATAGGGAAAAAAACCTCTTTAGCTCTGATAGTGCATCAAACATTAGTCTGGGATGCAGAAGAGTCCGAGAGCCCTGTGCCTAGTCTACATCAGGGGTCTCCAAACTCTGACCCACAACAAATATTTGGTTCCGTTCATAGCTGCTCTAAGTGGTGAGCCAAGAGAACTATAGGTGGAGTGTCTCCCTGTACATGGGCAGCCTAGTTCCTGGGGACTGGAGTGGTTCTGTTCACCAAGGCCTGCCATTGGGCTTCTCCTTATTTCCAGTCTGGTTTTTGATTCCTGGTTCCTTCTTGAGAGACTTGCAAAAGTGTTATCTGAGTGAGGCCTTTCCCATTCCCTTACTCTCCAGCTGACTCGCGGCATGGCTCAGGGCCTTCCAGTGCAAGAGGAGGCATGCATTAATTACAACCTCGTTTGGTTTGCTCCCAAGCACAGAGAAATCCAGATCACTTAGCACAGTGCATGTTCCCCTCCCCCCAAGCCTCTGGACGTTGTTGGATCGCCATAAGGCTCTTCCTTCTTGAGTAGAGCTGCTTAATCACAGCCTTGAAATCTACATAATTATAGTGTTGGTCCATGGACTTCTCTTCCGTTCTTGGGCAAGAGAATCTGCAGGGCTATAAATTAGCTGAGATAATCTGCCTGGAGGGGTAGAGAAGGAGCAGAGTTAGAAAGGAGTGGTGGTGCACAGCTTCCAGATCACCTTCAATGCTTGAGGCACAAGAAGCATTTTTTTTCTGAGGAGAGGTGAGAAGGAACACAGAGTCCCAGGTGAGTGGAGGAGGGGGCTGCTTAGCTGAGTGCTTAATTGCTGCTAGCTGTTCATTGGCTGGTTGCCTGGTGGGAGGAGCTTTCAAGGGCTTTATTAGGGCCTGTCCCTGGTTCAGCCTCCTTTTCTGAGGAGAGGTGAGAAGGAACACAGAGTCTCAGGTGAGTGGAGTAACAGAAGTGGCAAAAGGGGAGGTGGAGTAGCATTATATGTCAAGAACATATATACTTGCTCTGAAATCCAGGAGAGTGGTCCGGATATCCCTGTGGAGTGTGTTTGGGTAAAAGTAAGGGGGGAAAATAAGAAACAAAACATTGTGGTGGGCGTCTACTATAGACCGCCAGGCCAAGGAGAAGGAGTAGACGATGTCTTCTTGGAGCAACTGGCAGGCGTTGCAAGGAAATATGAGGTAGTAGTAATGGGAGACTTTAACTACCCAGACATTTGCTGGGAGACAAACTCAGCCAAACATGGAAGCTCCAGTAGATTCCTGATGGGCCTGGAAGATAACTTCATGGTCCAGAAAGTGGAGGAAACGACAAGGGGAGGGGCCATCCTTGACCTGATCTTAACAAATCGTGAAGAACTGGTTGATCAGGTCAACATAGTGGGAAGTTTAGGGGAAAGCGATCATGAGCTGCTGGAATTTAGAATAATGTGGGAAATAAAAAGAGTGCAGAGTGAAACTTATATGTTGGATTTCAGGAAAGCTGATTTCAACAGGCTTAGAGGAGTCATAGGTGGGATCCCATGGGTTGAAGATCTAATGGGGAAAGGGGCCCAAGATGGGTGGGAGCTCCTTAAGAGGCAGCTTCTACAAGCACAGTCAGAAACAATTCCAATAAAAAAGAAAGGGGGGAAAATGCTGAAAAAACCAGGTTGGCTCCACAGGCAACTTGGGGATCAGTTGAAGTTAAAGAAAGAGAAGTATAGGGAGTGGAAGACTGGAAAGATCACCAGAGAGGAGTACAGGCAGGTAGTCTGGTCCTGTAGGGAGGGGGTCAGGGATGCTAAAGCTCAGTATGAGCTGAGGCTGGCCAGGGGAGTCAAGGATAACAAAAAGAGCTTCTTTAGATATGCCCAAAGGAACAGGAGGAGAGACGAGGGGGTGGGGCTGCTCTTGGACAAGGATGGACAACAGGTGTCTGGAAACCAGCAGAAGGTGGAGCTGCTCAACTCCTACTTTGCATCCGTCTATTCACAGAAGGAGGGCTGTGCAAATGGGGGTGCGGGATCATTGACTGATTCGGGGATGTGTTTACATCCCCTAAGAGGTAATGAAAACATGGATGGTGCAGAACAGCAGATTAAGATTGACAGAGAACTGGTTCGAAACCACTTAACTGGCCTAAATGAATTCAAGTCATTTGGACCGGATGAGCTGCATCCTCGAGTTCTTAAGGAACTCACAGATGTCCTTGCAGAGCCTCTGTCGATCATCTTTGAGAAATCCTTGAGGAGTGGAGAAGTGCCACTGGACTGGAAGAGGGCAAATGTAGTCCCAATTTTTAAGAAGGGGAAAAAAGAAGACCCCAGGAAATTATAGACCAGTCAGTTTGACTTCAATCCCGGGCAAGATAATAGAGCAAATCATAAAACACACAATTTGTGCACATCTAGACAAGTACTCGGTTATCAAAACAACCCAGCATGGATTTACCAAGAATAAATCTTGCCAGACAAATCTGATCTCCTTTTTTGATCGGGTTACGAGATTACTGGACAGTGGCAATGCTGTGGATGTCATTTATCTTGACTTCAGCAAAGCATTTGACAAAGTCCCACATGACATTTTAATTAGGAAGTTGGAAAAATATGGGCTAGACAAGGCAATTGTTAGGTGGATCTGCAACTGGCTCGATGGCCGCACTCAAAGGGTTTTAGTAAATGGTTCTGTGTCAACCTGGAGGTCAGTTTCTAGTGGGGTCCCCCAAGGCTCTGTCTTGGGACCGGTTCTCTTTAACATTTTCATCAATGACTTGGAGGAAGGGATACGGGGGAGCCTGATCAAATTTGCAGATGACACCAAACTGGGAGGAGTAGCAAACACATCAGAAGATAGGAGAAACCTCCAGGAGGATCTGGATAAACTGGAATCCTGGGCTGTAACAGAATGAATTTAAACAGGGAGAAGTGCAAGGTTCTGCACTTAGGCAATAAAAACCAAAAACATAGGTATAAAATGGGGGATACTTGGCTTGGCAGCACAACATGTGAGCTGGATCTTAGAGTCGCCGTGGATCACAAGCTGAACATGAGTCAGCAGTGTGATGTGTCTGCAAAGAAGGCAAATGCCATTTTAGGTTGCATTAAGAGGACTGTAGCTTCCAAGTCACGAGAAGTTCTAGTTCCTCTTTATTCAGCATTGGTGAGACCTCACCTTGAGTACTGTGTTCAGTTCTGGGCACCTCACTTTAAGAAAGATGCAGCCAAACTGGAGCAAGTCCAGAGGAGAGCGACAAGAATGATCAGTGGGATGGAAGGGAAGCCCTACGAGGAAAGGTTGGGGGAATTCGGGATGTTCAGCCTGGAGAAGAGGAGGCTGAGGGGAGACATGATTGCCCTCTTCAGATACCTGAAGGGCTGTCAAAGGGAGGAAGGGGCCAATTTGTTCATAGCTGCTTCTGAAAGCAGAACTAGAACCAATGGGTACAAACTGCAAGAAAGGAGATTCCGGCTGGAAATCCGGAAAAAATTCCTGACTGTGAGGGTGGTTCGGCAGTGGAACAGATTGCCAAGGGAGGTGGTGGACTCTCCCTCACTGGGGATCTTCAAGCAGAGGCTCGATGAGCACCTGTTGGAGATGCTCTAGGGGGAATTCCTGCTGCAGGCAGGGGGTTGGACTAGATGACCTACTAGGTCCCTTCCAACTCTATGATTCTATGATTCTATGATTCTATGATTCTATGATTCTAAGTTCTCCTGCTGCTGCATATGACTTGCCTTCAAATGCACTGCTTCCACATCGTATGAGGTCATGTCCTAAGCCAGCATGGCCCCCTTTGGCAGAACATGAATACAGAAAGAGCAAAGGAAGCGCCATATACTGGGTCAGTGCATCAATCCCATAACTAAGGTGTAGCAAGGAGACATATGATGTGGACACCTCTGCAATCCAGATGAAAACTGGCCATGCAAAGGTCTCATTCTATATGGACATTGTTTCTCATAATTCATCATGTTCCTGCTAGCCCTGGTGGGTGGCAAGAATCTGCTCAGGTCAACTTACATCTCATTATTCAGTCAGCTTCTCTGCACCATTGAGAAAAGGAAAATGATGACATGTGAGAGCCTGCTCCTCAAGAACATTGAAGATGTTCCCATAATGATTAGCAAGGTGGGCTGAGCATGTTGCAGTAATCTAGATGTCAGTAGGACATGGGTCACCGTAGCCAGATCTGTGGGATCCTGGCGAATCAGCTGAAGCTGAGCAATGGATCCCCTGGCCACAGCCGCCGCCTGGAATTCCAGGAACAGCTGTGGGTCCAGGAGAAACCCCCAAGCTGTGGACCTGCTTCTTCAGAGGGAGTGTAACCCCATTCAGAGCAGGACAATAGTCCAATACCCAAGTTGCAGATTTCTGGACCAGGAGAACCTCTGTCTTATCAGGATTTAATTTCCGCTTGTTTGCCCTCATCTAGCTTCCCTCCCTGGACTCAGGAGGAAAGGAGAGATAGAGCTGGGTGTCATCAGTGTACTGATGGCACCTCACTCCAAAACTCCAGATGACCTTTTCCAGCAGCTTCATAAGATGTAAAAAGGCAAGGGAGATAGAGTGGAACCTTGTGGCATCGCACACTGAAAAGGCCAGAGTGCCAAACATCCTCCAGCACTGCTTTCCGGAGTCTGTCAGCCAAGAAGGAGAGTACCCACTGCAGAACGGTGCCCCAATCTCCAACTCTGCCAACCAACCCAGAAAGATACCGTAGTCATACTTCCCCTGTCCATTTCCCAGAGCAGGTCATCCACCCAGCTGACCAAGGCAGTCTCTGTCCCGAAACCTGAATGGATCCAGATAATCAGTTTCTTCCAGACCATCTGAAACTGGACGCCACCCACTTGACCATTTTGGTGAGAAATGGGATATTTAAGACTGATCAAAAGTTGTTCAAATTGGTGGAGCACTGAAGGGTTTCTTCAGGAGGGGGCAAACTACTACCTGCTTCATTGCCACCTCCTTTCTTAGAGATAGTTCACCACCCTCACTGTCCATTCAGCAAGGTCAATATCTAAGATCAGCCATTTGCTGGTTGAGTGAGCAAGAAGAAGGTCTCTCTTCTCCTCCAGAGAATCCTGTCAACATTCTCAGGTTTTACAAGCTGAAAAGACTCCCAGAAGGTAGAATTGCCCTAGAGATATAACTAAATACTGCTAAAGTAGAGTCCAAGTCATGCCGGAACTGATCAATCTTGTTCATGAAGTACAAACACATCACAGCAAGTCTCTGTGTGCTCCACCATATCGGGGGGGGGGGGGGGTGCCAGATGGAGTAGGCCCTGGACCGTACGAAAATGTTCAACAGGACAGTTCTCCATGGATGTGATGGTGGCAGAGAAGCATGCCCTCTTAGCTGCCACCACCACCATCACCACCGAGTAGGTTTTCCAATGAACTCTAGCCTGTACATTATCAGAGCCAGCATAAGTCTTTCACTAATGTCAGCCCTGCCATTTCATTGCCCACAGTTCCCAGATCACCATCAACCTGTCTACAGCAAACAGAAAGTCCAGTGTGTGTCTTGCATTGTGTATTGGGGCAGATATTCTTTGAGACATATCCATTGTTGCCATGTTGACCATGTACTGCATGTCTTAAAATGTTTTTTAAATGTTTTATATGTTTTTATTGAACATTTTAAATTGTAATTGTTAGCCACCCTGAGTTGGTCTCGGCCAAGAAAGGAGGGATAAAATTTTTTTATTAAATAATAATTATAAATAATAGTAATAGGTGGTGCTATCATAGGTTTATACTACACCATAATAATATTGGTCACTTTATTCTCAGTCCCTTTTTCAATGACCTCTAAATGCTTTCTCACTAATCACCAGTTCAGATGTGCGCTTAGGTTTGCTCTCAAGAGGTTGCAGTCAATCCTGGCAGTCTGACTAACACTTCTTTATGATACACTTGTTTACGAATTCACACATTACATGGTCAGATGTACTGTTGAAAAGAGTAGACCTAAAAATATAATGTGCAAATGGGCACTATTTTGGAACTGCTGTTATTTCCAGACATTGTCTCATGTGACTCCCAATTTTCACATGGATGTTGCCGCTTTATAAGAATGTGCTGCTTCTGAACAGGAGGAGGGCAGGGAAGTTGGATTTGCTTAGACAGCTGAGTGATTCATGGGCACATCATGCTGCCACTTCCTCCTCTCTCACTGGTTTTGAATTCCTTGCTGTTATTGGAGCAGCCAGTACCATTTCCCCTTACTCTTTTTAGAAGTGTCCTCTCTCTCTTTCTCTCTCACACACACACACCCCAGAGATGGGATTCAAAGAAATCAACAACCGGTTCTATGCCCATCTGGCAGCCACTTTTAAATGGCTATTTTTAAACTTTATATATCCTATCTCTCGTTAACTCGTATGGAGAGGGGGAGAGGGAGGTAGCAGACTTTGGGCGCAATCCTAACCCATTTAGGCCAGCCTAACTCGCCTGGCCTATCTTCCTGTGACGGTGTGGAGAGGCTGGCACTGGCCTAACCCCACGGGACTAGCGCAGAAGTACGAGTCCTTATGGCACTTTGGTGACACTCCCAGGTCAGCACAGGACTTATGCCTGTGTGGTATGACTTAGGGTAGCATAACTGGGGGTCAGGATTGCAGCCGTTATGGCTCTTTTTTCTAAATGGAGCATCACATGTGCAACTTTAGCAAAAGAAATTCAGTTGCTTAGCGACCATCATGCCTAGCGACCAAAGTGCTTAGCGACGGATGAAGGACCTGCGATCCCACCTCCTGTAGAGTTTTCTGCAGTGCAATTTTGCCCCAGCTCCAATCCACTTCCCTTCCAGCTCGCTTGCATTCTTCCAGCGCATAAAGGTTACTGGGAAACACGCCCACACCTGGTTTCTTGGAAAAAAAAACAACACACTAAACCATCACTTGCCGCCTTGTGGGGGAGGCTGCACGATGGTTTGCCACTTATTTAATTCCACTGTTTTGTTGGGTGCCTGAGGTTTTTCCTCTTCTCAGAAAAGGGGACGGGGAAACAACAGTGTGGGTTTGTCAAGCTTGTCTTATCCGCTTATAAAATATAGCACAAAATGGCCTGGACCAAGTAGAATCATTCCCCCAATTCCAGAGTAAATACGGGAGCAGTGGAGCACATGAGACTTTATGTGCACCCATAGTTACTGCACCCCCTAGCAAAAACCTATGGGAAATTCATATTGGAATCCAGAGTAAGGGCGTAATCCAGAGTAACTACGGGGAGTCCTTGCTCCGGTGTAAGAATAATTTACTCTGGATTGCAATATGAATTTCCCACAGGTTTTCACTCAGTGGTGCAGTAACTACGGGTGCACATAATGTCTCTTACGTGCTCCCATAGTTACTCTGGATTGTAGGGTTAGTTGTTCTTACACCAGAGCAAGGACTCCCCATACTTACTCTGGATTTTGCCCTTAGAGAAATATCCAACCATAAATACCACCCTATGAAATTGACTGATAGTTTGGAACTGATTAAAGGAAGAATTTCTGTCCACTGATGTCCACCATGAGATGTGGTGATGACCATTGTTTGAAAAGGACATTATAGGCCCAGCCTTGTTATACACAGATTTTTATACACAGTTTTGACTCAACACAAATAGCCACTTCTTATCACAGTTTAAAAACTGCTTTTCTACTGTTGTAGATAGGTAGTCATGCAAGCAATCATTCCATTTTTCAGTCCCAGAATCAAACCCCTGCAGATATTGAAGCACTACCTTATTCCATTAGGAGCAATAGACGAGCAAGAAACCTCGAAGTGGGTCTTTAAACCTACCTTTAAACCTGCCTTTAAATCTAAAGGCAATGTGCACCAAGCTAAAAGAACAAAGATTTCCTTACCCCATGGAGGCCTCTGTGACTGCCTCCCAATTGTAGGATGCAACACATGCCCCACTGGCACAGTGTGTCAGTGAGGGACTTTGGACTTAAGTTTATTATGTGCTCATTGCCTGTCATCTGGATGTGCCCTACCTTCTTCAACCATTCCTGCTGGGATGTCATGAGATGTTTATAAGCATTCAAAAACACTTTCCTAAGAACAAAATGGGACTGATGTCTGAGTAGACATGCATAGGATTTTACCAAAAGTGTTTTATGGCCTTCACCAATAGGATGTTGATAAGCAGTGTGAAGTTACTGAAAAGGTGAGATTCAGTCAGGGTGACGATATGACCAGAAAAACCCAGATTTGTCCGGACTTTTATCCTCCTGTCCAGGTGTCCTACATTTTGGCTTCATTTTTTAACTTCGCGATGGTGTGCATTACCCCATCATGTCATATGTCATTGGATTCGTATTGAACAGCAGAATCCAAAGCAAAATCAGTTTTAAGATATCTTCTTCATATCAAAAGTTATGGCCAAAAAACAAAAAAAACAAAAAATATAAAAAATTACATTTTTTTGCCATTTTTTAAAGCGGTTAGGAATTTTGGCTTTGTGGGTAGGAATTTTGGCCTTGGGGTTCAAGAATTTTGGGTTTTGGCATCTGGTCACCCTGTGAAAGATCAATTTGGATTCTCTGACATGGAGGAAGAATGGAGAGGGACAAGATTATTGAGCAGCCAAGGAGACTGATGGCTGAAAACACCAAGACCAAATGAGATACGCTCTGCAGAGATATGTTATACCACAGTGACTGAAGATATTTCTAAAGTGTTGAACATCAGAATACAGTATGTGGTGGTGACAATTTCCTCTCACAACGGTTGAAATGCAGGCAAATGTTCCTTTGTGTCTTTAGATGGTTAATGTGGCACGAAGGGTCACAGCTCTGCAATGTACTATATTTACTCAAATCAAAGGCTCATCTTTTTCAGCCTAATATTAGTCTCCTAACCCTACAATCCAGAGTAACTACAGGAGTACACAAGAGACCTTATGTGTACCCATTGTTACTGCATGACCTAGTGAAAACCTATGGGAAATTCATATTGCAATCCAGAGCAAATTGTTCTTACACCAGAGCAAGGACTCCCCATAGTTACTCTGGACTTCACCCTAAATCATGGTGCGCATTAGATTCAACAGTTAATTAAATTAGAGTGAATGCGGTATTTTGAATATGAGTATAGGTTCATTGAGTATTATATTCAATGGTGCTTTAGAGTTGAGTGAATAAGGGTATGTACAATAGTCACAGATGATTACTTGGAATAGTGTGGGCTATATGAGTACAATATACTGAGGAGTTCTCCTGCAAAATTCCATAGGCAGTAGAACTTCTTGGAGCTATGTCTGTGCACATGAAACATCTCTAACTCTACCCCTAACATTCACATACACATTATCTCTCCCAAAGGGAATCTTGGTTTAGAACTGATAGCAAAACAAGCCATATGGCCACATCTGCAGAAGGTGCTCTCAGAAAAGGAAGGGTCCTTCTTCCCTATCTTCATTTGAAAGACTGCACTTGACTGTTAGCCGTCACTTTCTGACCCACGTGGCGTGGACGCAACCTTGCACGGACTGTAATCCCAGGAACAGGATAACCAAATGCCCAAACCTCAAAAGGAGGACAAGGTCTTGGATTCCTATCAGCCTGGCCTTTCCGGTGGACAATGGCACGTTTGCCTATTCACAAGCAAAGCTGTGTTACTGGGCACTTTCACTTTTCCATAGAGCTCAATGCATATTTTTTATTTTTAGATTTTTGGCCATAACATTCAGTAGGAAGGAGATATTTCAAAACCATTGGATTCTGCTCTTCAATACAAATACAACGACATATGACATGATGGGGTACTCCACACCATTGCAAAGTTCCAAAGTGAAGCCAAAATGGAGGACACCCGGACAGAAGGCTAAAAAAGAGGACAAATCCAGAAATTTCCCATCATTTAGTCACCCTGCCCAGGACCATCAAGAAAGCAATGTGCCAGTGTAGTGCACAAAAATCTCAAATTAAACACAAAACCTTTCATTAGGTTTCTCTTTTTCTAGGTTTTTCTTCTCTCCATTCTTTATTCCCTCCTAGTTGTTTAAGTAGCATAGAGTCGCAAACCCATTAATTTATTTTTAAAAGACACACATGCACACAGTTTCTTAATGGCTGGCAGTGAGTCACCACCGCCTGGCAATATAACCCCTGATGATGCTTTGTGCTGGAAAAATGAGGAGGAACAGAGCAAGAATCACTTCCAACTCTGGCACAGAGAGTTTCTTTGACAGTTTCATATGCAATCTGTTATGGTTCCAGGTGCGGGAAGAGAAGTAGGAAGGAAAGGAATGGGGTGTGTGCACATGCATGTGAATGTTTATGCATACATGGGATGTTGCTGTTGAGATTAATTTAGCTGACTTGATCTGAGACTCTGCTGTTCTGATTTTCAGAACAAACAATGAAAAGGGGATAAATGGAAGCCAAGACTACAGATGTCAGAAAAAAAGATAAGTGACTCTGCTCCTCTGAAAACACTGGCAGTCATTATCTCATCTGCATATAGTTTAGGAAATGTCTGCACAGAATTGATTACCTGTGAATAAAAGTGCCTGTGAATAAAAGTACCTGTGAATAAAAGCAAAGACAGTCACCATTTGATGGGCAAGATGTATGCAGTTGAATGCACAAAGTGGCCATGAATGTCCTTTCCCAGGAACACACCTGAGCTGAAAGAAGTGAAGATCTGAATCCCAAAGATGGACAGTTTTAGCAATCCCCTACTATACCCTTCTATAGAGAAGATACCATCTGCTGGGCCTGCTGGGCTTTTGGACAGCTTCCATTCATGTCAATAAGGTTGGGCAACACAATCTGAACTTGCGCTAGAATAGGCAGGCTGGCTTAGCCTATGCTGTTTTTGCGAGTTTTGGGGCTGCTGCCACACTCCTACAGGGAACCTTTGCACCACTCATGCAACTCCCTGAGTCAGCATCTTTTCCTGTTTAGATGGCACAAATGTGCCTTGCCAAGGGATGGCAGAAGTCATTTATGTTGGCCCAACAGTGCGCTCAGGACTGCACTGGCATAAGGGCAAAAACATGCACCAGCCTTCCCATAACACTGCGAGAGTTTATGCTAGTCTAAATTGGCTAGGATTGCAGCCCACATCTCCCAATGGATTGCGGTCACAGTACATTGACTATAACCTTCCAGGTTTGCAGCCTTCCTTTGTTTATTTCAGTTTTCATTTCAGCAAACTCAGCATTGGGAAATAATGCTTTAAAATATGCTTATGGAATGAAACCACAGGGAAGATGCTGCCAGAAGAGTAGGTGTGTAGATAGGGAAGCTGGCAGACCAGGGAGGCAGCTGACAGATAGAGATGGCTTTGCAAAGACAAATATTGGTTGATCAAGGAAGTAAAGAGGATTCAGGGTAGAGGGGCTGTGGCCCTCTTCTTCTTCTGCTCCCTCTCCTTTCCCTACAATGTTTGGGGATCTTTAGAAAAGAGGCACTTCAGCAGGACATGAAAGAGACAAACAAAATTATGCAAGAGTTGGACAGAGAGATGCTCTTTTCTCTCTCTCAAACCTGAACTAGGGGGACATTCACTAAAATTGAATGTTGGGAGAGTTAGGACAGATAGTGTGATTAGAGCACAATCTTAACTATGTCTACACAAAAGTGAGCCCCATTTTGTTCAGTGAGTCAGGCTGCAATCCTAAAGACATTTTCCTGGGAGTAAGACTCAGTGAACACAATGGGGATTACTTTTGAGTAGACATGGTTAGGATTGTTCTCTTACTCCCAGGAAAGTGTCTTTAGAATTGTAGCCAGGGTCTATGGAACTCCTTGCCATAGGATGCGGTGATGGAATCTAGCTTAAATACCCTTAAGAGGGGATTGGACAGATTTCTGGAGGAAAGGTCCATCACAGGTATATGCAACCTCCTAATTTTAGATGTAGACAACCTCAAAATGCCAGATGCAGGGGAGGGCATCAGGATATAGGTATCTTGACTTGTGTGCTCCCTGAGGCATCTGGTGGAAGCTGGCGTAGATGGGCCTTTGGCCTGATCCAGAGGGGCTCCTCTTATGCCATCAATGGCATGAATTGAAATCCCATGAACTGTGTTTGGGCTGCAGTATCCACATAAGTTCTGCTACCAGGCAAGATAACCACTTTGTGAACTTTTTTTATAGAGAGAGTGAGATAGAGAGAGAGATAGGCAAGGCTGGCTCATCTATGAAGACAACTAAGGTAGTTGCCTCATGCAGTCCATTGGGAAGGGGTGCCTCATTCCTAGTTCTTAACCTGCTTGGGCTTCTACTCCTTGTCTTCCACCTTCTTACTGGATTGGAAACAGTAGACGAGTAATCAGAAGAGGAAGTATGGGAGTTGAGGAGATTCTTCTCCATGCCTCCTCTCCTGTTCAGACCCCTCCTCTTTTTCCAATCCAGTGAGAAGATCCAATGTTGGCACATCTCCAGTCCAGACCAACTTGTCATGAAAGCACTGTCACAACCCCAGGAGGTGGTGATCCTGTTCACCTTGATCTGGTTCCATATAGAATTCCCTCAAAGCTGGATGCTGCTTTTTCTCAACACGCTATGCTTTACCCTCAGCTACCCAGATTTGCCATGATTCAGTCTGTCACAGATGGTCCCCAATTTGTCCTTTCACAGTTTCTGAAAAGGATTTTGCTGCATCCGGTACAAGAAGTACTCCTTCTCTTATTCCTGATGCTCTCCCTATCACTTTCCTTTTTTGAGTCACCTCTAGACTTCATGTCAAACAGCCACTGAAGAGTCACAAACAATCCTGATGAGAAGTCAGTTTGGGGAAGCAATCATTTATTTGAGCCCACCAGCACCATACAACAAGGGTTGCATTTCCTAAAAGTCAGGCTTGCAGAAGAGGTTTATGGAAGGAAGTAGGAGAAAGGTACATGCCACTGGAATGCCGCCAAGGGCCAGGAATGTAAGCCAGAAATTCCAGCCTGGGGCTGGGCAGGCCAAGGTGTGACCTCAACCTGGAATCAGACTGAAGGCAAAAGTATTTTGTTGTTGTTGTTGCTGCTGCTAATAGTACTTTCTGGTACTCCCAGGAAAAGTGTGGTTAGGATTGCAACCTTTATCTCCTCTCCCTACTGGTATTAATAGTTATTGCATTCAATTTGGTCAAGCTATCTTTTGCATCCATCCAACCAAGTTCAGGCATTTTTCACCACTTACTGCTGGATGTATTTTTTCTATCCCTTCCCATTTAACATTTTGTTTAATTCCTTTTATAGATTTTTTTTATAAATTGTTAATAGCTCCCTGCCTGTGTAGTGCATGTTTAATGGAATTTCAGTAGGTTGTTGCATTTGATCACTCATAGGTACTATTGAGATGCCATTTAAAACAAACACCACTGAGTAATGCACTCTTCTGGGAAAGTTTGTTTCCCCCCCCCAGTTGTTTCTGAATCTGGTTTCCTTAGCCTAGAATGGTGGCAGTAGATAAATCCACAATTCCTCCCCCCAGTTCAGCAGCTTATCCAGGAAGCAGAAATGGTGCAGTAGGCTTGATCACCTTGGTCAGCCTTCAACTATAGCAGGTCAAACAGCTTTGCTTACAACCAGGTCTTCACCATGGAAAACTCACAGGGCAACATTTCATCAGTTAAGCAGGACTGTGTTATGGAAATAATTTTAATGACTTAAAACAGCACCATAATTAACAGGGTTGTCAACTTAGGGAGTGCAAACCCCAGCCCAGGGGCCAGATATGGCCCATGGTGACCCTCCATGAAGCCCACAATAATCCCCCTCCACCAGACAAGCCCAGTAGTCCTCTGGAAGCAAAGGAGCTCTTCTCCTCTCCAAAGGATGTTCTGGAAGACCAGGGAGTCTGTGCACATCTCCTCTCTCAACTGGCACCTACTCTCTAGTAGTCCAAGGGTGCCAGACATAAGGCTGGCAACCCAAATGTGGCCTTCAGAAGCAATTAACCTTCTCCCATTATAACTGGACTATCCCATTCTGGTAACTGGGAACCAAGATATGCATATTTTCTTTTCTGCTTGCAGCTAATTCCTACATGAGAACAAAATGCTTATTTCTGGCCGTCATCTGGTTAATGATGTCACTTTTGGCCCTCAGTAGGTTCAACAAAGGCATTCTGGACCTCTGCATGAAACACGTTAGACATCCCTGCTCTAGTCAGTATTGCTGTTTCAGGATGACACCATACTATGTGAGATATAATGGCTATAATTTCAGAACTGAGGGAGTTCACAAGCATCCCTAGATCCACATACCATCACAGATCTTTCCCACCACTACCAAGAAGGTGAGCTACCTGGAGATTGTGTGGGTGACTCTCACTGGGTTGCGCCAAACAGGGCCAAGAACTTTCAGTCTTGACTTGAATTCTGCTGATCTGCTGAATCACACCGGAAATTGCTCCAAGGAATTCTCATGGCTGCCTCATTAACATGTTCCCTCTCACCACTCTCCTGTCAGAGTGACTAAGTTGCAAGGCTCTGCCAAACTTGACTGATGTGCCTTGGGCAACAAAAATATGAGTTGTTGGAACATGTTCACATTAATAGTTGTCCTCAGGATAACAAACACGCTATCTACATAAGTCCCAAGAGCCATGCACATAGTGCCAAATAGAGGTCTGTTCCCACTAATACCTGGAATAGGAAGTTCCACCCAATCCTGGCACCCTGATGAGTATCATTGCAGTAATTTACAAGTGTATTGCATTCACATGTTATTGTGAGCATGAAAGCAGAACCCTCTTCAATGCTGGGGGAGCAGGACTGCACCCAATGTCCTGTCAATAACCTCTCCATGTTCATCCAGCTCTTCTACATAGGTAGATGCTGTCTCTCTGTGTGTGCATGCAGCATGTGTGCATCTAGGTTCTGTGCAGTAGGGCTTGAGGAACATTGGATTCCTCAGTCTGTTTTGTTAAATGTACAGAGGCTCAGATCTTGCCTGTCCTCAGAAAATGCATATAACTTTAACACTTTCTTGGGAATAAGCCCCATTGGGAATAACCCTAAACACTTTCTTGGGAGTAAGCCCCATTGAATATAATGGGACTTACTTCTCAGTAGCTAGGGTTAGGATTGCATCCTTAACAAGTATTGAGAGGCACTATTACTGGAGAGAGAGAGAGGGGGGGGGTCTATCAACACTCCATCATCAGTACTGACACTCAATCAGATACTAGTTGTGAGGGATAACCTTTGGGGGATGGTGATTGCTTTCATGTCATAGACTGTGTCAGATGGGATCTTCAAGGTCATCTAATCCAACCCTGCAGTGCAGAATTGTGTGCTTGGAAAGCTCCAATAAGGGAGAGCCCCCTACTCCACCCTGGTTTAATTTCAAATCTTGAAGTTAACATCTTGCTTGTGGGCTACTTAGGGACATCTGGCTAAGCATTGGGATATAGGTACTGGCAAAACTCCAATTTCTCAAGCTCAGAACAAAACTTGGGGGCTTACAAGCCTTTGTTCCAAGGTAAGGCAAGAACAAAAACCTTTTCTTTGGCTTTTTGTGATCACAAGTGCTCTTCAGACCACGGCTCTGCATATGACACAAGGATCTATCATCTACGAGCTGGCAGTTTCATATTGGACCCCTCCTTTTTAAAAAAAAAAAGCCTGTGGACATGATCCTGCTCTGAAGGTACAATGATTTCTTTTCAAATAATGAACTTGAAAAGGGCTTTCTTATGGCTGATCTGTGCTTTGTTCAAAATGTTTTATTTTTTACCTGTTATGAGTGTTCCCTCTTGAAACTTTTCAACAAGCATGCTTCTCATTTACATTTTTAAAATAAAGATTCAAGTACAGATTTAGATGGTGTTAAAAGGTGATACAGCAACCATTGGGCACCAACCCACACAATACCCTAAATTGATCCAAGGGTATTGTGGTATCTATCATAAGCAGGCACTGAGAGGATAAGATAAGGGGGCCCCGATAACAATGTAGCTTGCTGATGCCAGGCCTGCTACAGAAGCATTAACCAGCCAGTCCATCAGCCAAACAGTCCATCAGTATATGCAAGGTTGGTGGCTTCACACAGAGTGGCTCCCCAAAGATCTTCCACTGGTTAGTATCAGCAAGATATAAGGACATTGGATGCCCCAGAACGATGCCAAGCCTAAAGTCAAGAGGGGGAAACTGCATTTCCCTAGCCATGTCCCTCTTAACAGAGGTTATGCTCACAGGTGGCCTACAATCTCAGTGTGGAAAGAAAGAGGTAGGAGTTTCTTATGTTAAAAAAAGAAAGGAGGGAACGTGATGCTCTCTAATAGCAGCTGTTCTGCCAGAACATTGCAAAGCGTGGAAGCCAACCCAGAATTCCAAGAACAAACATGTATACTTCAGCAGACGCCATTGCTTGCATTACAGGGAATGATTAGTGTACACACAAGCTCTGTGTAGACAACAAAGGTGTGTACAACATGTACAGGAAGGGATTAGGATCATGCCTACTGTCCCCACACCTGATCTCTCCATGCTCATCCTGATTCTGGCTTATCTTCACATGTTTGCACAGATATGAAACAGGAACAACGTCCATAAGATTGCCTTACTTCTATTCCACAAAATAGTGCTGATAAGGGGAACTGCAGATGCTCCCTAAATATGGAACCCATAACCATAGAGCAGCTTCTATTCTATTCTACCCTCTGTCCCATTTGGCAGTATATGAACACAATCCCTCCAAATCCGGATTGTTCCTGTTCTTTGGGACATATGGCAACCCGAAGCTGACAGGAACTACAGGAAGACTTCAAAGAGAAGTTTGAAGTGGCACATTCTTGGACCTTTGACTGTTATCTTGAACTACACATATTATGGGGGGATAGAACATTTATCTTGTGCTGCGAAAAGCTCTGCCTATTATTTTCTGAAAAACAAGTTGCTATTCATGGCAAAGCTGCAAAAGCAAGTTGAGAGGTTGGCAACCCTCACGAGGATACTTATGCAGTTTCCCACTCTCACCTCCACAAACTGAAATCTGAGAGCCATAAACACATTTCTGGAGGTGTAACACTCTAAACAAGCTGGTTGTTTTTAATGTGATTTAAATTGTCTTTGAACCTCAATCGTGCTTATTTATGTCCATGCTTATTGTTTGGGTGGGAAAGTGGAATAGGGACATTTGTCATGTCAATGAGCATTCTGTATGAGGGAGGTTTGCTGCAGTTCCACAACAAAGCAAATTTAAACAAGAGCAATAGGGCCCATAGAAAATTATAGTGTGAGATGTCTCCCAAGAACTCCAGTGTCACTTTAGCAAAACAATATTTTTAAGTTTCATTATTGCATAAGGTTGTGTGCAAAAAGGTAGAAAAGGTCTGCCAACACTCACCATGTGAACTACCTGCATTTTTTCCACCCTTGAGGCATCTGATTAACCCACCCCTTCAGTGTCACAGTGCCATCCAATAAAACTAGCAACATGGTCTGACCATATACTTTTGTGTCACATCTCGTAAGTATAGTACACACAATTTTATCAGAACCGCATGTGCCTAAGTGCCTGTTGTTGCAAAGTGTCTTTTGGAACAAAACAGGTCCTTCCATGCTCATCTGGGAGAGTTTATGGCAGATACTTGTTGAAACACTTGAAATATCTTTCAAATTATATAGGAAGTTTCTGCTATTTTATCATGCAGTTTTCTTCCATCAAGAAGAATAAAAACACTACACTGAGAGCAAATCATAAATACATTCGCAGTTCTTAGTTTCTCCTCTTCCCCTACCCCACAGATTATCTGCATCAACTAACACAAACCACACATGTACTAGTGTTTCTTCCTCATGCAAAAACTCTGCAAGCAACATCCACAGATTGTCTCTCTTCCTGTGAAGACACATACAGATAGCATTTCATAAGCTGCCCTTTGGTTATGGGTTCCATATTTAGGGAGCATCTGGAGTTCCCCTTAACAGCACAACAACAAAAAAAGCCATTAATTCTCAGCCTAACTGAAATTTAAATCCATCTAATAAAAAATGTGGAACTGCATCTTTGAAAAATGCTATTCTTTGAGAAGGGCTAGGGATATTGAAAGGGGATGCTGTACCCTCATTAGGTTTCCAAGGTTCTTTGGGCCTGGCCAATAAAGTGGTCCTGGCTGATAAATGGGTCCAAAACCAACAGAACAAATTCCAGTTTTCTTTGTAAACTTTTTGAACTTTTTAGTTGAAAAGCAGTATATAAATACTGTAGATAGTTAGATAGAAAAAGTATGCGTAGGTCTTCTATGTCCTAGGCCAGTCCAACAAAGAGGAAGTTTGCCTAAATTGCTAGGCTGAAATCCACTTCTCAAAGGCAGTAACAGCACACTCCACAAATGACCTTTAGCCTATAGCTGATATATAGCTATAGGGGCTATATAGACTATAGGGGATGGAATGGAACTACAGCAGTCATATTTTTCAACAGAGAAGAGATCTGAAAGAAGAAAGTGAATGGGGGCGCAATTTTAATTTAAATAAAGGGAAAAGGGAGAACAGGTAGGGACATTGGCACTTAGCTTTAGGCAACATTACCCTACAATCCACAGTAACTACAGGAGCACATAAGAGACATTTACACTGATGTAGTTACGGCACCACCGAGTGAAAACCTATGGGAAATTCATATTGCAATCCAGAGTAAATTGTTCTTATGTCTGAGCAAGGACTCCCTGTAGTTACTCTGGATTGCACCCTATGTCAGCTAACAGCCCTGTTTTGTGAGAGGCACAAGTCTGTATCCAGCAAAGGTGCCCTTCATAGACCGGATGGACCAAGGTCTGATCCAGTGCGGCAATTCTGATCATTCCTCTCATTTTAGGTCTGTGTGATACCCAATGGCTTCTTTCTTCTCTTCCTTCCAGAAATGCTTCCCCAGCCTCTGCAATCCTCTGCTTCCTTCCAACTGAGCATCAGTCTCTTCCTTATACCTTCCTAATCAAGAAGAGAAAGTTGCAATATTTTTGCAACATGGATTATGGCATTTTGGTGCATCACCATGTGTATTTCACTAAGCAAATAATTTAAGATAGAGGTGGAGAATCTTAAGCATCCTTCTCACAGACATATGGGTTAGGAGGCTGATATGCTATTGCACTGGGGTAGTGTCTCTTATGATGGAATCCTTCTCTATACCAAAGCATCTTCGTGCATGGAAAAAGCCAGTGTGTGGGTGTGAAGAAGTGTTCTAACCCCAACATCTCTGTGATAAAAATGAAAAAGACCTACAATTTTTCCATCTGCAGGACATTTTTCTTTGTTATGAGATTACACTTCAGTCTGAAACAGGTTTACTGTTTCCTCTAGCATCTGCCAGAACCAGGCCTTCGTGTGTCTCTGTGTGGGCTTGTGTATTACATAATAACCTATGTTGCTTTCACCAAGTGATGGGCAGCTTTAATTCTGTGGGAAATGCTTAGTGGAAAAGGGTAGAAAACTGTTAAGGGGGTGGTGTCTAGCATTTTCCACTGGTGTGCAAGACACTTTTGTGCTCCACAAGTGTGCAAAAGAGAGTGAGAAATGTGAGCATCTAACTGCAGATGTATCAACCCTGGATCAACTCTGGATCCAGAGGGATGATCAACTCTGAAGGCCACCAGTGGGGCAAGCCACTTTGGTGACCCTCCCCCCACGTTTTTAAGATGCTTACCCCATGCCATTTTTAAAAGCCATCAGTAATGCTTCTCAGAAACTAAGCTTCCTGGCTGCCTCCCCTTTCAGGATATAGCTCTGAAGGAAGGGAAAGAGTGCTGTGAGGGGTAGTCATCAGTACACATGACCTCAAACCCCCACCCAACCCACACATGTATGCTATATAAAGAAATAATTCAAAGCAGCACAGCACTGAACACCTGTAAACAAGACTTTTGACAAGGAAAGGAGTGCTCTTTCATCCAAACAAGTGGACATGCCAGAGAGAGTTCTTTGCGCAGCAATGACAAAATAACACTTGATGTGGTTGCAGGACCTAAACCCTCATCCTCTCTTCACCATAATAGAGTACACTTCACATTCTCCAATATTTTCACATTGGCTCTTATCTTTTCCAGGTCCACCTGGAATCCACCAGGTCCACCAAAAATCACAACATTTTTATCAAACACCAATACAGCAGCTGGATACTCAAGGAGGGACTGTAGTCCCAACTTAACTCTTGACTCCAGTTCTCAGGTCCTCCTTATGGTCTCCTGTTCAACCCTGGAACACACAGTTGAGTAATAAAAGAAAGCAGCATTCTTGATTGCATGAATCCATTAAAGAAGCATTTGTGAAATTCCAGGAGGGCAGTCTCCCTTCCTGGCTCTGACCAAATCTCAAACAACTTATCTCTAGCAAGGTGGCTACCTTCTGGGAACATTTGCAGAGTGCCTTTTCCTCTCCATCATGGAACCACAACTACCTGTTCTGTGCATTGGGAACCAAGAGGCAGACTACACGAACATCTGAGCACAGGCAGCCACTCATGTTGAGAGTCAGACCACTAGGGCATCCAGCCAACAATTCTCAGGGTCTTAGGTCTCCATTTTCCCCAGTGCTTCACAAGGCTGGTGAATACAAAATAGAACTGCGCCACAAAGATATAACCCCTTCCAAAGTAAGAAAAGCAGCACTCTGGGAACAGGAGGTGGCTTAAGTCACTGAACTTATTTTTAGAAATTAAAAAGCACTCATCTTTTCACATTTGCAGGCCAGTAGGTACCCCCATCATGAGATCTAGGACTGGCCTCCCACCGCTGAATAAGCCTTATTAGATAAGACCTCATTATTAAAATCAGAGAAACCAGATTTCTAAATTCTGCAAATGTGAGAACATCATGTGTTGCTGTGCCTTCCCACAGAAAGCATGCATCTTAAATAACAGTCTGTTCTATCAGCATTGGCAGCAAAATCTGGGGTGTATTTTGGAAGGAGGGGGAATTGTTCGCACTTCAGCTCTCCTCATCTCTCTCTCTCTTTCTCACTCACACACACAATTTCCACCCTTTTGTCATTCCAAATGTCAACAGGATAATAGTTTTAAAGTCTGCGGGAAGAGCCGGCTCTGAAAAGCACCAAATACAAAGTAGGCAATTAAGTACAGACTAACCATTTATGTGAAATTTCAGAGAGAGAGCAGCTGTTTTGTGGCAGCAAAAACACAGACCTGGCACCTCAGAAAGGAATTGGTTTTTTATTGTTGATGGGCACTTTGCCAGAGTCGTCACTTTGATAAAAGCTGAGGAGTCCACATTACGTTGGTCACTTCCAAAGGTGACAATAAGCTCTTTGTTCTATCTCCTCACATAAGTGCTACTTTTTCCACAACTAAAAACTGTGATATGCAGGAGTCCAATGTGCTCCTCAGCCCTCCTCTCATGCCAGCACAAGCAGCAAAGCCCTGACAAACCCCACATATACCATGGAAACAAATGCCTGGTTCTCTCCATGTCCCGACGAGGAAATTCGAAGAGTCTTCTGACCAGAAATTCTGCCAACATTGAGCCACTTCAAACTTCTCACTCTGTCCCACAGAACATGTGGGTGAAAGCCCTGCAATGATGCACGTCTCCATTTCTCAAAGACAGACTTTGGGGTATACTTGTCCTTTCTGAGAGACACAAGTGGCTCAATATAAGCATCACTACCACCACATTAAATGCAGCATCCTACCTCAAAAATGATAGCAGTCACTCCTAGAAACAGCCAAGATTAGGGCTTCAGGATGGAGCGTGGCTGGCAAGCCAGAGCAGGCTGGTAAAGGAGGCACCAGCGTTCAACCTAAAAGATGTGCCTCCTGGCAGTGAGCTTGGATATGCTTCCATTCCTGCAATTGACTCTGCCCTGGTTTTTGCCTCCTGAGCCACTGAGTCTGAATAGGGCTGCTGCATCCAAAAGACCAACACATTTGGACCCCAAATGATCAGACCCCCCTCCCCGTAGCAAGCCCCTCACCTTCTTTCTTCTTGCCCACTTCTGAAGCAAGGATTGTTTAGAGGGAGGACACCCAGTCCTCATCTACAGCTGGACATGGGCCAGGAGGTAGAAACGGGGCAGAAGCAGTGGCAGGCTCCAGCAGGTTTGCACCTACTCTATAGAACCGGTTGTTAATGAGAGATAGATAGATAGATATAAAGTTTAAAAATAGCCATTTAAAAGTGGCTGCCAGATGGGAAGAGAACCGGTTGTTAATTTCTTTCACTCACATCACTGGGCAGGAGATCACTGTGAAAGAAGCTCCCCGCCTGCCCTATAGGCCCTAATGGTGCAAGGCACTCTCTTACCTACTTCCTGGTTGCTCACCCCTTCTCTCTGCACACTGCACATGCCATAACATTCCTTGAAGCAAAGGGAAGACCTGCCTTGACATGAAGCCACCACCTTTTCGCACCTGAAACACTCAGGTAGACTCACCTGGGAGAGATCCTAGCTGGTCTTGGGGGGCTGGATTTTTTCTTCTAGCAAGGAGTCTTCCAGTACTTCGACAACCAGAGCAGGTGAACAGAACTTCTGAGTCGCCTGCCTGCCTGCCTGCCCTACACAAATGCCAGAGTCGAGTGGGAGGGATGATTCGTCTGGGTGGTGGTGTTTTTTTTCTCTCCCCCTTTTCTCCCTCTCACAATTATTTATGTGTAACCACTCCCCTTATTTCTAGCTACCCACTTCCTTAAAGAGGAGGAGGGAAGAGTGCAAAACTCACACAAGAATATTCTGCAAGCAAAGACTTCCGTCAAAACTGTAACGCAGGAAGCAACGGCAGAAAATGCAAATGGTTCTCCTGATTCAGAACAGATCTTTCTTGTTGAGTCCAGAAGTGATAACAGGATTTTTTTTAATAAGCAGAGTTGGTCGGTGTCAGAACATGCACCGTTTTGTGTGACACAGAAGCCTTTGACTACCAGGTGATGAATTCTGTGTGGGATCAATGCTTGCATCTAATGTCAGCAGAGGACTTTTCAGCATCATCTTCAAATACATCCCCCAGCAACAGCCCAAATTAAAGCCCTTTTGAGCCCAAATAAACTATTATTTATGGTTCCAAATTTTTATATAGCACTTTGCAGCAAAATGTAGTTCAAAAATTAGTTTACACAGCAAAATAAATCAATAAACGGTTCCATAATCAAAACAAAGAGGCTTCCCCTCCCGAAGGCACTGGGACACTTAATTAGTGCCTCCAGCGGGCATCACTGGGCACCACTCAGCGCTGGGCTTCCTTACGGGGCATCACCTGCAGTGGGCTGCAGGCATCACTGAGCACCACCGGGCACTGAGCACCACTGGGCATTAGCGCGGCACTAAGTATGATTAGTGCTGAGTTTAGCAACTTCAAAACTTGAAAACAGGTGGAGGATGTCTGATGTGAGTGGTAAATCTGCATACCTGCCTCACATGATCACTAGATACTGAAGGCCTGACATATGGATTGTATGAAAAAAATAACATCCAATGTTTAAGATGAGCCCAATGTAGACAGAAATGTGCCCTTCCTTTTTGCAAACTGAAAAGCTGAGCCATAGGCTGACCCTTCAAATTGCATTCATTGGGCACTCTTTTTAACAGAAAGGCTGGAAATATATATACCTAAAATGAACATTAAAAATGCCCACACAGGAACTTGCACAGTTCTGCTCTTGTGCTGGTATGCTGCACTAGGATCACCTGCTGGGACCAGGTCAAGACCTCTATCTAGGTCTGGCTCACATCAGCAGGAAGGGTGCAATCCTAACCTAGGCCGAGACAAGTAATCAATCTTTCCCATTCCGGTGACGATGTAGGGAAATGCATGTCTGTGCACTGGCGTACCCTCTCCCAGAAGTAGTGCAGAAGTGCCTTACAGCACTTTTGTGACACCTCCAGACCAGTATGGGACTTGTGCTGGGGCTTATGCTGGCCGAAATGAAGTTTAGGAATGCAGCCTAAGAATCATCAGCACTCCTAAAGTGAGAGTCAGCCCAATCCTATCCCTGCTGGTGGCGCTCAACAACTTAGGCAAGGGAGCTGAGCTGTGCGCAACTGGAGAGTTTGGCAGAGCAGGTAACAGGCCAACTGTTGAACGATGGGCCACCCTGTGGACTGGGACCTCTCCATTGCTATCACTGCCTTCTGGAAGCCACCAGCAGCAATCATGGGAGGAAAGTAGTCAGTGGGTGACACTTTCCTTCCCTTCTCCATGATCTCAAGAAACCTCTCAGTAACACTCTGAATAGTGTTGCTTCCTCCTTGATAATAAAACTAGGAAGTGAAGACTAACCAGCCTGGAAGGGTATTACTTCCGACCCCTAAAGAAGCATGAACTTACTTAGAGAAGCACATCAGTCCGTCCAGCCGAGTGAGGAAATGCCCAGAGAAACAGGTGAACACGGAGATGCACGAAAGACTTGGAAAGATGCCCCGGCTAAATATAAAGGGACCCAAGCAACACCCACCCACACAAAATCTGGTGCTCGGGCCTGTGCTGCCATCATGTGGTAATGCAAGGAGACCCAGGAATGAAGAGGAAAGCGTTGGATTCAGGTCCACTGAGACCAGGGCAAGCTGACCTAAGAATAAAGACTATTGTGCCGTTAGAGTCTAAGGGACGAAAGCCTCCTCCTCCTCCTCCTCAATGAAGTAGTGAACTGTGTCACGGCTGTATCTCTTCAGGCTGTAGGAGGGGGCTCACATGACTCAGACACTGTTCCACTTTCCAAAAATTATTTCAATTCTGAAAACTATAATGTCAAGAATATGAGGTCGTTCTCCTTTTATCTGCAGGTAGCACATAGCCTTCATGTAATTAATAAATTACATGTAATCAATTTTATGTCACATTGTTTCAAATTTAATAATAAGCAATATAGTGTTTCAATTAACCAAACAAAGGCTACTGTCCTAACCCTCAATTAGGCTGGCATAAGTCCCATGCTGGCCTGGAGGTGTCATAAAAATGTCGTAAGACACTTGTGTGCCACTGCTGTGAGAGTGTTAGGCCAGTGCACAGACATGTGCTTGCCTCCCTACATAACCAAGGGAACAGGAAGACTGATGAGTTGTGCTGGCCTAAGTTAGGATTGCACTCAAAGTCAATATTCAACATTTTTGGCTTTTAGGGCGCAATCCTGAGTAACTACAGGGAGTCCTTGCACCTGTGTAAGAACAATTTGCTCTGGGTTGCAATATGAATTTCCCATAGGATTTCACTAGGTGGTGCAGTAACTACGGGTGCACGTAAAGTCTCTTACGTGCTCCCGTAGTTACTCTGGATTGTAGGGTTAGGCTGCAATCCTAACCTGCAGTTAGTCTAGCCTAAACCCTGGCACAAGTCCTGTGCTGTGAGTTGGTGGGATCTGTTTACTTCTTTCTCTGCTGTTGTAACCAAGACCGAACCTGTTGAGATTAAAATCTACTTATCAAGACATTCCCTTCAAATCCTTCTTGCAGGAGTAGGAATGAAAGAAACCTCTTTCCTTCAATCAGGATGTGGTCTTGTTCACAGGCTGGTCATGGCACTTTTTAAGACAAGCCCTCCAGAAAGGGCTGGGGTGCTCCAACAATTATTTTGCCCTTCTTTTTAAAAGCCTGTGGGGCCTGGGGTTTTCTTGCCAATTGACCCATGCAAAATACCATGAGACTGATCTGGGTCATGTTTGCCTGGCCCACCCAGCATCATAAACATATGTAAACAGATGTGTCAGACTACAAGATAATGGAAGACTTACGGCAGGGTTTGGGAATTGACCTCTGAGTGTGCATCAAATCAAATCTTCTCAACAGGTACAAGTCAAAGGGTGCAGTCCTAACTTAGGCTGGCACAACTCAACGGTCTTCCTATTCCCGTGTCTGTGCACTATTTGTGCACTGGCCTAACCCTCCCTCCAGGAGAGGTACAGAAATGTCATACAGCACCTATGACACCCCAGGTCAGCACCGATCTTATGCTGGAGCTTAGGCTGGCCCCACAGGCCTTTTCATAAGCATATGAATAGACATGCATAGAATTAGGCTGTAATTCTCTGAGAATATGTACCTGCTGCAGATGTGTACTAAATTCCTAAAGGTATGCTTGCAAACTACTGTATATCAGAAAGGGATGGCAAATTTGGCTCTGCTGCTATCTAATCCCCAGCGATTGCTATGTTATACTCCAAGAGTAACTCTTAAGAAGTGCATTTACACAATTCTCAATAGAGTGTTAAGTGTGTGAGGCTTGAAATCAAAAGCCATAACCAGACAAGCCATGTGTCCCAAAGCGATGGCAGCTGTGAATCTATTCCTTCCTATACCTCACTGATGTTTCATACCAGTTGTACTCCTAAATGTGAAGTGTTAATGGAAGGAGAGCTCGGTGAAGCATAACAGCTTGTTGAATATAAGGGGATACCCAGGTTTGCCTCTCTGTGTAATGTGTGAATGGCCTATCACTGCCCAAATACAGGCCCACCTCCATTTGACAATTTGCAAAGGATAAAGAACTGGAAAATCAACTACATGACTGGTAACAAAATTGTGAACATAGCAGTCCATTGGGTTGTAGTGCCTGGAGTACAGTTCTAGCCAATTATCTGATCTCAAGTCCAGGTGTACAAAACACAGGGTGACAGTAGAGTGATCCAACTCCCTGTTGTTTGAGACAGGCTTCCTAGAGCCCAAGTGGGGGCGGGGTTTGCAGTGAGTCTGTGAAAGCAACCTACTCATTACTTCATGCACCCTGCAATAACATTGTGGAGAGGTATGTAGGTCAGTAGGATGCTCCATTTATGGATAGAAAACTGGTCCGACTGGGACTTAGTGAATGGTCACATGATGCTTAATTGCTTCTGAGCGTCTATGTCTGCCTTTGTTACTGTATGCATGTATGGTGACTCTCCTTGATGCGGAAAGGAAGAGAGGAGAGGCATTTGTGACATGAATGAGCCTTTTGGCAATGTGGGACAGCAAGTCTTTCCTGCCTTGCTGGCAAAAGGGAAGTGAAGCATTGCACCTTAAGTGACTGCTGTGAACTGCTACCGTGACCAAGGCGCTAGTAGATCACATCTCACATGGAAAAGGAGCCTGCTTCCATCCCCTCCATCTCCACCCAGAAGTATTTCAAGCGGCAGAATAGGACTAGATCTCTGCCTGTGACTTGGATGATGCTGAAGGAGGATGCACATTGCAGCAACACTTGTCACTTACTTCTTCATATACACATATATGATTTCTCCTGCACTAGTTGGAGGGAGATATCAGGTGCATTGATGTGATCTGAGTGGATAGCACCCTTCTGAAATATTCAAGGTTCACATTCTAGGGGATACTTCTGTACCTATCTCTGCTTCTGGATGTCCTGAGATGCTTCTCTCCAACATCATCTGATGTGCCTAACTGCATCTGGGTCTTTTTCCCTCCCTAACAGTGAATAAAAAACAAGATAAAAACAAAAAAGGGAAATAGGAAAGTATAATGCAGGTAGAACAACAAAAAGATTGTACAGTATATTCATAAGCAAGCTATAAAAATATTAATAATCTGCTGAGAAATCTCTAAGAAAGACTCCCAAATGGTGAAAGTATATCCATGAGTTTTGGTTGTATGAAGAATTTTTGGCCCACAAAATTCTGAATTTCCCCCCTGAAGAATTGTCCACAGCAAACGAGGCTGGAAACATCACCATCAATGGCAGAATGAATCACACGATCACCATCAAAGAATGGAAGCCTATCGTGAATGATAGATGAAATCCAGCGGGACCTACAGCAGCGTATTGATTGAGAGGACAATGCTCTCTCCAATCGTCAGCTAAGGACTAAAGAAGAAAAAGGCCATCAATTCAGTGTCAATTGGACCTGGCTTAGGTTACCTACACCCTTTACACCTCCCACTTGGATTACTACAATGTGGTTACCATGAGACCCAACAAAAGTTTTCATTGCTACAAAATGCAGGGGCAAAAGAACAACTTGAATTCTGAGTCTCCACCCATGGATTCTTGAACCACTTACTCTTCCAACACAGCACCTGTCAGACAGGCAGCTGCTGACTTTCCTCAGGCACCTTTGGAAAGATGCTGTGCTGTCCAAGCCTTCTCCACCCAACAACATGCCCACTCCCATCTCCATGACTGGCAAAGGCTTGTGGAGCAGGGCCAATCGTACAAAAACTGATGGATTCTTCTTCCCTTTGGAAGGTTACTTTCTCCAAATTTATTGCAAACAAGTGAGGCCCTAAGGCAGGGTGATCATATGACCAGAAATTTCCAGATTTATCCTCTTTTTTAGTCTCCTGTCCGGGTGTCCTCCAAAAGGGCTTCATTGTCCTCTATTTTGGCTTCATTTTGGAACTTTGCAATGGTGTGAAGTACCCCATCATAGGTTGTTGGATTCGTATTGAAGAGCAGAATCCAATGCAAAACTCAGTTTTGAAATTCTTCTTCCTATCAAAAATCATGGCCAAAAAACAAAAATATGCATTGAGCTCTATGGGAAAGTGAAAGTGCCCAATATTGCGTCTTTACTTGTGAGTAGGCAAACATGGCATTTTCCACTGGAAATGGCATGCTGAGAGGAATCCAAGAGATCGTCTTCCTTTTGAGGTTTGGACATCTGGTCACTCTGCTATAGGGACCTTTCCCTTTCCAAGAAGAGGTGCCCAGGCCCAGAGTAAGGTGCAATGAGCAACAAAAACCATCCACAGGACCAGAAAACCTTTTCTTCATCCTGCTGCACCTAAAAAGATCTGAAGGCTACAAAGGCTGCAATCCTAAAGTCACTTTCCTATGAGTAATATCCATTGAACAGAGTGAACAGGATATCCATGCCTTGAGTAGACATGGTTAGGATTGTGCTCAAAGACATATTGGAAGCTGACTTGCATTGATGGTGGCAGGCAGTAGAGTAGCTAGAAGGGGTGCAAAGCAGGGAGACTTCCTATGTCATGGGGCATGGGGTGACCAGCTGTCATAACTGAAAAAGAGGACTAGCCAAAAAAGACACCCATGAAAAATGTAGGACATGAGAAAATAAAAACACAAAACATATATATTGCTTTCATACACTTAGAGCACAATCCTAACCATATCTACTCAATAGGAAGCTCCAGTGGGTCTTTCTCCCAGGAAAGTGTGTTTAGGATTGCAGCCTTTCAAACTGAAAACTCTTATATTTAAAACTATTACAAACTAAACCAATTTATTAATTACAAGCCTAGAAGGTTTACATGCTGCCTGCTCACAAGGAACAGGAGGACAAGGAAGATTTTTTTCCCAGGATACATGGCTGAAAATGAGGACACGTCCTGGAAAAAGAGGACATATGCAATGATGGGATTCAAGGAAATTAACAACCGGTTCTATGCCCATCTGGCAGCCACTTTTAAATGGCTATTTTTAAACTTTATATAGCCTATCTCTTGTTAACAACCGCTTCTGTAGAGTAGGTGCGAACCTGCTGGAGCCCACCACTAATTTGGTCACCCTGTCCTGTGCTTTGCATCCTCCTCGCTGCTCCTCCACTGGTGGCAGAACTTCGAGCTCTGCACCCCCTTTAGCTCCCTCTTGAAAAGATGCTCCAGAATGCTCCCATCCACGTTTCCCTGGAGAATAATAGGATTTACTTCTGAGTAGACCTGCATCGGTTTCTAGGGCTACAGTCCTATGGTCCTCTAGGGCTACTTTCCTGGGAGTAAGCCCCATTGACCATAATAGGATTTACTTCTGAGTAGACCTGCATCGGAGTAGTATCTAGGGAATAGTCCTATGGTCCTCTAGGGCTACTTTCCTGGGAGTTACCACCATTGACCATAATAGGATTTACTACTGAGTAAACCTGCATCGGAGTAGTATCTAGGGCTACAGTCCTATGGTCCTCTAGGGCTACTTTCCTGGGAGTTACCACCATTGACCATAATAGGATTTACTTCTGAGTAGACCTGCATCGGAGTAGTATCTAGGGAATAGTCCTATGGTCCTCTAGGGCTACTTTCCTGGGAGTTACCACCATTGACCATAATAGGATTTACTACTGAGTAGACCTGCATCGGAGTAGTATCTAGGGCTACAGTCCTATGGTCCTCTAGGGCTACTTTCCTGGGAGTTACCACTATTGACCATAATAGGATTTACTTCTGAGTAGACCTGCATTGGAGTGGTTTCTAGGGCTACAGTCCTATGGTCTTCTAGGGCTACTTTCCAGAAAGTAAGCCCCACTGATTATAATAGGATTTACTTCCGAGTAGACCTGCCCGAGAGTGGGCTGAGGGCGCCGTCGGTGCCTGCAGAGCCCAGCCCAGCCCAGCCTGTCCGGTCGGTCCCTGCAGAGCGTCGGGGCGGAGTTCCAGGGGAGGCTCCTTAAAAGGCCGGGCGGAGCTCCGGAGTCTCCTTCTCCGGGTCTCCGCATGGCGTGCTTCTTCCCCGAGAATCTGGCCCGCAGCCCCAGGCGCAGGAGCTCCAGGACCTGCTTCCCCCCTTCGCCCTGGAATGGAGCCAGGTGAGGGACGGAGGGGCTGCAGCACCACCTCTTTCATGCATGGGGCTTCTGGTACTTACTCCGGAGTTACTCAGAAATGTATTGGCTTGGGTGCTTTGACACTCCTGCACCCGGGGTGCTTACTCTGGATTAACATTGAAATGTATTGGCTTGGGGTGCTTACTCTGGATTGATACAGAAATATATTGCACTTGGGGTGCTTACTCCAGATTAACCCTGAAATGTACTGGGTTTGGGATGCTTACTCTGGATTGACACTCTTGGACCTGGGGTACTAATTCTGGATTAACATGCATTGGACTTGGGTTGCTTATTCCAGATTAACCCTGAAGTGTATTGGGTTTGGGCTGCTTACTCCAGATTGACGCTCTTGGACCTGGGGAGCTTACTCTGGATTAACTCTGTAATGTATTTTGGGTTTTGGGTACCTTTTGCAGATTGATACTGGGATGTCTTGGGTTTGGAGTGCTTACTCTAGATTAACTCAGAAATATGTTGTATTTGGAGTTCTTACTCTGGATTGACACAAAGATATTGGGCTTTGGGGTGCTATAACGCTAAAACATATTGGCCTTGAGATACTTACTCTTGAGATACTTACCAAAGTGTATTAGACTTGGGATGTTTAGTCCTCCCAAAGAGTTTCATTTCCCCCAAATAAGGGTTCCATGTATTGGACTTGGATTGTTTTGCTCTGGGTTAACACGGAAACGTATTGGGGTGCTTATTCCGGATTAGCACCTCAAATCCAGTTCATTTCCATGAGGGAGAAGGCACCTTGGACCACTCCACGTGTCTGGTTTGTGTGCCGTGAAGTTCACTGCCTGCTAGCTGCATAGATAGGACCAGCATAGTGTTGGAGATAAGAAGTACTTGCTATAAGGAAGTGAGAATTGAGACTGCAGCCCAGCCCTAATCTCTGGAGTAAAATGGCCAGTTTCCTCAGTTTCCCCCTCCCACTCCCCCCATTTCCCCCCCCCACTTTCCCCCCACCTTCTGTCACCTCAGAATTTTCTCATTGTAGTGAGGATCCTCCATGTGTTCCAGCCAGAAGAAACCCCTTTCCTGCTTGAGAAAACCATGGCAACTTAGGATTTGGTTCTGTCTATTGGGCCTCCTGCCTGTCACTCCAAACAGTTCCTGCTTTCAAATAACGCAAGGGGGGTGAGCGGGTGCCAGGAAGTGTTTGCATGCCAAATTCGTTGGCAGCCCTCAGCTGTGACTCATTGGCTGAGGCGGTGGCGTCTTCTGGCTGCCTTGGGGTGTTTTTGAGGGAGTCCTAGTCTCTTCATTCCTGTTTTTCTTCTGCCCCAGCAAAGCCATGGCCAAGCAAGCGCCCTCTTCGTCCTTGCCCACCACCACCATCAAGGAGGAGCTGCTGTGCCCCATCTGCTACGAGCCTTTCAAGGATGCCGTCACCCTCTGCTGCGGCCACAACTTCTGCAAAGGCTGTGTGAGCCGCTCTTGGGAAAGCCAGCTTCGCCATGTCTGCCCCGTGTGCAAGGCGCTGTGCTCACCGGAAGACCTGTGCACCAACCACACCCTGGCCAACATTGTGGAGATGTTCCTCAAGCAGGAGAAGCAGCAACAGCAGAGAGCGGGTGAGGCTTCTGCACTCTGCACATTGCACCGGGAGGAGACCAAACTTTTCTGCCTGGATGACAAGGAGCTGGTGTGCTTTGTGTGCCAAAACTCAAAGCAGCACATGGACCACAAAATGAGGCCTGTGGCAGAGATGGCCAAAGACTACAGGGTAAGTGTGCCTGAGGAAAATAGTTCTTCTCCCTCTTGTAATCCTAGGCCTGAGGTATTGTCTAGCAGCCTTCATGGCATGAATCAGGGCCTTTGACTAGTTAATCTTCATGTTGTAACTGATATCCAATCCCCACAGTGCATCACATGTACCATGCTATCTGTGTAGTGCATAGTGCATAACTTCACTGTTGTGGAATATTATAGCTGGTGCAAAAGCTGTTGTATGGTTGGATCTTGGGCTCCTCTTTTGGTTGGCAGACCAGAAGTCTCAACTGAGAGAACCAGGAGTCACTGAGGTACAGGCATCCCCTGCATATGGGACAGGTTAGGGACTGGAGCAGCAGCCAAAAGTGAAAACCATTAAAAAGTAGAACCCAGTCTTTTTCAGCTTGTAAATGCAAAATGGCCACCAAAAAGACATAAATATCACTTACAAAAGCCTAAATAATACATATTTATTAACACATAGCCAAAATATATAACAAATTACAGTAAAATGAACAAAGGCATGTGTGGGCAGTGAATATATTACAGATTTGAATGATGGTTATTTACTGAAGAAATGCAAAAAACAGTTATCATGTCACATGCAAATCAACATCAGGGCAAATTTAACATTAGGGCAAATCAACATCAGGGCAACATCAAGGCCATTTTAACCTTTAGACCAGCAGAGAGAGGCTGAAAGAGTGAAACATGTGTTGAATGAATGAGTCCTCGGTATAACTGAAAGGTGTTGAAAAGTGGATCTGCCAGAAAATGAACTGTCAGAAAATGGAGACAGGTGCCTGTATTAAAAAACCATGTAATCCATGTTTCACCCAAGTTACTCAAGAAACTGCCACCTTCGTGTTGGCTATCAGTCACCCTCTGCATGAGTACAGTATGATAACTAGCCCTTGGAGGCAAAGACGGTCTCATTGGTTCTGGAAAATGTACAGGTGCCCTTTGACTGTTGCATGAGTCTTTCATGGTCATTAGCTGCATAACAGGTGGTGTCGCTATAGCTAATTCTGCACTATTGGGTATGCTTGGCAGGGAAGGACAAAAGTTCAATGAGATTAAAATTTGCTTAGGATCGTACATGATGATGGGATGATGCTGATGGGATGTTGTTGCTATCTTATTAACTCGGAAGGATGCCCAAATGGCCCTTCTATTGAAGAGACCCCTGAATGGAGATGCATGAAAAAGAATAACAACAAAAAGGGATTTGTGAAGAATTCCAGCTGGCATCAGCAAGGGCAGAGCTTCACATGATTATGGTTATTCCTAGCAAAGTGAAAAGGAGTATGCAAAGGAGATATTGATGGGAAAATGGACATCCTGGATGTTCTTTAGGGCATTTGAGAACCTGCAAAGTTGTTCCCATAGTGTAGAGCTGGACTTGAACTGGACTTGAGACTGGATGGCATCCCTACTTGGGACTGCATTTAATGCATAGGGCCTGGGGAATTATCCTTAGTAATCCCACTATTTCTTTATGTCTTGGATAAATAATAATTTGGAGTCATAACTGTGGATAACTTGAGTGAGCTCTAGCAGGCTGGTCAATGGACACCAAAGGTAGCAAACTGGAGATGTAGACCCACTTTTGTCCACCCACTTTTCAGTTTCTGTCACTTTGTCTAATCCTGGGATTGGAAATGGAAGAGTAGGCAATATAGAAACGGAAGTGGGAGGGATAGGAGAGTGGAAGGGTTTGATTGACAGCAGCAAGGTTTGCTGAGAAAGTGTGTGCAACTTTTGTATGCAACTTGCATTTCCATCAGGTGTGCTGCTCGGGAATTGCAGCCACAGTTTAGTAACCCTATTATTCTGTGATTTTCAACCATTTTTAATACGTGTGTTGCGGTTAGCTCTCAGGTGTGTTGTCGGAGTTTGGGGAAAGTCATTTATTAACAGGAAAATTGGGGGATTTGAACAGCCTGGTGTGCCTTGTCAATGGAAAAAGCAACTGGTGGTGTGCCTTGACAATATCAGTTCCTGTTAGTGTGCCATGAGATGAAAAAGATTGAAAATCACGGATGTCAGATTGGAGCAATTAAATTATCATGCGGGAGCTACGTCCTAAACAAAAACTGTGCATGATGATCAAATGAGAGTTGTGAATGACTGGATGGACTTCCTGGGAAAATCTTTTGAGGAATATGTGCTATTACTGGATAACAGAGCTAGATGAAGGGAGCTCTGCCCATGTCCACATTTGGTAATCCACAAAACTCCCCATTTGGTTGCTGAGTCTTCCATGCTGATAACTGTCTGAGTTATGACTTTTTTGCAGCCTGCAGCTATGTGCCCTTGGGGTAAAGTGTTTTCAGTATCTGGAAAGCACATGCAGAAAATGAGTGAGGATCACGGCGACTAGAACATTTGTGCCATTCAAGACTTGCACAGGCCAGAATATTGTGGAGGTTATAACGGTAGTTATATGGCCAGGTTTTGCTTTGAAACTGGGGAACAGATGCAGGGTTGCCATATGTCCTGGAAAAAGGGGACTGTCCTGATTTTGACAAGTTAGACAGGGAGTCTTGTCTTGGTTTTGTGGAAGAGAATTATGGCAACCCTAAACAGAAGGGAAGTGGAATTAGGGGACAGATTTTGGGTGCTGGGTAGAGACCATTGTGGAAATGTGCACATGAGGTGGCTATGGTAGAAGATTATTCATGTGGCTTGGAGGGAAGGAAATATAGTTTGAAACAGTTTGAATGGGGGAGAGTCAAGACAGCAGTGATTGGATTCAATTTTGAGTCACACTTTCCAGACTGGTTTCCCATAACACAGAGCAAGCTGCTATGAGTCACTTAACCTCATGTTGATTCTTGACTTTAAGCTGGTGGAGGGTGAGATGGTGGTGAGGAAGCAGCGTGGTTTGGAGTGCACATGATTCAGCATGCAGGAATCACCAGGGTAGATTTGAGAGAGCTTGGACATTAGGAATCCTCCCAATCTCAGATCAAGAAAGCAAATGTGTACATATTTCTCCTATGTTTGCATGCGTGTATACATATTTATATGCAGTGCTTTGCTTGAACAGACATGCTGCATAGTTTGAAAGTCCTTCCTTGCTTGGAAGTCTTCATCTCATTTGGAAAATAGAGATTATAGGTCATGGACCTCCATATAGGGAATTGTTACCAGGTGTGCTTTTATAATAAGTGCACAACATTTCACACATGGGGAAACCTGTTGCACATATTGGAACCATGTACAATGACACAGTTCAGTGGTTGGGTGGGGAAGGCAGGGTGAAGGTAAAAACTTTATTGTGAGGTTAATAAGAAATTATATGGAAGGAAGGGAATGAAAGTAAAAAGCAGTGCAGTGTTTCTTAGCCATTCATAATTTATGCCTTTTCGACCACATAGAATCTGTGGGAATCTTTCGTGGGGTAAAATTGTAAGAATCCTCCTTTGTGACTAGATGGCCCTTGATAGCTCATTGCCAGCCCTAAACATGTGCTTGTTTTTTGAACTCTTACCAGGGTGCTATAGTGAGCTTTGAAGGCTGTTGCTGTTGAGGTTGACACCTTCTTTGCATTTAGCCATTATTTATGAGGGCAGCTAGGATTGTAGACCCTTTTTGTCACTGACAACTTTGGATACTCCAAAGGTAGGAAGTTCAAAGGATGTTCCCCAAGATTCACAGGGTCATGCTGGCTCCACATGTAAGGGATATATCCTTCAACTGGTAGCTCTTCTCTTCTTTAACTCCAGGCCAAATGTAAAGACATGGAAAACTCCTTGCGGGATAAGATGCAAGAATTTGGAAGAGTGCAGTCGAATTACAGGCGCATTGCTAGCCACAACAGGGTGAGTGTGTTGCCTCTGAATTTCAAGGTCAGCTGCTGCTGGTGCACACCATGTGTGGAGTACCTGAAAGACTTTCTTCTGAATGGACTGATAAAGGGATGGGGAGGGCAGGGTTCCAGATTGTCCTGTGAACTGGTTTGGGACTGAATCTGATTTCCATAGGTGACATTAGAGTCTGAATTCCATAGTCAGTATTTCAGGAGAGACCTTTTTGCAGGGAGGTTCTGAATTCTTAGCAAATTGTCTGGCAGATCTCGGAAAGGCATTGATCGATCACCTTCCTGCCCTTCTTAAATTGTATACCCTCAGTTGGAAGAACAGGCTATGGTACATAGAACAGTGGTACTCTGGCATTTCAGCTCAGGACCCCCTTCCAAACTTAAAAATCTGCCCACGAGTGGTAGTCAGGACCCATTGGGGGGTCGTGACTTTGGGTCAGGGGGATTGCAAGAGGGTGGGATCCACCATCTTAGAAGCTAGCACTGGGCTTTCTTAGCACTGGGCTTTCTCATTGAACACAATGGGACACTTCCAAGAAGACATACCACTGATGTAGCCCAAAGATGGCAGAGAGGAAACCCCCAGGTTTTCTACCTTGCTCCAGAGGATGCAGCATGTACTCTGGTGGTGTAACTTCATCAGTGGAGAGAGATGTAGTAGATCCGCCTTCTTGAAACAAAACCCAGAGCAGAGCTATGAGAATAGAAGAAGCTGAATTTTCAAAGGCAAGGCTGAATTGTGTTGGGGAACTGGTTCCTCCCCAAGTCTTCTCCAAGGTTCCTCCCCAAGGCTGCACTTCCTAGTTACTATTTATTTTTCAAAGTAAACTACAGTGGCACCTCATGTAAAGAACGCCTCACGTAAAGTATGTTTCACGTAACAAACAAAAATTTCTCTAAGATTCTGCTTCACGTAAAGAACACATTCGTTGGCAGTTGGGACAGATGCGCTGGCCGGCATCCCTTTTAAAAAGCGTCAGGGCTGCCTAGCACACCTGCCCATAGTAAAAGCAAGACTTCCATGCTGTTCCTCCTGTGGCTGGAGGGAGAGAAGAGCAGTAGAGAAGAGGGAAGCAGCTTAGGGCTAGCCAGAAGGGAGTAGGGGAGAGAGAGGCTCAGGATGGAGAGAAGGAGAAAGTGGGGAGACACTTTGAAGGTGTCTTGGATTGCAGCCTCCTAACCATGTCTACCTAGAAGCAAGCCCCATTGTGTTAAATGGGTCTTACTCCCAGGAAAGTGTCTTTAGGACTGCAGCCTATGTAGACTTCATAAGATCATGCACATTGAATGCTTGTTTTGAATCCAATCCCAGTGTTCTGTCATCATTTTTACATCCTGTTAATATTTTTATACGAATATTTAGGGGGTTGTGGAATCAATCATCTGAGTTTCCATTATTTCCTATGGGAAAATCCGCTTCACGTAAAGAATGTTTCACGTAAAGAACATGCCTCCGGAACGAATTAAATTTGTTACGTGAGGCGCCACTGTACTTTGTATGCTATTTAGTGTTGAGAGGTAATATATAAGCAGGTGTGTGTCCCCCCATTCATAGGGGTTCCATAGCAGTCCTCCCGTGGTTACTGAACCTGTACATACGGGGTGACCATATATAAATTACAGTAAGTCAAAAATGTCCCCACACGCATTCCCTTTTTTATTAGCAATGAAAGCACGCAGTTTTTTGCTTAACAGAGGGCATTTTTTGCTTAACTGAGTAACAGAACAGGCAGGAAAGCAACCTGGATGCAAGAGGCAGGAGACTAACCAAATGTTAACAGGAAGCACAACAGTTTCTGTTTCCTATTAATGTTCTTTCTGTGTTACTGTTATCCAAGGTGTTTACCTGCATGTCACATTTCTCAGTTAAGCAAGAAACCATGTGCTTTCACTGCTAATATGATCTGATATATGATCAGATATGATCTGACATTTATGTTTGCCATCAAGATCCATCATTTTTCCTGCCTTCTGCTTCTCCCTCCCCTACAAAATACTCCTTTGCCATCTTACTAGCCCTGGCACAGTCCATGGCTTCATGGCAATGACGATATTATATGGCAGATTTTCTTCAGATCACTTTGTATTTCCTACCAGTCTGTCCCTCTCTCTTCCACCACAACAATCAGGTAGAAAGTAGCAGGCTGGAGAAGGAGATAAGAAAACAGTTTGAACAGTTGCATGAGTTTCTTCAAAGTGAGGAGAAGACCATGCTGGATGAGGTGCGGGAGGAAACCCAGAAGAAGCAGGACCTGATTGAAGATAAAATTAAAAAGCTATCTGAAGAAAGCCAACTCCTGCTGCAGGAGGTTGGCCATCTGCAGGCTGACTTAAAAGAAGATGACATCTCCTTCCTCAAGGTAAGGCTGGTGAGCAGATGCTCTAACCCCCAACCAAACAGGAAGAACCAGCAGCTGCTACGCTGTGAGCATGCCATGGCATGAAAGGCCATAAAAAATTAGGCTGCAGCTTTGCCTGCCATACACACAGACTGTTGTGGCATGGCTTGTCTTTCGTGGGTGTAGTCTGGATTTTTGTACCACAATCCAGTATGTCCACCAAAGGGTTAAACTGGGAAGAACCTATGTTCAGTCTCTCTACAGCTGAACATAAAATCTATGTTCAATTATCTTATCTTGGCTGTTACCAAACATGATCTGGGGTAAACAGGATAACATGGATGTGCAGGGAAACAGCTGTGTGTGGCATTGCCCAATAAGAACTGTCATTTCACAACAATACAAGCACAAGAGATAATCTGATGCCACAGTGACTTCTGGAAAGCTACATGGGATGGGAGGGCTTAATGCATAGAAGGGCATAGCCTCTAGAAGGGCATAGCAATTGGCAGTTGCCAGGTAAAAGTCCTTGTCCCCCTTAACCACAATCAAGGATGTGCCACAGTTCTGTTTTCAGGTTCTCTGGCAGTTCTGAAAAAATGCAGTTTCACAAACATGTGTTTTTCTATCCTCTTTTTCAGAAACACAAAAACAGGAAACGCAGGTAGGTTGCTGACCTTTCAGTCTCAAACTAAGCACCTTATTTGCATGCCTGAGGTTAATAGTGAGGGAAAGGAAGTAAGAGGTTCCCTGTTCCAGTCATGGATTACCTGGCTGTCTTGCCAGCTCTAGGTTTTCTAGACCAGCTCTAGGGCATGGTGGGTCATCTTGAGGGTGCCAAAGGTTTTGGGGCACAGTCTGTTTCTTCATGGGGTGGTGCAAGGGCCAAGACATGGATGATGTTTCTGCCAGGTACCTCTGCTACCTCAGAGTCATTTCAAGGGAGCAGATCTGCATTCTAGTGTAAGGACAAGACACGGCCTGTCCAGGAGTGGCTTCCCAGAAAAATTGTTATCTGTAGATGAATGAGAAGTACTGCTCAAAGAAGTGGATGTATACATTGTTTGGTGCATGATAGAAATTCAATTATAGGTATCTTCAGATAGTCAACAACAATGAACCATAGTGGGGGTGTAAAGGATTCAAAGGCTACCCCTTGTAGGACTTTTCTAAATATTACACTGATCCAAGGAAGTTGAATAGATGGATGAGCCTTTAGTTTGTCCGTCAGGTACTGTTGCTTCTTAACAATGGATTCTTATTTTATCACAAATTTCCTTTTCTCTCTTGATTGCTTTTCCTAGAATTGCCTGGACAGTAGAAGCGCCAGAAGCTATCCCTACAGGGATGCTGATAGAAGTCACTCGGTACTTGGATTCTTTGCAGTACAATGTGTGGAAGAAGATGCTAGATATCATTAAAGTCGGTAGGTTTCTTAGAGTAGTAGGCAGAAGAAACTTACTGGAACGGCCTTCATAAACAATCCATTAAATGAAACTCCTTTAGCTTCTTCCCCTGCATTATCTTGATCACTGGCAGAAGGTGGAGGAGGAAGCAAAGGAAGATCCTTGGTAGCCTTCATGTTCTTAAAAAAAAAAAGGACAAGCAAATGGCGCCTAACTAAGCTTTTGATTAATGTGGCCCTTTGCTGGTTTTAACGTAATGGCAACATGTCCAATCCTCTTGCCTGGTCTTCTGGTGTCTGTGGATTGTCTTCACAACCATCAGTCCTAATGGTGGGAAGTGAGCCTTGCGATCAGAACACAGAGAATCCAGTGGTGGGATTCAAATAACAGGTTCTGTGTCCCATTAGTAACCCGTTCTCAGAACCAGGCGCTCATTAGCAAAGGGTTCTATAGAACCTGTGAGAACCCCCTGAAGCCCACCACTGGGAGAACCTCAAGAGCAGTTGGCTCAACAGGGCAGAGCTTTGGAATCTGAAGGGGGGAAGTGTAGGCTTGAGGATTGTGGGTTAAGGACTTTAGGTTTCTCTGATCTAACAGGACATCTATCAACTCAAGGGTCTATATGGAGGAATTTGTTTATGGGCATTTACATTGCTAAGGAGGGGAATAAATCCCTAAAATAAAACAATACTCTGCCAGCTTTTGCTTCCTTCTGCCATCACTACAACAGTGTCTGTCAGCCCTTAATGGGCTGTGTGTGATGCTGAATTGGCCCTTTTATTTGAACTAATCATTCATTTATCTTGTTGCAGTACAGCCAAAGCTCACTGATTTGGACAGGAAAGAGCTAGCTAGGTAGCTTTGGACATTATTATTGTCCTTAGTTGGCTTTTCATTGATGAACTGGACCAAAACTCACTCTGATGTAATGTGTGAGGTGCCTGTATCTGGGAATGAAGATTTATCAGCCCCAAGTTGACAGTGACTCAATCCTTAAATGTCAAGTTGCCTGTCCATGATGAAATAAAGGCACCTCCTCTTCCCCATTCTTTCCCCATGAGTGAAAGGGGAGGATGGGTTCTGGCCCCTATGTAACTAATGGGTCAGGGAATAACCCCAGTCCTCTGCATACACAACAAAATGTGAAACATGGTGGATGGCTCTGCTGAAGGGAGATGCAATATATAACTGTGTTAGACTTAAAGCTAAATCTAAATCCAAACAGGAGTTTGGTTTTCTGCGAAAAGAAACATCAAGCAGTAGAGAGGGAATCGGAGTAGAAAAGCAGCAGCAACAGCTGGTGGATACAAACAAAAACACATGTTTAATATCACAGCTTGGGGGTGTGATAAGAATTGTTTCTATTCAAAGCTTCCCCCCCCCCCCCATCAAGCTGATGCAAGCCTTTATCACCACCTCAAATGTTTCAGGAACCTTTAGGTTCTAATTCAGATGTGGTTGGGCATGCAAGTGCCTGTTGCAGCCACTAGAGTGCAGCAGTGGATGGTTAACCAGCTTTACATGCTTTAAACATGAATGAGGGTGTGTGTGCACACATGCAGTGTGCCTCAACACTGAAGAAACACCCTTTTTTAGCTGGTTGAAACAACAGCCTTGCGTGTAGTACTACAACCAGATGGGTCAAGCAGTGGATTGATGTGCTTTCTCACAAGAAAGCTATGCAGCCTTTTGCTAGTCCTGCATTGGTTCGTGTTTCTCTTTGTATCCCTGTGGTGGTGATAATGCGCTGTAGAGGTACACACCATTAGAGACAAATTAGAGGATAAATCTGTCATGGGGCAGTGGATGATGACTGAAAATTTAGTGGATCGTGACATTTCTTCTAAGAAGGAAAAAGGAAATCTTAGCGGCATCGTTGTCTTAGGACAGGGATGTTCAAACACTGGCCCCAGGGGCCAGATGCAGCCCATGGGGAGCCTCAGTGTCCCTTGCAGCAAGACCCCTCTATCTGGCCTGTGGGCAAGCCTAGTAATCCTCCAGCTCTGTGTCTAATACACTCTTAAATGTAAATTTGTGTAAATTTTTTCAAATCTGAAATGTAAATAATTTTTCTGACCTCTGACAGTGTCGGAGAGAGATTTGTTTGGATACCCCTGTCTTAAGACAGATGCCCCTAAGAAATCTCTTATTTGTGAGTTGATAAAGGGAGGGGGACAAAAATGTATACTAATGAACTGATAATAAAGCATGCACACTGATCAGCTTGCACTTATTTGCTATTTCTAACTGTGGGCAAAGAATGTCAATAGCAGATTCTAAAAGAGCAAAGTCTGAGAAGTTAAAGCAAGGATCCTGCTATTAAGCAGTTGTTTGTCCTTCCTGGAACATAAACCTTGTTTGCCACAATGCCTATCACAATACATTGGTTTTCAGTGTTGCCAAGCCAGACTTCTATAATGCTCCTACAGAAATCTGGCTTGGTATTTGTGCCAATTTTAACTTGATGACTGATCTCTGTCCCCAGTATTGGCATTCAGATGTGAACTAATCTAATCTGGAAAACAGAGAAGTAGGTATTGGTTTTTATTGACTGTCTCTCTTCCTATACTTTTTCTCTTTCCCATTCTTCATGTCTATATTCTTTGCAGTCCCATTCAGCTTTGACCCGAACACAGCTGCAGGATGGCTGGCCGTCTCTGATGACCTTACCAGTGTCGCCACTTGTGACTACAAGGTGCTTGTGGAAGTCCCAGAACGTGTGTCTGCTAATGGCATGCCTTGCGTCTTGGGCTCCAAGACCTTTTCCAAAGGGTCTCACTCCTGGGAGGTTGATGTTAGTGGCACTGAAAATTGGTACCTTGGAGTGGCCCGGAAGCAATGTGGCTATCAGTGGAGCCTTGGCTGTGATACCCGGCTGGGCTTGGGGTACATGTACCGTATGCAGGGCGCCAGGAAGAAGAATGGCCTTTCTTCCAAGTCAGTCCTGTCTGAGAATGAGTGTGCAAAGAGCCTCAAAAGGGTACGAGTGGAACTGGACTGTGATGAGGGAGAGCTCTCATTTTATGATGCTGAACGCAAGAGCCACATCTACACTTTCCATGATAAGTTTGAGAAAGTTGTTCCATATTTCTGCATCTGCAGCACAGATGTTGTGGACTCTGAGCCAGTCAAGATCTGCCCACTTCAGGTGAGGATCAAGACAGAGTAACTAACATGAACAAACATTGAGTTTTATCTTACTTGTATACTCTCAAGGCCTTGTGAAAGTTTGCATATACTGCCTGACATCGCTGCAGTGAATAAAATGTATTGCTTTAGCTTACCAGTTTGTCAGCATTTGGAACATGCTCACCTGTTGGAGGCAAGATAATATTGTAGTCTTGGGTAGTAGACTGTGGCAGAAGGGACAACAGATTGGAGCTTAGGAGGAAAGTCTACCATAGAGCCTTACAACCTTTTCATTTTTATTTTTAAAAGTGCCACTTTTTCAAGTTTCACTTACTATGAGTACCAGATTTGTAAAAGATGGCAGGTGTGCACAGGAGAGGCCTCATGACTGGCCTCATCTTGCCACTGGTATTCCTTTGCACCTCCAGGTCCGGTGGAAGTATCACCCCCAGCAGTAGAGATTAGTGGGGTTGGGGGCATCTGTTTGCTGAGTCTACCACTAAGCTCTCTTAACTACAGTACTTTGTTTTCCATCCAACATGTGCGTTGTAAGCAAGGTGCCTAGATGTCCTCTTTTACCAGTACCCGTCCTCTTTTTTTAGCCTCACATCCTGGAAAAGAACTTAAACGTCCTCCTTTTTGTTGTGAGTAGGCCCTTGCAAGCAGCACAGCCATCTTGTAATTAATAAATTATATGTAATAAATTATACGTAATGTAGTTTTGAATTCAATAAGTAATCTAGTGTTTAACCATATTAAATCAATATGAGTTTTTAGATTTCATTTTGTCATGCATTGTCCTATGTTTTGGAGTGCCTTATCCTCTTTGGTAGTTATGACAGCGGTTGTCACAATCCAGGATGGTTTATTTTATTTTAGTCACAGTGCAAGGTGCTCCCCCATTGCTTAATCACACTTCAGTGAATAAGCATGAAAGGTTCTATCCAAGATGAACCCCGCACACTGCAGTCCGTATTTGGGAACAGTGATGATGGAAAAGGAAAAGCAGGGGTAAACTGGGAAGAATTTTGCAAGCAGTTCTCTAACCATCTGGCATAAGCCCATCCCTGCGTGTTCTCTCTTTGGAATAGCAGAAGAGGCTATAATTAAAGCCTCATCATCAAACCATTGCCTCCCTTCTGCAGTGGGCAAAGCAAAAGATTTATGGAGATTGGGGGGAAAAGGCTTGAAATAGCAAAAGTGCTGCCTGATTGGCTCGGAGAAAACAGCATTATGTCATCATCACCCAATCGGAAGATACCACCTTCCTATGGGTGGATACCAGACACCTATGGGTGTCTGTCGAGTCTAGAAGGAGTTAACCCCTTCTGAGGCTCTCATGTGGTTAAGGAGAAGGTTTTTGGAGATTTCTGGCTGCATCCTTCTTTGCATCACAGTGATGGAAGCATGAATCATCCCAGCTCTTTTGTTCTTTTTGAAGGTTACCTTCTTCTTTCGCAGAAGGAGGTCCTATGTGTTTAAAAGCAGTCTGGCAGGTGGCCATCCAACATATTGCAGCCTATCTAAACTGCTGCACACATGGAGCCAGGGTCTATGAGAGGGGGGTCCAGCAGGTATGGTATATTTTTCCAGGGACTGAGAGCTACGGAGGGGCCCATGACTGAAGGACCATTTGAGTGTTTGTTACTAACAAATTAATACAGTATATATGCACACACATATATACATACACATTTGTTAAATTTTTAGTTAAATTTTTTTTCTAATTTTTTCCTTGATAAGATTTTAGTATTTTATATTGTCACTTTACTTGAATATCGGTATGTTTTAACATAATGTTTTATATGATCAATAAATGAGTACTTGTTGAAGTTTGTTGCACATTAATTAGCCGCAATTTTTTTTATTTCAAAATAATTTTGCAATTCTAGGGGTCCTAAATGGGTTTTGTACCACCTTAAAAAAATTTCTCTTGGAGGCCCTGCTTGGATCCCCTGTTCACAAAACACACACATTCACACATCCTCCTAAATTAGGATAAGCATCACTAGCTCCTTTTCTGACTTCTATGCCTTTAGCAGAAGATGGAGCTGATGGATCTCTGGCTACAGAGGGGTCTGTCTCTATTAAATTGCACCTGCTGATTTCTTAAGTAGGTGATCCAGCTTAAGATGTCTCTGTGGGCATGTTTGTTCATTTGTAGAGTCTGAAGCTGATTGCCAGCACTGGGGATACAGAGGAAATTCCCACCCCAGAATAGGTAGACCATGCATTATCTCACAGCATTTGTTAGAGGTGGGCTGAGTCAGCCAGGCAGTATTTTGCAATGTATCTGCTTTCTGTTGTGGTACGTACATTAGTGCAATTGTTTTTTAGGAAATGGATTGCTTTGTCTCACCACATATAATCTTGTATAAAAATGCCTGTCCCAAATAAAAAGTGTTTCTTAAGCAACTGATTTGGATTGATCACTAAAATAAGATGTGAAACCTTATGTGAACTTTTCCATTCTGTCAAACAGTGAAATTTCATCTGAACAAAGTTGTTTTCCTGTAGATTTGTTGCAAGGTTTAGACAAGATTTAATGCATAGCACTATAGGGCACTGTAAAAAAATACTTGAAAATGTTGGAGTTTAAAAAAAAAAACACTTTTTGGAAATGCTGTGTAAAACAAAGTTCTTTCTGAAAACTTAACCATACCCCTGCACTTTCATGAATGCTTATTTGAGTTTAAGGCTGGAGCAGTAATAACAATAGTGATAGAAATACTTCTAGAGTGCTTGTGTAAGACGAAATTATAGGCTAATTCCTATAATTCTAGTTAGGGAGTGGTCAGAATACTCAAGCAAGACCCATAATATATATTAGATTAGACAGAGCAAGTGTACCAAAAATGAGTACAAGTCTTCAGGACCAGATGGCTACATGCAGAGTCACTACAAAAATGCTGACATACTCTTGGGATCTCTATTATCTTTGAGAAATTGTGGAGGATGAGGAAGGAGGCCATTTGAGTGGACAGAGGCTAATGTTCATCTCAGTCTTCACACAGGGCAAATTGTGGATCTAGGAAACTACAAATGCAGTCAGTCTGATTTTGCGAGCAGAACAGATTAGAAATACCCAATACATCCTCATTGATCTGATGTAATCCTTACAACATCTCCAGATATTTACAACCCTAGTGTGGTTTTTTTCCCATGCTGGCTGGGAACCAAAGACTGGGAGGAACAAGTCTACCTAGTGATAATTCACAAGAGGCAGGCTGCAAACCACAAAGGGCTGGATTCGTAGGTCAGATTTGTAGATCTGTCCTTCTCTGGGAGGACAGAATTGTAAAGCATTCTGTAAGCATCTTGATAACAATGCAGTGATGAGCAGAAGACAGCATGGATTTGCTAGGATAACTCCTGATAGGCTCATCTTGTCCTTTTAAAAACTAGGTAACCTGTACAGAAGACTGTGGTGGAACTGTATGCTGTGGAATGGATGGAATTTGTTTTACTTTTGGAAAAGGAATCGCTATTTCCTATGGTATTTTGGATGGCAAACTCATCAAATGTGAGCTAGGTGCTTATATTGTCAGATGGGTACACGATTGGATGGGGAAGAGGCTCAAAAGTTGCTCCATCATTCTTTATGAGAATGGAAGGAGTTCCATTAATTCTGACCTGGAACCAAAGTATAGCCTTGGTTTCTTTTTCCTGCAAGTCAATGCAGTGGGAAACAGTACAGTGAAAAAGGTTCTTGAGCTCATAAGCTGAACGCAAGTCAACAATGTGAGACATTTGCAAAAGAAGGTCCTTGCCACTGGAGGATTCAGCATTGTTCCCAAACTTTATTTTAAATGTTACAAAAAAGAGAAAGTTTTTCATCCAAATATTGCAGAATTTAATGCTTGCACAACTCATGACTCTTACCATATGTCTTGTGAAATGTTGGAAGGGAAAATTGGGACAGAGAGGCTTCCAAGCAGAGGTGTAACAAAGGTGGCATCTGCCATTGGCACTACCCCAAGGAGGGCACAGTTTAAAAAATTGGCATCAGGATGGCACTACCATTATGTATGTTTCTGCTTCCAGGTGCAGTGACAGACTCTAACTCCCAGGGTGACCAGATGACCGGAAAAACCCGGATTTGTCCGGATTTTTAGCCTCCTGTCCGGGTGTCCTACATTTTGACTTCATTTTGAAACTTCGTGATAGTGCACAGTACCCCATTATGCCATATGTCGTTGGATTTGTATTGAAGAGCCAAATCCAATGCAAAAATCAGTTTGGAGATATCTCCTTCCTATCAAAAGTTATGGTCAAAAAACAGAAAAACAAAAACAAAAAAAACTTTTTGGCAATTTTTTTAAGCGGGTAGGAATTTTGGCCTGGGATTAGGAATTTTGGCCTTGGGGTTCAGGAGTTTTGGGTTTGGCATCTGATCACCCTGCCTACACCAAAAGAAGGCTGTTTCCATTACAAATTGTCTCAAAGGAGAAATTTCAGCAGGTTCTGCATGGCAGCTGCCAAAATCCTTTCGAAGAAGCTCTGAGAAAGCTGCTGCTCCCCCTTTTGCAGCTGGTGTTACTGTTCAGGTGCAAGAGTGTGTAGCAGGCTTGAGCATCCTCATAGACATTCAGTGCTGGCTGCTTCCCCCTTTGCCGTCTTGGTTATTTGTCAGCTGCTAGCCAATGGCACATGTGTCTGTTTCCTTTGTTGGAGCCTTATGTCACAGGGCCGTTATGTCACTAAAGAGCGCAGGGAGTGGCACTGCAGGAAACAATGGGGCAAGGCACTTTTTCAGTGGAGAGGGTGGGTCCACATAACCAAGAAAGAGAATATTACTGTGTTAAACTGGTTTTTGGTTTTTTTTTGCAGTTAGATTTTTCTGTATTATTACCAAAAAAATTTAATTGAAGTTTGGGCAACACTTTGCTTCCTCTCTGCAGGACTAAACAATAAAATTGAGTTGGGGGAACTGGGAGGTGGGCTAACAAGTTTAATGGCTCTTAAAACCTATTTTGGCTCTTTTCTTGCAAAGATCATGTCTTTGTTATCATTTATCTGTATTTGTTCTTCTTTTCACATGATCATGTTGTAAAGTTTTAAAACTTCCATCACAGTTGATTTGCATTCATTAGATCAGAACAATTCTGAGGACATAGGACACCACCAGGCATCACTTGGAACCACTGAGCACCACCAGGCACCAGCGGGTAGCAGGCATCAAGCACCACTGGGCAGCAGACACCAGGTGCCGGTCACCACACATCCTACCGGGCACTGGGTATAACATGGCAGCAGCAGACACTAAACAACACCAGGCAGTGGACATCTGAAAACCCCAGGCATCCCTACAGAGTACCAGGCACAGGGGCCCAGCAGGCAACACCAGACACTGGGCACCACAGGCACCAAATTGATTCTGAGTGGGTTCTTACATCACAAATATGTTCCCCAAATTTCATGCTTCTAAATCTAGGGGTTGGGGCTGGGTGTTGATCAGTCAGTCTTCAATATTAAGTTTAGGGACCAAAACACATTGCACCCCTTTTCACCCCCTTAGGGGTTAAATTGAATTCTCATTCCGTGGAAGGATTACCCTCCCCGTATTTCATGCTTCTAGGCATTGATGAGTTGGTGATTATTTCAGAGGACAGCAACCAAAATGATTAATGGTGTGGAACACTTCTCGTACGATGAAAGCCTACATCATTTGGGGCTCTTCAGTCCAGGGGGACATGATTGAGATGTACAAAATTAAGCAAGAGATGCATGAAGCGGATAGAGAGATGCTCTTTTTTCACATAACACCAGAACTAGGGGACTTCCATTAAAATTGAATGTTGGGAGAGTTAGAACAGGTAAAAGAAAATGTGAAATTAGCCTGTGGAACTCCTTGCCACAGGATGTGGTGATGGCTTCTAGCCACAATGCCTTTAAGAAAAGATTGGGAAAATTCTGAGAGGAAGACCATACCAGGCTACAAGCCATGTTGGGGGTATGGGGTGTGTGTGTACATGTACTGAGAGACAGAGGCAACCTCCAAATGTCAGGTGCACATGTCTTGTGCTCCCTTAGGCATCTGGTGGGCCACTGTATGATACAGGAAGCTGGACTAGATGGACCTTTGGCCTGATCCAGTGGATGAGGCTCTTCTTATGTTTTGATGATGATGATTTCATTTTATCTAAAGATCCCATATTTCCAAAAGAATGGGTGTTCAAACATACCACAGAAATAATAATTGGAACATCTGTTGTCAAAGGGCTTGTTGTAGAAGGGCTTGTTGTAACAAAGGGCTTGTAGAAACCACCTCTTAGGAACAGGATCAGTTTAGTAAGAATTATGCTACAATAGGTGTAAGGTGGAACAGTCTATTTCTTTTTGTTCTTGAAGCCTAAATAAGATCAAACTAAAGCCTTGCAAGCAGATTCATACTCTTTCTTGCATACAGCTTGAGTGGCTGTCTGGAGCTGGTACCTGGTTTGATAGGTGGTGCATAGTGGTGCATCAACACTTTCACATTACTGATGATGGGCTTCATGCTGACTCAGTTCTTGTTTGCTGTTATCATAGTCCATTCGACATCATTTCAGGAGTAGAGGTTTTTTCCTAGCATTTGATGGTGACTTCTCTGACTGATTTCATGTCCCTCACTAGCTGGCTCTCACCCAAATCCATCTCTGGAAACACTTTCAGAGTCTTACACAGAGGACGGGTTTCTTGCATGTTTGCTTTCCAGTATGCAAACTGGTGGAGAGTATGACTGAGCCTAACCCTACAATCCAGAGTAACTACGGGAGCACGTAAGAGACATTATGTATACCCATAGTTACTGCACCACCTAGTGAAAACCTATGGGAAATTCATATTGCATTCCAGACGAAGTTGTTCTTACACCGGAGCAACAACTCCCCGTAGTTACTCTGGATTGTGCCCATAAGCTCTTAAAATCTGCAAGATTGTTACATTATCTATCTACAGCTTTTTATATCGCTTTTCAAATGAAAAGTTCACAAAGCAGTTTACAAAGAAAATGAAAAAAAATTAATAGCTAATTAATAGCTAATAGATCACTGACCCCAAAGGGCTCACAATATAAAATGCAAAGAAGAACACCAGCAAAAGCCACTAGAACAGACATTTTTGGGGTGTGTAGGGTAAGTTACTCTCCCTCTGCTAAATAAAAGAGGATACCCACTTGAAAGAGTGCCCCTTGCCCAGTTAGCATTACAGGCATTATTATTATTAAGAATATTTATATACCACTTTTCAACCAGAGTAGTTCACAAAAGCAGTTTACCTAGTAAATCCTTGTCCCCAAAAGGTCTCAGTCTTAAGACATCATTGACCGACACTGGAAATGATGCCATGTTGGGATGAAGAGGGACACCGTTGCTCTACCCCTGCTAAATGTGAGGGCAATTGAAGTGCCATTAGGGTTTGCATCATCAGGAGTGAGAGTTCATTGTGTCACCCACATAATGGATGTCCTCCCATATCAGAACATACAGTGGTGCCTCACATAAAGAACTTAATTCATTCCAGAGACATGCTCTTTAAGTGAAACACTCTTTAAGTGAAGTAGATTTTCCCATAGGAAACAATGGAAACTCAGACGATTGGTTCCACAACCCCGAAAATATTCATATAAAAATATTAACTGGATGTAAAAATGATGACAAAACACAGGAATTGAATTCAAAATATGCATTCAGCATGCATGATCCTATGAAGTCTACTTAGGCTGCAATCCTAAAGTCACTTTCCTGGAAGTAAGCCCCATTTAACTCAATGGGGTTAACTTCTGAGTAGACATAGTTAGGAGACGGCAATCAAAGACACTTTCTTGAGAGGCTTACCTGGGCTGCTGCTGGAGGTTCAAGGTGGTTGATGGGGGGACTGGAGGGCAGTTAGGGGCAGCTGCCCCTGGCACCTTTGGGCAACTGCCCCCAAATTGGGGGCAGTTAGAGGTAGCAGCACTGGCCGGCAACCCTTTTAAAGAGCCTCCATGTGGAGTGTCAGGGCTGCATAGCACAGGGGCCCATAGAACACTTGCTTGTTAAATGAAGCGGAACTTGTTATGTGAAGCAAGAGTTCTTGGAATTTTTTGCTTGTTATGTGAAACGCTTGTTAAGCAAGGCACTTGTTAAGCGAGGTACCACTGTACATAATAAATTACAATATCATACACACAGCATAAATGCAGTGGTATCACCAGGGTTGATACCCTGATTGTTTTAATATATAAGAGTATAGGTCACCCAATAAATCAGTAAGCAACAAAAACAAATGGCCAACTTGATGACAGACAGTAAGCATTCTAATAATAGCTCTGATGCAAGGAAAGGAGAGCTGACTCATACGAACACCTTATTGGCTCTTGGAATAATCAGTCTCACTGGTCAGTTTGGGGGTTTTGTAATCCACTATTTATTACATAAGGCATTTGTGTTTTCTTTTTCTTTTTTAACCACAAAGATCAATAGGATATGGATAATTCAACACAGATTATTTCTTTACATTCTGCATGAAATAAGCTTTCCAATGACATAAAACATGATGGCATACTTTTTAAATATAAATTTTCCAAAAGGTTTCCAGAATTTTGGTCACTAGTAGTGTCACACTTCCCACACTAGTGGTATCACCCAGCACAGTCACCCCTCCCATACTAGTGATGTCACTGGAGGACACCACTTTTTAAACTGCTCATTTAGCAGTACTCCCTTGCAGATCCACCAGTGCAGGAGGTATCACCAATTTAGGAAAAGGAGGAATTGTATGGTACCTTGAGCAGGGTTTGATGATGATAGTCGTCAAAATCACTCCACAAAATGATCTTTCACGGACCATTTTCCAGCCAAAATCATGTTTTACTTGCATTGCATGTCTTTGTGGTGGTTGTTTTAATAGTGAAAAAGCATTTGAAATACAGCAAAACTATGCAAGGCTTTATAACTTTTAGAGTTCCTTCTGTAGTTCCAATCTAGATTTGCACATCTCTACACTCCATTCAGTCTGAAAAAGGCCTCATCTGCCTCTCAGCTGAAGTGTTTCTTTATATTATATTCCTTAAAGTATACCTTGCATCTGTTTTGAAAATAATCAAGTAGTTAACACTTTTCCTCCCCTTTATGTTTTGCCACTTTTTCTTTGGTAGGAGTACCTTCTTCCAAGTTTTGTATGCTGGTGTGTAGTTGTGAGACCACCTGCAGTTTGATCAGGTTTCTGGCTCCTCTGTCATCATTGGAAGCTCTACCATACCAACAAAAGTGAAGAATCAGAGTCCCATGGATTTTCTATTAGGTTGCATTTTTGTATATAACGAAAATTGCAACTCAAATGTGAAGGCAATAGCGGGATATTTCAGCAACTGTCTCAAAAGAAGGATTGTGCTCTCAGTGTTAGAAGAATCAGCAGATGGGACAGTTGGATCACACCACCAATCTGGGTGGGGACAGGAAGCATAATAAGGGCTCTGTTCCCTTCTTTGGTCCATTTGTTCCATCTCCTATGCATATTTGGTCCAGGTGTGAGAATTGTTTTCAAACTAGCAATGGCCCCAATTGATCCTGCTTTCCAGAAACCAGAACTGAAAGTGCCACTTCTTTGCCATTTAACTACACTCACTTTCTCCCACCATTTCTCTTTTAATCTGGTTTGCCAACTTTTAAAATCTGATTTTGCTCCTGTGCCTTAAGCAGCAGCTTGGCAGCACATTGTTGCTAATGAGCGCCTGGTTCTGAGAACAGTTCCTAATGGGACATAGAACCTGTTGTTAATTTAGGTTATCGGGACACCTGTTGTTAATTTATTTGAATCCCACCACTGCACCTAGTCCAGCATCCTGTTTTCCAGAGTGGCTCATTAGTTAGCCTAATGAGAATCTCAGAAGCAATGGATGGGGGCAGATATCTCACTTCTGCTGAACCTGGAGCTTGCTCATGGCCGTTCTGTCTGGGAGCCAATTATTTATTTATTTACTAGCAGTATGGACCTGCCATTGTAGGAGTATAATTTCAAGAATATTTGTGGGCTCCAGGCATGGCTGGATACCAGCATGCTCTGGTGGGCACTGCTGGGCACCAAACACTGGCACTGGCACTTGGTGGTAAGCACCAGCTAGCAGGCACAGGGTGGTGGGCACCAGTGGGCACTGGTGCCCCACAGGGCATCAACAGGCACCAGGCATTGGAGGGTACCGGGGGCAGTAATGGGCCGCAGCAGGCACCACCAGGTAGTGGGCACCAGCAGGCACCAGTTGGCACCATGCACAGTTGGGCAGTGGCACCACTATGTAGTGGGCATCACCAGGCAGCAGGCACCAGGCATCCCTAACGGGCACCACTGGGCAGCTGCTGCCAGCACCAGTAGGCACCAGTGGGCAGTGGGTACCAGGAATCCCCACTGAGCACCAGGATCCTTACCAGGCACCACTGGACATTGTGTACCATCTGGCATCACTGTGCAGTGGGCAATGGGCACCATTAGACATCACCGGGCATTACTGAAGTGGGCAGTGGGAACCACCGAGCAGTGGGCACCACTGTGCAGTGGGCAACAGCAGCCAATGGTCACCAGCAGTACTGGGGATCCCTAATGGGCACCATCAGCACAACCCAGCAGTGGGCACCTGTGGGCAGCAAGAACAACCAGGCACTCCTACTGAGCATTGGGCACCACCGAGCATCACTGTGAGGTAGGCATGCCTGGGCACAAGTGGGCAGCAGCAGGTACCATCTGACATACCTTCTGAGCACTGGGCATCCCTACTAGGCAACAGGCATTGAGTATTGTTGGGCACCTAGCACCACTGGGCAACACGAGCAGCAGGTATCACAGGGCACTGGCACCACTGGGCTCCAAATCAGAATCATAGAATCCTAGAGTTGGACGGGACCCAGTCGGTCATCTAGTCCAATCCCCTGCCTGTAGGGGATCTCCCCAAATTTCATGCTTCTAAGTCCAGGGGTTGTCGCTTGGTGTTGATCAGTCAGCAATTCTTCAATGTAAAGTTTAAAGACAAAACCTGTTGCATCCTTTTCCACCCCCTTCTGGTTTGAATTTCCAAAAATTGATTCTTAGTGGGTGCCTCCATCAAGGAAGGAACACCCTCCCTAAATTTCACACTTGTAGGTCCAGCAGTTTCGGCTGGGTGTTGATGTGTCAGTAAATCAGTGAGTGAGTCAGTGACTCTTCAGTTTTATATATACAGGAGGTGTGATTATTTTTCCTCACAAAGGGGTTCTTAAACAGAGCAGGAAAAATAACCTCACCTTTTGCAGTTCCCTAAGTATAGATTATTAAATTTAAAGCTATTACAATATAATTTATTAATTACAAGAAGGCTATATATGGAAAAGGAGGACTGGAAAGTTTTTTTCCCCCAGGACACAGGGTTGTCCAGGGTGGTCCACCTGTCTGGGGAAGGATGCTCTGGGGCACTGCCTTCATCCCAAGGAGATGCTGTCCAATCAGCAGAGCCCTTGAGCTCAGCCAATCAGAGGGCTCGGAGGTGATGTCATGGTGAGAGCTTGGCAGCCAGGCTGCTGGTAAGTGCATCTTTTTCAGCATCTCTCTTTGGAAGGCTGGGGAGCAGCTACACCAGTGCTGGGCTGTGCAAGGGGTGAGTAATGGGGACTCTGAGTAAATGCATGGAAATTGGAGGAAAGACAGCTTTGCACTGCCTATCTTTGAAGTTGTTTCCAGGAAAAAGCAGATTAAGCATGCCATCCTACCCACACTTACCTGGGAGTAAGTCCCCTTGAGTATAATGGGAGTTAGTTCTGAGTAGACATGCAAAGAATTAGGCTTTAATTGCTGGACCCTTAAAAGAGGGCAGGGTCCTGGCACACCCAGGGTGACCATCTGTTCTCTTTTTCCAGGACAGGTCCTCTTTTTAGCATTGTGTCCTGGAAGAAATATCTTAATTGTGCTCCTTTTCTTTGTGATCAGACACACATAGGATGCAATCCTAAGTATGTCTACTCAGAAGAAAGTCCCATTGTGTTCTATGGGACTTACTCCCAAGAAAGTGCATTTCTGTAATTCAGAAGTTCTAGGTAATAAATTATATGAAATAGTTTTAAAGCATTGCTATTTTTCTACATATTATAATAATATAGGCTGTCATCCTAAAGACACTTTCCTGGGAGTAAAACCCATTGAACACAGTGGGGCTTACTTTTGAGTAGACATGGTTAGTATTGTGCTCATAATACCACATGAAAGTAGTATATAAGAGTCTTTTAGTTTTGGTCATGTTCCTACATATTTTCTTGGATGTCCTACATTGTGGGGGGGGGGGGGGGCTTGTCCTCTTTTGTGGTTATGACGTATGGTCTCTTTGGGCCCATCCCCTCTCCAAGGATTTTGGAAAAAGAGGTATTCTCTGCACCCTCCAATCTGTCCACCCTCCCTGCAAACATAGATTTTTTATTGAAATATCTGTATGTCTCTTTATCAACCTGCTCCCTCCTAACCTTTGATGAAGCATATCACTCTTCATCTATCAGTTGTTCTGATAATGTCTCTTTTTCTTTCACTTACTTTTTTTTTACACTATGCACAGGCAGTGGGCAACTGCTAACCCTTACTCCACCCACCTGGTACTCTTCCTCCACTTCTTTCTTCTTACCATGTGCATGGCTGCAATTCTTAATTTTTACACAAGAAATGCTTTTCTATATATCATCTGTCGCACAGTTAATGCAATATTGTCCAGAGATGCTGTCTTGTTTTTCCACAATGGAATATTCAATCTTGTGGAATTATCCCATTGTGGAATATCCCTTGTGGAAATGAGAATCAACCTTATGGTACTTGGTGGGAATGCTTTAAAGGGGCATTAACTTAGGCAGCAGGCTAGCTTTAAAAAAGAAGATAAGCCCAGGTAACTCAAATGTGGTCAGTAGGGAATGCAGGCACTTCTTTTTTTTTCTTTTCCCTCCATTTCTTCCTGCGGTTCTTCCCATCCCATCAAAATCTGAAATTAACTGATGTGGTGTGAGCAGGGCTGTGTGGATGCAAAGATTTAGGGGGGAAACACACAAAAAGTGCCATTGGTTGCTTAACATTGCAATCCTAAACATGTCTACACAGAAGTAAGTCCTATTGTATTCAATGGGACCGACTCCCAGGAAAGTGTGTTTAGATTTGCAGCCTAAGGTTGCAATCCTAAGCAAATCTATTCAAAAGTAAGCCCTTTTGTATGTAATGGGTCTTACTTCCAGGAAAGTGTCTTTAGGATTGCAACCTTTGAGTAAGGCTATCTCTATCTGCCTTACCCCAAAGTACTCCCAGTGGCAGCAGCCACCCCAAAGTCTATTGTAGGGGGTGGGTGGGTGAGACTGTATATTAGTGGTAGAGCATCTGACTTGCATGCAGGAAGCCCCAGCTTCAATACCTGACATGAACTCATCCAGGCAAGGCTGAGAAAGACCCCTGACCCAAAACCCTTGAGAGCTGTAACTAGCCATTGTAAATTTCAAGATGGGCAATGGTCTGATTCGGTATCAAACAGTTTCTTTCATTCAGACAGGTCTCTTGAGAGCACCATCCTAACTGTGTCTGCTCAAAAGTAAGCCCCATTGTGTTCATTGGGTCTTATTCCCAGAAACGTGTCTTCAGGATTGCAGCCTAGGAGCACAATCCTAACCATGTCTACTCAGATGTAAGCCCCATTGTGTCCAATGGGACTTACTCCCAGGAAAGTGTCTTTAGGATTGCAGCCTAAATCTCTCGGGTTCTCACTTTACCTCTCACTTTTAGAGGCTATGAATTGCACCTCGCATTTAGCCATATGTGTTTTTCTCCTTTTTCTTTTAATACACAAAACAGCCCTAATTAGGAAAGAGGATGTGGCAGAGACATCAAGGCTTAATAATCCAGGACTTCATCTCCAAAGGAGATCTTTTAAATATTCTCATGAGATGCAGTAATCATGAAGCACAGTTCCCATGAGCACGTGCAGAGCATCCATCTTTCAGCTCTAGAGCATAAATGACATTTATGCATATGCTGAGGATTTGCACAGACATGTTATTTCATCTGATGTATGCTGGGTGGGAAGCTGGGCTTGGTTGTGGATTTCCTAACCTGTTACATGCAATAATACATGCATGTAGGTGTCATACAACACCTTCAAGACTAACAGGTATACTGTGGCTTAAGGCTGCAATCCTATCCACAGTTTCCTGGGAGTAAGCTTTATTGACTAAAATGGGACTTACTTCTGAGTAGACATGCATAGAATTGGGCTCAAAGGGAAATACGAACAGCAGTTGAAGAACATGTTCTCCCAGGTGTTCAGAGACACTGGCATCTTCCCCCAACTGCGGACAAGTTATAGGAGACCTCATGGTCGGTGAGCCATCTTCTTCTTTACGTCACCAAATCATGACTTTTGTTACCAGTGGAGGTTCCATCTCATGAGCAGCGGAGATCACCCTCTTTCCCTCTCCCACTCAATAAATCCCAGATATTCAAATTGCAAAGCTTCTCAAAGGCAGCTGGAAAATCAAGTTGTGATTATCGAAAATGCTCAGTGAGGAAGGGGTCATGAAATGATGGATGAAGACTAAAGATGCCTCACTGGAGGGTGGGAGTGGAGCCAGCTATTTTTCAGCCAACCTATTTTATGTGCTCTCAATGCAGAGTATCTTGACTGTTGGAAGGGGGGAAGAAAAGAATGATGCCTGAAAAGGTGTGATGAGAAGCCCCTCCACTTCCACCACATTTATGCCAAATGTGGAAAGGATAGTGTGGGAGTGTAGTTAAGAGGATAAAAAAATACTGTTAAAAATGGAATTGCTTTGTCTGCTAGTTTTATTTTAGCTGTAAGACACACAGAGAGTACTGTTGATTGTGTGCTGCTTAGGTTCAGGAAAGCAATATAGTGTACAGGCAAATAAATATATGCACACATATGTGCACATAAATACTGTACATCATCCATATGCATAGATTAATGTGTGGATGATATCCGGAGCTTCCCTTTTGTGATTCCACATTCACCCCCTCCCTGTTTTCAGCTCAAATGAGCTCATCTTCTATTATACAGGGCTGTGGTTTTCTCCTCCCATCCCTATTTATTGAGCACCAGAGCATCCCTGGCTCACAGCTGCCTCAGATGTTTGTCTCTTACCACCCCTCACACCCCAGGCATGTCTTGTGAAGAATCAGTGCACGCTTGAATCAGTATATGTGATGAATCAGTGCTTTTTATTCACAACTTCTGGGTAGCACTGGACATAGGTTTCAGCGATGAGTGGGAAATGTGGGAAGATCTTTTCAGGAGTGCCAAGGCTATGTTCCAAGAGCTGTCGGCAAAACCTTCGGACTAGGATTGCCATAATTCTCTTCCACAAAATTAAGACAGGAACCTCAGTCACACTTGCCAGTTGGTGAACACAATCCCCCCAAATCGGCACTGTCCCCGGTTTTTGGGACATGTGGCAACTCTACTTAGGACGTGCAGTCATCTCAAATGAAAGTTCTTATCTGTAACTATTGAAGAAACCATTTGACCACAGCACATGTGCACCCTGAGCACATTCAGAATGGGAGGGGCTGGAACTCTGACACCATCTTAGAAATGGCGCTTAATAGCTAGGGTTGCCATAATTCTCTTTCACGAAACCAGAACAGGACCTCGTGTCATACTTGCCAGTATGTGAATGCAGACCCTGAAATCAGGGTCAGTCCTGGTTTCACGGGACATAGAGCAACGCTAGTAATAGAAGGATCTATTCTCTGAGGGTAGGATTAACCTCATCTAAGGTTCTGAGGCATAGCTCCAGAAGCTTCTTTTCAATGCCAAAGTGCAGCCTTTGACTATGTCTAGAGTCCACCATCTTCTGAGGCTGAGACTGTCCCACTGACAGACTGATCGTAGTGTCAACAAGTTCTTCCTAACATTAATCAACCTCCCTTGTTGCAATTTAAGCTCACTTGTCTTAGTCCTGCCTTACAGATCAACCTGGCCAACCCTTTCAACCTGTTGTCATAGGACAAAAATCTCCTGCCCAGACCACATGTCAGCATCCTTTGTTTGCAAAAGGAGTGGTCCTGGCATTCTTTGTTTGGAAGCAAAAGGAGTGGTCCTGGCATTCTCTGTCTATCCCCAGATGCAGTGACTTTTTGTGCATTGATAATGTACCAACCACTTTTCACATGTGCTACAAAGAATGCTTTTATGCACGGAATGAATTTTGCTTATGCAGTACAAAACCTACAACTTGATATCAAACATGTGTTGTGGACGGTCATCCTAGAATTTTTTTGCTCATGTTAAAAGCAGCAAATGCAAAATCCAAGCAGGTAGCCCAACTGTATATCATGCAGTAGAACATATTTTTTACTTACCTTTCCAATGGCTATGAGCACAATCCTAACTCCTGCAGGTTAACTTCTAGCTGTGTCAGACTCTAGGGTGCAGTGCTCATCCCCATTTCTAAGGCTTAAGAGCCAACGTTGTCCAAGACACTTCTGTGGTCATGTGACTGGCATGACTATACTCCGAGGTGCATGGAACGCTGTTACCTTTCCCACCATGGTGGTACCTATTTATCCACTTCCATTTACATGCTTTCAAACTGCTAGGTTGGCAGGAGCTGGGCTAAGGACAGGAGCTCACCCCATCTTGTGGGACTCGGGTCTCGAACCCTGGCCTGCTGGTTAACAGGTTTTCACCACTTGTGCCACCACAGCATGTGTGCTCAAAAGTAAGCCCCATTGTGTTCAATGGGTCTTACGCCCAGGAAAGTGTTCAGGATTGCAGCCTACCTTACCATCAGTAGATTGCTTCAAATCCACACCAGATTATTTGGTGGCATTAGCCCAAGGAGTGTCAGATGACAGATCAGGGACCAGGAAAGGGGGTAATAGCTGCTGTTCTCTGCTAACACCATGATCCACCCCCTTCCACCTCCAAACCCCAATTTCTCCATCATGTACGACATGCCCCTCCCCAGTCACATCTTACCTGCTCCAGTGCAGCTGGGTGGGCTGTTGGCAGATGCACTGAACCTCTAGCATTTTGTGCCACTCTCTTCTGAGCACCTGATGGTAACACACTTTTTGTGCCACCATAACTGGACATGCAGCATTAGATGTGAGATCTGATGCTGTAGTCCAGGGGTCTTCAAACTCTGGCCTGGGGCCAGATGTGGCCCTCAGTAAACCTCAGTATGGCACCTGGCAAGACCCCTCTATTCGGCCCTTGGGCAAGTCTTGTAATCCACTGCAATACATTTTTATATGTTAATTTATGTAAATGTATTCAAATTTGAAATGTAAATTAATTTTCTGGCCCCGACACAGTGTCAGAGACATGATGTGGTCCTCATGCCAAAAACTTTGGAGGCCCCTCCTGTAGACCTAGGATAAGACTGGGCTGTGTCACTTGGGAACATGGATTGAAAAATAATTCTTTGTCCCTAATATTATCAACTGGGACTTTTTGTGCAGCTGAAGCCTATTGGGTCTTATGTAACTGATGAGTGTGAAGATCCTGAAAGTTTGACAGAAGTGGTGTCAGATGGGAAAGTATTGATTCTCTCCAGTACCTTTAGCGGAGCACCTGCAGCTATCTATGGATTTTTCCTGCTGTGATGTGGGCTTGGAGATCACGTACTCCAGATTACCTTCTTATCCCCAGCTGCTGTCTAGCCCAACCCCTGTCTTGATGGATTATCTCCCATCAAACTCAGGGCAGGGAGAATGTGGTATAGTGGATGGAGTGCTGCGTTTGGACTTTTAAATAAGCATTTCTTTTCCTCTACATAAATCTTATTAGAAAAATTCTTATCAGAAAGATTATCAGAAATTAACCCCAGAAAATGTTTGTTTGCTCTACAAAAATAATGAATTTCTTTGGTTGGGGCAAAGAAAATGCACCCAGGACCACATGTGCACAAAAGTACACATAAAATCCCATGTGGATTGTTTACATACATGGGATACACATGGCCATCCCCCTCCTGTAGCTCCCTCTAGATATGCTACCATCTGGGGGAAAGGAGAATGGTGGGCTGGAGTCTCTGATGACCTCCAGCTCATCACCATGTCCCCTCCACACATCCTTTTCTAGTCCAGGTAGTGGGAGGAGCACATCCCCAGGTGAGGTATGATGGAATTTGGTGTGCTGCCTCAGGAACCAATCCTTGAACTGATTCTGAATCTACTACATCACTGTATTGAAAGATTCTGGACCATTAAACATCTACCACCCAAACTTACCTGAGAAGGGAATCCCAAAATTGTGCTGCCCATGAGAAAGGCCCTATTGTTGCCCCATAATTCAGCTATCTGTTAATAGCAGACCAAAGAGCAGGATCCATCTGGATAACCCAAGAGACCTGGCAGGTTCATAAAGGAGGAGGAAATTTGATCACCAGATTGACCAAAGGCACAATCCTAACCAATTTAGGCCAGCCTAACTCACATGGCATACCTTTCCATGGTGGTGTGGGGAGGTCAGCATGTGCCTGTGCAGTGGCCTAACCTCCCCCCAAGTGGGGGCATAAGTACTTTAGGACTCTTTAGTGACACCCCCAGTTCAGCACAGGACATATGCTGGGGCTTATGCCGACCTAAGTGGAGATTAGTATTGCAGCTTTACTCTTTAAAGCTAACACCAGCACTTTCAGTTGACCCTGGAATTGTGCTGATAACTGCTGGAAGAACATAAGTGCCCAATCCTTACTTCTACTCAGAAGTAAGTCCTTTTATAGTCCATGGGGCTTACTCCCAGGTAAGTTAGGATAGGATAGCAGCCTAAGTGTAGCAGGTTCTGTCTTCCCTGCTCCCACCAGAATTGGCTGTGGATGCACTTTTCCCCATTTCAAGGAGGCCGGATGTGTGCAGAGCTGATCTGTTATGTTTATGGGAAGGAGGATGGACTGGGATGCCATGATCCCAGATGAGCCCGACCACAGCTCTCCTTGTCGCACCTCTCCAGCCCCACTGCATAACTATTTGTTTGAACATTTTGATCTGTGCCTATCCCAGATAAAGGACCGATGCTCAAAGAACCCCACAGAGTTGAAGGCATTTAATTAAATCCCTTCTCATCCAAGCAGCTGCTGCTGCTAGTCCCTGGTGCAGAATATTTCCCATTGTTTAGACTGTTTTCCCTGCCCTACTGTGATTGTTTTGTTAACACTGGGAATGTCCCCGATGTTAACGTGGTACTGGTCAGTTCCAAGGGCCAGTTCAGCCATGTGGCCAGAAGCCAGTATCGCTTTGGTGCAGCTCATTGCACTCAGTGATCCTGAATTTGAAAGATGCACCTAAATCTTTCCTGTTTGCGGTTAGCCACTTTTGTAGGGATTTTGCTAGGGACAATGACACAGGGAGCAAGATATGCTCCTTTTGAGTTTTACCTTGATCCATGTCAGGCTTCTGTTCTGCTGCTGCTTTTGAAAGAAAAAGACCTCAAGAGTTCTCATCATGGAACTTGCATCATGTCTAGTTTCGCCTTCCAGGGAGTTGTCTAATATGTAGGGTTACCATATGTCCTAAAAACAGGGACAATCCTGATTATGGGGTTTGTGTCCACGTACTGGTAAATGGGACAGAGGAACCTATCCTGATTTTGAGGAAGAGAATTATAGCAGCTCTACTCATATGTTACGTTAGTAGCACAGAGTTGTCTGACTGGTGACTCTATTTTCTCACTTTTCTCCAAAAGGCCAGACTAATCAAATTTACCTGCATTCTCTTTATTTTGTATCTACAGTTTTCAAGGAGAATCTTCTTTGCTGAACACGATCTTCTTTCACTCAACACACCCATCTTCTCTGCTCGTAGGAGGCCCCAAACATCACAAAGCATGACCCTGGCGGGTATGGACACAATGCTATCTTTCTTGCTTTATAAATAATCCATAGTAATGCTATTGGCTACTAAAAGTCAAGAAGAGAGCACAACTGGCTTAGGGGTATACTCCAAGACTTCTGGTTCAATTGTCCAAACTAGGAACATATGTAAATGTGGAAAACAGTTTCTTATGTTTGTGGTATCTATTGCTGAGAATAGGAATAAAGGCTTGGAAGGGAATAAAGGCTAGGAAGACTAGTGCTTTTCCTAAGGGATCTTCCCATCCAGTAAATGTCAGCTGTGTTAGGTAGAAGCAGGGAGCTGTTTTGGACAGCACAAGTTCTCAAGGTTCACCATGTCCAGTCCTCTTCACCCCACAGTTCATGTGCCGTTCCAGTGTTGTAACATCCAAAAACAAATGTCAGACTGGAGACTTCTTCTCAAGAAGGTCAGGAGTCTGTTTCTTGTTGGAAGTTTTTAACTTGGAATTTTTATTCCTACAGCTTACAAAGAAAAAATGAAGGAGCTCCCTCTAGTGTCCCTCTTCTGCTCCTGCTTCCTCTCTGATCCTTTAAACAAACCATCTTATAAATATGAAGGTAGGTGCACCAACCATCTCATTAGCTCCCAGACATTTGTGGGTTTGGGGTGGTTGCCACTGCTGGTGATTCAGTCCTACTTATTCATCTCCTTCTGTCTAGGAGTGTTTTCAGAAATGATGGATAACGCCATGTTTAAAATTCCATCATCTCCCAAGGGCTGTAGATGGACTACAGCGCAGTATATCATATGGAATAATATATTTTGTCTAGCTGACATGCATTATGCATGATTATACTCCAGGCAACACCATGTAGACTCATGTGCATCATGCAGACACCACAGGAGATACTACATCATAATTCAGGCTGACAATATTCTATGGTCAAAACAGAAGCTGATGATTAATGCTGAACATTCACTTCATCCCTGGCCTTCAATTGATTTAAGAATGAAGACCAAGAGCACAGTCCTAACCATGTCTACTCAAAAGTAAGCCTCACTGTGTTCAATGGGTCTTACTCTCAGGAAAGTGTCTTAAGGATTGCAGCCCAATTCTCACATTAATAAAAGAAGAGGAAAGCTCAAGATGCAGATAATGCATTATCTTAATATACATATAATCACTCTTTATCAGAGGTGACTCTTATTAGGAACTGGGCATAGTGACCCATGTTTAGTGATAGCAAGACTAGATTACTGTAACGTGCTCTACATGGGCCACCCTTGAAGACTGTCCAGAAACTGCAGCTAGTCAAAAATTCAGCTGCTCTTGTGGTTGCAGATGCTTGTTGGTTCAGCTCAGCCAGGCTGCTACAGTGGCTAGAGTGGCTACCAATATATTTCTGGGCACAATTCAAGGGGCTGCTTTTGACCTTAAGGCCCCTTTATAGGGGTCTTGTATTTGAGGAACAACCTTCTTCCATATAATCTGACCCATCTATTTAGGTCACCTGAGAGGTATTGTTTGGCTGGGCCACCATTGATAGAGGTGAAGGAGATGGTTGTGAGGAATAGGACCTTCTCAGTGATGGTATTTCGACTATGGAATTCCCCTCCCCCTGTAATTATCTTCTTCCTCCTTGGATCTTCTGGCTGGTCCATTTTTGTGTAGAATGGTTGTGTTGTAACTGAGCTTTTGGACATATGATCAGTGATCTAACTGGTGCTGGCTTTTCATGCGTTAATGCATCCCTTGCCTTTCCCATGCCAATCGAAATGCCCAAAGCAGTTTATAAAGCTTTAGTTCCAAAGCTTAGTTATTTCCTATGCTTAGTCCCAAAGCTGAATTATTTCTGCCTACCACTGCTTAAATTGCTTTCTGATAAATTGCTTAAATGTCTGATATAATGACATTCCATCCAAGTCTTCCCCCTTCTCTCTCCCTCTCTGCCAGTAGACACTGTAGACCTTACATGGTGCATCATTTCTGACATGGAGGTGATTGAGCTCAACAAACGGACCTCAGGTCAGTCCTTTGAGGTGATCCTCAAGCCACCCTCCTTCGATGGAATCCCTGAATTCAATGCCTCCCTACCCCGACGACGTGACCCCTCACTAGAGGAGATCCAGAAGAAGCTTGAAGCTGCAGAGGAGCGACGCAAGGTGAGGACCAAATCAGCTCCATGTTGCACTTTAATGTAGCGGAAATTTCAAAAATACATTTTGGTCACATTCGTAGATTGGTATGGTCTATGCTGCCCCCCTCCTTTTCATTTCAAGAAAAAAGATGCATGGCTTTGGTGTCATGATAGGTCTCTTTTGCACTCCCAGCATTTTAATTTGCACACGCTGTTAACACATGAATCAAGGGATCATGGCTATTGGACATGGAATCTTTTTTAACAATTTGAAATGCAGGCTGGACATCACAGATATTCCTAAACACAGTTTGCAACCAAGATCATGAGAGCCCTGAGCTGTGTTGAGTTATTTCTGAAAGGACAGACTGGCTGATAACTGGGCTCCATTATACATATGGGTAAACAACAGTGCCTAATATAGAAACTGCTGTACCCTGAGGATATAATTCTGCATACTCTTACTAAGTATATTCTCTGAATAGAACTGGGCTGTGCATCACTCTCATTTAGATAATAGAATTTGGGGTTGGAAGCTATCTTAGAGGTAACCCCTAACCCAAGTCTAACCCCTTACTCAATGCAGGCAAGAATAGTAAAATTTATTATCATTTTCATGTATTTTAAGAGGAATAATCAATAGCACCCTCACTGGCATCATTCAGTCACGAAAGACTATGGTATTGTGCTCTGAAATAGAAGGTGTGGTTAAGACACTGTTAACCAGCAGGCCAGGGTTCGAGACCCAGGTCCCCACAAGATGAGGATTTCCTGCTATAGGCAGGGGGGTTGGATGATCCAAGATGATCCACTGGGTCCCTTCCTACTCTATGATTCTAAAATCTATGATCATGTCCTAAAACAGCATCTATTATGGCTAAAAAGGCCAATTCGAGAGTGTCAGTCTCTTCTACACTGAGGACAGATAAAGTCTGTCCCCTGCCCAGCCCCCAGTTTTCATTGATTCCGGGACTGAATCAATGCTTTCTGAATCTACTGTATAGTGTGACAACAACTCAACCAAGTCACAACTTTGCTATCAGTGTGAGTTAATTTTTTATGCCATTGTGTCTTATAGACTTTAAGTGAGGCATTCAATATCAGTTTATCAGGAGGCATCTGTGAGAGGAGCAGGCTATGGGCTGGCTGATATGGCAAGATCAGTGGTTTCTTAAAAGCCATTACTTCTTTTGGGGAGGTTGGACGAAACTGGGTACCACCATCTTGGAATTCATTCTCTCTCTCTCTCTCTCTCTCACTCACACACACACACACACACACACACACACAAACAATTATTGGAGGATCTCAACTGAGCTTGAGAACAGAATTCATTCATCTCCCACATCCTGCCACGGTGGTTGGTTATTGTCCATTCATGTTTGTCTGCCAAGATTGGGTAGGGACAACAATGAATGAGAGAGCCTCTTAATGGATGATCAATTATTTACATCCCGGCAAACCACACAGACCTGCACATTATAGGAACTTCCTTAGATCAATACAGGGGTCCTTCTTAATTCAGAAAGGCTTGCTAAGAGTACTGAGTTTGTTCCTGCTTGAAACTGGCCCACCACCATCTTTTTCCAAGGTTCTTTTCTTCCTGCCCTCCTCCCACACGCTGCTGGAGAGCCAACTTCATAAGTTGTAATTTGTGGCATACAATATGGCAAGAGAAGTCAATCATAAGCAAACCATGTTAAATTTCATTGTGCTGGTGCTATTGATTAACACACACTGATTGCAAAGTTGTGACTTGGTTGAGTTGCTGTCACACTATACAGTAGATGGGAGGTGTAACAAATCCAAGATGGTAGCTGTGCAATGCAGGGCTTTAATTAATTTGGATTTTCAGTGTGTTAAGATGATAATAACTGTCCTAGGACATAGTTCACTTAGTCCCCTTCATATCTGATAACCAGTTTTTCTCCCCATCTTGCTTTTTGGGTTCAGTACCAGGAAGCAGAGCTCCTGAAGCACCTGGCAGGAAAACGGGAGCATGAAAGGGAGGTCATCCAGAAAGCCATAGAGGAAAACAATAATTTCATCAAGATGGCCAAGGAGAGGCTGTTGCAGAAAATGGAGTCCAACAAGGAGAACAGGGAAGCACATTTAGCTGCCATGTTGGAACGTCTGCAAGAGAAGGTGAGTGGTCAACTATGATAAAGAGAGGGTTGGGGGAATAAAGACCAAACTAAATCAAAGTCATAGAAGAGCCTAAATTGGGTGGAGGAGGAGAAGACAAAATTCAATGCTCAAGGACAATTTTGTGTCCTCACATGAATTATAATAGTATCTTATACATAAGAACATAAGAAGAGCCTCCACTGGATCAGGTTAAAGGCTCATCTAGTCTGGCTTTCTGTACCACACAGCAGCCCACAAGATGCTTCAGGGAGCACATAAAAACATATAAACCCTCATAAACCAATGGCTCTCAAATATTTCAGCCCAAGACCACCTTTGAGAATGACAGTCTGTCCAGGACCTCCTAGAAGTGGTCATCAACCTGAAAATTATGTTATGGCAGGAAGTGATATCACTATCACTGCACTGTGCTCCTCTGTGTCTACTCAGAAGTAAGTCTCATTATGTTCAGTGAGACACCCAGGAAAATACAGATTGCTGCCTGAGAGCCTGATTCCAAGATGGTGGCAACCAGTGCTAGATTTCAAGATGGTGGTTCTCAGCTTTTTGTGACCTTCCCTCTCAGGGTATCCCGATCCCCACTTTGAGAACTATGCCTATAAACCAATCATGACCAGGATTTAGTGGTGAGATTTGGAATCAAGAGAGTGAAAGTGGTTTAAATGTGGATTGTGGTCATACACTTAGGAAGTGGACATGCCCTTTTCTTTTCACAGGACAAACATGCTGAGGAGGTCAGGAAGAACAAGGAGCTAAAGGAAGAGGCCTCGAGGTAAAGAGGCCCCTGGAATGTGACAATTTGGACTGACAGCTCCAGAGAAAGGTGGCGGCAGGCAGCAGTCAGGGCGGCAGCTGCCTCAGCACAAAGTGTTGACTGATGAATTGGGATCGTCCTCTGCTTTTGTTGTTTGTGACTGTAAAGAATTGATTGGTGAAGCCATCTCGTGTGTTTCAGGGAGGGAGGGGGAGATAAGGGGAGAGGAAGCTGGGAGGAAGCAGTGTGCTCCATGGGGGAGGGAAGGGGATGGGGTGGATGGACCCACCCCAAGGCGGGCCAGGTTTCTGTCGTTTTTTCCACATGGGTTCTGTCCACAGAGTGACCCAAGCTAACTGAGGGGTGGTTGGAATGGCAGGCAAAGTGGGGAAGGTGTCAAGGCAGGCTGGGGGGTGGGGTGGGGGGTGGGCAAAGAAAAAGGAATTTAAACGAAATCCGGTGACAGGCCAGGAGAGAGTGGAGGAAGGAGTGTCACCTCTGGGGTGTGTGTCGTCTTGTGCATTTCATTGTTAATGTTGGTCACCAGTGTCAAGAGCGTCCTTCTTTCTGTGCCTGTTTCATAACACTTCATCTCGTCTCTAACTCCCAAGAGTTGCAAGCCTGGCTTTGCTTACCTGAGGGTGGTTGTGGTGTTAATTTCAAAGCCACAAACCTCTGCTTCAGAAACAGTAATAAATAGCTTTTGCCAGAGAGATTCAATATTGGCAAATAAGAACAGAGTTTCCCTTGATCTGCAGGTTAACGTTTCACTGTAAACCTTTGAGAGGTGCCATATAATATGATGCTCCTTGAATGATGATGCCCAAGTGGTTTGGGCAGGTCATCATTTGAGGAGAGACGGTGTCACTTTGCGGTGAAATGAGAACTCAGAAATAAATAAAAACACATGGAAAACACTGTCAGTGCACATGATGAAAGTATGGAGGGAAAATGCTCTGAAGCAGGTTCTAATAATTTGCATTTATTTGCCTAAATTCATACTGATTCTTTCCTGACTAGAATCCCACAACCCTTGCCATGTTTCCTGTTATGAACTATGCAGCACATGAGCTAGGTTATGTTCCATTGTGTGCCAAAGGTTTACTGTCCAGTCAGTGTGCATTAGAATGGCATTGGATTTGGCAAATTAATATTTCATAGAAGCCATATTAAAATTACTCAGATTGACCCTATGTCTTGATGATATTACAGACATACATATGCCTGCAACATCCTATTGCCTGGTTTATGGTTGTGCATGGCCTGAAAATGGCACCCGCATGTAAATGGATCCTGGTGACCGTTGGCTTGTGCGGTGCAACTGAGCAGGAATGGCAACATGTTTTGGGTTTGCTCCCCCTCAGTCTTGGTTAGGAAAAGAGTGTCCCAGAATAAGTTGCTATTTCCTAATCACCAACTGATGAACAAGTGCTCTTTGGAAGTAGCATGACGAGAAGAATTATAAAATAGACACTAAGGGCGCAATCCAGAGTAACTACGGGAGCACGTAAGAGACATTACGTGTACACGTAGTTACTGCACAATATAGTGAAAACCTATGGGAAATTCATATTGCAATCCAGAGCAAATTGTTCTTACACCGGAGCAAGGACTCCCCGTAGTTACTCTGGATTGCGCCCTAAAACTTCTACAGCTGTAGGAATATGTGTGCTTTTGGGATTTCACAAAATGCTTCATATGTCAGAATCCAGGCCACTCCACACACTGCAAGAGGCAAATGTGTTTCACACAGCACCATGTGGCAGGGAACTCAGACTTATGCTGTGTGTGGGGAAGCCCAGTGTGCAACTTACTGTTAATGTTTTAATGTGCTGGCCTTGTAGACATGCAGAAAACACACTGTGTGATGGCAGAAGGTTAAAGGCAGAATCTTGGAGTCAAGAAACTTAAGAAAACAGTTGTGAGGAAAAACAAGCAAAACAGAAAGAAGATGAAATATATGTCGGTGTGTGTTGGGGTAGGGAGATTGAATATTGTTGGCTACTTGCCCTCGGTCTACTGTACATCAGGGGCATTGGGGCATTGTTCAGCTCCTCCATTAAGGGAGTTTCCAGCTTCCGGTTCTCAGGTTCTGTTCTGTGCCATATTGATTGCCAGTCCCAACGGGCCCTTTTGGCTTCTTAGCATTTTGATGAGGCATCGAGTCCATTGATTCAGTAAGGAGGACAGAATGAAAATAATGCCTTGGAGATTGTTATGTTGAGGGCCATTCATCGCAAAGCAGCGTCTGTCATGAACATGCTGAATGAGAGCAGCAAACAAGGGGGAGAAGGGAAGGCAAGGAACCTTTGTTGCTGTCCTGCTTAGAGCAAGAAGCTGTCCTCTCTTTTTTGTACACAATGGATGTAAATAAAAATGCTGGCATTCTTTCTTCTTTGTGACAGTTGAGGTATTGAGTATATTTCATGGTAATTCCCAGTATGTGTATGTGTGTGTGTGTGTGAGAGAGAGAGGCTCCTCAGCTAAAGTAAAACCTTGATTTTTAAATTGTGTGTGTAAATTAATCGCAAACAATAAGAGTGAAACAAAGAGTCTATGGTGCCACCTCAAAAATTAAATAATATATATTTTTAGCATTTTTGCTGAACATTTTGATAAAACATGGTCTGCTTCATCAAACGCAAAAGAATTTTGCTTCCTTCATCTGATGCAGTTGATGTGATCCAGAGAAGCTTCTGCTTAAATGGCTTGTCTTTAAGATGCTATAAGATGCTTTTTTTGGCAGCAAAAGCTAACACAGCTGTACTTCTGAAATATTTGGACATTTTCACACAAAAGTCTTTTGGTCTGTGTTATTCCTTGCTTTCAGACAGACAAAACCCTGCAGATGCCTTGCATTCAGAAGCATTGAAAAAACAGCCATCCTCTGTGAGATCAAATGGAACCAATTGAAGAATATGTGATCCAGTTCATATTCTTTTATGATCTACCAAATTATTGTTCTTCGTATTTGGTTGAATAAGTTTTGCATTGGGCCCCCAGCTGCTAAGGCTGACCCTGTTTGTAAGGCCAAACCTGTGAATGCATGGAACCACTGATGGGCCTAATCAAGAATACAGCAGAAACCAGGGGGAAACCATGGTGTCATACAAGCTGTTTATTTTTTGAAAAAGTAGTACAGTAATTGATTCATCTAAATAGTTCGTACAAAAAATGGCCGTCTACTGACATGCTAGTTTTTAATCCTAAAATTGTAAGTGATTGTTTGCTACATTCCAACTGAAGACAGATGACCTTACAACCAGAAATTTCCAGATTCATCCTCTTTTTTAAAACCTCTTGACCAGGTGTCCTCCAAAAGTGCTTCATTGTCCTCCATTTTGGCTTCATTTTGGAACTTTACAATGGTGTGCAGTACCCCATCATGTCATATGTCATTGGATTTGTGTTGGGCTATCAAAGTGGGCTATCTAAGTAGGCTATCAAAGTGGATCATGATCTGGTTGCAACTCACCCCATATCAAGGACACCAAGAAGGACTAAAATAACTTGTTCCAGCTGAAACCTCCCAAAGCATGCTGGTTTACACGTTCCTACACGCATCAATCTGGGTAACCAAAGCATGTACATTTTTTGCAAAGCTTTCCAAAGAGGCTCCGATCTTGGTTGGTCTTCTAGGCCCCCACAACAACCCAGCAAGGTTGGTTGGACTTTAGTTGTCCCATCAACACTTCAATGACCTTAAGACAATATATGAGCTCCAGCCAGTCTTACTGCACAGTGAGCTCCACTTTAGTATTCCCATCATTATAAAGCTACAGGCCCTCTTTTAACACAGAAGTGTCTTCATGAAGAGATCATTACTATGCTTTTTGCCCTTATGGTGAAACTTGCTAAAAGATACTTATCCAGAAAAATAATTAGAATGATGCAGTCTAGATTACTGCAACATTGTATTGGTTGTGATTTTCTGTGGGCATAAAGAGTTCTCGGCATCTCTGCCACAAACACTTTATTCTTTATTCTTGCACCTAAGATTAGAGTGCTCCATTTAGATCAGAAATGCCAATACAGTTGTAATGATTCCAGTCTAGACCTTCTTCTGTCTCCATGCTTCTGAGTGCTGTCCCCTCCTGTGGCAAGAATGAGTCCTACTTAGCGAGACTCACTGGGAACTTTTGTTTTCTTAAATGGCATTTAATACGAACATATAATGGTAGTTTCTCCCAACAGGGTGATTATGGAGTGTTTGCAGGCAACATTAATGCTTGCAAATTCCATTTTGCAGATGAAATTCTGTTGCTCACAGAATGGGGACCTACAGGCAAACATGGTGGTGTGGTTCCTACCGTGGCTTCAGTACTCCTATCAGCCAGGAATAGAGGCCTTAGAGCAGTCTTGGGGGTTCAATGGGCATGGAATTGGATGAGGAAGGGAAAAAAGCAAGCACATACAATTCCACATGAGTTAAACCTTCTCCTATGATGCTGTGCAAAGTTTATATAGAACGAGAAAGAGCAAAGGTGTGCACATTGCTCACACAGGTTCCCAAACTGTACAGAAAAGGCGATTTTTCAGCGGGCATTCATAGGGCATCCCCCCAATCATAATGCCTACCTCCTTGATAACAATAAGAAGTCATAGGTTCAAATAAGCCAATTCACTCCCTCCCATTTTACAAGATTTGTATTTTTCTAAGGTTTAGATTTATAGTTTATAACTAAATATACTTTGGGGAGGCCTTAGCAGCATCTTTACCACATTCTCTCTCTCTCTCTCTCTCTCTCTCTCTCTCTCTCTCTCTCTCTCTCTCATACACACACACGCAGACGCACGCACACACCTTTTGATGGGGTTAATGCACTCAAGTGACATTCTATTTTGTGATCTTGTAAATTTTAACACTAGCAGTAAGGCTGACAGCCACTGACTGCTGAAGGCAATGGCATTTGTGTTCTTTCATCAGATGCTTGGGCACAACTTTCTAGCAGTGTTGTGCAGGCTCTGCAAAGGACAGGAATGCCTAGCAGGTGGAGTATATTGTGAGACTGTAGAGTCCTGGGATCTAATCCACACGCTGCCATGACACTGCACCCCTCATTGGAAGCAGGTCTTATGAATTCAGTAAAGCCTATTTCTGATTGAGCACCCACAGTCTAACAGCAACTTTGGCAAGATGATGCCATTGAAGCTACATTGTAGTGTTGCGAGGATAAATTGGCATCACTTTGCATATGGCATTCCTGGTTAAGAACATAAGAAGAGCCTCCACAGGATCAGGCCAAACACCCTTCTAGTCCAGCTTCCTGTATCACACAGCAGCCCATCAGATGCTTCAGGGAGCACATATGACAACCTGCATTCAGGTCCTTCCCCCCTGCATCTGGCAGTTTGAGGTTGTCCACATCTACACACACCCCTCACGGTTTGTAACCTGTGATGGTCCTTTCCTCTAGGAATTTGTCCAATCCCTTCTTAAAGGCATTAAGGCTAGATGCCATCACCACATCCTGCAGCAGGGAGTAACACAGACCAACTAAATTCTAGGTAAAGAAATATTTTCTCTTGTCGGTCCTAACCCTCTCAACATTCAATTTGAGTGGATGTCCCCTAGTTCTGCTGTTCTGTGAAAGGGAAAAGAGCATCTCTCTATCCATTTCTATCTCTTGCATAATTTTGTATGTCTCAATCATATTCCCCCTCAAGCACCCTCTTTTCTAGACTGAAGAGCCGCAAACACTGTAACCTTCCCTCGTACAGAAGTGTCCCAAACTGTCAGTCATTTTGGTCACTCTCCTCTGAACCCTCTCCATTTCCTCTATATCCATAATGGGGGAATGGTGTTCATTATTCAGAAAACAACAACTGGATTAGCTCCTATAGCCAGACTGAGACGGGGCAGGAGATTGCCAGTGGGAATGTTCCTGTAGGAGGGATATCAGAACTGTGGTTAAAGAAGGAAGTTAAGGCCCCCCCCCCAAAAAAAATAATGTGGTCTTACTTACATTTGCAGGATGTGGTATATTTGAGAGGCTGGAGATGAACTTTCCTGTTGTTCTTACCTGCTCCTTCAGGTTGTTGGCTCTCATTTTCCCCAGAATAGATTGATGAGTGTGATGTAGCGTGATGGATTTGGAAGATGGGGAAATGGGCAGCAAGAACATAAATCCTGCTGGATCAGGCCAGGAGTCCACTTTTCCTGCTGACTATTTCCCACAGTGACCTGTTGCTTGATATACTTGTGTTCCCAAGTGCTTTGTGGAACTGGGCACATGGCCAGGACAGCATGGTCCTGGCCACTCTCATTTTGCTTTGCTTGGGTGGCTGGTAAGAAAGCATCAGTTTTCAGGGTTTTTAGGGAAAAGGCCAGGCCATGGTTTACTGGCACAATCTACCACCTCCTTACCAGCTGGATGGGAGAAGTCTTGCTTTTGGAAATTTCTTGACCTGCTTTCACCTTCCTGATCAGCAGAGGCAAGCCTGTAAACAAGGCCACATCTTGGGTGCTTGAGATAATTATGACCTTTCAGGTCACAAAGGAAGTGCATCTGACCTTGATGTTCTTCACCAATTCCACTGCAAATTCTGTCCCATGCCCATCTTAATTGAGGCATAAGCCAACGGAGGAAACATGGAATCTCCTGCCATGTGCTCCTCACACCACTAAGCCAAGAGGACAATCATCTCCATGGGAATGGACCACTGGTACTTCATCATTCACTGCCATTCCCTCTGGTACTCAGAAACTGATGTGCCAGCTGACACCTAAAACACTGACTGGGCCAACTTTCTCATGGGTTCCCTATGAAATGAGGAAGACCTAAATCACAAAGTGCCTAGATGCACCACAGCATCCACTGAATGGATTAAACACACAATGTTTACTAGGACTGAGAAAGATTTTGGACAAAACTCTTTAAAATTCAAATTATTTCAATCAATATCCATCAACTTGGTACAACTGTTGCACATTAATCTCTTTGTAGGGGTCTCCCATCTCAAGCTGGTTAACAACATTCTGATCAAGCTAATTCTCCCCCTGTCCTCCATTCTTCAAGCCCCATGCAAACACCTTGGAAAACTTTGGTGGCCAAAGAATAAGTGCTTAGCCCAGGAGGAGTTGCTACACTTGGGTGACCAGGATGAAGAACTTGCGCTGGAGGCCACAGCACTGCCTTGCATGACATTTCAAGCTCTCACATTCTCTGGCATTCCCACAATCATTTGGAAGTTCCTATAACCATGAAGTGTAATGGGCACAGCAGAAAGCAATGCTCAAATCGGCACCTGGTCTTGCATGTATTTTGTTCCTTCTCCTAGGGAAGCATGACGTCCTTGCAAAAGTACATGCATATCCTGGCACACTTAAAACCCAGTCCATGATGGGCATTCCTCTTGCCAATCTATGCCACCTACTTCTATTTTAAACATATCTGCTTCCTTCTCCCACATTTCTGTCCCATTCTAAGTGTCTCTCTGTCCCCGTTTCCCATCCTAAGCAGTTCTCTTCGCTTGGCAGCAGATGGCACTGAAGACCCTCAAACGCAGGAAAGCAAATCAAGGCATGATGTCCTGTATATTGAAATGGGGACTATTGCTTACGCTCCAATAAAGTTGAATCTTCCTTCAGCAGAAGATGGTCCTGAGTTCCTTCAAGCTCATGTCTCTCAGAGACTGAGTTCAGATAATCTATTATTTTTTACAGTAGGGGCAGGAGCAGCCCTGTTACATTTGTTGCAGCAAAAACAACAAAGAAGCTTGTAGCACCATAAAGAGTCACCAAAATACTTCAGCAGAAGCTTCAGTGGACTGGAGTCCAGTTCATAAAATGAATGAAGGTAATGTTTCTTTGACATCCCATTTCCTTGATCCCTTTTGGTAGCATGTTTCATTCTGACCAGGAGATCATAAGAACATAGGAACATAAGAAGAACCTCCACTGGATAAGGCCAAAGGCCCATCTAGTCCAGCTTTCTGTATCACATGGCCACCAACCAGATGACACACAGGTTGCAACATTCCACATGAAACTACAAAGTCCATTATCTTTCCAACTCACAGTCACTGGAATAACCATTTTGTGGAGAGCACCAACTACCTCTCCCACAGCCAAACAGGCATTGGTGGCACATGTTCACCTGCGAGGACAGCAGTTGCTTCGTTCATGTCCCTGATTTTCACGTCACAGCAATGACAGATTGTGATACAGTCATCTGGCACAGAGGCTTATGACCCTCAGCTGAGATGAGATGTGAATGAAAATTGTGATGGCTTCATGGGGAGACGTGGGGTCGGAATGTTCGGGGTCGGATCATCATTGTGACCTTCTTGAGGGAGTAATAATCTGTGTCTTTCCAGGTGTACCATACAATCCCATCAGGCCCTAAGATCTTGCGGTTCTTCAGGGAATATCTGCCACCCTGTGAAGGTTTCAAAGAGTAAGAGAAGAAAACAGAGTAACAGCACAATATTAACCATGTCTACTCAAAAGTAAGTCCCAATGTGTTCAATGGATCACTCCCAGGAAGGTGTCTTTAGGATTGCAGCCTAAATCTGTGCTCCATTAGTTATGTGGCAGCTCAAACCTATTGGCCTGCCATGTCAGTGGAACATACATTCTGCTGATACTGGTTGCTGTAAAGCAGCCATACAGTGAGCTCTTGCAGCATGCACTGCTGGATCACTAGTGGGAAGGCTAGACCTCCCATATGTACCAGTGGATCTATGGAGACCTGCTAGAGGGAAGTGAGCTGGTGAGCTGGTGTGAGCTTGGTGGGGAAGGAGGTTGGATGGGCACATTCAGGTCAGTGTCTAGGATAGGGCATGATCAGTGGTGGCACATGCTGAATCCAAACCCCTTTCATGGACCTGATCCACACTCCTGCTGGATTTTTCACTGCATTACCACATTACCGCTGGATTCCCTCTCTGCACTGGGATGCTTTCTTCTACTCCTATTATGTTAGCCAAGCAGATGACAGGCTGCAATACCTGCCAGGTGCCCTGACCTTACCTTGTAATAAACTCCATTAAGATTGGAGAAGAAGCACTGGTGGTACCACCAGCCTGCATGGGAGATGGCGGCACAGATGTTTCCAGAGTCGGATGTACTGAAGCTCCTCTTGTTGTGGTACCAGGCAAAAGAATCCTCCACTGTCCCGCTGAAGCCTTCCACGTGTAGGCGATAGTAGTTCACCTCATCTTCAATACTGCAAGGCAAGTGGGAACGTGAGTCAGCATTCCAAAACAGTGTCCCAGACAGCTCAAGGAGATTTGAAGGGGCTGTTCATGTCCTCATGAAGTAGGCAGAGAGGTCCATCACCTACCTGAAAAGCTGATAGAAGGCATGCTTGTGCTTATTATTCCAATCCTCCAGGTCAATGCGGAGGGAGTAGTCCCCTTGGCTGGTGATCTGGTGAATGTGTTCGTTGCCCATCCAAAATTCACCATTCAAATCTCCAAAGCCTTCTTTGTACTCATTCCATGTCCGATTAAAATTGACAGTGCCATCCTGGCGCCTCTGGATGACTGTCCAGCCTCCCCCTACAAAAGAATTTTAGTTTGTGGGTTGATATATCACTAGGGTTTACATAATTAGATGCTCTCTCCCTTTCTCTCTCTCTCTCTCTCTCTCTCCCCCCCCCCACCCCAAGGGTGTTGATCTGATGGATTGATTAAAATGTTGGATCTGGAAGACCCAGGTTCAAATCCCCAACATAGCTATGAACTTTACTGAGTGTCCTAGTTTAGTTTAGCCTACTTCTCAGGATTTCGCCTACTTCTCAGGATTGTTGTGTATTTAAAAATGGGAGGGGAGCTTTGTACCCATCACCTTATCTTCCATGGAAGAATGGTGGTTCAAAATACAGTACTGGACTTTGCTGAGATGGATAAACTTACAATTTACCAGAAGGAAAGTCAGTAAAAACGTTTATGGACAATTGGAAATCATTCATGGATTTAACAGGAAAATGGATTATGAGTCAAATGAACTATGGATTTGATGAGAAGATAATTGTTACATAATTTTTGTAATTTGTTGAAATTTTAAAATAAGACTGTAGATTGTTTTGGATAGATCTTTAGATGGTGACAACTGGTTTGATTCAGCGGATTTAGAGTTCTGCACTTGACTTATAATTTTTATAATTTTATTTTTATTATGTATGTTTTTTATTTTCTGTTTTTTCTTTTTCTGCTAAAAACAAACACAAACAATACCGGTAATCGGCATCTAGCGAAAAAGGCGTTATGAGGACTACCATCCAGGAGGAAAATATGGCATATTATCATACCTTCCACATCCATCTCGCACAGCACTTCAATTGGCAGTCCTCCCACAGATGGCATAATGCTGTAGATGCCAGAGTGTCGAACCCCGTTGTAGTAGATGGAGGCGCAATCAATGGGGCAGTTCTTGGCATGTTTTGCATCTGAGAAACAAGAAAATTAAATGCAGTTAAGCCAGATGACAGCTGGGCTACAGAAACCCTGTTGCAGAACCCTGTGACTAACAATAAAACTAAATGGTGCAAATTCTTATTCTGTTTTTGACTTGTATTTTGATGTTCTGAAGTCACTGATCCATTTCTGCTGGTGCTTTAGTAATTATTTCTGAATTTTCTCCTGTCCATTTGCTGCAACCATCAGTATTTTTCAGTTTGTTCATATCCTCTCGCATCTTACCAATGTGCATTAATAAGGCACCGCCAAAATATCAAAATATAAAATCTTGATGAATGAATAACTGCATTATGAATGCAGTATGAATAACAGTATGAATAACTGCGTTATAATTCTTTTGGAGAAGTGTTTTTCCCAATGTGTGGGAATATATTTGTGCATCAGTAAAATATAGCACTAAAAGAATCTCAATGTAATCACACAGAATCACATTGAATTTGTGATTCTCTTGTTTTATAGAGGCACAAATGTGAATTGGCAACAGAGAAGTGTGGCAAAAAGGCCCCAAGTAAATAATTGTGAGCTGCAACAGAATTCTCCAATTCTGGAATTAATTTGAGCAATTCTCTGAATTACCCAACATTCAAAAGAAGTGAAATACAGGGCAGAGCAAACTAGAGTAAAGTAAGGGGGAATCCTCTTATCCGTATAAAAAGATTTCCTTGATCCGCAGGAGTGATTCATTGCCATTGTTCCTGGCATGACATCCATCTTGACTGATTTGGCCTCTTTCCCATTTCCCAGTAAGCACCAGTCAGCTGAAAGAACTGTGGACCAGTATGCTTCTCCTTTGTCCCATGTCAGCAGCTCAGACCAGATTCAGGCCAGTGGGTGAAAGTCTTTAAGTGTTTATCCTGGTTTGCGGATCAATGCACAGTGTTTGGTTGATCTGGCAGTAAGAAGATCAAAACTCCCAAAATCACAGAAACACCATTAATGGAAAGGATAGGCTTGGGAAATGAAGGACCAAAGGAAGGTGGAGCCCCTCAGAACAGAGAGGGGTAGTTGAGTGGTTTGCAGGGAGCACTGATCGGTACTACACATTGGTCCCTCACCTTCTGCCTCATATCTTTTATCATTTTTGGTGAAGCCTTCAGTTTAATGCCTTAGTGCTCATCCCCTACTGAACCAAAATTTATTCATTCATCCTTTGTCACACTCCTATTCCGCCCTCTTTGTGTGGTTCATTCCCTGGTCTCTCCTTCCCCAATTCAGACTTCATCTTCCTTCCTTCTTCCACAAACTTCTTGTGAACACTTGTTCACATTTTCTCAGTATATCATTCTCAGATTTGGAAGAGTGAGGGCAAGGCTGGAGTTCTTTCTAAAGTTTACATATTCTAAAGGTAAAGGTGTCCCTCACAGATTGCCCTGACAGCTGTGACTGACACTAAGGATGGTGTTAATCCCTGTTATGAGGCTGGAGAGCAAGTGGGGTTGAAAGACATCTCTGTGGTCATGACAAAATGCCAAGGGTACATGAAATGCTGTTACCTTCCAACCAAAGTGGAAGTGCTTTTTTATAGAAATAAAGATGGGGTACTCACCATGAGATGTTATAAAGGTGGGGGTACTCACCATGAAGATATTATTTGTAATCACAGGCATGTCTACTTGGAGGCCACAGAGGTGCCGGTACTCAATACCGGTGAGTACCCCCCCAAAAAGACCCCTGGTGGTACCTATTCATCCCTTTACATTTATGTGCTTTTGAACTGCTAGGCTTCTGTAAGTAATGAGAGATACGTCCGCTGTGCTGTAGTTGGGTTTCAAACCACCAACCTGCCAACTCTTAAGTCAACACTAAGTCCCCAAAGCCCACAACCCACAACCAAGGACCCATCAATTTGGGATGACACAATCATAACATCCAGATTACGCTATGAAATATCATGTGAACCTACATCAGTCTTGTGTGATCATGAAACAGAAGCCAGGATGCAAATATCCAAATAGGATTCTCAGGCTTGATTCTCAGTAAGTCAGGGGCAGGTGACCAGATGCCCAAACCTCAAAAGGAGGATCAGGTCTTGGATTCCTCTCAGTCTGGCTTTCTGGCAGACAATGGCATGTTTGCTTACTCACAAGTATTGGGTACTTTCACTTTCCCATAGAGCTCAATGCATATTTTTTATTTTTAGTGTTTTAGCCATAATATTTGATAGGAATGAAATATTTCAAAACTGATTTTTGTGTTGGATTCTACTCATCAATACAAATCCAATGTCATATGACATGGAGTACTGCACACCATTGCAAAGTTCCAAAATGAAGACAAAGCAGAGGACAATGAAGTCCTTTTGGAGGACACCCGGACAGGAGGCTAAAAAGGAGGATATATCTGGAAATTTCCGGTCATATGGTCACCCTGGGCAGAGGTAACTAAGAGTGGAGCAAACCCCTTTTTCAAGTGCAATCCCCTTTTTGAAGTGAGGTTACTCCCATGTATGTGTGTTTAGAATTGCTCTGGAAGTTTCTCTACCAGCAGAGAGGCATCAGAGGACCATTTCCTCTTATTTACAATAAATGGGTGCAGCTTGGTCCTGTGTCATCTAAACATTTGCTAGAGTATGGGTACCATAGCAAAGGGCGCAATCAGTGATGAGATTCAAAGAAATTAACAACCAGTTCTATGTCCATCTGGCAGCCACTTTTAAATGGCTGTTTTTGAACTTTATATGTCCTATCTCTCATTAACAACCGGTTCTATAGAGTAGGTGTGAACCTGCTGGAGCCCACCACTGGGCGCAATCCTATCCATGCCTATTCAGAAGCAAGCCCCATTATGTTCAGTGGGTCTTGCTCACAGGAAAGTGAGTAAGGAGAGCGACAAGAATGATCAGTGAGATGGAAGGGAAGCCCTACAAGGAAAAGTTGGGGGAACATGGGATGTTCAGCCTGGAGAAGAGGAGGCTGAGAGGAGACATGATTACCCTCTTCAGATACCTGAAGGGCTGTCATAGGGAGGAAGGGGTTCATTTGTTCATAGCTGCTACTGAAAGCAGGACTAGAACCAATGGGTATCTGGAACCAATCTGGAAAAAATTCCTGACGGTTTGGATGGTTCGGCAGTGGAACAGATTGCCAAGGGAGGTGGTGGACTCTCCCTCACTGGGGATCTTCAAGCAGAGGCTCAACGAGCACCTAGGGGGATCTCCTGCTGCAGGCAGGGGGTTGGACTAGATGACCTACTAGGTCCCTTCCAACTCTATGATTCTATGATTCTAAAGTGTGCTTAGGATTGCAACCATGGTTATTAATGCTAATTTATTAGTGTTGAGATGCCCCAGGAAAAATTTAATTGTGTTTCATATTATTTAGGATTAACCTGATCATTCCCACTCTGATTGCATCAACACAGAGACAAACATGAAGGTTAGTCTGTATAGATTATTTAGGAGCGAACACTTTATTTCTTATTTAAATTATATTGAATAGTCACAAAATAACTTTTCTTGCCACATGATTTTAGTCTTGATTTAATTAAAGCTGCAATCCTAAACACACTTTCCTGGGAGTAAGCGAGCCCCATTGTATATAATGGGACTTATGAGTAGACAGGTTTAGGATTGCACTATATCAGACAATGCTATGGAAGTGTAGCAGAGTATTGCCAATCTATCTGCAAGAACAGACCCTTTAAATAGGCTGAGCATCCAGTCACCCTTACACGATTTCAACTATTGTAAAGAGAAGGTCCTCACTGTATGATCTCCTCTGGCATCAATTCTTCCAGTTTTTGCTAGCTGAGATCTTTTAACAGGAGGTGTTGCCAGTGACTGAGCTGGGGCTTCTCACTCTGCTATGGAAGGCAAATAGGAAGTGACACTGTCTTGACCACTGTCTACCACTAAGAAGTGGTACTGTCAGTGGAATGGGTAAGGGAGGGCTCCCTGAAACTTTTCACCCTCAGCCCTGAATCTAGTATGAGCTGTACAGAGACTAGCCAAGACGATCAGAATAAAAACCCCTTTGCCCCACCACGGAGTCACCTGGATGATGCATTTCTTGTTGCAATCTCATCTCAGCAGGAACAAGGCAGATGGGGTTGTGCCGCACCCATTCCATCAGCAGGGAGATGTTGTGCACCTGAGCCTGCATGTCATACAGCAAGGTGGTCTGCATGTGCTGCAAAGTGTTGGCCTCATGATAGCGCTGCTCCAGGTCCTGGACACGCTGCTCCACCGTTGAATTCCTGCTGGCCTTCTCTTCATGCTTCGGAAAAGGAGGTGGTGGCAGGGATGCAGGGGGAAAAACCCAAAAGAAAACTGAGTTAAAATGCTTCTATTGCATAACATGCAACTTAAAACTCCAGATGTCATAAAACCTGTGGAGAAGAGTTAAGCACACTGCAGTTGTCAATGATGTTGACACCAGGGCTGGCACAAATATAAGCTTTAAAATGCACCTGAAAATGAACAGAGGTTCCATATCACAGTGTCTCCCAAAACAAATTGCTAGGATTTGAGTGGAATGAAACAGATAGTTAAGAAAATAACCATCCCAAGAGCACTTTCCTGGGAGTAAGCCCCATTAAACACAATGGAACTTACTTCTGTATGGACATGAATAGGATTGCGCTGTAAATGAGGATCCAAAATCTAAAATGTTGGACATATTCAACCTTTATTGCTGGCTGCTTTTATCTCCAAATTTTGTAGGAATACTTTTTGTCATTATCATTGTTAACATTTTGATTGATGGGCAGGAAATTAATATTTTAAATAAGAAACACAATTGACTTCAAAGTTGAAAAGGGTAATTGACTGTGCGTCTTGCATCTCTCTAAATTTTGGGGGGGGGGGCAGGGGGATTTACCTATTTATCAACCACGTTCTGCACAGCAATCATGCAGCCATCAGTTGAGCCACTGACTGGGGGAAGAATTGCATTTCCTAATGACATCACAGTTACTAGCCAATAAGTGCCATCATATTCAGTATCTGCTGGTCATTATGGGTCAGGGTCAGTTTCATTTAGAAGCTAGAGAGGACACAAGGCTAATGCTGATCCCTGCGACCACCTCTGTGTCTGATTCCTTTCAGTTTGCCCTTTTCAATGGACAATGGCACATTTGCCAACTCATGAGTAAAGGCATGACATGGCTCAGTTTCATAGGGCTTTCCATAGAGTGCCATGCATTTTTTTGTTTTTTAGCTTTTTGGCCATAAACTTTGAAAGGAAGGAGATATTTCAGGGCATTGGATTCTCTCGAAAATACGCATCCAATATTTGATGACCTGATGGGGCTATTTAAATGACCTGATGGGGTTATTTAAAAAATTTGAGTGATTTTAGCTATTTTGGTCACCCCAATGTGGGTGGTACCCAGAGCCCAGGCTCCCCTCCAGCCCTCTCTAGGTTAACACTGCTGATTAACACTGCTCATGACCTAGTGGGGAATCCTGCCACTCAAGAGTCATTGGGAACTGCACAAGAGGAATGTGCTCTTCCATTGCTCCCTCTTTTGCTTGCACAGCAAAACTCACTGGATTGGGCCCTATGATCAGATCTGTCTGTCTGTCTCCTGCTCTGCCATACAAGTCTGGCACCCAAACCACCTTGTTTCATCCCAGGGCTACTTTTGATGTGTAGCTTAAAAGTCTCGTTCACCTTCAATGGGTTTGTGCAGGATGACTGTGTTCAAATTGATTATGACTAACACCAGAAGTACCTTTGCTTTCAGATATAAGCAAAGGATTTGATGCAGATAAAGAAAGCAACTGGCAGAGTCATGTAGCTGGAGAGTCTCTATAAGCAAATTTTGAATCCATTTGCTGGCAAAGATTTATTAGTCTCAATAACAGGGCAATATTGTTTCTTCCTAGAAGGCCATCCTTGCCTTTGCTCTACAATTCATCAGGATTCATCCCTGAAGATAAGTCATCCTCTATATTATTGGATTCCCTATTTTGAGAGGAGGTTTCTATTTTGTATTCTCCAGTTACCTAAATATTAAAGGGCATATTGGAATTTATTCTTTTGCTCTCATTTCCCTTTCTCATGTGAATGTTCAAAGTAGGACAGCCAGCTTTAATTGGTAGATTAATCAACTCAGGCTTTAGTTGATCAAATCAGTGAGAGACAATTAAATGTGTGAGAGACAACAGTGTTCCACTGTTGCAAATGCCCAGTGAGTATCATGCTATAACTTATGCAGCCAGTTTGCTGCAGTGGTCAGAGTACTAGACCTTGAGCAAGCTGGGAGAGTTCAGTTGCAAGCCCTACAATCAACCTTGAACTTTACAGGCCCTGCACACAGGGCTTGGGTTAGGAGCTGTAGGGCCCAATGCAAAACATTTTTGAAGGGCCCACCAGGATGTCCAGCATTGACATGTCACCCCGTAGTAGTGTCACTGCCAACTGCTTAAGGAGGGATGCAATTTCAAGACAATTGGACCCAGGGCAGAGGGAAGGAAGGCTTTCCAGCAGAAATGTTTCACTTACCACACTTTCCTCACAACACCTTGGCATGGAAAATTCAGTATAGGAGTGTCAACTACGAGGGCTCTGCCTGTTGCACAAGTGGGAGCGTCTGCAGGCACAAGGCCAAAATGGTCAAATTATCCGTAGGTGAGTAACCTTCTCTCAGTGCCATTGGGAAGATAAACAGAGGGAAGGGGAGATTCACACATCTTACCCTAAACTGTTTGGAGGAAGGTTGGCATAAAATGCAGTTATTTTCTTGATATCATCATAAAACACCCTGCTTACATCATGGCAAGTCTGGAGCATCATCTACTTTATTGAAGTGATCACCATCTGGCCATCTACTGGAGGCAGAACAATAACTGTGCTTCCTAAAAGGTTCCTCTTAAGAGAGCAATGAGTAATGATTTGACTTTTCAGGATGGAATATATGAGAGTGCTAGTAATACATGATCATTTACTCCAAACACACAGGAAGACTCATATTTGCAAGTGGAGCTATATCTTAATTCCCACTAGCAGTTACCACAGATCAAAGTTGTTTTAGAGGATGAATCCAATCTGCAGACTAATGGTTGGACTAGATCAGAAGGAATCCTTCCCACTGAATCAGGACATTTTTTGAGCTCCTGCTTTTCATAACCATAAGTTTTCATAATAAAAAAATACCTGCAGCTCCAGAACCTTGATGCGATGCCGATGGTTCCTCAGCTCCTCTTGGAGTTCAGAGATGAGTTCTCGCAGCTCCAGGATCTGCTGTTTCCGTTCTTCATTCTCATGCAGCCAATAGGAGACTTCATCTGTGCAGCGAAACATGTCTGGGCATCTCTGTTCATCCAGCTGTGGCAGCGTAGCTATGATTTTGCAACGACCATTGGGCAGGACCTGGTTGCTGTACTCTCCACACTGGATTAAGCCTGGGCTTCCTTGGTTCCCATCATCTCCACTGACTCCATCACTGTTGACAGCAAGGGGTCTTTGCTGAGATTGGCCAGTAAGAAAAACCAGGAAAATGAGAGACTGCACCAGTTTCCTTCTGAGTCTTGGAGTGAAAGATTGCATCCTTGTACAGCCAGAAGGCACAACCCAGGGCCACTTGGTTATGGCACAGTCCCTCTTTCAGACAGTGTCTGGCACAGAGTCCACTGGGTGCAATCCACATGTATTGCATTGGCTTGAAAAGAGAGTTAATAACTCTAAGGGAAAGACTATGATTGAGTGTGTGGTTGTCTTAAGAGTGATCAGGAACAAAACTTAAGAGGTGTGCATGAACAAGAACCCTGGAACAACCTGGACAAGATGGTAACATGTCTCCATTGCCCTCCCATTACTTCTGTTCTTCCATCTTGCATGAAATAATGCCAAGTCTCTACTCTAGAGTTCTGAGTACTTCTCACTACCTCCTGGATGTTGTATGATCATACTCAGGGCTTTCTTTTCGTGGATAAAATAGAGTGGCTTGCCTCTGCTGGGTGACTGTCTTGGTGGATGAAACTTTAAAAAACAGCACATACAGAGGAAGCATCTGTTGCAGCTGCTCTGCAGGACCACGGACAGGTTCCTCTGCAACAGACAAGCCAACATGGGGCAACACCTCATAAGGACACTCTCATCTCCACCATTCTTGAGTCCATCACAAACAAGTTATCTGTTCTAGGAGTTTTCCAGTTTTCTTTGTCCTGAAAACAAGAAAAGATAAGGAAAGAAATGTATTACATAGACTGCCAGTTTTATAACTCCAGCTGCTGATAATATATAGCAATTCCAGGTAATTCAAGTAACGCCAGAAAAACAAATGTCAACTGTCAAGCTACTTTCTTCAAATCAGTTGATAAGGCCTACTTTATTCGACTTGAATAAAAGCTTTAAATAAAGAAAAAATGTTGTTTCTAAAAGCACAATGTACAAAGAACAACAACATTCAAGTAAAGTTCAAACAGAAAAGTCAAATGCCTCAGCTAACTCTTAACCCATTTCTGCCTCCAATGTACACATTTGAGTACGGTATATTCAGTGTTGGGCAGAAACTGAAAAGGAAAATGTTTATGATCTTGTAGCCTTTTAGGTCTCCTAAGGGAGGTAGTCCCAAAGTTGGGTTCTCCCACTGAGGTGGAGCATCATTGGTAAGCATCAATCAAATTGAAGACTGGTATGGCCAGGGTACTAGGCATCTGAAACTGATCTTAGGAGTTTGGAAAGTTCCTGTTGGCAAATTTTATAAATGTTAAGCCATGTTATGGATCTTGATGGTGTGTGAATCTTTTACATAAATAAAATATGTAAATCACAGAATGTGAATCTTTTATATAAATAAAACAAATGTGAATCTGAATGTGATTCTTATATATATATATATAAATCTTTTATATAAATAAAATATTTATAAATTTTATTTTATTTTATATAAATAAAATAAATACTAAGAGAAAAGTACTGTGGTGAGTCATTTAGTAACCTTTTCCATCATGCAGCCTCCTTCCTTAGACACATCCTTGCAAGTAGGATTCGGCGCTCCCTGTTAGATGAATTAAATCTTGCAAAACTGTGGCATTTGAAGAACAACAGGGATTGCCATTGTCAGTGTCCATCCCCTTTGAGTCCATATTTTGAGTCCATATTTCACAGCAAATGAAGCTTTTCTGATTCTAATGGAAGTTCCCTGTACTCACACCGCTGCGTAAAGAATTAGGACAGTGTATTTGCCAATTTGAATTTACCTTGTGCAATGAATCCTCTGTCAGCCCTGCCAACAAATGGACTCAAGAGAGGAAGAGGATGAGAAGAAAAAAGTGCATTCCCTATGAGAATGACTTTGGACAACAATAAGAAGCCTAAACTTACCTGCAGAAGTATCAGCCTCTCAGCAGTCCTAAAGTGGCACCCAAAGATGGATACACCAGGCAAGAATCAGCAGAGCAGAGTGTGCTTCAGAGATGCATGTGGGGCTTATTCCACCTGATCCTATCACTGAACTATAAATAGCAGGTAGGGACCTTCTGAGTCAATTCACAAGAAGAGAGCAGCCTTAAGGCCCAGCATGACCTTCAGGAGTTTATCAGCATGCAGAAGATTATGGTGGGAACTGGCCAGAGTCAATCTGCTCTTATTCCCTGGAGAGGGAGTTGACTTAAGGCGATGGCACATTTGTGAAAGGAGTAGCTGGAAGATGTGAACAGAACACATCATAAGATGCTTCTTCCTCCTCTTCCTTTTTTCATTGGCCACAAGAAGCTTTGGCTGAAGCACATCTATTAAAATGTATAGCCTCCAGCGTCTTTGTAATGGTCACCCTGGTTCTTCATCACAAAAAGGATCTTATATTGCTGGAAAAGTTGCAGACAAATGCAACAAAATTATCAGGGGACGGAGCACTTTCCCTAGTAGGAAAAGCGAAAGTACCACATTTATTCGAATCCAATGCACATCTTTTTCAGCCAAATTTAGTCAGGGTGTGCATTAGATTCAATTCAATCAATGGTGCTTTAGATTCAAGTAAATAAGGTATTTGTATTATAAGTTTAGGTCGGTATTTAGTTTTAACAGTTCACTATATTGTAATAAAATATGTAACATAAACCAATTAGGGCAAGCTGAAGCACAATACCTGAGAATTTTCAGCCAAGTCTAGCCCTGGTACATCCCAATTGGTACAGCTATATTGATGAGGGGGTTCAGTTAGGATTGGGTAAATTCTTTTAGCATCCACAAGGGTGACTACAAAATGCTGTCTGATGAATAATAAGAGCCCTACATTTTTTACGTCATCTCGACCAGGTGTCTCCAGACTCTTAACTTCAGGGCTCCTGGACTTTTAAAGGAGGAAATTTCAGCAGCTTCACATATCACAAGCTGAAATTCCCTCTTCTGCATTCTTGTTAAAGATCAGCCTCAAAGCAGGCAGCCAGTTTGGGACCTTAGAGCAGGGAGTTCTTAGAGGATCCTGGGAGCACAATCCAAATCATGTCTACTCAAAAGTAAGCCCTATAGTGTTTAATGGGTCTTACTCCTAGGAAAATGTCTTTAGGATTGCAGCCTAAATAGGATTATGGATGCTCACTTGGTTTGGCTGTGCTTGTAGAACCTGGCTTCTGAGTTTGGTTCTTTTCTTCTATTGCATTAGGGTGTCTGTGATTTGGAGATTGGTGCCTTGTGCTGGAATTAGATTTCTTACCGCCAGAAGCTTTCCTGTCCTTCATGATGAGATAAGAGAAAAAAAAGATTACAATAATTAACATGCTAATTTTACTTCTATCCGTTATATTTTGGCAACACATTTTTAAATTTCTTTCTTGAGCATGATTCACTGTCCACTCATTTACTCACTTTTTAAAAGCCAATTTAAAAAAAACATCAGCACACCTTGCGGCAGTAAATAAGGCGCATCTGACTTCTGACTCGTTCTACTTGCAAATATTGGAGCAGAGTCAAAGTATCTCTTGCTTTCTCCCTCCCCTCCCCATTTCTCCCTGTCATTCTTCAGCCTCAAACTACCTAATGCTAATCCATACTAAGATCCTTTTGTGTTTATGGCTAACAATCAGCCTCCATTATCTACAAGTGGTTAGGTCAAAATGTAGTCTATTTGCCTTACATGGTACAATCCATTACCATCACCTTTCATTTCAACCATAGAAGAGCTTTCTATCCTTTCAAGGAATGCATTTATTTATACTGATCCCATTTAGGAGACGTTTGTCCTTTTGGCATTCAGGCTTTTAAATGGATTTGACCTCTTCCTCCTGTTCATGGACTACATTTCTCTGGCTTTCATATCTGTCGCCATTATGCTCGTGAAATCTTTTGGCTAATGCAGGGTCCAAACAAGGAGCTGAAAGTCGAACAAGCTCTTAGGCCACTAACGGGCTCCTACCTTTAATTAAAAGATCACAATGCGACTTTCTATTCAAGGTCTTTTCCGTGACTCTTTAGCAAGTGACGATCCACGTCAGACAAATTTAGTTGGCAAATTTTCCTCTCAAGAGAAGCAAAAATGGATATGTTTCTTTCCCTCAATTATGTTTCATGTTGTTTGGCCAGCATTTAGTCGAGAAGGAAAAGAAATGAAATCAATGTAATTAGGAAGTGAATTTCCACCAATAATGTCTTGTTGACCAGTTTAATCAGATGGAACTGTCCTCCAGAAAGGTCAAGGACTAGCACTCATATTCCCCAATCTTTTAGTTACTTGTGCCATTTCCAGTTGCTCCAGCACAGTGAGTGTTTAGGTCACTGACATGCTAGGATAAATTCAGACAAGTTTCTAGTCCTCCTGCTGTTAGAAAAAAATCTACTAATCTTTGAAAATCTGTTACTGTGTTAATCACATACATTATCTGAAATTTTTATTGGAAACATATATCTGAAATTTTTATTTATTTATTGAAAAAATTCAATCCTGCCTTTTCCTTGCCAAGGCAAATGCCCAATGTAGCTTATAAAATATTTAGCCAAAACCAAATATATAAAATCCAATATGCTCCAGGCTGGAAGGCATTATCATCACCATCATCATCATCATCATCATCTAAAAGTTCACAAAGCAGTTTACAGGAAAAAAATCAAATAACAATGCTAAATATAACCTACACATATTTCTCTAGCTTCTCTGACCCATTACAGAAATAACTTCCTTTAAAAAAATAAGGAGGAATTTTAAAAATTCAGTTTAGTTACAAACTTGGAGTGTAAGCCTTTCAGTGGTGAATTATTATTAGAGAGAATTTTCAAGGTAGAATTTTCTAACCAGTTTCTGACCTTCCTGGATGTTCAGTGCAAGTGGGAAGGACAATGATCCTGGTAAGAGAGCCAGCATAGTGGAGTGGTTGGGGAGTTGGACTAACACCTGGAAAATCAAAGTTTGACTTAAGAGCTATGAAACACCCTTGGGTTACTTTGGGCCAGACACTTCATTTTAGCCTCACCTACCTCGCAGGGTTGTGGTTCTGAAGGATAATAAATGAAAAAGAAAGGGGGTGTTATATTTGTGTTCAGGACCAGAAAATCTTGGTTGTGTTACTCCGTTTCAGTGTGTGCCAGCTCTGTGCCATCTCATTACTGTGCATTTTACCAGTGGCGAAGCCAGGGGGATGAAAGCTTTAGAGAGGCCACAAGTTGAGCTTGACACTAATGTCTGAAATTGTGGAAAAACAGGGTATATATGAATGATAATACTAGCATGTTATATATCATTGGAAAGGTACTTTTATGCAGAATAAATGAATTGGAATATCTTTTTTATATCAAAAGTTATGGCCAATTAACCAGAAAATGAAAACACAAAAGCCTATGGAATAAAAGTGGATTTTCTTAACTCAAACTTTCCCATGTTATTTATGGCTCTGAGAGCCAATGAGATGTAATTCGGATACTGTATGAAACTAATGTGGTGTTAGTTAACATAAGTAACTGTACTATGATATATGTACTGTATATATGTACTAAGAGCTGATCCATACTAAGTTTACAGGCAATTCTAAGTGGTGTTCCTCTTCTATTTAGCAGGGAAAGAATAACCATTCCTCTTTGCCCCAGGACAGTTTTCCTAATTAATAAGGGACACAATTTTCATTTTTTACTTAATTAAATTTGATTTTGTTAATGCAGAGTGGTGGGGGGGAACGACAAAATGTTATTCAACTCCAGATAGCAAATGGGTCCTTTTGCTATGTCACTAGCAGAGCAAATGCTGGTGTTTTCCCCCAATTTTCCTTTTAAAAGTACTTGGGGATGATGTTACTTGCGGTTGTGACATCACTTCCAAGGCAACATTTTGAGCTTTGCACTGGACTATGTGATCATTAGCTACACCACTGCACTTAACTATTGGTAAAACCTGATCCTGAAAGAAATTGAAGGCTTGAAAGTGTTTTGTCCTGTGACCTTTTCATCACTGATGTTCCTCTGTACATATTTCTACCCATTTACATAAACTTCCTTCACTTTTAATGTCACTGTTGCTCTTTTTCTGAAGCAAGGAAATTGAGGCTTCACGGTGTCACTGGACGGGATTATGCTTGTTTCCTCCACTTTGGAATCACATTTTCTTCTGTATTGTAAAATGGTTGCTTGAAGAGACAACAACAAAAAAAAGATGTTCTGAATGGTTTGCTGCGCTTTAGCACTGGGAAGAGAGATTGAAGAATGGCTTTTATTTTGTCATGTGCTACATTTTTCTTGGGTGTCCTACAGGCTGTCCAGACTTCCAGCTGTCCCCGGACAACTCCAGTATTTATTACCTTGTCCGGGAGAGTAGGAAAACACAAGAGTGTCTCTGAATTTACGAGCCATGCACGCAGTTCAGATTTCCCTAGTCCAAAAACTCCAGCTCTTAACCCCTTCAGTGCCTCTTAACCCTGCCCCTGCCAACAATTCAGACTGTGCTCCACTTCTAGACCTGCAAGGTTAACTCCTGCCTGGGGATACTCTGATTACTCCTTCCCAGTCCTTTACATCCTGGTCCTTCTGGCTCCCCACAGTCTGCTTTTGCACTCTGCACACCCTCAGGGGCACTGCAGATTTCTCTTGGTGGTTCCAGATCCCACCTCCCTGATGCAGAGATGTCCTCCTTTCTATCCCCCTCCCTGCTTGATATCTTGCTTGTGTGTGTTTGTGTATGTGTGTGTTTGGGTCTGAACCACATACGTTGGAGTCACTGGCTTGTGTTATGCTACTACAAACGGTTGCTTTAATGTCTGGGTTTTATTTCTGCTTTATTTTAACATGTCCTACATGTGTCCTACATTTTTGTGGTGTCCTTCAATTTTTTAAACACATAGGAATTTTAGGGATTTTAGGGGTTTAGGGATTTTGTGTTTGTCATCTGATCACCCTGTGCAAAAAAATTAGCGTCTGGGCATAAAAATAAATATCTGCTTTTATTTTCCATAATGCCAAAACACAAGTGCCAATTTTTCCCCAGTTCATTCAAACCTGAACCTCCACGAAGCTGAATGCCTAATTTGGCAAAGTTGTTTGGAAAACTTTGGGAACCCCTAAAATTGGTTCCACAACCCCCAAACCAGACTGGGACGGGGTGAGCAGAGAGTTCATCATTTCTTAATTTAAAATAAGTAATATAGTGTAATATATTATGTACAGGAAAGCAAAACCAGTGTTTTTAGCTTTTTTTAGTGTTTTTAGCTTATTTTAACATGTCCTACATTTTGTCCTACATTTTCCGGGTAGCAAGTAGGAATTTTGGCCTTCGATCAGGAATTTTGGCCTTGCTGTTCAGGGATTTTGTGTTTGGCATCTGGTCACCCTGGTGTCCTACATTTTGGAGAGTCTTATCCTCTTTTTTTGGTTATGACATATGGTCACCCTGTGCACATGTTGCTTGAGCTGGACACTGCATGTCCAGTTATAGGGCCTTTTGTGACAGCAGAGTGATTGTTCCGCTATTACCAAAGTCCCCTGAAACATCAGTTCTAGGTATGTTTGTGTAGGATTTCAGCTTTACCCTTATTATTCAGGAGAAATTACATTTTGAAGTGGCCATTAGATTCGGCAACATATGGAGGGAAGGGGCAGCATTTTTAAATAGATAGAGATGAAGCAAAGGATTAGCTGAGGAAGAGCAAGCCCAACAAAGACAGGTATCGTAGGGAAAAAGAAGGCTTCTAGACAACAAGCAGTAAGAATGATTATTGTTTTTTCTTTGAAACTGACTACAATAGAGACCCAGCCAAAATAGATTTATCTGGATTCAAGATTCATATTTGTACTTCTTGTGTTCTTTTCCCTTAAACCCATTTCACAATCTTCCTTGTATATAAACTTTTCTATTTTTTTTCAAAATGTCTAGCAGAAATTTATTCTTATATAGCCCTTCTATTTTGGTTTCAGAATTTTTGGTGTTTTTTCCTCTCACACCAAATAGTCAAGTGCTTGGAAAATTGCTGGATTTTTAAAGCTCCCCACAACATCTTGATGGACAAGTTGGTGGGATGTGAGCTACAGGATGCTACTGGAGAGTTGGAGCATACTCAGTTGGCTTAGGCTGCAATCCTAAAGACACTTTCCTGGGAGTAAGACCCATTGGACACAATGGGGCTTACCTCTGAGTAGACATGGTTAGGATTGTGCTCTTATACTTGGAGAGTGTTTGTCTGTGGCCCTTCAGGACAAACGGAGTAGGCTATCTCAAGGCTTAGTCTTGGGCCTCACTATATAAATGACTTTGGATGATAGAGCAGGGAGGATGCTCATCAGTTTTGTACATGAAAACAAACTGGGAGGAGTAATGAATACTCTAGAGAAGATGCTTCTTCAACTAGTTGGTTGTGACCCAACAGCCTGGGGAGCACTGTCTCTGCTCCTTTAAGGGGGATAGGGTGATGTGATATGAACCCCAAGATTGTGCCATGGGAGGGAACAAAGGGCTTTTTGCTTTACTCACCTATGCCAGCCACTTCCTCTGCAGAGTTTGAGGAGCCCCATAATGTCCTCTGCAGGGCACCCCCTACCTCAGAATTTTTAAAAATAGTGATTGTGATCAACTTCCAGGTTGCAATTGCAAAACTGGAAATGAGTCACTATCACTATGTTATTTTTAGTCATTTTGATCCCACTCCACAGGCTGGCAACTGGTGAGGGTGAGTTTTTAAAAGTCCCTTTGTTCCCAGTGACAGCATTGCCACCATCCTCCTGCCCTTCAGTCGCTTAGATGAGTACAGTTGCCTGAGCAGTAGTATATGAGTTAAAGAATTTGACATTTTAGGAGAAAACAAGCTAGATATGATCTGGTAGCATGACTGGTAGCATAGAAAGCAAATAGATTCTAGGCTGCATCAACAGAAGTACAATATTGAGTTTAAAAGAAGTCATAGTACTGAACACCTATTAGGGAAGTTGTAGTTGCGGGCGGCCTAAAATGGCAGGCAGTTAGGCTTGAGATTGGCCTCACCATATCTTGAAAACATGATCAAGATTTCTACATTTTCTTTTCACTCTTCTGTAGCTTATGACTATGACTACCTGCGAAAAAGTGCTTATCGTATTTCAGGCTATCAACTGCTTAATGTCAGGGGGAATCCCTTCATATGCATGCATTGACTTCATATAATGCTCAAGAGAATGTGCAGTGATCAAGAGAAAAGGTTGCCCCTGTGCTTTTGTTCCTGCCCCAGTGTGCACTTAGTCACCCTACATCACAGGTGTGCTGCAACCGGTTCTCACCGGTTCAGTAGAACCAGTTGTTAATTTGGGAACATGTCAGCGAACCAGTAGCTAAGAGGGGGAGAACTGTTAGCTAAGAATTGCATGCAACTGTATTTGAATTTCTCTTAAAGGGTCACTGGGTGTGTCTTCCTAGAGGTGAAGCTCCACTACCTCCTCCCCTTCTGAACCTCCCTCCCCTTCTGAGGGGGGCTCTCAATACCCCCTCCTTCCCCTTCCTAAGGTTATTTTTTAATTTTAAACTACAAATAGACTGTTCCCATTACCATCATTCAGACAAGGCATTGCAATCATTCCACAGCACACTCAGATACACAGCTGAGATGGGAGGGTGTTTGGATCACTATATAAATGTCTCAAAACTCAATACTTTCAAGGGAGGGTGAGGAGCTTCTTTATGCTCTGAAGCTTTGGATGATGCTATTCAGGAAGTCTGTCCTTACTAATCATCTTATTTTGATTAAAACCTTATTTCTAGCAAGTTTTCAGAAGTTATTTCCTTGTGCAGTTCGCAAAGCATGATGGGTTTCTCATATGCAAATGAGGCAGAGGATGGTGTTTTTGTGGGTATTTTTGATCAGGCACTTTGACAGACAGCTTTACAAAGGAGTCCTTGGGCGGGAATAGAGAAGCCAGAGCTGCTGAGAAAGGTCTGGGAGCCTTAGAATAGGTGAGCAGGAGCAACATCTAAGTGTTGTGAGGATGAGATCCTTCAGGGCTTTTGGTGGGGGCCATGCCTGCCTGCCTGCCTTCCCGGGTGCCTTTGCAGCCCAGTACTAGGCATGGAGAACTACTCAGTACTACCCAGTACTACTCAAGAGTATGCCACACTGTATAGTAGAGGACTGCAGCCTGTGGCCACAATCCTAGCCACACTTTCCTGGGAGCAATTCCCATTGACTATCATGGAATTTCCTTCTGAGTAGCATAGGGTTAGGATTTGAGGCTACTTTCCCATCCACACTTTCCTGAGAATAAACCCACTGACTATAATGGGACTTACTTCTGAGTAGACATGGTTAGGACTGTGCTCTGAGGCTGCAATCCTATCCACACTTATCTGGGAGTAAGCCCCACTGACTAGAATGAGACTTACTTCTAAGTAAGCCTGCATAGGATTGGACTGTAAGGCTAAAATCCTGACCACGCAGTCCTGGGAGTAAGCCCCATTGACTTGAATGGTACTTACTTCTGAGTAGACACGGCTAGGATTGGGCTCAGGCTGCAATCCTATCCACACCGTAGTCCTTTTGCCCGCCCCCCAGATATCTCCCCACCCCCCCCCCAGATATCTCCCCACCCCATCCTGACCCTCTGAGAAATCTCTCCACTTGAGATTGTGGGGAGGCAGTATGGGGGGCACCTGAAGAAATAGCCCCAGTTAACATCCTGCCACCCACCAGCCCAGTCCACTGCCTACTCTGAAGTAAATTCTATTAAAGTCAGTAGGTTTTACTCCCCTGTGAGGATAGGAGTGTAGCCCAATCATCTGTCTTGTCAGAAGTAAGTTCCATTATAATAGTGAAGCTTACTCCCTGTGAAGAGTGTATAGGATTGCAGCCAGAAGCTGGTTTCTAAGAGCTTGTAATCCTATGCCTGACTACTCAAAAGTTAATCTCATTTCAATTTATGAAGCTTACTCCCAGGAAAGTGTGCAGAGGAGTGCAGCATTAGAGCCCAATCCTATTCTTGGCTACTCAGAAGTAAGTCCCATTAGAGTCTGTGGAGCGTACTCTCAGGAAAGTGAATAGGATTGCAGCTAGAGGCTGGTTACTAAGAGCTCAGTCCTTTGCTTGACTACTCAAAAGTCCTATTATATTCAATGGAGCTTACTTACAGGAAAGTGTGGACAGGATTGTAGCCTTAAGTAGTGGCTTAGAGGCAAACAGCCTGCAGACGGATACCACAGACTCTGGTCCTAAACTGTAGATCAGTGTTTCTCAACCAGTGGTATGAGTGCCACCAGTGGAACTTGTGGTGTGTCTGCTGGTACTTAAGCACCTGGATGCAAGTGTCAAATGTGCTCCCTGAGGCAGCTGGTGGGCTGCTGTGTGATTCAGGAAGCTGGACTAGATAGGTCTTTGGTGTGAGCCAGTGGAGGCTTTTCTTATGCTTTTATGTTCTTATTTGTGGCACACATTCCACCTGAGAGCACAACAAAGTGAAATGCATAGGAATAAATTACACTGACCTCCGGGGCTTAATACTGATTGATGTGGTCACAAGTGATACAATTTTTTTGGTAAACTAAGGGTTAAGGTGGCGTGCCCTCCCCCGCCCTGCCCCTGACCCCGCTCCCTGAGGTGATTGTATCACACTTCCGGGGAACTGGTTGTTGGGCCAGACCAGGCCCACCACTGCATTTGTTCTGAAAATAGGTCTGTGGAATATGAGAGGTGCTCAAGTTCTTAGTGAAAGCTGGAAACAAGAAAAGAGAAAAATGCTCTCACTCCCTGGACAAAAAAAGAAAGAAAAGAAAGGCTGGTCCATCCACCCTGACATACAGATCAATTTATAGGTTCAGACTACCTTGTACTTAACAAGCTGGGCATTTGCACCATGAAGAGTCTCATGTGACTCAAACTACATGCAGACGGGGAAGGCAATGAATGAATGAATGAATGAATGAATGAATGAATGAATGAATGAAGTAGCTGGCAAGCCACATGACCACAGCTTGCCATTTCAGTGGTTCACTGTTTTTCATCCATCATTTTTTTCCCATTTTGAGAGGCAACCTGTTCTTTATTTCTGGTCTTTTTTTGAGGTGTGCAAAATGTCCCCATTTGCAGATGGCTTTGATCAGTCACATAGCAAAATTAGCACCCCACTGTATTTTGCTTTATAATTCCCAAGTGAGAAGAATTTTTTTCTCAATGACTTCAATAGCAGAGCATATTTTTGGATGCCTCATAGGCCCGTTAACGCTTCAGCATTTCATGTGACAGGATGCAAGTAGTGATAGAAAGCTGCAATCCGATGGGGTGGATAGTGTTGGTCTGGAAGGACTAAAGGTCTGACTCAGGTGGCGGCATCGTGAATTCATACAGAATCCCCCTGACAAATGTTACCCAGACTGTTTGCACAGTAATGCTTGTCCTTGGTTGACTCCATTAAGGCGGCTCCTTTGCACCCACCTCTCCATCCTCCTTAGATTAGTATAATGCCCTGGTTTGCCTGGATGCCAGGTGGACAGTTGGTTCCAGCAGGGAGGCCTAGCAGTCGAATCTGGCACACAAAAGTGGGACAGCAGCCTGACTTCTCCATTCTCTTGGTTAATCTCTCTGTAGCTCCTCTGCCTCTGGAATCCTACTTGCTTCCTTTTGTAGGTGAAATGCATGCTGCTTCTGGAAGGACTGGATTGTGGCAACTCCCTCCCCAAGCATCCAGTATACAAAATATGTATGCTCATAGATGCCCATTTATAAATGAAAAACACATCTAGAACTCAGGGTGGGGAGTGATTGCTGGGAGCAAAGAAGGCACTGGAGCAGTTCACATTGAAAGCCCCTCACCCGCATGCAGAGAGCCTCAGATCTCTTTCACTGCTGGCACAGCTCCAAAAGGATCCTGGAGGCTGGAGGTCAGTGCTGATTAATTTTGTCACAGTATTAGTTGGGCAGCATTCTCAAAAACTGTGATGACAATCTTTGCAGTTTGTGGAAAGATGAGGGGTATGTGTAGCTGTGGACAACCTCAAAATGCCAGATGCAGGGGAGGGCACCTGGATGCAGGTTATGGCTCCCTGAGGCATCTGGTGAGACGCTGTGTGATACAGGAAGCTGGACTAGATGGGGCTTTGGTCTGATCCAGTAGAGGCTCTTAAGTTCTTATGATACTGTAAAAGCAGATGTCTGATAATCTGGCCTTTTGATGATCATAGAATCATAGAGTTGGACCCAGGAGATCCTTGTCCAACCCCAGGACATCCTTGTCTTGTGGGGACCCATGTCTCAAACCCTGGCCTGCTGGTTAATAGGGCACAGTGACTTTACCACTTGCACCACCAGAGGACCAGATGTCAATTGCTGATGTCAATTGGGAACCCACAGCAGCTCAGAGCAACTGCCACACTTTGACTGCAATCCTAAAGATTGCAGTCCTAAATCCTAAATCCACACTTTGACTGCAATCCTTGTCTTGTGGGGACCCATGTCTCAAACCCTGGCCTGCTGGTTAATAGGCACAGTGACTTTACCACTTGCACCACCAGAGGACCAGATGTCAATTGCTGATGTCAATTGGGAACCCACAGCAGCTCAGAGCAACTGCCACACTTTGACTGCAATCCTAAAGACACGTTCCTGGGAGTAAGACCCATTGAACACAATGGGGCTTACTTTTGAGTAGACATGGTTAGGATTGTGCTCTGACCCATTCCTATCATGGTCCTGAGAGTGCATCCTGCTGCCTTGGTGAGAACTTCCAGCAAGGCCTGCTCTGACGTTTTGGTTGCCATGAAGGCCTGCTGCCCATGGGAATTGTTTGGCCAGGATGTGCACCTGCAACCAAGCAAACTGGGCCATCACTGAACCAGAGTACATCCAGTACCTCTGCAACCTCTTGGTGGCCAAAAGTTGTTCTGATGAAGGACTATTAGGGGTTTTGTTGTATGTCCATTAGATTAGCCTCACCGTGTCCCTGATTCTTTAAAGAATATAAGAACACAAGAGGAGCCTCCACTGCATTAGGCCAAAGGCCCATCTAATTGTTTTAGTTTTCGGTTTGATGCCGCATAAATTTTAGCTGTAGGCAGGATGAATATAGCTCTCCAGCAACATTTCCAATAGCCTCTTTTCTGTCTTAGAACAATGTGTTCTTGGGCTCTAATATAATTCTATATCCCAACATTTCTTTAATCATTTGCAATATTTCCTGCCTAAAGGATATAATACTGCCACATTCCGCCCAAAATTATTATTATTATGATAGTAATCAACCTTTTTTAATCTGTACCTCCAGCAAATGTTCCAGGCATTTAAATAAACCTTATTTAATTTATAAGGAGCTGGGTGGCTCTGATAAATTGTTCTCTAACCATTTTCGGTTCCAGAAATTAACCTTTTTGGAACATAATCACACAAGTTTCTCTACTCATCACCTGATAAATCATTACTAGCATATTTATCCCTTTTTTATTACAAAGGTCAGATAAGGCATTGATAATAACAAGGCATAAAATCTGATTATTCTCATTTTGATCAATATTAATTATAATCTCAGATATTTAATTTCCTTTCAGTGGACCATAGTTGACAAGCAGTGTGTCTGAGTTGAAACAGGCAAAAAACTATTTCTTTAAAAGAGGTTCCTTGATTTTTAACACTCGGTCTTACACTACACATATTTTATTTCCACAGATCTAAATACTCCCAGGAATAGGCTCCATATTGACGTCATGGAAGATAAGTCCTTCCATAACATATTTTCTCATTTGTTCCACACCTTAGTGACTGTTATTACAAGTGATAGCATATCCCTTGAACTTTTGGTGCCACGACTAGTCTAAAATTAATGCTCAAGAAACCCTGTTCTATCCATGGAATTTGTTCTGGGAAATGCCAATAATTCAAATTAGATGTGGACAACCTCAAAATTACTGTGTGTTGGACCAAGGATTGGGCTTCCTGTCTTCTCTTTCCTTGGAACTGCACCCAAGGAGGCACACTTTCTGCTTGCAAAAAAAAAAAAAAAGATTGTTATATTGTTAGCTCAGTCCTAACAAGCTTTCCAATGCCACAAAGGCTGCAATCCTAAAGACACTTTCCTGGGAGTAAGTTCCATTGAACGCTTACTTTGGAGTAAACATGGTTAGGATTGTGCTCACAGCAGCTGAAGCAGAACTCCTAATAATACAAATGTACTAGTATTTGCAATACAAATTTGGGGGTTTCACTGCATAATAACATTTAAGGTACAGTATATGCCTTCTGGGGTCAAAGAAGATACTCCCCCTGCTAAATATAAGAAAAGCACCACTTAGAAGTGCGTCTTTACTAAGTTAGCAAGGGTAACTGCATTACAATATATAAATATATATTTATATTGTTGTATTTATATATTTATTAGAATAATTTATAATCTTATATATAAATAAGAGCTGACACATATCCACATCTTATTAATTCCATACTGCTTAATAATTGCATCTCATTAACTCTCATAGCAATAAGTCTCGTGAAAGTTTTGAGTTAAAAAAATCCACTTTTTGTTCATATGCAGTTGTGTTTACAGTTTATGGTTAATTGGCTATAACCTTTGATAGAATACAGATATTCCAATGCAATTTGTTTCGTTGCATTCTTCATTAAATTACCTTTCCAACAACATATAACATGATAGTGCTGTTACCATTTTTCACAATTTAAGCCTTTAGTGTCAAAGCTCAGCGTTTGCCCCCTATAGCTTGCTACTCAGTGCAACTGCTACGCCACTATAGAAACTGCTATAGCGGTTTCTTTCCAGTAGTGGGTTTTTTTAAACCCAGAAGTCCCCCAGCACTTCTGAATAGTTTGGGACATAGGGGCTGTCAGTCAAAGAAACATGGGCAATTGAAAAACAAGTAGTGCATTGAAAATAGGTGAACCAGGGGACTCAAGATCCCAAATCAAATTGGAGAGCATTGGGGGGAATACAGATGCCATTCTTTCCATGCAATGTAATGTATGTACACAAAAGTCCTGCTCCGAGTTGCAGCTTGGAGAACCAGGAACTTCCGCAGTGGAGACAGACACTTGCTGCAGAAAGAGGACTTGGGACCCCAAAGGCCCATCTCAGCAACAGCATCAATGAAGAAGAAAAAAAAAGGCAACAATAGCAGTTCCATTTAAGCAATATCATATGTGGTGTTCTACAGATTTTCACAATAAGCGAAAGAAGGAAGCCTTTCAGCTAGCCATTTATTTATGATAATATTCTTATCTTTCCAGAAACAGCTCAAGGGAATGAACAAATTCAAACAAATTTGAATAAAATTCCAAACATGTAAACGCAATCATAACATTCACCTAACAGTTCATTAAAACAAAACCATAAAACCAAAAACCCTGTGTACAGCCCACTCAAAACCTCTTAGCAGCAAAACATTCTCTTTTTCATAACCAGCAGAAAGCAGAAAATAAATTAATCAATCCAAATAAGAGCAGCTTAATAGAAGCAACAAAACAGTACAGAAAGTAATCAATAGATCTGAACAACAGATAAGCCAAGAATAAGAGAACCAATCTATCTCCCCAAACCAACCCAAACACACTCCAAATGCCCATCCTGACAAAAAAGGCTTGAATCCCCCACTGAATCTCTCTAAAAAGGAGGCAACTTTTAAAATAAAAAAGGAGGGAGTTCCGCAATTACAGTGTCACCACCAAAAGGCCCTTCTTCTTAAAGCCACCTTCTAATCACGTTTTTGGTAGAAGCAGGACCTTATTCAACTCTAAGGCAATGGGCCAGATTACAGTATATGGAAGTAGATGGTCTCAGAGATACTCTGGTTCCAGATCATAAGAATCCCAGATTTTAATATTAGCATTGGCATTAATATTAATATTAGCATTAGCATTAATATTAGCATTTTGAATTAGGCTCAAAAATGATTTGGCAGCCAACCAGGGACTTCCTCACTTGGCCACCCTGACATTGTCTGCACTGCCACCAAAGTTTCCACCATTGTTGCTGCTGCTTCCAGCGTTCGCCTTATCTGCCCAGTATAGATGTGGCTGGCATTGCACTTCCATTTGCTACATAGGATTGCCATGTCATTTATTCCTAGGACGGTTGTTGCTGTGTCTTGGAACGGGAGGGCAACCTAAAAACTGGAGGTTACAGCAAAGATTTGGGGTCTGCTGATGTGGTCTTGTTTTTCCAAGTTCTGTTCCCTCCAAGCTTCTGGATTGGAAGAGAGGTGTCAAAGTCACACCTGCCTATGAAACTCATTCACACTGAGGTGTCTGCCATGCTGCCCTTCTGCAAAACAGCAGCAACCACAGGGCTGAGTAATCCCCTTCTCTCACACCAACCATCTGAGTAAACAAATTGTAATTGATCTCCTTGGTAGCTTTGAAGGGAACTATGAATGGGTTTTCTATAGTTGGGGGCTCCAACCTTCAACCAATGGGTAGAGGAGCTAAACCAACAATTTTCAATGTTTTTCTTCTTTTTCATACTGACCTCTGTGGTACTGGCATTCCCCTCTGTCTGATGGTTTGTTTTCTGACAGTTCTGCTCGTTCAACACCTTTCACTTACACCCAGAACTCATTCATTCAACACATGCTCTACATTTTCAATCTTTCTCTGCTGGTCTAAAGGCTGAAATTGTCTTCCCTAATGTTGATCTGTGTGTGACATGGTGATCAAACTATTCTTGGCACTTCTTTATGACTTTCTTCAGTAAATAACCATCATTCAAATACATAAAATATTCATTGCCCACACATGCCTTTGTTCATTTTACCATAATTTGTTATGTATTTTGACTGTGTGTTAATAAATATGTGTTATTTAGGCTTTTGCAAGTTATATTTATGTCTTTCTTTGTAGCCATTTTGCATTTGCACTTTTACAGGTCCTTAGCCTGTAATAAATGATGGGTCTCTGCCAGTGGTGGGCTCCAGCAGGTTCGCACCTACTCTATAGAGCCGGTTGTTAACGAGATATAGGACATATAAAGTTTAAAAATATCCATATAAAAGTGGCTGCCAGATGGGCAGAGAACCGGTTGTTAATTTATTTGAAGCCCATCACTGGTCTCTGCATTTTCTATGGTCTTCACTTCTTGTGAAGTCACTTCTGGGTTTGAGACTCTTCTGAGTTCTGAGCTCTTATTGTAGGTCAACTGTTGTAACAAATTGACTGTTCTTCTCATTCTGTTGGCACTTGAACCCGGAAGAGATTTCAGTGATCTCAACCACTGCTTCAAACTCTTGTGATGCAATTCTGCCATTTACAGGAGGCAAACAGGAGATTCTGTGTACACACGTCATTTGTTCTATAACTTAGACCCTGGCAGGGTGACCAGATTATTCCTGAACTCCAGGGCCAAAATTCCTTATCCCAGGCCTAAATTCCTACCCGCTTAAAAAAATTGCCAAAAAGTGTATTTTTTTGTTTTGTTTTTTGGTTTTTTGACCATAATTTTTGATAGGAAGGAGATATCTCCAAAATGATTTTTGCATTGGATTCTGCTCTTCAATACAAATCCAGTGACATATAGCATGATAGGGTACTGTGCACTATCATGAAGTTTCAAAATGAAGCCAAACTGTAGGACAATGAAGCCAAAATGTAGGACACCTGGACAGGAGGCTAAAAATCAGGACAAATCTGGTTTTTTCTGGTCATATGGTCACCCTGGACCCTGGATCTCCAAATGTCTTGGCAGGAGGGCCACATCATCTCTCTGACACTGTGTCGGGGGCCAGAAAACTCATTTAGATTTCAAATTTTAATAAATTTACATATTGGAAAGTATTGGAGTGGATTATTGGGCAGGAGGTCTGGTCTACAGGGTAGAGCCTCCATTTGCCTGAAGATAAGAGCTGAAGGTCGCCAGAAAAAGAGGCTGATAAAGCTGAGATTTTCCATCTGCTTTTTGGTGAGAGTGAAGAAACTATCTCAGCTGCCCTTCGTGTGAGAGCTGAAGGAGAACTCTGTCAGCCATCATGTCAGACATCGGGGGCCAGTAGTGAAAACCAGACTGTGAACGTAGCTGGTTCTTGAAAAATGTATCTTGAATGTAGCTGGTTCTTGAAAAATAGAACCACTGTGTTTGAAAAAATCCCTTCGGGGGTTTAGATCAACCTGCCTATGTAAACCGCTTTGAATAAAGTCTAAAGAGCAATCCAAAAAGACCAGAAAATGCCTATAGAATGTGGTATAGAAATGCCGCACATTTCACAGTTGCCAGGTGTTTGACTCTACTACTACTACTACTACTACTACGCTTGCCCAAGGGCCAGATAGAGGGGTCTTGCCAGGGGCTGCATTTAGTCTCACCGAAGGCTGCTTCTGGCCCCTGGACTGGGGTGCGGAGACCCCTGACTTACCCTACAATCCAGAGTAACTACAGGAGCACGTAAGAGACATTTACCTCAACATAGTTATGGCACCACCTAGTGAAAACCTATGGGAAATTCATATTGCAATCCAGAGTAAATTGTACTTACACCGGAGCAAGGACTCCCCATAGTTACTCTGGATTGTGCCCTTCGACAATTAACTATAGTCAACTGAGAAGTAAGCCCCATTGTGTTCAGTAGGTCTTTCTCCCAGGAAAGTGTGTTTAGTATTGCAGCCTCAATGCCCTTCATGTAATCTAAAGGGATTATCACAGCAACGTAGAATATTTATTTAAAATAATGTAAAAATCAAGAAAATCAGAACATCAGTATAAACACAGGTCCCAACCTTTTCCCCTAGGAACTCACAAAAAGATTCACAAACATCTCCCCCACACCAGATCTATTCTCACAAGGCAGAGAGGTGAAGAGGGAAAAATTGGCTGAGCAGAGGTTTGGACCCACTTGCTCCTGTTGAACACCAGACTAGTTCATTTTAAATGCAAAATTCCTACAATAGACATTGATCTTTGCTGTCAGAGCTGGCAGGAAACCCAACCCAAAAATGGGGCTTTGCCAATGATTCTCACAAAAGAACTTTGGCCATTTGGAAAAGTAATGATGCAGCCAAGGATGTTTTGGGAGGAGGTGGGAAGACAGCTTTAAGTAAGCTTTCCTGACGTTCACCCCATGGAATCCCCAAAATGACCTCCACAACTTTTCCTACAGCTGAAAAGGAGATGATGTAGCATCCTGCTGAGGGGTTTTTGGGGTGAAAAAAGAGGACAGACTCCAGCAACAGCCAGTAAGTTGGCCTGATTTTGCCCCCTCCATCCAATCCATTCTCAAGTCCATTGCAAATTTGTGATTGTGAAGTTGAAATAGAAAAGGGGGGAGTTTAGCCCAGGCTTCAAAAAAAAAAATTGGACACAGCTTGAGGATTATCTTGCTCTGGGGGCAGTTATTAGAAAAAGTAAGAAGCAACACCATCTACTCACCCACCCCCACTAGCCGTGGATCTGCGTAGAGCTCCTTCCCCTTGCAGTTAGCAAGATTTCACAATTTGGCAACCTTGCTGCAAGAGAACAAAGTAAGAGGAAATCTTATATACCGGTAGTTCGTACTAGGGTTGCCAATTTTTGTGGAAAGATAATGACTTGTGCTTGCAGAAATCAATATGTGAGATGGTTTACAGCACAGCAATAAGGAAAATAAGCCTCCTCACATAATCAGAGAGGATGATCAGATCCCTATTAAAGATACATGAGAAGAGGCCAGTCCGAAAACGATTGATTTTCAGGGTTCTCCTTGTCCAGTGTGCACACTGGCTTCTGTGTGTCTCCAGATTTCCATAGCAAACAGCAGGTCATGCTTGGATGTTCCATTCTTGGATATTCTTCTGATAATGTCTGCAGTGCTTAGGAAATGCAATGGCCTGCAAAGGGGCTCTTGCAGAGGCTTGCCCCGGAAAGTTGAATGAAGTCTCTAAATTTATGTTCTCTAAATTGTTTTCTACCTTGTCTGTCTTTGCCTGCTATTTGTCTTTTGCCTCCAATATCAATTCCTTCCTTATTCATCCAATTTTGCAGAAAGGTTTGGGCACAGAACCTAGTTAAGCAACTTGACAGAAAAGGCAGGCATTGTTAACTTAAGAAAAGGCCTACCTGTTGGATCTCAAAGGCATAAACACATCTATCTACAGTATTTATCTATCTACAGTATTTATATACTGCTTTTCAACTAAGAAGTTCACAAAGCGGTGAATTGCTGCAAGCATGGTGACCATATAGAATGGAGGACAGAGTTCCTGTACCTTTAAGCATTGCATAGAAGAGGGAATTGAGGCAGGTTTAGCTCATCATAGAAGGGTTTAAAAAGCATCACATGCCTAGACACCTCCATTCTATATGATCACCTTGTCTGCAGGAGGAGCTTGTACAATTTGTGCTTTTTCTATGTCTAGGTGGTCTCCTCCTCCATGTTACATACAGCACTGTTGCTGTACGAATATTTGTATCTATGCCCCACCTTATGCCCCACATAAGGTGTGTGGACCAAATGTGGTCCCCAGAAACAATTGATAAAGCCCCTGTTATTGTTGGGCTCTCCTAGTCTGATAATTGGGCTCTCTCATATCTCGAAAATATAAACAAGATTTGCACATTTTCTCTTCTAATGCAGCTTAGCGTTACTGTGTGAGAACCAAGTGCATATTTCTGGCCATCATCTGCACTTCTGGCTGAGATTTCTTCACCCAGCGTGTAATGAGTTGCCACAGGATGTGCTGATGGCATCTAGCTTCAATGCCTTTAAGATGGGTTTGGACAAATTCCTAGAGGAAACAGGGTGACCATATAGACTGGAGGACAGAGTGTTTCTACCTTAACCATTGCATAGAAGAGAAAATTGAAGCTCTTAATAAAAGGGTTTAAAAAGCAGCATCTGCCTAAATTTCCTCTTCTATGCAATGCTTAAAGGTAGAGGCACTCTGTCCTCCATTCTGTATGGTCACCCTGAGAGGAAACGACCATCACAGATTACAAGCTGTGATCGGTGTGTGTATGAGCGTGCTTAGAAAGATGTAAGTGTAGGCAACCTCAAAATTCCAAATGCAGGAAATGGCACTTGGATGCAGGTGTCTTATGTGCTCCTTGAGGCATCTGGTGGGCCACTGTGAGATACAGGAAGCTGAATTTGCGCTCTCTCTCTCTATTCTAATCTAATCTATCCTCCCATCAACTACCACTTTTCAACTAAAAAGTTCACAGAGCTGTTTACAAGAAAATGAAAAAATTAATAGCTAATTAATAGCTAATGGGTCCCTGTCCCAAAAGGGCTCACAATCTAAAATGCAAAAGAACACCAGCAGAAGCCGGTGTTTCCTTATCCAGAACAGTTATATAAATGTTGAACCATACTGGGCCCAGTTCTGTTTCACTCCACACAGGGTGCAATCCTAATCCTGTCCATTCAGAAGTGAGTCCCATTATATTCTGTGGGGCTTTTTCCTAGGAAAGTGTGTTCAGGATTGCAGCCTTACTGTCCCAACTACAATGTTACTCTCCCCCTGCTAAATAAAAGGCCAGTTACTCTCCCCCTGCTAAATAAAAGAGGAACACCCACTCGAAAGACGGCCTCTTGCCCAAATTAGCAGGGATGGGCCTTGGCCGGATCCAGTAGAGGCTCCTCTTATGTTCTTATGTTTTTATGGCACATACAGGTATTGTATATACTCGTGTATAAGCCTAGTTTTTCAGCACATTTTTTAATGCTGAAAAAGCCACCCTCGGCTTATACTCGGGTCAGCGTATACTTGTCATAAGATGGGCAAAGAAGTGGATTTCTGTGGAAAAATTAGGTGCCTCGGCTTATACTTGGGTCGGCTTATACTCAAGTATATACGGTACTGTGGATGCTAACTTTAGTCCCCTGTATGAAGCAAGTTTGATGCCCCTCCGCTATGCAAAAATGCAGCCCCTTTAACTTGGTTTTAGCCTGTGTACATCTAGATGTGGATGGCATCTGTTACATCCCATCACAGTCAATTTGCGAGGAGATAGTGTTGAGCCAACCAGCAATTTGGGCTTAATAGCATGATCATAATGAACTAAAGTCTTAGAGAATTGGCAAAGAGCAGGAGTGCCTTGCAAAAGTGTTTTGTTCCAACAAGTTCATTGCTTGGAAAAAGGGCAAACATGGATTAAGAAGGAAAATTCCTTGTAGTTTGCTAACAAATTAGGAATCCATTGCTTCCACCCCCAAATCCAATGCCTTATGGACTCATTTTGGAATTGTTTGACTTTAGAATGCACATTAGCCTTTTCTTTTCTTTACAGGAACATTTGGGGGAGAGCATATGCCCCCATTATTCCCCCACATATGCCACTTGAGGAGGCAGCCAAACCTCCACACAAGCAGAGTGAATTTGGTCACAATTAAGGATTCAGGTAACGAGCACAATCCTAACCATGTCTACTCAAAAGTAAGCCCCATTTTGTTCAATGGGTCTTGCTCCCGGGAAAGTGTCTTTAGGATTGCACCTCAAGTCTGCTAAAGGGAGTGACACAGTGGGATGGACTTCATTAGTCATCAGAAGGATCAGACCCTCTAAACTATGTGCTCACAGAACTCTGGTTGACACAATTACCGGTAATTGTGAGTCAAGCCACTAATTTGCCTTGTGATGAAGAATGGAGGAGAAAGATCACTTTGTCATCACAAAGGGAGAGAAAGACTTTCAAAAGTGACCAAAGGAGTCAGCAAGCTGGAGGTTGAGACTGTGAGATGAGGAAAAATAATTTTTAAACTGAGCCTAAAATGTGCACCCTGACAGCTGAAATTGCTGCCATAAGACACTCCATCTCAGTGCTCTGGCTCCAAACCTCTCTTCGTTCTTCTTAAACTGATTTGCTGCAACAATTTGGGGCCTTGGCATGATGTGCTGTTGATGGGGGGACCTTTTGAAGATAAATTCACAGGCGGATTTGAGCCTCTGATTAGGCTCATTAAGACTGTCTGAACCGCCCGCTTGTCAAAGGAAAGAATTTCCCCAGACTGTTCTGGCCCCTAACATTGAAGGCTCCTCAAGCAGATGATGAATTCGTCCATAAGACTGAGCTTCCCAAGGGAAGCCAAGCAGGCCACCAAAAGTGGAAACCATCACGTTGGTTAAGTGCACCATTAGATATTTATTTTTGGATTGAAGTGCAACACCTCCTCAAGTGAGATCCCTCCAAAATTATTTTTCTGTCTCATATATTTCAAAGGCAGAGTGAAGCAAAACCTTTTCTACACTGGCCAGATTAAGTCAGTGGATATGAGCAGTAACCTCAGAGGCAAGATTCTTACAAATGATCCTTATTCAGATGTATGGAAAGCAGTAACGACAGATGCTCCTTGGTTTCAACTTTTTCTTTTAGATATTCACAGTCAGCAGTGCAGGATATAATACTAAAATACTAAATCTAATACTGTATTTACTTGAATCTAATACTCACCCTTTCAGCCGAATTTAGTCTCCAAAAATCAAGGGGTGCATTAGATTCAATGGTTAATTAAATTAGAGTAAATGTGGTTTTTTGATTATATGTATCGGGTGTGCATTAGATTCGATAGCACATTACATTCGAGTAAAAAACCCTTCAGAGTTTGGTTTAGATTGAGAGATGTGATTTTACTTACATCCAACTGTGTCTTTTGGAAGTTCAGAGCAGCTTAGATGAGGCCAAACTAGGTACAGTTTGGGAGTTTTTGTTTATAATATTTGTATCCTGCCTTTCCTTTCTAAAGGGAATTGAACAACTCATAACATCTTTAAAAAAACACATTGTTTAATGAAGAATTTGTTTTTCCCCTCTTTTTTTCTTTGCCTTGTTAATTAAACAGAATATATAACACCACAAAACAGTATTCTGATCAACATAGATGTTGATTCAGACTACATAGAACAGAAGTGTTTTCAGTGGCTATCAGAACGGTGGAAGTGATGGAAACAGGCTTTCATCCAGGGCAAGGGGTTTCCTTGGATGCCACTGTACAGAAAGGATAGATCCAAGGTAGGCAGATGCTGGGGTTGTGGTAGACTTGTGGCAGCTGCTACACTTGTAAGGCAGGAGTCCCAACTCAGCCTTGTGCCAGGACCTTGGAGAGTTCCAAGGGACCAACTTGATGCCACTGAGTCCCAACTCTGGCAAACCTCTGTGATGTCTCCAGTTCACTTGCTGCAGTGACTCCCCTGAAAGGGGTAATCTCTGAGCATGGGGCCAAGTATTCAATGATTTACCAGTCCTCAGCCATTCTTACTTGATGCCCACATTCTCACATTCCCTGTCTCAATGTGCCAGCAGCAAAGGGTGAGATGTGCCTGGCATGTCAGGATGATTTGGTTTCAAAAAAGAGGCCATCTCAGAGGGCTGCACACACCTCCTCTCTGTGTGTATGGAAGTGCTTATGAACTGGTTTGAAGATCATCCTCTCTGTGTATGTTGGAAAAGCGTTTATGAACTGATTAGAATTCATTCGTTCACAAGTTCTGTCACTAATATATTCATTTATGTAAATTTATTCACATTTGAAATGTAAATCAATTCTTTTTTTCTCCCCCCTCCCAACACCGTATCAGAACGACAATGTGGCTCTCCTGCTAAAAAGTTTAGAGACCACTGTCTTAAAGTAATGGTGATCTTTATGCATGTATCATAAAGAAAACTGGGAAAACTGGGAGTTCACAGGTGTGAAAGACATCTCTTCCATAGGGCTTCATGCAACAAATATTTCAATATTGCAAGTATCCCCCACTCTCTGCTTCCCCACACATACCCTTATTGTTTTTACACGAGGCCTTCCCTCTGGATTAATTGTCCACTTATTTTTAATAATAATAATAATAATAAGAGAATGTGCTCTTTATAATAAGAGACTCTTTAATAATAAGAGACTGTGCTAGTATGTCTCGTGTGGACTAAGTGCTATGGAGGCTTTTGAGCACAAATGTCCCTTTATTTAAAAGTTTTCTCTTAATAGGATTTGCCATTACTTGCTTCCTCTTTAGTGATTTGTAATGAATTGTTCGACCAGCTTCTCTTCCTCACCTTTTTTTTTGGTGGAGCATTAATTACCAATTTCCTTGCATTATTTTTGGTAACCCCCCTGTGTCATGCATGCACAGCAATAAAATGATTCTGATAGTAGATGACTTGAGGAAGTAGAAAATAATAGAAAGTAGATAGTAAATAGTACATGATAGCAGGTAGTAGAAAACTTTTTCTTTTTTTGTGGGGGGGGGGGGGTATGGCCCTTAGCTGTCTTTATTCTTACTCTTGGTTACACACTCAAAAATCAGAATATATATAAATAAGATAGTGTAGAGATTTAATTCCAAGTTGGCCCTTAATACTTCAAGTAACCACATGCCACCCAGAATCTCCCTTAGAAAAGGTTGTGGCAAGTGCCAAAATAGTCAAAAGATGTTGGGTTGCCATACAAAGCACCAGCAAAAACATATTTAATTCAGCTCTGTTGAACAATAAATTCTACCAAAGGTAATTAGGTAGAAAGAAAGTGACATGCTTTCTTTAATATCTGCAAGCTATGTACATGCAATAACATGAGCAACTCAAGCACATCAACAGGCCCTGACTGCCATGGGGTGTCTGGTTTCTAATTAGAAATCCCCATCACCTCCTGATCCCCAGGGGTAATTAAGAGGCTACAATGAGGGAGCTTTTCTTGGCCTCACCTGGCAGTCCTTTTCACACAGGGGTGCTAATCCCCCCTACCTCAAATTCCGATTGGTGTATCTTCTCACAAATCTTCCCCCTTTGGCAAGAGATTGCTAATCTCCTGTACACCTGGAACCTTCCTGGATGCCTCCCCTTTTATTGTTGCTTCAAAAGGTCTGTCCGGAAGATTGCTTTGGCTCTGAAGACATACGTACATACGTACGTGTGTGCGTGAGTGTGTGTGTATGTGTATGTGTGTGGTATAAAAAGAGGTTGGGGTTGCAGTTTAAACCTTGCAGATGCTGGCAGGCAGGCAGAGAGAAAGAGAGAGAAAGGGAGGAACGTACAGCAGAGACCACACATCACAGCCATAGGTAAGAAGGAAAGGTTGGCTCTCTCTCTGTCCTTGTTGTTTAATTCTTCTGATCTTCTTTTTGCAACAATCAAGGCAGTGTTTCAAAAACTCTCTTTCTTGCCAAGAGAATTTTATAGACAACTCTTATTTTTTTAACTCTGTCGGTCTGGAAGGAAAATGGAAACTCATATGAGGCTCGGGAACCTGAGATCTTGAAGGTGGCAGGAGTATTGCGGGATAGAAACAGTGTGTTCACCTGTTAGGAGCAGCATAAAGTTGATGGGACAGGCTTTGAAAGGGAACACTCAGAGCAGGTTGCTAATGGAAAATAAATTTGATGGAGAAAGTGAGATAGATTTACTTGGATGAGCTTAAGGGGATGCTGGACAAGTAGGGTGCTGAACATTTTGGCACCAAATGAAGGACTGGATCCAATGACCCGCGGAGTCCGTTTCCAGTCCTGTTATTTAGAGGATTGTAGTAGGTACTATTTATTGAGTTTTCCCAGCTCTCCCTCCCTTGAAAAGAAACTGGGTTTTTGCACAACTCCATTTCTTTCATTTTGCGAATATGCAACAAGATTTCCCAATCCACGACACCCAAGTTGAAGCTGATCTTATCATGCATCTTTTTTATATATACCATTAGGGTCTTTAGACAACCTGTGCTGTTTTCCTCATCTACATCAATGATAATGTCAAACCCAAAGGCAGTTTTAATTAAGAATAAATTAATTTGGAATGACAGAGGGTGATGTTTCATTATTCTGTGATTTGTTGCAATTTGATGCAGTTACGCCTTACTCTCAACTCCCAACTTTGAAGCTGAAATACTAAGAAAAGCGCCTGTTTTTAAATTCAGCTTCCTATAGTTGTGTGCATGTAACTAGAGAAAATAATAAATTTTTGTAAAACTTTTGTGATGATGCTTAAGGAAATGCGTGGAGGAAATGCAGCAATTTCATAGGTATGTGAATGACAGAAAACACACAAGACAGGGTTTGACAGGAATGTACATGGAGAGAGATGGCCAATTTTAGGGCTCCATAGTTGTGCCTGAAAAATCACAATCTGAATTTGCCATTGCGTTGCAGGCACTGGATTTGCAGAGGAAAATTCAGTTTCTGATGGTACAAATGTTAAATGTGCAGAATCAAAGGAATGGCTATTGCAGAGAGACTAGGAGAAGAAGGAGAGGGAGAAGTTGAACTGGACCAAGATATATATTAGTGCAGTAATTTTCAACCTTTTTCATCTCAGGTCATACTGTCGAGGCACTCAGTCAGTCAGTCTACAGTATTTATAAACCACTTTTCAACTTAAAAGTTCACAAAGTGGTTTACAAAGAAAATGAAAAACTTAATAGCTAATTAAAAGCTAATGGGTCCATGTCCCAAAAGGGTTCAAATTCTAAAATGCAAGAGAACACCAGCAGAAGCCACTAGAATAGACATTACTGGGATGAGGGGGGCAGTTACTCTCCCCCTGCTAAATAAAAAAGGAACACCCAGTTTGCAGTCTTTTGATAATTGACAAGGCACACCATGCTGCTGATGGGGGGGGGGGTTCTCAACCGCAATGGCTCTAGTAATAAATGACATTATTTAATAAATCAATGAATTTTTCAAACCACCATGGCACACTTGTGGACCAGTTGCAACATACCAGTGTGCAATGGCACACTGGTTGAAAATCAATGTATTTGTGCCACAGGCAGAAAATCCAAATGACAACCTTTCCCACTATATACAGCCAACACATTAACGGTATTTATTTATAAAATTTACACCATGCCTTTCCCATAACAAAGCAAATGCCCGAGATGGCTTATAAAATTATAGTACTTCCCCTCCTGCTGTCTTCACCAAAACCCTGTGGGGTAGGTGAGACCGAGTCCGGCCCAAGAGCACCCTGAAGCTTCATGGATTTGAACCTGGATCTTTTAGGTCTCAGGCCAACTTCCTAACTACTACACCATATTGGCTCTTGAGGACCCTTTGCTGAACCTCAGATTTTTAGGGGGAAAAAATGAAAGTTTTACTGCTTACCCACAAATTCTGAGCACTTGAAAAAGAAGGTGAGGTAGGGAGATCTCAGACCAAATCTACCTCTCCCTCTAAGCAATAGTCTACCATTCAAGAATGCTCTCTTGCTTTCTTCCCTCCCCTGTATTTGTTTTTGGTGTGGAATTGAATGGACTAGACATTTTCCAAGTTTGGTCTCATCAATTTTGCTGGGTTTTTTTTGGCATCCATAAGAAGAGCAGTTGGAATTAGGAAGGAGGGAAGAAGCAGAAAACAGAACTTTTGCCCCTGTGGCGCTTCTCCATGGTATGGGAAAGTTGGTGACGAAATGGACATTCCATTATTCCCTACCAGTAAAAGAAGCACCTGTGCCCAGATGACTTGTGAAATATGAATAATTATTTTTAGTAATGGGCTGGCGTCCACATTTTTGGGGGTTTTTGAGTAAGTATTACCCTCTCCTTCCTGGCTTGTTGTCGTGGCATGTGAGCAAGGAAGAAAGTGGAAAGACATTGCTGCAGCCATCACCATCTCCTTCTCTGGTAGAGGAGAGGCTGGCAAATCAGTGACCAGCATCCCAAATCAGGACTCTCCAACACTGGAGATCTTCAAGCAGAGGCTTGACGAGCACCTGTCGGAGATGCTGTAGGAGAATTTCCTGCTACAGGCAGGGGGTTGGACTAGATGACCTACTAGGTCCCTTCCAACTCTAGGATTCTATGTTTGTGAGCTTTTTTAATTCTATCCCAAGACGGCAATTTGAAGATGATGCAAATGTCACGGAGATGCTAAGAAGACTGAAGTGCAATGTGAACAACAGTTATCCTTAGTATCAAGGTCAGTGGTGCTGGGCCTTTGGTGTCTTCCCAAGGATGTTGAGCATAAACATCAGCACTCTTAGCATCTCCATTATACCTGGAGAGTGTTGAAACGTGGTGCAGCATCCCTATCTCTATATCTCTTTGCAACAATGTATTAAGGTAAGTGTGATCCCTGTGAGGCATGTCTAGATAACTGCGAGGGAGTATGACAGCTCACATGGCCCCACCAATGAGTCACAGCCATTGATGCAGAATATAACATAAGGGGTGATGATAACTGGGGAGCCTCATTCCCTGTTCATCTGCTATTGGGCTTCAGTGAAACAGGCTATGAATAGCATGGTGTGTCTGGCCTGCAGTGTCCGTAGGTCTTGGCGTTGGCGCTCCCATTCTGGAAGAGGATAGGCAATCAGCATCTCTATCCCATAAAACAGATGGGGGAGGTGGACACTGAGCTGAAGAGCACAAAATTGGTTGTTGCAGAGTGAAAGCGGTCTCTGCTCCCTTCTACTCAACATGGCTGCCATCTCTCTCTGTCTCTTCAGGCCCCCTAAATATCCTCCTGAAGATGCTGGGTCACCAGAGGAGAACCCTTTGGACCATGCTGGGAGTCCTGCTCTTCTGTGCAGCGGGAAGAGTTCGTGGCCATTGCTTGGAGAACGGTTGGTGCAGTGACATGGACACAGAAGCTGAGGTCAGGGTAAGTGATCACTTCCTTTGGAAGAAACAGATTGAGATGGGAGGGGAGGCATAGAACATGAGGTCAATCCATGGCATGTGTGTCAGGGCATGTCCAAGAAAAGCCATCTTCTTGTCCAGGGAAACAGAAGAACATAATTCACTCTCATTGACTTAAATCAGTGTTTCTCAACATTTGTTGAGTCCACAGTACCACATCACATGGTCAAGTTATTCAAAGTACAATCAGAAGTAACTGGTGATAACTTTATTGCCAGTTACTTTTAGGTTGACAGGCCAGATGTGATACAACCAGTGGCATCACCAGGGTGGTGTGGCTGGTGCAGGCCACACCGGGTGATGCTCCACTGCAGGGTGATGCGCTGGAGGAGTTTGACACACCTCCAGCGCATCCATGCCTCAGCATGCCCATTCGGCCCTTCTACAAGGTGGAGCAGTGGCCAGGAGCTGCTGCTCTGCCTCGGAGCAGGCTTGAATATCCGGATGAAAACCTACCTCATCCTAATCCAACAAACCTTAGGGCCTCATCAAAACAAAATCTGGCCTTGCTTACAGCAGGGTCTCCAAAATTTTCATCCAAAGAGCTGCATCATTATATGTATTTGTAATGTCCAGCCCAATTAAGTTCCTTATTTACTCAACCCATTCCTGCTTCAAGAATCACAGGCTCCGTCTTTCATGCAACCACCTGTGGTTCTTGAAGAGGATCAGTTCATATAACAGAAAACAAGGTGGTGACTTCCCAATCTTGGGAGGTTACTTCAGCTTTGTGGTGCCAGCAGATCCCAATTAAGCAAATGCTTGATATCCCCATACAGGGAAGGGCTCTGGGGAGAATTAAGAGCTCAGGCCACTCACTGCTGCAGGAGTCTCCAATGGCCCAGTGCTCCCAATTGCAGGGTACAAGGGAGGCCTTTGCAGTCCCAATCTCCCCTGTTAGAACTGGTAACTTTTTTGTCTTCTTCTCCAACCTCTGACTATGTATGTTGTTCTTGAGTCTGTTCCAGTTTGTCAATATCCTTCTTAAAACATGGTGCCCAAAACTGGATGAAGTATTTCATGTGAAATCTGGATAGTAAAAATAGTCGGACTTCTTGTAAGAATTACTTCTTGTGATTGGTCTCTATTAGTTAACACAACTCAGCATTGTATTAGCTTTTATTACAGTTGCATCACACTGCTGGCTCGTGTTCAACTTATACTTAAAGACACCGAGAACCTTTTTACATGATGGCTGCCAATCATTCCCTCATCCTGCCCTTGTAACTCTGATTTTTTGAATCTATTTGCATACTTTATCTTTGCCTCTGTTGAACGTCTTGATACAAACCCAATGATCAAGACTGTCACAGTCATTTGAATCCTGCTTCTGTCTTTCAAAGTGTAAACTATTCCTCCCAGCCTCGAATCACCTGCTTTTAAGGCTCTTTTATGTTCCCTTATCCAGAACAGTTATATAAATGTTGAACCATACTGGGCCCAGTTCTGTTTCACTCCACACAGGGTGCAATCCTAATCCTGTCTACTCAGAAGTGAGTCCCATTATATTCTGTGGGGCTTACTCCTAGGAAAGTGTGTTCAGGATTGCAGCCTTACTGTCCCAACTACAGTGTTGCAGACAGACAACCTACCTCCAACCTACTTCTAACCCCAGAATCTCATATCTTTTTATATGCTTTAACTGGACCTGATTTGGGACTCATATCCAGCTAACTTTCATTCTTCCTACAAGAGATTATTATTATTGTCTCATTTTTATCTTGTCTATATTATTTCTATCTTCTGTCTATATTTCAGATTGCGAGCCTTTTTGGAAACCATTAGCCACTGGATATTTAATTTTCTCTGTAACCACTTTGTGAACTTTTAGTTGAAAAGCAATATATAAATACTGTTGATGAGGATCTTTCCCACCCTCGAAGGAGCTAATGGAAATTTACATGGTTTTTCTTGCCTCAGTAAACTCCTGTGAAACAGATAAGGATAAGAGCGGTAGCAAGGATGACCCATGAGCATCTTCTTTGCAGTTTTGAGATTCAAACCCAGATCTTCAAGCTCTTCATCAGTGGCAATACAGGCAACCCCCGCTTATTGGATGGGTTAAGGAACTGAGCACTGTCCAAAAGTGAAAACAGTTGAAAAGTGAAACCCTAACTTTTTAGTTTATAAATGTTGCTTCCATTGCTTTATTAGCTAGCAGCTTGCAAATGCCCCTTTTATCTTGCAAATTCCTACAAAGATTTCCACAAATTGATTCTCATTAAACTCCTTCAGAAATGGGATTAGACCAGGTGCTACAACATGGGGGAGGGCAATTTTGGCCTTTAGAACAACAGAGAACATGAAAGAGTGGAACATGAATTGAATGAGTGCTGGGTATAATTCATAGAATCATAGAGTTGGAAGGGACCCAGTAGGTCATCATCCGCCTTGAGCATCTCTGACAGGTGCTCATTGAGCCTCTGCTGGAAGATTCCCAGTGAGGGAGAGTCCACCACCTTCCTTGGCAATCTGTTCCACTGCCAAACAACCCTCACCATCAGGAATTTTTTTCCTGATATCTAACCAGAATCTCCTTTCTTGCAGTTTGTACCCATTGGTTCTAGTTCTGCCTTCAGAGGCAGCTAAGAATAAATATGCCCCTTCCTCCATATGACAGCCCTTCAAGTATCTAATTGAAAGGGGTTGAAAGAGAGGATAATCAGAAAAGCAGGGGATACCTGTATACCTGCAGGTTTTTTTTCATGAGCCTGCACTCTGCTGAGCTGCACTATTAAGGGCAACAATTTGGCTCACCATGGTTGATGGAGGGGTGGTCCTTCTGGTGGCAACTGGTGGGAAGGTGCAGGTGCACAACCTGCCTTTGCAAGCTACTTTTTCTGCTCAACGAAAGAGATGGAACATCATGTGCCTACGGTTTATCATGGCACCTGGAAGCCTAGATGCTACCAAGACAGCAGTGGTTTCCTTTGTGCTGTCCCATCCTTCCTTGGGGGCATGGAAATGCATCACTCAGCTGGACAGCTCTGAAAGGGAGATCTAAGGGTAGAAGGGAGAGTTCTTATTCCCTCTCTCCTAAGGGAGAGAGGAATAAAAATTGATGAATTGCTTTGGGGGATCTGGGTGTTAAAATGAAAATTAGTGGTGATTTACTGGAGGGGTAATAATTGGGGACTTGGACCCCAAACCCAACCTCTTGCCTTGAACTTCATTAGTGGTCCTGGGCAGCAACCAGTCTCCATTTACAAAAGTGACAAGCAAAATGCCTACAGGAAGTTCATACGATGACAGCATTTCCCAGAAAGTGTATTTATTTACAGATCTTGTGTAGATGAGGCAAGCTGTCTTGGAAAGCTGCCATCAATTGAGTGAGTGCTTTTCAACCTTTTTCATTTCACAGCACACTGAGAAGGTGCTAAAAGTGTCAAGGCTAAAAGTGTCATTGGTGGTTTTTTTTAAGAATTGTCAAGGCACACCTCACTGCTTTCAAGGAGTCATATCCTCCAATGGCACTATGAGTTAACCTTGTCCAAATTTCCATGGCACACCTGTGGACCACTTGTGGCACACCAGTGTTGAAAATGGCTGAATTGGCGGAATATTGCTAAATTTAGCATCAAGAATAGAAAGAAGAGGGACTTAGCCCTACCTGCAGCAAGCAGGTCTGTTTGAGTAGGCGAGGGCTTTGTCCTTGATGACTACTAATCTTCCTTCCCCTTCCCCTTCCCCTTCTCCTTTGCAGGAGTGTCTCAAAGCCTGTCGAATGGACCTCTCCAATGAGTCCCCTGTGTATCCTGGCAATGGCCACATGCAGCCTCTCTCTGAGAATATTCGGAAATATGTCATGAGTCACTTTCGCTGGAACCAGTTTGGCAAGAGCAGTGGCAACAGCAGTGATTTGGGCCAGAAGAGAGTAGAGCTGCTCAGGAACTCTGCTGGGGGCACCTTTTCAGTTTCTTCACAAGGCCCAGACGCTTGGGATGGCAAACAAGAATTCCTGGATAGGCAAGAAGCCAAAAGATCGTATGCCATGGAGCACTTCCGATGGGGGAAACCCATAGGCCGGAAGAGGCGACCTATCAAGGTTTACCAGAACGAGATGGAGGAGGAATCCTCAGAGAATTATCCCCAGGAGTTCAGAAGAGATCTTTCCTGGGAAAAGGAGTACCCTGAGCTCAGCTCCCCAGAGGAAAAGAAGAGCAGTGAAGCAATGATGTCCGATGAGGAAGAACAGCCAGAAGCTAGCAAGAAAGATGGCACTTTGTACAAGATGCGCCACTTTCGGTGGAACACCCCACCCAAAGACAAGCGCTATGGCGGGTTTATGACATCCGAACGCAGCCATATGCCCCTAGTGACTCTTTTTAAGAATGCCATCATTAAATCGGCCTATAAAAAAGGCCAATAAAAGTAAGGGGTTCGGGGACCAATCCATGGGAGGGACCCTGGGTAGATTTCTCTGACACACAATGTTTCACTTAGATATTATTAATGATGATCATTCATTTGCATTTCTTAATTATTATTAACAACTAAGGAATTCATTGCTTAGGATATGTTTGCATTCTGGTTCTGAATGTCCAAATAACCGGGGCAATGGGGGTGATGAATGTTCAGCTTTTATCTGTTGTGTGCATGTAGGGCAGCGGGAAGGAGATCTGCTGAAAGAGGGTACCTACCTTCAGAGTATTTTCATATTTAAACTAGCTGTACAATACTGTAAATGAAAGGATTAAAGATATAAAAATAATTATACTGATAATTATAATACATCTTTTGCAAGCTACATGGGTCTCTGAGGTGTCTTTGGGGAGAGGGAATGTTTCTTTCTCACAGGTATCCCAAAATGTGTCAAGTGTGTTGGCCTCTCCACTTTAAACGACAGCCCTTCCTTTCACTGCATGGTATATGCCAAATCTGGGTGTCAACCTCATTTCATACAGTGAGCCACATAGTATTTGCTGAGGAATGGAAGCGATGTTATTATGTTGGCAATGACCAGAAATAAAGCATCTTTGCCCCTCACATAGGAACTCATTAGCCGATCTTAAAGCCCAGAAACTCTTGTCACAACTTTTCCTTCTATTTTGGTTCTATTGAGGTCCTGTGAGCATATCACAAGAGCCAGAGAAAGAGTTCCCACAGGCTGTATCCTGTTCACAGACCTTAAGGTTTGACACCCTTGGCTTAAGTTTTCAATACACATATTGTGAAGTCGAGACTTGCAAACGTCACCTTCTCCAGAGAGATTTGCGTACCACCACAATTTGTGGTTCCTTCCCTCTCCTCCTTGCTGGCAATGTGAGGACCAGAATGGTCCAGGAGCTGGACTTAGATCTGGAAGATTCAGGTTCAATTCCTGCTGAGCTATAAATCTTCCTGGGTGACCTTGGGCTGGTTACCATCTCTCAGCTTCACCTACCTCACAGGGTTGTTGTGGAAGGAAGGAAATGTACCCCACTCTGAACTTATTGCAAAACATAAATAATAGCTGGAACCAACCAGTGCAAATGTCAGATTGCTGGTGGACCAAGCAAAAAGATCTGTTCATTCCTTTTCTCACTTGCATCTGATGGCACATTGCTTCCTAGATGCCAAAACTGCTGCCACAGTATGGAAGTTTCAGAGGTTAACCAGGCCAGGTGGGCCCCAGGTTTTACAGAAACTATGGAGGAGCACTGTAAGGAGGGGAGTGATTTGCTTCCCACTCAAGTGACTAAGAAGCAGATCACTGTGGCTTGCACTGGAGGCAAGTCAGAGAGATTCAGCAATAGCAGATAGGGTGATAGACACCTTGAATCCACCACCCCCTCATGAACTGCCACCACTACAACTAGCATCTCCCAGCATCATTCATGCACACCTTTCCAGGGGTTTTCCTGAAGCTTGTAGAGTCTGTACAGAGCACCTCCGCTGTAAGCCTCAGAAAGTTTCCTGGACACAACCAGACAACATCTCTGGTCCCATCTGTGAACACTGGTCTGGATTGTCTCCAAAACTGAATGTTCCTGCTAATAACTGGGAGAAAAAATTCTTCACTGAAACAGTTCATTCCACCACCATCCCAAGATTCAAGCCAAAACTGGTTCCCTGGTCTGGCCTTTTCCCCACCAACTCTGAAAGCATCTTTCCAGCAACCACCAGCTGCCATTTTCATGTTTCAGAATGGCCCTTAGAAACACAGTGTCATCACACTAGGTCATTCCACTGGTTAGAACATAGGAATATTTCATCAAAAATGAGATAAAGGGGACCCCCCAAAGAGAGGGCACCAGATGTGCCCATTGGCACAGCTTGGCATTGTAGTGTTACCCCAAGGCACACCTTCTAGGGACACCTCTAGACCTGGGCCACCTCCATAACTATACTCAAGGTGTTCTAAGAACCAGGCTGGCCTTGCCAAGTTCTCGGAACCTCCAATGTGCCTTAGAACGTAACTTATAGTTTTTCATTTTTGACATTTTTAGAAGGCATGGCACCAGGAAAAGAAGAAGAAAAAGAAGACGGTAGGGTTCTCAAAAGAAGTCTCTAGGGAATTCCTTTCTGGCTCTAAATTCATTCTGAGCCAGGGAAGAATTTGAGCAATCAAAGTGCTCCCCACTATTTTTTATCTTTATTATAATTTTAAAAGAAAGCACAGTAAAATAAAGAGAAACATTCAAAAAACTTAAAATAGTATAGATAAGAAAATCTCTAAAAGTGTAACATGGGCAAAGTTGAATGTTCTAATTTTTTACAGCTTTATATCATAATAATCTAATTTTCTACCCATATATATATTACACTCCTTAAGCCCATTTCGAACTGTTATTCTGGAATAATATACTCTATCCGTCACAAAGTAATCTTCAAATCCACAACTCATTAACTCATTATTTTCCCTATTATGCAAAAAACCAATAATTGGTTTCCAAATCTTCGTAAAGTTTTCTGTTGATTTTGTCTTTAAGCAGAGTAGTCAATTTCTGCAAAGTCCATAACTCTCATCCACCATTCCTTTATTGATGGAGCATACCCAATACTTTGAGATGCACAGTAGAAGCCCCCAAAGCTCATCTCCAGCCCTGAAACTGGAAAATTTCTTTTGCATCCCTAAGCAGGAGTTTTCACCAGTGGTTGTGCAACCCGTCAGGTACGTAACCTAAACAACCCTTGTTTTCTTAAAGATAATCCAGCCCAAATGTGTGACTGTGACAACATTAACATTTATTTGAAAAGGGCACCCAGACAGCTTTATTCTAAAATAAATCAACAAATGTCCCCTCTGATAAGTGACCTTTATGAAGACCAATAATGCAATTCCCACCAGCTTCTGATCCTCTCTGCACAATGTCAACAGTGCACTGTGTGTGCTTCCACTACTAAACAGCCATTGGCAGGCACTCCTACATCATACGTGAATATGCACCCATTGACTGTCTCGGGAATACAGGCCAATTGATCCATTTGATGTCCAAGCCAGCTTTGAAGAATCAATGCTATAATTGCAGAAAAAGGCATTGGTGATTACTTTCTATGTACAGAATATATAGATCTGCAGAAAAAAAATCAGATTTTTGCCATTTAAACCATCTTACAAAAGGTGAACAAATTCCAGAGGAAATGAGGCCTTCAATAGCTATCAACTGTGAAAATTCTGGCCTCGGTATACCCTTTGTTGGATGTATGCCATTGCCTCCCACTGATGTGCTCAAGGCAACAAGCGTAGGAACGATTATACAAAATAATTCAGGGCAAAATCAGAGCAAAACAGAAATATCACAACTCGAAAAGGATTCCTAATAGAAACAAGGAGAGCCAAATTTGGGCATGTCTTGTTGATACCATCACAGGTCTTTCAATACTGGTGGCAAGTGGAGGGCAGGGGGATGCTACAATGGCAGAAGTAGCCTTGAAAAGAGGGGGACAAGGTACCTTCCCCAGCATCTGGCATTTTAAGGTGGCCTACATCTATGTTCATCTATGCACACATACACACCCCCATCATGGCTTATAATCTGTGATGGTGGATTCCTGGATTCCACAACAACCTGGACTTCACAGCATGTGCACTATTCATAGCTGGCTTGTATTACAGGGAATATTCAACAAGTTTCTTATGCAGTTTGTCCCCTTTATGAATCACAGGATAAGTTAAAGAACATTTGCTTCATTGCTTTACTAAGCTGGAATACAAGGCTGAGCATGAGGGACCACGTGTGTATTTTACTTTAGCTGTAGATTCACTGTAGATGGTGTTAACGCCGGGATGGAGGAGAGGGATTTGGACTTGACCTGTACCTACCTTAAGTTGTACCAGGCCACCAAGCAACTGCATGGATTAATCCTGAGAGACGGTGGTTCTCCATGTGCTCTATCATGGGTGTGCACCTGACCTGGCTACCTTTTCCATGCCATGGGCTACTGGGGCCTGCTGTAAGCAAAGTAAATGTTCATCCAAAGAACTACAGATTTCTTACTATTGTGGCCAACAGTTTTGGAGCTGTATGAAAAGACATTTTACACATTAGGAGATGGTGAAGCAGGTCCATTCTAATTGGCAATGTGGGTTAGCAATGCTCATTCAGAAAGTTCCTTAGGTGGTGATCCATGTAGCTTTCAGGCAGGTTTCTGATGAACTCCACAAGCAAGACTGTGACATCAGGGCACTGGGTGGCATCATACTTGTCAAAGATAACAGAGATACACTAATCATAGATGTTACAGATGTTATGAACCAGCCAGGCCTTGTATTCATTCTCTTTAGTTTGCCACTAAACAGCATGAAATCTGTCTAGTTCCTAAAAAACCTGGGAAGGCTGTAAGTCAATCCACAATATTCAAGGGCATATTGTATATTTCAGTTGTGTGGAAAAAGCAACCACTTTAATTCACCTGTCACTTGTTGCAGGTAGATGTGCAAAGATGTGTAGGTTTCATTCACTGGACGATTTCAGAGAAGGAAGTTGTGAAAAAATGATATACATACACATAACATTTGCTGCAGAGCTAATCTGCACAAGGAAGGACAAATGGAAGATGGAGACAGACACACAGAGAATAGAGTTGCTTTATGTAATGGATTATCAACACACATTTCCACTGGGGGTGGGAGTGAGAGACTCACAGAGAGAAAACATTCAATTCCCTCCAAAGTTCCGCTTCTAAAAAAGGGAAGCCAGAAGAACCTTCCCACTCTCCAACTGTCCGTAAAAGGTTTGCTGTGGAGGGCATGCCACAAAAACTACAGGAGCACAAAGTAGAAAGATAGACTAAGTACACTGGGAGTGTTGGTGTGCAGCAGGGAGGGGTGGGGAACGCTCTGTCCATTTTGGTGTTGCTCCCCCTTCCCCCAAAGCCCCACTCTGGCTCATGCAAGCGGCATGACGACATTCCACAAGGCCCCTGATGACTCAGGGCCTTGTCCTGGCATGCAGTCTGGTTCTCAGTACACACACAGGTCTGGAAACTTCATCTCATACACAGGGATGGAGTGGCTCTGAGGCTGCCCGTAAGCCGCTGTGATGGTGCCCGAGGGGCTTGGAGGGGGCCTGCAATGAAGAGAAGAGACAAGGGGGTTATTACTGGAAGGGGGCAGTGGGGAGGTTTAGGACAGGTTGGAGATTTAGGACAGGTTGGGGGTCAGAGGCAGAAAGACCAATGAGCAGTACCTGCCCTGCACACTAATAACCACTGGCAGGAAATTTTTTTATCTAAATGCCCAGTATAGAGTGTATAAGAATATGCAGTAACAACATGGGAAAGAGCACCTGATACAGCCTCACTCACGCATTAGGTGTGGACTCCAATATTTTATTTCACTCCCAAGGCCATGGAGGAGAAAGAAGCTGCCTTCCATTGTCAGACTGCAGGTCCAGCTAGGGTTCCACTGGTAAGCAGGCACAGAAGCACTTTTACTGTTGTGCTGTCTAATATGAAGTGGGAACAAAGCCCTCTTCCATAGTGGCTTTTTCCAGTGTTTGTTGCCCCATGTTTCTCATCTGCATTTTTTTAAAAGAATGTAAGCCCTTTGGGGACAGGGAACATGGATTCACCCGTTTTGCTATGGGAATCACTTTGTGAATGCCTTTTAGTTGCAAAGATGTACCATAGATGCCTTGCCTATAAAACAATTTCACAGATAATGCAAAGAAAGATTTTCAGCCAAAGAACACTGGGTCATTCCATGATAACTTGAGGTAAAACTTAGGGGAAGAGGCTTGTGAGGAAGAGCTGCTTAAAACAGAGGAAGAATCTGAGCTGCACCACTGTTTTTGAAGACATTAATAAGGTCCTGATTTCTCAGACAGGCTGATTTCTCAGAGATGATAGTTTCTCCAGTGTTCATATGTGCCCCTTCACCCTCCAAAGCATTATCCCTTACCGTATGGTAATCTCAAATATCTGGTTCAGCTTGCTCTGCAGCAGAGTCGCCTGCAATGAGAACAGCCCATGGTATAAATATTGCAATGGTAGCTTGAGGACAAAGCAGCCTTCACTTCATTGTTATGTCACAAAGCCAAAATTTACAGAGAACGAGACATGCTTATAAATGTTCATTTTACCGTGCAAGCTTTTCATCAGGAAATTCTCAGGCTACAACAAACTGAGCAAGAAACTAGCAGTGGGATTCCAATGTGCCAGAGAGACTTCTCATATAGACATCTGGGCATTCCATTTTGTTTTTGTACCACTGGAGGATAATCTAGTTGGCATCATCTAGCATTATGGTTCTCTCTTGCTACCTTATGAGCACACCAATATTCTCCTTAAGATGAGCAAGTTGGGATCTACTTATGGGGTTTTGGGCTAGGAGGGAAAGAAGTACCCTCAATTCGACCACAGCAGTTCATGATCTCCATCTCAAGAGATACTTGCCTGACACCCCCAGAAAGAGAAAGACTTCCCTGCCCTGTTCCAATAGACTGTTCCAATAGGTGGTCCTTAAAGGCTGACATAGGTTTGGTAGGGCAGTAGTACATTGCTTTGAATCTTTGAAAAGATGAAGTGGGACACCAAAAGCTCAACTCAAGGAGCCTGAGGAAGAATTTCCTGAATTTTTTAATCACTGTTTCCATAACGCATATTTCTAGGATCACACAGTACATATAGGACCTATATAGTACATAGACACAGTAAAGTAATGTATTTGATCCAATGCCCAAAAATAATGCTGAAAGGGAGAGCACCTTTCAGTGCTGTTGAAAAATGTTTACAAAGTTATCCTCTTCAAAGGCTCAACCACAATTTGTTCCTCTAAACTTATTCTCAGTAGAATGCTATTTTGGGGGTGCTGAGGTCTATTGGCTGTGCTGTGGTATATTGGCCTGAAGTGCTGTGGTCAGCAGTTGTGAACTGAGGTGTGCTAGTTAACACTGGGCTGTTTGCTCTAACTAGTGAACGGCATCAGCAGAAATTATGTAAGATCATCCTGTCACTCAAAACAGCAGCAGTTATAGAGACGTAAGTCCCTCCTGCACCATGAAGTTGTCCCTTCTGAATCATGCACATTTTCCCTCACTTGATCGTCTCTGCAACACTTTAGCCTTCCTTCCTACTATGGCAAGTTCTCCATACTGTATACTACCTGAATCTGGGCAGTGGGGACAATACAGACAAGTGGTGAGGGAAATGGGGATTGGGAAGGCAGGCAGGCAAGACCCAAAAACCATCACTCACCCGGGCTCCACAGTGAGCTGCAATTTCTTCAAAGGGAGCTTTCTGGAACTTTTCAACCACCTGTCGCCTTCTCTCCCTCTCCTGTTCCTCGACAGCAACACTATCTACTAAAAGAGAGTAAAAGATGGAAGAGACACAACAAAATGAAACTGATTTCATATGCATCAGTTTGAGTTCTTGGTCTGCTACACCTCTGTGCAAATCTGTGCTGGTATGGGAGCAGGGAGATCTGCCTAGTACTGGGGCTCAGTTTTCCTTAACTTCTTTAGGATTTAAATTAAATCAAGTTCAATGCTTGATTCTTATGGAATTGTTCTGACCCAACAGTCTTTTAATTCATGTGTAGTCTTTTAATTCATGTGTGGATATGCACATCCCCCACCTCCCCCCCACACACACATTGGTAGAGGAGAAACCACATAGTGAAAGATTCAAGAACCCAAATCAGCATAGGAGTTCTCAGCTTGTTCTTGGAATTAATTGTCCCAATTGCCATTGCTTGTTAGTATGTGGGATAAAGCTACGGTGGTGGGAACACATTCCCATGAGAGGTCTTCTGGGCCCCACCTTTGCTTGCCATTCAGCAGGCAGCAGAAACATTTTAAAAAAGTTTTTATTCAGTTGGATGATTGGTTCTTGTAAATGTATCAGACATTTTAAGAATGTACTTAGCCATCTTCTTTCTTATTGGTTATCTTGTCCTAAAGCCTTGGAAAAATGTTTTTAAAAGTGTGTCTATTGACATTTTATATATTTTTGTGAGTCACCTGCACAATCCTTTGGATATCATTACAACCGAATCCTATGTTTTTCCAAGGATAGTGTGCAGCCTCAGAAAAAACCACCAAATCCATTACATCCACCCAACCAACTTAGGATGCAATCCTAACTAACCCTACAATCCAGAGTAACTATGGGAGCACGTAAGAGACATTACGTGTACCCGTAGTTAATGTACCACCTAGTAAAAACCTATGGGAAATTCATATTGCTATCCAGAGCAAATTGTTCTTACACTGGAGCAAGAACTCCCTGTAGTTACTCTGGATTGCGCACTAAGGCCAATACAACTCATTGGTCTCCCAATTCCTGTGGTGATGTAGCAAGGGAAGCACAAGTCTGTGCACTGGCTTAACCCTCCCCCAGGAGTGGTGCAGAAGTGTCTTACGGCACTTGGATGACACCCCCAGGTCAGCACAGGATTTATGCTGGAGGGCCTTACTGGAAGTTAGGATTGCAGTCCTTCTTAGGTTGGGAGGCTTTCTTCTCCCATAGCCTGAGGGGTCCTCTGTTGTGTCTATGGTGGTACTGTAGAAGTGCTGAATTACCAATACTCCAAAGCACATTCTGCTGCCAGAACCTGAGTTCCTTTGGCAGCAATGTTGCTTTGGATTGGGCCATAAATACAACTGGGCCTGCTCCTTTTGCTGACCAAAATGGAAATGTTTTATCTGAAAAAGCTTTAGCTTTGGCATTACCCTGAAAAGGTACCTACCTATTGCATTCTTCAGAGTTTCGTAAGTGATCTCTTCAGCAGGTGCTTTCTTTTGAGAAAAAAGGAGCAGAAAAAGGACATGTTATGGACATGTTGACTGAAAAGAAGCTCATAAGAACATCAGAAAAGCTCTGCTGGATCAGGCCAAGGGCCCATTGAATCCAGCTTCCTGTATGTGACCCACTAGACACTAGTTCTGGGAACACACAGGGACAAGATGTTATCTGTATCCCATTGCATCTAGCACTCATATACAGGCTACTGCCACAACCTATAGGTGGCATACAGTTGTCATGGTTTGCAATATGCTTCTCACGACTCGTTAAGTAAAAACCCTACTTACAGATAGATGGAGATTGAAGTGATACACCTTGCAAAAAAAAATATGCTATTATAAAAACATCTTCGGACAGTTCACTGGAACACAGTTTGAGTGGAAATCTTTCTGGAATCTATTAATCAATTAAATGAATGTTGCCTCATCTCAGCCAAGACCAGTGCAGCGACATAACTAATATGCTGCACTCCATCTAGTTACTAGTTAAACTGGGATTATACCTGCACAATCTGTTCTTCCAATGCCTTAATCCCTGTTTAGCTAGCTTCTCCATGTTTTCGGAAGATGTTGGCTGGAGCTACCCAACTCTAACTCCTGCTCCTTGAGCACAACTATCTGCCCGCAGGCATCAGTTTCCAGGCAGATAATGAGGCACTCTTAATGCCAGACAACCCTTCATTGCTATGCATCAAAGAGAGCTCTCCCCCCATAGCCAGACTCTGCTGTCATTACCATGTTTAACTGGTGTGGGCAAAGGGTGCAGAAAATTTGTCCAGCTGTGATTTTCTAGATAGACAGCAATGCAGCCTGTCTGAGTCACTATGATGTGAGTGTCCTTTCCATGCTCTGGGCATGTTGAGCCAGGGGTAGGACTTCTTATGTGTTAAGCAGCCAACCTACCAGGCTTCTTATGCAAGCCTCACTAGCCTGGAATCTCTTGTGCAACTCCCATTAATTACTATGATGCTCACACAGGAGAACATCCCATGCAGCATGCTCTAAAAATGCTTGCATTTGGCCTTTATCCTAAAGTAAAATTAATGCCTTTAGGATAAAGGCATTTGGTCTTTATCCTAAAGTAAAATTAAGTCCCTTGCTCCAGAGCAGTTAAGATGACTTTCCATAAGATAACACTAGAGGGTGATGTAACTGCATGGACCCGTAACTGCTATGGATTTTGCCCTTTGTCACCTTGTCTTCATTGGATACTCTCATGCCTCAACTCTCTTTCACAATGGATCCAAGATGGGTTCCCTCAAAGTGTTTCACTAGAGAAGAAGGGAGAGCACCATCCAGAGAAAGATATCTACAAGTGAAGCAGCCACTAACTGGAGAACAAAGTGGACATCTGGATGTAATTATTGCTGATCGAAGCCTTTGGCCATCAAGAGACTCCACATCCCGAGCTTGTCTCCGCTTCAGCAGACACCTCTGTTGTAATGCAAGCACAGCCAAAAGTGGTCCTGATTCATAGTCACAGTTCTTACTTGGGTAGAATTCAAAACACAGGTCTTGTGAGGCTGAATCATGGGAACAGCCAACTAAAAGCTCAACACGCAGAGCAAAGAAACTTTTGTGTCCAAATGTGATATATGTCAGTTACATATGAACTCCCTCACGTAAAAAATGAAAACAATAACTTTGCAGGCTCTGAATCTGAGCAGAAAGGGCTCTACAAAAATCTCTCTCCCCCCAAACAATTCTGGATTTGTGACAGTAGTTTGAGCTGAAAAATAGAAGGGGTTAAGCCTCCCACTAACACAACCATTCTTCCTCTGTTCAGATTGACAGCCTATTAATATTGCTTGCAGTTAGAAGAGAAAGCATTTAGGATCTGTTCTCTCCCTACTTCCCAACTGTGACATGCAGGGGTGCTCTACCTCCTCTTTTTCAGGGCTGTTCCTGGATTCAACTTCCACCTGAAGGGAGATGGTCTCTCCAATGCTCTTCCTCTTTGACAACCGATCTTCATCTGCAAGAGAAGGGAGAAGTGAGGCAGAGTTCTAGTCTTTCTAGTTGTAATAAGTCTAGTCTAGTCTTTCTAGTCTTAATAAGACTCTCAGATCTGAAGGTAGTTTATCCATCCTAATACAGTTTCCTCCAGGAAGGAAACCAACACCCCAGTCTACCACCCCAGTCTACTATTTACCACAAACATGAATAAAAATCAAAGTCTGGCAATCCAGTTCTATGGCAGTCAGGAGGCTGGTTGAATAAGATTTCTTGCAATAAGAGCTTCTGTGTTTGGGCCCTCTGCAGCCCTGAGTAGAAAGTAAGGTTGCATTATGCAAAACAATAGAAATTGCAGTTAAAATTGTCCTTAAATTTGGAAGTATATTTTTATGTTTTAATGTTAAATAGTTCTGTTTTCAGGTGTAATGTTTCATGTGTGATGTAATGTCCTTAGTGTTTGTTAGGTGCAAATGGATTGGATCCAATTTCATTGTGTAGTCTACAGGTGCATGAAGCAATGACAATATTATTATTATAACCAACAGTAATACACAGCGAATAATTTCTCCATGCTGGTTTCCGTAACATCACAAGTTGGACTGTTCCCAAGTGTCTAGGACTGTGTGATGTAGCAGCGTATTATGCGTGCAGAGCCTAGTAGAGCGGTTTTTTGCAGTTGACAGATTGATATCTTGTTGATGCCAATTGTTTTCAAGTGCCTACTAAGATCCTTTGGCACTGAACCTAGCATGCCTATTATTATTATTATTATTATTATTATTATTATTATTATTATTATTATTATTATTATTATATTGAAAATCAGACATAAATACACAGCAAACAATTTCGTGCTGGTTTCATTCACATCACCAGTCATACTCTTCCCAAGAGTCTAGGATTGTGTGATGTAGTGGCATATAATTCTTGCTGAACCCAGAAGAGCGGCTTTCTGCAATTGGCAGAGTGATACTTTGTCAATGCCAATAGTTTTCAGGTGCCTGCCAAGGTCTTTGGGCACTGCACCCAGGGTGCCAATTACCACTGGAACCACCTGCACTGGCTTACACCAGATACGCTGTAATTCGATTCTTAGGACTTTGTAGCAGGAGATCTTTTCCAGTTGTTTCTCCTCAGTTCTGTTGTCACCTGGGATGGCGATGTCAACAAGCCACACCTTACTCCTTTCTACGATGGTGATATCTGGAGTATTGTGCTCCAAGACCTTGTTCGTCTATATCCTGAAGTCCCACAGAAGTTTAACATGTTCATTTGCAACCACTTTTTCAGGCTTGTGGTCCCACCAGTTTTTGCCACTGGCAGATGATACTATTGGCATAGATTCCAGTGGATCATCTGGGCAACAGAGTCATGCCTCAGTTTGTAGTCAGTCTGCGCGATCTTCTTGCAGCCACTTAGAATGTGGTCGATGGTTTCATCCACTTCTTTGCAGAGCCGGCATTTTGGGTCATTGGCTGATTTTTCAATTCTGACCTTGATGGCATTTGTCCTGATTGCCTATTCTTGGGCAGCAAGTATCAGGCCTTCCATCTCCTCCTTCAGTGTTCCGCTCGTGAGCCACAACCAGGTCTTATCCTGATCCACTTTTCCTTTGAACTTGGCAAGGAATTGGCCATGCAATACTTTATTCTGCCAACTGGCAGTCCAAGCCTGAATTGCACTTTTGCAATTTTATTGAAAATCAAACATATTATTATAAAATCAAACATTATTATTATTATTATTATTATTATTATTATTATTATTATTATTATTATTATTATTATTATTATAGTGCCAAACATGGAAGTTCTTGTTGTAAGAAATCTTATTCAGCCAGTCTTCTGACTCTCTCAGTGGGAAGGTCTCACCCATTTTGTCATCTACTAGAATTTTTTTTAAAGAAAATTAATGATGGGATTTCTCAGAGGACTCAACTTGCACCCAGTGCCACATTCTACATTCTCCCCCCACTGCTCCCAAAAGGATATACCTGTCAGTTGAGGGACGTAGGGTGTGCTAAGCCGATCAGAGTTGTATCCGCTCCCTCCCAGAACCTCACTGATCTTGCTTTGCCGGAAGAGGATCTCTGGCCCAAGACGGTCCAAGTTCCTGGACAGCCTATTGGATGGAACACAACTGTCAGCAAGAGGACATCTCATGGACTTTCTCCAACAGGTTGCTTTGAAGCTGGTCATGGAGGAGAGAAGCAGGATGGTCAGAGTACAGACCATCCTGACTATGGACCTGAAGAAGAGTATGAGTACAGACCATCCTGACTGCAGACCTGAAGAAGAGCACACCACTAGGTGGTGCCAAACCTCTTCTGCAGCTGTGACTGTATGTATAGTATAGGCATGCTTCTGTTATATAGCTCAGCTCAGAGGTAGCAGTTTTGAAGCCAACACAGTTTCTCTTACCTGGGTTTCTCTGTAAACACCCCTTCAGGGAGCAGGTATGGGGCTTCTTTCTGCCTCATCTCTATGACCTGCAAAGGGGAAAGAGTCACTCTTTTGGAAAGTATCCAATCCCGGTCAACAACACCAGCACTTAGTAGTCAGTGTGATGGTACAACTTTGGGTACCCTGCTTGATACCCACTACTTCCTCTACCAGACTCAGTGACTAAGAAGTGCAATAAAGACATGTTAGTAGTAATCTGTTGATAGCCATCCAAGCCATACTGAATATTTACAGAAGCAGCCATTCTCTGTGAGACTGATATCAAAGAGATCAGAAGGCCTTAAAAATTCAGCAGCCCTTAACTGGGACTCTAATGGAAGAGGATTCAGTGTCTTGACTGTCCATCATCCAAGCCTACAACACTGCAGTTTCGGGGCCAAACTAAATTCTACCCATTTAGAAAACGTCAAGAATAGTCTCTCTGTGGCACTACCTAATCCCTCTGAGGCAGGGGTGTCCAAACATTCAACCTTAGGGCTCTAGGACCTTTAAAAATTGTGTGGAAGAGAGAATTTCAATAGGTTCAAGCTTGTGATCTATGATATGAGGGACTGCACAATTGTTAAAGGTCTAGGAGTCCTGACATTAAAAGTTTGGAAACCCATGTATGTTTTCCAAACTTGGAAATTAAGGGGTAAGGAGAGTGAGTAGTAAGGAGGAACCTGGAACTTGCCCCAGGCTAGAAAACACTGCCATAAACACTTGCACATATTCTGAAACATATAGTACCTTTTTGTGGATTTTAGTTGTTAGATACTTTGGAAGTTCATCTTGGCTGAAAAGTGGTGCTATACTATGACTGCTGTATGTCCTGGAAAAAAGGGACAGTCCTAATTTTGGGGGGATTGTGTTCACATACTGGCAAGTGTGACAGAGGATCCTCTCCTGATTTTATAGAAGAGAATTATGGCAACCCTATGTTATATACTGAAAATAATCAATGCATGGAATGCCTGAAACTCCTTGTGGCAGCTTCCTCATCTTCCAGGTGTAATCAACATTTTCTTGTTCATCTGTCCCAAATAAAGAAGTTGTTACCAATACTGGTTCTTACATGAGCTGACACAACATATCTGCTTCTAATGGATGATACAGGGTGACATAAAGGAGAACAGCCAAGAGTCAACAGTGATTACATGTTTTAGGCTAGATCAGTCGGTGACTGATATGGTGATCAGATGTCCCAGAAAGAAGCAGAGAACAACACATGCAAGAGGAGAAAGGAGGCAGGATGGAGAAAAGAAGGCTGACCTCATGGATGTGCTGGCAGAAGGCAGGCACTGTCGTCAATTGGCTGATGAGATTCAGGTAGGCAGCTCCAAGGGCATAAAGAGCACAGCGGTTGAACAGTGGTAGATTATCCTCATTGACCTGGGCCAACTCCTGTAAAGATAAGGGGGATATTATGAACCCTTGGAGTGGAGAATGATTTTGCCTATGAATTTGTTGACAGGTCAGACCCATTTAGAAAACACTCATCTTCATCTGTATTAGTTTGAACTCAGGGTTGGCACTGCTATTGGTCCTGGTAGCACTGGGCCCCTATTTGTGCACCAAGCTCCACCACTGCCACTGATGCTGAAGATTCTGGAGACAGTAAGGTGAGGTGGGCCGCCTGATAAGTTTGGGCCAAGGCTTGACCTGGCCAACCTCTGTTACCATGCAGCCCAGCCTGTACCTGCATGGCCAGAACCAGGCGGATGAGATCCACCACCACCTCCTCATTGGCCAACTCAATGCTGATGAGCGCCAGCAGGCTGTAGAGGGCCTCATAATGGATGCGCCCGTTGTTCTCCTCCTTGCAGGTCAAGTACATGTGCCGATATAGCTGTTGAGAGTGCTGGAAGTAGAGAAAGCACAGTAAGTCAAAGGTTAAAGTATCACTGAACATGTCTTTCCATGTGGTGCTTCCAAGTTATTCACTATGATCAGGTAGGGTGACTTTTCTCCTTTATGTTGACCCGATTCATTATTTTTTGAGTAATGTTTCATCTGATTCTCATGCCTTCAAAAAAGGTCATTCTTCCTTAGATAAGAGAGAGAGAGCATGCTATGGACTTTGCAAAGGGCATCTAGGGTACAATTAGGTCTTGGGACAGTCCTGATGAAAAACATCTCACAGAGGTTTCATGAAAGACAGAACAAACATTTGCCAGATCCCACAAGTGGCCACTGCAGCAGTCACTGTAGTGACCTCGAGCCTTGCATTCCACATAATACTCACTCTGACCCCTAAATCTTTTCCAAGAATATTGAGCACCAGCTGGCCCAAACCTATTATATAGTATCAAGTTTGTTCCTACCTTCCAGTACCTTCCCTACCTTCTTCATGAAGACAGTATCCTGGCGTGAACACTTGTCCACTTTCAGCTTCAGGATGGAGATATCACTGATGGTGCTGTGTGGAAAATCGATAAAAAACCATAGCTAAGGCAGGAGAAAGGAGAGGCCCTTTTCTCTTTTAGTGGACAGTGGGAGCGTCTCTGATCCTTGAACAAATGACTATTCCATTGGACATATGATGGAGAAACCAGGTGGTCAGCAAGCAAAGATGGAGATCTGGCCCTCAGCTGATGCTATTTAAAAATTCTGAGATAACTGCAGATTGATAGTTGTGTGGAGATCCTCCCTTCCTACCCATGCCTCAGTTGGGATTTGTCATTGTTGATGATCTGACCTCTCCTCATGCCTGAGATCAAGCAGGCTGGCTCAGCCTGAGGTGTATTCAGTGCAAGTTTTCAAGGGGAAGGAGAGACTTTCCCCTTCCTTGGGGTAAGGATGCTTCAGCCCCAAAGGGTATACTCAAATCTGTGCCACCTCTGGAGACAAATCTGAGCAGATGAAAGCAGTCAGAAGATGCTCCAGGCTGCCTGGAGAAGACGGACTGGATCCAGTATAATGACTGAGTTCAAGTCCCATCTCCCACTTCCCATCCACTTGCTTTCAGGCTAAGCCCTGCACTGGCTGAGCTTGGCCACTGTGACTCACCATGATGCACCACCGAAAGCAACGCGGGGAGGCCGACACAATTCCCTGCATCAGCCTACTCTCCTGTATGGGTGGTGCAGATCTATTTTTGTGACACCAGCACAAGTCACTTACACTGGCCATAATGCAGGGCTAGGATTGTACCCTGTGTCAATAATTTGAGACAAAGACATAAGGAAGACATAGATGAGCTAAAGGAGTGTTTAACTAAAAAGGAGTGTTTCAGTTTCTGCCACTGTAGTGCAATATGGGCTGTGTTATTTGATTGCTCAGGAACAAAACTCAGATGAACTGCCAGGTTAGCATGTACACCCCCTCCCCTCCAAAAGAAAAGCCAGCCCTGCACACCTGATTGTCTGGAACTTGTGTTTGTTCCCATGACGGTCAATGAAGCTGATGAGAATCTGGAGGACAAACTGCCGGATCTCTGCATCTTCCATAAGTGCCGCTGACAGAAGCCTGTCCAAGAAGGAGCTGGGGAGGGCCGTCAGCATGTTACTGCACTGGAAACCAGTGGAGACCTGTGGATTCCATGAGGAGTATGTTTGTTAAGTGGTACTGCAGGGCTCCGTTCTAACACACCCGGAGGATGGGCAACAGCCACAACTGGGAACAGACTTTACAGGGTAATGTGTTGGCTCTCCCTCTTTCCAATTTCTGAGGGAAGTAGTTGTTTGGAGTAACAAATTGGCATTTGCACCCTGTGCATGGCTCATTGCCTCCCCCAAGCACTTTTCATCCTCTTGAGAGAGGGAGAACATAAGAAGATCCCCACCGGTACAGGCCAAAGATCCATCTAGCCCAGCTTCATGTATTTCATAGTGACCACCAAATGCTTCCAGGAGTACACAAGACCAACAAGTGACCTGCATATTGATGCCATCCCTGCATCTCGCATTCTGAGATATAAAGAAAATACATAAAATACACACATATAAAATACAGAGGTTGCATATATCCTTCATGGCTTGTAACCTGTGATAATTTTTCCTCCAGAAGTATGTCCAGTTCCCCTTTAAAGGCATCTAGGTCATTTGCCACCACTGCAACTTGTGGCAAGGAGTACCATGGGCTAATCACATGATTAGGGAGGAAGAACAGGATCTGGGCCACAGAAGCTTCCTCCTCTTCCAGTGTCACTGCTAAAAGGCTTTTGTGATCCTTTCCCTCTCTTTCCAGGTCAACAATCAAGAAGACAGCTTTGGCTCCACCACCCTTTCCTCTGCCTGCTTTCCTTAAAGATGCAGGGAGTAAGGAGCATAAGAGAAGAAGAGGATTCTACCACCTATGTAATTTTGGAAAAATGTGGGTAGAGGATGCAGTGAACAGTGGCAGAGGACAGTTTGGGGAAATGTGTGTTTAATTTGTGTTCCCCTCCAGGGAGAATTCCTTGAGGAAAGGACCATCATAGGTTACAAGCCGTGTGAGGTATGTGTAGAGGTGGACAACATCAAAATGCCAGATGCAGGGTGTGGGGTACCTGGATGCAGATGTCATCTGTGCTCCCTGAGGCATCTGGTGGGCTGATGTGAGATACAGGAAGCTGAACTAGAGGGTCCATGGCCTGATCCAATGGAGGCTTTTCTTTGGTTCTTATGAGGATGGAAAATCTGGGAGACTGCTTTCGCTTGAGCCAGGTTTGGCATCAGGCTCTCTGTGACTTGGAGCAGGAGTTTTATATGTGTGTGAGATTTCCACCCACAGGGGATTTCCAGCTCCCAACCTCCAGCCTTCAAACAGGGAATATCAACAGGTTGACAGACTTTGGTTTGGTTAGCATTCTCTGGACAGGGGTTATCTACTCTCCAGGTACATAGCCAGTCTCTACATGGTCATTAAGATGGATACATGGCATTAAGGCACATTAAGCAGATATAAGACATGGTAGAACTATTATAGCAGGTGACATGAGAAGGGAAAATTGCACGCATACGAACATAGAACAATGCTTAAAACTGGTGCATACCTGCAGGAGTGACTTCAACAGCATTATTTGTGTCAGGCGATTCCTGTTCTCCCTGTAGGGGGCGGGATCACAATTAAGTCAAGTGGAAAGAGGCATTGAGAAGTTAAAGCAGACCCACAAAAAGCAGAGGAAAATAAATTGAATTTCCTCAACTAGAAGCAAACATTAGATATACAAATACCAAGTAGCACAAGAGTCTCTTGCATAGACACATCCCAAGCAAAGCACGCCAAAGACAGGCTGGATGAGAATGAGGCAGCTGAGTTGACCTTCACCTGCAAGATGGCAAGAGTCAAAGGGGTAACGGCCGTAGCAGGAGAAAAGGAAGAACAGCCGGTGCCTTCTGTGAAGCTATGAAGCTTCCTTCTCAGAAGGCTTCCATGGGGAGGTGACTGAGCCCACCTTCTCCTTTCTAGAAGACTCCTGCTTTTCAAACTCCTGCAAGTGAAGATGCTTGAGGGCACAATCCTAACCAGTTTAGGCCAGCACAACTCACCCTTCAATCTGTTCCCATGATGCCTTACACTGGCCTAACCACTCCACCTCCCAGAGTGGTGCAGAAGTGCTTTATAGCACTTTCGGGACAACCCCGGCCAGCATGGGACTTGTGTCAGGACTTGTGCCAGCTTATTGCAGGTTAGGATTGCAGCCTTATCCTTATTAATGGAGCCTTTCTCCATTTGCCAGCCTCTGCTTTCCTCTCCAGCCCCCTCACGTGATGCACCCCCTTAGCTAGTGACATGAGCCCTTTAGCTGCTGACCTGAGCCTATTTATGCTTCCTTGGAAATCTTACATATCTGATCAAGACTAACCCTACAATCCAAAGTAACTACGGGAGCACATAAGAGACTTTACGTGCACCCGTAGTTACTGCACCACCTAGTAAAAACCTATGGGAAATTCATATTGCAATCCAGAGCAAATTGTTCTTACACCGGAGCAAGGACTCCCCGTAGTTACTCAGGATTGCGCCCTTACTCTCAAGTAAGCAAGCTCAAAATTGCAGCCCGACACAGAGTGGAGGACAGATTAGGGTGCAAATGCTCTCAAAGGAGTGGTGAAAAGCTCTCCCCCAAGTGCAGAGACAGCTCTGCTCCCCCTATAATGCACCGCCCTGGCTGTGGCCAGGATTTGCTCATTTTAGCCCCACTTTACACAAATGAGGGCTATTCCTTGCACCTCTTTGCCTTCAATTATCCCTAATTTCTTGCTTTTCTTGACACCTGGTGATTATATTCTCCCCTCTCCACTTTCCAAGCCTCTTATCTCATCCCAAGTGGAGACTGAAAGAACCAACTCCTATCAGCTCAAGCTGAGAGGTTCTTTTTTTGGTAAATGGATAATAGGAGTATGGGAGATGTCTCAGAAAAGAACACATCAGTGAGCTTTAACAAGTCCTCCACTCCCTCCTAGTATGTCAAAGCATAATGGAGACTAGAGGAGTGTTTAACACCTGGATGCACAGAGCAGAGAAGTACTGGAGACATTTTAAGCTTTTAGCAAAATGGACTTCCAATTTGGCAAAAGATGCTCTACAGGGAGGCTTCCTCCCCACCCAACACACCCGCACATGGAATTTTTAAGGGATAGATCTGCATCATGCTTTACATCATCCAGATTTTCTCCTGAAGTCGCCCCTATTTTTAAAAGTGCTAAGAGGGAGAAAGCAGCTTACAACTCTATTCTGATCGTGTTTTTGTCTCCTGCTCTTCCTCTCCTGCCTTTCTCATATTATCCTCACATAAGTGGTGGGCTCCAGCAGGTTCACACCTACTCTATAGAACCGGTTGTTAACAAGAGATAGGACATATAAAGTTTAAAAATAGCCATTTAAAAGTGGCTGCCAGATGGGCAGAGAACCGGTTCTTAATTTCTTTGAAGCCCATCACTGCCTCACATGTAGGTGGAAAGTGCCTGGTTCATTGTCACCTTGGGAGGTTCATGGCAGAGCAAGAATTGGAACCCAGACCAAGTTCAAACATTCTGCTCATTAGAGCCAATCTCAGATATTTGGGGGTTCTCAGTGAAACACCTTATCATGGTTACCTCCTCTTCTGTAATTCCAAGGAAAGAAAGGTGATCTCTCATCAGTGGCAGTGGGAAGCTCAGGTATTAGGGGCACAATCCTTTTCTTTCTTTAATTAATTAATTAAATCCACAATCCTAACCAATTTAGGCCAGCATAACTTACTTGTCTCCCCATTCCCATGGTGGTGTGGGGAGGTTGGTGAATGTCTAAATTGAAGGTGCTTCATCTACCTGCTGCCTAAACCTGGAATCTAGATAGAACTGGGAAGGGGGGTCCTTGCAAGCTTTTTTTCTGACAGACTGCAATCCTAACCACACTTTCTTGGGAATAAGTACTATTGAACACAATGGGACTTACTTCTGAGAAGACATGCTTAGGATTGCACTGATAAAGAAGGTGGCTGTTTCTAAGAAGAGCTTGGGCACAAGCTACTACACAGACCAACACTTCTTGGAGCTGTGCATGGGAAAGTCCTGAGCTCCTTCAATCTCAGCTCATATTAGCTCCTCAGAACTCAAGTGCTGCTTCTGTTCATTTTCCAGCTCTTAACTGGTGATTGCAAGACTCAAAGTTGGCACCCTCAGCTTGCGAGTCCTGTGCTCTGCTACACTTTTATTGTACCTTCCTCTGAGAATCACAATGTGCGATAGCTCTCCTAATTGGGATATACCAATGTGACTAGGACTCTAAGGTACTGGGAGAGAGGTGGTCTCTTTGGAGGAGCACTCAAGTCATGGGTACCTGAAGTGGAACAATCCAGGCACTGCTTACCACTTCTAGGCACCATCTGCAGTGTTCTTTCATGCCAGCTGTGTGACCTCTGGTTCCAGGTCTAAGAATCAAAAGCATTTTCTCTGAAAAGCAGGGGGCTGTCAAACTGAACCCCTTACCTGCAGTAACACTGAAAGCTCCCCAAAACTCATTAATTTCCATGAGGATTAAGTGATCAGATGTTCAACACTCAGATGCTGCCTTCTTTGAAATTAGTTCAGAGGTGCAACATGTGCCAATAAGAGTGTGTGTGGAACCCTGGACTCAGGGTGAAAGCCTCTGTCTCAGGAGACGGTCATGAATGCAAAAGCCTCACTAACAGCCACCCAAACTATGCATCCCCATTGTGCTTTGGTATTGACACATATGGGAACACCAGAAACCAGCAAGAGGTTCCATTTTCATTAAGAAAGAAGGTACAAAGAGATGAGAGAAAAGAAATAAGAAAAGGAATTTTTAAAGTGGGGAAAGAGAAAAAGAAAATACATTTGTCCTCACCCAGCTTTGCCCGTGTCTAGAGGGTGATGTAGAGAAGGAAGCGGGACTTTGCTCATGATAAAGAGCATGACCTCCGATCTCTGATAGGTGGGCAGAGTGCTGGCAAAGGAACCTGGGGAAAGACAGAGCAGGGAGAGCATGCAAGACAGTCCAGCAGAGGGGAGGCACAGGTGGTGGAACCCATTGAGGTGGAAGAGCAAGAGGTACATGCCGGCATCTCACCAGGATCAATTTTTCTGCTGGGAAGAGAGGACCCCTTAACCCCTCAGGTATCAGAAGGAGCAGTGACAATCCAGACCTCAGCATAGCTGACAGAAGGCATATATATACTTTGGGGTAACCACCTTTTTCATGAGGGTCACTGGCTAAGTGGGCTTTAAAAAGAGAGCTCGGCAAAATAATGGAGCAGCAACTTATTGATATTTAATATGACTGGCCAGGATGCCTAAATGGAACCTCCAGCTACAGAGGCAGCATAACCAGAAAGATTAGTTGCCAGGGATATATAGCAAGGGGACAGAGGAGACAACTTCAGGCCCTGTTTGTGGGCTTCATGGAAACACCTGGCTGGCCACTGTAGAAGGCAGGATGCCTGATCATGGCTACTTATCCAAGTCAGTAGGACTCCCTCGCTTATTCACACTTTCACACCAACTGCACCCCTCAACTCATTAAAATGCAGCCAGTATAAGGCACTTCCAGCCAACCGCAAATTTTTATGTCTAGTTTTAACACCTAAGGCGAGTCACGGAGAAAATTGAAGACAAGTCATTGAGAAAAGCAACACATGTATGGGATCAGGTTTCTAAACAGCTCTCTCTCTCTCTCTCTCTCTCTCTCTCTCTCTCTCTCTCTCACACACACACACACACACACACACACACACACACACACACACGCACACGCACACACCCTCTGTTCAACCACTTGCTAAGCATAAGGCTGTACTCCAATACACGCTTTCCTTAGAGTAAGCCCCATGGAACCTCTGCAAATACATGCATAGAATTGCACTGTAAATGAATGAACAAATCCTTGGCCTCCCGGTGAAAGCAAAACGGAACAGAAAACTAACAGGTGCTTCTAGAATACCAACACAGCCTTATAAAAAATTGGGCATTTCTTGCCAGTTCTCAACAGTCACCCATCAGCAACTTCCTTGCTTGTGAAAAGATAAGTGTGAAGATACACACAGCCAGGCACTCAAAGATTTGCAGGGGAAAAACACTTTTTCCTTAATATCCAGAGTTTCTTCCTCTCTGTCTAAGATCACTATTCAACATTCCACAGAATTCCCTTATATTCCCCAATGCAAAGGTTGTGTGCAACCAGCCATCATATGTGTTCTGTCTCTCCCTCTCTTGGGCAGCAGTTCTGATGATTTCTTAGGCTATTCTGACCTCTGCTGGTTACATGAATGCAGAGCTGAAAGACATTTGTTCCTATTCCTTGCAATGTTCTAACCATGCGGTTACTCTATCTTCTTAGTGGACATGGGCATGGTTTAATAGGAGCTGCAGCTCAGCCCCAAAACTTTGTTTTCACTTGAGCAAACCTTTAACACAAGACATATTGAGAGTCTGCTGACAGCTTGTGAAGGATCTGCACAGTGGTGGGCACTTACCGGTATGGGCCTATGCGCCCGTACCGTTTCTTCCCGTTTCCCTGCCGCTAGCGTACCGCCAGCCACAGGGAAATGCAAAACATAGCGGACCGGTACAGTCCGCCATGTTTTGCGCCCACCACGCCCACGGCTCTGCACAAGCGGCGACATCGGCGCTCACGCTGAGCCTCTGGGAAGGCTCTGCGTGAGCGCCAGCGTCGGCGCTTGCGCAGAGCCTACCTAGAGGCCGGCCTGCCAGCCTCTGGGAAGGCTCTGCGTGAGCACCGGCGTCGGCGCTTGCACAGAGCCTACCTAGAGGCCGGCCTGCCAGCCTCTGGGAAGGCTCTGCGTGAGCGCCGGCGTCGGCGCTTGCGCAGAGCCTGCCTAGAAGCTGGCAGGCCGGCTTCTAAGCAGGCTCTGCGCAGGCGCCAATGTTGCCCCGCCCCTCGCCCCGCCCACACCCCCTGACCCCAGCTGGCCCCTCCCACTTCCGGCGTACCGGATCTTGGGATGGGGCCAGCCCATCTCTGGATCTGCACTAGGATTCCACACACATAGAAAAGAGAACATGGTCTCAGGGGCTTAATTAGTTATTAAACATATTTAATACATTGCACTGTCCTCCAAGGAGCCAAGAGTAGTGTGCATGTCTCCTCCCCTTGTTTATTTGCACAAACAAAAAAATAACCTTTTAAAAGGAATTCAGGGTTTATGATAGAATTAACAAGTAGGTTAGTGTAATATCTACCCTAGGTATGCAGGTAAAAAGCATAATGAATGATATGTTCAGGCATTTTGAAGAACAAGCCTTGCTGAAGGAAGATCAACATGGTTTTGGCAATACAAGCCCTGTCTTGCTAACCTTCTAAACAGTAGCTCTTTGAGAGCGTCAACAGGAATGTGGATCAAAGAAATCCTCCTGAAGTTGCATACCTGAACTTTTAAAAAAACACTTTCTCGACTCAACCCAGCCGTCATGGAATAAGAAAGCATGTCATTTTGAGTTTGAGAACAAGTTACAGAACAGGAAGCAGAGAGCAGAAACAAATGGACAATTGTCACAGTGGAGGGAAAAGTAAGGTCTCTGTAGGATCTCTCTTGGGACTAGAGCTTTATAACATGTTTAACCTTTTTACCCTGGAGTTCAGGGAAAACAGTAAGGTAGCCAAGTTTGCAGATGTCACCATGCATGTTTAAAATCAAAGCAGGTTGTGAAAGGCACCAAAATGATCTTTCCTCGTTTGTGTTAAATGTACGGACAAAATGTTCAGTGAGAGAGGGTGGCAGGAAGGTATACTGGGGGTGGGGGGAATTTTAGAGTGGGGTTTGATTGAAGAGGAGATGGATCAGGCGGGGCGGGGGGAGCAGGTTTGACCACAGCAGTACAGGCCAAATCCAAACTCCATTCCCACACAATCAGCTTTATACAGAGTGCTCATATTTGAGATAGTGAAAATCCAAACAACCCCATGGGGTACCTGGAACACAATATGGGGTGAGGGAAAAATATCCCCTTCCCCTGAGGTGACCTACTGCTGGAACCTAATTTGCGCTGGACACAGCAGAGGCCTCTGGACATACATTTGCACTAAAGATAGGATGCTTCTGCATAAGGCTGACAACTAGTTTTTGAACATCTGTCTGCACCTGCTTGCCACACAAAAGAAGGATGCAAACCTCTAATCTGAGCATACTAGACAATTTACTGAATCAACCATATGGGCCATTCTAGGAGACCCCATGGTGACACTTTCTGTTTCACTGGTCCATCTACTGTCCACTCCTGCAATTGGCTTGTCAGAAATTTTCCCAATTCTGTTTTCTAATTGGATCTGCTGCCAGGGCCTGAACCTGGAAACTTCTGCTTGCAAAGAAGATGCTCTACCCCTTGAACTCCTCAAAACCTCTTGCTGACACCACAAGCAAGAGTTGGGCCAAGATCTCTTGTCATTTGAGGTGGTGTGCCACGTGATGCACCCCCTTAGCTATGACACGAGCCTCTGCTTTCTGAACATGAAGCGGGGGCTGGAGAGGAAAAGAAAATGAGAAGAGTGCTTGGCTAGACTATCAAAGGTCTAGTCCAGAACTCCTCCACATTTCCACTTCAGGAAGCAGAAGGAGCAGTAATAGAGGCAAGTGGGCCTCCCTCCTGCCCATCTGCTGCCTGAGGCTACCACTCCTGTTGACCTCATTGATGGGTCATGTCTTACTGCCAGAGTTGACTAAGGTGGTAGTATTCAGGTGGGAGGCACTGCAGGAACACAGCCAATACATTCAGATATCAGCGACCCCCAGAAAAATGTGATCAATTCAGTCCCTCCAGAGCTTAGACTGTGAGCCAAGACTTCCTTTGTTGGAATGTGGTTGGACTGCAAGGGCAAGAAGTGTTTGTGTGTATGAGGGGAACTGGTGTTTTTAAGAAAATGAATTGATTTTGAATGCTGCCGTAATCTGTAATTGGCTGTAATTGTTTCTAATGGTTTTATTATCCAATTTCTGACAGTTAATGAGTCACCCCAAGGGGTTTTAGTGGGCCAAAAGGGCCCGGCCAAAACAAATATTAACACTGACAGGCTAATCTTGTGAAGCCATCAACACCTCTCAGAAAAGCTGTGAAAACATTACTATAATCAAACTAAAAGACTGGGATAAAATAATTAAAGGGGTGAAACAGAATCAAAAGTATTGTGTTTCTTTCAACTCTGAAGTGAAAATCAATATTCAACTCTGCAGAAATCTGAGCCGATTCCTTTCTGGAGGGTCCTTGCAAAAATGAGCCTATTTCTGGTAGCACCAAAAGGGATGAGTCATTTGGTGAAAGATCCCTAACTGTCAAGAGAAGCCTGGCATTACTCCAGCTGGGCTCCTTAATTGTGTTTTGATGTTTTAGCCCAACTCTGGGTAATGCTCAATGCTCAACCATCACCATGCAGAACAGAGCAGACCTTGAGTACTGTTATTTCATCATTTTTGATGAGTGAATCTGCCTCATCCTCCCTCCTAAAGGGTAGCCAGGAGCAAAGAGAAGTGTGGGTTTTGGAAGTCCTTGAAGGACTTTATGCAACCTGACCTCTCAACAGAAAGTCTCAGCAGGGTTTTAAAAGCGATACAGAACTGTTTAGAAAGCATAAACACATGGCAGGAGACTGTTGGGCACAGGAAATCAGTGCATACCATAATTCTCTTCCACAAAACTGGGACAGGACCCCATTTTTATGGGACCTATGCCAACCCTATGCATACCAGTCTGCCTTCCTTCCTGCTCCCCTTCCATTCCCCTGTTCTGTCTGCTTCTTGTCTTGTTCCACTTTTGCAAACCTCTCTATGCACCAGTTCAATCCATCACATGATTCAGCCATAGCATTGATCCCTCCTTGTCCCCAGTCTCCCTGCATTATCCATCTTCCATTACAGTCACTTGAAATTACAGGATACAGACTCACAATCACACAGCGCAAATTCTCTCTTCACACTTCTCATATTCACTATCAAGGTAACCGTTCCTTCTAGTTTTTCACTGAATCCTCTGGATAGACTGGAGGGTTAATACTCATTAAGGACTAACAGGATGAAAGCAGGAGGCTGGACTCTGGATTCAAAGCTCAATCTTGCCATTATCAGATCACTGGATACAACATCAGGCAGAAGCCATTAGAACAATGATTTTCAACCAGTGTGCTGTGGACACCAGATAGTCTTCAGGTGTGCTGCAGGAATTTGGGGATTAACATTTATTAATAGGAAAATTGGGGGATTTGAACAGTCTGGTGTGCCTTGTCAATGGTAAAAACAATTGCTGGTGTGCCTTGACAATTTCAATGCCCTGTTAAGTGTGCTGCGAGATGAAAAAGGTTGAAAATCACTACATTAGAAACTGAGGTGGCAAATCCAACATGACAAATCCAACACTGGCATATATATTATTTGCTATGTGGTTGTGCTTTCATGTTGCAAAATGTGGATGATGTCAAGATGGAAAAGGAGTTCATTCTCTTGGTTCTGAGGAAAGATGAATAGCTGGGGTTTTCACTGCACTCCACTTTTTAAAAACACGGACCTTTTTCCTTTCTTCATCTCAGTATTTTGAGATATTTGGTACATTCTGTCCCTTTTTATATGCTATTTCAGCATTTGATGTTATGCCTATCTTGTCTTGGATATATAATCATTCCAGACCTTTTCACATGGCTTCTCAGATACCTGAATTTAGCATCAGGCATTTAAATAATCTCTATTTTCTATTCTGAAACAGAGCATCACATTTCCAGCTCTTGTGGCTTTTTGAGATATTTATGAAGGCAGTGCTAGAGAAATCTCATATCAGAATCCTGTGTGTCATCACCTCCTTGCAATACAAATGAGGGGCAGGAAGGGCAGTGCTCAAGGAATGGTGTGTCATTGCTCCTTTGTTCTCCCTGCCCCCTCCTAGTACCCCTCAAGAGGACAGCAGTTGAAAAGTTAGTGAGAAATTAGCTGTTGCATGACTGAGTCAGGAATCATGATTTGGATGCAGAAGGCAGAGTCCCATAGCTTTTGGACAAAGTCCTTCCCTCCCCAGTGGAATCATCTCCTGCTTGTAAGCAGAAAGGAATAAATGGTCACTCTATAGCCTACCTGTGGTTTTGATAACAGCTTCCTGGAACATTCTCTCTTCATGCTCTTTGATGATCTTGGTGCCCACAACAACAGCACAATCATAGGTTCCCGTCAGGGCATAATCAATGCTTAGGCGCAGCTGCCTCAGGAGCGTATTGAACACCTCCAACACAGTTGGTCCTGGAAAGTGTACAGACTACAGTCAGGATGAGGCAGAGCTTTCTAAAAGCTTTGCTTTCAGAATCAAGCATTCAGCATTGCCTTCCCCCACCTGAAGCAGAAAGCTGACCAACAGTACAGACAAAAAAGGAGCTGCTTAGATCCTACAAAAAGGAGTTGTTTCCCCATCATACATTTGCATCATATATATGGCAAAGACTTCTTTTTCTTCACCCTGACACCAGATCCTTGACCAATAAATGTGGTGTTTGTTTTTGTATTCTTCTCCCTTACAAACACACATAGGAGAACACAGATACTTGTGCATAAGGGCTGAACCAGATGCTACAAGGAGATTATACAAAATCAGTTTCTGAAAGTTAATTTAGAACAAAAATAAGCCATAAGCTGCAATCCTAACCGCAGTTAGGCTGGTCTAAGTCATAGCACAAATCGCATGCTGGCCTGGGGGTATTACAAAAGTGCTTTAAGTCACTTCCGTACCACTCCCAGGGGAGGGTTACGCCAGTGAACAGACATGCACTTGTGCTGGCCTAAGTTAGGTCTGCCCCCTTAAAGGCTTTTTAAAAAACCAGCATTTTTTACTCATTGAACAGAACAGGAGGAGGAAAGGGGTTGCTAGACATTTCCCCTTTGTACTGTTGTTTCATTCATGGTTAACATTGATTTCTTCCTGCTTGCCCTTGCAGTGAGAAAGCAGGTTGAAGAGAGATCATCATTTTCTTAGCATTATTCCTGCTTCTGGCAGGGTCTGCTTTAGATGATGGATGCAACATGGGGAAATGTGGCCAGCCTGTTGCAGGGGCCTCTCAAAAAGGATGTTCCTTCATGCAGTACCCGGATCTTGAACCGCTGACCTGCCGATCTTCAAATCAACAGGCACAGCACATTTAACCACAGAGCCACAAGGGTTTTCTACAAACTAGTGAGGGCAAGGGGTGAAAACCCCGCTTCTCTATGTCAATCTTCTGGTCCAACAGTCAAAGTCCACCTTTCCCCATGGCTGCTTTTCAGGTACAGAAAACAATGATCTTGTGTAAGCCATTTCATGATCAGAAGAATCTCTGAAGCTCATCTCAAATGCCTCCTCACTGCTCCTACCCCAAAACAGAGACTGAGCTTAGCTTGCCATCACCCATGGAGGCAGGCCACTGTTGCAGCTTGACAAACTCTGCTTCCACAATAGACACCCTCTTGGTGTCCATGGGAATGCCTGCTCCTTACCAACTGATCCAGAGGCGGCAATGACTGCTGCCTCTGACAGGACCTCCACGATCCCAGCGCGCACAGTGGCAGCGCTCTTGCTGTTAGCATCCAGGTGGCCTAGGAGCTGCTGGATCACTAGATGGGAATGCTGGGGCTGGAAAGAAAAGAAGAGAGCCAATGAGGATGGGGACTGAGAACTGGACTTTTACAGGTTGAAGAGGATTGCATGAGAAGGTGCAGAGGGAAATGCACAGAGATTCTCTTATTCATGCAGAAGGCCTCACACTTCGGTTTTCCAAAGCTGCATGGATTCTAATGCAGGCTGTTGGCCCCTCAAGGTGTAGAGCGCAATTCTAACCATGTCATCGTAAGCCCCATTGTGTTGAATGGATCTTTCTCCCAAGAAAGTATCTTTAGGATTGCAGCCTTATACTTCTATCACCTTGGGTATCCTTCTTTTAGGATGAAAGGCAGGAAATAAATAATAAACAAATAAATGAATGAATAAATAAATAAATAAAAGTCCTAGCCTTCAGCTGGTTCAGTTGCAGGACTCACTTTGAGGGCAGTGAAGCATGGGATATGCTTTTATGAACGGTGAGCAAGTGGCTATGAATTCCATGCAGCAGCCAACATACAAGTAGTACTACAGCCCCTGTTGCCCCTTCTCTCCTGCCAGATCAAGCAGAAGAGGAGAGATGGAGAGAGGCCTGGCAAAACCATGCAGTCCATTTTGAATGATGAAGGGACAAGGCTTGGCAGGGAGTAGAAGGAATGTCAGAGAGAGGCAGTTGTGGAGGAGGACCAGCTCACCTGGATTGAGTACATGATGATCTTAAAACAGCGGATGGCAAATGATTTTGGCTCCCACAGTGTGTGATTGTCCAGGTGGCTGTTAAGAAAAACAGCAAAAGGGTATAAGCAGTGGAAAAAAGAAGGAAACACAGAAAGGTTCTGGTATCTTTTTCTTATATTTTAGTGGTTGTTGTCATTGGAAGCGGTAGTCCCAACATGTGGACCCAAGTGGAAGGTTACAACATTTCAGGTCCACTGATGTGAACTTTGCTAAAGTCCCTTCCAATAGCCTGCAAAATCTTTCTCTCCATCTCTCTAAGGTGTTGCTTTTTGCAGATGCTGGTGTCTGATCAAGTCCTTGTCTAATCCTGCTAAGATTACATAATTTTTCAGGCATAGATGCTAAGGTGGAGCAGAAGTGCATGCTCTGTGGTATTTCCGATACCATACATTAACTTCCCAAATTAAACCTGGTGGTAACACCTCGGTCTTTATAAGCTATAGAAGTTAATTATTATAGAATAATCTAACATTGTTCTACCTTCCTTTTTGAAAATGGGTCCAGTATAGTTCCAAAATTCACAGCCATTTCTACAACCAGTGGCAGCGAATTCCACACTTTCACAGTGCTTAGTGCCACCAATCTGGTGGAAGTAGCAATTCACAGCCACTTCCACCCTGGTGGACTGCACGGACTGCAGCAGCCTCTAGGGACTCACATGAGGACTGGCTTGATAGCATTCTTGATGTTGCCATAAGCTGCCCGGCCCAGGAGCTCCCGTAGACATCGCTCTGCCAACTCTGCTGGGCTCTCTTTCTCCTTCTCCGTTGTTTGCAACGGAGATGGAGAACGGCTAAGAAAAATAAAGAAGTAGAAAATCCACACAGGGTTAAACTCAAGGCTCATGTAAACACTGCAATTATAGCCCAGTAGACTGTTTATGTTAGAAAATGCCCCCTTCAACAGCCAAAATGCATTCTTCTTCCGCCCTGACCGCATAGAGTTAAAACTGGAAGTGCATTCTTATGCCCCCCAAATGATTACTCTTTAAGCAAGTTAAAATAAGAGCCCCCCCATCTGTAGAAGGGCCCACTATCCACCTTTCTACATTTTGGAGGAGGTCCTTGCTGGAAAAATGCAGATTCCTCTAGCTACTTTTGTTGTGTGTCAACAACAGGAACAATTGAATGATCACTCTGTACTGGGTGTGATCCTCTGTCCCCACCACCCCATTGGAGGCAAAATCAGAGCAACACGTCATGCAGATACCCAGCAGATGCCTTTTTTGGTTGGTGGGAAGCTTGGGTTCACAGGCACATTTAATTAGTTAAGTGACTTCTTTCTGGTGGCAGCAACAGACACGTGAAGCTGTCAGTGGTAAACAGAATCTGACCAACACATCCAGTCCAACACCAACACTAATGATGAGCAGGGATTATCCAGGAGCTGTGCAGGGAATCTTTCCAGCCCCATTATCCAAAATCCCTATTTTTAAATGGAGATTCCAGGACCTTCTACGTTCTACTTGCAGGCATGTGCTGTACTACTGACTTGTGGCCCCATGTGTTCTGGCATATAGCTTAATATTCTAGGATTCTTGGAATCTAGAATCCAGAATGTCATTTCTTTCTCCTGCTATGGCCGTTCTCACCTTTCTGCTTCTTCTGCATGCTGCAGATTGAAGAGCAGAGAAGGCACAATCTTGTCCATGTGCTGAGGGTCCCAGATGTTTGCCTGCAGCTCATCATTCACTGTCTTCCGTACGACTCCCTGCAGCCCTTTTATACCAGACATCCGGATCCTGGATGGGGATGGAGAAGTGGATGTGGGGAGAGTTATTTAAGCAGAAATGGAAGATGGAAATCACTCCCAACTCTAGACCATTGGAGGATGCCTGGTATGGGTACATCCTGGTAGTTAAAAGAAGGGCACAATCCAGAGTAACCATGGGGAGTCATTGCTCTGACATAAGAACAATTTACTCTGAATTGCAATATGAATTTTCCATAGCTTTTCACTAGGTGGTGCCATAACTACGTCGATGTAAATGTCTCTTATGTGCTCCCATAGTTACTCTGGATTGTAGTTTAAGAGAGGGAAGGCAGAGATGCAATTGCCTATTTGATTCTTTTGCCTACCCTAATGCAGAGGTAGGATTCAAGGGGCAGGACAATGGTCTCTTTCACCAGGCTCAATGGTCAAACATTATATGACACAGATCCTAATTCTCTGGCACACACACACTTGTTAGTGTGCCCTTTCAAATGTACCCTTTGAGGCTGAGGTTGGCAAAATACTGGAAAATCATAAAATGGCCTCTTTTGATGCCTAGGAAGCCAATAGAACACAATAATCCACATCATCCTTGCTGGTGTGCTCCAAGGGACCAGGAAAGAGAGATCCTGTAACAAAGCTCTTTGCTAGCTGACAAGTTTGTAACATCTGGGGTTCAAAGACATATTCCACTAAATGTGCTTCCATTTGTCACCATCAATGGATCTGTCCTCCAGCCTTTGCTTTCAGAGTCACCTACACCAGTGGCCAATCAGGTCATGATCACAGATTGCTTATGATCATGGATTGCTGGTTAGAAGAGACACAAAGAAGTCCTTCTGCCCAATTTAATTAGTTACAAAAGTACTGTTGTATGAAGAAGGAGGTTTGCAGATGAATCCAAAACAGGCATAGAAGAATACAAATAACCCCACTTGTGAAAATAGCTCATTTAAGGGCATTAGTCACTATTCCACACTTGCTTCTAAGGCCTCCTGGTGTTCCGTGTTCTCGCCCACCTCCCTCATCCTGACCTTGGCTCCTCATTATCCCTTAGCTTCTGAACAGCTTTGCTTGACATCTACCTTTGCCAAAGGGCAGAGAAGAAGCAATTAAAATGCTTCCCTGGCAGGCTAATTGTGGGTTGAAGATCATTCTAAGTACAGTGGGGTGGGAAGCACTACAAAAAGAGCTTGCTCCCAGAAAGCGAGCATCAGATTGCAGCCTTCATTCCTTTTCACCTGCCTCACCCTGATTAGAGCCACATCAATCACCAATACCATACACTTAAAATCTTAAACTTAATTGTAATTTTATTTTTTATCAAAAACAGACCCAAATTTACTAAAATAATCATCCAAATCAAACCAAGACTGAATGGCTGCAGCAGAGGGTGCAATTAAACACAGCCAATATATCACAATCAAAATATTTTAAAAGGCAACATCAATGAATTAATCCAGCTCCACAGAAAAACTGGATCTTATCTAGATGTCAAAAGATAGGAATTGTTGGGGGTTAGGAGGCCTTCCTGGAGAGGGCAAGTCTAAAGGACTTGGGGGTCTGCAAACGTTGACTGTTGCCATCCAACTGGGCCACTTTGTATGCCAGAGAACTTGAGAGAGAGAGAGAGAGAGAGAGATCTGGGTACATGAGAGCGTACTGTTCTGGGTACATGATACAAAAGAGACAGCAAGGGTCTATTGTACCATTTTTGCCTCCTTTGAAATCTTTTATGACAGATGTACAGGGGGACTCCATAACTGTGGATTCTTTATCTGTGATTCAGTCTACCTCCCCAGTGTGTGCACCTCTGTGTATGTCCTCTCTGGACATCCTTGGCCTCTGCAGAACTCAGGCTCTGCTTATATAAGGGACAGCCTTGCCTGCACTCCCCTGAGCTTTCCTAAGTCCACCAGAATTCGACTTTCAATGCCCCAATATCTAAAACATGTGCCAGGATTGGGCACTATACTCTGTAAGAATGCACTCATGGAAGGGAGGTAGCGAACCAACATGTGACAGGGAAAGGTCAGAAGCATATTGGCAGTGCTGCAATTTGCTAGTTGATCTATGATTTACACAGAGGCCCACTGAAGCCATTGGCATCTACTCAGCACTCACTTTGTCCGGATGTCAAGGTCATCATGGCTCGAGTGACACATTTCACTGAAGCGAGAGACGAAGAAGTCATAGCTCCGGTGGTAAGAGGGGGTGTCCTCTTCAATGTTTGCAAACTTCACAAACTGCAGATGGAAAAAGGCAGAGAAGGGAGAAAAACATGTTAACACCCTCCCCTCTTGTTTCACAAATGCTACAGAGAGGATCCCCTGAGGACTCAAAGTTTTGTCTTCTGTGCTCACTTGTGAAGATTTTCTAGAGACAGTGTTGGAAGAATTGAGCTCACAAGTTGGCACTCCAGTTCATACTATGGGGGGCATATACAGGTAGAGACTCCCCAATTGCATCATTTGGTTCTAAGAATCCCTGTGAATAGCTATTTTTGTGTTATAAAAAGGCAATTATTTACCATAATAATGAATCAGTAAGTTAGGATTCATTAGTGAAGGAGAAAAATGAATCAGTTTATTTTTCCCTGGTTTAAAACAACTCTGTTTCAGGCTGTTCTCTTCTTTATTCAGATAGAAATGGGAGGGGATTATCACCAGAACGGAGGAGTCCTTTCAGTCTAGGTGTCCTATTTTGAAACTTGATCTTTATGCTGACACAGAGTGTAAGATTTATTGCCTGTACCATTACCAAGGCAAACAAGCTGTTTCTAATCATTAACTGCAAGAGACATTATTTAAAGAGCCAAACTTATTTGCTTTGAGACAAAATTACATATAAATAATTTGCATATAAATATGTTGCACCTGTACAGAGTACTAACAAGGAACGTCTTGAGCCCATCTAACCCAAGAATCAATAAGCAAAGCATAAATACGAAGCATCTTATATAGGTGCTGTACCCAAGTGATGGCTTGTTCCCTTAGAAGCAGAAAAATGATTTCCTTCCACATCACCTGCTTACCTGTCAGAAATTGTTACCAGTTCTGTTCTGTACCAGTCACCAATTCAGAAAACTGGTTACCTGTCAGAACATTGGTCCTGCTGGCCTGGGATCTTCTACTCCAGCTGGCCCAGGGTGACCATATAGAATGGAGGACAGAGTGCCTGTACCTTTAACTGCTGCATAGAAGAGGGAATTTAGGCAGGTTTCACTCATCATAGAAGGGTTTTTAAAGCTCCCCGGGGAGGGGGTGTTAGGCAAGTGCACAGATATGCGCTGGCCTCCCCATACCACTGCAGGAATGGAGTGATGGGGGAGTTGTGTTGGCCTAAATTGGATAGGATTGCACCAGGAAATCTTAATACTATTTTTTCTGGTTATGAGTGGCATTGGGAGCCTTGCTGAGGATTGAAAAGCTGAGTTTAAGTCCTAGATCCAGTAAGAGTATGTGCCTCTCCCACATTCAGATTTCCCATTGTCTTTGTGGGAGATGAGTTGTTAGGAATAACCAGGAAATAAAAGAGCTGTGAGGCATCTCCTATAGGAATATCATTTCCAGATAGGACAAAGCAGCCACAACAACATATGGATACAGGACATCTTCCACATTTTCCATATGCACTTGTGCAGATGTTATGATGTACACTTGTGCAGATGTTATGATGTACAGTGCAGATGTTATGATGTACAGATGTTATGATGTACATGACAGGATCAGCCCATGCATAGCCAGACTTGGGCAGTCAAATGCTCAGTGCAATAGACAAGTTGTAAACTTCCTAAATTCCCCTATGATCTCCAGGGAAAACTATCTCCAAAAGTATCCTTACATAAATCATGGGAGTAAGGGATCCCTTGGCAAGCCTAATTTTACACTTCACAGAACATCGCCTATGCCTGGGCCATCCATCATGTTCATTAGGCTAGCAACTGCTTCATTCACCTTGGATTCAGCCTGGATGCCAACAGAAGCTGAACTGATGGCTAGAATAGCTTCACTTATGCAGTGTCGCCCTTTGCCTTTCCATCATCCACCCTGCTCCTTTTCATTTCTTCTGCCACTTACCCTTGTTAAGTCAAAGACCAGGGAACTGAAGAAAGTGATGGAGCTTTGGTTCTCCCACTTCCTTCTGTTTGGTTACAGTGGACTTTTTGGAGAAGCAATACAGGAGGAAGTGCCCACCTGTGTCCCAAAAGGTCGTTCCCACAGCAGATCAGGCCCCAAAGTTGTCATTCCAGATGTTCCAAGTGAGCATCTAGCTGAAGCATCTAGCTGAGCATCCAGTGTTAGCCCTTCTGAAGCAGACACTCTGATGCCTCTGTCTGGCCAGCAGCAAGAAAAGGATGCTGAACCAGCTGTTTGCTGCCAAATCAGTTTTTATTACATTTCATTTCAGTTCATTACCGTCTCATTGACTGACCAGCAGCCAGAAGAAAGATGAACCTTCTGGTTGCCGAATCATGACTTTGGCCTCCACCTCTTCCATTCCTTTTGCCAGGATGGGCAGGGGAAGTGCCACCCAAGTTCCCATAACGTTCCATGGTCACCATGAAGCCAAAACTGGTACATTACTGGTTCACAGGGACAGTCCACTGTTTAGCTAGCAAAGCACATACTTCTATGTAAGAAACTGAAGCCTTAATTTCTCTTTTCCCCCACCCTCCCCACACTACCAGTGAAACTCTGGTTTTATCATAGAAAACATGAACCCCTAGAGAAGCTTAATCTAGGAACTTGTACAAACCAGAGACAGTTACTTCAGTCCACCAGTGCTCATGTAGTACATGTTTTGCAAAGCTTTCATCCTTCCTTAAGTCTATGGCTCTCTGTTCCATACCTCAACTTCCATACTTAGGTATTGCCTACCCCACACTATAAAAATTCTAAATTATTGGATTAAATTCCAAATTATTGCATTAAATTCCCAGTCACTCTCCATGTATGGGACCCGCAGAGCTGCATCCACTCTGATCTTTGTAGCACACTTGCACCATGCACTCTCACTTGGAGAACTGCAGCAAAAATTATGTTTGGTTTATCATCACATAAGGAGCTGCAACACTTGCTCTTCATTAAAGAAGACTGGCTCATCTGACTGGTAGACCTAGGGCAAAATCCTAACCAATTTAAGCCAGCCTAACCCACCTGGCATATATTCCTGGAGACCCCTGCTAATTGGGCAAGAGGCACTCTTTCAAGTGGGTGTTCCTCCTTTATTTAGCAGGGGGAGAGTAACTGGCCCTACACACCCCAGAAGTGTCTGTTCAAGTGGTTTCTGCTGCTGTTCTTTTGCATTTTAGATTGTGAGCCCTTTTGGGTCAGGGACCCGTTAGCTATTAATTAACTATGATTTTTTCATTTTCTTTGTAAACCACTTTGTGAACTTTTTAGTTGAAAAGTGTTATATAAATACTGTATATTCCTGTAGTGACGCGGGGAGGTTGGCATATGCCTGTGCACTGGCCTAACCCCTTAGAAGTGGGACAGAAGTGCCTTATGAGAGTTTTGTAACAACTCCAGGGAAGCACAGGACTTGCTGTGGCTTACCCCCAAATCCAGAGTAACTACAGGAGCATGTAAGAGACTTTGCACCAGTAGTTACTGCACCACCTAGTGAAAACCTATGGGAAATTCATACTGGAATCCAGAGTAAGTTGTTCTTATACTGGAGCAACTTATACTGGAGCAACCGTTCTTATACTGGAGCAACCGTAGTTACTCTGGATGCCCTTATACCAGCTTAACCAAAGGTTAGGAATGCTACATTATGTTTTACACTATTACTAGGCAGCAGGAGCAATTGCTGTTCACTGAGTAAGAGATTTCCAGAGATTTATGGTGATAAAGCAGGTTGATCACTTAGCACTTCAGAGAGAAAGGAAAAGCAAGCACTACCCTGCACAACTCATCACTGCCAGGTCATTTATACAGAACTGCTAAGAACTCTTGTCTGCAACCCTCCAAGGGACATTCTACAGATGGAAGGTCTGAAGAAAGTCACTTGTCTAGGGCCATTTTGTGAGCTGTGCCAGACATAAGCTTTGAAGCAGGAACTTCTGGCTCATATCCTTTGCCACTTCTTTAAATTGGCGAGCGGATCATGGTTGAATAGCAGACCACAGGCTATGCTTATAGATGAGTTTAGGTCCAGTCCATGGTTTCCAGGGTGACCAGATGTCACACATAATTTTTTTCCCCAGGACACATCCTCTTTTTAGCCTTGTGCCCCAGAAAAGAACTTAAATGCCCTACTTTTCCTTGTGAACAGATGTAATATATTAAATATATTAGATATTTAATGAATTAATGCTTAAATTAACCACAAGAAATCAATATAGGAGTGTCTTCAGCTTTTATTTTGTCATGTCCTACAGCTTTCTTGAATGTCCTTCATTTTGGAGTGCCTTGTTGTCTTTTGCGGTTATGACATCTCCACACAGTGCTGAAAAAAATTTGGAGAGCTACCACCAGTCGATGCCAACCAGAGAGACCTGACTCAAGGCAATGCAACTTTGAACATTGAGATCCCTCCCACTGCTTCCACTCTCTGACGTCTATGGCCACACAAGAGCCACTTTGGGACACTTACAGAATTGGTGCCAAGAATCTGCAGATCTGGCTTCTCTGATTCCAGCAGCTTGGCCACCATTTTCAAGAAACTCTCCACAAAGAGGTTGATGCTCTGGCAGTGGCAGGCCATTAATAGCTGATCCAAGGCTTCCATTGCAATGCACACGTACCTAGAAGGAAGAAACAGAGAGGAAGAGTGGCCCCAAAGGCCCTGTTGGAGATCTCAGCTGGTTTATTCACAAGCACTGGACTCTCAAAGCCTTGTATCAGTGAGAAAAAGGGACACCTCCTTCATTCTCAGACAAGTTCTTCTAAACTCAGGATACGTCAGTGATATAAAAAACTTACACATTATTCCTGGACTCAAGAAAGCCCTATCATATGCTTTATTTTTCTGTCTGGCATCCTTTCTTAGTTGCTTTTGGATTATGTGCTTGCATATTTTGTTATCTTTTTAACTGTACTATTCTTTATGAAGGGAGGCCAAAAATTCCTACCCTGACCATGATCCCAATGTGGCAGGGATCTAAAATCCGCCAAGTCTTCCTTTTCTACATAGCACCTCTTATGTGATATTCTTCTTACACCTGTGTAACCATTGTCCTTAATACCTTCTTGATATTAAATATCCACCTTTAATACCATCTTGATTCAATAGCCGCCTTGAAAAAGGTGGCTTTTTCTTGCAGAATAAGGCGAAATATAAATAAAGTATATTATATTTTTATCTTCATAGAAATTCACTGTTTTGGAGGCAAACCAGCAAAATCAACAGTAAAGAACCTATCCTCATGGAAACTTCTTCCCCCTGCACATCTTTATATTTGGAAAAAGGAAGATGTCTAAAGGTGCCATGTCAGGATAATATGAGGCATGGGGCGAGAGTTCATGGCCACAATTGTGCACAAAAGTGACTGTTTCTGAAGCTAGGTGTACAGGTACATTGTCATCTAACAGAAACATAACCTTTGACAGCAAACCAGATCTTTTTCCTTGACAACATTCCATAATTTTTGTAGCAAGTTCCGGTAGTACACCCCCTGTTACTGTTGACTATTTTTATATGCAATCTGTCAATTTTACACCTTTGTTTTCCCAGACCTAGACAAGACCTTGTTGGTTGACTGTTGCACGTTAACTTTTAGGAATGGATGACGGATATGTTTCCATGTTTTGTTCATTTTTTAGTTTCATATAAAGTCATATATAAAGAGGCATACAGCAAAGGTCCTCAACCTTTTTTGCCCCAGGGACCAGTTCTGTGCGGAAAAAAATTTCTAGGGACCAGCCCAGCGGTGGGGGGGAGAGTCCTGCTCTGGCGACATGGAGGGAGGGCTTCCTCCCATTACAGCTGCCTCAGCTGTAAATCCCTTTATAATAAATAGAGCTATTGCTTGGATACTGTGGATAGGGTTGCAGGTGAGAACCCAATGTCTCAATGCATGTCTACTCAGAGCAGGGATTTTCAACCATTTTCAGTGAAGGATGCATTGAAAATGCACAAAGCCATCCTAGTCACTCTTATTGGAGAGTGAGCCTCATCGACCATAATGGGACTTGTTTCTGAGTAGACAGGCATTGGATTGGCTCTGAGTCTGCAATCCTAAAGACTTTCCTGGGAGTAAGCTCCACTGACTACAATGGGACTTACTACTGAGTAGACAGGCATAGGATTGGTCTCTGAAGCTGCAATCCTGCGACAGAGCTCTCCTCCTGTGAAGAGATGCACTTAGAGGAGTCTTCTCACAGACTGGTCAGGCAGCTGCCAAGGACCTTCAGTGGTCCCCAGACCAGGGGTTGAGAAACCCTGACCTGCAGCATATATGACCTACAGTGGTTCTCAAAGTGGAGGTTGCAACTTCATTCCAGAGGGATGAAAAAGCTGGGGTGCCGCCGTCTTGGGATCTGGCACTGAGTGCCACCACCTTGGAAGTTTTCCCAGCTTTTTCCTGGGAAAAAGTCTGATTGAACACACTGGGACTGACTGGGACTATCTTCTCAGTAGACTTCTCAGTGGAGGAGCTCTGACATAACAGTGATATCATTTCCCATTTGATGTCTCTTCTGGCCATGACATTGCTCCCAGGTTGGTTACATCACTTCTGGGAGGGTCATAGAATATCATTTTAAGAAGGGCTGAAATGCTTGAGAACCACTGACCTTGAGTCATATACATATAACCAGCATTCACACAGGGCTGCTATTTGGTTTAAAAAGTCTTCCTCATTCTTAAGTTACAGGTCCAAAATGTTTTGCATGCATTTCAATCATTGCTGTCCTCAGAAAAGTACGAGCAACTTGGGAACCCACCATGATCATGTATAAGGTGTCATGCAGTATGTTCTAGACTGTCCCCCTTCTAATATTCACCTCCCTAGCTAAGAAATTAACACATTCATCTCTACGCACTAGCTATTCAACTTTTGCAATCACTCCTGAATCTGTGGGATGGCCTTCTCTTGCATCATCCTATAGACTTCTACAACTACATTTGTATTCCCATTTTCATCATTTGACAATCACATATGATGGACATTCCTCACTGTATATAGCTGATATCGCTATAGGTGCAGCTGATATCCCTACAGATATTGCACAGATACCCCTTAGAAGATGAGCTCTATCACAGTTCAATACGACACCTTCTCCTATACTTGTGGTTCTTTTTCTGGTTTAATAGGCCTTGTAAAAATAAAATTGGCATACTATGAACTTACAACTGTGTTAAAATACAGATCTATACCATATCTTCAATATGGTGAGGGCAAGAACTTTTTGGCCTCTCATATTTATGATTATTGCTTTTTAAATTTCATTCCTAGTTTTGATTCCAACTTTTTTTTGCTATATTATGTACCATCTTGAGCACTTCATTTATTCAGAAAGCAAGGCAGGAAACACATGAGTGGTTCCCAAACTATGGGTCAGCACCCACTGGTGGGTCACAATCTGATTTTTGGTGAATCAACAGAACAGTGATGGAAAGATTAAAATAACTACAGTAATTGCCTCAAGCCCTGAGGCTGTTCAAAAATCAGATAGTGTGAATGCTAACTGCCCGGCAAGGAGCTGAGCTCCTGCAGCTTGCCAGTAAATATAGGGAGATAATTTGTGGGTCTTTCTGGTTATTTCTGATAAATAAGGATGCCCTTTGGGGAGGAAGACAGAGTATAAATCTAATAAATAAATTAAATAAATAAAATTTCCCTTACCCCTCAGTTTCTACCCCTCCCTCACCTACCCCAAATGGTAAGTCTGCAAAATTGAATTCCTGCTTTCTGAGGCCAGGTTGCTTGCTGCAGTCTGCAAATGGACTGTGGCCTTCAAACTTCCTGGAAGCATCTAATTGCTCATAATGCAGGATAAGATGTGCTGTGGCCTGGCTCAGCAAGCCCCTTTTGGTGTAGTTAAGTGGAACCTCCACATCCAGAGGCTGTCTGTCTTTATATTAGTTACTGCAAGAGGCAAATAAGAGAGGGGGACATTGGTGCCTTCATGCCTGTTTGGGAACATTCCAGAAGCCACTGTTGGACTTGAGGGGTGCATCTGGAGTCCGATGCAGTCTATCTGCTTTCCATGACTCTTTTACCAGTTTTGGACTGAATATGGACATGGGGAATGGATCTTGGGACTTAATCCTATTGAGTCCTGCATGACACTGTTCTTACTTGAAGAGCAAGGTGGAACACATACTTTTTCTTTTCTTTTCTCATTCCTTCTATTCAGCAATACCAAGGGGGAATCCGTTTCCTCCTCCCCAGCAACTACCACTGACGTCAGTGGGAGCTACAGGGAATTTTTTGTGCCTGTGAGGGTTGAACCAGGGCAGCCACAAAAAGCAATTGCTTGGCAGGAGAGAGGAATGGAGTGCTCACAGCTCCGACTGTGTACACAGCACTGCTGCAGTGGGTCTCCCAGGCTACTGATTCAATCATTCTCATAATGGTTCTTTATTGGACCAGGAGACAGAAGAGACAGGAGAGCAGCCAGAATGAGAAAGAGGCAGACTGGGAGGATATGAATCTTGCCTATGCACATGCGGCTGGGTGGCCGGCCCGATTAGGCGTCTGTGTCAGCATTTGTCTTGTGTCACATTTGGCTTCCAAGACAAATTGGATCTGCTTTGGGGCACAACGCAGAACTGCAGGGCCAATATCTGCGCACTTAGCAGACAGAACAATAAACTCTTTCCTGGACTGTACCACTGTTCCACCCAGGTGAGAAAAACTAGCATGTCAGGAATAGCCTTCCGCCCCCCAAACTGTATTATGTAGAAAATGAGGTTGCAATCCTAAATCCCCAGTTAAGCCAGCACAAGTTAGGCACAAGTTCTATGTGGGCCTGGGATGTCACAAAAGTGCTGTAAGGCACTTCTGCAGCACATCTGGGCAGTCATGCACTGGCCTCCCCCTGGCCATCATGTGTACAGGGAGCAGGTGAGTTGTGCCCACCTAAATTGGTTAGGATTGTGTCCTGAATTCCAAAATCTGCTTTGTGGACTCAATGAAAGTAAGAACATCAGAAAAGTCTCCACTGGATCAGGCCAAAGGCCCATCTAGTCCAGCTTCCTGTATCACACAGCAGCCCACCAGATGTCTCAGGGAGCACACGTGACACCTGAATCCAGGTGACCTCCCCTGCTTCTGGCATTTGGAGGTTATGGCTTATAACCTGTGATGAGGGGTGTGTGGACAACCTCAAAATGGGGGGGGGGGGAAACAGTTGTTTTTATTGTTTTTAACAAATATTTTTAGTCTGCATGTTTTTATTCAATTTAATTGTATTTTAATTATATTTTAATGGTATTTTTAGGGCTGTGGGTGGCGCAAGTGGCTAAGACTCTGTGCCTGTAAACCAGCAGGCCAGGGTTCAAGACCCGGGTCGGCCCCACAAGACAGGGTGAGCTCCTGTCCTTAGCCCAGCTCTGCGACACCAGCTGGATCCAATTGTATCAGCTCCGCCTTTCCATTGGACTAATTCAGTGGCGTGGAGAGGGGGGATCTGCTGCTTGGGCAACAGCCTATCCTCCATAACAATCCAACCCAGACTTTCGTGCTTCGCATACAGCGTATGCAGCGCTGAGCACGATACCATAGTCTTCCAAGACTGACAGAGGCCTGCTTTTTTAATGGTGTTTTAATCTTTATTTATGATCTATTTTAATGATGTTTTATTCCCTGATGTCAGCCGCCTTGAGCTCCCTCTGCAGGGGAGGAAAGGCGGGATAAAAATTAATTAATTAAATAATAATAAATAATAAAATGCCAGATGCAGGGGACAGCAGGTCTGAGACATCTTAGTCCTGAGTGCTAACCTTGTGGCATGTGCTCACACAGATACCGTCTGTACATATAGAAGATCCAGGATAGTTTTGGAATGCTTCATCACAACTGCTCCAAGGAAAGTGTTTTCTTCTTCAAACACCATCCCAGGATACAGCTGGGAGGGAGGCAGAGCTATAGAATGCAGAAGCAGGGCTGACCAACAAGTTCCAGGTCTCCTGTGTACTGAACAAAGGCCTATGGGTCTTGAATTTGGATCATTAGCAGGATTCAAGATAAATAACTAGAAATCAAATTTGTATCTAAGAATTTAAGTGAACAAGATCAATTAAGTTTGACTAATAAAACTGGTTTCAAAGTAGAAATAAAGGTTACTTAGGTAACACGTTGACAAAAATGAACTGCATCAAAAGAGAGTATGGATTTTCAGAATCAGAAACAACAGGATGGGCACCCCTGGGTGCTGAGGAGCTCTTTCCAATACTCAAGTCTTAATCACTTAATATCATCAACTGAGATGGCAGATTGAATGTTACCTGCCCATCACTTAGGCATTGGTGGTGAAAGCTGGAAAGAAAATGAAAACATCCCAAATTCAAGTCCAGCAGGTCCAATGGCTGTAAGGTCCACATGACAATACAACAAAACAATAATGAACCATCCCAGACACCAGCTCAAATAGTTCCTTCTCAAGAGTGTGAAATTGGATTGCTGGCATGGAACAATAAAGAGGAGTATGATAAGGAGAAGCCCTAAGCAATGAAATGTGATGGTAGGTCAAGCAGATTGAAGAAGGGGTTTAAGTATAAAAAATGGGATTGCTTGAAACTTGGGGTTAAACTGCATTATGAAATTCAATCTTTGCAATACTCCCCGCCATCTAGTGCAGAAAGGTGGAGCTTAAACTGAGCTCAGACCAGAGAACAAGACTATTACCTACATATCCATTGTAAGTACAATGATGCCTCACGTAACAAATTTAATTCGTTCCAGAGGCATGTTTGTTACATGAAACGTTCTTTACGTGAAGCGGATTTCCCATAGGAAATCATTGAAACTCAGACAATTGGTTCCACAACCCCAAAAATATTCATATAAAAATATTAACTGGATGTAAGAATTATGACAAAACACTGGAATTATATTCAAAATATGCATTCAATGTGCATGATCCTATGACGTCTACTTAGGCTGCAATCCTAAAGACACTTTCCCAGGACACTGCAATCCTAAAGACACTTTCCATTTAACACAATGGCGCTTACTTCTGGGTAGACCTGGTTAGGAGGCTGCAATCCAAGACACTTTCCAAGTGTCTCCCCACTTTCTCCTCCCCTTCATGCTGAGCCTCTCTCTCCCCTGCTCCCTTCTGGCTAGCCCTGAGCTGCCTCCCTCTTCTCCACTGCTGTTCTCCCCCTCTGCCCAGCGGACGCCCGGCCACAGGAGGAACAGCGCGGAAGTGTTGCTTTCGGTCTAGGCAAGCGCACTAGGCAGCTCTGGTGCTTTTTAAAGTCTTTATCTAAAGATACTGAAGACATTAGTATCTGTCTCAGGAGCCTGGGTCAGAAGTGTTGAGAGCATTGTTAGTAACAATTACAGCAGTATTAATACTGATTCATTAATACTGATTCATACTGATAATACTGATTAGGGGTCCAGGATCAAATCATCACAGGCACTGGGAATTAAGAGACCCACACTGGCATCTTTCCAGGTTAAACACCTGAGGCATCAGCTCAGTTATCATCTCTGATGGCTCAGCCATCTCATCCCTGCAGGCTGCTCAAATTAGGAATTATTTAGGGCTTGACTATCAACATGAAAATCTTCTATATGTTTTGCCCAATCCTTGCTTCTGAAAGGTCCTAAACACCTACTCCCCTGCATTTGGCATATCAAATAAGGAGGTGGCACATGCCCATCATTGTAACCTGTGATGCACTTTTCCTCCAGAAATTTGTCCTATCTTCTCTTAAAGGCATCCAGGCTAGATCACTACATGCTGTGGCAAGAAATTTGGAACCTAACATTTTTCAATTATTTAGTATCCATCAAGTATCCACCAAGTATCCACCAAGTTTTCCAGGTACCTAACCCTAGTAGATAATGAGAACTAGTGTGAATTATTTGCTTTTACCTAAATGCTGGATGAACATATTAGCCTCGCTGAGTCCTTGGGTCAGGATCTCTGCTACACTCACTCAACATTATACAAATACATATGGGGCATATATCACCCTGACCGAGGACTTCCCAGATAGGGTTGCCATGTGTTCTGGAAAACTAGGACTGTTTCAGTCTTTTGGGGATTGCATTTACATAGTGGCAAGTTTCACAAGAGGTCCTGTCCCAGTTTTGTGGAAAAGAATTATGGCAACCCTATTCTCAGATCACACAACTATGTTATTCATTCAAACAAGGGAAAAAACAAGTCTGTTACAGTTAATTGCTAGCTTTCCAAACAAAAGCACCAGCATTCAGCTCCACACTTGTAAAAGCACCTTATCAGATAGGAATGCAGAAGTTTGATCCTTTGAAAGAATCAGGCAGTCTCTGCATCAATTAAAATGTGAAATCAAAGGAAAAATATATTTTTCCTCTGGAAGACTTTACACATTTGACATCAACTTGACAAGTTTTTGCATTTGACAGGAGACCCATCAAAGGTCTCAACTTCTGTATTTTGAGACCTCATTAGTCACCCTCTTGAATGCATCTCTGACACAGCTTTAAAGGAACATGTCAGTTCTGATGAAAGCAGAAATCTGTGCGACTCCAACGCAGCTCACATCTTTCACACTTTTTAGCAACACTGCTGCCTCCCTGCTTTGTTCCCCACCTTTTATTCTCTGGCACATAAAAGCCACATTCCAAGCACAAAAGGCAAAGAGATAATACTGCATTTGCCTGCCTAGGCTTTGTTGGAAAGACAAAAGGAATGTCGCCCCAGAATGTGCTGAACGTCACATTCCATCCAGGTCCATCCGGCATCTCTAAAATCAGAGCACAAATCTATTCTCAGATGCAGCAACGCCCACACAAGATAGAGAAACAGCTCTTCAGTGAACAACACCAGCTGTACGTGCAAAACAAACGGCAGGTGTTGGAGAAAGAGGGTGGACACAGCATCCATGCAGAGCTGCCGGGTCACAAAACTGGAGGAGGGAAGGATTTTAAAAAGAGCATCTCCTATAGGATCAGGTCAGAAGAAATTAATGAGAACCTACAATTCCTGGGGAAGGGAATAAAAAACACAGAGCTTAATTTTGGGTAGGTGACACACAAGTGCTCTGTCCAAGTCAGTGATTCTGATTCTAAGTGGGGGGGGTCACATTTCGGGGGGGGGTCACATTTCGGGGGGGGGGTCACATTTCGGGGGGGGGTCATGAAAAGCTGGGTGCTGCCATAATGGAATCTGGCACTCGGCGCCACCATCTTGGAATGAGGGTACTCAGGCTACTTCCCTGGGAGCAAGTCTCATTGAACACAATGGGACTTACTTCCAAGTAGACATGGAGGAGCTCTGGCTCCACAGTGATGTCACATCCTGTATGATGTCACTTCCAGCCAAGACATCACTTCCAGTGGGGAGTCCCAAACAGACTGTCATTCTTAGAAGGGGGTCCCGGGATGAAATGTTCGAGAGCCACTAGTCCAAGTGGCACAGAACAAATGGCACAGAAAGTGGAACAAATGGCACAGAAAATGTCCATATGACTTCAGTGCTCTCCAATACATTACTATCTCTCTCTCTCTCTCTCTCTCTCTCTCTCTCAACTTTTCAACTAAAAAATTTAAAAAGCAATTTACAAAGAAAATGAAAAAATTAATGGCTAATGGGTCCCTGTCCCAAAAGGAATTATGTATTCAGCTGCCAGTAATAAGATTACAGTAACCAAAGGATGTCAATGCATGTGTGAATCTTAGCCTTGAAAGTTAGCAGCTGAATGTGTGAAAGTCCAATGAAACATAGGCACAGTATGGAAGGTCTGCAACAGCCCGCTCACATACAATTCATGAGGTGATATACACTGGCCTCAAGCAGCTGAAGTTTATATGTGAACCAGATCACAGATGGTTTATATATATACTAGCGAAAGGCATACCCGCGTTGCGGGAGTAAAATTCCCCCGTATGCCATCCCCCCATATGCATCAACCCCCCATGGATAACTTTCCACCAGGCGTAACAACCCTCCATGCGCAACTTCCCCCATACACATCAACCCCCATGCGCAACTTCACCCATGTGCATCAACCCCGCATGCACAAGTTACCCCATGCGCAACTTCCCCCATGCGCAACTTCCCCCCTGCACATCAACCCCCCATGCACAACTTCCCCCATGAGCATCAACCCCCCATGCGAAACTTCCCCATATGCATCAAACCCCATGCGCAACTTTCCCCATGCGCATCATCCCCCATGCACAACTTTCCATATGTGCAACTTTCCATATGCGCAACTTCCCCATGCACAACTTTTCTCCATGCGCATCGACCCCCCATGCGCAACTTTCCCCATGCGCAACTTTCCTCCATGTGCATCATCCCCCCATGTGCAACTTCCTCCATGCGCATCTTCCCATATGCGCAACTTTTCCCCGTGCTCAACGTTTCTCCATGCGCATCAACCCCCATGAGCAACTTTCCCCATGCGCATCATCCCCCCATGCGCATCATTCCCCCAAGCGCAACTTTCCTCCATGTGCATCATCCCCCCATGTGCAACTTTCTCCATGCGCATCTTCCCATATGCGCAACTTTCCCCATGCGCAACTTTCCCCCGTGCACAACTTTCCCCCGTGCACAACTTTCCTCCATGTGCATCATCCCCCCATGTTCAACTTCCCCATGCACAACTTCCTCCATGCGCAACTTTCCATATGTGCAACTTCCCCCGTGTGCATCATCCCCCCGTGCGCAACTTCCTCCCGTGCGCAACTTCCCTCCCATGTGCAACTTCCCCCCTGCGCAACTTTCCTACATGCGCAACTTCCCCTAATGCGCAATTTCCCCTGATGCGCAGCATCCTCGCCGGCGCAACCTCTTCCTCCGAACAACTTCCCCCCAGTGCCCCATGCACTGAGCACCAAATAGGCTGGATGTTATTCAGTCTCCCATGTTAAGTACAGGACAGAAACACGTTGCCCCCTTTTCAGCCCCTGAAGGGTTAAGTTTCTCCACATGGTTCTTGGTGGGAGTTCAGGTGACAGAAGGAACTCCCAGAATTCCATGCTTCAGGCCCAGCAGTTGGGGAGGAATGTTGATGAGTCATCAATTCTCCAATGCAAAGTATAGGGAGGAAAACGCGTTGCGCCCCTTTTCACCCCCTTCTGGTTGGAATTTCCGAAAACTGGTACTTAGTGCACCCCTCAGTCACGGAAGGAACACCCACCCCAAATTTCACGCTTCTAGGCCCACCGGTCTTGGCAGGGCGGTGATGAGTCAGTCAGTGAGTCAGTGTCAGTCAGTGAGTGACTTTTCTCTTTTATACGCACACACACACACACACGCGAAAAGTGTACCCGTGTTGTAGGAGTAACATTTCCCCATATGCCATCCCCCTATGGCGCATCAACACCCCATGCGCAACTTCCCCCCTTGCGCAACTTCCCCCATGCGCAACTTGATCTCCATGCACATCATCCCCCCGTGCGCATCATCCCTCCATGCGCAACTTTCTCTCCATGTGCAGAATCCTCGCCAGTGCAACCTCTTCCTCTGAACAACAACCCCCCCCCCCCAGTGCACCGGACAATGAGGACCAAATTGGCTAGATGTTGGTCAGTCTCCCATGTTAAGTATAAGACAAAAACACGTTGAACCCTTTTCAGCCCCTGAAGGGTTAAATTTCTCCACATGGGTTCTTGGTGGGTGTTCAGGTGACAGAAGGATCCCTCCCAGAATTCCATGCTTCAGGCCCAGCAGTTGGGGCGGAAATGTTGATGAGTCATCAATTCTCCAATGCAAAGTATAGGGAGGAAAACACGTTGCGCCCCTTTTCACCCCCTTCTGGTTGGAATTTCCGAAAACTGGTACTTAGTGCACCCCTCAGTCATGGAAGGAACACCCACCCCAAATTTCATGCTTCTAGGCCCATCGGTTTTGGCACGGAGTTGATGAGTCAGTGAGTCAGTCAGTGAGTGACTTTTTAATATATATATATAGAAGAAGAAGAAGCTATGAATGAATTTTAAAAGTGAAGTGTGTCCCATGTCATGTTGGGGGTTGTGGTTTTTTGGGAAAGGGACGTCAAAGGAAGGCCAATATCTGTTTAATGAATGATTTAGCTTCATTTAAAGAATGTAGCTAGTTTTGTGCCCATGGCAGGACACAACGTGAAGTGGCTAGCACCAAAGCTCAAAGATTATCTGCTCAGGAGGTACAGTGATGCCTCACGTAACAAATTTAATTCGTTCTGGAGGCATGTTACGTGAAATGTTCTTTACATGAAGCGGATTTTCCCATAGGAAATAATGGAAACTCAGACGATTGGTTCCACAACCCCAAAAATATTAATATAAGAATATTAACTGGATGTAAAAATGATGACAGAACACTGGGACTGAATTCAAAACATGCATTCAATGTGCATGATCTTATGAAGTCTACTTAGGCTGCAGTCCTAAAGACACTTTCCTGGGAGTAAGACCCATTTAACACAATGGGGCTTACTTCCGGGTAGACATGGTTAGGAGGCTACAATCCAAGACACCTTCAAAGTGTCACCCCACTTTCTCCTTCTCTCCATCCTGTGCCTCTCTCTCCCCTGCTCCCTTCTGGCTAGCCCTGAGCTGCTTCCCTCTTCTCCACTGCTCCTCTCCCTCTTCCCAGCGGACACCCGGCCACAGGAGGAACAGCATGGAAGTGTTGCTTTCACTACGGGCAGGTGCGCTAGGCAGCCCTGACGCTTTTTAAACAGGCTGCCGGCCAGCGCGTCTGCCCCAACTGCCAACGAATGTGTTCTTTACGTGAAGCACAGTTTGTTACGTGAAGCAGAATCCTAGAGAAATTTTTGTTTGTTACGTGAAACATACTTTATGTGAGGCGCCACTGTACTTCCACCAAAGCACCATCCTTTGAGATTTCCCTTCATCTCACTCTGCCCCTCCTTACCCGTATCGGTGTCTGCCCACGTCTCTGATCAGCTTCTCCGACAGATAAGCACCAATGCGGTCCAGTTTCTCGGGAGCAGAGAGGGCATAGAATGTCAGCTTCTCCATGTTGGTTTTCACCAGACCATCCTGAAAGAGAAGTGCACCTGTGATGGGTATCCAAGTGCTGGTCTGGGAATGTCAAAGATGGGTCTCTTGTCCAAAGTGGAAATAACAGGAAAGCCAATCTGATCAGCTTCTTGAAAAGCCACCGACCAAAACGGATTATGTGGCAAAGTCTGATCACTGTGAAATATGTCCAGGTTACGGTTACTCAATGAGGAGGTTCTGCAGCAATTCGTAATCTGTTCTATAGACAGCCTTTCTTCACTCAACTTTCCCTACTACATTGCCACTTTCCAGATTTCTTCCACTGCTGACCCGATAGATGCCAACAACACAGAACTGATTTGGGATATGAATGGTGCAATGCATCGAGTCCTATACTTGGCCCTAGTATCAGTTCTTTACCAGGGGACAATGTACAGCAGGGAAGCTACCATATTAACTTGAATCTAATGCACTATCAAATCTAATGCACACCCGGAGATTTTTTAAAGCCGGGAGATTAAAAATGTTTGCTGGCAATTGTAATGCGCAGCTGCAAAGCAGGCACAAAATTTAATTTTACTGCATCTAATGAGTTATATGATAAAAACAAAATGACAATGGGTTTATGTTACATTTCAATTACAATATGTGGGCTGTGGGTGGCGCAAGCAGTTAAGACGCTGTGCCTGTTAACCAGCAGGCCAGGGTTCGAGACCCAGGTCAGTCCCACAAGATAGGATAAGCTCCTGTCCTTAGCCCAACCCTGCGACGCCAGCTGGATCCAATTGTATTGGCTCTGCCAATTCAGTGGTGTGGAGAGGGGGGATTTGCTGCTTGGGTAACAGCCTATCCTCCGTAACAATCTAACCCAGTCTTCATGCTTCGCATGCAGCGCCAAGCAAGATACCATAGTCTTTCAAGACTGACGGAGGCCTGCTAATTACAATATAGTAAACTGTTAAACAAAATACTGACCTATACTCATAATCAAATTACCAGTACTTACTCAAATCTAATGCACCATCAAATCTAGTTCGCACCTAGAATTGGGAGACTACATTTGGCTAAAAAAGGTAAGCAACAGATTTGAGTAAATAGGATATTTACTTGGGTCACAGCTTTGTATAGAGGCCTTCAGTATTGCCTTTCCCTCTGCCCAGACCTTTTGTGTCACATCAAACTTGGAGTCAAACTTGGAGCTTGTTGATATCAAGCTTTAAATTTTTTTTAAAAATAGCTCCTGGTAGAAATTATTGGGCAGCAGGGACACATCTCCTTTCGTGCTTTGCATCTTAGCTCAGGAATGCAAAGGGAATAGAGAGAATGCATGCAACATGGGATAAGAACACAGGCTGCCACACAGCTTCACCTCCTGGTCAACTGGCTGCCCTATGTCCATCCCTATGCCAAGTTTGCAAGCAACAGAACTTGAGACAAGGCTGCAGCTGTTTGCCTGGTTTCTTACAATCTCCTCACCCAAGATTTGTACCATTTCAATTAAATGAGCATAACTGTTTCTGACATACTTGACTGAGGCAGGGTGGAGTCGGTGACCAGCCATGAAAATGCTCAAGGCATATCAGCTGCTGGTCCCACAAGATTTCAAATCATCCTCCATGATACAGACAGCCACCACCTCATTGTGCATTGAAGCATTTGCCATCATAAGGTCTATTCTTAGATATGTTGGCATGCATCCACATATGCCAGCACAATTATGGCTCTGCCAGCACAGGTGCCTTTCTGCCAATAGATGCACCACAGATGAAGGAGCAACAATGGAAAAATGTCATGCTGACACCAGTCAAAACCTGCGAAAGGAGAGGCTGAAACAGAGAGGGAATTGGGCCATAATATTGGATGAGAAGTGATTGGTGCAGGTCATAACCTAACCACCCACCCTGATGGACAAATCTTGCACCAACAGAGCTGGCAAAGAAAGGTATAAATCCATCAGGAACAAAATGGGAGCAGGAAAAGGACTAGAAAATCTCAGTCTTAAGAACATAAGAAGATCCTCCACTGGATCAGGCCAAAGGCCCATCTAGTCCAGCTTGCTTTATCTCACAGCAGCCCACCATATGATTCAGGAACCACATAGGACCTATATCCAGGTGCCTTCCCCTGAATATGGTCATTTTGAGGTTGTCTATATCTACATCTATCTATGCACACACACATCCCACTGTGGCTTATAATCTTCTGCTACTCTCTACTTCACCCGCTTTCCTAAAACAGCATATATTTAGCAGCCAATCACAGCACACCCATATCCACTATAGTATACGGTGTATAGCCTAGTATACCCACCACAGAATATACCCACCGTAGTATATTCTCTAGGGAGAATATAGTTCAGATGCGAAGATGTGTGTCATGGGCTATAAGCTCTCTGGTCCCTCCAAGGGGAACTTGTAGCACAAAAAGCCCAATCATATTGAAGTGATACACATATCCTCAGTTCCCCTCTTGCAGTGACACTGACTGCCAAGAAAGCAATCCAACAGAATATTTAAAATGCTGTAGGCAGCGTCAGCAAGAAGGCCTGAGCCTTTCTGCCCTTGTTGTTGTCCTCACTCACTAGAGCAGGGGTATCCAAACCCAGCCCACAGGCTGGATGCAGCCCTCGGCAAGACTCCTGCAGGCATGCCTGTAATCCTCCCGAGGCGAGGGGGTGCCACCAATATCCTAATCCCCTTCCCAGGCTCAATCCTGCAGTGTGAGTCCACACAACAAAAGCTGTTGTTGGTCCAAGGGCTCTCACCAAGAGTTGTGGTAAGGGAGAAAAGGGTAAAAGTACACAAACCACAGAGTATCACATTGCCCTGTACAGAACATTCTGACTGAAAGGGTCACTTACCTCTGGATCCTCTGGGAAAATGTTGTCAACGAGCCTCTTGTAACGAGGACGCAGAGCTCCGCAGCAGCCACACACACCTGCAATGGAAAGAGACCCCCTCATTTAACTAGCCATCTGTGAAAAACATGTTCCAATAATAACATAAAAACTCATCTTTCTTCAGTTAACACAGAAATGCAGCTTACAATTCTACCACCATAATTTCCAATGAGATAAAAAAGATCGCCACACATTTAAGTCACTCTCCAAGCTTGCATTTGTCTTTTTCCTTTCCCCTCAACTTTACTTTTACATATTATAAAGGGCATGTCCAAATCTTTAACGTCAGGACTCTTGGACCTTTAATAATTGGATAAAAGAGGGAATTTCAGCAGGTGCAGCTTCTCATCTCACAGATGCACCTGCTGAAATTCCCTCCTCTATACAGGTGTTAAAGGTCCAAAAGACCTTTGCTTGGCACTCAATAAAGATGGCAAAGAAAACTTTTGAATAATACATGAATGTAATGTTGTGATTCAGTGGGACACGGCAACAGCCATTTTGAATCTCTTCATCCAATTGGTTGTTTAATCCCTTCACAAGTGCTAACGATACGTTCCATTAAGGACAAGCGCCCAATAAAACCACATTATAGGATACATGCTGTTTAGCCCACAATGCACTGCTGCCATAAGGTAGTGCTGCTACCCTTTCAGCAGCACTGCTTCTGTTTGAGGTGTTACTGCTGAAAAGGTAGCCTACTGCTGAAAAGGTAACCTAACTGGGCCCTCTCAGCACCACCCTTTCAGCAGCATTGTGTTTGCTGAGGTGCAGAGAAGGAAAGATGGAAGGAAGCCTCAACAGGTGAGGGGGAAACAAGAAGTGCTGCCCAGGTGCAATGGCAGCCCAGTTATCAGGTAGGCCACCACTTCAGTAGTGCCACCTCTGCCAAATGCCACTTTGCACAGCACCCCTAGGCTACCAAGCTATGGAGAGATGCCTCAGCAGAAGCAGCACAACTGAAGAGGGCAAACCATACTGTGCCTGTTAACCAGCAGGCCAGGGTTCGAGACCCAGGTTCCCACAAGATGGGGTGAGCTCCTGTTCTCAGCCCAACTCCTGCCAACCTAGCAGTTCGAAAGCAAGTAAATGCAAGTAGATAAATAGGTACCACCTTGGTGGGAAAGGTGACAGCGTTCCGTGCTTCTCGGCATATAGTCATGCCGCCCCCATGACCACGGAAGTGTCTTTGGACAATGCTGGCTCTAAAGGCTTATAAACGGGGATGAGCACTGCACCCTATAGTCGGAAACGACTGGCAGTTAACTTGTGGAGGGACCTTACAGTTGGGCACTCTTATATCTTGGGAATATGACCTAGGGCGCAATCCAGAGTAACTACGGGGAGTCCTTGCTCCGGTGTAAGAACAATTTGCTCTGGATTGCAATATGAATTTCCCATAGGTTTTCATTAGGTGGTGCAGTAACTACGGGTGCACATAAAGTCTCTTACGTGCTCCCGTAGTTACTCTGGATTGTAGGGCTAGACTTGATATTACTTTTTTGTCCTTTGCAGCTTATGAGTTTGTAGGTAAGAAAAAAAGAAGCCACTTGGATGCCACTTCTTCTGGCTTAATGACATCACTTCCTTACCACAACCATGACCATGAATGCAATTAAGCCTGCTTAAGAGTTTGACCTCCTCACTACAGATGGACATGATCAATATTTCCTGTGTATGTGGATCAATTGTCCATCATTCTCATCACTGACCAAGCAATATCGAACAAGAGAAAAATTACTCTGCTTTATGTGGCTGGTAAGCATCATATCCAAAAAGCATCTTTGTTGTCAAGCATATGTTTCTCCTCTCTTTTCGCCTCCATCCAGCTTTCCTTCCCAGCTTTAAATAATCAGGGTTAAGTAGTTACAGGAGTAGTTTTAATCCAATATAGCATTTTTAAAATAATATTTTACATACCGTATATCTTTTACTAAATTGCAGTTTCAGTGTTATTAGTTATAATCAAACGCCCCCCTCAATTTGGAATTAATCCAGGGAGACCATATTTATAATTAAACTGATGTGCACGTGTGGTCCAACTGCTCAGAAATTCAAGAGTATGAAAGAAATGTATAACATAAGTTAAATATCTAACTGGTTACTGGATACCTCTGACTCCAGTGACCCTGCTTAGATGGCTTCAAAGTGCCACAATATGACCAGGAAAATGTCCAAAACGGAAGAGTAATAATGAGTGGAACATGATGAAAGATTGCAAAAGACAACTCTGGGAAGCACTCTTGATCAAATTACCCTACAATCCAGAGTAACTACAGGAGCACGTAAGAGACATTACATGTACCCGCAGTTACTGCACCACCCAGTGAAAACCTATGGGAAATTCATATTGCAATCCAGAGCAAATTGTTCTTACACCGGAGCAAGGACTCCCCATAGTTACTCTGGATTGCGCCCATCACATCTGATGAAGTTTCAGGAAGGTAGAGAAAATGTTACTAGGATCTAGATTCCAGACTTATTCAAGGGCTCACACTGGATTTGGAAGTTTTCAGGGCTGATATTGCAGTCAAAAATGTGTCCACAGAAATATTAATACCAATACTTCCACAGACAACTCTGATTCTTGCCCACCTATGAGGGATAACAATCCTAACCAGTTTAGGCCAGCCTAACTCACATGGTATATCTTTCCACTGTGGTGTGGGGAGGTAGGCATATGTCTGTGCACTGACCTAACCTCCCAAGCATGGGGCAGAAGTGCCTTTTGGCACTTTTGTGACACTCCCAGGTCAGCACAGAACGTATGCCAGGACTTATCCTGGCCTAATCAGAGATTAGGATTGCTGCCTCAAAAAGAAATCTCTTCTATGCAATGCATAAAGGTACAGGTATTCTATCCTCCATTCTATATGGTCACCCTGGCCTAGCCCAGCACAGGACTTGTGCCTGCCTAACCAGGAGTTAGGACTGCATTGTGAGGGGCAAGGGACAGTTGTAACAAGCAGATAAATGGCAGCTCAAATGCTGTTACTCAGTCACGGCTTAAAAGCACCAATTCCTTAAAAAGGGGGATGATTCATGAGCGCTAAACACCCCCACAACACTTCACAGAAGGAAAGACAAGTAGAGGTGGAAGCGTCATCAGTCAAAGTTGCAGAACTAGACCAGGCAAAGCATGACAAATACACAGGAGAAGCTGTTTTTTCATTTTTTGCTTCTTCGTCTTCTTCAAGCTTAAAATCATATATTTTGGCCTACACAGAGCAAGTCCTAAATTACCCCCATAAGCACAGGTTCACTGTCTTTCTTATTCCTCTTTGAGGACAGAAAACACCAGCTTGTGGGAGATCCTCCACGGACCTGGCAGTTGCCTCAATTTACCTCTCTCTACCCACAGGAAGAGTCAAGATTTGGATGGGGAGAGAGATTCACCTTTGTAGCTCCCCCTGCAAAAATAAACCCCGAGCTTGCTCCTGGCCAGGATGACCAAATATCACAACTGAAAAAGATGACATGGAACCCCAAAATGTTGAATATCCATGAAAAATGTAGGACATGACAAAATAAAAGCTAAAAAGCACTTGGGTATTATTTCATGTGGTTAGTTTACTTAGGCTGCAATCCTAACCACACTTTCCTGGGAGTAAATACTATTGAACACAATGGATAGGACTTACTCCTAAGTAGACATGCTTAGGATCGCACTGCTGGTATACACATTTAAAACAATATACATACAATTTTTTAATTACAAGAAAGCTATGCACTCCTCACAGGGAAAAGGCGACATATAAATTCTAGTGTGATCTGGAAAAAAGAGAATGTCTGGTCACCCTACTCATGTTATTCCCATTCACGGAAGACCGGATGGATGAGAGAGAAGCAGAAAAGGACCAATACTCCCAGCGATTCAGGCAGAATCCATAAAAGAGTCCATCTTGATGCACACAAATAATAGTCACAAAAAGTGGCAAGTGGCACAGAAGAAAAGTATGAGAACCTGCCACCCCTCCTGGGCCTGATATGCCCATTTCCCAGACATTCCACCCAGTTTTATTCCACTCCCTCCCTGCCTTTATAGCCACCCTTTTTTGCCTTTACGGCTACTCTGTGGCAGCAAAATATGCATTACGGTAGCATTAGATAGGATTGACCTGTAAGTCTTTCATGGTGCAATGAGAAGTGCAATTTCTCCCATTTCTTACCTTCCCCTTTTCCTACTCCTTCCTCCGAAGCAAGCAATTGATTCTACTCCTTTGGTACAAAATGCTTAATCCAGAGTCTTAATGAATTCTTGGTTTCTAATCATACAACCTTGCCTCTTGTGATCTCTGAAAACCTCTAAAATCCTTGTTATCTTGGATTCCTGATTAATATAAGTTTATCCCGTTTAATTTGGCAGCATGCTAACTCTCCAACAGGACTGGGAACTGCTGGCTCAAACATACTGCCTAACCCTTACCACTTTTACTCTGAAGCAAACAAGTGGGAATTAAGGGCTGAACATGCAATGATGCAAGATCAATAGAAGCAAATCCATTGTCCAAAGTCCTCTTTTTAAAGGCTTTTTTCAGTTGATGTCAAAAACACTTCAGTATTTCTTCTTGTGATAACTAGCTTGCAGTGCCACTTACTAATCTGTGAATTAAAAAGGGAAACATGAAGATTCTAATCAGAACTTTGCCTCCTACTGCTAAGCCATAAGTGGAGGAGGATAGGAGGAGGTGACATGCTTCCAGGCTGAAGATTTTCTCTTGTGACCAGGAGTATTTAGTATTTAAAGTTGCAACTGGGGGTATTCAGCCATATCTGGGCCGAATTCAAAGTCCTGGTTTTGACGTTTAAAGCCTCTATGGTCGGGTCCAGGGTATTTCGAGAGACTGCCTGCATCCATACAATCCAACCTGTCACTTAAGATCATCAGGGGACATGCTCACTGTGCCGCCACTGAGAGAGGAGAGAGGTGTGGCGACTAAGAGCAGGGCCTTTTCAATTGTTGCACCCCAGCTCTGGAACTCTCTCCCCTTGAACTTGAGAACTGCTCACTCCCTGTATAGTTTTTGGCAGGGCCTAAAAACATTCTTATGGACAAAGGCTTTTTAAACTGGTTTTTTTAATTTAATTTTGGATGAAGGGTTGTTTTTAAATGTCTCTTTTTATATATATAATTGTCATGTTATTTATGTTGTTAGTTGCCTTGAGTCAGTTTTAGTCAGCTGCCTTGAGTTCCCTTCGGGAAGAAAGGCAGGGTATAAATTAATTAAAAAAATATAAGCAACTGAAAATTATTTGGAAAGAGCAACCAATACAACACTGTGACAATCCTAAATATCTGGGGGTGAAGCTAGACCGAACACTCACTTTCAAGGCCCAGTGCCAAGATACAAAACAGAAAGTATGTGGCAGGAGTAACATCATTAGGAAACTAACCAACACCCCATGGGGAACACAACCAGAAACCCTATGGACCTCAGCTCTTGCCTTACGTTTCTCTGCAGCAGAATATGTAACAACAGTCTGGTGGAACTCTGCCAAGCATGTCAATACCACTCTTTATGAAACAACGCAAATGGTTACAGGATGTTTAAAACCAATGCCAACTGATAAATTTTATCAAGTTTTGGGTATTGCACCCTCAGATACGAGGAGACAAGTAGCGGCAGAAAAAGAAAGATATAAACAGCAAGCAGACTCCTGGCATCCTATGTATGAATGCCATCCCCATGACTGAAATCAAGAGTTTCCTAAGTTTGACAGAACCAATCCCATCAACCCCTGAAACCCGTTGATTGGAATTATGGCACAGCCTGCACCACAATGAAAACGGGACAAACTTCAGGGAAGAACCTATGCCTGGGTACCATCTCCCATATGAAACATGGAAAACACTGAACAGATTAAGAACAGGGGTGCTGCGATGTAAGAAAAACTTAAAGACTCGGGTCTACATTACTGGATACGGAAAATGCAAATGTGAGGAACTGCAGAGTCCTTGACATTTACTGACATGCTGTAATCTTAATGTTCCATGCACGCTAGAGGATTTGTTCCAGGCCAGTCAAAAAGCCATTCAGACTACTATTTTCTGGACCTCAAAGGGAATATAAGTGTTTCTGTGTGAAATCCAAACTTGCTATAGTCTTGAAATGTATTGTTTAGATTTCACCTCAATTTTTAATTAATCTTTTAAAATTTTTAATGTGAGATGTTCTGGACTCAGTAAATAAATAAAATAAAACTAATAAAAGGTGGGGTAGAAATCCCATAAATAAATAAAATATCCACAATCCTCTAGCATCCATCACACTCAGCTTCTGAAATCACTGTATCACTTTGGTGCAATGCAATGATCGTTGCACTGCACCATTTCATTGCAAGATCTGGGCAGCACGTGGGTTGCTCGGATCTTGCAATGAAATTATGGACAGGAGATTTAGATTGGACAAAATGAGGTACTTCATCAGAAGACACACCATTAGACTTTAGAATTCATTGCTACATGATGCAGCAGTGGCCGCAAGCTTGGATGGCTTTGATGTATTTTATCAGCAATGGTTTGGGGGTGAAGTTGGAGAGCAGCAAAATTTTTCTACCTCCCGAACTGCAATACTGCCTGTAGCAACTCAGAGTTCCCTGAGAACCCCAAAAATCCTATCAGACTTTAATAACATGGTGGGCCTTCATTCTTTTCTCTGCTCCATCGCAAACAGGGACAGTCTTTCTGTACCCTCCTCCCCATTTATTACACCAGGCTCTGAGGAGACATGCTGGAGGAGGGAACCCAGGAGAGTTTCTTTAATCCTTCATCACTGGGATCGGGAAGGCTTTGCTCCCCCTTCTCTTCCTCCCTTGGGGGTCCTTTGGCATCTTGCCACTACATAGAAGGCTGCTGGCAATTTGCATAATAAGGTTTCTCTTTTATCTCATTCCTGCCACGTTGAACACACTTTGCAAACACTGACTAATTAATAATACCCTCATAACATGTCCCCTCCCCTGTAAGCTAAGCTAACCATCCACCACTTAAAAAGAAAACAAAAATGGATGGGTGGAAAAAATGGCTTGCTGAGAAGCTTTGTTCTACATCAGTAGTGTTATGGGGGGGGGGGGGGGGAGGAGAAGGCCACCAGCCCTAAGTACCATGAGGTGGGATGACAAGCTGCCCCTGCCTCCCCATATCCACCAACATGGCAGCCGAGGTGCTCATGGTTTTGGCTGGACCATCTGCTGCACGCAGGAGACCCTGAGCTGGCTGTGGGGAGACTGCTTCGGTCCTCCTGAGCACTCACCCGCTGCACTCTGGAAATCATGGCATGCGGCTTCTACTCCACCCCCACTCTAGTCCATGCACCAGCATGTGCTCCAGTCTTGAAGCAGCAGAGGGAAGAGAAGAATCCATGTGGTGTATGCCTGCCCACATGAAGCAGCAACATTGTAGCTTCTCTTTCAATTTCTACTCTCCCTCTAGAATTGGAGCCAGAGTGTGTGCAACTGGGATGCTGCTTGGTTCCAATAGAGCAGAGCAGGACAGAGGTGATGTCCTGCTGCCGCCACTTCATAAAATATGGCGCATGCGTAGTGCCCAGGGGTTGGAGTCCGCCCCTAGCCCTGCCCCCGGCCCCTGACCCCGGTTGTTGGGTGAGGCGGGGCCCACCACTACTTGCAATACAAGCAAAAAATATTTCCAGCCAGGATAAGATCAGCTTCAGCTCTCTACTAGCACCTGCTAAGCCTCTCCCGAGAGACCAGCCTATGCATGACTACTCTGAAGTAAGCCTATTACAGTCAATGGGGCTCATTCCTATGTAAGGGGAGCAAAGGAAAGGAGCCTGAGAGACCTAGCTGTGCATGTCTACTTTAAAGTATACCCTACTATAATCAGTAGTGCTCACTCTCGGGTATGGGGAACAGACTACAGCCTGAGAGAGTAAGTGCAGGTTAATTTATTTTATTTTTCTTTGTATTTTGTATTTTCTTGATTGTTAAAGGAATGAGAGGGCAGACAAGACAGCCAGCTACCTGCAACTAACTTGAAGGGGGGAGAACGGATAAGACAGGGAGGGTACAAGTCACCGTGGAAGGAAGCAGGCAGGCAAGAGAGAGGGGAGCGAGGGCACCATAGCCAGTTGCAGCTGCCTCTGGGAGGGAGCAAGCATACCCCATATTGTCATGTGTGTTTATATCATCATATGGGGGTGCCAAAAATTTATAGGCCCTGGATGCCAAATGGCCTAGTTATGCCACTGGTCAACATCACCTGCAAATCCATCATCAAATGAGAAGGACCTTGGCTAGATTAGACCAAGATTCATCTCAGCAGTAGGAAATTGTAGCAGGAGCCACAAGAGGCTTCCAAGAAATTTCAAGCAGGACTATCTCTCTCACCAAATACAGACTCTTGGTCAATACTCCAAAACCAGAAATCCTCCAAAACTCAAAAATCCTCCAAAACCAAATATAAGTAGAAAAGCCTTATTTTGGAGTCCTTGGTAAACTAGTTAAGGGGACTTGCTGGATGGAGGCCTGAGGCTGATCTAGAGGCTCCTGTAAAACTGCTCCAGAAATAGAATAAAGCCATTTGTCTACATCTAACATTCACACAGACAAAAATCACAAACACTAAGCATGCTGTCAATTTGACTGCACATGAGACAGATAATGAGAAATAGAGGGGAATTTGCGGATCACTGATTAGGCTGAGCAAGAGACCAAGTTTACCAAGTTGTATCTGCTGAAGCGCAATACATTGCATGAGATGTGAAACAAGGATGTCAAAACTGGGTAAACTCCAGATCAATAGTGGGGGATAAAGGCAGGCCAACACTAGCCCTGAGGATTAGGCAGTAGCCAGTAATTGCTTGATGGAAGAAAGCTGGGCAAGAGAGCTGGAGCCGCTTTCCAGAGAAGGGACACTCAGGGCTGAGGCAACCCATAAAGAGTGTGAACTTTGAGACTCAGATTTTTAAAGGTTTATCTGCCATAGAGAAAGTGAAGGTGGATAGGTTATAGATCCTGGATGCCAGCTGGTTCATAATGGCAACAAGAATAGGAATGATACCAAGACAGACCAGCAGATCTCCAATATGCTTGGCCATAAAATGGAGAATGCAAGAAGAAAGAAAAAGTGTGAACTTTGAGATCCAGATTTTTAAAGGTTTATCTGCCATAGAATCCAGTAGGGTCCTTTAGAGGTCCTTTAGGGGTTATCTAATCAAGGGACATTTCTTTAAGTGATGTCCTTTGATGGATGCTTTCTGTGACTTTTCACCTAGACGAGGGTGGAGGAGCAAGCTTACTTGGCTCGATAACATGTCTTTTTGAGTGAGTTTAGCCATGGAACTTGTTGTGCCAGAAAAACATGGTTGCTCAATTTGAATTTTGGAGTGAACAAAATGATAGGGTTGGAGGGGAGAAGAGTGCACTGATGCATCAGAACTATGGCCTCTCTGGCCTGTAGATCAAAGGTCTCTTTCCATCTGTTCGTAGAATTAATTTCATGTTACTGGCATTCACTCCAGGCATACACCCAGCATTCCATGCAGTACATGTGTCCCCCACATGTGTGACAAATAAAAGCCATCATGCCATATTAGATACTGGTTTAGAACCCTACAGCCTTCTTAGTTGGGAAAAACAATAGTATATATAACAGGGTACCTTCAGCAAACTGATGACACCAACATCCTTTGTCAGTTTTTTACACCATAGGAAACAAGAGGGAAAGAGAAGCCAGTGCGAATCCAGGGGCCAAGCAACTGAGTAGGTGTTCCCCAGCACTGCCTTCTATGACCATCCTTAAGGACGGGCTGCAACTGCTCATTAGTGTCATATCAACTTTTTAAAAAAATGTTAAAATGAATTATTGTAACTTGATGATTCTATAGATGTGAACCATTCGTTGAACATAATGTTTCTTTAGCTGTTATCCTGGAACACCAGGTTCAGTCTACAGTTACAAAAAGAAATTAATGCAGAGAAATAAAGCAAAGCAACAGGAACTATTGAAAAGGAGCCAGTTTTTAAGAGGACACCCTTGATTGGCAGCCAACTCATCAAGCAGCAGCAGCAGCATGGAATATTTGATCAGCTGATAGTTAACCTGCCACCTTTAAGGATAACTCTGATCTTGCAATTCCAGGACACAGTCCACAGTGGAGGACAGCTCAGTTTCCACTGCTTCCAATAGAGTCCCACTGGAGAACTTCCCAGGAGATTGTGCCCCAAGTTTCATCATGTGGATGGGTGCCAGTTGGATTCATCTTTGGGCAGCGAAGTCCTTCCTGCCAGGATGGCACGCAGACCAGAGACTCAGCACATCAAACAATATGATTTTGGAAAGCTTAAAGCCAACACCATGAAAAATTCAAGAAAGAAGAGCCCCGTGGAGAGATAGACAGAGAAATCAACCTCCCTCCCTCCTCCAACTCCTCCCCACTGCCAGATTTACTTGCGGCCTCCATCTGCTCAGAAAGGATCAGGAAGCCGGGAACAGCCAAAGTCTGGTCCTTTGTCTCTGTGACAAAGAGTTAAATCAACTCAAGAGGGAGCAGGCAGGCAGCTGTCAGCAAGCCCAGCCCATCCCTAGCCTGTGATACGCTGTACCAAGGACCGGGACAACTTCTGCCTGTCTTACAGGGCACTCTTGCTCTTTGAGTACCCAGTTTACACAATGCCTGCTATGCTGGAAACCCAGGATTGGTACCCCAAGAAGGCTGGCAAGAAGCATTGCCTACTTAACAATTCGTGCATGGCTTGTCAAGAGCAAGATTGTTTTCCAAGTACAGTGGTACCTTGGGTAAAGAATGACTTGGGTACAGGGCGTTTTGGGTAAAGAACAAAATTTTCTCTTGCATAAAGAACACTGTCTTGGGTAAAGAACACTTCTGAACAGGCTTCCATGGCAAGGGAACCCACAGGGGGGACGAAGGGACAAGGGGGGGGACAAGGGGACTAGCTTGAGCTACAGTGGGGCCCTGGGCAAAGGGGGGGAGCAGCCTGAGCCAGGTTTGTATGTGGGATCTGTGCAAAGTGACCATATGGACGACCTTGAAATGTAGGACAAGGGTCCCCAAAAGTCCAAATTTTCAGTTGAAAACCCAGACTTTGAGGACCTTATCCTACATTTTTTTAAAAAATTTAAAATTAAAAAATTTTTTTTAAAAGGTAGGACGTCCTACATTTTGTCAAACCAATCCTGGGGGAGGGGGTCTTTCCTTTTGGGCTCTCCGGGCTTGGGGGGGGGGGCGTGTAGAGTTTTGGGCCACATTAAAGGCTGCTCGGAGCAGCTCGCAACCAGTGCAGCCGTCCGAGCAGCCAGTAATGTATCCTTCAGTATCAGACTGGCCGGTCTGATTCAAGAGAGCGCTCTGTGGGGTCCTGCGCAGAGCATTCGGCTTTAAGCTGCCTCCGTGGCTGCCTGAGGTAAGAGGGAAAGTCCCTCCCTCGCGTCCCTCACAGCAAGCAAGGCTGCCTCCGCTGTTGTCCCTCTTACCACTGACCTGACCTGTCCCTCCAAGAGGCAGCCCCCTGAGAGGCTCCGAGAGGCAGCCTGGTCCCTCCAAGGCAGCCACGCTCCAGCAGCAGTGACTCCATTAGTGATAGTGAAAGAGCACAATCTTAACCATGTCTACCCAGAAGTAAGCCCCATTGTGTTAAATGAGGCTTACTCCCAGGAAAGTGTCTTTAAGGCACTTCATAGGATCATGCACATTGAATGCATGTTTTGAGTTCAATTCCAGTGTTTTGTCATCATTTTTACATCCAGTTAATACTTTTATATGAATATTTTTTGGGTTCTGGAACCAATTGTCTGAGTTTCCATTATTTGCTATGGGAAAATCCGCTTCACGTAAATAATGTTTCATGTAACAAACATGCCTCCAGAACTAATTAAATTTGTTACGTGAGGCGCCACTTTAGCAAGAAGGTGGTGTTTGTTCCTACTTTCTGTGCAGGCCAAAGCAGAAGAAAACGGAACCGGGGTTCCTAGGGCAGCTGCAACTTCCACTGTGAGAAGGGGATAAATCTGGAGCTCTTATTTTGATGTTTATATCACTTTCAGAGAATTTTATGGCAGTGTCCAGAACAATGCAAATATGAACAATAAAATGAATGCAACAACTAATAATGAACCCATAAAATGAATGCAAGCATGAGCTGGTCCAGCCAACACTACCAAACAGACTAGAAGGTGTCATCAGTCTGCAAAAGAATTCTAGTAGAAAGGACAGTTTTCAGCCATCTGAAGATTTAATTTTCAAGGATAGGTGTGCACAAATAGTCAAGAAGAGAGCTGGAAAATACAGGGGCTGCTATCAAGAAGGCAATCAAGAATCCAAGATAGGCAAAAGATATGGATTTGCATCTCTGCAAGTCAAGAAGGGTCCATGAACATGGAACTGGTAGACAAAGGACAGTATGCAACCGCTAATGTCCATAACTGAGCTGAGCAGCAGTCCTCAGGAATAATAGGCAGAAAGGATAATGTGAAGATGATGGCCAGAAGCATTACCAGCAAACAGGAATGAACACTACAGAAATTAATCTGGACCAAAGATGAGAAACAACCATTAAGGCAAGGCACCTCTGGACAGCTACCAGGTTCGATACCAAGGAAAACTCAACAAAAAGCTACAGCCAATCTCAAATATACATTAAGAATATATGTATGATACATTACCAATCATGTGTGGGTAGAGTGCTTTCCCTATATGTAAGAGCAAAATGTTTTGAGTTTTGAAATTCAGACAAGAAAAGGCAATAGTGATGGACGGGAAAGCGTCATCCAGATTTTTTATACATGTGGACAAAATTTTTCTCCATCTTTCATTATACTTGAACTCTCTGTTGACTGCCTCTTGATAGGCAGATGATTCAGAACAGATAAAAGAAAACCCAGACAAGACAAGAATGGATGTTAGAGTGCTAGGAAATGTCTGGGCAGGAACAGTTCTTGGATATTTGTGGCACATGCTCAGTGAAGGTGTCCGGAGCCACTGGTGGTAAGTCCACTGAAACTGGATCCTTCCCCATTTTTCAACCAGTACTACCCCCCGCCCCCAATTTCATGGCCTCCTGGAAAGGACCCCCCATTACTTAAAGGTATTTTGGCAGCATTCCTTAAGATGACCAGAATTCCTGCTGGAACTTCTACCATTACATTAGAAAAGGACTTCTTGTATTAGTAAATGGCAAACTCTTATCTCTCCTTGACTGATGGCTAATGTATCCATGTGCATAATGATGGGATTCCAAGAAATTAACAACTGGTTCTATGCCCATCTGGCAGCCACTTTTAAATGGCTATTTTTAAACTTTATATGTCTAATCTCTTGTTAACAAACGGTTCTGTAGAGTAGGTGTGAACCTGCTGGAGCCCACCACTGAATGTGCACCAAGACATGAGAAGGGAAAAGGGCAGTAGAAAGCCTCGTTCTTCCACCCAACCAACCCACTGATTCACATTGGCCAAAATGATGCCACATGCAGGATGACCAGATGCAAAACCCAAAATTCCTGAACTCCAAGGCCAAAATTCCTACCCCCAAGCCAAAATTCCTACCCGCTTAAAAAAATTGCCAAAAAATTTTTTTTTATATATTTTTGTTTTTTTGTTTTTTGGCCATAACATTTGATAGGAAGGAGATATCCCAAAACTGATTTTTTGCATTGGATTCTACTCTTAAATACAAATCCAATGACATATGACATGATGGGGTACTGTGCACCAATCACAAAGTTAAAAAATGAAACCAAAATGTAGGACAATGAAGCCAAAATGTAGGACACCCGGACAGGAGGCCAAAAATCCAGACATATCCGGGTTTTTCTGGTCACATGGTCACCCTGGCCATATGCAATAGCAGTAGGAATATAGAAATTGTGACATTGGGAATTTCTTCAATACACTGCTAGAACTCTAGCAAAAAGGAGGGCACTATCACACTTAAGACTGACCTGGATATGCCCTTCCACCATGGCATATCAAGTAATCATTCCTATACTAAAATAGCTAGTACTGATGACTCCAGGCCAAGTGAGCTCATGCACCACTGCATCCTAAACATTCACCTTGACCATCCTTCCCCAAAAAGGAAGGCCTAATGAAACATACCTTTAGCCTGGTGGAGCACCTTCCCACACCATGCCAGAATTGAGCCACAAGACATAGCGACAGAAATGGCTGCATTGCCTGTGTTAGGTGACTGATGAGAAGAGAACAATTCTCTGCCATATGCTCCTTTCCTTGCCATCCTCCAAATACAAGTGCAGGTGCGACCGGCTGTTTTGACTGGCAAAGCTTTTGTGCCTGCTGGGAATCAGGCCAGGAAAGAAGTTGGCATCTCCTGAGGCTTTGCTACTGCAAGTAACGTTAATAAGGGAGCTTTCGCTGTGCCGGCAGGAACATTCCACTGAGTCACAGGGATGCTGGGGAGATGGTAAGGGAAGAAGGGGCAAGATGGACACATGAGATCTTTTGGACCTTTGGCATGGGGAGAGTGGGGATGATGGGACTCAGCCTTCTTGTTGGTCATTTACAGCACAATCCTAACCACATCTACTCAAAAGTAAGCCCCATTGTGCTCAATGGGTCTTACTCTGAGGAAAGTGTCTTTAGGATTGCAGCCTTCGAGGCTTTTTTTACATTGGAATAAATGGGTTTCATATTCAGGGAAGGAAGGGCAAGAACAGCCTCATTTGCATTTTTTCTGCCGCTGTGCACAGAAACCTCCCTTGAGGGCCTTATTCAAAAAGCAAGGGCCAAAGAAAGTACCGGTAATCCTCATTTCATGATCTGCTAGTATCACACTGGCCCATGCTATAAGCTCTCATGAGATAGAGTTGCATTAAGAGAACTGTAGCTTCCAAGACACAAGTAGTTATACTTCTTCTTTATTCTGCATTGGTTAGACCTCATTAATTAGACCTCACAGGTGTCCAATTCTGGGTGCCTCACTTGAAGAAAGATGCAGCCAAATTGGAGCAAGTCCAGAGGAGAGCAGCAAGAATGATCAGTAGTATGGAATACAAGCCCTACAAAGAAAGGTTGAGGGAATTTGGTATGTTCAGCCTGGAAAAGAGAAGGCTAAGAGGAGACATGATAGCCCTTTATGTACTTAAAAAGTGCTGTTACAAGGAAGAAGAGATGCATTTGTTCTCAGCTGCTTCTGAAAGTAGAACTAGAACCAATGGGTACAAACAGCAAGAAAAGAAATTCTGCTTAGATATCAGGAAAAAATTCCTGAGCATCAGGGCAGTGTGGCAGTGGAATAGATTTCCAATGGAGGTGGTGAACCCTCTTTCATTGGGGATCTTCAAACAGATGCTCGACAAGCACCTGTCAGAGATGCTCTAGAACAGTGGTTCTCAATCTTCCTAATGCCGTGACCCCTTTATAAGTTCCTCATGTTTGGGGACCCCCAACCATAAAATTATTTTCATTGCTATTTCTGCAGTGCTATTCACTTTCCGGAGAGTAAACCTCACTTAACTCAATGGGAATGACTTCTGAGTAAACATGCATAGAACTGGGCTCTAAGGCTGCAATCCTAGCACTTTTCTGGGAATACGCCCCATTCACTATCATGGGACTGACTTCTGAGGAGACCTCCATAGGATTGGGAGGAGGAGGAGGAGGCTGCCGTCTGTGGTGAGTGTGTCGGGTGCCTCCCCACCCCCAAGGCTCCACATCGGTCTCATACCAGCTCAAAGGCTCCTTCTGAGCCGCTTCTCAGTGGCTTTGTCCAACCACAGTGGCTCCAGCATTTCTGCCAGGTCTTCCCACCTGGCCCCCTGCACCAGAGGTCTTTAGGCGACCCCCAAAGGGGTCCCAACCCCTACTTTGAGAAACGCTGCTCTAGAAGGATTTCCTGCTACCGGCATGGGGTTGGACTAGCTAACCTACTAGGTTCCTTCCAACTCTATGATTCTATGATGCACAGACTGCTTAAGCACACACAGGCCTGGGCAAGACCCATAAGCTGCCCAGACCACACCAGGTCAACTAGCTTGCACTGGAGCAGCCCCCCCCCCCTTTTGCCGGAACATGGCTGGGGCAGTAGGTTGAGCCACCAAGTTGCACCATGAGCTGAGAGACAGCAGCAATGGGTTCAGAATAGAAGTTTCAGGGTTGAGGCAGTTGATCTAAACGAGGCTAATTACAGTAATTCATCTTTAACCGCCGCCACTAGGGATTGCAACCTTTATTTAGCCGCTTTTGATGCCTGCATGAGCCATTGTTGGATTATAATAAACACGTTAAATATATTTTCATATTCTAAATGAGTCTCAACAGCTCCATTTGGTGACAAAGCACATTCCACTGTTGACAAAACAGATCAGAAAGAGCCACAGCAGGACAAGAGAAGGCATGTTCAGGACCAGTTGACACTGTGGGAAATTCCAATGCAGTCCACTTGAGCACCTTAGGAAAACTATTCCACAGAGGTCTACTTGGGTCCAATATAAACATGACAGAAAAAAGGTGACTATTTTGTAAGCAAATATTTCAAATCCCCTCTCCAGCCTCCAATTATTTTCAAATCAGGAAATTATAATATTTGTGACAGTTATAATATTAGCAAGTCCCAGGAACTGGGGCTGCCACCTGCTAAAATAGTAAAAGACTGCCCAAAATTGATACCAGGCTTAAAGGTCACAAAGGCTAAACTGCTCCAGCCCACTCATTTTTTGTTGTCGGCACAAGCTGTCACAGCAAATGGATTCACACCAAGCACAGGATGGGAGTGATGAACACCCACAATTTCTCCATACTTATGGCCTATCTTTCATCTATTTTGGATCTTCCTATCCTCTCAGAGCCTTTTGTGTAATATCCCAGCCTCTCAAGTGATCTCCTGCAACATCCAGACACAGGAGCCATTATTCCATCATTGTTTATTGCTTGAGCATCTTCTTTCTCGATTAAACTTGGAACTGAGTCAGTTCAACAAACTCAGTTTCCAGAATCAAGAAAGTCATCGCAGGCCCATCTCAAATGTCCAGTTCAGTGGTTATGAAAAGCAGAGCCACACATACCCCTTCCTGCACATCAGACATTTGATGCTTCACTTACCCTGCTTTCAAGGGGGAAAACCAACCTTATGTACAGAATGAGAAGGAAAGTATCCAGTATCCTTTGACACTAATTTGTCAACTAAGTATCCTTTAGTTGTCAAATTCATCATTACATTCTTGTATTATTCATTCCTTCATTCCCTCTGCCTTTTTGATGCCTTTCATTTTCAAAATAAAAATGCCCAAGGTGGCATACAAAGCTTTTATCCTTTCTCCTCACAACAGCCCTGTGAGGTAGGTGAGGCTGAGAGCAAGTGACTGGCCCAAGGTCACCCAGGAAGCTTCATGGCTGGGGAGGGATTTGAACCTGGTTCTTCCAGAATCCAGTCAATCATCCTAATCACTACACCATTGCAGCTCTTATCCCACTTGTGAAGAGGAACTACCTGCAGGACTTTTTTCCCTCCAGTTGGACAGTTCCCCAGAAGAGACACTGCCCTCACCATGCCTTCCCAGCCTGTTTTGGGACCAGAGCTAAGCCCAGGCTGTTAGGGGTTGGACTTGGAATGACAGGAGGGGTGCATCACGATGTTCCTCTGGATGCGTCCCATAGCCAGAGGATGTCTGTGGAGAGAGGTGCTCCGGATGTCAAACCCCAGGGTGTTGGTGAAACCTCACCTGGAGGACTGGACTGTTTGGACTGGCTGGCTTGGCTGCACCCGGAAGGGGACGGAGTTCCAGGAGGGAATAAGAAGGGGGAGAAAAACGCGTGATGACAGTGGCTGGGAGTGGAGAGGAACCAGCGGCTCCTATGTGACAGTTTATTTTGTACAATGTTATCCGGCTACAAGAAGTTACCTTGTAAATAGTTCTAAGTAAAGTTCTTTCACTTTTCTCAAACAACTTGATACACTGTCTGGAGAGAGTTCTTAGGAAAGCATGTGGGCAGAGGAAGAGGAAGGTGCCGTAGGTGGAAGCTGGGAAGGAAGGGAGGCCCCCTGGACTCCACCACACCATGCATCATAATAGTCATGCTTTTTAGAGAAGGCTGAAGAGAATCAATCTACTCCAACTTTCCATTTTTCCCAGTGACCCAAAAGCTGCCTCTGGGATGCCACCAAAAGCAGAAGATGGTTAGTGAAACTTCCCATTGCAGAAACCATGTTGGTTCCTCTTCAAGAAGGCTTCTTCTTCTAAGCTTCACACTGTTATCTTTAATTATGCTTTTCACTAGTTCACTTGGAACAAATGTACATCTTATTCACATGTAATTTCCCAGATTCCCTCCACATCACTTTTTAAATATTAGCGTGGCATTGCCTACTTTCCAGTCCTCTGGCACAGAGACTGATTTAAAAGGACATTACATGTTAGAAGATCAGCAAATTTGCTTTTGATTTCCTTAAGGATACTTGAAAAGATGCCATGCAGACCAAATGATTAATTTTTAATTTCTCCAAATTATTATTTCTGTCCTTATTTAGATCATCCCTGACTGTACTCATGCCAGACGCCTTCTAGACCCATATTGTCTCTTCCCCTTATTGGTACACATTCTCCTTATGGTGGTTTCAAATAACCACCAGGCACAGAGATTTGACCTTCTTTGACTTGATCTTTATGTATCCTTTTTACCAGGTCCCTCCTTTCTGAAAAGTTACCTTTTTTGAAGTTGGACAAGCTGAAACAGCATGATGGTCATTGATCCCCTAATGGCTGGTTGCAACACCAACTGCTCGGGTGTCCAGTAATCTGTGGCCTGATCCTATCCCTTAATTTATAAGAGCAGGACAGTGTCTTCCTATCATAAGTGGCCTTGTGTAGACATACGGAGCCCACCATCCCAAGAATGAGCCACACAGTTCACTGTACCGACACAAACCATGGATGGTGCTGAGATAGGTTAGTGGGGGAGGGGAGACTTTTGTTGGTGGGAAAGTGGAATTTCTGGGCAGGCTGGAGAAGGGCAAAGGGTAAAAAGCAGGTTGGAGTGGTAAATCTCAATGGCAACTCTCACATGACAAATCCTGTCTCCCTTTTCCACTCCTCCCACTTTCCCTTCACAGGCTTATGCCGGCTATACAGCTTGTATATGTTTGAAGAAACCTACAGGCCATTAGGGAATTCAGTGGTTCAGTAGTTGAAGGCACCATGCTTGACAATCAGGGGCAGGTTGGTGGTTTGAGATGCTACTCCTGTACTGCAAAGCAGAGTAAGATCCCATCCTTAGCCCAGCTCCTGCCAATCTAGCAGCTCGAAAGCATGCAAATGATAAATAGGTACAGCATTCCCTGTATTTAGTCATGCCAGTCTCCATAGAGGAGTCTTCGGACAGTGCTGACTCTTTAGCCATAGAAACAGACAAACGCTGCACCCTATAAAAGTGGCAGGTGCCTATAGGTGGCAGGGCAACCTGCCATGGACCCTTTACCTTATCTTTACTTTCATGAAGAGGCAGCATGTGGACACTGAACAACTCCAGCTTCTAATATTATGGAAGTACACAAGGCAAAAGAGCATTGAACAAATTCTTACAGTTAGGAAGATCCATATAGTGTTGCAGATAAGCCACTTGTTTGTCTATTACAGTGATTTTCATCCTTTTTCATCTCCTGGCACACTGATCATGTGCTAAAATTGTCAAGGCACACCATCAAACTTCGGACAATTGACAAGACACACCATGCTGCCACTGGGGTACTAGATTTCTCAATAATCCTATTAATAAATAATGTTTATTTAATAAATAAATAAATTTGCCAAACCCCCATGGCCCACCTGTGGACAACTCATGGCATACTAGTTGAAAATCACTGGTCTATTCTATAGAGAGGAGGACCAAATAGCTTCAATTGCTAACAAACCAGCTTTCTTATAATTGTCATTTACCAACTAGCGGAGCACCCAGGTGCCAAAGGGACACTTCTGGGAAGACACACTGTATAACTGCAGTGAAACAAGCACAGACTTGCTCTACCATAAGATAATCCCCTAGGAAAGAGGATATGTGACAAGGCAAGTCTAGGCGCATCTTCTGTCCTCCTCTAGGGAAATGCTCCTGTGCCAGATTAAACCCTCCTGTTGACTGACAGCCAAAGACCTCTTTGCTACTTTCTCAGACATGCACAGGCAGGCAGTTATCAATTGGGACAGGCATAGGGAGAAGAGAGCGCATCAGCTAGTAGTCACCCCATCTGCACTGATGTGCTGCCTAGTGCACCCTTTCCCAGAGGGATAGCCAGGGGTTTAAATCACAGAGGGGAAATAGATGTCTAATGTTCAGCATTTGCCTTTGGGTGGAATGTACTGGCACCCAAGACCCATGGCTAGAGAGCAAGGGGGAGGCATGCAAATACTGTAGATCCTAGAGAGGCCCCACCACACCGTGGTCATAATGAGTTGACTTAGGCCAACTGACCATAAGTCAATCGTATCTCACCTTCCAGATCCAGTGTAACCATAATTCAGCCCCATGTTAAGAGAATGTATGTTTCCATATCTTGAGAAAACCCCAGTGACTGCTTCTCTACCACACATCCCACTAGCACAACTGCACTAGCAATGGAAAACTGGATAGGACTGGGCTCTGAGTCAAACTATTAGTCCATCCACCTCAATGGGACCCAATGGGAATGCTCCAGTGGGAAGAACTTCAAGAAACCCTAACTATGAAACAGGAGGAGGACTTCAGTGAGAGGTCGAGAAATCATTAAGCTGACAGCAGCAGCTTAGGCTGCAAAGCAGAGCTTTCCAGATCCAGACTCATCTCCATCATTAATTCTCACCAGGTGGACATAAGCCCCCACTTCCCCATCAGCAATATATAGGGGTCAGTGCTTTATTTGATCTTATCAGCAAAGCAAGCATAACCTGTTGCCAAGTCTGCAGCTGGTTGTGGGAAGAGAACAAGTGTTCCTCTGCCCTCACTAATCAGATATTAACCTCACATAAGCGGTGTTTAATGCCACAGGGGGAGGTAGGGGTTGGGAGAACAGCTCTGCAATAACAAGCATTCCAGCTGTGCAGGCAGAAATACCCTCTGCAGAATTAAATAGCGGGTGGCAAAGCATCGAGTGGAGGTGACATCCAGGGCCCACCCCATCCGCTAGCCATAGTGTCACCCATTTTCCTTTTGTGCACTCAGAACCACCCGCTGCCTTGCCCACCACGAGCAGATTTCATCTCCCTCCTTTCCTTTGATCTATAATATAAACTCTGCCTCGGAAGTCGGAACCATATGTTCTGACCTGCCCATGAATCCCAAATCCCAGATGATTTCAAAGCTGGCAAATCCCCTAAGCCTTCCTACAGCAGAACAGATCTCATTTTATTTTGCTCTCTCCTTCAAATACTTTGAACAAAGTGAGCCCAGGCAGCGAGGCACATCTGCTAATGAGGTTGTTTGTTCCGGCACCTGTTTCCCAAGAGAGGGTGGACAGCAGCTGGTCTCCTTACAAAGCCCATCCTTCAAACACCATTCATTTATTTATAACCATCCGAAAAACACCATTCATTTATTTATAACATGGATCAGCCCCTGCGAAAGTGATACACGATTATTGCAAAATCCAACTTCAAAATCCAACAATATGCATCATAATTAAGCAAAAATGAAAAAACATGGCATCCATCAGTCTTGAAAGACTATAGTATCGTGCTTGATACTGCATGCGAAGTACGAAGACACGGGTAGATTGATATGGAGGATAGACTGTTACCCAAGCAGCAAATCCCCCCCCTCCACACCACTGAAATAGTCCAATGGAATGGCAGAGCCAATACAATTGGTTCCAGCTGCGTCGCATAGCTGGGCTAAGGACAGGAGCTCAACCTGTCTTTGGGGACCTGGGTTTCGAACCTTGGTTAACAGGCACAGTGTCTTAACCACTTGTGCCACCCACAGCCTAAGCAAAAATGAAAATAAATCATACAAATAGCCTCCAAGCCAGATACAGTAAATGCCATCCAACATACTGATCATGGCTTTTACAACATGCTGAAGTGAATAGGAAAGCCAATTAAGAGTCGGGGTCCCATAGTCTTGGTGTCACAACCGAGAGGAGTTCACTCCTTTAATAACCACTTCTTATGACAATGGAAAGAACATTTAGGAGCACACTGCCCTTTCAATTATTTTTAAAATATTTCTACTTTTCTCTTTCTAGTAAGAAGGATTTGAGGCATCCAGTTCAGCCCCAAACTATTCAGGGCTTTAAAAGATATCACCAACAAGTAACCATGGGCTTGCAAACGCACCACTGGATTTTACAATTATACAAACTGGCACAGTGCACATACTTCTGCATAACCTCTGGACAGGGAAACACCTACAGCACTATCTTGGAAAAGGTTCTCAGCAAATAGACAGTCCTTCCTGTAATGTTAAATTACCATTTAATAATTGCCATGCTTTTAATCAGGATGGCCAAGAGCAAAAGCACCAAATGAAGTGTTGGGATCAATGATAGGATTTTACAAGATAAAACCCATGTTCTAGAGTAGTTGGATTTAAGGAAAATGTGGAAAGTGAAGCCACTATGGGGAAATTACTGGCAACCAGCTGTTATATATTATGTTACCTATGGTACATTAAAAAAATATTCAAGTCCAAATCTAATTGCCAATGTCTTTACTACATTCCCTACAATCCAGAGTAACTACGGGAGCACGTAAGAGACATTACATGTACCCACAGTTACTGCACTACCTGGTGGAGTAACCTATGGGAAAACCTATGGGGAATTCATATTGCAATCCAGAGCAAATTGTTCTTACACTGGAGCAAGGACTCCCAATACTTACTCTGGATTGCACCAATGGTTTGACTGCTATTTTGAGTAATGGCCACAATTTTTTCATATATTGCTACAGAAAGACAATTTCTGAGAGGGACAAAACAAGTGGTAACCAGATGTCCCCTAATGCAAAAAAGCATGCTAAATACAACTGTGCAGCAGTATGATGTTCTACCCCACAGTTCAGCCATAGTGCCAGCAGTATGGGAAGCTTCTCCATTTTTTAAATTGCTTACTAAATATTTTAAGATTTTACAAAGCCTGTTTGGACCGCAGAATTATCCATCAATTGCTTGCAGCCTGCCGGTCTTCCCAATGCATTTAATTTTCCCAGAAAATTTATTCCAGATGTAACTGTAAGAAGGTTTGAATAAAATTTACACCATGGATGTTGTTGTAAGTATAAACTCAAGCCATATAAACTCAAGCCTTGTTCATCCTAGAAGGAGCTCAAAGGGCACAATCCAGAGTTACTACAGGGAGTCCTTGCTCCAGTGTAAGAACAACTTACTCTGGATTGCAATATGAATTTCCTATAGGTTTTCACTAGGTGGTGCAGTAACTACAGGTGCACGTAATGTCTCTTATGTGCTCCCATAGTTACTCTGGATTGTAGGGAAAGTCTCTTCCAGTTTATATGATGCTCCAAGACTAAGCTGCAGTCCTAAAGACACTTTCCTGGGAGTCATTGAACACAATGGGGCTTACTTTTGAGTAGACATGGTTAGGATTGTGCTCTAAAGCACCAAAAGGAAGGGGGTTAGGAGGCAGGAGGTCCAAGACTGATTCCTCTGCATCTCCAGTTAAAGATCTAAGATATACAAGGGCTGAAGAAGTCCTCTCCTGGAGAGCCACTGCCGGCCACACTCGATTGGCTGAACCAAAAGTCTGATTCAGTTTAAACCCGGATAACAAGAATTATGTGTCAGTTATGAATTATTATGTACAAAAATTAAGTGTCACAACCAAAGCGAACTGTTATTTAAAGCCAAGGCCTATACTAAGCAAATGTCACTACACACTCAGTTGCGGGGGCACAGAGACAAACAGATAAACTTAACAACAAGAATGATCTCAGTCAAGTAAGCTTCTTAAAATGCTTGGATGGTTTTCATTAGATTGCAAACAGCAGGCAGAAGCTTAAGAAGCATTTTGTGATGCTGAGTGAATTGTGCCTGTAGTAGCTTTCAAGCAGCAAACTGGGGACGTAGTGCATGGATGGCAAATTAAGGGCTAAACAGACCACACCAACCTCCTTCACTGACCTGGATGCGTTAGGGACCAGAGCACCATCCAAAAATGAAAACTGTTGAAAAGTGGAACCCAGTCTTTTTCAGCTTGCAAATGCAAAATGGCCACAAAAAAGACATAAATATCACTTGCAAAAGCCTAAAGAACACATATTTATTGCCAAAATACATGACAAATGACAGCCTGCCAGGCAGGTTGAGTCCCAACACAGGCACAAATGGAGTATGCACTGCTTAGGTAGTGAACAGTTGCGCAGTCGAGCGAGCTGAAAACACACACAAGTCAATACGAGATCAAGCAAACTGTATTGAGAAGGGTTGAGCAAAGCCAGCGTCAGGTACACGGGCCAAAGTCATATACATACAAAGTCATATACATACAAGTCAAACAGAGTCCAAAATCGATATCCAAAGCAACATCAATATATCCAGTCTAATAGTCAGTAGTATCAATGGTCAGTCCGTCAGCACTTTAACATATAATTCCACTGCAACAAATCCATAAGGTAGTCATAGGCGGCAGCAAATTTATGGGGAGCATAGTGTCCATCCACCAATCGGCCTCCAGTTACACATCTGGTAGTGTTAACCTAATTGCTGCCTACATGCTGCAGGACATGTAGCTTCATAAACAGGTGCAGCTGGTTACTGCTCCTTATCCTGTTTTGTGGCAAATAATATGGTGATCCAATTTCTAGGCCTCCTGATACCTGACAGTAAAATTAACAAAGGCATGTGTGGGCAATGAATATTTTATGTATTTAAATAATGGTTATTTAGAAGAAAGCCATAAGGAAATGCCAGAATCAGTTTGATCACCTTAAGCAGGCCTCAGTCAGTCTTGAGAGACTATGGTATCATGCTCAGCACTGCATATGCTGCATGCAAAGCATGAAAGCCTGGGTTGGATTGTTATGGAGGATAGGCTGTTACCCAAGCAGCAAATCCCCCCTCTCCACGCCACTGAATTAGTCCAATGGAAAGGCAGAGCCAATACGATTGGATCCAGCTGGCGTCGCAGAGCTGGGCTAAGGACAGGAGCTGGTTAACAGACACAGCGTCTTTACCGCTTGCGCCAGGGAAGACAATATGAGCCTTTAGATCAGCAGAGAGAAGTTGAGAGAGTGGAGCATGTGTTAATGAGTTCTGGGTATAACTGAAAGGTGTTGAAAGAGCAGAACCATCAGAAAATGAACTGTATGAAAAGTGGGGGATGCCTATATTACACATACCCATGATAAAAAGATTAACACTACAATTTTATGCACACTTTCCTGGATGTAGGTGCCATTCAATCTTCTGAATAGATTAATGTCTTCTGAATAGACATGCTAAGGATTGCACAGTAAACTTCGAATAAGTAAAAGATACCCCGTTTTACTTTTCAAATGTTAGAATACTGTAGCATATTCTAATATTAGCACACAAGCACGCAACATGTTGAAAACATTCAGAAAATAAATCTCTCTTGAAAGCATTTTTCAAGGATGCATAATTAGTTGGCACAGCTCCTGCTTATTTCAGTGTGGCTGGGACTGATGCCTCCCCATGACTTGTGCCCCCCGGGGTCTCCTTCCTCTGCACCTTGCTGGGGACGCAGGACATTTCGTCTCCCAAGTGAGAAGTTTCATTTGCAAAGTCAGCCTCCCTTCAAATTGCTTACACAACCCCAAGAGATTTTAAAGCGTGTCTGACCAAGGAAAACTTCTTCAGTAGATATTCACTGAATTATCAAGGGAGAACACAAATAGAAACCTGAAGGTCACTATCTAATCGTCTACTGAAATAGTATGTCTTCCTTTGTCACAATAGCGTGTATTTCTGAAAATACATACACAATCCATAAAAAACGAGGGATCCAATTTTAGAACAAAAATCTATATTTTGAGTGCCAAGTTCTGGTCCTTGTGACCAAATGGAAAAGCTGGACAAGGAAATGTCTAAAATCTTAGTGATGGATCTGGTTCAAATCCTCCACTCAAATATGAAGCTCATCACCAGTCAGTCTCAGACCACACTACAGGACTGGGGGATTAAAATGTGTGGTGGGAGAAGTCATGGACACCATCCTGAGCTTCCTATTTTGAAGTGTGGGATAGAAAATATGAATAAATGGTGCAGAACTATCACAGGACAACCTAAGAGATGGGAAGAAGTTTCTTACCAACACCAAACATGGATCAAAGATGTCAGAGGTATACCGAAGTTCATCTAGTCTGGCCTTCAGATGAGAAGTTAGCCTGCACTGAATGATGACTCAACCCTCCACAAGCAGCTACTGATGACCCCTAGGAGTGCACAGTGTACCCCTAGGAGAAAACTCAAGACAGAGACCCAGAGTAAATTATGGGACTTTTTGCACCGACATAGTTACTGTGCCACCAATGGGAAATGCATAGAGCAGTGTTTCTCAAAGTGGGGGTCGGGACCCCTTTGGGAGTTGCCTAGAGCTTTCCTGGGGGCCGCCTAAAGACCTCTGGTGCAGGGGGCCAGGTCAGGCTTGCCAGAACTCCGGCTGTAGCTGCACGCACACTGGGGCTGACTGACAGCCTCAGGGCCCAATCCTATGCATGCATACTCTGAAATAAATCCCATTATAGTCAGGGGGCCTTTACTCCCATGTAAATGTGGATACTCTGAAACAAATCCCATTGTGTTCAGTGTGTGCATAGAATACACATTTCATTTGTAACAATGAAAATACATCCTGCATATCAGATATTTACATTACGAGTTATAACAGTAGCAAAATTACAGTTGTAAAGTAGCAACGAAAATAATTTTATGGTTGGGGGTCCCCACAACATGAGGAACTTATAAAGGGGTCATGGCATTGGGAAGATAGAGAACCACTGGCATAGAGCAATCCAGAGTAAATGCCTCTTACATCTTCCTGTAGTTACTCTAGATTGTAGAGTTAGCTGGCTCATGCAAATAAGCCAAACCACACACAATCTAGAAAAGGCACACTCAAAATTCACTTCCCACTCCTTGTCCCTACTTTTTCCTGGTTTTAGATTGATCGCCCATAAATACTTCTGCTACAGTCCAGCAAAGGAATCTAAGCAGCAGGCCTCCGTCAGTCTTGAAAGACTATGGTATCGTGCTCAGCACTGCATACGCTGCATGCGAAGCATGAAAGCCTGGGTTAGATTGTTATGGAGGATAGGCTCATAGGTGGGCAGAACCTGGTTTGGGCCGGATCGCCCGAGCCGGTTCTTGTTTCTGCCCGACCGCTGGCGAGCCAGCAGCCAGCGGTGGGGCAGAAAGGGGGGGCCGGTTCAGCTGAAGTGCTGCCCTGAAGCTGGGCGACCTTCCAATTGCCCAACTTCAACACAGCACTGCGCATGCGCCAAAGTTTGGTGCGTGCACAGTGTGCGCAGTGTCGTCTGCGGGGCCAAATGGCCCCGCAGAGGCACGGACCTCCTCCTCTCCAAGGAGGAGCCGGTAGCTTCTCCTTGGACAGGAGGAAGTGTCTTCTGAAGCCCACAGGCCCCAGAAGAAGCACTGCGCATGCGCCATGTTGGCGCATGCGCAGTGCGCACTCTGAAGCCCGTAGGCTTCAGAAGGCCACTGTGCACGCGCCAACCTTGTTTCATAAGCACTTTCATACATGGAGAAATGTGTGTGAAGTCTCTCCAGCCTCAAAATACCCTCCAGAAGTTTGGGGAGCAGAGCTACCCTTGCCTCTGGAGGATTACAGGCTTGCCCATGGGTCAATGGAGGGGTCTTGCCACAGGCCACATGAAAGCTTAAAACAGGACGGGGTTCAAACACCCTTGACCTAGAGAGATGAACACCTTCCCTAAATGATTTTTTGCTGCAAAAGACGAAGATGACAGTCCTAAACAATGTCTACTCAAAGGTAAGCCCCATTGTGTTCAAAAGGTCTTACTCCTAGGAAAATGTGTTTAGGATTGTAGCCTGAGGCTTAAAACTAGTGTGTAAGGAGAGATAAGAGCTCTAATAATAAATACTTTATTGTCATTGTGCAGACGTATACAATGAAATTCCAATGCATTTTTCAGGATACAGACTCAACTGATCACTGGAGTGCTGAGCCGCTGCATGTACATGCGTTGCCACACATAATTCTCACAGCAACTTTATGAGGCAGGCAGTTCTATGGGGATCTTGTAGAACTCTTTCCAGGTGGAATCCTACATGGTGTGGTCATCATACCTGGTATCAGGAACTGCCTTCCAAGCTTCCAGCAGGAGTTTTCAAGTCAGCCAAGCTGTCAACAGTGATACCTTTGGGCTCTGATGACTCATGACAAGCTTTTAAAAGCTTTCAGTCTCCTATCCAAACCAATCCAATCAGAAAAGAGGGAGATCATCCCAATCTGGCTAAATCAAAAGTCCTGCCATGACAAGGATAGGCTTGGATTTTCTTAAATTTTTCCCTTTCCGTTTTTCAACCAGCAACAGAATTTCTGCAAGCTTAGAAATTCTAGCAATTGCAGCCTCCACCTTGTAAGCTAGTTAAGTCACTCAACAACCCACCTGTATGTTCCTAGTTAGATAATGAGACAAGCTGTCCTTCAAATTACAGTACTCCTGTTGCAGAAAGGGGGAGAGAATCAGGAAAGTGGGGTATCTGTTCTGTATTATTCACACTCTTCCCCCCACCCACTGTATTTCCCTGCACATTAAGAGGCAGTTTGGATAAGCTTCCTGGCTCTGGAAACCATTAGGGAGACCTGCAGGCTCTCCACAAAAGTACCAGCTTTGCCAGCATTAAATTGCAACTAGTTTGTTTTTCTTGCTTCGAAGGTCAATCCCTCTCCTTGACCTTGAAAATTTTTGGTGCAAGCTTTTGAATCACACAAAAGCTTCATGGCCAAACTGTTTGGAAAAAGAGATGGAGGGAAATGTTGGAAAGGCCTGGCCAATTAAACAAAGTGGTAGAACTAAGGTTTTTAGGATACATTATGATCTTTGTATTTTTATAATTCCTATGCTTCTACTTTTACTGTGTACCTCTCCTTGAATATAACTGTAATTAAGATGCTCTTAGTCTTTTGTGCTGGTCTAATGATCGTAATAAAGGTTTATTATTATTATTATTATTATTATTATTATTATTATTATTATTATTATTAAGTGGTAGAACTTGGAAGCAGGTGGTCTCCAGACTAAAGACAACCAGACTCTGCAAAGAAACCGTGATGCACAGATTGTCCAGAGGCAAAAGAATGAGACAAGCACTGCCTTCCTCCAAGGCGTTCCAATATTTTTTTATCCATACATGGTGAAGAAGTCAATTAAAAGGGTGCAATCCTAACCAATTTAGACCAGCTTAACTCAATTGGCATATCTTCCCATGGCGGTGTTGGTGCATGCTTGTGCACTGGTCTAATCCCCCCTTCCAGAAGTGGGTAAGAGCATTCATCAGCCTCCCCACACCATCATAGGAAGTTTCAAAGACCCAAAATCACTCTAGCCATTCAAAAAACAAGCCCTCAATTGCAGCTTAGCGCTTTACACTCCACCCCAAGATAACGTAGGATCTAAGATCGTATCAAATCATACCAAAATCATATAATAACACATTGGAGGATCATAGTAAAATACACTTTTTGCATCCAAAATGCAAGGTAAAATGGTCAACAATGAACATGAGTTCTGCTGCTCAGAGCCTCGACATTCAGTGGTACTATACGTCACAGTACCAACATATGGGCTCAGCGGACGAGGGCTAAAACCTTTGGGCCCTGGTTAAGAGCTTCACAGAGGTACACAACTGGCTGATTGGAAAAGACATTGAGAGGCTGTGTAGACTTTGCCGAAAGGGAGACAGGTCTTCTGGAGGCCTCTGACACCAGTAGCATGGTGTGCCTTGACAATTTTGGCACTTGGTTGGTGTGCCATGAGATGAAAAAAATCACTGTTCTAGGCATTTCCAGGCAGATGCAATTGCCTATACTACAGCACTGCAGTACTCGTACGGGCTTCATTTGAGCAGCAAGGTGGCACAGTAAGCACTACTTACAAGGGGAAGGACGCAGCACTATTCTGCGTATGGCCCCTGGGCTGTGGTTTGGTGAGCACTGCTCTAGGCAAAGTAATAAAGATGGTGCTTGCCTCTGCCAACTCTTTGCAGAGTGACCCCACTTGGACCAGGATCATGATGCTGACAAGGGAAGGTGCTCACTAACTTTTTCCTGTAGTCTGTTTCCCTGAGGAGAAGTAGCTATCCTCTCCAAACTGTTATTTCCTCCAATTGAAAAAAATATATATTCACTAAGGAAAAGAACTAGAAAATTTTCAATCTGAACCAGGTGCCTATGGCTACAAGTATTTTAAAGAAAGTCCACATAATGATGTCTCAAATTCTAGTTTGACGTCCATATGACTCATATTTCATGAGAGCCACACCGACAACATTCTTTGCATCAGAAGATCTGTTCACTGCCCATTTAGAAATCCAAAGAACTGCTTTGAACTGTATCTACTCCTTTCATGAGAATCAGGCTGCTTTGGCTTTGAGCTCCGTTATCGCATGACGTTAGGTTAATCAAAAGACAGACACACTCAGCCCAGCAACAGGCAATGTCACAACAATGTTATCTCCATAAGAACATGGAAAATACAGAAAGTCATGTGGACAGACATTAGGACACAAGATTAAAAGAGGAAAACTGAAAGAGAGGGAACATACCCAGCGCACCTACCATAGAAAAGAACACATTATCAAGATCTGAAAGAAACATACCCAGTGTACCTACTGTAGAAAGGAACACATTATCAAGATCTGGTTTCTATTTCAAAAACTGAATCAAAAAGATGCAGAAAAAGTAAAATGCTATGAGATGGAGTGGAAGATTTAATTTCCGTGGAAAAAGTTTTCTATTTCTAAAACCATTTCATAAAAATTGAAATTAGCTACATGGTAAATGGATAAAAATTAGCTACATGGTAAATGGATTCAAACATCAGTACTATGGGACATTTTTCAAACCTACAATAAACTTTTTTCCAAGCAATTCTCCTTTAACATGTCTGACAATAAATTGACAGTTCTAGAATTCCTGTTAATGTAAAAGATGTATGAAAGCGTATGCTATGTAACTGTCACAATATGGACAAGTCTGATAACATTAACACAGATCATCAAGTTAACATTTTCTCTATTTTGATTAGAAAACACAAGCCCAACATACATACTAAATCTGAGCCCAGTCAATTTAGGGAATCTGAGCATTTTACAGGACGTTCAATCACTGGTTAAATGGCAGAAAACAGCAGGTTTGCTTGGAATCAAAACATGGACTTATCTAGTGTCCTACAAATGCAGCGATTGCTAGTTTCCCAATTAAGAATTAATTTCTGGTGGCAAGCATCTAAACTAAAGACATCTACAGGAATAACACTCTGTCCCTCTATAAGTGGGTTTCCCCTTGCACCAAACGAGCAATTCAGAAGCATTTTTAGACAACTGGGACATTAATGGCATTTAGACAACTGGGGTGATGATCATAGCCTGCTTTTGGGAAACATGCAATTCACCACCAGGGAAAGAGGGTCCCCTTCTCTCATTTGCAAATGAAAAACACCTTTACTATGTTGACGTCTTTGTGATATCAGAAGCTATTACACCAATCCCCTCCTTCAACTCATAGGACAATCCTAACCATGTCTACTCAAAAGTAAGCCCAATTAGTTCAATGAATCTTACTCCCAGGAAAGTATCTTTAGGATTGCAGTCTTAGACACATTTGCATGCTCAGCAAACAACTTTCCAGATATTAACAAGCAGAGGGGAAAATGCCAAGCTTGATAAGCCTGGTTACAAAGAGTCAAGACTGAATAGAGGCATACAGAAGTGATTCTGGCATTTCTACTAGGGTATCTGTTGTATCTAATCCTATTGATCCCATAGGATCCTAAGAATGAGCCCTGTTGGATCAGACCCATATACTCCAGCTTCCTGGATCTCACAGTAGTCCACCAAATAGTAATCTACATCTCAAATAAAGATGGCTTGCAACCTGTGATGGAGTTTTCCTCCAGAAATCCTTCCCCTGCATAATTTCGCATGTCTCTATCTCTATCATTGCCCCGCCCCCAGGCACTTCTTTGCTAGACTGAAGATAGTAACTGGTAACTGGTAACTGGAGCGTTTCCTGATGAAAGAGGTGCCCCAGCCCAGTAATCATTTTGGTCAATGGTTCATTATCTGCAAATTCACTATCCACTAGGATTTCTAGGAACCTAATTCTAGTGGATCATGAGACCTGATGGTAAGTATGAATGACCTCCTAGAAATGCAGCTGAGCATCAATGCATGAGTTGACTGAGCATGGATAAATACAGGTCCCACCTTGTTATACACCAGTTTTTATACATCAGTTTGACTCAACACGAATAGCTGCTGCAAATCAGTTTTTAAAAACTGCTTTTTCTGCTGTTTTCAAGAGGCCGTCATGCAAGCAATCATTCCATTCTTCAGTCCCAGAATCAAACCCCTGCCAATATTGAGACACTACCTTATTATACGCAGTAGACAAGCAAGAAATCTGAAAGTGGGTCTTTAAACCTATTTTTCCATTGTTTTCTTTGTATGTGGATTTTTTGTAATCCATGAAAATTCCAGAACTGAACCCTAGTGGATGGTGAGAGGCACTTATCGGTATACTCCAAAATATGGAACAAATTTTGAAGTGAAAAACAAATCCTGGCAGAATCCTTGCCTAGTATCTCTAGGCTCCCCAATGGGGCTGAGCCAAGCGACAAGAAAGCTGACGAAGAGGGCAGTCACAGCCCATCACTATTTACATATTCATTCCCACCATATTAATGAGGACATCATGGAGTTGTGGTAGGGTTCCCATATGTCCTGAACAGGTACAATCCCGATTTTGGGGGATTGCATTCTCATATTGGCAAATGGGACAGAGAATCCTGTCCTGATTTTGTGGAAGAGAATTATGGCAACCTTAGTTTGGAAGGATTTTAAATCTCCTTTGGAAAAGCCATATATTTTGCAGAAGTCCAAGCTATGTTGACTTCTCTTCAGCCAGTGCAATGCAATAATTTAATATCGCTGTTTATTCTTTGTCGCCTGGCCTTGTTGTCCACCCCCCACTAAGTACTCATTTGCTTGGAATTCATTTTGGGAGGATTCAGAGCAATTAACATCACAAGCTTTTAATCACATTTGAAAATTAAGTTCTTTCATTTCAGACAGTGCACAGCTGGCCCTGGGTCATGCGTTTGCCTGTGGATCCCTCCACTCACTTCTCCCACCACCACCCTGATAAAGAGTATGGATTGGAACCCTCTATGTGAGAGACTTCTCTGTCTAGCCCTGAACAGTGGAAACAGAGAGGATCTGTCTGGTCCAAGCTCTGCCCGGCAATCAGAATTTTGCAAGTACTTCTGCTTAATTCAGTCCTGAAGAATAAAGTGGTGCCAACTGCAATACAAGAACATGGAGCAAAAGGGTCGTGCCATCCTCTGCAATAATTTAGAGAAAAAAATCTATGGCCCCAGACAGACAGTAGATAAGAGTAGAGTAGACTTATCTAGAGTAGATGAGTCCTATCTCTAGACCAGGAATTGTCTACCTTTTTCATCTCGTGGTACACTGATAAGGTACTAAAATTCTCTAACTCCCCCACACTCCTATGTCATACCTGTAGACCATCTGCGGCACACCAGTGTATCATGGCTCAGTGGGTTGAAAATGGCTAGGTCAGGGTCTCTCTCTAGTCTAGTCTATCTCATTTCAGATTTTAGGTGGAGATCCACAAGGTTTCAAGTTAGCAGAAAAAAACAGATGATCTGCATGAAGAAAACCAGCACGTCAGGCAAAGCTAGAACCATCTTTTCTGAGATGTTCTCCTATGCAAAGATGTGCTTCCCACATTTCTTTTATGGAGCGGTATCCCAAATACTAGTATCCTAAATGTAAAATAAGAAACAGGCTTAGAATTGGTGAACCAATTCTGTCCCACAGTATTTGTGGGATAGTTTTTATGGGATAGAATTTCTCACAGTTAACATGGTAAAGGCACAAGCAGTTTCCTAAAATGTCACAAATGCACGAACAGTAGAAATCGCACAAAAGAACAGCAACATCAAGAGGAGATTAAAGTAGAGATGAAATCACAAATTGAACCCATATGTCATCTTGAAAGAGCAGATAAGTCTGGACCATGATCCGGCATTGGCTATATGCACTTCACACATCACCAGCAAGTGCTAGGAAACTCCTCTCCTCAGAGGAATGTGCACAGGGAGGAAACAGCGAGCAACAATTTGACTGGCAAAGGCCTGCCTGAAACCCTAGGAAGTGATTTCTGGTCATTGTAAACAAGTCATTAAATTACTTGAATTCATCTGCAAAACCACTTTGCAAACTTTGGTGGAAAGCAGTGCATAAACATTCCTCACAATAAATACTGTATTTACTTGAATCTAACGCTCATCTTTTTCAGATGAATTCAGTCTCCAAAATAAGGGTGTGCTTTAGATTCAAGGCTTAATTAAATTTGAGTAAATACTGTACAGTTATTTGATTACAAGAATAGGGTGTGCATTAGATTCAATTGTGCATTAGATTTGAGTAAATACGGTGATAATGATACTGATCAACTTATATGCTCCAACTGTTCGTTCAGACCCATCGCTCTTTAGCCAGGCAGATCATCCGGCAGCAATGCACTTCAATTTCCACCCACATTCACCCTCTTGACTCTGCACAGAAGACTCACAAGCAGGGCACGGATGGGATTTCTTGGACTCAGCTGGCCACCTGTTTTGGATTCACAAGCCTGGCAGGTACCAGATAGTCACAGATCTTGGACATAGCAGGCTCCCCTTTAGAAAAAATGTGATGTAAGAAGGGAACACACCTCAACAAGGGAAGCCACACAAGCCCCTTCTCTTGTGATGGGTCCAATTTAGACAGACACCCCATCCTTTGCAAGAAGCTGACTCAAAACTAGAGGTTGGCATTAAAAAATGTCCTTTGCCCTCACAGGCACTGATGCAATCCTCTTGCCACCCACCATCGCTCAGAATGGTTGAGGAACCACCAACTACTAAAAAGGGCTTAGCCAGCTGTCAGAACCAGCTGTTCAACATTAAGAGCCCAGGAAATGCAAGGATTTGCCTCATCAGACACTGCTGAGCTAGCCATCCTGCAGCAGGGTCAAAAAAGGATAAAATGCAATCAGAATAAGTGCTGGATGGTGCTCTCTGGAAAGCCTCTTCACCCTGTTCAGCCAGAAGATACCATGCAAAGAGCATCATGTTGGAATTTTGGAGTGGTCCCAGTTCAAATCTGCACTCTGCAGTACTTGCTGAGATGGCTGTGGAGAAGGCAATCTCAGATACAGGGCACACTGGCACAGACTAGAGCCCACAACTAGGTTACCACCATCAATCAGCCGGACACGTTACATGGAACAAATGCAGGTTAAGATGCAGGTTGAGCCACAGGATGGAAAATACTTTTCCAACAATGTATGTGAAAAGATAGGGCTTGAGGTGGGATTTATTGGAAGAGAAAGGCAAAATCTGAATAAGGGGGGAAATCTGAATAAGGGGGGAAACTAAAATCTGAATAAGGGGGGAAACCACAAAAGAAACATAACGCAACTTGCAGGGAGAAAAGAATCCAAGGATGTAACTTACAGAACAACTGAAAAGCAGCTTAGCTCTTTGTTTAACAGAGTCATCAGTTGTTTCATTTTCAGTGCAATTCTAAGCCTGTCTACTCAGAGGAAAGACTTAATTTTATTCAATGGGGCCTAATCTCAGGAAAGTGTTGAGGTTTGCAGCCCTCTAAAAATCACTTTCTTTACATTGAAAGGTGGCATATAAATACGATCTGTGACTGATTGATTGTAGGTTTTGAAAAAGAGCATTTGCTTGGGAATTTGTTTCAGTCCTACCTGGAGATCGAGCCCAGGACCCCTATCACTGAGCAATCCCCCTTCTCAGTCCTTCAGCAGTGAGTCTTGGAAACTGCTCATATGGAAGCAATGCACATGTGCCTTGAGCAAGCAGGTAGCTGGAGAACTACAGAGTGATTGAAAAGTATTGTTCAAGTGCAAAGATGGACCACGAACTAGACCAGCCTAAACTGGTTAGGATTGTGCTCATAGTGCTTAAATTAACTGCATGAACGCAAAATTATTTTGCACTCGAACAACGGATTTCCAAACTTCATAATGTGCTATTAGCTGAGCATGCTCCTGCAGGGTAAGATGCCCAGCCTTGTTCGTAGGGCTACCAAATTTCAAACAAAATAATTAATCTGAAACAAAGATACAAGCAGATTAAATTTACAGATTACATTCTTGTATATTAAAGATCAAACCAAAAAATTGAGACAAAAATTACCATAAATAAATAAAAAGTAATTTAAAATAGGGAGTTACTCGAAGAGACTATACCTTATGATATACCTAACTTAAGAAGCCCGCCTTACAAATGTAGAACTGAGGCCAAGGCTTGGTTACCCCTAGGAGGTTGTGTCAGGACTTTGCTGGCCCACCCATGGGTTAGGATTGTGCTGGTAGTAACTTTTCACAGTGATGGAATTTCCTTACTGTGAGAGGTTTACTAAGGCCTTACTGGAGAAAGATAGGCACTGCAAGGGTTAAGCATGAAAATTAAATAATTATGCCTGTAAGCTTAACACACTTTCCTGGGAGTAAAACACATCGAACACATTAACCTCTGAGTAGACATGGTTAGGACTGTGTTCTCGATCAACAAGTTTCATCGTGTAAGCAGAGGTTATATGCACTATAGTACCAAGACATCAAAATAAAATCTCTTTTTTAAAACCCAATATGATTAACAACCATCTATATTCACACACAGCTGGGATATAAACCAAAATACAACAGGTAAAATTGGTGAATTTCCTCTATATACACTAAGAAGAGAATACATGAGAATACAAGAGAATAGTTCTCATTTCTAAGAGATGAGAGAAGGGTCAGCCTTAGACTGTGGATGACCAACAGCTCAACTCCTACAAAGGAAGCAGAAAGCCCCTCTGAGCAAGGAAAATATCGAGTACATATAGATTTGCACATATAGAAAGTGGTCTCCAAGCACTTTGGCCAAAAGGCCACATCAAATATCTGACACGATGTCAAGGGCCAAAAAAAATGTAAATAAATACCAGTACGTTAGAGATGGAACTGTAATTCTGAGGCCCTCAGAACACATGTGTTCTGTCGAGTGGACCAGAAGCACTCAGTGGACCAGAGGCTGGCTGAGGGCAGATAGAGGCTTGCCGTGGGCTGCATCTGGCCCCTGGTACAGGGTTTGGAGGCCTCAAATTTATAGAGCAATAGTTTGCAAATATGGCTCCAGGGTGCTGATGTGCTAAAATACCTATACAGGTAGGAAGTGTTAAATTATTCTACAAACCAATCCATCAATTGCAAAGTTGGAGTATCCACCTCACTACCCAGATTCTCCCATGGATCACACCACCAGTGAGCTGCACATATCATTAGTGCGTTGACTACAAGAGTTTAAATTAACACAGCATTCCAAAACAATGAAGTAATATATGGGGTGGGGAGAAGAGACAAAAATTGTGCCTGTGCAGCTGGTCTTCATAGATCCATGGTCCAAGGGACATTGATTGGTCTTGCAAAATTATCATATGGCCGTCACTGAAGCAGGCATGCAGCTCTGAGAACAGACCTTTTGATATTACATATCTCTCTCTCTTCTTCCCCCCCCCCCCCAAGCTTTCTACACCGAACTGAACCATCTGTGTGACCCAGTATAAGGAAACTTCACATTCAGCAAAAATAAGGACATAAAAAGAGCCGCCGCTGGATCAGGCCAAAGGCCATCTAGATCAGCTTCCTGTCTTGTAGTGGCCCAGCAGATGCTTCAAGGTGCACACAAGACAACAAGAGATCTGCATCTCGGTAGCCTCCACTGCATTTGAGGTAGCCTACATTTCAAATAAGGAGGTTGCACAGACTCATTTCAAATAAGGAGGTTGACACAGACTTTTCCTCCAGAAATTCAACCAATCCCATTAAAAGATTGGCTCCCTGCAATCACCACATCCTGTGGCAAGCAGTTCCATAGAGTAATTACGCACTGGGAAAGAAACATATTTTTTGACCAGATCTGGGAGGGACAGCAATACATGAACCCATGGCGGTTTTAAAACTCCCTGCATGTAGAAAACTAGCACATCAGGGAACGACAATCTCTCTGCTAGTTCTGGTTCGGCAGGAATTCTTGACATGCCTGTTTATTGGCAAATCATCTTGGAAGTTACCCCATCCACAAGAGCTCACCAGTCCCAAGTCTAAACATGCTGCCCAAACTATCTAACCAAATCTAAACTCAAAAGGAAGCCACAATGGGGCTCAATCCTAGCTCAGTGGGGCTCAGAGGGGCTTAATCCTAGTTATAGCGGGGCATCAAACTAGATGTGTGCAAGCGTGGAGGAAAAAGATGTACCAGTAGGTAAGAGTAGGATAGAGATGCTTTAGCCCACTATTTTCATCTATTCTTCTTCTTCCCCTTTCTCCTGTGGGAGTGAGGACAGGAGAATCAAGAGCACAGGAATACATAGATGGGTGCTGTGGCATAACTAAAGGGGTGCAAAGCACTAAGGTTGCAATCCTATCCATGCATTCCTGGGACCCGGCCTCATTGACTATAATTGATCTTACTTCTGAGTAGGAAGGCATAGAATGCAAGCTTGCAGGAAACCTCACTGTGGTGTGGGTTGGAGAGCACTGCATACAAGCCAAGGGGTGCCATCTAGGTCTGGCTCAACCACCCTGGGAAGGCACCAAGCACTGAAGAACTTTCCTCACCTGGTTCAATTCAAAGTCAAGGCCACCAGCAAACTGGGTTTCCAGATAGGTTTTCATCTGGGTTTCCAAACTGGGTTTCCAGCCATGGGTACGAGGGAGAGGGATTCCTTTCCCTTCCAGGCATCCCACTGTTGGTAGCATAGCTAGAGGGGATGGAGCAATCAGTCTTAGAGGGAGTCATGCAAGCAGGGTGACCGTATGTCATAACTAAAAAGAGGATAAGGACCCCCAAAATGTTGGACATCCAAGAAAAATATAGGAGATGACAAAATAAAACCTAAAAAACATTCACATATTGGTTTCATGTTTTTAATTTAAACACTATGAGCACAGTCTATGCCTATGGCTGCAATCCTAAAGACACTTTCCTGGCTGTAAGACCCATTGAACACAATGGGACTTACTTCTGAGTAGACATGGTTAGGAGTGTACTTTATATTAAATTTAAAACGATTACATATAATTACCCATAATTTAATAATTATAAGAAGGTTCCATGCTGCCCGCATACAAGGAAAAAAGGACAATGAAGATGTATTCCAGGATAAAAGGCTTTAAAAGAGGACATGTCCGGGGGAGGGGGAAGGACATATGGTCACCCTGCGTGCAAGGGGCCTGGAATGGCTAAGACTGACTCCTCCACCCCCCTCTGGCTACGCCCCCAGCCACTGCACCCTCCAGCGGATCGAGGCCAGGGACACATCAATGCCTCCCTCTGCACTGCAGCCAAGAAGCATCCCAAACCTTTGGGTGCAGCAGCGATGGGGGAGGAGAGGAAGGGAGGGAGGCTGGGTGTGCTTGCAGATTCTCTCTGGAGCCAGGGAAAAGGGGGGGACTTGCTGGTGCCTCTAGGGTGGGGTGTGATCCCCAGCCTTCCCCGGAGCTGCACCCCTAGAGAACCATAGGGCTGCAACCAGAGCCCCTCCAGGAGTGTGTGGTGGGTGGTCTCTAGCCCTCCCTTACCGTACATGGCTCATCGGGGCTGCGATGCTCTCCGCCGGCTCTGCGCTGCTGTGCTATGCTGTGCTGCGGAGTCTGGCTTTCATTCACCCGGCTGGAGTGGGCGTAGCCAGAAGAAGAATGAATGAATGAAACTGGGCGGGGCCAGGATGGAACGTTGCAACTTGATGGAACGTTGATAACTTGATGGAACGTTGATGGAATCAAGCCCGATGCTGGCCAAAGAAGGACCAGTGGCGTAGCTAGAGGGGGGCGCAGCTGCCAGTCTTGGAGGGAGCATCATTCCAGGTGGGGGAGAAGGAAACCCGCTTCCTCCCTGCTCCACCACCGCCATTGAAAAACCCCTGCCCCAAGTAAGGTGGCCATATGTCCTTTTTCCAGGACGTGTCCTCATTTTTTTACCCTTGTATCCTGGAAAAAAAATCAGCCTCCTCCTTTTCCTTGTGAACCAGTAACAGGAAGTCTTCTTTTACTGTAAATCATAAATTATGAGCACAATCCTAACCATGTCTACTCCAGTGTTCAACTTCAAGGAAAGTTCCTTTAGGATTGCAGCCTTTACGTCATAAATTAGTTAATAGTTAATTTACAGTGCAATCCTAGCCATGTCTACTCAAAAGTAAGCCCCACTGTGTTCAGTGGATCTTACCTTTAGGATTGCAGCCTTAATCAGAGGCATGGCTAATAGTCATGTAGCCTGATGCAAAGCTCACAATGTTGCCCCAGAAGTGATGTCACAACTGAAAGTGATGTCATCCCCAGGTATTTTTGAAAAGAAAAATTGTGGGGGGGAACCTCCTTCTTCCGCAGCAGCAGTTCACCTCCCATTTGCTCCCTAGTGGCATGACTAAAGCACCTATTTGCTACCTGGAGTCAAAGAAGATTTTCTTGCCCCCCCAACAACAAAATCAAATTTAAGTTAAAAAAAATGAAAATGGTGTCCCTTATTCATTAGAGAAACTGTGCTGGGGAAGAGGAATGAGTATTCTTCCCTGCTAAATTCTGTATAAGAGGACCACTTAGAAGTTCCTGTATACCCAGTAAGCATGGGGTAACTGTAATATGATATACATACAGTGGCGCCTCACATAAAGAACGCCTCACATAAAGTATGTTTCACGTAACAAACAAAAATTTCTCTAGGATTCTGCTTCACGTAACAAACTGTGCTTCACGTAAAGAACACATTCGTTGGCCGTTGGGGCAGACACGCTGGCCGGCAGCCTGTTTAAAAAGCGTCAGGGCTGCCTAGCACACCTGCCCGTAGTGAAAGCAAACACTTCCGCGCTGTTCCTCCTGTGGCCGGGTGTCCGCTGGGCAGAGGGAGAGAACAACAGTAGAGAAGAGAGATGCAGCTCAGGGCTAGCCAGAAGGGAGCAGGGGAGAGAGAGGCTCAGGATGGAGAGAAGGAGAAAGTGGGGAAACACTTTGAAGGTGTCTTGGATTGCAGCCTCCTAACCATGTCTACCCAGAAGTAAGCCCCATTGTGTTAAATGGGTCTTACTCCCAGGAAAGTGTCTTTAGGACTGCAGCCTAAGTAGACTTCATAAGATCATGCACATTGAATGCATGTTTTGAATTCAATCCCAGTGTTCTGTCATCATTTTTACATCCAGTTAATATTTTGATATGAATATTTTGGGGGTTGTGGAACCAATCGTCTGAGTTTCTGTTATTTCCTATGGGAAAATCTGCTTCACATAAAGAACGTTTCACGTAACAAACATGCCTCCAGAACAAATTAAATTTGATACGTGAGGCATCACTGTATATGGAAATGAGAGCTGATTCATATTAACATCTTATTAGTTCCATACTGTATCAGAATCACATGTCATTGACTCTCAGAACAATCAGTACCATGGGAAAGTTTGAATTTAAAAAAATCAACTTTTTGCTCCATAGGCTTTTGTGTTTTCTTTGATTGGTTAATTGGCTATAACCTTTTTATAGAATATGGATATAGAATATGGATATTCCAATGCATTTTGTTTCTTTGCATTTATCATTAAATTTGGCATTTAAATGAACCGCATGAAAGCAATGTACAGTATATCCAATATAAGGTACTTTTTTGATGGTTCGTTTTCTGATGGTTCTGCTCTTTCAACATCTTTCAATTATACCCAGTACTCATTCATTCAACATATGCTTCACCCATTCATCCTCCCTGCTAGTCTAAAGCCTGAAATTGTCTTCCCTGGTGTTGATTTATGTGATATGGTAATCAAACCTTTTGGGGGCTTTTCTTCAGTAAATCACCATCATTCGAATACACACGATATTTATTGCATGCCTTTGTTCATTTAACTGTAATTTGTTTTTTTTTCTGTGTTAATAAATATGCGTTATTTAGGCTTTTGCAGTGATATTTATGTCTTTTTTTAGTGGCCATTTTGCATTTGCAAGCTGAAAAAAAGTCTGAGTTTCACTTTTCAACCGCTTTCACTTTTGGTCTGTGTTCCAGTCCCTAATCTGTCCAATAAGTGGGGGATGTCTGAATATGGAATAGTTTTAAATTGAATAATAAGCAATATAGTGTTTAAATTAACCCCATGAAAGCAATCTATATGAGTGGTTTTAGCTTTATTTTGTTATGTCCTACATTTTTCATGGATGTCCTACATTTTCAGGGGGTCTTGTCCACTTTTTGGTTATGACATCTAGCCCCCATGAACCAGCTACAATTAGAAAGGGGGACAGGCAGGATGTTTTGGGGTTCTCTAAGTCATGGTGAGGCTCCCTGCAAAACTTATTGCTTTGCCCTTCTCTTATTATGCCATTGGATGGGCATCCCCACTTACCTGCTGCCTAACACCCCTAGATCAGGCACCTGCTGCCTAATGCTCCCTAAATCAGGCACAAAGGAAAGTCCGCAGCACCCAAGGGCGATGGCAGCAGGACCCAAGGGGGACCCTGCAGCAGCGTTAGTGAGGCCATTGATGGGGTGTGGGTGAGTGGGCAGTCCAGCCTGGCAAAGGCATTAAGGATGTGGAGTATTACAAAATTTTTTATTGGACAACTACTGTGCAACCTGGAAGACTTTATAAGAAGTACATGCACAGCTAAAGTATGCTTCACCTAACTTCACCTTCCATGTGGTGCAGATGCCCATGAGATGCCTTCAGGAAGCTATCAACCAGTGCCTGAAAGTGACAGCTCCCAGCAGCTGCGTACCAAGGTGGGGCAGGGAGGTGGTCCTCTCCAGGTGTCAAATGCACTGCTATGGGGCTGGTTGACCTGGCCACCACAAGGGGGTCTTGATGCACAGGATGGCCTGTGGCTTTGAGTAGCCTGCCCTGAGTGTCAGCTACCCTAGATATGTCACTGCCTCCTATCCTAAAACGGACCACCTCTGAATAGGATGTTCTAGTTTAGCTGTGATTGTAACACAACAGCCAAAGAGTTTATTGCAGCTGTGCTTGCCTGATATCTACTGCATGCATGCATGAGTGTGTGCGTGCATGCATGTGTTTTGCCCTTTGGAGTAGGCAGTGAGGGGGTGCAAAGCACTATGCAAACCTATGCAAAGCACTATGCAAATCTCACCACAACGTGCAAATGTTTTAAAAATAGAATAACAAACAGCAATACCATCATCTTGGGCCAGCCCTGAAAACAAAACTCCATGAGACTCAATGCTTCTACACAACTAAGCCAGATAAGGAAAGGTCACAGAAGAGGATGATGATGGTAATCCCCTTATTATTTGTCCCTCGTTTCATAGGTGTCCTGCAATCTTACGTAACAATTTCCAGAGGTGTTGCTGTGTCAGTCTGTTTGCAAAACCAGCAAATAATTTTGCAGGGCTGAAAGACATAACCCATTCATCGTAGTGCAGCATGAGCTTTGGTCATCCATGGTCCCTGCTCAGCAAATTGCCTTTGACAGAATCTGATGCTCCTGTTAGGGCTGCTTAAATCTAACTTAACCCTAACTTGCTGTGTGACAAAATAATTCCACAGCTGCAATCCTACAGACACTTTCCTGGGTGCAAGCCCCACTAAGCACTTTTGAGTAGACATTGTTAGGATTGTAAGGTAAGTTGCCTAATGGGATAGTTTGTGCATACTTCAGAGTGCATACTTCCAAGAGATCTGAAGTGAGCTATGCACTGAAGAGGATCAGATGATCCACAGTATATACCTGGAGGAAGATGATTCTACTAAGAAGATTCTACTATTCTACTGAGCCCGAGTTAGAGGAAGGTTGCTGCACTAAATGCTGCAGATATGAGGAACACCACACTTGCTTTAACCTGGAGCTGGAACTCAGTCCTAAAATCTTTTTTTTTCATGTCAGGCGCATGGTTTTTCCATGTCAGGGATATGGATCTTCTGGGCACGGCAGCTTTGCCCTCCACTCAACTAAGAGCACAAACCTAACCATGTCTACTCAAAAGTAAGTCCCATTGTTCCAATGTGTCTTACTCACAGGAAAGTGTCTTTAGGATTGCAGCCTAAGTCACTAAGCCTAAGTCACAGCAATACCAACATCTTGGGCTAGCCCTGAAAACAAAACTCCATGAGACCCAGTGCTTCTACACTATTCAGCCAGACACAGAAAGTTCAGAGAAGAGGATGATGATGATAATCCCCTTATTATTTGTCTCTCGTTTCATAGGTGTCCTGCAATCTTAGGTTACAGTTTCCAGAGGTCTTGATGTGTCAGCTGTTTGCAAAACCAGTAAATAATTTTGCAGAGCTGAAAGACATAATTATCTTCCACAAAGTGGGTACAGGACCTTCTGTCCCATTTGCCAGTATGTGAACACAATCCCCCCAAATCAGGATTTTCCCTGTTTGGGGGGGACATATGGTGACCCCCAACCCAAAATTGGGATTTTCCCTGTTTGGGGGGACATATGGTGACCCCCAACACAACCCTAAGCCTACACATATAAGCTTGAGAACAAAATTTCTAACTGACAGGGCAAAATGTTCCAGCAGAACTGACCTCTGGCACCTCTCATTTGACATCCCAGTACATTAGATATGCAGCACTTTCTCCAGACAGAAAACATGCAAGTGATGCCACTTTTGTGCAAGTGATGCGCCAAGCCCAGATCTGTGCAAGGGTTCTGTGTCTGAAGCAGAGACCCAGTCCAGCTTTCCCACCCATCACCCACTTTGCATGCTGCACCCCACCCACGCATCTGGCCATGCTCAGGATTACCATTGCAAATGTGCCGATCCACAGCCGCTGCACAGTCTCCCAGGCCTCTGCGGCATGCCATGATGCTCTGGGGTGCTGAAGGGGCCTGGTCAGCAGACAGAGCACCTGTGCCTTTGGTCTCAGAGAAGACGGATGCTTCCTGCTTTGCAAACTGCCCTGGATAAATGTGTGGTTCCCTCCCTTCTCCCCAAACTGCTCCTCCCCAAGCTGCTTTGCTGTGCAAAAACTCTCCAAACTGGGACAACTCATTTCTGTCCTTTGTGGACTCTATCGCACTGCCCCAGCTTCTTCCTCACCCCCATCTCAGTTTTCACTTTCCTTCAAAAGCTGCTGTTTACTTCCTCTTCTGACTTTCTCAGCTAAGGATATAGTAACCCTCTAATTTTGTCTCATCAGGAATCAATCATCCAAGTACCCTTCCTTCACTTTCCCTTTGATCTCTCTTCCCCTGAGTCTCTCCTTCTTGCAATGTTTTCTGTTAGGAGAGGCATCTGTTTTCAACCATGAACTGTTTCTAATATGGGGTGATGTGGAGTCAGGAGGGCCCCTAAAACGAGCAAGGGATATTCGAGCATAGGGGGTTCATAGGATCCCCTATGAAAAGCGACTGGCAGGCAGAGTGTGCAAGAAAAAAAGGGCTTGTCAATTTTTTATGTTGTTTAATTCTGGTTCATTTTCCATTCATTTGATTTTTTTTTCAAATGTTCTTGTGGTTTTCTTTTCTTCCATTATAAACACTGATAATAGATGGCAACAAATGAAGGTTCTGAAAATGGATCTCCCATTTGTGCCTTGTTTCAGAACTAATGGAAACTTCTACAAAGGGATGCCATGTATGTTAAAGCTCATTCCACAAAGAACACATGCACTGAACTTATCATTTGAGGGCCCAATGTGGGCCCCAGAGTCACCTCCAGCACAGCCACTGGTCCATCACCTACTTACAGCTCTCCAAGCCAGTGTGAATCGTATAAGACGGACTGGTGGCGCTTTACTCTAATACACTCAGCTGGCAGGGTGACCATATGTCCTCTTTTTCTAGAACACGTCCCCTTTTTTTTAGCCTTGTGTCCTGGAAAAAAAATCATAATTGTCCTTCTTTTCCTTGAGAGCAGGCAGCATGTAGACTTCTTGCAATTAATAAATTATATGCAATTGTTTTCAGTTTAATAATATAGTGTTCAAATTAACCACATGAAAGCTTTATATGTGAGTGCTTTCAGCTTTAACTTTGTCATGTCCTACATTTTTCTTGGGTGTCCTGTATTTGGGGGAGTCCTTGTTCTCTTTTGTGGTTATGACATCTGGTCAGATGCAGAGTCTGCTTCTACAGAGCAAGGCAGGATATATATCCAACAAATAAATTTTGGTCACCCTGACTCAGCTGGTCACTCTCGTTCTCCTATCTCTTAGCCCACACACCTTTGCTTTTGGAAGAGAAAGGCAGAGGATACTTTTTATATATGTAAAAAATTGGCACACAGTTAGTTGCAACACACCACACTGAATGCTCCTATGCTGGGCAAGCCTGCAAAGTTCTCCGTCCTCATTCACCTCTGCAGTGAAGGAGCTTTTCCAGTTTCCATCTTGGGCACGTGATGGAAGAGAGAAAGCCAAGAGCAGGTGTGGGGTTTCAAGGGCAGGCTCCTTGCTAAATTTAATTCCAATTTGATTTAATACCCGGCTGATGGGCTGCCAGGCTGAGACACCAGAGGAGATCTTACAATGCAAACAAGGCAATAAGGTGAATGAATTAAGGGGGAGAGGACAACTAGAAGGGCATCTTCCAAACAGCTGCCAGGTCAGGGGTTCCTTCCACCCAAGCAGCCTCCTGCACTCCCCAGAGGTTATTTTTGGTCTTTGATCTGAATGTGAGAGGGTAAGAACAACATGACAAGGCTGCTGGCCTCCAGGCAATGAGGCAGTGAGGATGAGGCAGGCCTGGAGCTGGGGAGGTGTGGCGGCTACTCTGTGAGAATCACCTCTCCTTGTCAGCACTTTCTTATTTATTTATTCTTATTTATTTATTATACTCCACCTTTCCCATATTAAAGCAAAAGGCCAAGGCAGCTTACAAAGATTTAGTTCCTCTCATCACAACAACCCTGTGAGGTAGGCCCAAGGTCACCCAGGAGGATTACACCTCATTATCAAGAAGGGTTTTAAACGTGGATCTCCCAGGTCCCGGTCCAGCTTCCTAACCTACTTCCTAATTTTTTCCCAGTGGACGGAAGTAGTCCGTCTTGGTGTAGATAGACTGGAAAACTGAGCAAAGTGGAGAGGATTGAGCAGGGATGTTCAGCCTTGAATGACAGAAAGTGCAATCCTAACTCCTAACAGGCAGACTGTCCTAGCCTTGTTGTATCCAATGCATGTTTTGGGACTGATGTTGCGCTACAGCAGGAAACGGGAGGTTTCTCCCTTTCACCACAGTATGGCTGCAGCAGACATAATAGGTCTATTCAAATTTAGGCCACCTGTGAGCCTCCTCCTCATCCTCTTTGCCATCTCCAGACCCTGTGTGGCCTGTAAAGGCCAGCACAACCCTCCTTCAGAGCCATCCCCACGGAGTCACAGGGCAGTGTGTAGAGATCTGCGCTGACTGAACAGGCTCTGAGGAGGGCATAAGTGCCTCACAACACTTTTATGACACAGGCCTGCCCAAGGAACTTGTGCCAGCCTATCTTAGAGCGAAGATAGCACTTGGAAAGCCTGCTAGGAAACAAGACAAGAGTACAAACTTCACGCGCTCCCCGCCACAGGAGAATCGGGTTCAGCAATGGTCAGAATGCAGCTGAGCTCCCCAGGTAGACCTACTCAGCATTCAGGAGAGACTGCAGAGCAGGGAACTATACAGACTGATGTCACTAATTGCCCAACCCTGTTGTAGCTATATACACCTCGGCTCCCTGGAGCACCTCTTACTCCTCTGGGTAAGAGGAACTTCTTCTCCCCCATCTCCCCCAAATCAGTGGTGGGCAGAAGCCGGTTCAGGCCGAATCACCAAAACTGGTTGTTAGTTCTGCCCCCCCCCCACCAATCCGGTAGCTACGGGGGGGGGGCAGAAAACCAGGCGTACCGGTTCAGCGCGTCCGGGGAAGCCCTACACTGCGCGTGCGTCAAGCTTAGCACATGCGCAGTGGTCAACCAGCTTCAGGACACCCACTGCGCGTGTGCCAACCTTAGCCCGCCCCTTGCCCCACCCACCTGCACCCGCAGTGTGCTGGGGTGGGTGGTATGCCCTCCCCAGCCCTGCCCCTGGCCCTCCCCAGCTCAGCCCAGCCCCTGACCCTCCCCACCCCCTGACCCCATCCCCGCCCCTGACCACGGCCTGGCCCGCCCACTTCCAGCGATCCGGTTGTTGGGCCAGGCCGGGCCCACCACTGCCCCCAACATAGAGTTGCCATAATTCTCTTCCACAGGACCCTCTATCACACTTGCCTGTATGTGAACACAGTCCCCTAAAATTGGGAGTGTCCCTGTTTTTCAGGATATGTTGCAACCCTACATGACAAAATAGTCATTTGGGCATCACTGCATGGGAGGGATGGAAGGATAGGATCTGGTTGGAGGAAACTATCAGTGACATCCTTTTATTTTGTCATTTCCTAAATTTTTCTTCGTTGTCCTATATTTTGAAAGGGTGTTGTCCTCTTTTTTTGGATATGGCTTATGGTCACCTTGTCTGGTATCTTTCTCATAAGCTAATCTGAGTCCACTTGAAGCCCTTTGAAAGACAAACCTATCAATGACTATTAGTCATGCTAATTATTAATAACCATAACTAGGGACCTGCAAAAGGCAAGGTTATTTTTCCTGACAAAGGGGTGTTATTCTTTGTCAGGAAAAAAATAACCTCACCTTTTGCAGGTCCTTAGCCATAACTCATGATAGCATAACTCAGTACCAAGCTCAAAATGATGCTCCAGAAGTGGTCACAGCTGGAAGTGACATCACACCCAGACTTTTAAAAAAGTGAATATTGTAGAAACTCTGCCTCCTCTCCCCAGCAGTTTGCTGCTAACTTGCTCCAATTCCTCTCTCCAGGCTGTTCCATACAACCAGTCTCATTGATCAGTCTTATGTTTAAAAAATTCAGTTTTTGTTACATAATGCAGTTGTGTTTTTTCTGGTTATTTGGCTATATACCATTTGATAGAATACAGATATTTTGATGCAGTTTATCTCATTGCATTCTGCATTAAATTCCACATCAAGAGGTATATAAAAAGATGGTATTTTAAAATACCAAAGTAATGACAGTTATGGTCTCTAGTGTCAAGCTCAGATTGTTGCCTTCTAAAGTTTGTTGCCCAGTGCAATTGCTACATCCAGCACTCGTTTAGCTACACTATTGATTTACAGTTATGTGCCTTCATACCCTCTTCTGAATCCAGTCATTTGTAAACATTTGGGGGAGAGACGCCTTCCTCTATCTACTGCTTGTGGGCTTTTTAGAGGCAGCTGGTGGGTTGCTTTAGAAACCAGAATGTTGGACTTGGGCCCACTTTGGCCAGATCCAACAGCGGAGTTTTTCTTATACAATATTCTTCTTTTGCCTCCATCCATTGGAGGGAAGAGCCTGAAACTTGGAGCATATTATCAGCTGCCAGCAATCAGAAGAATCTGCAGTCCATTTGTCCATGTAGCTAGCTTTGTTATAATGGTACTTTTATGAACATTTTAATTGGAACTCACATTAGGAGCCAGACTTGGCTGAGAAGTGGGGCATATAATTAATTAGGTAGTTAATCAGTTAATTGCTGAATGTAATAAGTGCCCTTCCACTGGATAGCCTGCAAAGTGTCCTCTCATCTCATGCTGCCAGAACTGACCGTTAACCCTGGAGAAAAGCTACCACACATTATGGACAGTGGTAAGTTAGGGGCAAAGCTTGATCTGGTTTACAGCATCTTGCTGTTTCAGCGACAGAAAATCTGGGCCAGACACCAGCATCTGTTCAGTTTTGATTTGCTAACAAGTCCTTATGAGCTCTATTTGTAAAAAAGTGTAGAAAGCTGTATGTTTCAACATTGAAAGCTGAACATATTCAGGAAAATGGTGTGGAATATGCTTCCCAGCCTGCCTTTCATGGTTACACCCGTGAACAAATCCTGAGGAGACAGGTAAGCTGATTCTAATAGTACAGAGGGGCAGAAACAGTGGGCCAGGAAGAGTTACCATGCCTAGTGGTGAGAGGCAAAACCCAGCCCTGATCCCTGAAAATTCTGCCTGTCTCCACTTGTTTTTTTTTTCTAGTGAGAGAGATGAGGACAACCCATAGATCAGCAGATGGAAAGATTCTTGCATGCAGAAAGACTGAGGTTAAGCTCCTTGATTGTGAGCTGAAGGTTCCTGATGCTGCCTAAAGTGAGTGACTCAGCCTCATGGATGGATCCAGACCTAGGAATCATAACTCTCACTCTAGCAAAGTAACTGCTGCATTAAAAATGAAGTCTAACCGCAAATCTGGGCCATGCCTGCACCTTCCAATTTACACATCCTGGCAATTAAAACTAAAGAAAGAAGGGAAAGAAAAATAATTGCACAATTGTAATTCCATCTCCCAGCCACAAATCTTTCTTTTCTTTTTCTTTAATAAGCAGATTGCCATCTGGCTGTGCTCATGGCCTCATTCACATTCACAACTGCCTGCCAATGGTGTGTGATCTTAATTAGGCTATCTGGACTCGGGATTGGAAAGCAAATGGCCTCAAGGAAAGTGCTGCTTCAAAAACAAGGAGCTAGAAGTGAGCAGGAAGCAGGGTGAGATTTTGCTTGTCTCTGATGCCAGGGAGAAAGGATGCTGACAGTATGGAACAGGGAAGGAAAGGAAAGGCAGTGTCTTCATGGGCCTAGTGTTGAAAAGAGAGAGAAAACAAATTCCTAACTATCTACAAGCCAAAGGACAGTGATTCTCAAGGGGCAAGTCTCATAAAGCAATGATTCTCCCAGGGAAAGTTGGGGGCAGTTAGAGGCAGCAGCGCTGTCCAGCAGCCCTTTTAAACAGCCTCCGTGCGGAGCGTCAGGGCTGCATAGCACACGTGCCCATAGTGCGCTTGCTTATTAAGTGAAGCGGAACTTGTTATGTGAAGCACAATTTCTTGAAATTTTTGCTTGTTATGTGAAACACTTGTTAAGCAAGGTACCACTGTACATCTATTCTCAACTGCCTCTAAGAGCAGAACTAGATCCAATAGGTACAAACTGCAAAAGATATTTTGATGCAACTTTTTGACCATCTTGGTTTTAATCGATGCATGTATATATTGCAGCAGATGGTCTCCTAGAAGCTGCAGCCCCTCTGGTGTGAGAGCAAAGGAGGAATGTGTTTTCTAAGACTGCAACTGCTATTTGCAGCCTTCATAAATGATTATATTAAAAATATTTTAAAAGGTGTTTCCAATTAATCAGACACATTTCTAAAGCAATCACAATATTGTTCTTAATTGATTAATCTCACTGATTAGTTGTTGAAAAGCAGCACCCCTGTTAAACATGCATAGGAGCTAAATGATCTCCTCATAGTTCTCTGCCCTCCCTGCAGGGCCGGATCTGCCCACACAAGATTTTCTCTGCCTCCCTCCGCAGTCAATATGCCTCAAACAGATGGCAGGTCTACTGACACTGCAACTCAGAAAAGGAAAACCCTGTGCCAATTCTGAGATATACAAATGCCATCCAAGTCACAAATAACTACAGCTATCTCAGGGTAAATAATCAAAAATGCCATCTTGGGTGCAAAAAATCAGTAGCTCTCCTGCCAGCATGATGGTGCAAACAACTATAATTAAGAGATCATCTATGAGACATAAGTGTGTAACAAAAACTGTGGTGGTGATCATAACAGCTCCTCCTGCCCGAGCCATAACATATCCCAAAGATCCAAAGGCCTTCAGCATGAGATGCTGCTATGGAGAAAAGAAACTGGCATCCATCAGTCTTGAAAGACTATGGTATCGTGCTCAACACTGCATGCAAAGCACGAAGGGCTGGGCAGATTGATATGGAGGATAGGTGGTTATCCCCCCCCCTCCACGCCACTGAAATAGTCCAATGGAATGGCAGAGTCAATACGATTGGTTCCAGCTGCATTGCAGAGCTGGGCTAAGGACAGGAGCTCACCCTGTCTTGTGGGGACCTGGGTCTTGAACCCTGGCCTTCTGGTTAACAGGTCAGTGTCTTAACAAAAGAGGACAAGGCTCCCAAATGCAGGACACCCTAGAAAAATGTAGGTCATGATCAGAGATGGGCTGGCCCCATCGCAAGGTCTGGTACGCCAGAAGTGGGAGGGGCCAGCTGGAGTCAGGGGGTGTGGGCGGGGTGAGGGGCGGGACTAGGGAGGGGCGAGGGGCGGGGCGACATTGGCGCTTGCGCAGTGCCTGCTTAGAAGCCGGCTTGCCAGGCTGGCCTGGCAAGCCGGCTTCCAAGCAGGCTCTGCGCAAGCGCCGACACCGGCGCTTACGCAGAGCCTGCCTGGAAGCTGGCCTGGCAGGCTGCTTCTAAGCAGGCTCTGCGCGAGCGCCAACATCGGTGCTCGCACAGAGCCTGCGTAGAAGCGGGCAAGCCGCCTCTAGACAGGGTCTGCGCGAGCGCCATTATCGGCGCTCATGCAGAGCCTGCCTAGAAGCGGCCTGCCCGCTTCTAGGCAGGCAGCGGTGGGCGCAAAACATGGCGGACCGTACCGGTCCGCTATGTTTTGCATTTCCCTGTCACTGGCGGTACGCTAGCGGCAGGGAAACGGGAAGAACCGGTACGGGCGCGTAGGCCCGTACTGGTAAGTGCCCACCACTGGTCATGATGATATAAAAAAATAAAACACTCATATAATGCTGTAGTGTGGTTAAACACTATATCTATATATATATAACTGAAAAATCACTGACTGACTGACTCACTGACTCACTGACTCACTCACTCACTCACACATCAATTCCCCACCAAAACCGCTGGACCTAGAAAAGTAAAATTTGGGGAAGGTGTTCCTTCCATAATGGAAGCACACACTAAGAACCGGTTTTCGGAAATTTCCACCAGACGAGGTGAAAAGGGGCGCAACACATTTTCCTCTCTATACTTTCCATTGAAGAGTCCCTGACTGAGGGATGCTCTGCCCCAACCATTGTACCTAGAAGTGTGAAATTTGGAGAGGGTGTACCTTCTGTGTCCCACAAGAAATGATGTTGAGAAATTTAACACTTAGGAGGGTGGAAAGGGGTGCAACGTGTTTTGTCCTATACTTTACAATGAAGACTGACTTATTGACATCCAGCCAATTTGGTGCCTGGTGCCTGATGCACTGGGAGGGAGCATGCATTGGGGAGGATGGTGTGCAAGGGGGATGGTGTGCAAGGGGGGACAGTGCACAAGGGGTGGTGGTGCACAGGGGGGGGGGTGGATGGTGTGCAGGGGAGTATTGCATATAGAGGCAATTTTACTCCCGCAACACTGGTACGTTTTCACTAGTTAATTGTATAAGATTGAAGATATTATTTTACTATTGCTGGAATGCTAACATCAACTTAGGCCAGCCTAAATAAATAAATCCTGTGCTGATCTGGGGATGTCACAAAAATGCAGTAAGACACTTGTGCCCCACTCTTGGGGGTGTTTGGGCAACTCACAGGCTCATGCTGACCTCTCCACACCATCACAGAAAGATGATTTCTTAGGATTGTGCCCTATATTATTATTAAATTTAAAACCATTACATTTAATTTGTTAATTACAAGAATGCCACATGCTGCCTGCTCAGAAGGAAAAGGAAGACAATAAAAAGCACAATCCTAACTATGGGTGCAATCCAGAGCAAGTTCAGCCTGCTCTGCCCTAACTGCTCTCTCCTAACTATTCTGTATCCAGAACATAAAGTTATGCTGCATCCAGAGAGTCAGGAAGCCTGGGCTGCCCTAACTGCTCCAGAGCATGCTAAGTAATTGACACACGGGGAGGACTTGCTCCTGAGGAGACCCCCCTCAGATCACACTGAACAAGGAACAGCTGTGGTGTCTGCCTTATAAGAAAGCCTAGAAGTTCCTGACAACCAGTTACAGCTGCAGTTCCTCTAGTGGAGGGTGGATGTTTGGAGTGGCCTGCTGTATCCCCAGGTTAGTGGGCTGCCGTAGTTGTTCCATATCCTGAGGTTGAGAGGCAGGGGTTGCAGCTAGGCTGGTCAAGAACTCAGATTTTTGGTCAACACTGCCATTCTTACTCAGGCCTTATCATGGACCCCTACAGGTCTACTCATTACAATACCTGCTCCTGAGGTGGTATAACTCTGAGGGCTGGAAGAGGGCATTTCTGCCTTGGAAACAGGCTCCGGATACAGAGTAACTGCTCTGCCCTAGGCAATGCTAAACATGCCCTCAACATGCCTCTCCTGAACTGCTTAGGGCAGAGCAGTTAGGGCAGAGCAGGACCACCGCTCTTAGGGCACCCTATGTTGCCTTGCTCTGCCCTAAGCCTCTTCCAGAGTAACTGGGGTGGAGCATCTTGCAGTTTCTCCAGTCTAGTGATTGATAGGGCAACCCAAGGGCTCTTATGTGGACAGATTAGTTGCTCTGGATTGCGCTGTATGTCTACTCAAACGTAAGTCCCATTCTGTTCAATGAGTCTTGCTCCCAGAAAAGTGTCGTTAGGATTGTAGCCAAAGATTTTTTCAGAACACAAAGCTAAAAAAAGAAGACCTGTCCTGGAAACACTGGCAGGGGTAAAGGATGGACAGCAGGATGTAATTAGTAATGGATCATGTTGGGCGGCCCCTACAAACATTAATATTTTATGCAGCCAAGAAATAGACTGAGGAAGATGAATCTGTGTGAATGTGTATCTTAAAACACCCATGGGCACAACACATGTCATGCACAGCATTGATCTAAATCTCCTAAGCTAAAGGTTTGTTGGCTTTTGACCATTCCCATCACGTTAACAGTTGTTTGCCCTGACCTGAATTGCCAGGGTTGTGGCCTTTTCCTTCTCAAGGATTCTTGACAAAAGAACAAAATCTTACAGTGATGAGACAGGATACATGGATTAAAATGGGGTTTCCAAACCTTGGCTGGGGGGCCAGATGCAGCCCTCGACAAGCCTCATTGTGGCCCCTGGCAAGACCCCTGTGTCTAGTCCTTGGACAAGGCTTGTAATCTACTCCAATACATTCTTATATGTAAATTTATGTCAATATATTCAAATTTGAAATGTAAATTAGTTTTCCAGCCCCCAGCACAAATGATGTGGCCCTCCTGCCAAAACCTTTGGAGCCCCTGGATTAGAATATCCTGTCTATTTTGGCCTAAGGATGATGGATAATGCTACTGTCTCTGACTAGTAGGCTCCACCAGAGGTTTGTTCTGGTACTCAACTAGGCACCACTAGGCTTAACCCATATTCCATTTTGGATATCAGGAAAAAATCCTGGTGGTCAGGGCAGTTCAGCAGTAGAATAGATTGCCAAGGGAGATGATGGACTCTCCTTCACTGAGAATCTTCAAACAGAGGCTCAACAAGCACCTGTTGAAGTTACTCTTGGAGGATTTCCTGCTATAAGCATGGGGTTGGACTAGATGACCTATTAGGTCCCTTCCAACTCTATGATTCAATAATATTCAACCAGCCTTCCCCTTTTGAAGGATACTGACTCTTATTTTTTATAGTTTACATATTGCATATCCCAGCCTAAGCCTCTAGAAACTATGCAAGCCTGTGAGATGCACCTTTGAGGACTGGTGCCCCTTCTTTATCCTATATATACCAAATTTATATTGTGGCCAAATTTGTTTAACCACATTTGATGAACTGAGATGATTGAGAGCTGCAAGAAAGATGTTTGAGAGCCAAAGCATTTAAGAAGCATTTAAATTTTATGTATATTCATTATGACTGAAATCCTAACCCCCAGTTCAAAATGTTGTCCTAGAAGTGATGTCACAAGCAGAAGTGATGTCATCCTCATTTACTTCTAAAAGGAAAATTGGGGGAAAACCTTCCTCTTCCTCCTCCTCCTTGTCCTCCTCCTCAGCAGTTCACAATAAGTTGCTCTGCTAGTGGCATAGCTCAATCACCTGTTTGCTACTTGGAGTTGAAGAAGATTTTGTTCCCCTCCCACCCCCCGCAACAACATTAAGGCTGCAATACCAAACATATTTTGCTGGGAGTAAGACCCATCAAACACAATGGTGCTTACTTCTAAGCACATGGATAGGATTGTGCTCGAAGTAAATTTTATTATGGTAATTTAAAAATGAAAATTGTGTCCCTTATTGGTCAGGGAAAGTGTGCAGGGGCAAAGAGGAATGGTTATTCTTTCCCTCCTAAATATAAGAGGAGCACCACTTAGAAATGCCTACATACCCATTTAGCAGGGGTAACTATATTATGATATATACATATGGAAATGAGAGCCGATTCATATTACACCTTATTGGTTCCCTAAAGTATCAGAACTACATCTCATTGACTCTCAGAGCAATCAGTATCATGGGAAAGTTTTGAGTTAGAAAATCTACATTTTGTTCCATAGGCTTTTGTGTTTTCATTTTCTGGTTAATTGGCTATAGCTTTTGTTAGAATATAGATATTCCAATGCAGTTTCTTTCATTGCACTGTGCATTAAATTACTTTTTCAATTACTTATAAAATGCTGGTGTGATCATTCATACAGACCCCATTTTTCTCAATTTTAGCCACTAGTGTCAAGCTCATCTTGTTGCTCCCCTAAAGTTTGTTGCCCAGTGCAACTGCACCCCCTGCACCCACTCTAGCGACACTACTGCTCCTGATATTGTTATGAATTTGGCCACCTCATACATCATCATGTTGTAATCCTTAAAAACAAACATGCAAGGATTCATTATCCTGATATTAATTGTGGGAGGCTAAAGGGTCAGAGAGAGAAACTGCTTGAGAGTGAATTCTTAAGGCAGTGGTTCTCAATCTTCCTAATGCCATGACCCCTTTATAAGTTCCTCATGTTGTGGGGACCCCCAACCATAAAATTATTTTCGTTGCTACTTTATAACTGTAATTTTGCTACTGTTATGAATCGTAATGTAAATATCCAATATGCAGGATGTATTTTCATTGTTACAAATGAAATGTGTGTTTTATGCACACATGAACACAATGGGATTTATTTCAGAGTAGGCATGCATAGGATTGGGCCCTGAGGCAGCACGCCCCAGTGCACGGGCAGCTACAGCCAGAGGTCTGGCAAGCCTGACCTGGCCCCCTGCACCAGGGGTCTTTAGGCAACCCCCAGGAAAGGGGGTCCCGACCCCCACTTTGAGAAATGCTGTCTTAAAGTCACAGCATAACTTAGGCTACCCTTACATTTTGGCGTATGCCTATGTTGGTGTATGCCTATGCACTGGCATAATCCCCAAAGAGTGGGGCAGAAATGTCTTACAGCACTTTTCTGACACCCCCAGGTCAGCACAGGACTTACAGCAAGGCTTGAAAGTAACAGCAAGTACCAGAGAGGATGAAAACAACTGGCCAGTCAAATCACAAATAAAAAGCTTTCCTAGAAAGCATGTTTCTTCCTAAGTTACAAAAAGTTTACACAGTAACAGAAGAAAAAGGAAGGCAAAGACCAGCAGATGCCTTCCCCAAGAACCATCTGTGAATGTGTGCTCCATCCTTTTGGTCCTCTGTTTGAAAGGCTCTGTCCAGATCATTTTGGAATGACACAGTATACAACACACAGCAGAATCCCTAGTACCCCATCAAGTAACAGAGGAAGAATCACTCTAAATGTTATTTGCATCCTGGACAACTGTGCCTGGACATTGGCATCCTTTTCTGCATCCCAGTAATTTGTGTCCCAGTAGAACTGGGCAACAAACTATAACTGGGCAACAAATCCCATGTTGTATATGCAAAGTCTCTTATTGCAAGCCCTAACAGAGCCCTAATTGTATTCAAATTCCCAATTGGAATGATACCCTTAATTGTGTCCTAAAAGGGACACAAATGTCTAAGATGCAAACACAACTGCAACAAAACAGCACAAATGTCCAAGGATACTGTCACTATGAAGCACAGAGAGCACTTCAGAAGATGTGCAAGGACAGAGTCTGTGGCACTCTGGTGCTGCCTGCACTGGCCTCCAGTGATATGCATTTACCTGTCATTGTGAGCTCCAAATCAGGATCCTGTTGCTGCCACCCTGTCAAAGTTCAGCCTCCCAGTTTGCTAGAGCTGTAGCCTCAGAAGGCCTACTAGACACTCCTGATGGACACTCCAGGATACTATTTCTGCTTCCAAGACCTCCAAGGCAGACTGAAACGGACCAGTCTCCTCTTTTGACAAGTGATCCACAACAGCAGTGCGCAGATTGATGCTGTCCTCCTCCAGCTCTGCCCGCTTCACAATCTGCAGGCTCTTGCTTTGCAGAGTGACTTGCTGTCACTCGTCTGCCACCCACGGCTCCCTGGCTCTCAAATCAAGGTGGGCCTCCGCCACCCACGTGTCATCTGAGGGTGCCTCCGCTTTCAGCCTGGACCAGCAGATGGGGCACAGCGTGCTCTCCTGATGTGGCCTTGGTTGCTAGGAGGATCAGAAGACTGTCTCAAAGTTCATTTCTTCATCTGCAATTGACACACACTCTTTCTTTCTCTCTCTTTCTTTAGTAACATGAAGAATATCACAGCTGAGTAAAGTGCAAAAGTGCAAAGTGGAGTGCACCAGTGCAGTCCACCAGCCGCACACAGGCTGTCTGGCAGTGAGCAGGCTGGTGGAGTCAGATCCTTTGTCAGGCAGGTTCCTCCCTCAACTGTCTGCTCCCTACCTTCCTCTGGGGCTGCCTACAGTTGTTTCCATGGACACGGGTAGCAGCTGTCAGTGGCAGCGCCAGGGTCTTGACGACTCAAGATGCCCATCCATCCATGTAGCCCATCCTCCTTGGGAGGCTGAGAGGAGAGCCGGATCCTGTGTTGGCAAAGAAACATTAAAGGAGAAGAAGAGATCCACCCTGGGACAAAAGATGCTGGAGAAAGAGGGTGTTATAAAATAGTAAGATCCTCAGATGCCTCCAAATTCCCTTGGTGGTCTTCCCTGGGCAGGAGTTGGGATGTGGCAGCAATGACAGATATGGGCAGAGCTCCCAGGAGTGTGAAATGCATGTTTATTATTAGAAGAAGGAGGCAACGAAGAAATGCTGTCAGCTTACACTCTCCAGCTGTCCCCGAGTGGCACGTTGGAGGCATTTGGAAGGAAGAAAGTGAAAAATGGGCACCATTTGGGACACTCACTCAAAGATGTTTTGCTGAAACTAATCTGAAAATGACAGTGTGAAAGAGGCCATGGGGGAAGGAGGACAAAAAATGTGTACCACTCAGTTCATGCGTGCAGGACACATTCCAATCAAGTGATATTCAACAGAGCTGATTAGCATGGCCTAGAATTAGCAGGGATCTCTAAACGTTTTGGCAGGATGATCACATTGTCTTGCTGATACTATGTCAAAAAAAGAATGGATTTACGTTTCAAATCTGAATAAAGTCACATAAATGAATATACAGTATTAGCGATGGAACTTGTGAATGAATGAATTCAGATCAGTTCATAAACACTTTCCAACATATAGAAAGAGGATGATCTTCAAACCAGTTCATAAGCACTTTCATACACACAGAGAGGAGGGGTGTGCAGACTCCTGGGGAAGCCTAATATGCACGTGTGATGGTTGTGCCTGCGTATTAGACTTTCCTAACTTCGCAACAGGTAGCATGCTCAGTGCTAGGCTGAGGAAGTCCAGGGATGTCACTCCAGAAGCGGGTGTTGTGCCAAGGGTGGGTGACATGCTGGAGGGTTTATCAAACCCTTCTGGTGTGTCACCCCCTCTGCCACATCACCCTGTTTGGACCACGCCATCCAACCCTCTACTGACTCCCCTGGTCTCATTTTGCTATTGACAGAGATATGGAGGCCAAATGCTTTTTGTCTTTCCTGGCAGTTAGGCATCACATGATATAGCTTGGCCACAATCCCACGACAGATGCCTCACATGAAAACGTGATGGCCAGAGTTGGAGTGAAGTGTGGGAGGACATTCTCAGAAGTGACCAAGTTCTTCTTGTACAAGGACTTCTTCACAGGTCTGTGACCAAACCCACTCTGGCCCTTCTATAACAAGTAGATCATGGGATGCAACACACTTGTCAAGTGGGACACAAATTAAACCCAAGGAATGGTTAACATACCTAAGGAATGAGCTAAGCTGAGACACATATTGAGACTACGGAGCTTCCAGGGCTGTATACATTTTCACTTGAGGCTTGTACATACTTTATCCACCTAAAAAAAGCCAACAGTAATGCAGTGTGTCATGGGTTCAGGGACCATCTCCAGACCAAGGAGGGAGGAGTGCATTGAAAGGGACTCACTGTGTGCACTCCACCACACAGTGATTACTTAACAAAAATACATTATACACAGTTAGCTCATAAGACATGTTCATAAGCCATGCATTTCAGAACTGACACAGGATTGACAAAATGTCTGTCAGTCTGTCCCACCATTGCATTAATAGCATCCAAACATAATAATAGCATCCACACCACACTGTGTTCTTCGGATAGCTCACAATATTCATTATTGATCCACTATTGCCCTTTGCCAGATAGCTGGAGCTACTGCCGTACCAAGCAATGACCTGTTATATCACTTCAAACCTTTTTCAGTATTGATGATGAGATGTATAAAGACCAAAGGTTTAAGTTTGATCCACCTTGCGTGAAACCCAGAGAGGCTGCCCCAGCCACGCTGCTTCCAGGCTAAAGATTTGTACACTTTAGGGGGAAAACAGTGGGACTGTTCCAAACACAAAAAGACAATAGGAACTCTGGCCACCAGAATCGCCTAGCTTTTGAACACAATCCTAACCATGTCAACTCAAAAGTAAACCCCATTGTGTTCAATGGGTCTTACTCCCAGGAAAGTGTCTTTAGGATTGCAGCCTAAGGCCTATATCCTAAAGTGAAATTAAGCCCCTTGCTCCAGAGCAGTTAAGATGACTTTCCACAAGATAACACTAGAGGGTGACGTAACTGCGTGGACCCGTAACTGCTCTGGATTTTGCCCTAATGTGGTAGCTAATCCATTCCCCCAGAGTCCATTCCCTGGGAGGGTAGAATACGCTTTCACAAGCTTCAGTTAAAAAATAAAGGTAAAATTTATTTTAAAGAACATACAGCAACAGGCACTTTGGCATTCTAAGTTTCAAACAGCCTGGAAACAATAAAACTAACTTGCTATACTAGACATTGTTTCTAACACACAACAGATTTACTTTCTCCTTAGCTGAATAAGTTTGGCCTTCTACAGCACAATTTATGTTGGCTAAAGTCCTTTCCAGCGTAGTTCAACCCATGATAGGCAAAGAGGTCTTTCTCAGCATAGTCCATGAACATGGGCAGAGTGCAATATTCCAAGGCAATAATGTTTCACTCCACACAAAACATAATTCCCATGGCACAAAACACCATCCCGAAGGTGAACGCCGCCCACCACTCTGCGGTATTTCCTCCCCTTTTTATAGGTCTTGCTAAAGGTATTGCCCATAACAACTAAATAGTCTTTGACTCCCTTTTATTCCTCACTGCACAGAGAAGGCATTTATTTGGCAATCCCAGAACGCTCTTTGCATGGTCACACACAGTTCAAACATGGCTACGCTTTGGTTCATGAAGATGTTAAGCTTTCTTGTATTTGTTTGTTTGTTTGTTTGTTTGTTGTCTACTTTGCTTTTCTACCTAAGGGAGACATCAATTAAAAAAAACATCAAATACCTTAAAAACAGCTATCATGAGCCTCAAAGGCTTTCCTGAATAAAAATGTTTTCAGGCCCTGTTGGAAGTTTAATAAAATGGAAGCTGTCCTTAAAGAGGAGGGAATTCCACATTACATGTGCCACTGATCCTATAAAGAAACTAGTCTGCCTGTGTGAAACTTGGGCTATGCTTGGAGATTAGCACCTTGAAAAGCCGGAGGGAGAATACAAACACTGTGACTGTGGCTGCAATCCTAATCACACTTTCCTGGGAGTAAGAATTATTAAACACGGTGGAGTTTACTTCTGAGTAGACACTGTACATCAATCCTAGAAACAACCTGGAAACATGGAAAACGGGACATTGGAGCCACCATCAGTCAGGGGATTCTTAAGGAAAGAAGCACCAAGGTAAAGAGGAGGCTGTAGCCTGGAGTGGCAGGAATATTTCAGGGAATGCAGCAATATAAGATGCTCAGAATGATGCTGCCCAAACTTGAAGGGAGCAGCTGGCCTCACTCTAAGAGACCCACAACTGTGGCAAGAATGACTGTATGGAAGCAGGCCTCCTTCAGTCTTGAAAGACTACAGTATCGTGCTCGGCGCTGCATATGCTGCATGCGAAGCACAAAAGCCTGGGTTAGATTGTTATGGAGGATAGGCTGTTACCCAAGCAGCAAATCCCCCCTCTCCATGCCACTGAATTAGTCCAGTGGAAAGGCAGAGCCAGTATGATTGGATCCAGCTGCATCGCAGAGCTGGGCTAAGGACAGGAGCTCACCCTGTCTTGTGGGGCCAACCCAGGTCTTGAACCTGGCCTGCTGGTTAACAGGCACAGTGTCTTAACCACTTGTGCCACCCACAGCCACCTGTAGGGAAGGTTCTCCCCAAAAATCAGTAAACAAAAATCAGCGGACAACTTGATGACACACACACACAAATCACACTAGCAACTTATTGGTACCCTGGTGTATCGTAATAACATCTCATTGGCTCGCGGAACGATCAGTCTCATTGGTCTGTTTTGAATTAAAGAAATCCACTTATATATAAGTCAGTTGTGTTTCTTTTGTGGTTATTTTGCCATAACATCTGATAGAACACAGATATTTCAGTGTGGTTTGTTTCATGGTATTCTATATCACCCACTGACACATCACACGGTGCACAAACACCTAAAAGAGAGATGGAGGCAAGTGTATGTGGGAGAAGAACTATGGCAGCAACATGATCCCCAGGATCAAACTGTTGCCGAGGATGGCAGGGAGATTTTTACTCGCCAGCCTCCATTGCCAGACTCCTGGGGAGCCCACCACAAGGGAACATAAGAAGAGCCTCCACTGGATCAGGCCAAAGGGTCATCTAGTCCAGCTTCCTGTATCACACAGCAGCCCACCAGATGCTTCAGGGAACACATATGACACCTTGCCCTCCCCTGCACCTTAAAACATGTTAAAAGTAGGTAAATGTGCACTTTAGTTTTAATTGTAAAATCTGTTTTTATAGTTGAAAATACCAAGCTTTCTCAATTTTAGCCAATTGTGGTGTCACCCTCTGTTCAAGTTTGTCACTGGTGTGATCTGGATCCCCCCAAACCCCCTGAAGGACATCACAAAAGGAACCTCGACATGGGATCCAAATAAGCAATACTAGTTTCAATGGCACTTCATATTTAGCAGGTCTGACTGTTGGCAACCCCACGCTGGAAATATATTGGCCATCCCCAGCGTAGTCCGTCTGCAGACGCTTAAGGAAGGGTACAACTCAGAATCCCACAATCTTCTTAACACTACACTGCAGCTATGAGGCAGGCTCCAAGCACTGTCTCATGAGTAGCTGACCCTTGAGTGCCATCTCCTGGTTCCGTTGAGTGCCTAGTCACCCTCCACCCACCCAAGAATGCTAGTTTATCATGATTTGTTGATGTAAAGCAGTCTGAAAATAGGAAAATTAAATTTAAAATTACAGTATTACATATAATTTATTACACTGAACTCAGGGCCCAATCCTTACCAACTTTGGCAAGCCTAATGAACGCATCTCTCTGTTCCTATGGTTGGGTGGGGATGCCACCGCATGTCTGTGCACTGATCCAACCCTCCCAGGAATGGCACAGAAGTGCCTTGCGACTTCTGCCCAGCATGAGACTTGTGCTGACCTAACCAGGATTTAGGATTGTGTTTATAATTACAATCATGCTATGTGCTGCCTGCTCACACAGGCTGGAGGGAGAGATCCAAGCAAGGCCCTGTTCCTCCAGCCCTGTCTACTTTCCTGAGAGTAAGCCCACTGTCTATAATGGGACTTTCTTCTGAGTAGACATGGTTAGGACTGGACTCTGAGGCTGCAATCCTATCCACACTTACATGGGAGTAAGCCCCACTGACTAGAATGAGACTTACTTCTAAGTAAGCCTGCATAGGATTGGACTGTAAGGCTAAAATCCTGACCACACAGTCCTGGGAGTAAGCCCCATTGACTTGAATGGGACTGACTTCTGAGTAGACACAGGATTGGGCTCAGGCTGCAATCCTATCCACACTGTAGTCCTTTGCCTCCCCCCAAGAGATCTCCCCACCCCATCCTGCCCCTCTGAGAAATCTCTCCACCTGAGATTGTGGGGAGGCAGTATGAAGGCACCTGAAGAAATAGCCCCAGTTCCCATCCTGCCCCCCCCCCCCGGAGCCCAGTCCACTGCCTACTCTGAAGTAAATCCTATTAAAGTCAGTAGGTTTTACTCCCCTGTGAGGATAGGAGTGTAGCCTCAAAGCCCAATCATCTGCCTACTCAGAAGTAAGTTCCATTATAATAGTGAAACTTACTCCCTGGAAAGAAGCTGGTTTTTAAGAGCTTGTAATCCTATGCCTGACTACTCAAAAGTTAATCCCATTTCAATTTATGAAGCTTACTCCCAGGAAAGTGTGCAGAGAAGTGCAGTATTAGAGCCCAATCCTATTCTTGGCTACTCAGAAGTAAGTCCCATTAGAGTGTGTGGAGCTTAGGAAAGTGAATAGGATTGCAGCCAGAGGATGGTTACTAAGAGCTCAGTCCTTTGCTTGACTACTCAGAAGTCCTATTATATTCAATGAAGCTTACTTACAGGAAAGTATGGACAGGATTGTAGCCTTAAGTGGTGGCTTAGAGGCAAACCTCAGCCCGCAGATGGACACCACAGACTCTGGTCCTAAACTGTAGATCAGTGTTTCTCAACCAGTGGTATGAGTACTGCTTGTGGAACTTGTGGTAGTGTCTGCTGGTACTTAGGCACCTGGATGCAAGTGTCATATGTGCTTCTGAGGCAGCTGATGGGCCACTGTGTGATTCAGGAAGCTAGACTAGATGTGTCTGGTGTGATCCAGTGGAGGCTTTCCTTATGCTTTTATGTTCTTATTTATGGCACCCCTGCACGCATTCCCCCTGAGAGCACAACAAGGCATAATGCATAGGAATAAATTACACAGAACCCAGGGGCTTAATACTGATTGATGCGCTCACAAGTGATACAATTTTTTTTTGTAAACTAAGGGTTAAGGTGGTATGCCCTCCCCAGCCCAGCCCCCTGACCCGGCCTGGCCCCGCCCACTTCCAGAGAACCGGTTGTTGGGCCAGGCCTGGCCCACCACTGGGCACCACATGAGTGATGTAGGGCTGGAGGGAGATAGAACTGGGCCATTTATTGACTATGTGAAGCCAACAGCCACCTTTTTTCTAGTATCTCTCCAGGTTCTCTCCTGGCTGCCTCTGCTTGAGAGTTAAGTAAATAGTCTCTTGACAACATGCACAAAATTTGGACACAATCCACTGTGATGTTCTAGGTCTGCTAAAATAGCAGCCCCCAATCTTTTTGCCTCCAGTGACTGGTTGTGTGGTAGAATATTTTTTGATGAATCATGTGGTGGTGGCAACAGGCAGGTAGCATAGCATGGGGAACCATATGTACCCAATATGGGGATACACATTAAAAGCTACCCCAGCTCCCCGGCTTCCCCTCAACACAGCAATTGTGTGGTTGCAGCCTCCAAAGCCAGTGCAGCACAACATTGCCTCCTCACCGCCCAGGTGAGTCCACCTGCTTCTGGAAGGTTGTCCAGGTCCTGCAGCTGCTTGCCCATAGCCTGGTTTAAAACAGGTCATGGATCAGTACTGGTCATGGCTTGGAATTGGGGACCCTGCCCTCCGTTAGAATGAATGGGAGCTACTCAAGAGTTATTCTGCATGTTGTGTCAGCTCTTTGCACGGTCCCCCCCCCCCTCCCACTGCAGTTTGCAGTGACCTGCCTTACACTGAACTGTCATCATCTCATCATTGGTCTGTCACCTGTTTTGTCCATTGATTTTGAGGAGCCCACAGCAGTCTCTATCCAAGCTTCTGCTGTAAGGAACTCAAGCTACAGAGAGTGTTGAGTGTTTCTCATCAAGCCACATCTCGGGTTGCAGAGCCCCATTGCCTCTTTGTATGACATCAGCCGTCCCTCCGGAGCACGACCCAAGGAGTCCTGCCAAACTCAGCCCACTAGTGTCTAAACTGAGAAATAAACACAGCTGTGTTTTTGGCAATAAGAGAATTTCCAGGCTTGCATGTCGACAGGATAGCTGCTTTCAGGGGTGGGACAGGAAACAGTGAAGAGAACAGATGGAGGGTGTCCAGGGCAATGTTTGCCGTGTGTCCCAAGATAGGACTCCATTTCCAAATGGCAACCATGTATAATCACTCACTGTGGACAGAAAGGCACTCTGAACATGATCAGAGGCACTGATCCATTGTAATTACTCCCCATATTCCAAAGCTGGGCTAAGCCACTGAACATGTCCTAACAGCTTTGTCCCAGAGCCAAGGGTGGTGGAAGCTGCAGCCTGGAGTACCTCCTCCAGGCTAATGTATTCCAGGTTTCGATGAGGGGAGAACATAGGGGCATGGCAGAAGTTTATGAAAAGATGCATCATACGGGGAAAATGGCTGAATCAACAGGATTCATTGCATATTTCTAAAGTGTATTTGAAAGAATTCCTTCTTCCATACAATCTGGTCCTGAGGTCATCAGAGGAAGTCCTGTTGGTTGTGCCGCCACTGATAGAAGTTAGAGGGATGGAGGCCAGAAAGAGAGCCTTCTCGGTGGTGGCAGTGGCACCCACCTTATGGCACTCCCTCCCCACTGAACTAAAGAAATCCTAGAATTGTCCTTCTGGAAAGGCCTGAATACCCTTTTATTTGGACAGGCTTATGATGGCTGTTCCTAGATATCTTACTGCTATCTGCCTGTTTTTATATGTTCTTTCTATCTTGGGTTTTTACTGTTTTTTATATATCGTTTTAATGGTATTTTATTGTCTGGTTTTATTGGTTTTATCTAGTTTTAATTAATCGTACCTTAACTATATCTTCTTTGTGCTGTTTTTATTGCTGTAAGCCTCTTTGGGTATCCTTTTTAGGTAGAAAAATACCTAAAGATGGGTTATAAACAAACAAACAAAAAAAAACAAATAAAGCAAGCTTCAGATGGCATGCACCATAACTCAGTAAAGGAAGCAAGACCTGCATAGAGTGGGTTGGAGTTCATTTCTGTTATTTTTGCATAAGATGTACCTTGGTCTTGGTTGCAGCCAAAACTCAACAATACTCCAGGACTTCTAAAGCAGATAATGCAGGGACATCAGACACTCAGTGTTCAGGTACTGCCTCCGAAACTTTCTTCATCCCAAAAGCAACATCAGGCTCAAAAGGAGGCAAAACTGAGAAAACTGCCCAGGGATATATGTTGATCTCAAGGGCTGTTGACAGGCAGTATGTAGTCCATGTTATATTAAAATTTCAAAACTATATGAGTTGACCTGGGAGTAGAGCCTACATAGGAGTAAACCAGTATGGATTAACTAGTACTCTAACAGCGTGATCCTGTCTCCAACCAGCCATATAGTAGGGCTGAAGAACTGGAAACTGCATCTTATGTTGGCAACTAAATGGATGGGGTGAGAGAAGCAAAAACATATTCGGTGCAATCCTATTCAGAAGTAAGTTCCGTTAAGTTCAATGGGGCTTACTCCAGGAAAGTGCTGTTACGATTGCAGGCATTTTTAATTACCTCCCCATAAACCATCTGAGTACTAAGGTGTTTCTAGCTGGTGTAAAACTTACAACAGAATCCAAGGAGTGTCAAAGGACATATTGGGCCAAGAAAGGGGGGATAGGGTTGTGGTGTGTGCAACTGTCACTAAAACCCACCTTTCCCACCCTCAAGCTGCTCTACTGAAAAGTATTCCAAGAGTTTGGGATAACATGAGCTGGATTTTTAAATGAAGTGCAGTAACTTTCAAAGGAGAAACAAATGGTACAAAGAAAAACATTTCACGAAGTCATTCAAAGTTTTATTTTTCTGTATAGTGTTGGTGGTGTGTGACTGTGGGTGTGTGGCTAAAGGGTGTGCCAAGACATGCTTGTGTGTTTCAAAATTTACCACTAGGCCACTGAGGTTTGGCATCAGGACCTGGAAAGTTGGCTGTTGAAGACCATGGCAAACTGTTGCCAGAACCAGTGGATAAAACTGTGGTCATTTAGCATTCATAATAGATAACTTGTCAAGTCTCTGAATTGGATTTGTCGTGTCATGATGGGGGTTTCCAGAGCTTGGAATATTGTCCCTCTAAGTGGGGTTTCTGAAACAAGTGGACACATTTCCTAACAATTGTGTGCCAATGAATGATGCAAACAAATCCCATAGATCGGTTGAAAGTAGGCCACAATGCACAGGGAATATCTGAACTGTACCTTTGAAATGAATGGTAAATCAAGAAATATTCTCCCAAAAGCCCTATTAATTTCAAATTGCACAGGAAAATGCAATTTAGTGGAATGTTCCCTTAATAAAAGGCTGGACTTTGTTTTGATCATATGGGCCATGCCAGGGACAACTGATATGGAAATAACCAAACGAGCAGGGTGATCAGATGTCATGACAACAACAGAGGACAAACCCTCTCTAAAAATGTAGGACACCCAAGAAAAATGTAGGATGTGACAAAATAAAAGTTAAAATATTCACATCTATTGCTTTCATGGTTTATTTAAACACTATATTCAGTGCTTTTTTCTGAAAAAATGTGTTGATACTAACCACAAATCATCTCCATATGACTAATTATTAATTTGCTGCTGGGAGGGCAGGTGGAAAAAGGTACCAGTTCTGAGTACTGGTGAGTACCCCCAGAAAAAAGCACTGTATGTATTACTTATTAAATTTAAAACTATTACATGTAATTTATTAATTATAAGAAGGTCTACATGCTGCCTGCTCACAAGGAAAAGTAGGGCAATGAAGATTTTTTTCCAGAACAGAAGACTTTAAAAAGAGGACATTTCTTGGAAAATGAGGACATATGATCACCCTGAAAAAGTGAAAGGTTGCCATTAATGTATAGTGTTGCAGGGTTTTTTGCAGGGTTCTTTACCATTTGTTTTGCCTTATGAAATCCAGAGTGCCCCAAAAGCATGTAAAATAGCTCATGTGTTCTAATTAATTTTGCTTGCTGTGCTAGGATTCTCTATATAGAAACTGATATCTTAAATTCATTCCATGCGTTTAATATGGTTTAGATCAGTGAAATCAAGCCATTATGAGGACTCTGCGCTCTGTTTTCAATTGTTGTTGGAACGAACCATGTTCTCAATTAAACTTTAACGGCCTCCACAGAGCCACAAAATGCCAATAATGGGTGTTTTTATTAATTTTTGGAGAATGGAGTGCAACCCCCAGCTGGCTGCTTTGCAGGAGTTTGGCCACTGGAGGGCACCTGTTTCCATCCATGTTCTCTTCCAAGAAACTTTTTGAAAACTTCGAGCAATTGGAGTATTTTACAAACCACAGCAACCCAACCCTTGGAGCTGATTACTAAAGCATATGCCTGCCCCCTTCCCACTCTTGTTGACTCCTCATGAGTGGTGAGTGCCTGCCTCCTGAGGAACTTCTCGGTCTCCAGCTTGGTCAGGAGATGGTGGGTGCAGAATTGTGAAGAAGACACTTCTGACATCTGAAGTCCCAGAGATTGGGAAGGTCTGCAGGACACTTTCCATCCTCAGTTGTCTGAGGTCTGCAGGACATTCTCCATCCCACATGGAAGGAGTCTCAACATATGCATAGCTGCCTTTCTCCCATCTTTTGGCTGGGAAGACATTGACTGATGAGAACAAATCTATGTTCCCCATGCTATGTGCTAGGGACTGAGCAGATATCAGGAGTCGTGATTTGGGCTGCCAAGGATCCTGCCTACAGGTGAGTCCCTTACACCTTGTTATTGCAACCTCTGCAGTATTGCAGTGAGCCAGAAGTATTGGGTGGAAGGGAAGGGCTTTATGTTGAAATTTTGGGGGACTTGGAAGTTATCTCCAATCATAAACCAGCCACCAATAGTCAATGTGGTTTCAAAGCTCTCATCCTTTCTCTTAGCATCAGTTCTCCATCTGTGAAATGGAACTAATGGTGACTGTCCGCTAATGTTGTGGAAAGAATTAATAGGACTGATTTTCTCCAATGGGGAAGGCCCTTTCAACTCAACTCATCCCATACTCCATTTTAGTGTATTACCTTCAGGAGAATAGCAGCAGCCTCTCTGAAGTAGAGAGAGGTGTGTACACACACACACACACACACACCACCTTTTTTAAAAGGAAGGATAGCCAAGATTGCTGAAGAGAAGGAAGAGCGTTTCAGCAGGAGGGCCACAACAGAGCCTTGATGCAGACAGACGCCATGCCATGAGTCAAGCTTCAAGCAGAACCAAAACAACAGACGTGCTATTCAACAGCAAAGATCTTCTATTCAAAAGCAAGATCTAGGGTCAACCTGGACTGCAGTCATGCTAAGACTGGCCCCCAACGGTCATTCCCTACAGCTAGAATAGAATCAACTTGCCCTAAGCCAAGGGTCTCTAAACATTTTTGGCAGGAGGGTCACATCATCTCTCTGACACAGTGTCGGGGGCCAGAAAACTAATTTACATTTCAAATTTGAATAAATTTACATAAACTTATACATACTGTAAGAATGTATTGGAGTGGATTACAAGGCTTGTCCAAAGGCCGGATAGAGGGGTCTTGCCAAGGGCCTCCTGGGTTTGGAGTCCCTTGCTTTAGAGTAAAAGTCCCTTTTTTCTAGGGGATGGCCTATCATAATGTAGCTTGTGCTGAAACAAAAAAAATAACAACTTACAGAATGTGAAAATTCATCACTGGCGAAAATGAAATGTAATGTTGTTTCTTAGCTATAGACAGGGTTAACCCCTCAGTGCAGCACAACCAAGGTTGAAATGGAGTGCTAGGATCTTATCCGTTACTGTGACTCTACCTGGGATTCAGAGAAGCTCTTCATAGGCAGGGCTGCATACATTAATTTGGTATTTAGGGTTGATCCTGGCCACTGGGACCAGCTCTTCCTGCTTGACTTCCTGTATATAGGGCTGAGAGATGCTGGTCTATGGTTATCTCATGACCATCCAGATTGCCCTATGGAGAGGTTCTTGCAGAAGCTCAGACTTCAGCCAAAATAATGATTACTGCATCCTCTGGAATTGCTGGCAAGTGGGTTCAGGATGCCTAATCAAATGCTTCTCAGTAGGTTCATCAAACTACAATTTCCACATTCCCTTGTGGGGATTTAATGTAATTAAATAGAATGTGAACTGGTTTTTGTATTTAAAGGTAGCCCAGCTTTGAAATGGGCTAGGGATACTGGAATCATTCTGCTCTGGCAGTAGGAGTGGAGGTAGAAGGTAGGAATATAACTGGAAGCTGAAGAGCATTGTAGCCTCCAAGGGCACACTTGGCTTGGGAAGGGGCCATGATCAACACATGCTTCCAATACTTAGTATTCCCAGGTAAATGTATCACATTTACCAAGAGAGAGCTCGAGAAAGATCTTGCTGCCTGGGACTCTTTGTCACATGGAGCAGACAGTAATTGTCTTGATGGAGCTGTGGACCATCCACAGCTGTGGACCATCCACACGATATACCAAGAACTATCTTCCCTGCACACTTAAGAAACATACTAATAGCCATGTCCTTAATTGCAGCAAGTTCACATGTTGCAATTCAGTCTAGAGTCAGACTAGCAAATGTTCAAATGCTGCAATTCTAAAGACACTTTCTTGGGAGAAAGACCCATTGAACAAAACGGGGCTTACTTTTGAGTTGACATGCTTAGGATTGAGCCCAAAATCTCAGAAGTAAGGCAGAATTTTTCCCAACCCTCTGCCTCAAAACGTGCCTTTCCTGGCCAGCAATGTAGATTGAGCCTGGGACCTTTGGCAGATGAAACTTTGGCTTGATTCTTGAATCATGGACCTCACCAAAACAAGGAATCAGCAATTAGAGTCATTGAGTGATTCATGTTAAAATGGCACCAGAAAAACATGCATTTGTTGATGGTCTTGCTGGTGTCGTTTTGACTTGTGCACCACACAATATCTCCTTGAAGTCTCCACAATCATTGAGAGAGGTCACACTGGTGGTCCCTGGTGACGGGAAGAGAGGCCTTTCATACAGCCTGTTGGCTTAGGGCAAGGGTCTCCAAACCCAGGCCTGGGGGCCTGATGCAGCCCTTGGCAAGCCTCAATGTGGCCTCCAGAAAGACCCCTCTATCCGGCTCTTGGGCAAGCCTTGTAATCCACTAAAATACATTCTTGTATGTAAATTTATGTAAATTTATTAATGTAAATTAATTTTCTGCCCCTTGACACAGTGTCAGAGAGATGATGTGACCCTCATGCCCAAACATTTTAGAGACCCCTGGCTTAGGGCAAGTTGATTCTAGTCTAGCTGTAGGGAATGACAGTTGGGCCAGGCTTAGCATGACTGCAGTCCAGATTGAGTCTAGATCTTGCTTTTGCATAGAAGATCTTTACTACTGAATAGCAACTCTATTGTTTTGGTTCTGCTTGAAGCTTGACTCAGAGCATGGCTTCTCCATCAAGGGTATGATTTTCCTCTCACCTTGTGAAGTGCTTGGCAGCACTTGAAATCTAAATTCACCCACGTTTATTATTGCCAATGGGATATTCCTCCAACTGTGGCATGGCCAAGCTAATATAAGCCCAATTTTGAAATATGAGCTCCAAAAATGAGCCCTATGTGCCTTTTGCTTCTGAACACCAGGCACACCTCCCTCCATCCCCCTTGTTGGGAAAACAGATGGACTCGGTATTAAAGAGCCAAAGTGGCCTTTTTAATGGGGTGAGAATGGCTGTGTGGGAGAGTGGCAAGGGACTGATCAGAGGCAACCCACGCCAGGACTTGATGAGACCTTTTTCATCGCTCTGCTGTCAATCAAAGAGCAGATTGTCAACTTGAATGCAAGCTAAAGTTTCAGACAGCCTGGGATGAAAGAGCTGAGTAGGAGGTGGAAGCAGAGGGGAGTGGAGAAGGGGGGCCCTTTTTGGCTCTGCTTTGTGTCATGCTTGGCAGGTCTTGTGGGGGGGGGGGAGATCATGAGTGTTGGGGCCAGTATGAACCAGTTCTATGCCACATTCTTCTTAGGGCCCTCTAACCCCAATATTTGGCAGGTATTCAGCTGTTAAGGATTAAGGATACAGAATCATCTGGCTTAGGGTTGCCATAATTCTTTTCCACAAAATCAGGACAGGACCCTCTATTCTACTTGCCAGTATGTGAACACAGTCCCCCCAAATCAGGAGTGCCCCTGTTTTTCGGGACACATGGCGTCCCTCCTCTGGATGAATGAGGCAACCTATTCCAGAACTCTCTTGCTACCCTCACTGGCTACATGTGCAGGAAACCCACAGTAGGGTGTGGAGGTTACCCTTTGGCGCACATAGATCAGTGGGAAGCTCTGCATGGAGGAGGATGCAGATTCAATCCTCAGAATCTTTACTGAAGCAGGTAATCTGGCATGAGGGTTAGGAAAGATTTTGGCGAGTCAGACAGTACTGAGCTAGGCAGAACCAATCCTAAAACTCAGTCCAAGAACTCATCTTGTGGCCCTATTATTTAACCACTGTGGATAATAAGAGGTAGGTTGCTTCCACATATGGAGGTTCCATTTTGCTTGCATGGCAAATAGGTTACAAATAAAATTACAATTTTAAAGACAGCAAATTGTAAATACAGAAAACTGGCAAATACAGTCCACTCCAACATAATATCTTGCTCAGTGATTCAGGAACCTCAGTAGGGCCTCTAGAAGCCTCTAGAAACCCCTGTAACCTTCCTTGGGACAAGGCAACATTTTTGTGGCACAAGTGTGTGGATCTGTAAAGGTGAATCAAGTTTGGAAATATGGCTCATATTCAACAGATGTTACTGCTGCCAAACCTGTCCCCTTCCATGTCCAGGTCCAGAAAGTGTGGGATGCCTGTACTTTAAGCTGAGTGTCCCTAAGTAGTGACGGTGGATCTTTGGGATAAAAACAATGAATTCTTCCCCAAGGCAGTTATAAATATTTGTTTATTTATTCATTCAAATGATTGATTGCATATTCCTCATTGCATTTACCAGGGTTGGGCTACGATTTGGATGCCTTGGATTCTAATAGCAAAAACATGTATTAACTCCAGGGTGACCAGATGACTGGAAAAACCCGGATTGGTCCGGATTTTTAGCCTCCTGTCCAGGTGTCCTACATTTTGGCTTCGTTTTGAAACTTTGTGATAGTGCACAGTACCCCATCATGCCATATGTCGTTGAATTCGTACTGAAGAGCAGAATCCAATGCAAGAATCAGTTTCAAGATATCTCCTTCCTATCAAAAGTTATGGTAAAAAACTGAAAGAGGGTAGGAATTTTGACCTGGGATTAGGAATTTTTTGCCTTGGGGTTCAGGAATTTTGGGTTTGGCATTTGGTCACCCTGATTTAAGTCACATGTGTCAAAAACCTGGATGCTGATTCAAGACTCAGAGTTTTACCCTAAAAGTGGAAAGATTGGAATAGACTTGAGTCAAGAGTTGGTTTCGTGGGCACAGTCCTAAACAATTTAGGCCAGTGCAGCATCTCTGCATTCCCGTGGTGGTATGGGGAGATCAGTGCATAACTCCCTCCCCAAGGAATGGCACCAAAGTGCCTTACAGCTCTTTTGTGACACCCCAAACCAGCACAAGACTTGTGCCAGAATTTGTGCCAGCCTGACTGGGGATTAGGATTAAGATGTGTGTGTGTTTGTGACTCTAGTTTTCCACATTTGCTTTCTTTTTCCTTTTTTGCCTCTTTTGCAACATATAGCTGAATCCTATGCAGATCTGCTCAGGTGCAACTCCCATGATAATCACTGGGGCTTACACCCAGGATTTAGGATAGTTTAGGATTGCATAATGTTTACTATGTTTAGTACGATTGTAGCCTCAATTTGTTTCTTGAAAAGACTTGAACACGAGTCAAAATGTTTTGAAAAACAGCTTTGGACAAACCACAACAACCACCCATTATGATTTGTGGGTGACAAGGAAGAATGAGACGTGGCAGTGTGACTTCAGCGCATCCCTGGCATTATCACTAAGCTAGATTCTCCATCCCTCCACCCCCACCAAGGGTGGTAAAAAAAGTTCTCACCAGATTGTTGTGCCTCTCCACAGCCAGCAGGATGGAGAACAAGGCCATGTATCTGCACACCTTTGGAGAAAGGGAGAATGGATCCATCTTTGAAGAGTCATTGGATGGAAAGAACCTCTCCAAATTAAACCTGTGTGACGATGGTAAGTACCAGCCAGGAGCAACTTCTTTCAAGAGTCTCAGGAGCACGACTTTAGTTCTGCCATGATTTCAATCCTGGGTGTAGGTCCCCATGCTATTTTATATATAGAAAACTTCTGATGCTCTTGTTTTCTAGTTATGCTTTTGGGGAGGGGGAAATGGTAACCAAAAGTCAAGGTTCTCCTTGCATTGTGATTGAAGCTGTGTCAAACTTTCACTTGAGATATTTTTTGATGTGAGGTTTCATAGAGTATGATTCCCAAATCCTCAGAGTGTCTCTTCTACTTTCTGGAGTTCATAGCTCTTGATGTCCCATCCATCGCTCATCTCGCATTACAATTATGGGAACTTTCTTCTCTAATGTTCCCAGTCAGTCTGGAACCAAATACGAATGCAGTGTCATGCATGTTGCCATGTACAGTGGTACCTCGCTTAACAAGCGTTTCACATAATAAAAATTTCCAAGAACAAGCTTCACATAACAAGTTTCACTTCACTTAACAAGCAAGCGTGCTATGGGCACGTGTGCTATGCAGCCCTGACGCTTCACATGGAGGCTCTTTAAAAGGGCTGCCGGCCAGCGCTGCTGCCTCTAACTGACCCGAACTTGGGGGCAGTTGCCTGGAGGTGCCAGAGGCAGCTTCCCCCAACTGCCCCCAAGTGTCCCCACCGACCACCTTGAACGTCCAGCAGCCACCCAGGTAAGCCTCCTAGGAAAGTGTCTTTCATTGGAGCAGCTAGCCATGTCTACTCAGAAGTAAGCCCCATTGTGTTAAATGGGGCTCACTCCCAGGAAAGTGTCTTTGATTGCAGCCTCTTAACCATGTCTACCCAGAAGTAAGCTCCACTGTGTTCAGTAGGGCTTACTCCCAGGAAAGTGTCTTTAGGATTGCAGCCTAAGTAGACTTCATAGGATCATGCACATTGAATGCATGTTTTGAATTCAATTCCAGTGTTTTGTCATCATTGTTACATCCAGTTAATATTTTTATATGACTATTTTGGGGGTTATGGAACCAATCGTCTGAGTTTCCATTATTTTCTATGGAAAAATCTGCTTCACTTACAGAGCATTTCTCTTAAAGAGCATGCCTCCGCGACAAATTAAGCTCTTTATGTGAGGCACCACTGAAGTCAGAGTTTTGTTCTGGGATGTCACTGAGGGTAAAGAAGGACAATGATATATCCTCAGTTTAAATAGGCGTGGATCTTGGGGAGGGAATGTCATTGTTGTATCTATTGTTGTTTGGCAGTTTCAGTGCAGCACAGTGTGGCAGGACAGTGAGAACTATGTATGCATAACTTAATATGCTTCTGAATGCAGATGTTGCATGTTCACAAATTTGGAGAAGGCCTCCATACTGTATATCGGTAACTGAACTGGACAACAGAGTGTTTGGCATAGCTTGATGTTTTTATTGCACATGATAGTTAAATCCATTCCTTTTTATTCCTTTGGGTCTACCAATAGAAAGCATCTAGCATAGTGATTTTCAGCCAGTGTGCCGTGGCATACTGGTGTGCCGTGGGTAGTCCTTAGGTGTCATTTGCAGGGAGTCATTAATTAATTTGCAAAGGGTGATTAATTACAGTAATAGGAAAATTGGGGGATTTGAACAGCTTGGTGTGCCTTGTCAATGGTAAAAACAATTTATGGTGTGCCTTGACAATTTCAGTGCTTAGTGTGCCATGAGATGAAAAAGACTGAAAATAACTGATCTAGCAGGATATGTTCAGGATATGGTCAGGAGCTCCTGTTTAAGTGGTTCAGTTTGAAATGGGTGTTTGAAACACCAGGTTTCCACCACACGTGCACATGGAAATTCTACTGCCATTTCCCTCTTTATAACCAACCATCAAAACCTATTCTTATTCTTGTACAGCTGTGATCTGCCTCAGAAAGGGAGTGGCTGCATTGGGAAACCCAGACCAATCCCTCACACTCCTCTAGGGCCTGATAAAAGTGTTAGTGTCCGAAAAAATATTTTAACTGTCTTTATGAAATCCCCTTTTCCCATCTGTTTGGCTGGTGACACAACACTGAGGGCCCATCAACAATAACAGCACACCGGTAATTAATGGCATATTGAGCCACACCAGAGAGAGGCAGAGAATAAAATAATTCACAGCTGAAACACTCCTCAAAAGCTCTTCCTTGAAAAGCATAATTTCTCTCCAGGGATCGGACTTTGATTTTGTCAGAAAAAGGGTGACCTCAATGTTTTATTGTTTCAGAGTCTGGCTGGAAGCTTTCATGGCTCAGTCATTTGAACCAGTTGCCTCCACTGGCACCTGAGGCCCATTTTCACTCTTAACCTCTTGCAGCTGGAAGTCCTTTATGTCATAAAGGCTGGAAACTGACAATACTTCTTCAAAGAGCTGGAACTATTTCAAGAGGTTTCTCATGGGTTGTTGTCACTAGGATTTGTGTGCCCTGGTGCAGAAGGCCAGCACATCACCTCTATGATGGGCCTCCTCCAATGTGATGGGCAGGACATGCCCCAGGCAGTGGGCATGGTATTGTACCATTGCCCCAACACTATTGGTTTTTTGGCTTTAAGATTTAATATGAGAGTCAGCTATTTAAATTCTGCTTGTACAATTGCATTCTGCATGAAATCACACTTCTATTGATATATAACATGAAGGTATTATTTGAAAATGTCAAGACTTTCGAAACGATGGTTCTGACCTTTAAAGACCTATATGACTCAGGTTCAGGGTATCTGAGGGACCACCTTTGTCCATACAATCCAATGTGTCACTTGAGATCATCTGGGGGGCCCTGCTAACCATGCTGTCACAAAGAGAGGTGAGGGTTATGATGGCTAGGAGCAGGGCCTTTTTGGTGGCTGCTCCCCAACTATGGAATTCTCTTCCCCTAAAGTTGAGAAGTGATCCCTCTTTTCAGAGCTATCGGTGGGGCCTGAATACGCTTCTGTATACTAAAGCCTTTAACTAATGTCATGCTGGTGTTTTTATCTTGTTTTTAATTGTTTTATGTGATCTGGCTACAACATTGTTTTTAATATGTTTTTTATGTATTTTTATACATTTTATGTTCTCTCAATTGTTGTAAGCTACCTTGAGTCCTGCTTGCAGGAGAATTGCGGGTTAAAAAATTGTGAAATAAATTTAGATTTCTGCATTTCTGAAGTGGAATGGATGCACTGGGAAGTTTCCATTGTTCTCTTTTTATATAAAAAGAATAAAAAATTTATTAAATGTATAAAAATGTATAAAAATGTATTAAAAATCTGTTATTTTGTATAAATCATAGCATATGGTACATGAAGTTTCCTACAATTTCAGGTCCCCCCCATTCATCAGCTTCTCCTTTTCCTCCACATATCCAATGTGCATATGCAGATGGACACAACACTGAAAAGAAGCATTTGATGCATATCTCATTATGAGTGTATCAGATGCACAATCCTGTTTAATTTTTCAGCAGCACGGGTGACCATCTGCATAGGTGTCAAACATCTCTGACGGCAACTAAACCTTGTGCCCAGTCATATCCAGTCTGCCCTTTGTTTTGCTGTGAGTTGTTGGTGTGCATCCAAAACAGAGTGAGGCAGAAGGTCTAAGAAGTCTGTAGTGAACTGCATGGCTTTTAATTCCAAGGCATACCAAGGACCAAGAGTTATAACTATGAAAAGTCTATTTAAAGAAATATAAGTTAAACAGAACAGGGAAAGAAGGGGGTAAAAGTACAAGCAGACGGAGGGGAAACGCCTAAGCTTGGCTGGAAAGCATAGCAAAACAAAAAAGTTGATCATTTTCAGTACATTTAAGTTTAGAAAACTTTATTATGCATAAATCTTTGAGAGATTATCCAAACACGTAGAATACTAAAAGTAAACTATATTAGACAATAAGTGTGTGTATACATACATAGGTGGATCAAATGGCTCCAGTAACTATTACCTCCCAGCAGATGGAGCTGAGATGCTACTCAACCCTCCCCCCCCCCCCAAAAAAAAAAAAAAAAAAAAAAAAACTGGTCAGTGAAGTTTACAGGCAGAATGGATGGAAAAATGCCGACAAAGAAAAAACAAATTATCTGAGTGCAATCCGATTCCTAGTCATCCCAACTTACATTTGTCCAAGGAATCTCCAACCTCCAGTTGAGCTCCCAATGAATGGGTCACAGTGACTGGCAGAGAACCACCAAGGCTTCCTGTAGGCTGGAGTTTAGACAGATTGTTTCTTATAATGTGTGACCGCTACAGCACCATGGGTCAAGTTCTTGTGAGATGTGGGATGTGGCAAATTGTAAGATAGGCTTCAATCCTAACTCCCAATTAGGCCAGCACAAGTCCGATGTCCTGGGGTGTTGCAAAAGTGCTGTAAGGCAGGGATTCTGAACCCCTGGTCTGTGGCCTTGGCTGCCAGGCCATACCAGGACCAGACCCTGGAACAGAGACAGGAGCCCTGTCTTGGGTGAATTGAGCATGCATGGCCCAGCAGCATGCCCTCTGGGGCGAACTGAGTACATGTGGCCCAGCTTCTGGGGTCCGCATGCCCAGCTTGACCCAGATCAGGGGCAAACTGAGCAAGTGCTGCCCAGCTGCTAGGCTGTGCATGCCCCGCTTGCCTGACTCTATGGTAAACTGAGCTCGTGCAGCCCAGCAGCTGAGTTGCACATGCCCAACTCACCCCGGCTCCAGGGCGAACTGCAGATGTGCAGCCAGCTGTGCTAATGCACATGTGCAATTCCTTCCAGAACTGCATGTGCACTCCCAATCCATAGAAAATTTTTTTCCATGGACCTGGGCTGTGGTCCTCACAAGTTTGAGGACCACTACTGTAAGGCACTTCTGTGCTGTTCCTGGGTGCACAGACATGGTTAAACTGGTTAGGATTGTGCCTTCAGTGTATCAGTCTTGCAAGAATCAATGGGGGGTTAGGCCACTTCAGGATGGGGTTAAGAAAATGAGCCAAGGATGTGGCAGGAAGAGAATAAAACTGTGGAAGGTGGAAGAAGCAGAGCCACAGATGGAAAGACAGGTGAACTGAATGATCATAGGAAGTGTAAACGACTCCCAAGGCAAGGACACAAAGAAGGGCCAGTGGAAGACAGGTTCTGGTGGCAGGAGAAAGGCTCATGCTGTCACATACGCATGTTTGGATTTATTAAATATAGCTATTAAACTGTGTTTTGCAAGGTGAAATTTAAATTTAAAAGCCCTGAAGGTTCTTCTGGAAGTTAAATGTCTGTCATCGGTGGTTTTCTATTCCTTCCCGCAAGGGAATTCTAATGTGAATGGATTAGCTTAGATGTAACACACACCATAGTATAAGGCTATGATCTCATTTCATTTATTTATTGGATTTGTACCACCACCCATCCCTTCAGCTTTACATTTTCCAGTATAAAAATCACACAACAAATCTTCCAACTAAAAAACAGAACACATTTTCCAAATCAAAGCAGGTTAAGCCAAACATTTGTTACAGTTTAGAGTGACACTTTATTAAAAACTCCTTAGTTGCTCAATCATCTGCTCCTTTCATCCATTCATCATTGAAATTTAAATATTTACAAAGTCTCAGAATAAGTGGGCTGTGGAGGTTAATGAGGGACGATGTCTGTTCTTCGAGATTCCAAAATACATTGGAGAACAAACTGACAAGGCTGCAGAAGATTTACTGAGCTGAAGTTTGGACTTCAAGTGCCTGTGGTTCTGACTGCTAGAAGGAAAGCTTCCATTGAACTAGTCATGAATAAGATCTTGCCATAACTTAGTAAAAGTTAGTTGCTGCCCTAACTGAAGACTCATTTTCCATGAGAAATACTTTAAAAGACTGGTCCCCCAAGGCCATAAATATTATACAGAACTTACAAAATATAATCTGGGTCTAAGTAGATGTTACATCAAGTAACTAAAAAAAGATGGTTCATGGCCACCATAGAAAGGAAGTGGACAACATGGACTTAGATATGAGGTGCTCTGAGAACTGACACCTCAATTGAAGCAGTGCTGCTGAAATAGCAGCTTTCATGATAACTGGGTTCTTCCAATGCTTTGGTAGCATCTTCCTCACTCACACCTCTTGATTTGTTCCTTCAGGGGTGGGGGGGGGGGTTGTATTATTGTTTTATTGCTTTTAACAAATGTTTTTTAATTGTCCCAGTTTTTATTCAATCTAATTGTATTTTAATTGTATCTTAATTGTGTTTTAAGCTGTATTTATGATCTATTTTAATGGTGTTTTATTGGTATTCTTAATGTTAGCTGCCTGGAGCTCCCTCTTGCAGGAAAGGAAAGGCGGGATATAAATTTAATAATAATAATAATAATAATAATAATAATAATAATAATAATAATAATAATAATAATAGACATTCTTACCTTTTAAGTCCTGTTTCCTTTTCTCTGCACTAGAACCTTGGCAGCAGAGGCGTTCCTGGAAAGGGGGCAAAATAATAAGGTGCTTCAGGTGCACCAACAGTGGCTCCTTTTGCTCCACTCCCAAGTAAAGTGGCTCCTTCTGCTCCGCTCCCAAGCCATTCAGAAAGACAAGAGCAAACTGGTGAAGACACCTCTGTTTTGTTTTCCTCGCCTCCACTGGCTTGGAAAGCAGGAGGAGCTGCTTTATGAGGGTGTCTTGGTCCCTGAAGATACTTACTGTTTTGCCCACTTCCAAGAATGGCTCAGCTCAGCCAAACTGGTGCTGCTGAAAGGGTAATGCTGGGGAGTCTAACAAACATGGGGTAAAGGCCTTTAAAGGCTGTAAACAACCACAGATCTTATGTTTGACATCCTTGATCTAGGGGCCCATTGGTTCGACTCTGTCAGACCACTGCTTCAGCGGCTACACTGGCTGCCCATTTGTTTCCGGGCTGAATTCAAAGCACTGGTCCTGAGCTTTAAAGCCCTAAATGGCTTGGGTCCAGGGTATCTGAGGGACCACCTTCTTCCGTACAATCTGACCCATCACCTAAGGTCATCTGAGGGAGCCCTGCTGCCTGTGCCGCCACTAAGGGATGTGAGAGGTGTGGCGGCCAGAGATAGGGCCTTCTTGGTGGTGGCACCCCAGCTTTGGAACTCCCTCCCCTTAGAACTTAGGAAATCTCCCTCAATACACAGCTTCAGGCAGAGCCTAAAAACTTCTTTATTTTTAAAAAAAAATTTCAGTGAGGCAGAGGTTGGGGTTATTGTTTTTACTGCTTTTAATGTTTTTAGCTTATGTGTTTTAATTGTATGTTTCTATTTAATATTTTAATTACCATATATACTCGAGTATAAGCCGACCTGAGTATAAGCCGAGGCACCTAATTTTACCACAGAAATCCACTTCTTTGCCCATCTTATGACAAGTATAAGCTGACCCGAGTTTAAGCCGAGGAGGGCTTTTTCAGCATTAAAAAATGTGCTGAAAAACTAGGCTTATACACAAGTATATACAGTATGTTTTATTGTAACCACTTTGAGTTGGGCTAATAGCCCGAGAAAGGCAGGATATAAATTTTTAAAATAAATAGCAAAAGGGTGTCCAAACTCTTGCTTGGGGGCCAGATGCAACCTACAATGAGTTTCCACATGGCCTACAGCAAGCACTCTCCATCCAGTCTTTGGGAAAGCTCTGTAATCCTCTAGAGAGGTAAAGGACGCTCTGCTTCCTGAACCTCCAGAGGGTATTCTGAGGGCTTGGGAGGTAGCACATTCTCTCTGCGTATGAAAGTACTTTTGAACCGGTTTGAAGATCACCTCCTCTCTCTGTGTTAGAAAGTGTTTATGAACTAATTTGAAATCATTCATTCCTTCATAAGTTACATCTCTAATATATTCATTTATGTGAATTTATTCAAATTTGAAATACAAATTAATTCTTCAGCCCCCGAAATAGAGTCAGAGAGATGATGCAGCCCTCCTGCCAAAACATTTGGATACCTCCGACCTAAGAGGAAGTACGTATAAGCTCACTGAAGTCCATGGAGGTCCATGTTCCTCACACACACATTTTTGGCAGCAGCCACTCATCTCAAGCAGGGACAAGTCCAGAAGACATCAACTATTATTAGGCTTCACATAAACTTGTATCACTCCCAAGGGTCCTATCCTTGGCCTGTGCATGTCTTCAGCAACAGGGATGTGTGATTTATGTTGAGGGCTGCAAATGTTTTGTTCTGTCTGTGAAATAGCAGACACTGCAGTCCACATGTCCAACTGAATTTTCAGCACTTTTCCAACTTCACTTGGGACCAACCAGAAGGCCATTGATCACCTTTGCTCATCTTTGTTATTCCCAGGCTGGCTCCATCACTCTCACAATTGGGTTACTACTGCCTTCATCAAGGGCAAAGATTTTGGACTTCAGATAATGCCCTTGCCTCTACTCCTAGTAGTACCACTTCCTCCTTAAATGTACCTCTTTTGATTGCATATTCTGCAGAGCATGCTTGAAATCTGAAAACAGAATCCATGTCCACACCAATATTATGCTGTTGTGACTTAAATTGTGGGTGCAATCCTAACTAATTTAGGCCAGTTCAACCCATCTGTTGCCCTGTTCTCATAGTGAGGCTGACACATGGACATGCACTGGCCTAACCTGCCTGCGACACCCCCAAGCTGGTGCAATACAAAGGGACTTGTGAAGGCCTAACTGGAGGTTAGGATTGTGCAGTGTGTCTTTTTCACACTTCATAAAAGTGCTTCTTTCATAAAAAGCAGCCATTTATGTATTCTGTAACTTCTCTGAGGAGGATGAAGTACTAGACATGCTTTCCTGGAAATAAACCCCAGAGTGAGTTTGTTTTGAAAAGAGGTTCAAGAGGCCCAAGCATAGGATTGTGCTTTGGAGCTTCACTGCTTCTCAAGATGCCACTTCCATTGCCACTCCAACTGAAATCCAAAATTTCTTCCTTCACTAAACATCTCCTTGCACTCAGGATGTACTCCACACAGAAACATGTCTATTAATTCATCTTAACCCATTTCTATCCAGCCCACAAGTATATACATTTGCAGTGCTGGGCATTGCATGCACATCAGGGCATCATATGGCCAGCGAGTACAATTCCTTTTTCTCCTACAATGTGCATCCAGTGAAAAATCAAGTGTGCCAGAGTTTGTTGTCTAATTGCACACTTTTTCAGTTCAAGCCCCCTTTTCATCTTTCTTGAGGCAAATATTTATTTCCAGGGTTTGCCTCTGAGGAATTTAATTTTTTTTTTTTGCATGTGCAGTAATTGTGAAGTCATGTTTGAGTGTGCATCCCAACAGGTGCAGGATCCAACCTGCTTCTTTCAGAAACGCCTCTCTCGGCTCAGCCCGGCCTTCTTCCAGAACTATCACATTGAGGTCTTGGAGAGCTGCTTGTGTTTCCATTCGCTATGGCTGCTGGGTCACAACAGCAATGGGGGGTTAAGGGGCTAATTGTGCAAAGGAATGGGCAAGCCCATCTGCTGCTTTGGGTCATGCTGGGCTGTTTGGCCTGGTATGGCGGATGTGGCCCCACCATAGTCATAGACCCAGGTGGTGTTTTGACAAACAGGAAGCAGTAACTAAGTTGGGATGGGGGCCCAAGTTCTGGATTTGCCAAAGGAGGTCATAATTTGCCTTTGGGGAGCATCTCCTAGCTTGTGCCAAGAAACCAGAAAAGCAGATGCCTTAGAGGTCTGAGGTGGACTCTCTCTGCCTTGCCAGGTGCGATGTTGTGGCCTTGAACCTAAGAACATAAGAAGAGCCGCCACTAAACCAGGCCCAAGGCCCATCTAGTCCAGCTTCCTGTATCACACATCAGCCTACCACTTGCCTCAGGGAGCACTCAAGACACCTGCATCCAGGTGCCCTCCCTGCATCTGGCATTTTGAGGTTGTCCATATCTACACACCCCCCTCATGGCTCATGACCTCCCAAAATAAAAGCTAAGAACATGCATAAACATTGTTTTCATGTTATTGATTTACTTATTATTAAATTTAAAACTATTACTTATAATTTATTGATTACAAACATTATTGCATGTGACTTACAAGGAAAAGGAGGACAATGAAGTTGTTGTGTTTTTTTCTAGGACACAGGCCTAAATGGGGGGACATGTCCTGGAAAAAGAGGACATATGGTCATCTTGTGTGGCCTGGATGATGACTCCTTGGCTTAGGAACTATGCATTAAATTCCTCCTATTGGCAAAAAATTTGTGAGAAATTCCTCATGCCAGATTTTTTTTAAAGTATGTTTGCAGCTGCTTTTCTTTATTTTTCTCCTCAGCCCTGGGGTCTTTATGCATACACTGACCCACCCTTATTCCAGCGCTGGTGATTAGGAGTTATTGAAGACCACCACCAGAGTTATGTCACCTGGTGTGGCGGCCTGGACATCTCTCTCCCCAGGCAGTGGAAAACAAAAGAGGTCCTGTTTGGAAGACATTCTTGTACAGTCCCTGTTCAGAATCAGGCTCTATCAATCTTTTTCCTCTACAATATTATTACTGATCAATTCTTATCACTTCCCTGCTTAAAAAAAAGCCTTCCCAATTTTATTTCACAACTACCCTGTAAGGCAGACCAAGCAGAGAGTTACAGTTCTACTGCACATGACTTTTCTGTGAGCAGTTCTCTTATGGTGCAATCATAAGCATGTCTACTCAGAAGTAAGTCCCATTCTGTTCTATGGGACATTCAGGAAAAGTGGGTTTTCAGGCATGCAATCACATGGACCGAAGTAACATGTGAACTAGCACTGCCAACCATCAGGAAATTCAACTTTTCAAATAAAGTGGTGGAAGGGTGAGCATATGTCATACCTGCAAATAGAGGACAAGGTATCCCAAAATATAGGAAATACAGGAAAAATGTAGGACACGATAAACTAAAGGCTAAAAACAGTCCTCTATATTGCTTTCCTGTGCTTAATTAAATACTGTATTACTTATCATTAATTTTAAAGCTATTACATAGAATTTATTTCATGTAATTTATTAATTGCAAGAAGGGTACATGCTGCCTGCTTCCAAGAAAAAGGAGGACACTGAAATTTTTAAACAGGATATTATGCAAAAAAGAGGACATGTCCTGGATAAAGAAGATTATATGGACACCCTGAGCAATGGTCTTCAATTTTTTTCATGCCACATCCTAATAAATAAATTCATTATTAGTCTAGGGACCCACTGCTGATCCCACACCTATGTTACCTTGATCCACCCTTCTGCCCACCCCATTTCCCCTTTCTTCTTATATCTATACAACAACCAATAAGGTAGCTGCTTGATCAGGGCTGGCCTTAAGAGTGAAGCAGTACCAGATTATAACAAGGTTTCAGTTTTGATAAGGTCATATAATTATTTGTGTCCAAGCCCTCTCTTGCACAGACTTTGAAAGGTCTGTGCAGCAAGAGGCTTTGCAACCTCTGGAGTCATGACCACAGCACTGGTTGAAGAACACTGTTCTATGCCTGACCTATCAGCCAAAAAGAGGGATGGTGTCCATAGGATTGTTTTCTGAAACTAACCTTTTTCATTCTGAAACTATAAATAAATGTTATCTTTAAAAAAAGTAAATCATTTTTTCTCCCTTGAACCACTCCTCCCAGTTTGGCCCACCCACTGTCCCTGTCATTCCCCAAACTGCCTCTAAATCACCCATCCACCAACCTAAATGTGCCAGAGGAGCAGCCACGTTGTTCTGGCATGCATATAGAACCTCCATCTATTTCCACCAGTGGCTCTGTAGCAAGTAGTGGCTCTGTGGTAGGAACGCTGGCTTTAAGTCCCCCATTCATTAGGGCTAAGGATGCCAGCCCCTTGCTACTTAAGTGGACAGGGAAGGTAGCAATGCTGTCTCCAGAATCACATTGCTAAAGAGGGCAAAGGAGAGTACTGGAAGCTTTTCCTGAACAGCAGTGGAACTTTCTAATAATCTTATACATAACTAGTAACAGTCCGCAGCTGTCACTTGTGGAGGTATAATATAACAATATAGTTCTCTTTACGCCCATATAGATCTCTGGCTTGAGTGCAAGGGGAAGAAAATAACACATGGGTCACTGGGTGATGGAGAGCAGGGCTTCGAGAGCCCTTTTCTATTAATTGTGTACCCAGCACCTACCCGCAGTTCTTAACCAAACCAGTAGGTGGCAGGCAAGACACAAACTCAGAGCCTATGCAAACTAACAAACAAACCCACAAACTAAGTGACAGAATTTCATTTTCATATATAGATTCATCGGTATTTTTAAAAAATCCCCCTTTCTAGCATTTCAGCTGCTCTTTTGCCATCTGTCTTCTCAAAGGTTCTCCTCAACTGCCCTTTTGCCACCTGTCTTCTTAATTTAATTTGCCCCTAGCCTCTTCCAGCCTAGCCTGTTATCTGTTCCAGAATCAATTACAAATTAAAATGGGAATAGAACCCTCAGCCTTCTCTGCCCTAGAGGCACATGGGAATTGAAGCCTCAGCATTCTCTGCCTTAGTGACACATGGAAATAGAAAAGTCAGCCTTCTGTGCCACAGAAAAACAGGGGACTAGAACCCTCAACCTACTCTGCTCCAGTGACATGTGGAAATAGAACCCTCAACTTGCTTGCCTTACACAGAACATGTGGAGTGCTGACATCTTGCACATTTTATGTACGATATGCTTTATACATCCAATGCCTACAAAATGAAATATAGAATACAGGTATGATTTTGTATTTCTATCTGATGAAATGGACTGTTTTATAATTTTCTATTTTCTATCTGATGAAATATTTATAACTGATGAAATGGATGACAGAATTTCAGGCTGCAATAAATGTGTCAGTCTTTTGGGTCCCACAGACTCTTCTACACTCTGCTCATCTGGTAGAGCAGGTAAGCATCTGAAATGGGACACAAAAGCAGATATAAAAACAAGCGTCAGCAGAAGATTTACATTATTGGCATAAATATCTGCATTATAAGGGGCATACCATGGATGGTATTTAAACCAAATTAATTAACCTGGAATAAAACCATCAGAGGGTATGAACACCTCTTTGGCAGCAATGATGGAAATAAGATAAAATGCTGCATATTTTGGTTTTTTACACTAATGGACTCTTTCCCTCCCTTCCCCAGGTTCAGGTAGAAGAAGGAAGACCCCTGGGCCCTGTGGACATCTTGGTACATTGGCTGCTCTCAAGTACGCAGTGGTTGGACTGTATTTGCTTGTGTTCCTGATCCTCGTGGGTGTTTTCATCCTAGCTGGTAAGAACCTATGTTGATTGAAAAAAACAATCCTAATCATTGTAGACCTGGATGTGTGGTTAGAGGGGAGAAATACACATTTTCCCACTTTGCTAAACTAGGGCTAAGACTCAAATCCTGTCTGTGAATACAGAAGAGGTCCTGTAAAATCCCAGGACATCAAATCCTTTTTGTGGTTACAGAAGGGGCCTCATCCTGACATTGCCACACTGGCCTCTTTCCAGGGCCTTATGCTGACTTAGGCCATCACCCAGATTTTTGGGTGTAGCCATGAGAAGATAAAGCCATACAGAATAAGCACCATGAGTAATAGTTGGACCGGGAAAGATGCAGTTGTCAAACAAAGTCATCACTATAATGAACTGAGAAGGTTTGGTGGGTGGCCATGAACCATCCCAAGACTCTCTGGGCTCCAATGCTGGGCTTGTGGGTTGAGTAATTGCCCACCACAGCACGTGCCACAAATGTCTGGATTCTGGAAAGTTTAAATGGAACACTTGCTGCTCTGCTGGAACTATAGATCATGGCACCAGTGTAACTGAGCATGTGGTAAGATGCACAGTACATACACAGACTAGGGAAATAAACTTTTTAGTGAAGTTGCTTGGGCATAACTCAATGGACTGGCATGCAAGACAGACAAGGATATTGGTAAACAAGATACAGCTTTTATTGTTGGAATAAATATCAGATCAAGTGAGGGAGACTCAATAAAATTGTGCCATGTATACGATGCAACACACTAACACAGAGAGTCTGTATTCTGTGTCCTCTAGGTCTGGGTTCTCTGCTGGCGTGAGCCCCTCAGCAGGCAATGTTGCATGATATTGTCTTGCAGTTGGGAACTCGCCTCACTGTCGATTACTCTTGACCCAAACCTCTGAGGAGAAGGGGTGGACTTCCTTGTACTTGGATCATCAAAAGACTGGTTGCAGGAAACCATGCATTGGAGGCTTGGGGCTCATCTCTAGCACCCGTACATGGCAAACGACAAACTGACACTCCTATGGCAAAAGACACCCCTATATGCCAAAATTATGTAATGATTTATGTTCAGTATTAATTAATACAATTAATTATATAGTAATTAAACATGAGCTAAGGCATGTTGGCTTACTTGTGAGTAAACATGGCTGTCTAGCTCAGTTTTGATTTCCATAGAGCTCAATGCAATTATCAGGGACATCCTTTTGATTTTATTTGTGCGGTTGTCTTAATTGAATCAAGAACCAGTCTGGGAGCATTAGATTCCTCTCAGTCTACCCTTTCCAACAAACATGGGACACAATCCTAAAGGTGTCTACTCAGAAGTAAATCCCACTGTGTTTTATAGACCTTACTCCCTGGAAAGTGTGGTTTAGGATTGCAGCCTAAGACATGTTTGCCTACTCATGATAAAGGCATGATATAGCTCAATTTTTGTTGATGTTTGTGGCCATAACTAAAGCTCAGAGCTTTACCCTCAAGCTTATGGTTGGAAGCTTATGGGAAGCAGTGGTTCATAGTGGATATTAGGCAGAGCTGACAAAATAAAGTTTTACATAGCATACATGGGGCACCTGTTGGTTTTTGTGATGGTTTATTAATTATTTACAGGTTTGCTTGCAGATTCATTTTACATGCAGTACTTTTTTAACAAGATATACAAATATGATTTCAGATGGAAAAAAGTGCAAAGGATAGAGTAGATAGAGAGATGCTCTTTTCCCTTTGGCATAACACCAGAACTAGGGGACATCCACTAAAATTGAATGTTGGGAGGCAAGACAAGAGACAAAAGAAAATATTTCTTTACCCATTGTGTTGTTGGTCTGTGGAACTCCCTGCCGCAGGATGTGGTGATGGCATCTAGTTTTAATGTCTTTAGGAAGGGATTGGACAAATTCCCAGAGGAAAGGAATGTTCCTTTCCTTTCCTACAAGCTATGAGGGGTGTGTGTAGACATGGACAACCTCAAAATGCCAGATGCAAGGAAGGGAACCTGGATGCAGGTGTCTTATGTGCTCCCTGAAGCATCTGGTGGGCTGCTGTGTGATATAGGAAGCTGAATTAGATGCACCTTTGGCCTGAACCAGTTGAGGCTCTTCTTATGTTTTTATTTTCTATGTTATTGACACTGTTGGAATTTTTTTATATTTTTGATTAAGTTCTCCATTGGAACGCTCCTTTTGAAAGACACAGTATTTCATTTGCCTTGCTCATCAGCTCCCAATTGTTGAACACCATACTATAAATTTATAAAAATCTAGTAGAGACTCAGTGCTGTTAGTAGATACTCACTGCTGAACGGGGTGAGGGGTGGACAGTGACTATGATTTCTGAATTTCACAAGCTTTCATGGAACAGGGTCATTTGGTGGTGAGAGGAGAGAAGAGAAACATGCTTTTTTTGCCTACATGCTTTTTTCTGTCCAAGGCATTTTTCTTTACCCTTTCATGAGCTGAACAGAGACTTTGTTCCTCATAAGGGGCTGAATGTTTTGTTTATTTTTTCTTGAGTGGGAAATGGTGATTGTCAATTTAATGGATGGTTCTTGGACCTTTGTCCTCACAGAGGATGGATGTAGATTAAACATAGAAACACCCACCCTCTCACTTCCACAAAAACTCCTTCCTGGGTGGAGGACTAAATGGCAGTCAGGCTGGAATTTAAAACTGCTCACTGTCCCTAGAGGAAGAACATGATGGTGAATCACTGAGTAATTATGTTGATCTGTTTTTTCTTGTTTTTGCTGAATTTTTAAATCTTCAACATTAAAGTGTACACGATAATATAAATTTTAAGAATCCAGTTTGTACTTGGATGAGCATCAAAACAAGGAAGCAGATAGCTCAGTGTAGTATACAGTGGTACCTTGAATAAAGAGCGTCTTGAATAAAGAGTGTTTTGTATAAAGAGCAAAATTTTCTCAGAAATTTTGACTTGCTTAAAGAGCACTGTCTTGAATAAAGAGCACTTCTGAGGAAGTTTGGAACAGGCTTCCATGGCAAGGGAACTCACAGGCAGGACGAGGAGACTAGCTTGAGCTACAGTGGGGCCCTGGGCAAAGTTTGGAACAGGCTTCCATTGCCAGGGAACTCATGGGACGTCCGGGGGGAGCAGCCTGAGTCAGGTCTGTATGTGGGATCTGTGTGTGGCAGCGTGGAAGGTGTGCCTTATCAGTGTTCTTGTGTTGCTCCCCATCAGCAGCTTGGGAATGTTAAAGTTGCACAAAAAGACAATAGATTCCGTTGAGCCAATGGATAGCAGTGACTCCATTAGTGATTGTGAAAGTCATCCCCTCTCTGTAACCTCACACCAGCCATGAAGGTTTTCAAAGATACAGTACAGTTCAGTACTGTACAGTTTTTTTCTTTATTGCAGTGTTGTGTGTTACTGTATATTACAGTGCTTTGTACAGTGTTATATTGCAGTGTTTTGTAATCATTTTTATAAACTGTTAATATTTTTGGGTTGTGGAACCAATCGTCTGAGATTCCATTATTTCCTATGGAAAAATCTGCTTCACTTACAGAGCGTTTCACTTAAAGAGCATTCCTCCGGAACAAATTAAGCTCTTTAAGTGAGGCGCCACTGTATATGCTTTGTCTATACAAGATCCCAAATCGAATCCCAGCATTTATATACAGTGGTGCCTCACATAATGAGCTTATTCGTTCCGGAGGCATGCTCTTTAAGTGAAATGCTCTTTAAATGAAGCAGATTTTTCCATAGGAAATAACAGAAATTCAGATGATTGGTTCCACAACCCCCAAAATATTCATATGAAAATATTAACTGGATGTAAAAATGCTAACTAAACACTGTAATTGAATTCAAAACACGCATTCAATGTGCATGATCCTATGAAGTCTACTTAGGTTGCAATCCTAAAGGCACTTTCTTGGGAGTAAGCCCTATTTAACACACTGGGGCTTACTTCTGGGTAGACATGGTTAAGAGGCTGCAATCAAAGACACTTTCCTGGGAGTAAACCCCATTTAACACAATTGGGCTTACTTCTGAGTAGACAAAGTTAGGAGGCTGCCGTCAAAGACACTTTCCTGGGAGGCTTACCTGGGTTGCTGCTGGAGGTTCAAGGTGGTCGGTGGGGGCACTTGGGGGCAGTTAGGGGCAGCTGCCTCTGGCACTTCCGGGTGACTGCCCCCCGTTAGAGGCAGCAGTGCTGGTCTGCAGCCCTTTTAAAGAGCCTCCATGCGGAGTGTCAGGGCTGCATAGTACGTGTGCCCATAGCGCGCTTGCTTGCTAAGTGAAGCGGAACTTGTTATGTGAAGCAAGATTTCTTGTAAATTTTTGCTTATTATGTGAAACGCTTGTTAAGCGAGGCCCTTGGAATAGGGCACTCAGACAATTCATACTTGTCTTCCAGGCATCAATCTGAAGGCTGGAAGCTGCTGTGCTGCCATTCAAGTAGGCCTTTCAGGCTGCTTCAACCAGGCCTGAAAACGATTTTTCAGTTTCAGTTTCCTCTACAATCCCACATCAACTCCTGATGTTTCCCAGGAATGTTGACTGGGAAAATGTGGTCCCTATTAGGGCTGATTCTAAGTCCATGGGATGAAATAGACAGTACATGTAAACAGCACTGCTTTTGAGTAGGATGTAGACAGATTGGTTTTTATGATGTGTGACGCTGAAGCTTCTGGTGGGCCATTGTGTGATACAGGAAGGTGGACTATATGGGCCTTTGGCCTGATCCAGTGCAGGCTCTTCTTATGTTCTTACTGCACCACAGGTCGAGATCTTGTGAGATGTGGCCCAAATTGTACGATCTCAGGCTGCATTACAATCCTAACTCCCAGTTAGGCTGGCATAAGTCCCAGCACAAGGCCTGGAGGTGTCACAAAATTGCCATAACTTGCATCACCGCTGGGGGGGGGGGGGGGTTGGCCTGTTCCCTGACATTAGCTGGCCTCCCCACACCTCAATAGAAATGGGGGTGGGGTGGGGTGGATGAGTTATGGCCACCTAAATTGGTTAGGATTTTGATCTGAGTCAGGCTGCTGCTTCACCTGACCAGGCCAGTGCTGTCTTTTCTGGCCAGAGGATAACCTTCAGGATCTTCATCCTCCCATGCGCTTTTTCCTAAACCAACACATGGATAACTGGCACTTTCATCACAACCTGCTGTGAGTAACCAAAAGCAAGACAACTCTGAGATTTCGGTTCCAGCCAATACTGACTTCTGTTCATGAGCCACAAGGTCTCAACCATCAATTGGCAGACTCCCTGACTCACAAGGAACAAAACTGGTTCAGTGGCTAGATGTTTGCTAGGGTTGATGGCATTGTGGAAGCCCCAAGCTTTGAGGCAGTTTCTACTGCCATTGCTGAGGGTTTGCCTGTTGGAAAAACAAGATCAGTACAAATTCAGCTTGAAACATCCAAGCATTTGCTTTCCTGTTGCTACTGGACCTTTATTAACTCCTGCCCCCATGAAGAGTGTTTGTGGTCCTCTGAAGACCTCTTAATATGTCTCCAGGAAACTCCTCGTGATTCTTGGTGTCAGGCTGGCTGATGAAAGAGTCGTAAAAGACAACAACAACTCTCTGGGAGTCTTGCAAAACAGGAAGTTGAAAACCAGCGTGATCGGGCAAGCTGGCTTTTAATATCCTCTCTGTACAAAGGGCTTAAGAGGTAAAGCCGGCTGTTATGATGGAGCACATTCCCAGTTCTTGCCCAATCCAAAGATCTGAACTTCCAGCAGAGAATTTGGCAAAAATCCGGCATGAGATGTACTTGTTCTTCCTGAGACTGTGTCACAGACAGAAAGAACTTGTTCATGTTGACCCTCTGAACAGAAACTTCTCCCAGACAAAAACTGGACAAAAACTTCACGTTGACAAGGAGCCAGCTAGAGTTACATAAAGACCCTGAGCAAAACAGAGGCCCAAAGGTTCATGTGCCTGATCCAGAACAATGAGAAAAGACCTGAGTGGGTCACTAGGGCTCAGAAAGAAACATGGTAAGATTCTGCTCCAGTACCTTCAGGGATGTCCAAACGTTTTGGCAGGAGGGCCACATCATCTCTCTGACACTGTGTCAGGGGCCGGAAAAATAATTTACATTTCAAATGTGAATACATTTACATAAATTTACGTAGAAGATTGTATTAGAGACATTCTGCTTTGCTGCACTTGCCTGTGACCCGATAGATGGGTCTTGTTGAGAGTCACATTGAGGCTCACATTGATGGCCACATTTGGCCCCATGGCCAGGGTTTGGACACCCCTGCTATAGATTAATGCTCATGGGATTCAGCCAGTCTAAGAGATTTGAAGAACCTGATTGAATCAGAGCTTTCCACGGTAGACAGCCTTTAATGCTGACCTTCAGACCCAAGGGGGTGCCTTTCTAGCTGTGACTCCTCTTTAAAGAGTTTCCAGCATTGGAGATTGAACCTGTGCCTCTGCTGGCAAATCACTCCTCAAGTTTGCGGAGGTACTTTCCTGAAATGGAAGACATGAAGCTGCTTATACTGAGTCATTCTTCCATTCTGGCAGTAACTCTTCCAAGACTTCCTGTTTTCCTGAGCCCAACTGTCTGAAATCAGAATTGTTGAGACAGGAACCTGCAACACTCCCCTTACACCTAGGTGTAACCCCTCATCTTGGTAAAGCCTATCCCAAACTCTGCAAAAGAAATACTCTTGCGCCCACAGACATCTTGCTCCTTTCTTCGGTCTTCCCGTCTGCAATGAAATGTAGACACAAACATTATCAAGACATTCTTTGTCTGTGAATACAAGATTATAATCATGGCTTCTCATGCAGAGTTGTAAAGCAGAAACCTGCCCCCACCTGCTAGATAGAAAACTTTGTTGCCAGCAAATACACTTCAGTTGAATGCAGATAAGATTTATGCTTTTGTGTTAGCAAAACGTTTTCCCATCATGATCAGATGGAACTACCATGACCCAGGAACTGCCCTATGGAGTACAATAATAAAAAACAAGCCATGCTATATTTAATCAAATCCATACTCTCCATGGCTTTGCAGCCCCTTTTATGTCTGTTTCCTTTGGACTTCCTTGATATACTTTGGATGGCCCACAAAGGCATAGGATGCAGTTCCATTTCCTCCGTTACTGAGAGGCTTTTCAAGAAACTCCTGAAATTAAATGCAAAGTGAGATCCAGCACAGAGAAAAATAAATGGGACTGTCTCCTGCCTTGCAAAAATCCAGCAGTCATTCTCTGTTTTCCAGAATGAACCACATGTCAGGATGACTTGAGGCAAAAAACATATTCTAATTTTTTTCCCTCTGCCAACATACTCTTGGAAGGAACAAAACTGATAACAAACATCTGGGTAGAAAAACATTTTGAGGGAATCAGAACTTGGAATGATGCATAAATCTAGGGGAAAGATTTATCTGCCCACGGAATTTCCCAGGTGCCTTGTCCAGGTAAAAGGATCTCAGGATCGAACTACAGGAAACGTTAAGTGCATGTTTACATTGACACTTCTTGTTTTGGTTTTTTCTGCTTTTAAATCAGAGTGGGTTAGGTCAATGGATAGGTTAGGTCTATGGGTTAGGTTAACACTTAAAATCCCATTTATGATGAAGAGCATGTGCAGCTTTTGAGTCAAAGTTGTCAAGATTTGTTAAGCGCAGATCTTAGCATAACAAGCTTTCATTTTCCTGAGTGTGAGAAGAGTAGCTTGGAGTCAATGAACTTCAGCAATATGAAGATGGATTTGCTTCATTCTTGACAGAATCATTTTATCAGTCTGTTGCCATTGGCAGTGATCAGTTTCACTTTCCGTGAGACCCTTTGCCAGCATTAAGAGCAGATTGATTTTATAACACACTGTAGCAAATGGGGAAGATGCTCAGGGACAAGAATTTTGGGACTGGTAGGGAGTGCTGGCCATTCCATGTGATGCGTACCGGGGGGCTGACACCACTACTTGACAAAATTTATAAAATCTTGGTATTTTTAATAAAATCATCATGTTCTATACAATTCAATATATGATTTCATGTAGAATGCAGTCAGACAAAATGTGTTGAATTAGCTCTGTTTTATAAAAATAGCAAAAAAATTATCAGTGGGGTAGGGTGATGGTACATTACCAGCCATACCACATGGGTGATGCCTTGCCCAATGCATGGGGGAGGTCCATCGTGGAGGTGGTGTGCCAGCCTTCCTTACAGAGTCAGTGTGCCAGACTACCATACATCATAGTCTGATGTAAACCATATTGACTTGTAGTGACAAACTCTTGGGACTTGAAATAAGGACTCGAGCTGATAAGAGTTTATATACGTTTTAAGAGTCAGCACTTTAGTAATTCTGAAAGTTTAATCCTGCATGCAGCAGCCTGCCAACATAACTGGTTGACTAAAGACTGGAGGTCACTATACACAGAGTTTCCCCATGTAAATTTTTCCACAGACCAGACCTAGCATAAGAGATTGAAACCCCATGTCAGTGAACCTAAGCCCTGTGCAACTGGCTGGGGCATGTAATTTCATCAACTGGTGTGCTTGACTGCCTCTAAACTTGCTTGTGACTACAGAAAGTTGCTGCTTGCAACTGGAGCTGAATTGGGACCCTTGCATAAAATCATTATGAAATAACTGTGTGTTCCCATTAGCTCATTGTCCAATAAATGAATGTCCTCCAAAGTACAGAGAGCTTTCTCAAAATATGATTTGCTTTAGTTTTTATTAGGAATCCTCATTTAGTGTGCTTTATGTGAGCATTAAAAGCAAATTCCCCATCTGTGTTCATCACAGCAATGGGAGCTAGAACCTTAATGCTGCAGACACAACAAGAAGGCTGACATTATTACTGTGCTGAGACTTTAAGAAAACTGCCAAATACCACAAACTGTCTATAAAGTTCAAAGCAGCAAGCTGGATGATGTTGATGGTCCACCCATATCAAACCTGTCAGTTAGACACAGCATTGTGTTGTGAAATGCACTATCTTTCTGCTGACCATTTCAGAAATTCCTCGACTACGAATAATGGTCTGTGCAATGTGCTTGGCGTCCAGCCTGATCCCACAACATGGTTCGGCAGAACGTCCTTTGATGCATTTTTAAACGAATTTATTCCCCGTGGTGGATCAAGCTACGCAAAAGAATGCAGAGTTTAGAAATGAGAGCTCAGCTACAAGGTCTCTCATGAAAATTTTTTAATGTGAATTTTTAAAATGTGAATTAGGGAGAGGGCAAAAGCAGGAGAGAAACACTGCACTGCGTTCATTCTTTTTCATTGCTGCCTCTTCTCTTGCAGTGATAAGCAGTCAAGCAACTCCAGCTGCTACCATTGTTTCCAACCTAGAACATCTTCCCCTTGAGATAGCACTATATTTCAAGGTACGCTGCAATCCTAAAGACACTTTCCTGGGAGTAAGACCCACTGAACACAATGGGGCATACTTTTGAGTAGACATGGTTAGGATTGTGCTTGTAGTATCATTCCAGGGAAAGAAACAGCACCCTGTACCATGGGCAACTTGATTCAAGACTGTTGTTAAAACAGCTATTTTACGGCCTTTCTCTTCTGTCCTCTCCACATTTTGCCATCTATGAATGAGGCAGGGAAATATGGGCTGCATACAGTATGTGGAACATGCACCTATCAATGCAGTATAAAAAGAATAATACAAACCATGCGTTTAAACATTACAGTATTTTATTGTGCAAGCTTCAGATTGTCATCATAATGGTGATTCATGAGGTTCAAATGTCTTTTTTAAAAAGATTTGACCAATTTTCTCCATCTTATGGCAGCTGGAGTGGTGCAATTGATAGGACTGTTTTGGTTGCACTCTGTCAATCTTTCCTTGGGATTCCATGATAATGGCCCAGTTGGAGCATTAAGGAAAGCAGGCAGTTCAGTGCCTCCTGCAAGGACCACACTGGTGGAGCCAAGGCCTTCTTGGAAGAATTCCTGGCTCTCAGGCTTGTGAGTGTGGCCTTGGCCCAGGCAGATACAGCTCATGCTCCACTGGACAACAAATACCTTGTTCTTGGAAAGGAAGGCAAAGGTTGGACTCTGAATCGCACAACCCAAGTAAACAGCCAAAAACAGAGACTGCCAGTCCTGGTGACTTCATCTGTTTTTACCAGGGAGGAGAAAGTGAAGCAAAGGTGTTAGACCACAAGATGATGGAGCAGAAAGCATTTCTGAACTTTGATGGGAACCCCATTATGGGCAGGGGCTTTTTCATCCTGCCCAGCCCCAAAGTAAATCAGCCAGCCCAAGTACATCAAACACTTGCAAAACTGATACTGTGTGGCATGGCTGCCTGGGTGTTGGTGACCAGCTTCTCCAACAGGAATATGCTCAAACACTCTTTTTTGGAGACCCTTCTCCAAAGGCTTTCAGTTTCAGAAGTTAGGCAGGTGCCTCTTAAACAGAGGGGCTTCTCGGTGGAGATGCTTAAGTTATGGAAGGCCCTGCCTAGATATGTTATGATGAACCTTCTAGGTCTTCTTTGAGGAACCAGGTTAAAAAAAGACATGGCAATGAGGGCCGAAAGGAGCAAAGAATCAAATTCCTCTACAAAAGAGGAATTGGCTCCCCCAATCCTGGATTTTGGGTCTTTGTGTCTTGCTTGAGACAGGCCCCAAGATGCTTAAATGCCCACTTACTTCATTACTTGACAATTCCAATATCGAGTAACAAAATGCATGTGTGAAGCAGTCAGTAAAAGCTTCTACTCATAGGACATGTGGGTATCTGCTTTAGGATCATGGCAAGGACAGAGAGTTAACCCCTCTCATGCTGCCATGGTTCTGATCCTCTGTGGACCAATCTGGCTGCTGTTACCAAAGTCAAGGCAAACATGACAGCCCCAACCATTTGCTCCAAATACTTTGACCTTCATTCTGAGGGGCAAAGAACGTGAGAGGGTCATATGGGACCTTCTGAGGCTGTGGTTTCTGGGTTACTTTTAATCACTGAACACAGGCAAAATTATCTGAGAATCCTTTCCAAATAGCCTGGTTGCCAAGCATATGGTCCAATTGGACAAACAACACAGACAAAGGAAAGAAGTGATTCCTCCAACTGACTTGGTTAAAAAGCAAAAATAAAATTGACATAGGGAGGTTTTTCAAAAGGAACTTGTTAATAGAACATGTTACAAGAACGGAATGTATTATACCACCAAACCAAAGAGAGCCCCACAGTTCCTTCACAGGCATTTCTAGACAATTGCCTCTATTTCGATTCTACTAAACATGTTGGCTACCTGGAATATATACTTCAACTCCAAATTTGCACTGGCCTCTGTGCTATGTTAGCCACTCCAAAGGCCATTTACAAATAGCCCAACCAGCCTGGCTTGAGGAAGGGGAATGAAACCTTTGAACATAAACATGAGAACATAAGAAGAGCCTCCGCTGGATCAGGCCAAAGGCCCATCTAGTCCCACTTCCCACCAGATGCCTCATCAAAGGCCCATCTAGTCTAGGCCCACCAGATGCCTTAAGGAGCACATAAGACACCTGCATCCAGGTGCCCTCCTCTGCATCTGGTATTTTGAGGTTGTCCACATCTACATCTATGCACGCGCAGAAACAAACATACACACCCATAATGGCTTGTAACTGTGATGGTCCTTTCCTCTAGGAATTTGTCCAATCCCTTCTTAAAGGCATTTAGGCTAGATGCCATCACCACATTCTGTGGCATCCTAACCGATACAGTTTTTATTTTTAAAAGTATCTGTGTACTGTATGTTCTCATTAGCTTCCAAAATGCTTTTCAAAATGCAGCAGGCAGGCCTAAAGGGCCAGTGAATACTCCCGCTGGCATTCTACCCTGTCCCTTGCCCAGGCAATCAGTCAAGACTGAGACTGACATACAAGGCCCTTTCTTCCCTGGCAGAAAATGAAGGGCACTCTGTTGTTTGAAGCCATGGAGAACTCACAATTCTCCTGTGGGAAACTGATGCTCTTTGTGTCTTTTGCTTGATAGAGGTAGCCCCTTTTGACTTCCTCCATGCTGCAAGGAGCAATCTTCCATCAGCTGTCAACCTCTCTTATCCAATGTGACTTTCTTTTGTCACCTTTAGGGAAGATAAAAGTTCATCTTACTGGAGAAAGTTTAACAGCAGAGGAGGGGTGGGATGCAAGTGGAATCCAGGGAGATCTGCTCAGGCTGAGAGGTCTGTTTCCTCTTCAGTTCAGCTTTCTCTTCATAATCTGATCAGGGTGGTTCATTATTAAACACTGCAAGTCAAATTCTTGATCCCCAAAATCACTGATCCTGGAACTTGTGAAGCTGCCCACAAATTGGCAGAAGTGGGGGGAATTAGTGTCACAGGGCTGTGGGTGGCACAAGTGGCTAACACTGTGCCTGTTAACCAGCAGGCCAGGTTTCGAGACCCGGGTCGGCCCCACAAGACAGGGTGAGCTCCTGTCCTTAGCCTAGCTCTGCGACGCCAGCTGGATCCAATCGTATTGGCTCTGCCTTTCCATTGGACTAATTCAGTGGTGTGGGGAGCGGGGATTTGCTGCTTGAGTAACAGCCTATCCTCCATAACAATCCAACCCAGGCTTTCATGCTTCGCTGCAGCGTATGCAGCGCCAAGCACAATACCATAGTCTTTCAAGACTGCCGGAGGCCTGCTTTAGTGTCACAGGGAGCCTTCCTGCTCCAAAGAGCATGCAGTGGTGTAGATTGCTTATATGTAGATGTAGATGTGAACAACCTCAAAAAGCTGGATGCAGGGGAGAGCACATGAATGCTGGTGTAATATGTGCTCCCTTAAGCATCTGAAGGACTGCTGTGTGATACAGGAAGCTGGACTAGATGGAGCTTTGGGCCAGTCCAGTGTAGGAACTTCTTTTCTTATGGCATCTATGAGGGTGCAGTCCCTGAATATTGACTGCTGGTAACTCTTGTTAGAGTGTGTGAGAAGAATATATTTGTGTGAAGAGTGTATGAATACATACTTTGTGTGATTGCAATATCACAATGTTGAAATGTTAAAATGTTTCAACAAAGATATTCACAATGCAGTTTACAAAATACTAAAAATGCATTAAATAAGCACAACCAAGAGAGGATGAAAACAATAAATCAGTATCTCTAATCAATGATCATTAAAACTTCACAAAAACTCCCATTAAAAAATCCAGGTAATTCCCAAAATATGAAACAAATAAGTTGATGCAACTATTAAAATCTGCTCTTCCCTCTTAAAGAGAGAGCAGGGAAGACATGAACACAGGGTGCTGCAAGAGCATAACTCCAAGCTTACCGGTATGAAAATTTCAGCTCTCTGGAAGTCATAGCCTGGTTAGAAACTGTGAGGGATGTGGGTAGTATGGGATGAAAAGGTGATCCCTACAATACTGTAAACTCATAAAGTGCAATGCATTGATGGTCAAAACCAGCACTCTGAACCAAGTCTAAACGAAGTAGAAACAAACCAATGCACAGGGTGACCACATGACCGCAAATTCCCAGATTTGTCTGGATTTTAGCCTCCTGTCCAGGTGTCCTCCATTTTGGCTTCATTTTGAAACTTCACTATGTTACCCCATTGTGCCCTGTGTCATTGGGTTTGCATTGAAGAGCAGAATCTAATGCAAAAATCAGTTTTGAAATATCTCCTTCCTATCAAATGTTATGGCCAAAAAACTAAAAATCAAAATATGCATTGAGATCTATGGGAAAGTGAAAGTGCCCAATATTGTGGCTTTACTCATGAGTAGGTGAATGCACCATAAAGGCAAGGCTGAGAGGAATCCAAGGACACCATAATGGTCCTGAGCCAATAACATGTCCTACATTTTTTCCTACGTTTTTGGCGTGTCCTACAATTTTTTAAGTAGGTGGAAATTTTTGGCTTGGGGAGTAGGAATTTTGGCCTGGGGGTAGGAATTTTGGCGCTGGGGTTCAAGAATTTTGCGTTTGGCATCTGGTCACCCTGCCAATTTAGGTGTTTCAAAGAGTAGGGTTGCCTTAATTCTCTTCCACAAAATCAGGACAGGACCCCTCTGTCCTATTTGCCAGTATGTGAACACGATCCCCCAAAATCAGGATTGTCCTTGTTTTCAGGGCATATCGCAACCCAAAGAGGCATCATATTCTTTCACCAACATATAGGTGTCCGTGAACAGATAGTGACATTCAGTACCAACTGTGGTTTCCAAGCTGTCTTGAAGGGTGGTTCTCACACAGCCATAGATGGCTATATAAGTCTATACTACAGTAGTTGGCTTTGCTGTTGCTACTGTGGATTGCCATTTTAATTCTTCCAAATTCTACCTGGTATGTCATGTGTTTTAGTGCAGTGAGCAAGCACTGAGTCCTTTGACCCTGATATTTTGCTGATAGGATCTTTGGAAGAAATTCAAGAAATTCAAATTCATTTGGAAGAATGATTCAAGAGGCAGTGCTAGTGCATGTTTGCTCCAATGTTTTGCGGGCCTCTGGATGGATGACTGAATGGAGGCCAGGAAGAAATTAGCAGTACCAGAATGGAGTTCAAGCCCCTTGGGGAAGATGTGGTTTGTTTATTGACAATTGAAACATCCCAACCATGTAGCCAAACCACTACAAGGATCCCAGAAGGACCATGCAATGAAAACAAAAAGACTGTTAATAGCAGCATGATTCCAAAATGCATTGTCAAATAGACCAGGTGGCAGAGGTCTCTGATCAGATTCTCCACTTCGGAGAATTGGATTGCACCAAGGCTGTGGAAAAGGTTTTTTTCCCCTGTGCTATTTTCTTAGTGAGAAAAGCATCCCTGCATCAGCTTGGCAGCAGATAATTGGTAAATGGCAGCAGAATAAAGGAACAAGCAGAAAGAGTCTCGGTTCCTCAATACTGTGGACTCAGTTGAGATCTCTGCCCCAGCAAATCATTCGTAGAAACATTACAGGAGATGGGAGACCTGACCACAGAACTCTGTCATCTTGTGCTCTTGTAGGCTAAGGACTCCCAAGCCAAACAAGAGTATTGTCTCTCCAAGGGTATTCAGCGATGCAGCATAGCCTGCCCTGTGTCCCACTTAGCATGTGTATCAATGCTGCCATTTCCACAGCCCACTCAGACTCTCCCTGAGGACGAAGAAGAGTCCCTTTCACAGATGAGGAAGCATCCCTTTCACAAAGAAACTGTTTTCATGCTCAGTCACACTTCATCTGTAGGACTTAATATATACTTCTTGGGGATGTTGTATCTGAATGTGCTCAGAGGCACAGCTATGAATTCCAGAGTCACTGTGAATTAAAAATGGCAACCATAGGGCGCAATCCAGAGTAACTATAGGGAGTCCTTGCTCCGACATAAGAACAATTTACTCTGGATTGCAATATGAATTTCCCATAGGTTTTCACAGGTGGTGCCATAGCTATGTTGACGTAAATGTCTCTTACATGCTCACATAGTTACTCTGGATTGTAGGGATATTTGCATGGAGATTTGCTCTTGGAAGTTGGGCACCAGATACCAGGGCTGTGATACCATGTATGTGAACTAGGTCATGAGCAAACTCTGTTCTGGCCATTGTGGGGGTTCTCGAACAAATTAGGTCTTACTAATTCTCCTGGAGCCAGAAAACTATTTGTTTGGGCCTTCCCAAATAGGCTTAATCCCCATTCAAAATTTAATGACTTGTTTTCTCCCTCCTTCTTTCTGGTCCTGTTCCAGCCAAGATTCGAGCAAACCAAATTCCAGCCCTGTGGAACTGTGCCAGAGAATGTGGAAAGTGTGAGGCGGTTGGGATGCTGCATTTGTGGGCTCAAGCAAAGCAATTTTTTTTAAACAAATGCTCATCGGGAAGAGATGAGTTTGTTCCTTGCTAAGTTCCTTTTCCTTGGCTGGCTTCTGCCTATGTGTACAAACCCCCTCCCCGAAAATCTTTGCCCAAACATCTGTCTTGCTTTTGCCTCTGCCAGAGGTGATGATACGCAAGAGATTAAATGTGACAGATGGATGTGCGGGGAGGATCTCTGAGAAGTTTTTATGGGGTGCGTAGCAGGAAGAATGGCTTTTGCCATGCTGCAGTTGCTTTCCTTGGCATGGCTCCGGGAGAAACACAATGAGGAACAAGTACGATGGGTTCATGTTTTCAGTTAAATGCTGAAAGGGAGAACAATGTTTCTAATTTGAGGAGCAAAGAATGACTTTTTCAAGCCAACTTGGCAGATAATTGAGATGGCAAATCTGTGGGATTCCTGGCAAAGCTTTGCCACCTGAGCTGCTTTCAGCAGGAGATGGTGGGGATTAAACTGTGGGCCTTCTGCATGGAAAGAAGGCCTTCTGCATGGATCACACACTCAGTGTGTGTGCTTGTTTTTCAAATGATTTCAGTGGCTAAGGCACCCTTTCTATTCATTCTGAAGCAAATCATTCACAGTGCAAAGGGTATAGTAGTAGTGAATGGGTGCTCTATTTCTGGCATTTGCCAGAAATTGGCATTTACTCCATCCATTGGCATTTGCTTTCATCACTTTTTTAAGAATAAAAGCAAAAGCATGTCTGACTTATCAAAAGTTGTTCCCAAGCAACACCAGCCACTTCTTTCCATTTCCAAATGCTGGCCGTTTTGTAGAACCTCACAAGGAACACACAGGACTGGCCCTCCCACAATGTCAATTGAGGTAGTTACCTTAGGCTGCAATCCTAAAGATACTTTTCTGGGAGTAAGACCCATTGAACACAATGGGGCTTACTTTTGAGTAGACATGGTTAGGATTGTGCTCTTAGGCAGCAGATTGGAGGGGGCACATACCAACCTTTTCCCACTTGCTTCCACAGCTACTCCTTTCCATTTCCTAGCTTGGAAGAGGAAGAGGGGGATTGAGAGGAAAACAGAGTTGGAGTAGAGTCATGGTATCCAAAGTGGGGGTGGGGAACTCCTTGGCAGGGTGATCATATGACCGGAAAAACCTGGATTTATCCGGATTTTTAGCCTCCTCTCCGGGTGCCCTACGTTTTGGCTTCATTTTTGAACTTCGTGGTAGTGCACAGTACACCATCATGTTATATGTTGTTGGATTTGTATTGAAGAGCAGAATCCAATGCAAAAATTGGTTTTGAGATATCTCATTTGTATCAAAAGGTATGGCCAAAAAAGCGAAAAACAAAAAATATAAAAACAAAAAAAATACATTTTTGGCAATTTTTAAAAAGTGGGTAGGAATTTTGACATAGGGGCTAGGAAATTTGGCCTTGGGGTTCAGGAATTTTGGGTTTGGCATCTGGTCACCCTGCCCCTTGGGGGCAGATGGATTTGATCAGGAATCTGACCCATCTCAGACTCCATCACTGGACACACCGAAAACAACAGGGGACTCATACATCACAAATCCTTTTAGTAGTATTTGAGCCGGAACCTCTCCAATGGGTTTTGCTCTTATAAATGTTAATGTTTCTGTTTCAAGAAATACCGCCCCCATCCAGTGATGGGATCTAAAGAAATTAACAACCAGTTCTATGCTCTGCCCATCTGGCAGGCACTTTTAAATGGCTATTTTTAAACTTTATATGTCCTATCTCTCGTTAACAACCGGTTCTGTAGAGTAGGTGCGATCCTGCTGGAGCTCACCACTGCCCCCATCCATCTGGGTAAGTCAGCAACAAAATGAAAGGCAAAATGAGAAGGTGCATCTGGTTCAATAGCTAAGACTGGTTTCTTTTGTGGAGAATACAGTAATCCCACCTCTGATGATCTTATCAGCCAGGACTTGTTCAGTTGTCCAGTCTGCTCATTTGCTCACTACTAAGAAGTCGGAGGCTTGCAAATCAGTGTTCCTGGGTTTGTTTGTGTGTGTGTGTGTGTGTGTGCTTGCACATATGTGCGCACACAAGTGTGTGAACATTCTCTTGCCAGTCTCTAATTTGAACCAAATGTACTTCTTAATAACACCTTCTTTTTCTATAAACAAGAGGTTGCATCACCAGCAGCTGCATGCCAGTCAGGTTCTAATAATATTTTCAATAATTTTATTCTTATTTGGTTGAGGTTGGCTCTCATCCCAACTTGCCCCAGGTTTACTCTGGAGAATGGGTCATAAATTTAAGACCTCCTAGAAATAAAAAAGGGAAATTGTAGCCAAGTTCCTTTCATATTGGCCTCCTTATTGGGCAGAATTAAAAGGCTTAGTTGTGGGATCGGTGGGAATGTGAAACCATGAGGCCAGGTGGTGTTGACACTGCAAATCCACTGCTGCAGCCAGTTCCAGACCTAGATCTTTAATAATCTGGGTAGAACTAGGTACCTCACCTCTGCCCCTTACTGTAGTGTCCTCCCCACCATCATCTTTTTTAGAATCAACACCTATATCTGCTCTTTTTTTGTGATTCCCAAGGATGGTAATGTGCTTTTTGTGCACACACTGCAATTTCACACGCATGAGATTCTCATTTTGATCTGTTGACAACTAGTGTGGGCCAATTACTCTTTTTTCCTCTCTGAAGAACCAAGACCTTCTTGGCACATCTTTGTCAAAGCCCTTTTCTAGTACTTTTAGTACAGGGAATTCAGTATGAGGTGACACCATTAGGAAGACTTATTCCTTGTTTTCTCCACATCATTGGCTGCCTTAGGGGTCTTTTTATGACCAAAATATGTGCAATAAATACATGTGAAAACCCGTAACAAATCAATAAACTGTGGACTATTGTTGGGAAATATGTGATGAAATGATGTCAATCCTATTCATAGTTTCTCTGAAGAAAACCCCTCTGAGCACAATGGGGCTTTCTCCCAGGATAGTGATCTTAGAATTGCAGCCAGAATGAGTTTAGGGACTCAGACGTGCAGGTTTTGGTGGCAGTGCCATGATCGTTTTGGCAGCAGTGCCATGGAATATTTCATGGTTTTTCTGCTTTCTTCCTTTGGGATGTAGAATCCTGCATTATTTTGAGCAAGCTAACTCTTCTGGGCAAGAGCTCCACATGTTTAGACCATCTTGCCAGACCTTTCCTTCTAGATTGGCGCTGAAGAACCTTTTATAGTTCAGAAGGTGGTTTTACAGCTTGGTTTTATGTTATATTTTTGCATCTACCACTCATGGCTAAGTATGCCCTTCATTCCTGTTGTTTTTATTGCAAATTTCCATTTTTATTTGCCTCTACATTTATTCTTTATAAATGTAAGCCACCTTGCTCTAAATATTGTTTGTATGTGTGGGGACAATGACCGCAAGATATAAATATAAAAGCAAGAATAACTCCCATTGTGGTGTGACTCCTCCTGCCGTAGAATGGGTATGATTCAGGATAACCATTATATCCTATTTTTTTCAGGACATGTCCTCTTTTTTAGTCTTGTATCCTGGAAATAAATCTTCATTGTCTTTTATTTCCTTGTGAGCAGACAACATGTAGCCTTCTTGTAATTAATAAATTACAAGTAATAAATTATATGCAGTAGTATTAAATTTAAATTTAATAATAAGTAATATACTGTTTAAATTAACCACAGTTTAAGCAATTTATATGAATGTTTTAAGCTTTTGTTTTGTCATGTCCTACATTTTTCTTTGGTGCCCTACATTTCTGGGGGGTCTTCTCTTTTCCAGTTATGACATATGGTCACTCTGGGTGTGAGGTTCTCCAAGAGCAGTAACAAAGCTGCCCTGATAGAGATAATTGCAATTTTCCAGGGCATTTTCCTGCATAGGCCGTAGTGAACAGGATAGAACCAAACAAGAGCTTTGCAAAAGCAGAACTGTGTCCCATATCTTAGCTTCATTGTCCAGAAAGCCTAACCAGTGGCTAATGAACAGTTTTGATGGCAGAGAGTTCCACACATCAGGAAGGACTTTCTTTGCCTACCCTGAACTGGCTGCCACCCAATGATAGATTAATGAAATGAGTTTTTACATGGCACATGGTGAATGTAAAAGGAATGTAAAAGGAATGTAAAAGTGAATGTAAGGAATTTAGGGTGCAATCATAAAAGCATAAGAGCCTCCACTGGATGGGCAAAGGCCCATCTTGTCCAGCTTCCTGTATCACACAGTGGCCCACCACATGCCTCAGGGAGTACACAAGACACCTGCATCCAGGTGCCATCACAGGTTATAAACTATGGTGTGTGTGTGTGGGTCCGTGTGCATAGATAGATATAGATGTGACATAGATAGATGTAGATGTAGATGTGACACCTACATCTACATCTATCTACGCACACGGACACACACCATAGTTTGTAACCTGTAATGGTCCCCTCCTTACGAAATCTGTCCAAACCCTTCTTAAAGGCATTGAGGCTAACCTACGCTGGCACAACATATCATTCTTCCCATTCCCATGGTTATATAGGGCGACAAGAGCATGTCTATGCTCTGGCCTAGCTAAGCCTCCCCAAGGAGTGGTGCAGAAGTCACTAACTTCACTTTTATAACATCCCCAGGTCAGCACATGACTTGTGCCAGGGCTTAGGGTAAAGGGAGTAGTGGGCTTCAGGAGGTTCTCACAGGTTCTATAGAACCCTTTGATAATGAGGCTGGTTCTGAGAACTGATTACTAATGGGACATAAAACCTGTTGTTAATTTAGGTTATTAGGACATAGATCCTGTTGTTAATTTATTTGAATCCCACCACTGGGTAAAGGTTAGGATTGCAGGCTGTCGTAAAATGACAGTCACTAGCTCAGGTGATTTGAAAAAGGGATCAGCCAAAATAATGAAAGAGGAGCAGTTTGTCTGTATTAGCCCAGACACCAATTTGGAAACTCTGCGTTTGGAAGCTGTATCCAATTAATTTTACTTTCCAGGAATGAAGTAGGGGCAGGGGGCAGGCTGAGCTGGCCGCAGAGGACACAACCTGCTGGAACAGAGGGATCTTCAATAGGCAGATTTAGGAGGGCTCTTCTGGTGTATTTGCTGCTAAACAGAGCTATCTTGCTGAGTACAGTGACGCTTGCTTTTGTTTTTAGTTCAAAATCTTGTTTGCAGTGGGCAGTCTCTATTTTGACTCCAGTTTTATTTAGATATATAAAACTCCATTTCTAAGGAAAGTCAAGCAAATGTGTGCTGCCCGATGTGTTTTGTACTTTGCTTTTTAGTAGGAAATGAGGACTAGGAATACACTTGTTTACAGAAGAAACATGGCCAGGCTCAATATTGCAGAACAACATGTTGAGGGGGGTATCTGCAGAGTCTTACAAGCAGAAAAGAAAGTACATGTTGAGCCTGTACCCAGATTGTACCCATTTTTGAGTCATACAAAAGCAATTGTAACATAGCCAATGAATCAATATGAATCATGTTCCCTTTAAAACAATTTAGTTTCAGCTCAGAGGCAGAAGCTTCCCCTTGCAAAGCAATTCAGAAGTAATTATCACTTTGTATTGATGTGATAATCACTTGGGGAAGAGAGAGGTCTCCCTCCCAGCTGAAACCTGAAATCATAGAATCCTAGAGTTGGAAGAGACCTAGGAGGTCATCTAGTCGAACCCCTGCCTGTAGCAGGAAATCCTCCTAGAGCAGTGGTCAGGGAACAGGGGTAAATTACCCCAAATGGGGTAAAAATGAAATTCCTGGGGATAATGGACAGTTGTGCTGCCAAGACACAGCCAGGCATTCATATGAACCTATATGCATACCCGACTGTGTCAGCAGTGCAACCGTCCATTACCCCCATGAAATGAAATGAAGTTTCATTTCACTGCATGCCTGGCTGTGTGTGTTACAGTACTGTAGTGTACAAGGACCTGATGCAGTGCACTATATTAATAATATATGATTTCCTTCCTTTCAAATCAAGGGGGTAATGTCAGCATATCTAAATATATTTTTGGGTAAAAGGTGAAAAAGTTCCCTGACCCCTGTCTTAGAGCATCTGCAACAGGTGCTCACTGAGCCTTTGCTTGAATATCCCCAGTGAGGGAAAGTCCACCACCTCACCTGGCAACCAGACGGAATCTATACGAACCTTTCTCATGATGGCTTAATTGCCTGCCATTTTATCTTTGTAAGCATTAACTGCTACTTATGTTTATCTTTTAATTTAAAGAACCAACCTCATTTGTGCTGAGTCAAAATAACTGATAAATAAAATGCTGATAATTAGATTACCGTATTTCCCGGTTTATAAGACGCACTTTTTTCTCCCCAAAGGAGGGGGAAAATGTCTATGGCCTTACCAGAGTGATAGGGCCAATCCTGGAGCACCTTACCCCATCATGTCATATGTTGTTGGATTCGTATTGAAGAGCAGAATCCAATGCAACAATCAGTTTTGAGATATCTCCTTCCTATCAAAAGTTATAGTCAAAAAAGTAAAAAATAAAAAATATAAAAACAAAGAATACATTTTTGGCAATTTTTTTAAGCGGGTAGGAATTTTGGCTTTTTGGTTCAGGAATTTTGGGTTTGGCATCTGGTCACCCTGGCACAGTTGCAATCCTAAGTAGCCTTCTCTGGCTTGGAGACTAGCTCCAAAGTAGACATTCACAAGACCTGGTCCCTCATGCTCCATGCCTCTGCCTCCCTCACTCTTCCCTATCTATCTAGATCCCCTCACCTTTCCCTACCTACCCCCCAAAAGAACCCCCCAACTTACCTGCCTTCCTGGACCATTTGCAATGAGATTTGTGCAAAATGTTGTCTGATCATTTGCAATGAGATTTGTGCAAAAGTCACAAATCACTGACACTAGAGATGATGAGTTTTGGGTGTTTCCAGAAAATTAGAAGAGTGCTTGAAGCTTAAAGTCTTTCCTCATTTGTTAATGACAGTGATAATGGTTCTTAATACCACTGTTGACTTTATATGGAAATATTATTCTGCTATATTTTATTAAATATATTAGTACACCATTTGGTTCAGAATACTTTTTTTCTTGTTTTGCTCCTCTAAACTTTGGTGCGTCTCATGGTCCGGTGCGTGTAATAAGCCAGGAAATACGGTAACCAGGCCTAATACACATTGGCATATGCCTCTTCTGGGCTGGTCCTTGATACCATTTTACTTCCTTTTGCCAAGCTATTGTGCATCTCAGAAATGTGCATCTCAGATCTCTATCCCTCAAGAATCATTGTGCAGGCCTGGAAGGTGACCGAAGGGTGTGATTCCCGCTGTTTTGCAGAGAGAGGCCTTCACATAAACCTTCCCAATGGCTTCTCACTCAACCTCGCTTGAAAACTTCCAGGAGTTGAACTGGCTTGAGCTCACTCCCCAGTCCTGGGCCTCCTCCTTCATCAGAAGCTGCCAGACATGCCAAGTTATGTATGATGGATAAGCTTCATTGCAGGGAACTGAGATAGCTTACAGAACTCCTGGGATCTGACCTTGGACCTCTGGCAGCAAAGGAACATTTTTCTCCAGAGTCCTCTTTTACTGGTATCCATGCTGTAGTTTCAGCGGCAGGAAGAGAGTGTTGATGAAGCTCGGGTCACAAAAGTTAAAAGAGCTTTGCATGGCCCTGTTCTGGATCAACTGTTGCAGTTCATTTGCCCTTTAATCTTTGCCTGACTGCTGGACCTGTGATTGGCAGCTCCCAGGGTGCAGGAGTCATCCCGCCAGCATCCAGTTCCAGACCGCCTACAAGCCTCAGCTGGAGTTAATTATAGCAAGGCGAGCTCAACCCAGGCCCCAAATAGCCAATCCAGAAAGCAAAACTGATTATTAAGCAATTCGAAGGACGGGTGGGAAGGATGTGCCACTAGCTAGTTAGAGCAACATCTTTTAACAGCTGGGCAGCTGCATCCCAAAGAAGAGATCAATTCTCTGTTGTCTTAATATCACACCCAAAGTAACCAAGCAGTACAAGCAAAAGCAATCCAGCTTGAGAGCCAGGATGGAGAGGAGGCAATAGTGTTTTTCAAATAGCAATCCTAACCCTGTCTACTCAAAAGTAAGCCCCATTGTATTCAATGGGTCTTAATCCTAGGACAGTGTGTTTAGGGTTGTAGCAAAAGTTCCTTTTAGGCAGAAATTAGGGATGTGTGGGGGGAGCGCAACACAGGATCCATCTACTCTTTTGCTCCATATTTTGGGTTGAACATGTCCCATAGACTCAGTTTACATCTACAGTTGAACGTGTGAGGGTTGAGGGATGTTAACAGCAAGCACAATCCCACCCAACTGTCAACAGATGCATGATGGCTACAATCCTATCCACACTTTTCTGGAATTGCCCATTGATTATAATGGGAGTTACTTCTGAGTAGATGGGCATCGGATTGGGCTCAGTATCCCATAAGAATTCCAGAAGATGCTTAGGTGACAAGCCCAGTGGTGGGCACTTACTGGTACGGGCCTACGGGCCTACGGACGTCGGCGCTCGTGCAGAGCCTGCCTAGAAGCGGCCTGCCAGGCCAGCTTCCAGGCAGGCTCTACGTTAGCGCCGGTGTCGGCGCTTGCGCAGAGCCTGCTTGGAAGCCCGCCTGCCCGGCCAGCGCGCTTGTGCAGAGCCTGCTTAGAAGCCGGCTTGCCAGGCCAGCCTGGCAGGCCGGCTTCTAAGCAGGCACTGTGCAGGCGCCAACGTTGCCCCGCCCCTCGCCCCTCCCCAGTCCCGCCCCTTGCCCCGCCCACACCCCCTGACCCCGGCTGGCCCCTCCCACTTCCGGCGTACCGGATCTTGGGATGGGGCCAGCCCATCACTGGACAAGCCCCTGTAGCTCGAATAGCCCCTACCAATGTTCATGTCCTTTTTGACAGCATAGGTAGCAACATCAATGGGTCAAAGATCATAACAGGTCAGGAGAGTGGAGGAGGGTTCTAATGGCTGTGACTTAGCTGACTCTGATGTGTGCTTCTCCCCATTCCAGTGTCCAGGCCTCAGAGCTCTCCTGAAGACCTGAAGGCTCTAACAGGGAATGTGAACCGGTTGAATGAAAGCCTCCGAGATCTTCAGCTGAAGGCGATCCACCTGCCCTACAAGGGAGAATTCCTGGACCACATCTGGCGGCTGCAAGACCTCCTACAGAACCACTCAGACTCTCTTCTGGTCATGACCAATTCACTCCAGAGACTGGAAGGAGCTCTCGGGAACTTGCAGACCCAGGCAGCTCAGACAGACAGGGTGGTATCTGGCCTAAGGGACAGCCTGAACCAGCAGAGTGATACTACACAAGTGGAGTTGTACAGGCTCTCGGTGGAGGCAAACAGCAGCCGCCTCTTGCTGAGGCACCACGAACACCTCCTCCAGGAGCTGGCCTCCTGCGTGGAGAACCTAAGTGACCAGGTGACTGAGGTGGGTGGGGATGTGGGTAGCATGAACAGGACCCTCTCCTATGATGTGGGCATCCACCACACCCGCATCCAGGATCTGCAGGTCCTGATCAGCAATGCCACTGAGGATGCCCGGCAGATGCGGCTTGTCCACATCACCATGGAGCAGCAGCTCAAGCATGAGTTGGCCATCCTGAACAATGTGACTGAGGACCTGCGTCTCAAGGACTGGGAGCACTCCATTGCCTTGAGGGACATCTCGGTCATGCAAGGTACGGCTGCTCAGTGTCTGTTGCTACCACTGTGAATTTTTGATTTAATTGTCTGTTATCAATTCCATTCAGTTTATCTAAGAATATGTGAGGGAAGGGGGTGCTCAGGATCCCACAAACACCCCAACTGAGAATAAAGTCCCCCAGCCCCAGCCTTGGCCCAGCCATGCTTACTTGGCCCAGCCATGCTTGGTGACCTAAACAGGCTGATAAAGATCATACCTAGAATAATTTCTACCCATCAGCTGTTCCCATTTGAACTCATGGTTCAAGTAGCCAACGCAAATAAAGAGTCAGTAATGTGAGTAGGGGAAGAGGATGCCCATAGGGAACAGACACAGTTTCCCCACCCCAAACTCTTGTAGGAACCCTAACCCTCTGTCCCAGGTGGCACTGGTAAGGAGCCCAACATAGCCACCTTAGAGGGCCACAATCTTAGAAATGCATCCTTCATTTGACATGGAGGGAGACAGCTCTTACTTAGATAGACCCATTAGTGTAGGGGAAATGGTATCTGGCTTCAGGGAGGTGTTCCTTCCTAGAGGTAAAGGTGTCCCCCGTAGGTTATATGGCTAGTCATCACTGACTGTAGCATACAGTGCTCATCCCCGTTTCTAAGCCTTTAGAGCCAGCATTGTCCAAAGAAACCTCCATGGTTATGGGGCCGACATGAGTGCTGAAGTTGCTCAGAATGCTGTTTTACCTTCTCACTAAGGTGGTACCTATTTATCTACTTGCATGTTCATGTTGTTGAACTGCTAGGTTGGCAGGAGCTAAGCTAAGGATGGGAGCTCACTGGCCTGTTGGTTAACAGGCATAGGGCACAATCCTAAGCGTGTCTACCCAGAAGTAAATCCTATTCTGTTGAGTGGGGTTTACTCTCAGGAAAGTGTGGACAGGATTGCAGCCATAGTGTCTTAACCACTTGCGCTACCATAGCCCCACAATTTCTTCCTGCTGGAGGATTATTGAGGCATCTAGCAATTCTCTATGTGAAAACAGGCCCGACTGGTCAAAGGAAAAGATAAGTGCTGGTCACCTAAGTGAGAAAACAGGGAGAATGGTTGGGGAGAAAGGATAACTTAAGGCACATATCTAGTATAATTTTTTACATCATCGTACTAGGAATTGTCCTGTTCTTAGTAATGAGGGGCCAAAAATTGTAGGTGAAGTGGGATCAGAAACAGTCATCCTGTATTTCCCCATCTGGCGGAAATATGTGCTGTCTTGGTTTGATCCAGGAGCTTTCCTTTTGGATGTAGTGCCCTACCCTCTGGATTTCTAATTTCAGGGTTGGCTTAACCACAAAGTGCTGCTGGGGATTTAAGGCAGCTGGATTCAGTGTATGCAACCAGTCTCTTGCATCCACCTGCAACTAGTTGGCTCAATTGGTTTGGTGCAGACAACAAGGAGGGGGTCAGGACAGCTACAACAGCACACAACAAAAACATGCTGATGTTTCTGTGAGCATGAAGTCTTTTTCAATTGCAGGTAGTGCCATCCATGCATTACTTCAAGGGACTATAATCAGCCGAATGTTTCTATTGACAGTAAATGATGGGCCAAATTTTTGAAGTTTAATTTTTTTGTGGAGGGCGGCGGGCAGATGCGGCACTCAGTAAGCTTCAAAGCAGCCCACAGCAAGACTCCTCCATATGGCCCTCAGACAAGCCTTGTAATCTTCTGGATCAACCTCTTAATACACTCTTATTTGTCCATTTATGTAAATTTATTAAAATTTGAAATGTAAATCATTTTTCCAGCCCCATCAGTGTCAGACAGATGATGTGGCCACACTGCCAAAATGTTTGGACACTGCTGATGTAGAGGGATAGCACTGGCCTTCTCAGGGTACCGGTAATTCCTGTGCAGTCTTACACAGCAATCCTAACCCTTGATTAGGCTGATACAAGTCCCATGCTGGATTGGGGGTGTTGCAAAAATCCCATCAGGTATTTCCATGCCATTTCTGAGGGGAATAAGCCAGTGCACAGACATGCATCGGCCTCCCCACACCACTGCAGGAAAGGGAGATGGCTGAATTTTGCTGGCCAAAATTGGTTAGGATTGTGCCCTCAGTTGCCTATGTATGGACACCCCACTGAGTGGGGGCTGGCTGACTGTCAGGACTTGCCAAGCCAAGAGCAGAAAGTAACAACTCTGGATGGGCCAATTTCAGGTGGTGAGATGGAGCTGAAAAGTCACAGGTTTGAGCATCTATATGGGCAAAGAAGGTTACCAGATCCTGGAGTGTCCTAACAAGTTTACTACTGACTTTCCCCCATATGAAGACTATAAAGCACAGGTGTCAAACACAAGCCCCATGGGCCAAATCCATCCTGCCTTGCCATTTTACCCAGCCCACAGGAACGTCTCATACTATACTTTCCTGGGAGTAAACCCCATTGACTATAATAGGACTTACTTCTGAGTAGATATGCATAAGATTGGACTGTGGCCCATGGAAGACTTCATTTATGCTACCTTTGGCCTAACTTTGAGTTTGACACCCCTGCTTTGAAGGGGTGAGGCTGGTATTTGGCTTGGGGAGTGAGCGGCTTTCTTGCTTCTTGTCTTGTTCTGATTTTTGGTGTTTCCAGGCATGTCCTTCTCAACTCTCCTATCCACCTTGCCAGCTGCCTATGGTAGCATTAGCTCAGCTGCCTCATTTATTTTGTCTCCCTGATATTTGCACCCTTATAATTGGATTTGTACCCTTTAGTAAAAGGGATGCAAAGACTTTCTAAAAGGCAAGGCCCATGTTGAGTCTTGTGGCACTGAAAATGTTGATGAAGTCTGCAATCCTGAAGTACACTTGGTCAAGCCTATCTATTACTGGGCTGGCCCAATTCCAAGGCAGGCCAGCCCAGTTACACCAGAAAAGCTTGGGCCGGCATCAGTCAACTTATACTGGTCCAAGACAGATGGACCTGGGCTGGCCTAGATGTGCCAGCCCAGGCAGTTCAGGAGAGGCATGTTGAGAGCATGTTCAGCCTGTCCTAGAACAGAGCAGTTAGGCCGTATCCAGATCCTGTTTCCAGTACAGACATGCCTTCTCACAGCTCCTCAGAGTTAGGCTACCTAAATCTGAGTAGGGGTCCATGATAAGCCAGAGTAAAATTGGAAGTGATGGCAAAAAATTCTGAGCCCTAGGCTAACCCCTGCCTTTCACTGTCAGGATACAGCACAACTACAACAGCCCACGTCAGGATACAGCACAACTATACCAGCCCAGTGAGCATGCAGCCCTTGTGCTGCTACCTCTTCAGCAGCAGTTAGGCCAGGCTAGAGGCTTCATAGCCCTGTGGATTTGGCCTAAGTGTCAGCTCATGGCCTTAGGCCAACTTAGTTGGGCCATTTCCCCAGGCCTAAGTCAGGATTGCACCCTATGTAAACCACTCTCTGAATTACTTTTTTTGTTGAAAAGCAGTATGCAAATATTTATAATAATAAAAGTAAAAACAAAATAGTATACGATTCTGGTCTAAAGTCAGGATTGCATTGCCAGTCTCTCTCCCTCCCAATCTCCACCCCCCCCCCCTAAAAAAACCCCACAATCTCTTAGGACCAACACTGGGTCAAAGTATTCACTTGAGTTTGGAGTGTTCCTCTGTCTGCTTTCTCTTAATACTCATTTTAATCTTATTTTAATACACACTTAATCTCATTTTAACTTTGAGAAAGGCTGTCTGTTTTTGAGACCCCAAAGGAAGCTGCTGGTAACTGCTCATATGCTTTCTTCCTGAAAAGATCAAATGTGATAAATGTTATCCTTCCATCCAATAATCTACTTCTTTACTTGGGTTGCCTTTGTGTAATATGCATAATATTTTTTTTCTTTTTTCTCCTGTGGATTTGCAAAATTTGGCCTGGCAAGCAGTTGAATTTTGGACTTTGGTTGGCAGTAAATTAGGGGCTGCCTTCAACTGAATATTTGTATTAAAATATTTAGGCTTGAGATCATCATTTTAATAATATTTATTATTACTATATTTTTCTTGCTGTATCTCCAAAACTCATATAAAGGAGCAGTTGAACTCCCTGCATGGTGGAGACATACCTTCAGGTATAGGAATGATTAAGAGGAAACTTCAACAGCTGCTCCACACCATAAAACAGTTACCATTTTGGTGCTGTTGGGGGGGGAATGGATAAAATTTAGCTGTTAATTCTTTGTTCAGAAGGCACTGCTCAGGCAGTTGTATCTGTCAGATGTCTTTTGCTGAGAAGACAAACACAAGGAACTCATTTAGGCTGCAATCCTGACTTTAGGCCAGAAAAAATGGCCTGGAAACAGCTCTGGCCTAACTGGACTGTTCTAGGCCAGACTGAACATGCCCTCACCATGCCTCTCCTGAACTGCCTAGGTTGGCACAGATAGGCCAGCCCAGGTGCATCTGTCTTGGGCCAGCCTATGTTGACTTACACCGGCCCAAGCTTTTCTGGTTTAACTGGGCTGGCCCAACTTGGAACTGGGCCAGTCTAGTGATAGATAGGCTAGCCCAAGTGCACTTCAGGATTGCAACCTTAGGGCAAAATCCATAGCATTAGGGGTCCACGCAGTTATGTCACCCTCTAGTGTTATCTTATGGATAGTCATCTTAACTGCTCTGGAGCAAGGGGCTTAATTTCACTTTAGGATATAGGCCTTAATTTATCAGCAATGCCTATTTCATCTCCTCTTTTCCCCATCACCATCAAAACTGCTTCTTTCACAATGTTCCTGTACTGAACATATTTGAAATCAGCTTTTATTATTCCCCTTAATGTTGCCAGCCGTATGCTCCTCAAAGTCATTCTTTGCTTCATTTCATAGCATTTCTTCAATTTTCTCCTGATAAACTTAACAGGATGCCAAATGTGTTTTTCTTTCATTTTGGGAAGCTGAATTTCAAAGAGCTGCACAGGAGGTGCATGAAATCCAGGATGCAGATGACACTGAAAATATTTTCCTTTGCATGCTTTTCTGGCTATCATCCTTTTCAAAGCTGCAAATGGTTCCTCTGGATCTTCTTGCAGCATCTGGGGTGGTGATAATTTTAACAGGACAGAGGAAAGGGTTGATCTGCTTCTGGGTTCCAGTCAAGATCAGGATCTCGCTCACCCATTCAACAGAGATGGTACAATATGTATCTTTTTGGCCTTTCACCTTTCTGACACCGATCTTAATACCACTGCAGATGGATCTCCACCATTGGCCAGTTCTTGCCTTTTGGACTTTCAAAAGGTCTCAATAAAGGTTTTCTTTATTTTGCAGTTTGGCTGTTCATTGAAAATTCAATTCATTGACTAGGCCAACATAGTTGCCTGAATTTTGTTTCAGCTTCTTAAAAAAGCCCTTTCCTAATCTGTTCTTGGTTGTCGCTTGCCCTGATCGCTATCAGGATGGTGTAGTTTCCTGGATTACAGAACAGGATCGGGGTGTGTACGAGAGAGAGAGGAATCCAAACTGCCCTTGAAGTGTGGCTTGCCCCCCACCCTGAGCTGGCTCCTTGTCCCAAATTCCTACTGGAGGGGGCAAGCTCCATAAACTTCCACATGGTCTCACAATACAGGCGTGCAGGAGGAGCAAGCAGCATCTGACTCTCATTAGGCAGGGAGGCCTTGGATGTGTGCCGGTGCCGCAAACGTGTGTCAACTTTTTGCCTTTGCCACCCTCTCTGTGCCAACTTGGACCAGATCCTTCTCCTACAGATGCAAAAGTTATTCAGAGCATCTGCAAAAGGGAGTGAACAAGATGGGTCTGATAAAAAAGGACTCAGTGTACTATGCATGCTTTCCCTCCACTCCCCACTCTGTGCAAGAGGTTGTGTTGTTAGCTTTGTCCATACAACAGACTGTGTGTGGAGCACTGGTAAACTGTAACCCTTCACCTCCATCTGCAGAAAAAAGCCTGTGTGCATACAAATTGTGGGGAGTCTTCTGCTGCAATCCCAATCCCCCCATGTTCAGTGTATTAAAGACTGACTACTCTAATGCTCAATTCAACTTATGCATGCACATACATCCATGAATGCACACGAACACTCAGGATGCAATCCTAATCAATTTAGGCTGGCCTAATTTACTTGACATAACTGGTGGTGAGGGTAGACTGACACATGCCCATGCACTGGTCTAACCCCCCCCCCCCCCAAAAAAAAAGTGGGGCAGAAGTGCCTAATGGCACTTTTGTGACTCCCCCAGGCCAGAACAGGATTTATGCTGGGGCTTATGCCAGCCTAACTGGGGGTTAGGATTGCAATCATACACAGAGAGAGACCAGTTTTTACATCTCCTTACAGAATCCCAAATGCAGTCACTATGAAACAATTACAGTGGTACCTCGCTTAACAAGCGCCTCGCTTAACAAGTGTTTCACATAACAAGCAAAAATTTCCAAGAAATCTTGCTTCACATAACAAGTTCTGCTTCACTTAACATGCAAGTGTGCTATGGGCACACATGCTATGCAGCCCTGACACTCCGCATGGCTCTTTAAAAGGGCTCTTTAAAAGGGCACAACTTGGTTCCAGAGGCAGCTGCCCCTAACTGCCCCCAAGTGCCCCCACCGACCTCCAGCAGCAGCCCAGGTAAGCCTCCCCAGAAAGTGTCTTTGATTGAAGTCTCCTAACTATGTCTACTCAGAAGTAAGCCCCATTGTGTTCAATGGGGCTTACTCCCAGGAAAGTGTCTTTGATTGCAGCCTCTTAACCAGTGATGGGATTCAAAGAAATTAATATCCGGTTCTCTGCCCATCTGGCAGCCACTTTTAAATGGCTATTTTTAAACTTTATATGTCCTATCTCTCGTTAACAACTGGTTCTGTAGGGTAGGTGTGAACCTGCTGGAGCCCACCACTGCTAACCATGTCTATCCAGAAGTAAGCCCCATTGTGTTAAAGGGGGCTTACTCCCAGGAAAGTGTCTTTAGGATTGCAGCCTAAATAGACTTCATAGGATTATGCACATTGAATGCATGTTTTGAATTCAATTCCAGTGTTTTGTCATCATTTTTACATCCAGTTAATATTTGTATATGAATATTTTTGGAGTTGTGGAACCAATCGTCTGAGTTTTCATTATTTCCTATGGGACAATCTGCTTCACTTAAAGAGCATTTCACTTAAAGCGCAGGAACAAATTAAGCTCGTCATGTGAGGCACCACTGTATATGACTTTTCTTTGTAAAGTATCAGCATGTATTAAATGATATATTAGCTGTTTCTTTGCATTTCTTATCCCAGGGCCTCCAGGACCAAAAGGCGAACAAGGCAATGAAGGGATGGAAGGTGAGCCTGGCCCTCCTGGTTTACCTGGACTACAAGGTAAGGCATCACTGCAAATAGCTCTGTATGCACACTTGATTGTGGGGCCTCAAAGGAGTTGGCAACACATCTCTTTTGCTTGACACCTGCTGGAGTTATGCACAAGATAATAGCATTCAGGTTTCAGCCTTGGGAATTTGAGGTGGTCACAGATTATAGGTCCCAGAGTAGGATAATGCCGGATGTACAAAACACAAACATACATGTTGGTGACACAAACATGGCTGACATGGTTTGCATTCTTTTCAGTGATTACGTTAAGTGTTGCATACGGGATGGTATTTATTGATTGCATCATTTATAGTGTTAGCACAGTGGGCAGCAACCATTCTCATATATTTGTGTGTGCATAGATCTCACATCTTAGGGACAGGGGTTCAAAAGTTATAGGTGCAAAGGATGGTTCTGGATGTGCAGCAGAATTATTGACCGACAGAATGATTCACTCACACTTTCTGTACTTTCTGCACCACTACTTCATAGGTATATGAAGGTATAGGTATATGAAGATACATAGGATGCCAAAGTGAACCCCTGAACATGGACTTGTCCTAAGTCAGATCCTTGGTCCATCTGATCTAGTGTCATCTACAGCAGTTCTCCAAGGTTATTTTCCAGGGAACTGAGATCCCTTCAGCTGAGATGCCTCTGAGCTGGGGCTCTCCCATTAGGAAGACCCCTTGAGTGAACAGAATATGTTTCTAGGAATAGGGCAGATCTGCATCTTTTCCCTTCCTGCAAGACCCAGAAATGGCAATGGAAGAAACAGAGGGAGCATCCAAAGTCACTCAGCTATAAAGCCCAGAGACAGAGCTGCCAGCAGGCTGGTTATAGGCCCAAGTGCCTCTGGCAAGGATGGAGAAAGTTGAGATGCAGAGTTGATTTCCCAAAGCCAGCTTGTTTGGCTTTCACCTTCATGTTGCTGGCTACAGATGATGGTGACTCAGGTCTGGAAATAGGGTTTCTGGTCAGTAATGAATTGAAAGGAGAGGCAGCATCAGAATCCCCTGAATCCATCTCAGTTACAAATTTACATCCACACTGGAGAAGAATTCGTAGCTTACCTTCACCACTCCCCTAGCCAGGAATTGACTCCACTTGCAAACTGTCTGATCCTCTGACTGACAGAGGCTTTGCATGCCCACAAATCCCTGATCTGCAGCACAAATCCCTGATCAGCCAGGAATTTTGGGTGGCTTTGCAAGATCCTGGATCTTTGAGTTTATTTGGCGTGCAATCCTAAGAAATTTAGGCATCATTTATAGTCTTTCCTGGCCATCTTTCCATGGTGGTTTGTGGAGGTTGGTGTATGCCTGTGCATTGACCTGACCTCCCCACAAGGAGTGGGGCAGAAATGCCTTAGAACACTTGTGACACTCCCAGGTCATGACAGGACTTAAGGCTGCAATCCTAATCTCCAGTAAGGTCAGTATAAGTCCTTTGCTGATCTTGCGGTATCACAAAAGTCGATACTTCTTCCCCACTCCTGGATGGGGGGCGGATTAGGCCAGTACACAAACATCCATAAACCTCCCCACACCACCACAGGAAGATAAGCCAGCTGAATGGGGCCAGCCTAAATTGGTTAGGATTGCATCCTAGGATTGTGGATTGTGCCCATCTTGAGTAGGTAGTGTAGGCTCCAGGAGGCTTTTAATGTCTAGAAAGATGCACCATGGCTCCTGGGTCAAGGTTGTGCATCTCTGAACATCTGCACTGCTGTGGGAAATGTGTGCCTCTGTGCAGCAAACATGCTCCTTGCATGCATAGCTGCCCTTAGGATTGCTAGTATTTTGAGCACATTCATCTTCTGTCATGTTAAATTACCCCCCTTATGTCTAATCACTGGCCAATTCCCCTTCATGGTTTAGTTTAAATAAACAAGCTGGGCTTTTTAATTGTACCCTCCCTTTGAGAAAGGACTGCACGTGGAAGGTCTGAAGTTTATGCTGGCGCTGAGTGGCTAACCACTAACCAGATGGCTTTGAGGCAGGAAACAAAGGGTTAGTTTTCGCAGTGGGAGTGCAGAGCCATCTCAGCTGTAAGAGGGTGGGGGGGAAATGGGGGAACAGCTCTTCATGGAGTCCTCAGTCTCTGGGAAAAAAGCTTGGCACTAGGAGAAGGAGGAGAAAGGTGCCAGATCTGCTTGTGGGCTCTGAGTGCACCTCTTAAAGTTTCAGGAAACATTTTCCCCCTTCATTGAAACCTCTGTTTGCAGAGGGAAATTCAATTAAAGCCCTGAAGGAAAACACGATTTTCTAGTTAAGTGGAAGCTTATGTTCTATTCACTTTACATGATCTTGGCTGAGGGGCCAAGGGTCTTTGCTAACTACCTGCAATTGGCTAAGATTTCTGCCCCAGCAAAACCTACAAGTAGGAATTGTTGTAGGCTCTCCATTGGCAATCAGTTGCATGGGATGCAACTGAAAGAAATGGTGGTGGTTGAGATCCTCCATGTTCATGTTCTCTCTGCATAGTTTGTCTTGACATGCTTCTTAAGAAAAATACTCTGAGACACCTCAGATTGGTAGTTCTCAACCATTTCAGCAAAGGAACCTCTTTTGAGAGCGACAATCTATCTGGAAACCACCCCCCAGAAGTGATGTCATGGCCAGAAGTGACATCAAACAAGAAGTGACATTACTGTGATGCCAGAGCTCCTCCATGTCTACTTGGAAGTAAATCCCATTGTGTTCAATGAGACTTACTTCCAGGAAAGTATCAATTGCAGTCTGAGTACCCTTTATAAGATGTTGCATCCAGCGATTCCATGATGGAAGTGCCCAGTTTTTTTGACCCTCCTGTAATGAAACTGCAATCCCCAAAGGGTCACGATCCCCACTTTGAGAACCACTGGATTATACTATCAGGCACCTGATGGACTGTTGTTTCATTGTTCCACAAGATCAGTTCTAATCTCCACACCATGAGTTCTAATCTCAAATTCAGTAGCCTCTAATCTCTTGTAAAGCTGATGGATGCTCGCTCTCTCTCTCTCTCTCTCTCTCTCTCTCTCTCTCTGATGTGGGTATGCTGATGAATTGTAAAGGCCTTTCTGGAAATCATGTCCATCCCGCAGTGCAACAAAGATGCAATTGTCCACTGCTGTGGTCTGTAAACTCCTGTCAGCAAGAATTGATCTGGTGTTGCAGAGATAAAGTGTTTGGGCCCAGCTGCTAAAAGTTTGGGATTTAACTTCCACACCCCAGCATCTTGCTTCATGATCTCCCCTTGTCACAACAACTGGACTAGTTCTTATGTTCTTATTTATGCTCCCTCCCACTGGGGTGAGCATCCAAATGGGCATGCCATTATGCAATAGCATAATGCAGAGGGGAAAACAACTGCATTTGGGTCCACAGCTGGATTTGATCCTCTTTGGTCTCTGAACTGGGAAGAGACAACACCCTTCCTTCACTTGAGTAGATTGTCAAGTACACAATGAGGGGCTTTCTGATAGTGACCCTCTGAGGTCCTCCCAGCTGACATTTAGATGAATGTGGAAAGGAAAATATTCTCCCTTACACCCACCATTTGAGCAGCTGAGTTTGATCTTGATTTAGGGCAGGGTTTAGTAACACTGGTTTTGTAATCCAGTTTATAATCCTAGAACTGCTGTGTGGGGGATTTGACCTGTTCTGGTATTTCATTCAGGGTATTCAGGTCAGAGTATTCTTCTTCTAGGACCTTAGCCCCTGCCCCTTTTCTGATGAGGGTCTGCTGCCTGGGGAAATAATGATTGAAAAACAGAGTGGCCAAAAGGCAAGTTTCTTTTTAAATCAATAACCCATTACAGATATGAAGAACAACTTGGTCAATATCCAGACCAGTTAAAAATAGAACAGTCTCTTCTTTCCTCAATCTTTCTTCCTTCTCCCAATCATCTTGAAACTTTTACACACTTCCTTTGGAAGATGGGCTCTTCAAATTCTCTCTGATGGGTTTGCTTGGGTGCTAATTACTAAAATGGGTATTTGACTATGGGGGACTCTTCCCATCACCCAAAGGATCAGCTCAGCTTGAAGGAGCTATGGTGAGACATGGCGATGTGTTGGGAAAGAGCAAATGGTTCAGACTTTCATGGTGATGCTTTACGATCGGTTGTATTGGCAGTCAAATTATAGACAAAAAGAAAGGGTGGTTGCTGCAGTGGAAAACAAAGTTCTTCAATTCTGCTGGGCTTCTTCCCCCCGGTCATCCCTTGGACAGCCTTTAACACTGGATTGGGGGGGGGGGGGGAAACCCAGCAGGTTTGGGAACTTCTCAAAAGATCACCCCATCTTTTGGTATGTGGATGCTCCAAAATGTGGCTGTTCCAAGGGATGCTATTCTCTCGGAATAGGGGTTGTGTTGTCAGTTCCTGTAATGGCACATATCTAGAGAAAGAAAAGGGACTGGGAAGTTTAGGAAAGATGGATATTATCTGGTGTTCATGGCTGCTACCAAATCCATACTCCCTCATCCTCCCTACTCCTGGCTCCCTACTCCTGCCCCATTTCCCCCCCCCCACCCACCCACACAAACTATCTCCCATGTCATCTTTTGGCTGCCAATCTGCTGCTTTACAGAAGAACCTTGAAAATGGCTGCTGGTGGCATGCTCAGTGCAGCATCAGCAGTCGATTTAGCTGGACAGTGTCTGGACTGTTCAAGCTGGACAGTTCAAGCCAGTAAATCCTATGGCTTGAACAGCTCACCCTAAAGGGATCTTGCTTCTTCACAGAATAAATTTGTTCCAGGAGAAATCCTTCCTGTACTCAAAAGACAAGCAAACTAGCATCTTATCTTTTTTGTATCCAAAGGATCTCAAAGTTTTCCAAGAGGCTTTCATCTTTCCTAATTCAGAAAAGTTGACATTGATAATTCATCTGGACACACAATTGTGTTCATTATGTTAATGTCCATATTGGAAAAAGTACTGTAAACTATGCAGATCCCTGGTGTTACCATTCTAGAAAGAGATCTCAGAACCATTCCAGAGACTGTCTTGGAAACATCTGCTGATTATGTGTTTGGATCCTGGCAAAATGACATGTAAGACTATATGAGGAAAGAAAGGCAGAAACCACCAGTTTGTGGCTAGATAATCCTGTGTTTCATCTACACCTTTCATCTTGAGACAATTCTGGTTATTCTGCCTGGAAAAGAGACTGTAGTAGTAACTGGAAAAAGCACAGATGTGATGAAGGTCAGGGTCAAATGAGGTCAGGGTGTTGGAATGGGATCTAGGTGTGGAGATGCTAAAATGATTTTTGTAAATTAAGTAGAAAAAAGATAATTGTCTAGTCTCTGTAGCACCCTGTTGCATAGCCTTTGTAGACTAGACAATTCTCTAGTCTCTGTAGCAAACCATTGCAAATTGTGCATCAGGGATGCCCAAGCCAAGTCTGCAAACACATGATTAAGCACCTCCCCACCTGTCACATAATCTTGGCTGGCAAAGCAATTGGGTGAGTCTGGCATGTGTGTAGAATTGCCTGTAATTTGCACCAGTGGCTCCATCATGAGAACAGCAGCATAGTGCTTATACTGATCCACTGTCATAAATAGCCTATAGCAGAGTTTCTCAAAGTGGGGGTCAGGACCCCTTTGGGGGTCGCCTGGAGCTTTCCTGGGGGTCGCCTAAAGACTCCTGGTGCAGGGGGCCAGGTGGGAAGACCTGGCAGAAACGCTGGAGCTGCTGCGGCTGGAAGAAACCGCTGAGAAGCAGCTCAGAAGGAGCCTCTGAGCAGCTGTGAGACAATGTAGAGCCTTGGGGGCGGGGAGGATTGCAGCCTTAGAGCCCAGTTCTATGCATGTCTACTCAGAAGTCAGTCCAATGATAGTGAATGGGACTTACTCCCAGGAAACAGTGGCTGGCTCTGCTGCCTGAGATCCCAATCCTATGGAGGCCTCCTCTCACACAGGTACTTAACTTCCCATTCCTCCCTCCCCTCCCCCCCTCCCTCCCTTCCTTCCTTCCTTCCTTCCCAGTCTCCCCCTCTTAGCTATGCCACATCTATCTATCTACCTTCCTTCCTTCCTTCCCAGTCACCCCCTCTTAGCTATGCCACATCTATCTATCTATCTATCTATCTATCTATCTATCTATCTATCTATCTATCTATCTATCTATCTATCTATCTATCTATCTATCATTACGTATTGTTTTTATGATTAATCACTATGCTTTAATTATGTTCATTTTGTAACAATGAAAATACATCCTGCATATCAGATATTTGCATTACTATTCATAACAGTAGCAAAATTACAGTTATGAAGTAGCAATGAAAATAATTTTATGGTTGGTGGTCCCCACAACATGAGGAACTGTATTAAGGAGTCACGGCATTAGGAAGTTTGAGAACCACTGGCCTATAGGATTGGGCTGTATGTCAAATGCAAACAGCAGTCTGTTGCAGCAGTTCGGTTTACAATGATATGAGCCAATGGAGCAAATATGATCCTGCATTTAAATTCCAGCACAACAGTTATGCATTATTAACAAATTTGCTTTGCTTATTTTGCAGGATTGATTCTGCGCCTCATGTTGTAATATTCTAACATGAGAGCCAGGATGGTGTAGTAGTTAAGGGAGTTGGAGTAGGACCTGGAAAATTCAGATTCAAATGCTTCCTTAGCCAGGAAGCATCCTGGGTGATCTTGAGCCACTCACTCTCAGCCTCTCCTACTTCACATGGTTACTGTGAGGATAGCAGGAGGGGAGGAACTAAAACTTTGTAAGCCACCTTGGGCATTTGCTTTGGTATGGGAAAGACAGAGTATGTATGTGTGTGTGCGTGTATGTATGTATGGGTTGCAGTGGCTCATTAAGAACGCTGGAGTTAGAACACTGCTTGACCGGAATTCCTCTCAGCAGGCCAGCAGTTCAAGACCCAAGTACTGCCAGATGGGGTGAGTTCCCATCCTTAGCTCAGCTCCTACTAACCCAGCAGTTCAAAAGCATACAAATGCAAATAGATAAATAGGAACCACTTCGGTGGGAAAGGCAATGTCCTGGTGACAGGCTGGCCAGGTATCCCCATGTCAAGTCCATGATGGATTGGAGGAAACTCCAATCCACAACAAGCAGACACTGTCTTACATGGTACAAACGCTGAAGAAGTTGCCTTATTTTTTGTATTCATGTATATATCTACCTATCTACAGTATTTCTATACCACTTTTCAATTAAAAAGTTGAAAAGTATATATGCATGCATGTATGAATAATAAATAAAATGCCTTTCATCAGAAATTAGAATATGTACATGAGATTAAAAAAATTGCGGTATTTGAATTTCTCACCTGGTAGGCATGGGGAAGAAAAGGATACGAAGACATTTGTATTTTATTTGTATGCCAGGAGAATTCTTGTGTTTCGGATCCTCCCCCTTTTTTCAGCAAGTGGAAATGCCATAATATTTTCAGTTCATTTTTCCCCCCAAAAATTATTCTGTTAGACTGTAGCCACTTCTTCAGGATCTTCTGCATATTACATGTGAAAGAATAGGCTTGTGGAGGGAATTAAAATCCTTGGTCCCATCAAGCTTCTTTGATTCTGTCCAACTGAGCCTCTGCAAAGCCAGTTTCAAGCTGCAAAGTGAATTTTGCAAGAAACTGCTCTTCGCATGGTCTTGGAATCAGAACATTGAAAGGTAGAACGGTTCTAGATGAAGTTGTGCATTTTGTGAGTCCTAGCCCAACCTGTAATTTCAAGCATCTCAAACCTTTTAAGTGCTGGAGGTTTCAGAAATTTTATAAATTATTTACATTAATTTTGGAAGCAGCCACTTATTTGTTGCAGTGTGTCCAGGTAAAGCAAAACATGGCTCAGGCTAGGTAGTGGTTAGAAGCAGGTAGGATTTATTTCAACTGCGCAGTTGGGTCGATTCCCGGGATATACAAGTCCAAATCAGGAAAAGACAAACAGAAACTGACATAAAGTTTTATACCTCAGAAAGAATAAAAATTAATATTCATGTCTGGCATCATATGATTAGTTATACATGGAATACATCATTCAAAGCATACATATTCAAGTAGATGAGAGCCATAACTTTTGATTCCCAAAATCTCTCATCTAGATTCTTATTTTTAACAGAAGTGATAAAACACAAGTATGTTTCTTGTCCAAATTAACTTTCGCTGATACTTGCATTGTGATTAGCAACTTCAGCAGGTTGGACATTTGCTTGATCAGCTTTTGACTTATTCTGGTCTATTTCCAATTTTGAAATAATAAAAAGGCAACCGATATGCCTTCTTGCAGTACGCATTGAAACCCTACTGTAGGTTGACAAACCTCAGTGTATCCTTCTGGGTCAAGAAATTAGGAAATCCAAAGCCCACTCCTGTTTATGCCTACTCAGAAGTAAGTAATGCTGCAATCCTAAAGACACTTTCCTGGGGGTAAGAACCATTGAACATAATGGGGCTTACTTTTGAGTACACATGTTTAAGGTTGTATTCTAAAGTCCCATAAGAGTCAATGGGATTTACTCCCAGAAAAGTGTCAATAAGATTGGGCTGTTTTGTATGCTGTCTGGTTATTGTTCAGTTGTTCCTTGTTGATGAATGCAATTCCTTAATGAACAAACTCTGACATTTTTTTCTTCTTTTAAACGAAGGTATCATGGGAGAAAGAGGACCTGTGGGACAACGTGGCCCCAAAGGAGATCCAGGAGAAGTTGGCCCTCGAGGCATGCCTGGCTTCCGTGGAATGACAGGTATTATCTGTTATGGTTTGTTAAAAGTACAGTGAAATTTCTAGCTGACCCTCATTGGAAGAGTCAAGATAAATATTAGTACTTTGATAACAAGCTTCAATATACGTAAATCACCATAGTCCATACAGAATATGAGATGTAAGTTAAAACTGAATCCAGCTTTGTTTGAAATCACTATCTTTTACTGAGTGGAAAGGAGAACACTTTTAGTTTCTCAGCATCTTAAATCTTTTGGAAACTCAGCTCATTGAGAAGCTCCTTCATCTCATATTTTGCTAATGTAAGAGTTCCATGGATCTCTCTCCAGACAGGAAGGGAGATAAGAAAACAAGACAGGAAAGAAACTGATAAGAAGTCTGGTCAATGCAGGAGACAGTAGTCCATGAATAAGGAGCTGAATAGGTAACTGCTCCACTACTGGCGAGAATGAATATGCATCCCCACACCATTATTGTGCAGTTCTGGTTTCCATGCTGTCTTCCTGTAAACTCATGGTAGCAACTCCAGGTAGCACAGAGAAAATGTCCTGTCTGAAGTTTTGAAGAGTCACTGCCCATTAGAGTTGACATTAGTGAACTCAGATTGATGTATTGGATGTATTAGATGACTTGGATGCCCTCCAGGGAGAAAGGTGGGAAACAAAGTGAATGAATGAATGAATGAATGAATGAATGAATGAATGAATAAATGAATAAATGAATGAATGAAAAATTGGCCATCAGCTTGTAGGTTTTTTGGATGCTAAGACACACACACACACACACACACACACACACACACACACACACTCACACTCTGGTTGTCTTCAAGGGATTATATATATATATATATATATATATATATATATATATATATATATATATATATATATATATATATATACACACACACACACACGAGTACACGCACATACATGGATCATTTACTTCCTAAGCTTATCTGGGTTATGCATATATGTCAAATGTTGTATTGGTTTTGCTCGTTGTTTTAGATTTTCCTTTCCTACGTTGACTTTCTTGGGTGTTATTGTAGATGGGATGGCAACTAGGATGCATTTTGTAAATTTAAAAAAATGGTAGGTAGATGGGAGGGTGAGGACTGTATGCCATAGTGATAGTTCTCTGGATGATCTCCCAGTCCTGTTTCCTCATCCTCCATCCCATCAGTATTCTTTATTTTAAATAGGACACCATTTTCCTATAACCTTCTAGTAAAATAAACTAATCAATTCTGGGTGGCATATCCAACTGTGACTCTGGATCACACAAAGCAATGGCAAGGCGGCATGGAAAACGGGCAGTGTTTTCTACCCTTCCTGGCTGCCAATGAAGTGATTGCTGGCTCTGCCAAAGCTGCCTTGTTCTGGTTAGGTCTGTGGCTTCCTTGTCCTTCAGAGGAGAGGAGTTCCCCCTTCCTTAGCTTTGGCCAGCTGCCAGCTGACAATTTGATAGGGGACCAGTCCCAAGGCACAAGGTCAGATTAAAGGTTTTGCTTTTGCTTCCAGCCAAGCAATTCCCTTTCAACCATAAAGCCAATTAAATGCACATGTTTTCTGAGTTCTGGAGTTTTTGTATGGTTGGCAGCAATCCACAAATCATGTTAGAGAAGGAGCCCTTGCATGGTTGCAATGTGGGGTGAATATCAGGATCCCTTTAAAACCTAAGAATTGGCTCCCAGGAGCAAACCAAGGTGAGTCCATTTGGTCCATGATAGACAGATGCCAGGATGCTCACATGAAGATCATGCTTCTGTTTGTCCACCTATCCTGCTGCCCAAAAATATGATTGCTGCCTGTGGACCTATTGCGATATTAAGGAAAAAAATGGCTGGGGATTAAGGGAAAAAGATTGGGGAAGGTGTTTTTAAAAGGGAAATGTGGCTCTCCTACTACCTACTGCTAGCTTGGGGAAAGGAAGCCCATCTGGTTGGGCTCCATTCCCAGACTGTAGGCCTGTACTCTCACAATACAGAATATTATCTGGAATAATATTTCCTTATAGGTCACCACTGCAGCTGTTAAGAGCCTAGAGCAGCTGAAAGTCTTCATTGTATATAGGCACATGTGCTTGTGCCAATTTAAACCTCAGCTTTAATCGCACCTTCCTTTCATGGCATACTACTCATTATCGACAAGTCTCTTGGAAGACAAAGCCAATGAGGCCAATTGACTCATAGGAGAGGGTTGACCTTATAGGCATGAAGGAAGTTTGATTAGGCTTCTCAGGACAAAGGAAGAGTCATAGAATCCTAGAGTTGGAAGGGATCTAGGAGGTCATCTAGTCCAACCTTCTGCCTATAGCAGGAAATCTTCCTAGAGCATCTCCGACAAGTGCTCGTCGAGTCTCTGCTTGAAGATCCCCAGTGAAGGAGAGTCCATCACCTCCCTTGGCAATCTGTTCCATTGCCAAACTGCCTTCACTGTTAGGAATAACTTGTATGAGAATACCTGTTGTCTAAAGCCACAATCCAGCTCCGGGCTAAGGGCAGTGCAGCTTAGAGTTAAGGAAACAAACATTGCTTTACCTGTGACTGCTTCCAAACTATAGAATCAATCAGTCAGTCTGTCTGTCTGTCTGTCTGTCTGTCTGTCTATCTACAGTATTTATATACCGCTTTTCAACTGACAAGTTCACAAAGCGGTTTACAAAGCAAATGGAAAAATAATAATAATAGCTAATTAAAAGCTAATGGGTCCCTGTCCCAAAAGGGCTCACAATCTAAAATGCAAAAAAGAACACCAGCAGAAGCCACTTGAACAGACACTGCTGGGGTGTGGAGGGCCAGTTACTCTCCCCTTGCTAAATAAAAGAGGAACACCCACTTGAAAGAGTGCCTCTTGCTCAGTTAGCAGGGGTAACCTAGCTGGAAGCTATGCCAATGCTGGATAGTTGGTTAGGATTGTGCCCTCAAGGCCTGCATGCACCCTGCTGAAAGACAATGTGCTTGTACAAACTTTGAACAGCATCATAAGGAGTTCCATGAGTTGTAGATTCCACAGGCTGAGCATGAAACTTTAAATCACAGGTGGGCCAAAGCCGGTTCGGGCCGGATCGCCCGAACCGGATGTTCCCTTAGGCCCACCGCTAGCAATCTGGCAGCACGGGACCCCCAGAAAACCCAACGTGCCGGTTCGCAGTGCACCTCCTCCACCTGGAGAAGAATCACTGCGCAAGCACCGACCTCCTGGAGGACCTCTGCAAGGTCAGCGCTTGTGCAGTGCGTCTTCTCCAGGTGGAGAAGGTGCACTGCGCAAGCACCGACCTCGGCGCACGTGCAGTGCATCTCCTGGAGGAGACGCACTGCGCGTGCACAGGGGGTTGGTGCATGCTTAGTGCGCCAGGTTGGGGCTCGCCCCTCCCCTCCCATCCATACCCTGCAGCGTGCTGGAGTGCCTGCCCCAGCCCCATCCCTGGGCCTCCCCGGCCCCGCCCCTGATCCTGGCCCCGACCCCTGACCCCACCCTGGCCCCGCCCACTTCCAGCGAACCGGATGTTGGGCCAGGCCCACCTGTGCTTTAAATGTGCAAAGTTTAAATTTATCACTGACCTGCTGCGCCTTAGATGTTTGTTCTGTGGCAGGTACAGCTGAGCCCTAAGCCTGACAAGTGGGGCATAGTCTCCCCTACCCAGGGCAGAGTCTCCTGTCCCCATTTTGGCCTACCAACCAATGGCACACAGTGGCAGGAATCCTTTTCTGTTACCCAAGTGGAGAACATAACTCGAATTCCTATAGCACAACCTACTCACAGGACTGGTTATGCTGAAGATTTTGCCCATTGGCCCCAAGCACAAGCTCTTATCAAATAACTAATGCTAAACATAGTTTTGTTTGTTTGTTCAGTTTAAAATAGTCAAAGTGGCTTTGGTAAAACACAGTGTCCAAATAAAGAAATTCTTAAAATGTAGTTTAAAAGTTGTGATTGCAGCAGGGGATGATCAGAAGACAATGATAATCCTTCAAATTAGTACTGCAAGGATGCCACTACATGTTTGTTATCCAGCAGGTGGAGTTACATAAGAGAAGCAATCTTGAAAGATGGTTCTTTCCGCCTGCCCACAATCTTAAGAGCCCTCTCAAACAGAGCTCAAATTCTGGACAGTTTCATATGGAAGAAGGTGGTCCTTCCATTACTTGGCTTCTAAATCATTTGGAACTTTGGAAAGTAAAAGCCTCAAAAACACATCGCAGAAGCAAAAAAAGAAAAGAAAAGAAAAGCAAAAGCAGCTGGTTTACTGAGTGCTTCCAGGCTTCCATATGATCTCTGCACACAGAAGTGATGCAGTTCCTACCCCCAGGGAACTTGCAAATCCATCCACACTTCTGAAACAAGAATCAGTGATGAAATGGAGGGAAGCCCAGGCAGTGACAGATCAGAGAGGTGACTGGGGAAGATGAAAAACTGACACTAGTATTCCTGGGAGGGGGACAGATTACTATGTTTTTTCAGATACAAGCGATTCCTCTGTCAAGTGCCCCCATCCCTTGCCACCAGAGCCAGTTCTGGCTGCAAAGGCAGAGGCTTTCACAACTGGCTCTGAAGTCAAGAGGGAAGGGCCACTCTACACAGGCGCCCCTGTGCCTAAAAAGGTTAGCATTTTGTCCCTCTCCATGGAGGGACATGGTTAGGAGGCTGCAGTCAAAGACACTTTCTTGGGAGGCTTACCTGGGCTGCTGCTGGAGGTACAAAGTGGCTGGTGGGGGAACTTGGGGGCAGTAAGGGCAGATGCCCCAAGTTGGGAGCAGTTAGAGGCAGCAGCGCTGGCCGGCAACCCTTTTAAACAGCCTCTGCATGGAGCGTCAGTACTGCATAGCGCGCATGCCCATTAGGCACCAGAGGTGTTTGCTTGTTACATGAAGCAGATTTGTTACGTGAAGCAGGATTCCTTGGAAATTTAGAGTTGTTATGTCGAACATACTTTACGTGAGGTGCTTGTTACGTGAGGCGTCACTGTAATTGCTTCCAAAAATACTGGAAGGGCAATTATTTCCAATGTTATTTTCTTTCAACCAAGGGGACTCTCTGGGTAAGGGAAGAGTAATTCCCTTAACCCAGTGGTCTTCACAGTGGTGGTCAGGACCCCCTTAGATATGGAGGAGCATCCCGGTAAGTTTGACGGGGGGACCTGGACAGATTTTTAAATTTAAAAGGGGTTCCCGGACTGAAATGCCTGAATACCACTGCCTTAACCAGTGGTAAACCCCTGCAGCATAGGAGGGGTCTACTCAAATGAAATAACATAGATCTGCATGGACCAGTGCCATGATATCATGTCTGGAAGGGTGTTGGAATTTGGTGGCTACTTATGCTGCTGAATGCACTCCCTTCCTGGACCAAATCTGCCCCTTCACCCATTCATTACCTTGTTTTTCCTTCCCTGCCCATCCATCCCCACCACTCCTCTTAACTCCACATAATCTTTCCTGGATTTCTAGGCAGGTCCAGATCAGTAGATGCTATCAGGAAGGCTATATAGCCTTTCTCTTTGTGTCCCTGTGCTGAGTAACATGCTGCTAGAGCCCCTTTCACAACTGCTGCTGTCTGCTTTATGGTGGTCTGCATCATAAGAGGTGTGGCAGCCCGTAAGTGTAGGTAGGATTGGGCTACAGTTCCATTACCAGTCAGCCACTTTCATAGGTTCTTTCACCCCTCCTGTGAAGTAAGTGCAAAGCTTTTGTTAACAGGCGAGAAGCTTTCACTGGATCTCACCCCCAGAGTTGCACACTAGGAATAGAAATGAAATCATTCACAACCTGGGAGTGTGAGTTTGATAATTATTGTTAAAGTGTTTTGCACATTGAGCAGTGTTTAAAAAATAGACACTACTTAAAAGATGCACCCCTTGTAAATAGTTCCTGGTATGCGTTGAGCATGTTAGGAAATGTCTCCTGTCTGTTCCCAGTCTAATCACTCTTCAGGGGATGGAAGGGGAGATAAAACTCGCTGGAGATGAAGGAGCCCTGCAGAGTGTCAACCCTTTTGCCAATGCAAACAGGGACACATAACACCAAGAGGCCAAGATAAACTTTAACGTTAAGAAGGGATCCAACTGGGTTGGCTACAAAGTGTTTCCCAGGCTCAATGCTGGGCAAAGAGATGGGGGCCATGGAGAAGGAGTTAGCCATCTATTCTATACAGTCATCTAAAATACCAAGTTTATTTGTTGCACACTTTTTTCTTCACTGTTTGCATAGTTAGTTACCAAACATAGCCCATTTCTATGTTCAGAGGAGCTTCAAAGGCTTGCGCCACTGAACACAGAGCTTCCAGTTAGCCAATAGTCATTGATAAATCTGCCCTCTTCAAGGGATATGTTTAATCCTATCACTCAGCCGCACTGAATATTCCGTTCTGTAGATCAGGCTTAGTACTCATCTAAAGGTAAAAGTGTCCCCCACAAGTTGCCCTGCTAGTCATGACCGACTGTAGGGTGTGGTAGTCATCCCCCCTATTTCTAGAGCCATAGAGCCAGTGTTGTCCAAAAATGCCTCCATGGACATGTGGCCTGCATGTGCATGGAACACTGTTACCTTCCCATCAAGGTGGTACCAGTACCTATTTATCTACTTGCATTTGCATGCTTTTGAACTGCTAGGTTGACAGGAGCAGGGCTAAAGATGGGAGCTTACTCTGTCTTGCTGAACTCGGGTCTCGAACTACTGACCTGCCAATCTACAGATTGACAAGCACAGCACTAAGCCAATTGCACCTCAGCCCCATACTCATCCAGCAATACCTAAAAATACATATTCAGTTGAAACTGTGGCTAAAGATGACACAGCATTTAAAGCAGTGGTCTTCAAAGTGAGATTTGGACCCCCTTGGGTCCACAGGGGTCACAAAAAGCTGGGTTCAGCCATCTTGCAATCTGGTACTGGGCACCTTTAATGACACTTCCAGCCATGACATCACTTCTGTGCAGGGATCCCAGACAGATTGTCATTCTCAGAAGGGGGTCCTGGGCTGAAATGCTTGAATATCACTGTTTTAAATCATGTAGCATAGAGCAAAAAAATCATTGATAAAATAGGATCTCATTTGCCATTCCTTGCCAGCAGCGGCAGAGTGGCAACCTCCTTATTTTAGATGTTGGCTACTTCAGAATGTCATATGCAGGGGAGAGCACCAGGATGCAGGTCTCTTATTGTCTAGTGTGCCCCCAGAAGAACCTGGTGAGTCACTGTGAGATACAGGAAGCTGGATAAGATGGGCATTTGGCCTGATCCAGCAGGGCTCTTCTTATGTTCTGTTCTTACTAAGCAACTCCAAAGACACAATAGTCTGGCTTTAGAGTTAGAGAAGTGCAAGGATGTGATGGCATTATTGTCGTATGTGAATAACTGTCAACATTTCTGAGGGCCCCCCACTTTTCTCTGCAGTATCATCCAATCTGGATACTTTCCTATCTTGAGTGAGATCCTGAGTCATCTCCAGATAGAGAACCTTCTTGCTGTGAGTTTGCTAAGGCAGGCAGCCTTGTCAATGACCAGGTTATGGGAAATCGTTTTTTTCCAGCACTCCTTATTTTATGTGGCTGTGGGAAGATCTCACAGACAGTCCCCAGGCCCGAGCTGTTTCCTATCTCACTAAACTACTCAGACAGGCTGCCCCAGGATCAAAATGCTGAAGTGTGGGAAGTTGAAGGAGGTTGGGGAAAAGCAAGGAAATGCTGAATGGGTTGCAAATGGCAAAGGGATGAAAGATGACACTAAATTTCAGAGGATGGGCTTGCAGCCCAAAGGAAATTTAGGCGTTTGGATTGGGGCAAATAAGGTTTTCCAGGAATGGAGGCAATAAAGGAATTATCACTGTTATGTACACCCCCAAAATTGAACACAAGAAAAAAGAATTGTGTCAACAATCTGAAGTGGGTCAAGCCCTTCACACCAATTATTGAAAGATGGAGGGACAAGTCTATATGGAGTCATCTGAAGCAGTTGCCAGATCTAAAACAGTCACATTTCATGTCCACAGAAGTCCTGGTTGAGAACTGGAGAGGCTGAAAGCTAGCTGTTTTAGGGGTTCTGGGAAGGGGGCAGGAATATGATCAATTTCCAGAAAGGCAGTCCAATCTTGAGACAAAAGAATTGACCATTTTGGAGTGCCATTAAGCCAAGCTTGTTGATAGTCCTTTACCTGATCACCTACAGTAAATAAGAATTGTACCCAGCGTACCAGACTGGGAAGCTTTACAGAAATACAGTATAAAGGTAGGGACTTGTGACTTCTCATGCATTTGCAATGCCACAAAAGTGTGAGGCATTTGTGTAAGTGTGTTGGTGTGAGGAGTTGACAGATCTGTGAACCAAACAATCAAATAGGAAACTATCTTGCACAAGCCCTATTATGGGAGCATGGGACTTACATTCATTTCTATGGTACTTGCTCAGGAGAACTTCCTCCCAGACTGTGTGCCTTGTTTGTAGCTGGGACTTTGCAATCCACATTTCCTGATATGCTGAATGTTTTGGGACAGGGAGGGTTAAAGACAAAATGTCAAACAACTTGATTCTGGTTTCTGAGAGAATGCCATTGGATTATCTCAAGTTCTCACAACTTGTAGTTTTTGACTTATCAATCACAATGTCATTTTTTGGTTGTGTTCAGGTGAAAGAGGCCCAAAAGGAGAGAAAGGGGAGAAGGGAGACAGAGGAGGAGAAACAGGTAAGAGAATCGCTGAATGTCTGATGCAAGTGGCAACATCATAAGGCCATCTTGTGTTCTCAAGTGCTCCATGGGGCACATGATGGCCCACTGTGAGATACAGGAAGCTGGGCTAGATGGGTCCTTGGCCTGATTCAGCAGGGTATACTCCAAAGGCCATACCACATTGCATTCCATCCAATTGACATGCATGATCATGGTTCACTATTTCCACATCAAGTGGGCATTGATTACACTGTGGAACCAGAATATGACTGTGGTGGTTTACTCAGGAGGGTCTAATCTGATACCTCAAAAGACTGGGATCTAGGCATACTGGATCTCTTGACCTACTCTGATGGTGAGACTATAAGGGGAGCAGCTCATCACATATGCTTTCTAAGGTGTTGGAACCTGCATTCTTGTAAGAGACCTTTTTATTGTATTGGACAACCCTCTAGCGAAGCAACAGCATTTGCAGTGACAATTGTGTGTGTAGCTGGAGCTATTCTGGAGTGAGTATGCACTTGAGCCTGGGGCTGTGTTTCTCAAGCCCCACAATATCCTTGCCTTCCACCCACTCCTTCAAGGCACAGCAGCATCTGCTGGAAAGGTGACATCAAGAAACTGGCATGTGCAGGAGTCCACCACTTCTGCCCTGCTGAGCCTCTGATTGAGGCATCTCAGACCAGTAATGAGTGATGCAGCTCCATGATGAATTACCCGCATGTTAAAATGTTCTGGGGAGTCTGAAACACTCACACTCTGAAGTGTATGCATTGCCTGAATGGTATGAGAAATGGGCTTTTTCTGGGGGATGCAAAGCAATATTCTTTCTGTTCAAGGGCATAAATCTTCCACTTCCCCAACAAACACATGGTCCCAATTATCTGCCCTGATGATATCTTTGTGCAGCTGCAGAAACTTGAGGGTTTGTTTTCCTAAGCAATCATGTTTATTTCTTTTTCTTATATGTTCCCTTTTGGTAAAGGATTGGAGACGGTAATAGGCTCAATAAAAACAAATATATGAGAGGAGCAAAAGCCATGGGGACCTGTTGGATCTCGAGGAAAGCTGGAAGGGAGGGGGGAGAATTCACACTCACAGCATCCGCACACATACATACATACATACATACATACATACATACATACATACATACATATACACACACAAAACTTACGCTGCAGAATTCTGTTGGAGGGAGATTATATCGGAGGGAAATATGCTGCAGAATTCTATAGTAGGGAGACTTTGGCTACCCACTTTTGGGAGGAATCCTTCAGGGAGGGTGGCCAGCACAACACATTGTCACAATCCTCCAAGCATCATGCCAAATGCATGTTTGCATTCCAGGAAAATTGAGGGATCTGGCTCAGAAGAAAGGAGGTCAGCTGACAGAACAGATGCTGCAAAGGCTGCATTCAACCTCATTTCTAAACATGCTTCTGTGCAGTGGGCCATCACAGACATTCATGGGCATGTTAGTGTGCCACTGAGCCCAGAATCTTGTTCCTGACCAAGGCATGTTCAGAAGGATTTAAGCAGACAGGAATTAGAACACTTTTTCATCTTGATTATCAAAAAAGGCTAAGATAATCCATGTTATGTGTTTTCCCTTCTACTCCAAGCAAAATTGTGGGATTATTCAGAGCATACAAAGCTGTTTTAGTTATAAGCTGGTCTTGTAAGCTTACCTTGTTCTGCATTATTGACACTTGCTGGCAGCAGCTGTTCAGTTCTGCAGGTAGCAAAGGATCTTCCCCTGCCCTAACCAGAAGGGAATGAACATGGGACTCTCTGGCTGCAAACCTAAAGACACTTTCCTAGGAGTAAGACCCACTGATCACATTTGAGTAGACGTGGTTTGGATTGTACTCTTTGAATTCTTAGCCTGGGCTCTGTTATTGAGATACAAACCCTCCCATAGTTCTCCAATCCCTTTCTCCTGAAAGTTTTCTTCCGCTGAAGAGATGCATAGGGAAAGCCTTGCAGGCTACCCAAGAAACAGAACGCTTTCTTTCACCTTGCTATGTTCTGGCCCTGGGATGCTCAACAAGAATTTGGTCTGTTTCCTCTCACTTTTAACTTTGAATTTGAGCAGTGCACTTGGTTTACGTGATATGCCCTTTGGCATCTTTCCCCAAATGTCTGGCTCTAGATCTAATCCAATTTGGGGTTAGATTTGGGGATATTGAGCGTTAAGCAAGTAGGATATGAGGGGCTTACTTTCTGGTGTAAAATAAAAAGACCTGACCACATAAAGCAGGTTTGGATCAGCTAGGATGTGGCACTTGCTTTACCGAATCAATATTTTTGCAATGTGTGGGCTAGGGTACAATCCTAACCAACTTTCCAGCACTGAACTAGCCACAATGCAGCCCTAAGGTAAGATGACTAATAAGCCCTTCCTTTGAGGAGGCCATTTTTATAGTTTCTCCAATGCAGAATGTAGTGCACACCACATTGGCACAGCTATATCAGAGCTAGAAAGTTGGTTATGATTGTGCCTTAATGGCCAAACTGGCAGTCTGTCCTCCAGCCCAAAAATATTTTTAAAAGTTCCATCAGTGTTCATTCCCTTGAACAAATCATTGCATGACTGATATCTCACATGGAATGCCTCACATCTGCACATATTTTGCTTACATAATGTCCATTTTTTATTTGGTACATGTTGAGCATTACAAAATGAAACTCTTCACTTTGCACAACAGCACATCTGCAGCCTGAAAGAGGATATTCTGCATCTGCAGCCAAGCTGAGTTGCATTTGCAAGGGCTCCTGGTCCCCTGGTTTAAATAATCACAGTATCATATAATTGGAAGGGAGGTCATCTAGTCAAACCCACTGCTTCTATCACGAATCCTCCTAGACAGAGCATCTGCAACAGAAGCTTGTTGAGCCTCTGCTTGAATAATCTCAGATTATCTAAGCAGAGCTGCAGTGGACAGCTTGGCACAGAGTCTGGTTTGCAAAGTCTATGGGCAGAATTGGAATTAAGAACCTCAGGCCTTCCACCATCTCTTAACAACTGCCACTTTGCGCTGGCATACTTGATGGTGCCGGCACCATCACCTTAGGGAGGAATAAGGGTCATTATTGGTCGCAAAGTAAATAATTTTGTTCCTTCCTTGAAAATATTACATATCTAAATGTGAATTCAAGCACTGTCCTGACCCCTCTTCTTTATTCTCACTTAATGCTCATTTATGGGAAGTCTCCACTGTGTAGAGCAGGTGCAGCTGTAAAGCATATGCCCGGAGGTGAAGGGTACATTCCAGCAGGTGAAATCTCCCATTGGGAAAGGATCCATCCACATCCGACAGCTAAGACATGTGGTTATGAGCCTGGAAGGAAGCCCAGGCTTTTCTAAAGTCAGTGAAGCCTGGGGTACTTTCTCAGAAGGGTCACAAATTACTTCCAGATGTCTCCCACAGGGCAAGCACTTTAGGAGATAAAGAACAGCGCATGAAGACAGTTGTGAGCCATGGGAAGCAGCCCCTTAGAATGGGGAAGAGGTTTCAACCTCCACCCAGCCAGGGAGAACCATGCACCAGAGGAGAGTGTCACCAACAGACTGGCAATGCCCCTTCCTTGCTGAAAGCCAAGCTATTGGCACCACTTAACCTGTTGGAGCGATGTTTTTTGTTCCTGTTGTTGTGCTGAAAATAACTTGGGCTGTTGTCCAGTTGTTAAAATCAACTTTGTTAGGAGATAGTTTCCAATTGACTGTGCGGAGCTTGTTGTGCATATGTCTGGGGTAAAGAAGCGGCTGCCATGGAGAGTCCTTGTCCACATTAAACATGGTTTTTTCACAGATACTTGTGAAGGACACAAGTATCAGACTCATTCAGACTTCTCCTCAGACTTTTGGCGCACAGCCTCTCCTTGTGAACATACTCTATACTGAACGTACTCTATATTGTGAATGTACTCTAATAAGTAACACTATATTACTTATTATTAAATTCAAAACTATTACATATAGCCTAACCCCTGCTTAGGCTAGCACAAGTCCCAGCTCTGATGATCTGTGGGTGTCGCAAAAGTGTCATAAATCATTTTTGCACCACTCTTGAGGGGGTTAGGCCAGTGCACCAGACTCCCCATGCCACCACAGGAAGAGGGAGTGGGTGAGTTGTGTTGGCCTAAATTGGTTAGGATTGTGCCCATAATATATCACATACACAGCACAATCCTAACCATCTCTACTCAGAAGTATACCCCATTGTGTTCAATGGGTCCTGCTCCCAGGAAAGTGTGTTTAGGATTTCTGTGACAATTTATTAATTACAAGAAGGCTACATTCCACCTGCTCACAAGGAAAAGGAGGACAATTTTTTCCACGACACAAGGCTGATAAAGAGGACATGTTCTGGAAAAAGAGGTTGCATGGTCACCCAGCATAATGGAGTGACCTAAAAAATCTCACAGAAACATCATGAGAGCAAAGCAACAGCATTTGGGTCCAAACCAGTGGTGGGCACTTACCGGTACGGGCCTGCCCGCCCATACCGGATCTTCCAGTTTCCCTGCCGCTAGCGAACTGCCAGCGACAGAGAAATGCAAAACATAGCGGACCGGTACGGTCCACCATGTTTTGCGCCCACCGCGCCTGCCTAGAAGGGGGCAGGCCACTTCTAGGCAGGCTCTGCGCAAGCGCCGATGTCAGTGCTTGTGCAGAGCCTGCCTAGAAGCGGCCTGCCAGCCTCTGGGCAGGCTCTGCGTGAGCGCCGGTGTCGGCGCTTGTGCAGAGCCTGCCTAGAAGCGGCCTGCCAGCTTCTAGGCAGGCTCTCCACAAGCGTTGTTGCCAGCGCTTGCGCAGAAGCTGCTTAGAAGCCGGCCTGCCGGCTTCTAGGCAGGCTCTCCGCAAGCGCCGACAGCGACGCTTGCGGAGAGCCTGCCTAGAAGCTGGCAGGCCGGCTTCTAAGCAGGCACTGCGCAGGCGCCAACGTCGCCCCGCCCCTCGCCCCTCCCCAGTCCCACCCCTTGCCCTGCCCACACCCCCTGACCCTGGCTGGCCCCTCCCACTTCCGGCGTACCGGATCTTGGGATGGGGCCAGCCCATCTCTGGTCCAAACCCCAAATTCATAAACTGGCAACCCCTTCCTGATGGCAAAGGCCCTTCAGATGAAGTGCTGTGCAACAGGGTGGATGGAGAAGGTCTTTGCTCCCCACCTCCCCACCATCCACTGCCTTGAAATTTCCTGCAATCAGTTACTTACTCCCCCACAGTGTTCTGCACACATGTTTTGTAAATAACCTCGGGGTAAACTTAAAGAGTGGGAAGTTTCAGGAAGGAACTAGCAGGCAGGAGGACGACTGGTTTGCAGTGGCTATCCATTGGGATAGAGTGACATGGCTCTTTTGATCAGAGTGGGACAGACTTTTTAGTTGATTAAAAGATTGCCTATTTGGTTGATTTAAACTTTATCAATCTGTTAAAAGTTATATGTCTCTTTTCTGCAGTTCTCCTATGATTTGTGTGAGGAGGCAGGAAAACCCTGCCTTTCCCTTAGGAAAAAATGTTTTAAATGTTGTTTTTTCATTTCCTCCTCCTCTGCAGCACCTGTTCCAGATGAAGGGATTCTCCGCCTAGTGAATGGCTCTGGCCCTCATGAAGGGCGAGTAGAAGTTTTCCATGACAGAGTATGGGGTACTGTTTGTGACGATGGCTGGGACAAGAAGGACGGTGATGTGGTATGCCGGATGCTGGGATTTCGAGGTGTTGAAGAGGTTTACAGGATGGCTGCATTCGGACAAGGTAAAGAAAACAACAACAACAAAGTGCAGTTAGCACCAGTGTGGTACCTGCTGAATCCTGAGTTGGAGTTTTAATATCTGCAGACCTCCCTGGGGTGGAGAATGGATGAATCAATCAGACTTTGTGTACCTGGGTCAGGGGATTGAGGCTGGAAAGGAGGTTAGGGTATTGACATGCACTACTGCAGCAAATACTGCTCCCATCCCAGCCTCGATCTGCCCTCCTCTTCACCCTGTTGTCATTCCATTCCTCCCCTTCACAGCCCTGCTTCCTCTGAACCTCCTTCTAATGCCTGCACTGACTTACCATTGATAATGGTTTTCCTCATCTGCTGGTACATGGACCAGGCTGCTTGTCAGTTGGGGCCACATCAAATGGCTGGTCACTTTCTGCAATAGTTGTAAAGGATCTTACACCACATCACCTGAATGCTTTCTAACTACTAGTTTGGAAGGAGCTGGGTAATGGACGTGATCTCACTCCATCTTGCTGTACTCAGGTCTTGAACCGGTAACCTGCTGATCAGAATTCCAGTCAAGCAGTGTTCTAACCCCAGCGTTCTAACTACTGAGCCACTGCAGCCTCATATTCAGAAGTTACACATTGCTTTATTTTTGTAATGTGTAAGAAGAGAAAGCCCGGCAAGTCAATGACAACATTCTGAATTTTAGGAGTAGCAAAGATAAATATTCTTCAGGTTTAGCAAATGTCTCAGCCCAACAGTAATCTGTGTCAGGAGCTTGGGAACCAGGAATCTAATGAAGAAAAAGAAAACTCACTTGCTCGCCAAAACTTTGACTGATTTGCATGTTTGGTTTAATGTAAAGGTTTCCTCTGGGCTGATGGGTTGGGGTTAACTGTGCTTGTTGATGTGGTTTGGGGCCACCCAGGCATTCTGTTACTTGGGAATGGCCAGAATGAAGCACCCAACTTTCCAGACTAGACCTGCTGAGCCATAGCAGATCACGAGGGGAGAGGACAGAAGATGCTGTCGTGGTCTCTCTGCCATGGCTGCATTAGCCTTCTCCTTTTACCTTGGTGGTTGGAGAGAAGGGTGGTCTGGGGATATTTTGACAGTTGCATGGACATCTTGTGTAAATGTGTCTTGTGGCTCTGTTCCAGTTGTTCAGTTTCTCTGTCATGTATCAATCCTTTCACATGCAGGCTTGTGCTAGTTAGCAGCTGAGAAGCTTGCCTATTCCCAGAACTAGATGTCAGGGGCAGTTCAGACATGCAACGGTCCCTGAGCAAGAAGTGTGGTTGGGGTTGTGTGTGCTGTAGATAATCAAGAAGTATCCCTGAAGTAATACTGTCTTGAGTGCCAATCCACTTCTGCACTGAGTCACCCCAGTCCCACTTGCTCAGGTAGAAAATGTTTGAATAGTGCTCAGAGTGGGCTTCATAAGTGGCAAGGGGTTCCACAGTCTTTGATTGCCTATGAATGTGTTTGGGTACATGCTATTACATCCCACTGTGACACACTGAGAATATTCCCAGAGTGGTTATGACAAGAGAAAATGTTGTGTCTTATTGGGGCCAGAACTTGTCAGCTAATGGTGTGATCCAATTCTCCTTCCAGGTAAAGGACGTATCTGGATTGACGACGTGGCCTGCAAGGGGACCGAGGACAGCCTGTTCCAGTGCAGCTTTTCCAACTGGGGAAAAACAAACTGTGGGCATGCTGAGGATGCAGGTGTGAGGTGCTCAGTGATGTGATAAGGAAATTCAGCAACCAAAGAGTCCAGAGGATCTGTTCAGAAGAAGACTGTGCAAACTGCAAGGCTGGCCAATATAAGCAGCCGTCTGTCTGTTATTCAGTCTGCCTGCCTGCCTTTCTGCCAGCTGCTGACCCAGAGGAACAGCAGGCATTCATGTCTCTCAGGGCTTGCTAGAAAGTCTACTGTAATTTTTCCACCTTTCCTATGATCCTGCAAAGCCAGGCTCTTTCAGCCTTTCTCAACAGCTATTGCTTCCATATCTTCTGAAACATAAACCAACTTTATGGGATCTCCAGCCATTTAGGTCTTCCATTATCTGCTCTGATTACACAGACTGAATAACCAGTGACACCGATCATGTTAGCGCAAGCCATGTATGATGCATCAACCAAATGCATAATGAAGCCTGTGGCAGGAAGCATCTCGGCTGAGCTGAGTTATGGACATGACTTGTTTGCTTAGCATGCTGCTGGTGGTTGCTTTCTCCAGAATAAAAGAAATGAAGTTGTTATAATTCTGCCATTGTCTGTTTCCAGTGACCAAGGGGTGTGGTATGAATTGACTGGAATGGATTCTTCAAGGTGAAGAGAGGGTATTCTTAGCTCTTAACAAAGCAGGAGAACACAGTTACCCAGTTGTGAAGTGTATTTTTAATATGCAGAGCTGGTGTGTCAGTGAATCCTAGGATTTCTGAAACAAACCCGTTATGTTGGAAAGTAGACCTTGGGTCTGTCACTGCCATATGTAAAATAACATATGAGTGAGAAAAGCCCTTCTGAATCATGCCAAAGGCCTGGTAGAAACTATTGATTGCCTCTGGGAAGTTCATGAGAGGGGCAGAAAAGCATGTTTCTCTCTCACCAGTTTCCTGCAACGAATTCAGAGCCATACTGCTGCATAGACTGGAGATAGTTCATGGCCATCATTACTAGTAGCCACTGACAGTTCAATCCTTCCCAAATTGTCCAATCCCACTCTAAAGCCATTCAAACTAATGGCCATTATTACATCTTGAATTCCAGTGAATGACGCACCTAGAATCATAGATTCTATGGATCAGTGAATCACACAGGTCAATGACACATCTGTGTGAACTTCAGTCTATGCTAAATTGCCTACCACTTAGTTTCATTCACTATGTTCAGTGTCATAGGACTGCAGCATTGTGCAACCATCTGAGATGTTGAACTGAAGAGGACCAGTTTGACATGTATGCAGTTGGAAAATTTCCAGCACAAAGCAGAAAAGACACCCCCAGGTTCAGAAGGGTATAAGTATGGCTCACAACATGAGCAAGGGAAGCTATAAATGGAAGAAAATTGGAGTATACTGAGAGTAATATATTATGCATGCTGAGCCAAGAGTGGATATTCTGTGTAGACACGAACAGGATTTTACTGTAACAGCCAACTTGTAATTCCTCATGTGCCAATACATTGATACCAAAGCAGTTACTTTTATATCCCAGAGGGCATCTTGGCCTCTGGAGGCCTCCTCATACATTTGTTCCCTTGCACCAGATAAGCCCCTGGGTGCACAGGTGGGTCTACTTGGACCTGCGCTACCTCTAAAGCAGAAATATTCAGGCAGATCTGTACAGACGATTGGGCAATGGGACCCTACTGCTGAAACTGACCCCTCCCAGACCCACTCCTCTCCCCACCCAATCTTCCCCCTTCCACCCAGTCCAACCATCCCTCCATCCTTCAGGAGCCTTGTGCTCTCCATTGTCCACTTGCCAGTACAAGCAACAGACCTGGAGGCCATTACAGAGAGGTGCACAAGTGCCAGGACAGGCCAGAGGAATACAAGCAACATGCCTGGGAAGAATAATAAATTTCATAATCCAGGGGAAAAGCTCAGCATGAGAGGGGAATTCAGGCCTCAGTTGCCCTACAGATTTCCTTGGAGTTAGTGACTAACATGGTCTTATGATTCCAACCCTCCCCACTATCTGGCTCTGCCTCCTTCATCTATTTCCTTGTGCTTCATGGGTTGTAGATAATCTGGATAGGACAGAATCTATGGTTCAAACATAAATTTTTATTCTGCACAATGCTCCCCGCACAGCATTGCCTCCCAAGCCACACCTCGGATTCTTCTCCCATACAGCTGCCTGCCTGCCTGCCTGCCTGTTTTTCAATTTATCGGCCGCTGCTCAAGGTCTCGGGTTCTGAGTGGAGCAGATCACTTGTGGTCTCCAAGTGGCCGCGATGCTCATGGTGGCCGTGGTGGCTGTGATGACACCGGCACTCCCCATGACTCCGATGGTTTTGGCGGTGCTTTTCCTGGTGATGCTGATGCTTATTGCAGCGCCGAATCTTGCCATCGGCAAGGGCAGCCACTTTGGCAGCTTCTGCTATTGCCATGGCTTTCCGAGCTTGGGCGCAGTCGTATTCTGCCTCTGCAGCCTGCTGGTAGGCCAAGGTGGCAATTTTTGAGACATAGGCCAACAAGTTGTCCTCTCGAGCCTGAGCTGCCTCTGCAGTCTCTTTGGCTGCCTCAGCTCTCCTATGGGCCTCCAATGTTTCCTTCTTGGCTTCAGCTGCCTCTATCTTAGCATGGGCCACCTCTAGCTTGGCCTGGATGGTATCTGTAAGGGCTTTGGTCGTATCTTTCCTGCACTCTGGGTCCTTGTACCTCTTGAAAAGGGACACAAGAAATAACATCAGTGTGGCCCACCTGAGCAGCACCCCTGCACAAGTGCCCAGGAAGTCATGGGTCCCTTTTAATCATGCAACATTTTCCTAATCAGGTGCAAGCAGGCAGTAGCCAGTGACTACCTAGCCAGTCACTAGTAGGTAGCTTTTGACTCCACTGGATGGAGCCATCTAAAATGTGTCTCTCAGAGGTTCAGGATCTAAGTGTTTTGCTGGCTCTCTATCAATATCTTGGTTATATCCTTGCATAGTTGCCATTGTAGGATATAAATTGAAAAAATCCCTAAATATTTTAGCTTCAAGACCTCTGAAATTTTTCGGATCCTTACAGAAGAGGACATAATTGTGAAATTCCAGACCATTCTTCCTATAATCTAATCATAGGTGGAATCTTCAGGATATAGATCCCTAACCCATACCCCTGAGGGTGTACAATCAGAAGAACCTGCATTGTGTGCACTGCAGTCCCGTTCTAACTAGGGATATGCAGCAGTGGAACCCAGTTCAGTTCCCATAAATGGCCACATAGCTGCCTACAGAGAACTCACCAGTTGCTCCCTCACTTCCTTCAGGAAGGCAATTTCAGTCAAGAGTGACCCAATTTCAGACAGAAGTTTTTCTTTATATCTAGAAAATAGAGAAGATATAAGCTTAAAACTGCAGGCACAGTACTGTGCAGTGGTTAGAGCGGCAGGCTTATTGTGGAGAGCTCTGCATTCTGATTGATCAAACAAACAGCCCAGGTAAGGGGGCAGAATACAACTTACGGTGGCACTGCCAGTTCCTCCCTCCGAGCTCCTCCCTGATGGTTCATCCTTTTAGCACTGCTGAAAAAAATCTCATCAGAGAACATGTCCATTTCTAGCAAGTGAATCTACAAGTGGACTTTCTGGATTGTACACAAATGAATCTATTCCATAGAGAATCTGAACCCTGTGGAAAGGGAGTAATTCCACAATGCTGTGGACACGTGCTCTGTGTTTTTATTTAAAAAAACCTTGGCTTTTTTTATTTAAAAAAAACCTTGGCTTTTCCCCTTAACTGGAACGACCAGTTTGCTATTGTCACTGACCTCTTGCACTCGTCTCCTGGGTCTTTATCTGGAAAGCAAAATGGGTTCATCAGTCAAAAAGCTGCACATGTACCCCCTGCTCCTCCTGCAGCTCCACTTCATCTCTCAATAACTTTTCTCATCCAAGATTAGAGTCCTTGGGTTCCAGTTACATGTACAGAGTAATGCAAGATCTCCCTAATAATCTACTGAGTTGCTCTATCAATTCAACATAAAGACCCAGTTAGCAGTTGGATTCCCTCACTGCCACATCCCAAGGGCTTCAGCCCTCCTCCTTCTTGACCCCTCTGCCACCTCAGATGGTGTTGGCCACTTTCTCTTACTTGACCTTCTTTTTCTCTCTCCATCCAACATGCCTCAGTGCCTCTCCAGTAGTTTTGCTGGTATACCTCCCTAGCCCCTGAAGCCCATTATGACCAAGACTGACCATTTCTCCCAAACCCTCCCTTCCTAGTCTCTACTCTGAATATATTGACAGTGTTGCTGTCCCTCCTGTTCAACGGGCATATCTCTCAAATTCCTGTTTGCCACCCTCTATCTCCTTTGTCCCCCACATTCAGACACTTTCAAACCGTGTCACTTCATATAAAATATTACAAAAATATGATCTTTCCTCTCAATCCCATCTGTAAAAACACTGATCAAGACCCTGATCATTCCTTGCTAAAGTTCCTACAACCTTCTCTTCAATGGTCACTCACTGTGTCACTTGTGTCACATTGTGTCATACCCCCTCATCTCCAGCCCAACTTTGGCCACCAAAACCATCCTTTTCTCTTTTTCTATAACAATTTAAGTGGTTTTCAATCCATTTTCAGATCCATGAAGATATCATGGGAGATTCTGTCAAATGCAGATACAGTTCACCCAAAATATTCAGGTACCAATATGAATCAATATTAGGGTTTGCTACTGATAGTTTTGTAGAACTATCACATGAGAGAGAGAGAGAGAGAGAGACCGCACCATACCTTTACTCTGTTCCTTCAACAAGAGGACCTGCAAAAAAAAGCCAATTGTAAGAGTTCCTGATAAGTTGGCATAGGCATACTCTGCAACCTCCTTGCGCACCCATATATTTTCATAAGCAGACAGGTGAGTGGGGAGAGTCAGGAGAAGTGGCAGCAGCAAGGCTTCCCTCCTACCTCCTCCAATAATACTGGTGGGAGAAGAGGGCTGCCTCAGGACACATGAGGGTTGGGAGGAGCATCTCCATCAAAGGAAGGTGAGAGGATAACAGATAAATGTGTGCATTATTAGTTATGTTCATCAAGAAGAGGAGGTTTGAATTAGGGACAGCACAGCCCACGTCTGTCCACTGTCTGAATCCTACCCACAGTTTTGTTGCCCTTGCCGTTTTGCTGGTGATTAACACATATGTACCATGAATGAAGAGAAGGGAGGAAGATGTGCCCACATCTTCCTTCCCTTCCATTGAACTGCTTTTGCTATGCAAAATCCCTTGTCTGTGCCGCTTGTGTTTCAAAAGAGGAAGGAGGATGCTGGGTGCCTATGTACTACTCTTCTCATTTATCTGAAGCAAAAACAGCAGGAAATATGACCTTTCCTCTTTATCCCCTCTGCAAAAATACTGGTCCAGGACCTAACTGTTCTTTGAAAAAGTTTCTGCAACCTTCCCTTCAGTGGTCTCCCATTGTGTCACAGCACTCGAGGATGTGTATATACCAAAAACAGATTATGAAAGTGAAGGTATGGGAATGGAGGCACTGGTGGGCTCCAGATTTCTTCTCTCTGCATCTTGATGTTCTCAGTGCTTTTCACAGGTGGTCAGAGCTGAAACTATGGCCCTTTTGCCCCTCTTTCCTCCTCCAGTAGAAGGCAAAGATTGGACATGTAAGTTGCAATCCTAAAGACACTTTCATGGGAGTAAGAAGACCCATTGAACACAATGGGGCTAACTTTTGAGTAGACATGGTTAGGATTGTACTCTAAGTTGCCAAAAAGACTGGAACCTCACTCTCGGTGTTTTGATCACATGCAGGATGTTCTTTCAATTTGATGGAAATAGGTTGAGAAAGATCTGAGTCCTGTGGGAGACAGTACTGTTTGGTACCAGTCACAGTAGGCTGATGAGTCAAAGACTGCAATATATTGCATTATGTTTATTAGAGTAATAAACAAAATGGAGCTCATCAGCCAAAACTCACAGCTATCACAGAATTGAAAGGGACCTAATAGGACATCTAGTCCAACCCCCTGCCTGTATCAGGAATTCTCTTAGAGCATTTCCAATAGGTGCTTGTTATGGCTGTGCTTGAAGATCCTCCATGAGGGAGAGTCCACCACTTCCCTTGGCAATCTATTCCACTTCCAAACTGCCTTTGCTGTCAGGAAATTTTTTCCTGATATCCAGTCATAATCTTTTTTGCAGTATGTACCTGCTGGTTCAAGTTCTACTTTCAGAGGCAATTGAGAACAAATGCATCCCTCATGACAGCCCTTCAGGTGTTTGAAGAGTGTGATCAGATCTCCTTTTTGCCTCCATGCTGAACAGAGCAAGTTCTTTCTTGCAAGTTATAGAGCAAGTTCTTCAATAGAGCAAGTTCTTGTAGGGCTTGTCTTCCAGCCCTCTGATCATCCTTGTCACTCTCACCTGAACTTGCTCCAGTTTAGCTGCATCTTTCTTAAAGTGAGGTGCCCAGAACTGAATTCACAGTTCTCCATGAGAGGACAGTTCTCCATGAGAGGTCTGACAAACGTAGCATAAAGCAAAACACCATTTCCAGCTTCTGTTCTACAAATGCAGGCTAAAATTGCATTTGCCTTCTTTGCAGCTGCATCATACTGCTGACTCACGTTCAGCTTGTGATCCACTGCAACTATAAAGCTATGAAGTGATCTGATTTGGCTCATGTCAGCCCTGCGTGGTTAGGGGCAAGGGGAGGGCAGACTGGGGTTGCCTTTCACTCCAAAGTGGCTGCTGGCCTCTTCTACCTTGCTGCAGACATGAAGCTCACTGATCCACAGCTTGCTTACTCAAAAAGCAAGGGTACCACTGTGTTCCATTGTGCTGTTCCCCTCACCCCCGCCCCCTAAGCCTGGAAGAGCAGGTTTTTTATTGTATGTAGGGACTGTCCAAGCAAGTACATGTGGCCCATTTAAATAAAACCAGAAGTCCCATACATTCAAGTTTGACAAAACCTTATGTGCACAATAAGCAGATTTTATCTTGCATAGCATGGCAAAAGCAGAAGAAGACCCAAGACTGTATCCAGTATCATCCTGCCACAAGGGAAAAGCAACAAGTAGAGGGTCCAGGGGGAAGAGGAAGATGGACAGTGACAGGGTTTTCATTCCAGAAAGGAACAAGGACTATGGGATTAAAGTCATAAACAGACAATAAGCAATGCAATTCAGCACTCACGGCAGTTTTCAGCTGTTGGTTTTCGATCAGGACCTTCTTCAGCTGAAAGACAAGAAATAAAAACAAGGGTGGCTTCTTTGGAGGTCTTAGGATCCCTTTCTGTTTCTCTCTTTTTGGGCTCTGCCTGCCAGGGAAGACTGTGGGACAGGAGGAGCTAATGCAATATATTGTTGTTGTTATTATTATTATTGTTGATGTTGTTGTTGTTGTTGTTGTAATAACCCTGTGGCTGGCTATATAGGGCTATATGTTACTGGCTATATGCAATACCATCGTAAGGAAGCTCAGAAATGTTAGAAGCCCACTAACCCAGCCAGGCTTTGACTGTGGACCATTTTGTTCTTTTACTTCATTTTTGGTCTGAAAAACTACCCTGTTTCAACACCTCCCCATCCCAGACTTGCCTCCACTTAGAAAATCTTCATCATAATGAAAAGCAGTCAGTTGTCATACTCCATTTGTGTCCTTGATGGACACCCTTCCTTTAAGTCAGGGCAAGTTTGTAAGGAGTCTGTGCAGGTAACTCCTGATCCCACTCTAGTGTTCATGCCACATATTTCTCATATTCCTAACTCTCTCATGTCCTGCTGTTGAGCTGCATGATGTCGTCTCAGCTGGAGCCAAGGCTGAGAGTAAGCAGGACAGTGTCTGAAATCATTAAGTGGAATCAGAGGCATAAACCAAGGTCTCACTCACCATGCTTTCCATTCTCAGTGATCTTTCCCTAGAAAAGAGAAGTCCAGCCATGAAAAGAAGGCACTTGAAAAACAACCCCCCCCCCTTATTCCAGGTTCCTTCTCTTTTCTTTGTCTTTGCTGTTTCTGTGCCTGGCAGCCCCAGTCCTAGTGGATGCTTTCAGTTAATGTTGTCCTGATCTGCCATTGAAACTGCTATCGCGATATTGCAAGGGTAAAGCTGTGAACATGCACTACTGAACTGCCAGTGCAAATGGCTGCAGGTTCTATTCGCAAGCTCATGTTTGAAGCAGGAAAAGAAATGAGATCTGCTGGGTAAGATCAGCTCCATCTTCCTAAAAATGCACATTTTAGACAATTTTCTACTCTGTGTGCTCATTTTTGGGCTTTAAATTCATTTGTCAGCTTTAAATTCATTTGTCAGTGCTAGTTAAGACTTTGCTAGGCATTGGGAATTTTATCTTAAAACAAATTCTTATTTGAAAGAATGGCTCAAAACCATCTGGAAATTCTTTGGGCTGATAAAAGTGAATGTCTGCCACAACAAAACAGTCTCCACAATAAGTGCAGCCTGCAGTATTTGGCATAAACATATAATTCTCATTTTAATTTTTGAATGGTTTCAACCTATGTAAATGCCCAGTTTCTCTCCCTACATATATATATGTGTGTGTGTACGCGCACATATGAATCCTGTCATAGTCCCTTTATAGTAGAAGTCCTTATTGTGAACTGTATACTATATTTTTTACTTTTATTATTATAAATATTTGCATACTGCTTTTCAACAAAAAAGTAGTTCACAAAGTGGTTTACATAGGTTGCAAAGTTGGCTAGGTTGGCCTAAGGAAGGCCTGTCCTGAGCTGACACTTAGGCCAAATCCACAGGTCTAGGAGGCCTCTAGGCTGGCCTAATTGCTACTGAGGAGGCAGCAACACAAGGGCTTCATGCTCACTGGGCTGTGTGAGTTGTGCCATATTCTGAGATGGGCTGTTGTAGTTCTGCCATATCCTGAAGTTGAGAGGCAGGAGAGGTGTTTAGGCCAGCCTAAGACTTAGAACTTTTTGTTTTGCTTCTAGTTTTGCTCTGGCTTATCGAGTCTACTCAGATTTATGCCTGCTCCTGAGGTGGCCTAATTCAGAGGAGTTGTGAAGTGGCATGTCTGCCCTGTAAACAGGCTATGGATATGGCCTAAGTGCACTGTTTTAGGACACGCAAAACACCCCTCAAAATGCCCCTGCTGAGCTGCCTAGGCTAGCACTGCTAGGCCAGTTCAGGTTCATCTGTCTTGGGCCAGCGTAAGTTGGCTTACACAGGCCCAGGCCTTTTCTTTCTTTCTTTCTTTCTTTCTTTCTTTCTTTCTTTCTTTCTTTCTTTCTTTCTTTCTTTCTTTCTATCTATCTATCTATCTATCTATCTATCTATCTATCTATCTATCTATCTATCTATCTATCAGTGTTTTACAAAGAAAATGAAAAAAAACTAGTGGCTAATGAGTCCCAAAAGGGCTCACAATCTAAAATGCAAAAGCGAGGTGCAGCTAGGTGCAGCTGGCATTAGGCCAGCCCATGTGCCAGATAGGCTGACCTAAGTGCACTTCAGGATTACAGCCATAGTAAACTACTGGTAATTAAAAAAATTGTGATCCCCTGTTGCTTCTCCTTTTGCATGCACAAAAACAGATAATATATAGTGGGTCTATCCTTGGAACTGAATTCTAAGGATCTTAATAGATCTGAGAATGAAACTGATCTGGATTCCAAGTTTTCCACTTACCTCTCTGTGTTCTTATCACTGCTACAGGTGGATTCCTGATTTTTATTTATACAGTTATACTCCATATCTGGTTGGGACTTCGTCTCTAACTTCTAAGGGCAACAAAAAGACACATGTAAAAGAGAGTCTGTTTCTCAGATCAATAATGTTGCTTTCCATACTAACAATTCATGGTGAAGAAACATGCACCTTAAGTAAAGTAAAGGAGCAAAGTAAAGCAGTTTTATTAAGAAGTAAATAAATGCCAGCTTCTGTTTCAGCTAACAGGAGCTCAGTAAAAACAAAATAAATCTTGATTAGATTTATTTCAATGAGAGCAATCAACTTGTAGAGGCTGGAGTTTATGTCAGTAGGATCATATTTTCAAGCCAAATTCTGTATTTTGATCTGATATGAACCTTCACATGATGTTTGGCTTAGCTGTAGTTCTACTAAACAGAAAGATACCCTGGTCTCTAAATCACAAGTAGATAATGATCCAGGAATAAATGCTACAATTTACAAATGAACAAAGATATATGAACAAAATCTGCTAATACATGTAACAAAAATATCTAGCATAGGAATTTGTTTCAGGTCACAAGGAGACAATGGAGTTTATCTTTTATCTTCTATTTGCAAATGGTACTGGTTTTTAAATGGGCACTACAATAAAACAAGTCAACATACTCCTTCCCATGGATTATTGATCTCTCCCTCCCCTATCCTAACCTGCTGCCCAAATAGCAAGCAAGCAAGCAAGCAAGCAAGCAAGAAAGAAAGAAAGAAAACACCAATAACAGATATAAATTCAAACCAGTTCATAAGCACAATACTACGCACAGAGAGGAGATGTAGGGTGCAGATGTAGGGTGCAATCCAGGGTAACTACAGGGAGTCCTTTCTCCGGTGTAAGAACAGTTTATTCTGGATTGCAGTATGAATTTCCCATAGATTTTCACTAGGTGGTGCTGTAACTACGTCAACGTAAATGTATAGTACATGCTCCTGTAATTACTCTGGATTGTAGGGATATACTGCTTCCCCAGCCCTCAGAGTATCCTCTGGAGAAGAGCTTCCTCACATCCAGAGGATTTTAGGACTTGCCCAAGGGCTGGATGGAGAGGGCTTGCCACATCTGGCCCCCAGGCTTAAACAGAAGTGCTCAAAAATGTAGCTGAGGATATTAGAAGAGCACTCTTAACATGTAAAAGATCAGGTAAAATACATTCTCCATCTGTTGAAAGCTGAAACTTTTAACTGCTTTTAATGTCACTTTTAATGCTTTTAACGTAAACATTTTTTATATGATGAAAGCATAAAAAGTCTTTTACTTTCCATATCTGATATCCACAGTTCAATAAGAGATTTGTATCACTCTAAATACTCATCGAGGGGACGAGAGCTTTGTTTTCAATTTATTTGTGACCTTCCCAGTTTCAAACAGCGATGATGGCTGAGTCAGAAGATACTCTTGATTCTTCAATGAGCTGAAACACTATATCAGCATCAAGAAAGTAAAAAATGTCCCCTTGGACTGGACTCTGCCTTAAATGCCAAATATGTTTTCTTGAATTGTTCATTTATTGTTTTTGGAGTTATTTGGAGAGGGTTTGTACCTGTACCCACAGCAGTAATTTTACTGGATCTCCCCTTGCCTTTCAGTATGATTATCTGATACAGAAATCAGAACGTCGTTCATTAACCGCACATCTTCTCTTGACTAGAGAACTGAATCTGACAGATGTTGTTAAGTTATTCTAGTGTTGAGAATTGTTTAGGTTAGGTTTCCAGGGTGACCCATTTTTCTCGCCTGACTTTTTTGTTTCCAAACATGCTGCATAGGAAATTATAACTCCCAATAAATACAATTTTAGTGTGTCCCAGAGGAATGGCTAAGAGATGTGTTCTGCATTATTTGTTTGCAAAAGACCAGGGTAACAAAAGTGGAGTTCAGCAGAAATCAGTCTATCCCAAAGCACTTCCTATGGTTCCGTGTATATTATTCTCTATAAAAGGTGTATATTATTCTCTATAAAAGTGTGTATAAGTCAGATGGAGTTAGTACCTCCACATATAAAAGACTGTCTATTACAAAATAAACTTGCTTGCACGTGGAGATAACTGTTGGAGGCCTTCTGAGGTTGATGGCAAAGGGAAAGTGAGGAAGAGGCAGATAGCTGATGGTTCCCCATCTCTGGGATACTCATCTCAGAGGGAGTCACCTAGCAATGATTCTTCTGCCAGATGGTTCTCTGTTTTAACCCATTCAAAATGCTGCTGATCTGTTAGGATCCCTACAATCCAGAGTAGTTACATGCTCCATTACGTGCACCCGTAGTTACTACACCACCTAGTGAAAACCTAAAGGAAATTCATATTGCAATCCAGAGTAAACTGTTCTTACACTGGAGCAAGGACTCCCCGTAGTTACCCTGGATTTCGCCCACAATCTTCTGCTGTTTTTAATCATAATTGTTATTGTTTTTAAACTAGCTTTATTATGTTTTCATTTGGTTAATTTTTCTAAGTTGCTCTGGGAATTTTAATTTGAACTAATGGATTGTAATAAATAATACTTAAGTACAACAAGCTTCTTTCTGCCCAGAACAACTGAATTAAGCCACTTCAGTAGGTGTACTTGTCCTACTGCTTCTGGTTGGCACAAGAGGCTCTGACTCAATTCGTCACCTCCCGCTACTATAGGGTAGCCACAAAACACCCAAACCTGTAAGAAAACATGGAGAAAGAACTGCTCCTCAGGTCATCATTATTGTGACCCATATATTATTTGGAGAGAGCAGAGGCCTGCTACTCATCATTGTTCTTTCTTGTCATCAGAAATGTCCAGCACATTTCAAGATCTCTGGGTCGGAGGATGGCTGCCACTTGCCAAGCTTTGCTAGAGTTTTCCACACAATTGTCCTCTCCAAGTCATCCCTTGCTAACTCTTTCTGTTCTCTGCGGTGGGTGGATGGGTGTTTCCGGCAACAAACAGCAGAGACCTAGTTGTGTTTCAAACATCTGGATCCACTTGTGTCCGTATGGCATGCCAAGCCCACTGACAGCTTAGCTAGTTATTTTTTTTAACCATTTTGCAGACATTTGTATTAGAGGCTGGAGCATTATACTTTCCAAGGTGATTCGTAGTGGAAATGTATGTAATAAATCATGAGGTAGTCTATCATATCTAAAAAGGAAATATTCTGGAGAACATTTCTGGAAAGAAGTGTGGAAGCTATAGGCCTTCTTTGGATGTCATAGGCAGCATGACTTTGCCCATGGATGGTGCATTCATTACATGCTCATCCAAATGTGGCTTGGGTTAGGAATTAAAAAAGAGGATAGGTTTAAAAGGGGAAAAAGGAATAATGCTCTAAAAACCATAGAATCACTATGTATATTAGTGGTGCTTGGGCATTTCATCCCAGGACTCCGTTTCAAACTTTAAAACCTGTCTAGGACCCCTGTCAAACATATCGGGATGTGACATCACTGCAATGTCAGAGTTCCTCCATGTCTACTCAGAAGTAAGTCCCACTGTGTTCAATGAGACTTACTCCCAGGAAAGCCCACTGCCAATTTCCAAGATGGCAGATCCCAGCCTCTTGCAACCCCTGTGACCAGAGGTCACAGCTCTCCATGGGGGTCCCAACCTCCACTTTGAGTACCGCTGGTATACATTAAAACAATGTTTAATAAAATTGTGAATCAGTTGTGAAGAGTCTTCTAGGATCTTACCTCCCATTATGTTATCATACTTACCCTTTCCTGATTACATTCCCCAAGTCCCTTATCTTCCCCTTCCCTTCCATTAAAGAAATGGGCTTTAATCTGGGAGGTGGATGGGGGACCTCATCAAGGATATGCCATAGGCTGGTGGACGAAAGGATCTATTAATCTAATGAGCTACATTCATAGAATTGCTGCCAATCCTATCACCACCATTGGTGCCAATGCAACTGTGCTGATGCTGACACTGTGTGTGCTGCATCCAATGAAGGTGGTGATCAGACAGCCAGGAGAAAGTATGAAAAAATATTATTTTCTTATGTTTGCCCCTTAGGAGGCTGCCTGATTGCCACGGGGTCACTGAAGAGCTATGCCAACCATTTTGCTGGCATAGATCCGAATAGAGAAAGAAGGCAGGGCAGCCTGATAAAGAGGGGATAGTATGTGGCTTGTGCTGGTGCCATCCTTCATGCCACCAACTTGCCATTGCCCAATGGCTCAGCAGCATTCAAGAGCCGCCTGGATTTTGTGTGAGGGAAAGCACTCTGAGTTTCTGGAACACTAATTCTGGCAACCATAGGATTGGTCCCTCAGTTGAATTAAGATGGCCTTGATCATATGGCAGATACATAAATATACACGGCCCTCCCAACTTGCCTTCAAAAGTTCTTTGCATTCCTTTGGCGAAACCGGCACACAAATGGGGGTGTAGAAGGTGCAAGAGACATAACATGGTTGTGAATTGGAAGGGCGCAGGCGGCGCTGTTGGGAGGTTGAAGAAGAAGAGCGGGTAAAGTCTTCATAGCTCTTGTAAGGGACCATTTAGTTAGCTGGACATCTTCAGCCCCAGCTTGACATCTTCAGCCACAGCTTGCCATAAAAGCAGGATGAGCATGGCAGTTGGTTGCCACAGAAACCCCTCAGGGATAACAGAGCCACAACATTCTAGTGATGGGGACAGACCCAAGAACAGGCTGGGGGGACACTATAAAGAAACCATTTCACTTATACCCCCAAAAAGTATGTAAAAGGGAAAAGAACGTAGAATTACACTTGATAGGATTACACTGAACAGGATGGTGTAGTGGTAAGGATAGTGATTTGCAATCTTTTTTTATCTCGTGGCACACTACAAGACACTAAAATTGCCAAGGCACACCATGCTGCCGGTAGGGGTCTCAAATCCCTCAATTGCCCTATTAATAGAGCCTCCCCCAAATCCCACAGCACACCTGTGGACCAGTATGCCACAGCACAATTGCTGAATCACTGGTTTCGGGAGTAGGACTGAGACTTGGAAGATTCAGGTTCAAATCCCTCCTTGGCACCAGTCACTCTCAGGCTCTCATCTACCTCACAAGATTGTTGTGAGGACAGCAAGAGAGGAGGAACTAAAGCTTTGTAAGCCACTTTGAGCATTTGCGTTGGCATAGGAAAGGTGGGCTATAAATCAAATTAAAAAAAAATAAACTAAAATAGAAAGTAAGCTGTGAGCCACTCTCCTTTGAGTTTTGCCTTCAAACTCCTGAAATTACAACAAGCAAAAAAAAAAAATTAGCTGACAAAACATGAAAAATGAATGGACATCAAATCAAGTAATGCATAGAATATAGCCCATACCTAGCCAAGGCATGTAGGTATCAGCTTCTTTGGGTGACAAACTGCTTCCTGACCTTTGGAAATTGACGTCACCATAAATGACTCGAAGGGTGCAATCCTAAAGACTCTTTCCTGGAAGTAAAACCCATTGAACACAATGGGGCTTACTTTTGAGTAGACATGGTTAGGATTGTGCTCACAGCTGTATAATGTAAAGCACAGGACTGAAAAGGATGACAATGACCAGCTTTGGGGTTAGACATGAGCTTTTCAACAGGCAGCAGCTGAGTCTACTCTAGTGGCATACTACAGCACTGCTTGGGAGAGATTTTGTATGGGGAGAGAAATATGGTTGAAACACAAGATACAAGCTGTTTTGTAGCTAGCACGAGCACCAAGTTGATGAGAAGCAGATAAGCCCAACAATCTTGCTCCCAATTCCACATCACTGCCACAAGCTGTCATTTTCTGTGGACCATGTGTGGCCCTGTGGATGGTCACTGGCAATGATGGCTACAGTAGGATCACTGAATCAGTTCTGGAAGGAGTTAATAACACTGATGCTTCCTGAAGATAACAACTTCTAACATGAAGAGTGTGTGGAAGCAATTCTTTTCCCTGTAGAGGCTGTGGCGACAGTGCTCAGCAACAAAGTAGATAAGCACAGGGAACTATAGTTAGATCTGGAAGAGGAAGTTTTCCAGGAACTGGCACTCTCAGTGTTTGTTCAACAATGATGGAGCTGGAGGATGGAGATGATGGAGGAAGATGGAAGATGAGATCCAGATGAGGAACAGAAGACTGAGGAATTGAAAAGGTTCAAGTGTAAAGAGCTGGCAGAATGTTTCTGGACTGAGAAGGCAGGTTTGGAGCTTCACAAGGTACTAGCAGAAGAAAGCAACTTTATAGAAATATCTTATTTTTAAAGTTGGATGGACCTGAATGAATGAATGAATGAAGACATGAATGGACCTTAATGCAGCTGGGATCTTTTAAGGATTGGATCTGAGAACATGAAAAGCCCTGCAACAAGCCCTGTTAGATCACATTTGAAGAAAAGAGAATACCACAAAGAGTATTGTGTACTTTAAGTGCACTGCAGATATACTCTTCAGTATTTAGCAATAACTGCTACCAATAATAATGATTAAGAATACTTAATATACTGAGTTTCACTACCACAGAAAGTAGTTTGCCACCTTCTTTATGTGGAATCAATAACGCTTCACCTTGAGTACTTGACTTAAGTAAAGACCCCTGGACCCTGATCTGTAAAGTAGGGAACTGCCCCTCCTATCCAGATGCTGCAACAGCATACATTTTGCGTCTGCAGATGGATGGCCTTCTATATCAGTGGGACTGTCACACTGGCACATCTCAGGGCAATGACTGGACCAGCTTGCTGATCTGGGATCTTTTAAGGATGGGATCTGAGAAAGCAGAAGCTTGACACAGCTTGTCTATACATGATAATATGCAGTGGATACGTTCTGGTGATTGCAGTGGGGACATGCTACACTTTCTCCCATTGAAATCAAAGAGACAGAAATTGTTATCTTTGCCTGGATCACACCCTAAGATGCACCAAGTTGCAAACTCAGAATAAAAATCATGTATGGAAATTGTTTATTAAGGATCCTCATGTTAAACAAGCATATTGTTCAGTCCATACACACATTATATCATGCACCTCCTGGAAGTGCTTCATAGACCAAATCGCTTGCCAGTAACCAAGAGTTCCATCTAAACTAAGGGCAAAATCCAGAGCAGTTACCGGTCCACACAGTTACGTCACCCTGTAGTGTTATCTTATGGAAAGTCACCTTAACTGCTCTGGAACAAGGGGCTTAATTTCACTGTAGGATATGGGCGTAGATAGTTTAACACCCAGATGTGCTACCTCACTAAAGGTAAAGTAAATATGAAAGTGAATACTCATGCCTTAGAGAAGAAAGAATGAAAGACAAAGAAAGGAGAACAGAACATGGATATACTACCGCAGACTGCTTCACTGTCAGATCTCATCAAGAACAATATCCAGTTAATAGAGAACCGTCCACAGAACAGTTCCCTGTCTAAACTCTCGAGGGATCCAATATCTGAGAAGGTGCTTGGCAACCTGTTCTAACTCTCCGTGACATCACACATAACATCATAAGGAGAGTCCTGAGTGACAGTGTAGCAACTTATGGAATGAAAGCAGGCTTGCCAGATCTAACTGCCTTTCACATCTAATCAATTATCTTCTAGTTTGAATTTTTTTTACAATGATTTCTGTAACTAAAAACAGGGCTTTCCAGCTTTTTCCTTTTCTTGGCCAGCCTGCCAAACACAGCAGTACTAACTCAGCCTCTGCGGCATCTTGCAAGCCAGCTGGGGATCACAATGTGATTAGATAAGGAAACTGGCCATCCTCACCCCAGCAATGTCTGTTATAGTGGCTTCTGCTGGTGCTCTTTGGTATCTTTTTGGATTGTGAGCCCTTTTGGGACAAGGACCCATTAGCCATTCATTTTCACTTTGTGAACTTTCAGTTGAAAAGCGATAGATAGCTAGATAGATAGATAGTGTGTGAGATGAGGCAGGCAGGGGGCACAGGATATTAGTGGGGCAATTGTTGCCAGTATCTGCCCTCTGCCCACTGGATGACCTCCTGGAGGCCCCAGTCTCCACCCTGATCCTCCCTTCTCCTTACATATATCCAGTGGTGGGCTTCAGGGGGTTCTCACAGTTTCTATAGAACTCTTTGCTAATGAGCGCCTGGTTCTGAGAAACAGTTACTAATGGGGCATAGAACCTGTTAATTTATTTGAATCTCACCACTGCGCATACACACACACACACACACACACACACACACACACACACACACACAGTAGTGCCTCGCGTAAAGAAAGCCTCACGTAAAGTAAGTTTCACGTAACAAACAAAAATTTCTCCAGGATTCTGCTTCACGTAAAGAAAGTGCTTCACGTAAAGAAATTCGTTGGCAATTGGGGCAGATGCGCTTGCCGGCAACCTGTTTAAAAAGCATCAGGGCTGCCTAGAGCACCTGCCCATCGTGAAAGCAACACTTCCATGCTGTTCCTCCTGTGGCCGGGCGTCTGCTGGGCAATGGGAGAGAAGAGTAGTGGAGAAGAGGGAAGCAGCTCAGGGCTGGCCAGAAGGGAGCAGGGGAGAGAGAGGCTCAGGATGGAGAGAAGGAGAAAGTGGGGAGACACTTTGAAGGTGTCTTGGATTGCAGCCTCCTAACCATGTCTACCTGGAAGTAAGCCCATTGTGTTAAATGGGTATTTCTCTCAGGAAATTGTCTTTAGGACTGCAGCCTAAGTAGACTTGATAAGATCATGCACATTGAATGCATGTTTTGAATTCAATCCCAGTATTCTGTCATCATTTTTACATCCAGTTAATATTTTTATATGAATATTTTTGGGGTTGTTGAACCAATCATCTGCGTTTTCATTATTTCCTATGGGAAAATCCGCTTCACGTAAAGCAAGTTTCACATAAAGAAACTGCCTCCGGAACGAATTAATTCTGTTATGTGAGGCGCCACTGTATCTCGTACAGTTCAGTGGAAATGGTCCCTCTACAGCACCTCAGAACTTCAGCAGGGATGTTATCTTTCTCGGGTGCCTTGCCAGAAGCAAGGGAATCCAGGGCTTCGTTTAGTTCTTCTAAAGTTGGTTCACTGTCAAGCTCCTCCAAGACAGGCAGGCACTCAATGTTGTTTAATGCTTCTTCAGTTACTGCATTTTCTCTGGAGTATAGCTCAGAGTAGTGCTGCACCCAGCGTGCCATCTGCTGTGCTCGGTCCTGGAACCTCTAGCATGTTCACACTTCTGAAACAACGGTGTCTACGCTGGCTTGGGCATGTCGTGAGAATGGCTGATGGTCGAATTCCGAAAGATCTCGTATATGGAGAATTAGTGCAGGGAAAGCGCCCTAGAGGGAGACCACAGCTGTGATACAAAGACATCTGCAGGAGGGATCTAAAGGCCTTGGGAATGGACATCAACAGCTGGGAAACCTTGACCTCCGATCGTTCAGCGTGGAGGCAAAAGACCCAGCATATGGCCTTCTCCAACCGGAAGAGACACTTGTTCGGCAGGCTAAAGCAAAGAGACAGACCCGAAAGCAGCAAAACCCAGGGCCTGGGCAGGGGACAGAATTTATTTGTCCTCAGTGTGGAAGGGATTGCCACTCTTGAATTGGCCTTTTTAGCCACACTAGATGTTGTTTCAGGACCTCCAATCAGAGCACGATACCATAGTCTTTCAAGACTGAAGGATGCCGATCAGTGGTGGGCAGCAGCAGGTTCGCACCTACGCTATAGAACCGGTTCTTAACAAGAGATAGTACATAAAAGTTTAAAAATAGCCATTTAAAAGTTGGCTGCCAGATGGACAGAGGACCGGTTCTTAATTTCTTTGAAGCCCATCACTGATGCCGATGATGATGATGATGATAATGATGATATATGGCAAGATAACACTGAAGCCCACACACACACACACACACACACACACACACACACACACACACACGTGAAAATGTACCCGCTTTGAAGGAGTAAAATTCCCCCATATGCCATCCCCCCACTGCACATCAACCCCCCATGCACATCAACCCCCATGCACATCCATCTGCCCATGCGCATCATCCCCCATGCGCATCAATCCCCTATGCACATCTACCCCCTATGCGCATCTACCCCCATTTGCAACAACCCCCCATGTGCATCAACTCTTCATTCGCAACAACCCCAACCCCCATGCACATCAATCCACCATGCGCATTACAAAAACACATTACACCCCTTTTTAGCTCGTTAAGGGTTAAATTTAACCCCTTAAGGGTTAAATTTTTCCACGCTGGTTCTTGGTGGGTGTTCATGTGACAGAAGGAACACCCTCCTCGAATTTCATGCTTCTGGATGGGGGGGACATGTTTTTGTCCTATACTTAACATGGAAGACTGACCAACCTCCAGCCAATTTTGTGCTCGGTGCCTGATGCACTGGGGGGATGTTGTTCGGAGGGAGGCGTTGCACTGGGGAGGACACTGCACATGGTGGGGGTGTTGCACAAGGGGGTCGTTGCGAATGGAGGTAGATGCGTATGGGGGTTATTGCGCATGGGGGGTTGATGCACATGGGGTCGTTGCAAATGGGGGTAGATGCGCATGGGGTAGATGAGCATGGGGGGGTCGATGCGGATGAGGATGATGTACATGGGGGATGGATGCACATGGGGGTGTTGCACATGGGGGTTGATTCACATTGGGAGATGATGCACATGGTGGATATTGTGCATGGGGGAATGATGCACATGAATGGTTGATGTGCATGATGGTCGATGCGCATGGGTTATGGATGCACATTGGGAGATGTTGCACATGTTGTGTTGATGTGCATGGGGGGTTGATGCGCATAGAGGATGTTTGCATGGGGGATTGGTGTGCATGAGGGGTTCATGCGCATGGTGGATGTTGCACATGGTGGATGTTGCACATGGGGGAATGTTGCGCATGGGGCAATGATGCACATGAGGGTTGATGCTCACGGGGGTTGATGCGCATGGGAGGTTGATGAGCATGGTGGATGTTGCGCACGGGGGAATGTTGCGCATGAGGGTTGATGCGCATGGAGACTGATGCGCTTGGGGACTGATGAGCATGGGGTCAATCTGCATGGGGTCAATGCACATAGGGGTCAATGCAGCTGGAGAGATGATGCGCATGGGGAGATGTTGCCCATGGGGGATGTTGTGCATAGGTGAATGATGCACATTGATGAATGATACGCATGGGGGATGGATGCACATGAGGATGGATGTGCATGGGTGTTGATGTGCATGGGTGCATGTTGATGTGCATGGGTGCATGTTGATGTGCATGGGTGCATGGTTGACACACATGGGGGTTCATGTGCATGGGGAGATGATGCGCATGGGGAGATGCACATGGGGGATGGATGCGCATAGGGGGTTGTTGCGCATAGAGGGTTGTTTCGCATAGGGGGTTGATGCATGTAGGGGGTTGATGCGCTTTGGGTTGATGTGCATGGGGGGTTGATTCACATAGGGTGTTGTTTCGCATGAGGGCATATCGTATCAGGGAATTTTACTCCCGCAACCCAGGTATGTTTTTGCTAGTATCTGTTCTATATCTTGTTGGTAGTTCTACGGTTCTACCCCATCACTCTTCACTACTTTTCCATTCTTGACTATCATTCGGCTGCATTTATCCAGTCTGGATGACATCACAATGTCCTCACTGTAGATCCTTGTCAGATATATCAATGAGTTGATATATGTGTCAGTGAGTATTGATAGATGTATCAATGAGTTGACAATGAGTATACACACACACATACATACAATACCTACCTACCTACCTACCTACATACATACATACAAGGGTGTCCAATAAGTTTCCATACATAGGAAAAATAAAGTTTCTTTATGAAAACCATTTTTTATTTTTATTTAACATTGGTGTGGTCCTGAGAAGTAGCTTCCCAGATCCCCATATCTCACCCACTTGATTTTTATCTTTGGGGGCATTTGAAGGCCATAGTGTACCAGGAAAAGATACAACACAAAAATCATCTCAAGGAACGTATCACCAGCACCATTACAAGCATAACTCTAGCTGTGCTTATATGAGCACAATCCTAACCATGTCTACTCAAGAATAAGTCCCATTGTGTTCAATGGGTCTTACTTGTATGAAAGTGTCTTTAGGATTGTAGCCTATGTGTTCTTCAGCAGTGGAGGATATGCATTGAAATGTGTTTTCAAAACAATGGTAGTCATGTAGAGCATATTATATACATATAAATAAAAATGCTTTTCATAATTTTTTTAAACTTTTCCTATGTATAGAAACTTATGCGACACCCTGTCAATATTTGTGAGGGGGTGGGGGTGGGGATATGCATTTCCATACATTATGGGTCCAATTTCCATACATTATGGGACACCCTGTGAGTGAGTGTGTGTCTATTTACACACACACACACACACACACACACAAATATTTATATATTTATAATTTATCTATCTATAGAAAAAAACTAAAAAATCTATAGAAAAAAGATCTATCTACAGTATTTATATACTGCAAAAGTTCACAAAGTTTACAAGAAAATGAAAAAATTAATAGCTAATTAATAGCTAATGGGTCCCTGTCCCAAAAGGGCTCACAATCTAAAGTGCAGTATATGATAGTTTATATATAATTAATTAATTAGGTTAATTAATTAATTCAATTTACACCCTGCCTGTCTTTCTCAAGGAAAAACAAAGGAAGCAGCGTACACAATTTAAACACTTTTCTACTTATTATTAAATATAAAAAACTATTAAATTTAAAACTATTGCACATAATTTATGGCAATTTATTAATGTGCGTGTTGCTTTCTCAGAAGGAAAAGGAAGAAAATGAAGATTTATTTATTTATTTTCTGGGACACAAGGCTGGAAAAGGAGAGTTGTTCTGTCCATCCTCCCCAGAGAAGTCTCTTGGATGCTGAGGACAAGCCTAGGGATGCACTGAGCATGCGCAGAAGCTTAGGGATGCACTGGGGCAGTGGGGATGCGTAGAAGCCTAGGGATGCACGGGGGATGCAGTGAGCATGCGCAGAAGCCTAAGGATGCACTGAGCATGCGCAGAAGGGCTCGGCTCAGCCTCCCGTGGAACGTGGACAGCGTTGCCACGGCGACGGAGGCAGGGAGCATGCGCAGTAAGAACCGGTACGGTCGCAAGGCAACAGCGTCTCCTCGGAAACGGAGACAGCGGCCGACGAGGCCTGGACCGCTTGATCCGCCGCCATGAGCTCCGTCGCGGTCCCCTCCGAGCCTGAGCCCCCCCAGGGGGAGCCCGAACAGGACGCCGAGAGGCCCGCCGCCCCCGGCACCTCCACCGCCGCAGTGCAGCCCACCCCCAGGACCCCCAACCTGGCCTCCGAAGACCCGCAGGAGCGCATCGCCGCCAGACGCCTCCGCATCGCCGCCCGCCTGGAAGCCAAGAGAAGGTCCCGCAGGCCCCCAGCCTCCCCCCCCCAGACACCCCTCAGCCCCCGCCCCCGCCCTCCGCCACTGGTGCCCCACAGACCACAATGGCACTTCCCTCCGAGGAGTCCTGCACGGGCTGGGCTCTGAGGCTGCAGTCCGACCCACACTTTCCTGGGAGTAAGCCCCATTGACTAGAATGGCACTTCCCTCTGAGGAGACCTGCACGGGCTGGGCTCTGAGACTGCAGTCCGACCCACACTTTCCTGGGAGTAAGCCCCATTGACTAGAATGGCACTTCCCTCTGAGGAGACCTGCACGGGCTGGGCTCTGAGGCTGCAGTCCGACCCACACTTTCCTGGGAGTAAGCCCCATTGACTAGAATGGCACTTCCCTCTGAGGAGACCTGCACGGGCTGGGCTCTGAGGCTGCAGTCCGACCCACACTTTCCTGGGAGTAAGCCCCATTGACTAGAATGGCACTTCCCTCTGAGGAGACCTGCACGGGCTGGGCTCTGAGGCTGCAGTCCGACCCACACTTTCCTGGGAGTAAGCCCCATTGATTATAAAGGGAGTTAATTGTGACTACTAACAAGTATTCACATGCCTAGGATTGGGCTATGATGAGGCTGCAATTCTAGCCACCCTTTCATGGGAGGAAGTCTCATAGACCACTGTGTTACTCACTTGAGTAGACACCCCACTGTACTACAAGATTGCAATCCTAGCCACACTTTCCTGGGAGTCTTTTTCTTTAGCATTTATTCCACATGATGGCTGGTCCACTATTCTTGATTGCTGTTGCCATTTTTCCCACTGTGGGCTTGGTGTGGGTGCAGGCGCTGGTTCTCATGTTGCCATGCAGGTGTTGTGTATCAAGCCAGTGTTGTTCTGGTCAACCCTTTGGTCCTTTGCCACTGAACTTCGGTGCTGTCATTGGCACACATTGGAGGCAAGCTTCTTACATCTTGTTGACAATTGAAACAATGCCATAAAGCCGCCACATGTCATATTTGTGGATATGAGTGAGCGGTAGCCTTGATTCACTGCAGCAGAAAGACCACACTTTCTTGGGAGTAAGCCACATAGACCAATGGGATTTATTTTGAGTAGACATGCCTATGATTGGGCTCTGGGGCAGTTGAGGAGCAGTGGAGGACTCTCCGCTCTGGTCATCCGTTGGCTTTCTGTACACCTAATGCCCTCCCTTGGATGGCAAAGGAAGTGCAGAAGAGCAGGGATGGGGACTGACAAAGCTTGAGGGCATCACCAGGTGAGGTGATCCTGTTTTCTTCCTTGGGTTAAACTGACCCTCCCTTGTATTCCAAACCCAGGCTGCCAGATGGACCTTTAATAACACAGTGCTACAGCAAAACTATGATGCCCTTCCAGGTCATCACTTTCTGCCACTGAAAACTCATAGCAGTTTTGGGTGGCTGATGCCTCAAGGGTCCCATTTGGGACCTTGCTTTTCGTTTTGGAGAGCTGGATTACATCTTCAGGAGGCTTATACAGAATCAGTCTGGTATCAGGTTTGGGAAACCGTAGAAGATTTCTCGTGTGGTCTACGATGAATGTACACAGGACAAACGTTTACTTCTTTCCTCTACCCAGAGAGGCCCTTGGAGAAGACCCAGATGCAAAAAAGTCGGTGGAGGAGGAAAAGAGCAGGAGCCACAAACAGACAGAGGACAGCAGACAGGTTAGGACCAAATGGACCATTCCCAATGGACAGTCTTTTAAGTATCTTTCTGCCATATTGAGTTGTTTTATTTTTACATAAAAATATTGTCTTTCCTGATCTAATAAGGAAGCTCAAGGCAGCTTACAATACAACAGTAAATTTATACAAAGCCAACAACACATTACTGTATACAATCAAAAAAATAAAGATCTCACAGTAATCCAATATCATACATCATATAGTTTGGAATAATATATAATGAAATAGGAGAGTAGAGTGTTTTCTTGCTCAAGATCACCATTCAGTGATTGTGAAAAACTAAGGCTGCAATCCTAAAGACACTTTCCTGGGAGTAAGACCCATTGAACATAACAGGGCTTACTTTTGAGTAGACATGGTTAGGATTGTACTCTAAGTGCAAGCAGTCACTATAGATCAGATACTACAGTCAGAGTTTTTCTATCACATTGTCTCAGCTGAAATGTAAGATTTGCAGTAGAAACCCATCACTGATTCAATTGCAAATCTTTAGGAGATGAGATATTGGTTATCATGTTTCATATGTGAATCAGTGCTTCATTTACTATGCAAGGGTAGCTGGGAGATCTTAGCAAACATATGTTTAAAATCCTACTGTTTCTTGCAATTCCAACAGAGGAAATGGTGTTGTACCTTCCTTTGGTCCAGCAACAGAGTTGAACAGGGTTGCATCTAAAAATGAGAGCCGTTTTCACAAGACAATATTTAATCTTGAGATTATAGTCTAAGGATGGAATCCTAACCTAAATTGGTACAACTCATTGGTCTTCCCATTCCCATGGTGATGTAGAGAGGCAAGCGCATGTCTGGGCACTGTGCTAACCCCTAGTAGTGGTGCAGAAGTGTCTTATGGCACTTTTGTAACACCCCCAGGTCAGTTAAGGATTTATGCCGGGCCTTAGGCAGGCCTAACTGGAGTTTAGAATTGAAGCTTATGTCTCAAATGTGAATTTTGGGTTTAACAGTCTGCTTTGGTTATTATAGTTTGGTTAGTGCGAGTCAAGTGGTGGCTGGAATCCTAAAGACACTTTCCTGGGAGTAAGATCCATTGAACATAATGGGGCTTACTTTTGAGTAGACATGGTTGGGATTGTGTTTTTAGACTTGGAAGACCTGATAATATTCAGGTCCTTGGGCCACCATCTTTCAGCCTCATCATGGTCAAGTTCCTTAGAGGAAGGGTGACATAATAGTATGAAAAACAAATAAAAACAGTGTATTTATATTTTAAAAGACACAACCACCTCTGGGCAGAACCAGCAACCATCTCAAACATCTAAAAGGCCACATGTATCATTAAAGATTCAGCAAGCTTGGTTGCTTCAATGATATGTGTTAGCTTCAGAAGATAAATGGTTAATCTGTTTCTGTTATGCTGTTCCTTGTCTGTTCAGAGGCTGGCTAAGCTGCTGCTTGATGGTACACAACTTGTGACAAATATCCAGGTGGCTGCTGATGCTCGGGAGGCACACAGGAGGTCAGAGGAGGAGGAGCTGACCCGGCAGAGGTAAGTGTAATGCACAAGTATCCACTGATATTGTGGAGGATTTGGGGAAAATGTAGACGGAGTCCAAGCCACTTTAGGTTCTGAAACTTACTCATCTAGAAATACCCAAGAAGCAAACCTGATGTTTGAACTAAAATAGGAGGGGTTGCAAAGGTATGTGTCAGCAGAGGAGCCTTGTCTGCCCCAGATTTTCATGCAAGCTCAGCTTAAATTCTCTTGTCCTGGCTGCTTGCAGGGTTGAGAAATTGGAGAATGAAGCCAAAGCCAATCAGGACAAGTTTGATGAGATCACCTCCAAGTGGGGTTCTGCCAGAGAGAAGATCATTCCCCAAGACCTTTGGGAAGTGCTCAATATGCAGCAACAGCATTGCGCAGTGCTGATTGAGGAGAAGAATAAGCTCATCAGTGAGTTGCAGCAGGTGGGTCTAGAAGAGATGTAGCAGAGCTGGAACAGACTGGCTTGGCTATCACTAAGCTACTGAAATAGTTCTTTTCTCTCTTTCTGTTTTTCCTTTGCAGTAAGCAGGGGCAGGTTGTAGTGCAGTGCTGATAACATTCCCATTGGCCAGCTTCTGCAAGTCCCATTTTTGTCATTAAGAATACTTCAAAATGTACCTCTATAATTACTGACTGAGGGTCTCAGCCCTGTGTGTGTGTGCATGGGGCAGGTGTGGTTGGGGATAGTGGTGCTGATGGCTTGCTGAGGTATTCATTCCAAGGCAATTCCAAGACATTCGAGAATGGAGAACGAAGGGTTGTGAATCTGAATCTACAACCAGTGATGAATGAGCATACTTCACCTTGGTTTGGAATTTCTTTATATTTTAGTGGGGGAAAAGTGTGTTTTCTGAAATTCTTCTAGTTCATAAGACTGTGCATGCTCATCAAGCTGTTTGTGAGCATCATTTTGTCTGTCATTTGGTGGTTTAGCCACATCAGTTTATTGACAGAAAGAGCTGGAATGGTGTGATAGGGTAGCGTTTAGGGAGTCAGACTGAGATCTAGAAGATCAGGTTCAAATGGCCATGTAGCATGGCCTCTATGGTCATGAAGCTTTTTTACCAGGATTGTTGTGAAGTTAGCCAGAGGGAGGAACAAAAGCTTTGTATGCCGCCTTGGGCATTTGCATTGGTATGGGAAAGACAGGGTTTAAATCCCTTACATAAATAAAATACATTACAGTCTGACCATAGGAAAAGACCAGTTGAAAAGCGGTATATAAATACTGTAGATAGATAGATAGATAGATCGATCGATAGGAACTCAAACTGAGAACAAATTTTTTTTAAAAACCGCAAAAGCCGTACTTCAGCTCAGTAGAATAACATGATCGAAACTCTCAATTTAAATTATGTACAGTAAATGCAAAAAGAGCTGTTTGTTGATTTAAGGGTTTATATTAAATATAAGTATATTTATATTTTGTATAAATATTTAATAAAATATTAAATATTTTCATGCTAATACAAATGCCCAAGGATAGCTTTTTTATCCCTTTTCTCCTCACAACCCTGTGAGATAGGTAATTGTTCTATGGGCAGCTCATAGAGCTCTTCTTCTTTTTCTTCTGTTTCATGGGATGGTCTTTATATGTGGCATCAGGGAATGCCTTCTAGCCTTCCATCAGGAGCAGTTTGCAGGTCAGCCAAGGTGTAAACAGTGACATCTCTGGCTCTCTTGTCCCATGACAGCTTTATCAGCTTCCAGTCTCCCATCCAAAAGTTACTCAGGTCTTTTTGTGCTTAGCATTCTTTGGCAGCTCTTCACTCAACCACCAAACCAAAGAGTTAGGGAGAGATATGTTTGTGAAGAAGATACTCCTAAAGCGGGAGCCAGTCTGCCAAATAGTGATGGTGCTGTTTCACAATGAGAAAAAACTTTGGAAAAGGAGGGTATGCTCTGGCATAGCAAATACCAGCTCTCAGTAGAAAATGGCAAATTCAATCAAATTCAATTCAAATTCCAGTAGGAATTCAGTCCAATTGTAATGTGAAAATGTGATTTTCTAGGAGCTGAAGAGTAAAGATGACCAATACGTAAAGGATCTCAGGAAACAAACAGATGACATTAATCTGCTGCTAGAACGAATGGAAGAGCAGATCCGAAACCTTATGAGAAACTACCGCCGAGAACTTTTGCAGATCGAGGTATTATTTTCTGCACTCTTCTTCCTCAAAACAATGTTTTTTCTCCTGCAGATGGCAGCTCTTGTGTTATATAAATGGTTAAAATGGAGAAGAAAACAACTGGGCCACTATTATTTATTTACTAAACAAAGTTGATTCAAGAGGCCATAGCACAATTACTAAAAATGTCAAATAAAACAGAGTTGAGAAACAAAAGCATCACATCAAAAATTTTACTGTCCCCAAATGTTCCATAAATAAATAATTTAACTCAAGCATTGAAAAAGAAAAAGTAAGGCTGCAATCCTAACCCCAACCTATATCCCATCCGACCTTAGGTCAGCCTAAGTCCCAGCATAAGTCCTATGTTGACCTGCGGGATGTCACAAAAGTGCTATAAGACATTTGTGCACCACTCAAGAAACCCAGGCTCAATTCCCCACCTATCCAGAAAGCTCAATATGACTCAACTTAACCCACATCACAGGTCTGAAGATTTGCCATGAGGATAAAATGGAGGGGGAGAACCCAGTGTCTTGGCCTGTGCTCTGTGGACCAAGGGTAGAAGGTGAAGCCATAAACATGTTGGTATTAACATGATGCCATAAGTGTTTGTAGCATTTTGCAGAACAATACAGGGAACCATGTAGCTAAAAAAACAGTTTTAATTTTGCTGCTACCATGGCCAGAGGAACTGAAATGCCAGAAAGCCCTGTTGCTTCATAGCAGGTAGGGACTGAGATTGAGGGAGAAGGAGTCAAAGTGCTAATGGCCCAATCATATCCCCCCACACCAGTGCTAATAAAACCACACCACAAAAAGTGCACACTGGATCCTTTGAGGAGGACCTGACCTAAGGACAAACAGAAGGTAATTTTTATTGACCTCTGCATAGGTCCCTGGGCTACATATGGGACATGTTCTACCTGTTTTGGCAGCATCATGCCTTAAGAAGAAAAAGGGGAAAGGATGTTTACAAAAGAAGGGATAATATCCAGTTGCACAATTGCTTCTAGATCCATTACCTCCTGTCTGCTCCTCACCCCCTGGTTCCTTCCCTACCCATCCAGAAACATTCCCTTTCTCTGCCTTCTCCCACTGCCAACTAACCACCACTGGCAGATGATGGACTCTCTGCCCATTGTGTGTGCAGTTGCCCACCATTGCTTTTGTGGCCTCATTGTTCTCACTAGTGGAGCCTGCTGGTGGAACCCACATCCCACCATCAGAGCCAGGTATGATTAGACCGTAAATAATTTTTAAAGCAGGTGGGAGAAATAACTTCACTCCTGGACCACCAAAGGGAAAATGCATTCATTGCATGCAAAATTTTTATGCTTTTTACTCAAGACTTGAGTCTTGGCATTGGAAACTGATGTTGAGGCTGAGCTATGGGTCTAAATGATATCTTCATACTTTCCCTTTCTTTACTGGGACAGTAGCAGCTAACATTAGACATCTTTTACAGAAAGCTTTTGAATTGGAGCGCCGGGATCTACTAACAAGCAACAAGAAGAAGTGGGAGCAAGGCATGGCGACCCTCAACAAGCAAGAGGTGAGGGGCCAGAGGAAGCAACACCCTAGAGAAGCCTTCGAAAATGATGTGTGCTCTGGCCCTGCACATTCATTGATTAGTGTCATATTTTGCTAAGAACAGACCTTATAGTTCAAGTTTTGCACTTTGTACAGAAAGTTGGGCTCTCGATCCTGTACCATTGATATCCTCTGTCTCTTGTTCTTTTCAGCCTTTTTGAGTTGGGGGGAGGCAGTTTGAGGCAGATCCACAAGATTGTGGCCAAACTTCAGTTTGGTGAGATCAGGTGGCCAGGTGTGGGCAAGCTCTGCAGCCAAGCAACACTTTCACCATCATGTTCCTCCTACTTTTTTCCCCCTCAGCTGGAGTTCATGATGGCCCGTCTCAAGAAGGTGGAGGATTATGAGCGAGAGCTGAACCAGCTGAGGGTGCAGGATGCTGAAGAATACAATGTTATCAAGATCAAGCTGGAATATGATGTGCAGGTATGGAGCCAGAAAAGTCCCCTGTGGCTCAGAGGGCCTGCACTGGACAATAATAAGGAGGTGACAGTGTCTGTTCTGGAGGGATTCCCTTGTGGAGAGGGTGTTTTGTGTGTTGATGTGGGCCAGGGGAAAGAAATAAGTAGCAGGATTGTTCCCTAGCATTGAGAGTGGCTGCATCAGACCACATCTTGGAATACCTGGATTTTCAGGTCATGCCAATATCCTTGTGAAGGAAGGTGGCCTGAAACCCCCTTAGGATTATCATGTCTTATTTTGATTCAGAAACCCCTTCACAGCTTCCTCAGTGGGAGAGGAGTTAGAACCCCAGTTATACCATGGTATCCAGTTGGAATGGGTTGGCCAAGATGGGCCTGGAAATCTGAAACTTTTTATTAGACTTGACAACCTGAACGTTCACATCTTTCTCTATCTCCCCTTCTTTATTTTTTAATGTACTGTATATCCTATCATTCTCTCATAAGTACAGCCTGAAGCTGGTGCATTAATCAAATCTTAGCAAACACAACACTGGCCGCTGTTGCCACCTGGCTTTCCAAGGAGAGCATGATTCCAAGTGCACTCCCAAACTGCACACCCATTCCTGCAGGGGCAGTGCAACCCCATTCAGAGTGGGCAGGTGACTCAGGACCTCCATCAAGAACTTCCTGACCAAGAGGACTTCAGGCTAGTGGTGGAACTTGCACCTCCATTTTAACCTATTCCTCATTCCTTTGGCTGCCAGATCTTGGAGCAACAACTCCAACAGATGAAAGCTACATACCAGCTGAATCAGGAGAAACTAGAGTACAACTTCCAGGTCCTGAAGAAGCGGGATGAAGAGAACACCATAATCAAATCTCAGCAGAAACGGAAGCTCAACCGGTAAAGATTCCATACAATCCCCTTCTTCAGACATCTAGCAGGACTGAAGTCTGCTGCCCTTGGTGTTGAGAAACCAGAGCCAACTACAGTTTCCCTGCATCTCTGGTTATGTTTGTTGGTATGGCATGACACACAACATGAAGGTTATGTACTGTTTCTACATGGATGTTTGTGTAAGAAAAGTCTAGTTTGTAAAGCTCATCTGAGAATGGAAGATTCAGGGAAGGGTGGAATTGTCTCATTCATGAAAAGTTTTAGATGGGCAGCTAGATTACACAGAAGGAGGCTGAGCTGAACTGAGCAGGATCACTGCTCAGAAGAATGTCTTTCAGATGAATGTATTTCCCAGTTGTGCCTGGAGATTCTGCCAGGGATTGAACCTGAGGCCTTCTCCATGCTAAGGAGTTGTTCTGCTACTGGGCCATACCATAAATTCCTTCCTTAGGCTGCACGATATACTCAACAACCTGCGAGCAAAGCTGGCCAAGCAGATCAAGCAGTACCGTGAGGAGAACCTGACACTGACAGCTGACTACAAGCGGATTGTGGAGCAGTATAAGGACTTGCAGAGAACTATGAGGTGAGAGTTGTGAGGGACAGGAAAGGTGTAATGGAGCACAAGGGGTTCCTGGATGTCCTGGCCCAAGCGATGCACTTGTGCAATTCTAGCACTCATACCTGCTTGGAGTCTGTGTGCTTTTGAGCAGTAGTCTTGGGGGTTGGACTAGATGACCTACTAGGTCCCTTCCAACTCTATAATTCTATGATTCTTGCCCCCATAACCCAGATCCAATATAAGAGAGGGAGGCTTTACATCCTAATGAAGCAGAAAGCAATTTGCATGTCCTTAGGAATACTTATCTCCAGTAACTTCAGAAGTGTTTCCAGAAATAATCTCAAGAGGGAAAGCCTAAAATTGAGAGCCTGTTGACAGCATTCTTACATGGGGCTTCCTTTGGAGAAAGCCCTGAAGCTTCAGTTGATCCACAAACCTGCCGCCAGAGCACAGGACTTCATGAGTTGCCAATTAGCTTCAGGACCCAGATCAAGGTACAGGCTGTGACCATTAAAGATCTAAACAGTTTCCAAATATTTAAAGATCTAAAGATCCAAATGTTTAAAGATCTAAACAGAAACCAAAATGTCTCCAGTAATACCTCCTCTTTAAACCCTATCCAAGAACTCTGCTTCCTCACCCCTCCCTCTTCCTTCCTCACCCCTCCCCATCCAACCTCTGTGGGTTGGATGCTCATGGAAAGGCTTTTTGTGGTGCCTGTGATTAGGAACCAGCTTCCAAAAGAAGATTCCCAAGTCCTATAGCTGCTTAAATAAGTTTGACTCAACTCTCTTTTTTCAGATTGACATGCTAACCAGGATTGAAATCACTGCTGTATTTGTGCTGTAGTTGTAGTCTCTAATTTGTAAATGATTTTTGTAGCTGAATTAGATTTTTTAGTTTTCATTGTTGGTTTTCTTGCATGTAGTACTATTTTATCTATTGTTGATTGTTGCCTTGGATATGCTGTAGAAAACTGGGATGTAAATTACAACATCAGCGTCTTCAGACTAGGATAGACCAGTCCCGGGGTTAGCTTGCTTACTGGACAGATATTTCAGAATGGTGTACATCACATTTAAGCAATGTACTCTAGCTCCTGCTTCACCGGACATGAGAAGGACCATTAGAGGAAAGAACTCTTCTTCTGTATATACGTCTCATACTGCATGAGGGACAGAGATCAAATCATGAAACTGTGGTCTGGTCTCAAACCACTGACTGTGGTCTGGTCCTATTCTTTTTTCCTGGATGAACTTGATCTGTATGGTGGTGTTCATGTCTCCATTGCTTTGGAGCCATTGTTCCTGGGTTGAACCTTTACCAAGAAGTGATGTCTTTTTCCTGGTGGAGGCAGGAGAAATAAATTAAGATATGAGGCTGCTATCTCCGAACTCTCACCCACTAGGGAATGCTCTGGCTGGGAATGCTTAATGGTCTCAAGGTGCTTGCCCAGTCCTGGTACTTGATCTTTGACCTGTAGGATCAGGAATTGAACCAAGGATCTTCTGTATGCAAAGCTGTGCTTTCCTCTTGAGAGAAGGCTCCTTTTTGAAAGAATTGCTTGAATGGTCTGATGAGGCTGCCCTCTTTCTTTCTGTTCAGACTGGATCTCCCATCCATTGTCTTTCCCTCCACACTTGCCAGAGAACATTTTATTCAGAAGTGCTGGGGAACTAAACTCAGGACCCCGGATGCACAACTGGTGAGCTTCCATTGAGCTGTGGTTCCTCATCAGCACTACAATTCTGTTTCACTCTGCACAGTATCAAAAGCGCTTCCCACCTTGGATGTATTTTTTGCCATCCCCATCTTTCTCTTTGCACAGACACTTTGCCATTGTGGATGCCCAGCATTTCCGGGATGTGTGGCTGATGAATGAGGAGGAGGCCAAGGTGCTGATCCACAGAGCTCTCAATGCTGACCGTGTCATCCATGCCCAACAGTTAGGTTTGCTCTGGGAGGAACCTGACACCCAGCTCCTTCAGAATGTGGGGCCTTTTGTGTATCGGTCGAAATTGAAAACGGCCTCCGAGCTGGCCCGAGAGCTGCTGACCACAGAATGTAAGCCAGGCTTCCTTCTGGTTTCTTGTCGTGATGGTGGTGTGTATTTTATTCTGGAAGCCACACAAGTTTTGTTATCAGAAGGAAATGTGCCTGTGGATTTCTTTCAGTTAATGTGCTTCGTTTTTACACCAAATCTTCCATGATTGCAAAGAAATGGGATATCTTTGCAAAAAAGAGAGTGGTAGAGGGGAATGTTGTAGATGAAGCAGATACATGAAGCTATTAAGACTTGCTTTTACAAAAATCATAATGCTGAGTTTCTTAAAAAGTAGAACCCTGCAAATAGAACCCTGCAAAAAATTCCAAACTTAAAATTGTGAGATTCACACAACTGGATCATGGCACATGTCAGTGCCAATGACTGATGATTCCTTGGCTGGCCCTCCCCTAGCACTATGGAAATTTGGTTCTTTAAAAAAAAAGGAGACAAAGCAAACATGTGCATGAGAGCCTAGTCTCAGACCAGGAGTGTTCATCCTGACTAGGAGTGTTCCTCAGACGAGGAGTGTTCATCAGACAGCTCCCTGGCTGTCTTTGCTGTGCTGTTGCCTCCTGATGTGTTTCTATCCTGTTGCAGCTCAGTCACTCCAGGGAATGTCCTCAGGCAGGAGCAGCCCAAGAAGCAGCCTGAGAAGCAGCTCGAGGTCCAGCCAAAAAGGAGAAAAGGAATCAGTCATAGAGGAAGAAATCAAAGTTGGCTCTACTAAGGAAGCTGCAGACTCTGAGCGAGAGATCACAGCACCATTGTCATTTTCATCCCGGACGGTCAAGCGCATCCTGGAGCTCCTGTGTGATGAGTCGGTGAGCCTGAGGCTGGGGCAGACTAGATTAGTGGCTGATCATGGCTGCTGTTTGGGGGGTGTCCTTGCCCTGCCATCCCTCTGATCTCCCTGTCAAGTTACAACTCCTCTTTTCTGACTCTCTCCTTTTTTTCCATCCATTTCTAGGGCTTCCTGATAGAAAGCAAGCTGCGGGGCCTCCTCCAGCCACTGGAGAGACCCGACCGCACCCTCATGAGCCTGGATTCCATCTTCACGGTGAGTTCCATTCTTGAGCCTGCCTCTGCCAGCAGCATTTTGAGGTAGTCCCTGGATCCTAATGATAAGAGTCCATTGGGAGTGCAGAACAGTCTGCAGGATGCAGCAATTTAGGGCGCTGGGCTGATCCTACTTATCCTAGAAACTCCTTGGTGCCATTGGCCTGTCTCTGTCACTCGGCCTAACTGGACGCACAGGGTTGTAGTGAGCTCAAGTGCAGGTAGGTGGAGACAACCATCTATGGCAAGCTGAGGAAGGAGGGAGCTGAAATCCATGCCAAGCTTGATTTGAGGGTTCTGCCTGAGGTTGGGTGCCTCTGCCCATCAAGGCCCTTTCATTTCCTTAAGGGACTGTCTATTTTGTACTCTTTTAATTAGATGTAATTATCTCTCTAAAGAGAGCTTCTTAGAAAAGTCTATCACAGGCTCTAATAGGAGCAAAACACAGACTCCTTTCCTTAACCCACCCTAACATGTCTGGTATTTATAAAAGCTAATCGCCAGCTGGATCCAATTGTATCGCCTCTGCCTTTCCATTGGACTAATTCACTGGTGTGGAGAGGGGGGATTTGCTGTTTGGGTAACAGCCTATCCTCCATAACAATCTAACCCAGGCTTTCATGCTTTGCATGCAGTGTATGCAGCGCCAAGCATGATACCGTAGTCTTCCAATACTGACGGAGGCTAGTTCTCAGTGCCTGCTGTTGAGCTCTGTGGGACAGACGGCAGACTGTGGGACAGATGACACTCACATCCAGTGAGGGGCTCAAATAATAAAGGACAAGGACAGCTTCTTGCTTCAGCCACAAGACTCACTTAGAGTCCTTAAGTGTTCCTTTGCTTTCTCCTGTATAAGTGAATGGATTTTTTGTAGAAAAAAGTGTAGTTCGTTTGGAGATCAGATTGAAGTGGGGCCAAACATATTCCACCCCCTGGCCTAAGCTCCACTGGTGGGGCTACCATGGAGGCAGATGAGTTGCAGTGTGCATGGAGATGCTCAGCACCCTCAGGGTGAAACCCCAGCAGTTAGCAGACCCTCCTTCTTTCCATATAGGTACCCACGAATCCTATATGAGCTCTCCAACATTATTTCTTTAAGTTATTTCTATCCTGCTTTTCCTCTTCCACTGCCCTCTCCTCCCAGGCAGCTTCCGACATAATAACAATAAAACTGTCTTGGGTCCGTTCAGGGAGAAGGGCAGGATAGAAATATAGTCTATATATAGAAAAGTCACTGACTGACTCACTCACTCATCAACGCCCAGCCAAAACCAGTGGGCCAAGAAGCATGAAATTTGGGGTGGGTGTTCCTTCTGTGATGGAGGGGTGCACTAAGAACCGGTTTTTGGAAATTCCAACAGGAAGCAGGTGAAAAGGGGCGCAATGCGTTTTCCTCCCTATACTTTGCATTGAGAATTGCTGACTCAGAAACATTCAGCCCCAACTGCTGGGCCTGAAGCATGGAATTCTGGGAGGGATCCTTCTGTCTCCTGAACACCCACCAGGAACCATCTGGAGAATTTAACCCTTCAGGGGCTGAAAAGGGGGCAACGTGTTTTTGTCCTATACTTAACATGGGAGACTGACCAACATCCAGCCAATTTGGTGCTCAGATCCTGGTGCACTGGGGGATGTTGTTCGGAGGAAGAGGTTGCGCTGGTGAGGATGCTGCGCATGAGGGGAAATTGCGCATGGGGGAAGTTGCGCATGTAGGAAAGTTGCGCAGTGGGGAAGTTGCACATGGGAGGAAGTTGCGCACGGGAGGAAGTTGCGCACGGGAGGAAGTTGCGCACGGGAGGAAGTTGCGCATGGGAGGAAGTTGCGCACGGATGGAAAGTTGCGCACGGATGGAAAGTTGCGCATATGGAAAGTTGCGCATATGGAAAGTTGCGCATGGGGGGATGATGCACATGGAGGAAAGTTGCGCACGGAGGAAGTTGCGCAGGGGGGGAAGTTGCGCATGGGGAAAATTGCACATGGAGAAAGTTGTGCATGGGGTTTGATGCATACGGGGGAAGTTGTGCATGGGGGGTTGATGTGCATGGGGGAAGTTGCGCATAGGGTAACTTGTGCACGGGGGGATGATGCACACGGAGGAATGATGCGCACGGAGGAAAGTTGCGAATGGGGGAAAGTTGCGCACGGAGGAAGTTGCGAGTGGGGGAAGTTGCGAGTGGGGGAAGTTGCGTATGGGAGGAAAGTTGCGCATATGGGAAGTTGCGCATATGGGAAGTTGCGCATGGGGGAAGTTGCGCATGGGGATGATGCACATGGAGGGAAGTTGCGCCTGGGGGGAAGTTGCGCATGGAGTAAGTTGCACATGGGGGAAAGTTGCGCATGGAGAAGTTGCGCATGGGGAAATTTGCGCATGGGGAAAGTTGCGCATGGAGAAAGTTGTGCATGGGGTTTGATGCATACGGGGGAAGTTGCGCATGGGGGGCTGATGCACATGGGGGAAGTTGTGCATGGGGGTTGAAGTGCATGGGGGGAAGTTGCGCATGGGGTAACTTGTGCATGCTTGGTCGATGCGCATGGGTGAAGTTGCGCTTGGGGGGGTTGATGTGTATGGGGGAAGTTGCGCATGGGGGGTTGTTACACCTGGGGGAAAGTTATCCATGGGGTGTTGATGCATATGGGGGGATGGCATACAGGGGAATTTTACTCCCGCAACGCGGGTACGCCTTTCGCTAGTAAATAAATAAAAACCTTAGTACAGGCACTCATCCTTCTTGTCTTCTTTTCCGAAATGATGCTGCTCATATGCTTTGCCAGGGCTTAGCAAAACTGGCCTAAATGAAAGATGGGCTGGATTGTGTCCCTGGTGATGCTGCTGCCACAGATATTGGCAAAAGTAGGGCAGTGGAGGGATTTTGTTTCTGTTGGTTTGCACCTCTTGCCTTTCTCGCTTTGCAAGATCAGATTGGAAAAAGCCCCACAGAGGTCCAATCCATGTTACTTTTTGGTCTAGTGAAAGAGTGAAGACAGGTGATCTTCATTGCTGTACTATAGCATGGTATGCTGCAGGTCTTACTGCATTCAGGGTTAAGCATAGTTATTCTGTGAGTTAAGCATTCTGGTACAGTTAAGACTGCATCCATTCATTGACCACAAGAATGAGCCAATTGGCTTTTTCCATCCCCTTCTCAGGCCTTGTCAATTGATAATGAAGATGATATCTACAAGATGGTGTCATTCTTCTTGACTTTCAAAGCCGAGCGGTTGGCTTTTGGTTTGGTAAGTGATGGGAGTGGGAGAGGCTTGTATAAAAGTATTTAATAATTGCCTTGATACTAAGGCTTATCATCTACATTTCCTGCTTATTTAGCAGTGACAAGACAGAAGCTCTGGGGTTGGTGGAAATATCTATATTCTGCTTTTAGTTCCTCCCCACCTTCAGCATGAGTAGACTTATACCTGGCCCACATGTTTAGGCAACTTTGAGCCATGAGATAATCCTGAATAACCAGCATCCTCTGGAGAGGACTTGTAGAACTGAACAGATAAATCTTCCTCCTGAGGAGCTGGACTGTTGTCCTACCTACTGTGACTGACAGTAGCTCACTGGGATTTTGGGCAAGCTCTTCTCAGCCCCACCAAATCCAGGGGGATGAGTCTAGACCCTTCTCTGTGCAGATCAGGACCCTCATCACTGATTGTGGCCTTTCTAGAAAGAATTCCTTGTGTTTCTCAGGTGACGGAGGAGGATATGGGATCAGGTGTTTCCAAGGAAAGCATTTTTGAAGTAGAGGAAACAGAAGAGAAGGAAGAAGAGGTCACCTCTTTAGTTCAGCAAGAAGAAGGCAGAGTGTCCCGCGAGACAGCGATGTCTCTTTCTTCCATTCAAATGCACCCCAATGACATACTCAAAGCTCTCAAGGCCTTTGTGCAGGAATTCCAGGAGCCAAGGTAGTCTGGCTGCTCAGGAATGGTTTTGGAATTGTCTGAAAGGGACGTGACTGGAGCAAGTGGGAGTCCTGGAGCAAGTGCAGGTGTCTCTATCCTTCCCTAGATGTGTCCCTTGGTCCAAGGAAAAATGGTAGATTCATCTGCCTGGACAAATCCAGGCCATGAGAAACTGTCCTCAAAATAATTCCCTTGGAAGAACTCCTTGCCAGATGCATGGAGAATTCCCAAAAATCTGTGTTCTACTCACTGTGCACTACATTGTAAAGTGTAGCCAGTGGTCTAGGAGGATGGAAAGTGCCAAGATTTGACTAAGTTATTGGCCAACATGACTGTAATTCACAACCACCTGACCCTTCTTGCTTGCCTTCTGACCTTGTCAGAGGGCTGGATTGCCCAATAGACTGAATTAGCCTGATCTCAGCAGATGAGCAACAGTTCTTGGTCAGATTATAAAGGTGACCAAGCCACAACCTGACCTCTCTCCCTGGCCATGCCATCCTTTTGTGATCCTATGATTTCATAAGGGAATTAAGTGGGAAGCCCTCTTTTCTTTTGAACTTTGTGCTGAAGTTTATCTTGGGGGAAAGCAGAAGAGGGTGAATTTGATCATCCTTGTCTGAGTGCCCACTTTAAGGTTGCTCTTGAGTGGCTTCACAATTCTTCACTCAATTCCAAAGTTTGAGGCTAAGAGAATAGCTCTATTTTCTCCACCATGCAAATTTGCCAGGATGCACATGTAAGGATTAAGCAAGGATGGTGAGCTGGCAGATTACTAAAAAGGCACCGTATTTTTGCTGAATGACCATTTTTCTAAGATAATCACTTTTGACCCACACATTGTTGATGTATGGGTAAGACGCAAGCAATGTTTGTTGATACACCAGTGCATTTTTCACACAACACACACGGTGGGTGATTTTGGAGTTGACAAGGCAGTTGGGTGAATTGGCTTTGTCAGGTTGTGAAGCTGACACAAGGGACATTCACAGGAGTCTTCCCCCCAGCATTTTGGTTGGGTCTGATACAGGGGAAGATGGCCTGTACCATATTCAAACTTCAGTTTGCAGCCTAATAACCTCTTTTTTCTCCAGGGAGAAACAACCTGTGACAAAGAAAGTGAGTGAAGAGCGGGACAGTTCCAGAGACTCCGACTACTGGGAAGCACTGGCCCACATCATCCCAGATGGAAGGCTTAAGCTATGGGATGCGCTGGTGGCTGGCTTGGAGAAATACTAGTAAGTGATGAACCCACAGGTATCTGCACTTCTGTGCTGAAGATAATTGTGAAGGGGGTGGGGCAGACTGGAGTGCAGTGGGTGGAGCAGAGTGCATTTTGTGGAAATTAAGATTACACCTTGTTGAAATGTTTGTGCCTAGGACAGCCTAATGGTAAAATGGCAGAGTGCTCATTACTTCAGTGAGCTAGTCAAATCCTACTGAGGTTTCCTGTTGGTAGCTGGATTCTGGGCACACAAGTACAAAGATGTTTGGTTGGACCAGTATTGGTTGGTTTTGTAATTCTTGCTATTCTTTGACTGATTCATTTTGGCCTGTTTTGAGCATGTGAGGAAGTGGGAGCACAATCCTAACCATGTCTACTCCAAAGTAAGCTTCATTGTGTTCCTGGGTTTTACTCCCAGGAAAGTGTCTTTAGGATTGCAGCATGAATCTCCATTGCTCCATGTCTATTAAGTTCAGCTGAATTTCCCTGAGGACAACTTCTCTTTGTCTTGATGGCTCCCAATCTACCTTTCCTTTCTCCCATTCTTGCCCAGCCACATCCTCAATGAGAGATCAAAGCTGATCACAGAGACAGATGGTCTGCACCAACAGAACACAGAGCTCAGAATGCTGCTGCACCAGTATCTCAACTCCCCAGTGAGTAATGGTTGAAGGCCAAAGGGAGAAATAGAACTGCACAAGATGGGGCTGACATACTCCTTCCATGCTGGCAGGAGCTATGTTCTGGGAGGCAATTCCAGAAATACAGGAAGGGTGGAATCTGAAGATCAGTAGGTTTCAATACTTATTGCACTTGGGAATGTGGGAAAGTAGGGCAATTTTGTGAGGGTTAATGCTTGTCTCACTACGCATCCCAAACTGGGATGATTGGGTCTTCACATGGTTAAGTATTCCTTTGCCAAGTCGTTGGCTTTCTCAACCAAACTACATTTGGAGAAACACTTGAGCATTGTGCATTGAGTGGGTGAGCTCATCTATCACTCCTCTTTCCTCAGGTCAATGCTGAGCTGCTGATCCCTCCTACCCATCTTCTTCAGCTGCAGATGAACACCCCATGATGTTCTCCTCCACAAAAAGTGCAGAAGCCAGGATGCTTTCCTAACACGAGGTGCTTTATTGATCCTTACCTGGGACATGAGTGGAACAATTCCTACAAGTCTTGCATATGTCCCTTACAGAGATGGGGGGGCAAGAGGAGGAACACTGGTCTTTTGGGTCCCATAATGGGGAACATCCTTTTATGAAATTGTAGTCTTGCTTGAAAGTCTAAACCCGGAGATTAAATTGCCAAAATTAAGGGATTTTGTGAACATTCTGACATGTTACCAGATTGAGACTCCATCCATCCTACAAAAAACACTGACATGTTTCAGGCATTCATAAAAACAGAAAACAACTCAATCCTCCAGAAGTGTTAGCTGTAGGATCTTCTCCTCTAGAAACCAGACACTTTTCTTGCTCTGTATGTGAACCTTTAAAATCTCCCAATAGAGCTGACAGGAAGACAGCCATGGCTGCTCCCACTCATTCACTTGTGTATTCCAGATGTGAACAACAGAGGTAGGAAGGAAGAAAGGGGAAGGTGCCAAAGGTCGCTCCTGTCCCCTCACAGCAAAGGTCGGGGAAGTACATATTGAGTGTGCTATACGAGAGGCACTTTAGTAAGACAGCATTCCTAGTTATGAATCTACAATTCTGGGAGTCTCAGGAATCAGTGGGTATCTTCCCATTGCTCATCAATTTATTTGTCTCCATGACTGCCCTCTTGTGCATTTGCTATATAAGTGTTTGGGGGAAGAAATGTTTCTTGGTGTCATAAAAAGACGCAATCAATAAACAACTGTGACCCTCTTATTTTTCTTTATGCTTCCTGATTGGGGACAGATGGCTAAGCTGTGCAGCAGTGGTCCTTGAACCAGTTATTGTGTTTAAAAATAATTTATGTTCCACCCCTAAGTTTGTTCATCATTTATGAACCAGACAAACGAAGAAGAAAAAACCATGCAGACCTCTGGAAGAGGACAGGAGGAAACGCAAAGCTTAGGATTGAATGCAAGGCAGTGCATAAGTACTTGCCCTGCGGTGCTCTTGATGGTCAGAAATGCTCTTTCCACCGTGCACAGTGCTTTCCACAAATGCTCTTTCACAGTGCACCAGCACAGATTATAAATAAGAGTGGTCTTTGAACAAAGTGATAAACATCTTCTGAAGCAGTCATCATTTTTTGGTGCCTTAGCGAACTGCTAAAAGGCTTTCCTCTTTCTTTCAGTCAAAAGTTTTTGTGTTACTCTAAAAAACCCGGAGCCCTGAAATTCTGGACATTGGCCACGTTGCTAAACTCTTGGATCAGGGAAGGTCATTTTGAGGCTGTCAGGACATGGGGACCTACAAATGTCTAGGAAGGGAAGGGAAGGTGAACTTAATAGTGGGGGCTTGCTGTTTTTGATGCCAGCTCCTGGTCTTTGTAACCAGTTGTTCCACCCAGGAGTCCTTTAAAATCATTCTTCTGAAGCAGAGGTCTTCAACCTCCAGCCTGGGGCCAGGTGTGGCCCTCAGCGAGCCTCAGTGTTGCCCCTGGCAAGACCCCTCTAACCTGCCCTTGGGCAAGCCTTGTAATCCACTCCCATACATTCTTAAATGTAAATGTATGTACATTTATTCAAATCTGAAATGTAAATTAGTTTTCTGACCCTCCCCCGATACAATGTCAGAGAGATGATGTGGCCCTCTAGCCACAAACTTCAGAGGCCCCCATTGAAGTATCAGGCCCTGGCTCAGTCCACCTCAATCAGAAGTGTCTTTTTCCTTCTAGTTGCCCACCTCATTCCTCCTCACCACCCTGAAATTATTCAGACTCTGCTCCTTTTTGGTGATCTGTTTTTATTAAAGAAATTACAGATTTTTTTTCTTGGTCCATACAACAAATTCCCAAAACCCTGCATTTAACAGTGTACAGACAACACCCTCACCCACACAGAACCATCTCCACGACAGTAGAGAAATAGGATCAATTTACACACACCTCAGGAAAGAAAGACAGCCAACAGGCAAGAGACCACTCAGGTGTTTCAAGGCTGAACAAGAGGGCACAGCACACTTGCGCTCATTTCTCCAGACCCCTGTTGAGCTTCAGCTAAGCCACTTGGCTTCTCCATCCAGTCCACAGGACCTTCTCTGCCTTCCCTCCCCTTGTTAGAGGTGGTTCCCTGCATTAAACCTTGGTATGCCCTCTGATTCCTAGAGTCCATATTCATGGCTGTTGTGGGAAGATGCTTTCTGGTTAAATGTATGTGGGGGAGACTTAAAGAAAATCCAGAAGTCGTGTCTAATAGACACTAAGCACTGTTGGTTCTTCCAGAAATCAGAGACTTGTGATTGCAACCCCATACCCATTTCTTCCTTACGTGAGCCTCTGGGTACAAGGTCTTTTGCAGGGTTAAAAGAACATGTTCCATTGGGCACTACCATCTCTACTCATCTCCCAAGTGCAGGGAGAGAAGCCAGGCAGCTCACTTCGGAATGGTCTGAAATGGGAGTGATAATGCACTGGAAGGGTGATGCCAGGCCACAGCGAGTTGTTTCATTAAGTGGATGGGGCCTCTTCAAAGAATATTTATATACCACTTCTCAACACAAATTAATTCACAAAGTGGTTAACATAATTACAGTATATGGGTCTTTACCTGCATTATCTGTAATCTTTGGTGCCAGGCCAGGCTTAGCACACCCCTTAGGAAACATAACTCATACGTGAGAAGGAGTCCTAAATGACTGGGTGATGTGGGAATGCCTCATCATCCTATTGGGAGGTCTCCTCTCAACCCTCAGCCTGTTCTCCAACCTTTACTAGCAGTCTCCCAGCTGAAAGCTCCCTTTTTGACTTCTTCCAAGCCCAGGAGAAAATCATGGACATCATATTGGGCTGTTACAGCAGCTTGACAGGAAGTGACTCCTCAGCTCTGCGTTACTCCTCAGCCCTGCTTATTTTGGATTTTCTGATCAGGGAACCCCTGCACTGTCCAGTCAAAGCAGTAGCCATTGCAACATCTTGGTGTTGGAATATCACAACTGGCAAACGTGTGGTTGCTTTCCTCACCAATGGATGATATATTCTACTGACCCACAGGATAGAAAATGATGTATTGCACAGAAAGGCAACAGTTCTGGACTTGGTTGCTAGAGACAGTGTGAGTTGTCCTACCCCACCCTACAATGTTGCTTTTTCATTGAACTATTTTTTCTTGATTCTTTATCCCAAGGCACAGGAAGCCAGGGAACCTGGCCAAAGATGGGATAAACTAGCAGTCCCTCCCTTGTCTTCTTCTTCCTCCTCTCTCTCTCACTCTCTCTTTCTCTCTGTGTGTGTGCATGTGTTCATGCATCTGTGCAAGCTGCATACATGCCTGTCATTAAAGAGCTTTTCATCATTTTGTAATCCTTACAACATCCCTGCAAAGGAGGTCAGTGTTCTTATCCCCATGGGGTGGTGAGTAACAGTGGCAAAGAATGGCTTGTTTAAAACCTGGACAAGATTTGACTGGGGACTTCCTGCTTTGAAGCTCGGCCACTGTGATACACCAACACCACCATCCCTGTTGGTACAGATGATCCACCTCCTTGCATCATGGCCTGTCACTGGTTAGTCAACTAGCCATTGTCATTGTGGCCAGAGGACAGCTTTCTAGCAACCTCTGGATGCATTTCTCCAGAGCCCTGTAGACATTACAGGGGCCAAGGAATGCATATTCTCTCTCTCTCTCTCTCTCTCTCTCTCTCTCTCTCTCTCTCTCTCTCTCACACACACACACACACACACACACACACACATTGTCAGCTTGCACATGGAAGTGCCAGCCTTTCTTATCTATCTCAGATGTGGAGGGTATAGGAAACTCCTGAGTTCCCCACATCACATCTCACCATTGGGAACACGATGAGGGGAACTAAACATCCATGGCTTCAGCTATGGAAGTAACTCAAAGAGAAAAGGAAAGGATGGGACATGTCAAACCCACACAGAGCAGAAATGGGTCGAGGCAGCTCCTCAATATGAATTCACTTGTGAAGAACGTTCCAGCTGATGTGACAGGTGAGTGAGGTCTCCTGGGACAGTTGAACTAAGAGACACTACAGAGTGTAAGAACCCAGACTGAAAAGGCTCCAAGCTACCTCTTCCCCAGACAAAGTAAAAACAAAGCAAATTCTGAGCTCCTCTCACCACATTCCTGAAAGGAAACACAAGGACGCCGCAAAGAGAAACACAAAGGCAGCATCTTAAACCGTGGAACTCGGAAAGGGGGGAGAAGCCCAGCTATGGGGCAGCTGCCTTATGCCCCTAGGAGCTTTTTGACCATGTAGCCAGGCATGGAGTAGAGGAAGAGACCCACCATGATGATCAGCAGAAGAGCCAGGACGATCTTGACGATGAGCCATTTGTAGCGGGTGCAAATGAGATACCTGATAGATTTCAGTGGGTTCAGGAACCAGATGAAAGATGTATCCGGGCGACTGGACAAAAGAAAGGAGAAAGAGAACAAGATGTCCACACTTGGCAAGTGCCCAAGTCATTTGGTGATGGGCAGGAGATATGGCTCTTTCAGGCCTTTTCCTGCACCACTGCTGCAGGCCTCACAGCATCACTGGCCAACGGTATCAGAAACATGAGGAAAGGGTGCATGCTACTTTCCTGTGATGGCACAAGTAATTCTTTGACTATGTCATTGTTCTCAGGCTAGAGTGACTGCATCTTACTAACCCTGGTCTCTGCCTGCCAGGACAGCCTTCATTCTTTCATGTCCTGGCAAGCACTAAAATAAGGAAGGCTTTTGAGGCTTTTGAGGCCCTAACCATTCAACCAGAAATGACAGAGACATCAGCAATATTTCCTTCACTTTTCTGAGCCAATGTCACTGAGAATGTGGGATGAGAATCACATTGTTCAGCCTATAATGCCCATAGGCCCTACCTGGACTTCAAGTTATGAGAACTTTCTTAGTTGCCACCTGTTCTCAGTCCAGTGTTCTCCCAAATCTTGCTAAGATATCTACATAGAGAGGCTTCAACTCCAGGCTCTTGGCAACCCAGTGGCCCATTTTGGAACTGTCTATAAAGAAGATGAAGCCCTCTGACCTTTCTAACTGCGCAACCAAAACCCACCTCATACACTTGGGCTATAGGGAAGCCATTCCAGTGTGTGTGTGGTGATGGTATTTTATTTATTTAAATTTATTTAATTATTTAAAGTATTTTATACCACTTGCCTAAAAACCCAGAGTGGTGATACTCATCCTCCTTGACTGCACTGCAGCCCTGAAGAGTTGGCAGGAAGTCTCTACCTCCACTTTGATGGTCTCCAACTCCCCACCCCCATTATTACTTTTCTTCCACCCCACATGGACTACTATTGTGATACCACAGACAGGAGTAAGTGGAAAAAGGAAGTACCCTGGGCACTGAGCTTGGCCCACTCAGGCCCCGAGAAGCTTCTTGACCAGGTAGCCAGGCATGGAGTAAAAGAAGAGGCCAATCATAAGGAGCAAGAGAACAAGGAGAAGGACTTTCAGCAGGAGCCAACGATACGTGTGCCAGATAAAGTAACGGATGGACTTGAGAGGGTTCAGGAACCAGATGAAGCTGGTGTCTGGGCGGCTGGGGCAGGAGGGCAGACAAAACCAGGAGGACAGGGGAAAGTGAGGATGTAGGGAAGAGAGAGACAGGAAAAGATGAGTGGAGTCAATGGAGGTGGAAGAACAACAGAGGCAATTCCCAATTCATGCCCCACCCAAGACATCATGCTGCTGTTACTGCCCTTTGGGCACTATGCCCCTGTTTGGGTGGGTGTCCGCTTGTACATCATCAGCACCCTTCTTTTTTTGCTGCTACTCACTTGGGTTTCTCCAATGGGTCGGGCTCGTTACGAGCCAGCCCGGCCGGACTTTTCTCAGCTTCCTCGGCTGTCAGTAAATGAAGCTCAGCCTCCACTTTCCCCTGTGGGAATAAAAAAATCACTGTGATGCTTACAAAAGAGGCAGAAGGAGCCTGTGATTAATTTTCCTGTATCCCCCCATTTTTCTAATTTTGAATAATTTTAAATGTATACCTCTTCCTCTTAGGGGCTCACTCTCTGCTGTGATTGGAAGGTACTTAACAATTAAGTAGCAGACCTGTTTATCTTGGGAGGAAGTGACCAGGTAGTTTTCCACACTTCCAATCAAGTAGCCTGATGGCATCATTACAACCAAGTTATAAATCTCCATGCCCATGGGAGGCAGTTGTTCTCTGCCAATTAATTGCCTATCCAACCCATTGATTGGGAACAAAAAGAAGAGTACCTCTATGCTGAACCGCAAAGTGAAAAGAATACTTTTCTATGTAAGTAGCTAGGAAATGGATCATAAAGTTTATGCTATTTTGCATGTACAGTTACACATTCTTGCCGTCCAATGCATACAATGAAGTACTGTCACATCTCCATCTCCTGGGCATGAATGGTTACTGTATCCTTTTGACAAAAACACTTTTACTTTGGGCCCTCTGTATCCACTGTGGAATCTGTTCCTGGATCCACCCCATATACAGAATCCTGCAAATCATGAAATGGTAAAGGGGGGTATACTGGGAAAAATCTGAAAGAATCATTCAGAAGAGTCTAGGAGGCTCCTAGCTGCAGGGTTGAGACCCACTTATATTCAAATCCGCAGATGCTGAGCCCAAGAATAAGGAGGGCCCACTAAACTTATGCCTTCTTGCCAAGCATTTTTAAAATTGTCCTGCTATTCTTTTACCACCTCTTCTTTTTCCATTTTGTTTAATCTGTCTGTCTGTCTGTCTGTCTTTACAGTATCTATCTACAGATATTGGGCAGGGTAGCCAGCCTACGCATTTCAGCACAGCAATTCTGTGCTGCCTGAGATATAGGAAGCTGGACTAGATGGGCCTTTGGCCTGATCCAACAGGGCTCTTCTTTTGTTTCTTTATGGGTAATTCAGTTGATTTTTGCAACTCTTCACAATGCAGATACTTCTGTCGTACTGGTTTTTAACCCTTAGAATACCAACCGGGTCCATTAGACCCGGTATGCAAATTAGGCTATTTTTAGATGGTATTAAAGGCCTGGGCTTAGTGTTTTCTTGAGAGGGAGGGTTTCCCAGATAGCATTCTTCTGCCTGGTCTGTAGCCTTGGGTGTTGGCAGCAATCTATCAAGGGTTTTTTCCCCTCTCCATTCAGCTGTTTGTGTAGTAAAGAGAAACTGGAAAGCAGGAAGAGGGTGCAAATGTGCTAGCCACTAGGAAATCCTCTTCTACATCAGCATGCCTTCTGACAAGAGTTACTTCAAAAGGTGTCAAAAAGATTGACTAAGAGATCACAGAGCTCCCTTCCACTATCAAAACCAACTATGGTACAATGTAGCCTTGAAAACCATGTGGACAACCCTTACTCCTACCCTGGCTTTGGCCCCTTGGAACTAAGCATTAGAAGCAGCCAAAATAGTGGAAAACCAATCCAGGCTAATCTCCCCTATTATCTTCTGCTATGAAGCTGAATGCTCCCATCTATGCAAAATTTTTGCCAAAGTCATCCTTCAATTCCTCTCTATGCTAAATGTGTTTCAGTTTACACCTAACCTGCTGCTCCATTCTACTTCCTCTGCTACCATTTTGTCTGCTTTTTCCACGTTCTAATGAGTCTCCCCACACCAGACCTGATTATAAGTTTTCCCTAACCTTGATCTTCTCTAAACAATCAGGGTAATCCTCTCCCCTGCAACATTACCGTCATCTCCATTTCATCATTCTCATCTCGTGCCAAGAAGGGCCACCAGCCCTTCACTCTCTTCTGCTTGAAGATAGAGACCATGGGCACCTCTATCTCGCCAGTTCCTAGCTCCATGCTGCACTGCTTGGCTGTCTTAGCACCACGCGGGAAGCGGTTCAGGTCAAGCTCAATACCTCCTGTGGAGAGAAGAAGGTAGCAAAACGTCTGGTTCTTACAGTAGATGCTGAGTTGAGTGTGGAGGAAAAAAAGCTGGGCAAAGACTATTACTGCTCAGTTTTTCCCATAGGCTAATCTGTGTTGTCTCAGACCACTTTGCCTCCCCCACAATTGCCCCAAATCTCCCCATTCCCAAAATCAACAAGAAAAATAATCCTGTTCCATTTCCACCTAAGTTTATATATGAGCTCATAAGGAGTAAATTATAAGGAAAGAAGTCTCATACTGGCTCCCTGGCCCAAAGCCATCATAGGCAGCCATGCCTTGAGAGTCTCCTTCTATCCACATCCTCAGCTGGAAGATCTGATCCAAATTTAAATTATTTACTGAACCATAATGCTCAGCTCTTATTTAGTACAGGTATTACAAACCCTCTAACTTCCAGGCCATAAAATCTGAATTTGAATGACATCCCAGTTCCTAACCAATGCAATACAGTAATACAAACAACAGATTATCTCCCCATGTGATCCTCCTAAATCCTGCCACTCATCCCTCGGCCCCCCCAAACGCTAACATTTTGGGGACTCTCTCTGTACCCAGAAGGTGGCCATCCCCTTGTATTGTCCCAGTCATGAGTGGCCAAAGTTTCATTACGCACCAAGGAAGTCATCAGCAGAAAAGTGGTCGGCATCCCACACCTGTAGCGTGAGTCGGGCCGGAATCTTGTACTCGGTCTCGTCCCAGGAGAACATAGACTCTTTCTTAGAGATCACAATCTTCTCTTCCGCTGCCAGGTAATCAAAAGGAAAGATAAAGCGCCAGTTGAAGTTGCCCTCACCAGTCAGTGAGTGGTAATGGACATCTGTGTCCTGCTTGTCTTCTTGTTGCCCCTTAAGCCACCTGTGCGGGGAAATAATAGGATAGTGGTCAGCATAAGATCACAAAAGAGGGCATTTCTGAGGGTGAATAGACTCATGCGACATAAGCTACCTCACTGTTGAAGGAGGGAAGTTCTGTTTGCTGGGAAGACTCACTAGCAGGGAAATGCACAATGGTAAGGAGCAAGACACCTTTCACCAAAGGCCATGAAGTCCTTTCCACATGCCATAGAAGGGAAGTGGAGGAACCCCAAATGGGATGGGGATTACGTGTAGAACCTAACATGAGAGTAATAACACAATCTTAACCCCTGGTTAGGCCGGCACAAGTCCTTGCACAAGTTCCGTGCTGGCCTGGGGGTGTCACAAAAGTGCCATAACACACTCCTGAGCCACTCTTGTGGTGGCTAGGCCAGTGCACAGAAATGCACAAGCCTCTGCAGTCTACTGGGAGAATGGAGAGAATGGGGAGTTGTGCTGGCCTAATTGGTTGGGTTTGCTCCCTGAGGAAAAAGCCAGCTTGGGAGGCCTGCAAGGATTGTCAGTTGGGTCATTCCAAAGGTGCAACTCTCAAGCAACTGCCTGGTCATGCCTTTTGTAGAATTGAGACTAGAGGATCTGTGGGTATCTTTTTGCCAAAAAGAGACAGCAATTGAATGTTTTAAAATAATATTTTTGATATTATATCTCTTTGAAATTGGAGTACCAGTAGGATTTAAGGAGCAATTTTCATAACTGATCCATAAAAGTGTGTGGTTCATAAGTACCCTTAACCCTTCCGCTATAAAACAAACAAAAACAGGTCAGATCTCAACTGATAGATCTCAACTGAGAATCTGGCCATTCTCAGGTTGTGTCTCTAGAAGATGGGAGTAGTATAAATGTTAGATCTATGAATGTTGAGAAATTCTAGAGAACCCACAGATGATTTAATAAATGTGAATGTATCTCAGCTCCTTTAGGAATTTCACCTATGAATGTTCTGCACGACTTTGTGTTGTATCTCTGAAAATGGATCTTGAGGCCAGCAAGAAATTTTCTAAATAAGATTTTGGTTGTAAAGTGATGTCTGTATTGGTATTGTTTCCTCCCCTGCCCCCAACATGCAGCAGAAAAGCAACTAAGCACACGGAAACATACACAGAGCCACCCTTCTCCAGCCATGATACTGTACTTCAGGGGAGAAGACGTGGGGCTTAACAAAGGAGGCATCACCCCCAGAAACATGCAGTGGGGCAACAAAGAGCTTCATTCTTTTTGCAGCAGGGAGAAGAAGATCACCTCAGGTCACCCACCAAGTCAGATATCCATGCTCCTTTGGGCCCATTGCAAAGGACTATCCAACCCTCTCCCAGGCAAACTCATAGCTCAGGCTGGATGGATTGCAGGGCCATACCTAATCAGGGCAGAAGCTGTGTGGATGTCCAAGTCAAGTCTCCATAGAATGAGTCCCTCTCAGCCTCATGAAAGAACAAAAAGCCCAAATGTTCCTACTTGGAAACAGACTGACTCCATCCTTGACACATATCTGGTCCCTACTCATCTCTGGGAAACTCCACACAGTTGGAATGTATGGTTTTGGAAGAGAAACCTCAAGGTCAGACTTTTCTTATGTTCTTCTGTTCAGAATTGAGAATGATCCCCTCCCCGAACCTTCCTAGAGCACTGTCCATGTTGGGGCTGGTGAGAACTTGAGCCAAGGATTTGTCTGCAAACACCCTTTTAGGTGACATGTTCTAGGCAGCTGGGCAGAGGATGAAGAGACAACACTGTTGGCAGTAGGCCTTAATATGGTGCCACCTCACCTGGGGGTGCATGTGAGCTCGCAAGAGAGGGAATATCAATTGATCCTGCATCTGTATTTTATGAAGATCCTTAAAACAACCATTTTTGCTTGAACTGAGTTTTCTGGTGGTATAAAATCTCAAAAGAGCAACTGATACTGGCAATTCCTACAGATAAACCAGTGTCACAGTGGACCCCCAATTTGAAGAGTGGCGAGCGAAAGCCACTGAAACCAGCTCTTGGTGGCTCTGCCCATAAATTGCCATAAGCTATGGATTTGCACCTAAGGGATGATGCCTCCATAAAGAGACAAGCAAGGGATCCGAGAGTAATCACCCCGTGCATCCTCCTCCCCTGCCAGACGTGCCCCAGAGAGGGACCGTGCAATGAGCCCCAGTCAATTACCCCCTGACATAGATGTCTGACATCTTCTCTCCCGTCATGAAAGCATCGTCTTCCAGAACCACCTCATCGGTGTTCCAAATAATTACCCGCAGCTCATACCTGGCCACCCCGCAGAGTAGACAGAGGCACACAACAATGACAACAACAACACAGAGAACAATAGAAAGGGTAGAACAGAAAAGCAAAGTGTCCATTACTGGTGCCCATTACAAGGAGAAGACAACCCACCCATAAAACAATCACCCATCCACTGCAGGGAGCACGGCGCCAAACCACAAGAAGCTCACACACAGAGAAGCTGGTGGGCCATGGGGCCGTACATACCCCCGAACAAATATGTCACTGGATTTCTCGCCAGTGAAGTAATCATCATCCTCCAGGACTACCTCATCTGTGTTCCACACTATCACTCTAAGCTCGTATCTGGCAAGGAGGAAGGGAGACAAGGAGTGAGAGGGAAAGGGATGGTCATGTAGGTACAGGCTCTCCATGAAACTAACACCCTTTCTTTTAGGACCTTCAGGGAAGATCTTGAGCTTTAGGAAGAGCTTTAGGAAGATCTTGAACTTTCCTTGCCCTAAGCATACACATCCTCCACTATGGCTATTGGAGCTCCGTGGTTCTGTGTATGGCTATGACCTCCTTCTCCTAGAGACTCCCTAAAACAAGTTCAGCTGAAATCCAGAAGCAGCATAAGCCCTGTTGGCCCGGATATAATTCAATCCATTCAACTGGGATTTTGTGGGGGAAATAACACTGATATCCATTATAGCATTTACGGCTGGACAAGCTAGCATTCTGTGGTAAAATTCCCATGAAGCTGCTTGGAAAGAGGTCCCTTTCTCCACCTGGCTTACCTCTGTACAAAACCTGACAGCAACACTCCAGGCTTTCAGGCAGGGGTTTTTGCACATCCCCTCTGGGATGCTGCCTGAGACTGAAGTGGGACCTTTTGAATGTTTTGAGCCACTGACATTGAATCATTGAGCCACTGCCCCATCCTTGGGTTTCCTGAAGTAACAGGCAGAAAGGGCTCCTGCTAGTTAAATTTATTTAGTTGGATGAATAGAATTTGCTCTGAGGATCTTCAGCCATTGTGTTTTAAACACATTCCTGATCCATGGATCTAAAAGCTGATCCATGAGACCGCCATTCCAGATCTATATTTTAAAATGCACAATAAATGAATTCCCTGAATCAAGAATGCTTGGAAAGTAGGATTAGCTTCCAAAAACAGCAGTGAAAAGGGAACAGCCTCTCTGAATCCTGTCCAGGGGGACGTGGTTGCCCATATTTCCAAGCTCCAGGTATGTTACTGTTTCTTGGTAATATATCATTCTTGCTGTTTCTTGGTAACATACCTTTCATACCATACATTTCTTGGTTTCTTTCTATTTTTTTTTTTTGCTCAGGCTAAATCTATTGCAATAATTTCATTATGCATAAGTAGCCACCCCAGCAAATACTCTCCACTGTAATTTACAAGTACAAAACTTGGATGAAACACACACACACACACACACACTCCACCACTACCACCACCACCAAACACACTCACTTAAATCCTAATCCCCAGTTAGGTTGGCATAAGTCTTGGCACAAGTCCCAAGCTGGCCTGAGGGTGTCACAAAATTGTCATAAGGCATTTCTGAGCCATTCCTCAGGGGAGAGGGGCGGCGGTTAAGCCTGTAAAAAGAACGCACTGGACTCCTCATGCTACCACAGGATGGAGAGACAGGTGAGTTGAATTGGGCTAAATTAGGATTGTGCAATGAGAGCTGATTCTCACTGCTATTTTAAATAAGCTATTTTGGGAATACACTCCCAACTGAGTGGATTTCTCTCCCAATTTCTCCATGTTCCAATTTAGGATAGAACTGCAGGCAAATGGGTCTTCACAATTACTTAAAAACTGATAGCACAATCCTAACCAACTTTCCAGCACTGGCATAGCTGTGCCAGTGGGGCATATGCTGCACAGAGTAACCATATGACTGGAAAAACCCGGATTTGTCCGGATTTTTAGCCTCCTTTCCGGGTGTGCTACATTTTGGCTTTATTTTGAAACTTCACGATAGTGCACAGTACCCCATCATGTCATATGTCGTTGGATTCGTATTGAAGAGCAGAATCCAATGCAAAAATCAGTTTTGAGATATCTTCTTCCTACCAAACGTTATGGTCAAAAAACAGAAAAACAAAAACAAAAAATACACTTTTGGCATTTTTTTAAGCGAGTAGGAATTTTGGCCTGGGATTAGGAATTTTGGCCCTGGGATTCAGGAATAATCTGGTCACCCTGATGCTGCATCCTGCAATTGGGGAGCTGGCAGTCACAGAGGCCTCCTAAAGCTAATGTTATGTTTGCTCCCTTACCTCAGAGTTGAATTGTTCTTATCATGGTTCTAGAAAGTTGGTTAGAGTTATTCCAGGACAGACAAGTCATTCCAAAACAGCTGTTACCAAAAACACTGAACTATTTGCATGCCCACATTGCCCCATCATGGTAGTTGTGGATCACATCAAACCAAAAAGGCCAATGAGAAGCATCCTGGACTCTGCATTGCTTCTCCGATTACCAATTCCAATTAGAAGTGATTTCCATGTAGAAATGTGGTAAAGTGCAATGTAGTCCTCAGAGGCTGATCTCCACAGACTTCATGCCCATATCCACGGTCTAAGCCTATTGGGCTTTATATCCAAACAAGCAAGATGGGGCCAGCAAGCCCAGCATTCTGCTTCCCACAGTATCCAAACCAAGGCTCCTGGGAATTCACATGGAGAAAAGTCCTTCTCCTGCTGATGCCATCTAAGCAAGTGATCATCACATCTTGGGGGAGTGAGATCCATAGATTCATTCCCTGTCATATGAAGAACTCTGTTTTATCTGTCCTGAATCTAATGATCACCAGTTTCCTGAAGTGACCTTTGGAGCACAATCCTAATCATGACTACTCAAAAGTATGCCCCATTGTGTTCAATGGGTCTTATTCCCAGGAAAGTGCCTTTACGATTGCAGGCTTAGTTTTCTTATTAGGGAAGAGGAAAGAAAAAGCACTGTTTCCTCCAAACCTATCGCCCTTACTGTGAGCTATAACTACTACGTGCACACCAACAGCATAGTCCTAAACACTTAAAAGTCTAAGGGCACAATCCAGAGTAACTATGGGTAGTCCTTGCTCCGGTGTAAGAACAATTTATTTTGGATTGCAATATGAATTTCCCATAGGTTTTCACTAGGTGGTGCAGTAACTACGGGTGCACGTAAAGTCTCTTACATGCTTCCATAGTTACTCTGGATTGTAGGGTTAGTGTGCAATCCTATCCATGTGTACTCAGAAGTAAGCCCCACTGTGTTCAATTGGTCTTACTCCCAGGAAAGTGTACTTAAAATTACAGCCTAAGTGTGTTCAGTGGGGCTTACTACTAGGAAAATATACATAGGATTGACTTGTCATGTTGTTTTAAAATTAAAAGCCCAAAACACTTTAAACTTTCTTTGTAGGCAAGAACTCCAATATTTAAGTTTCATGTAAGACAAAGAACCTTTTATCTGTCAATCCTGTTCTATACATGAACTGCCTGTTCTAGCACTTGCCCATTCTATCCTTTTATCATTACTAGCAATCCATCTCAACCCCATCAGTCACACACCATTCAACTTTTCCCCTCTCCCTTCTTCTCCTGGAAGGTTTTCATAGATTCCAGTATACAGTACTCCAGGACTTAAAGTCTTGCCCCAGGTGAAGCTTCAGTTCCACCCCCCTCAAGCCCAGGACAAGGCATTACTTCTTTGGCTTCCTTGGCGAAATGTCAATGGCAGGGCCTGGTGCCGGCATGTCCATGGGGAACATGTCCACCCACATCTCTAGCCGTCCCTGCAATGAAAGACCCAGTTAGTGGCTCCAGAGTGTCCTGTGGTCCCCTATGTTGGCTTTCCCCAATCCAGCTTGTTGCCACTTATTGCATTTTGGGTTCCTGGTGTGTGCCCAACCCCTTCTGCTGCAATAATCTTCTCCCCATCTCAATGTGAAGACAATTGCTAACTCATAAAAACATGACAAGACCTCCACTGCTTCCTCTCACCCAGCATCCTGTTTTCCACAGTGATAGGCCAGATGCTTCCATGTAACTCACAAAGCATAGTTTCAGATGTTCAGTCATCTGCTTCTCTTGATGCTTGCCCCAAAACGCACTACCATAGCTAAAAGCAGCTGCACAACATTCCCTTCTCTATAAATTTGTTTAACCCTCTTTTAAAGCAATCTAAACAGGAGCTATCATCATATCTGGAACCATTCAAATCAAGTGTCAGGGGACTGGTATGGAGAAGGATGAGATGGCATAGCCTGGAAGACAAGCAGTCAGTAATGACTGGGTGTAATTCCCTGGAGTGATGTCATAGCAGGAGTTCTGACCTTGGGTGGGGATATGGAAAACAGGGTTCAAGGGGAGGGGCACTTCGGCAGCTAGAGGTCCCAGAAATGTGCAAAGCCCTGGTTGCAAGGTGAGTCCACACCTCTACACAAATCTGCTCCAGTGTGCCAGCTACCTGTTCGATGCCTGGCTTGTCAGGGTTGAGCAGGGGCCTTGTTTCCACATGCTCAGGGACAAGCTTGCAGCCCACACGGGGGATATCCTCCCAGTGATGCAGTATTGTCAATGCCAGGTGCTCATCTGTCTGCTTCTTCTGACCTAAAGACACAGAGTGTGGTGAATAAGACAATGACAACAAAACTAGGAGAAGCCAAAGTCCATTAAGATCAGCAGAATTCTGCAGCCTGAGATAACAGCCCAATTCAATGCTTCCCAGTGCCCAGGGCTACAGTAGTGCCAAAGTGACATATCCAGATGAGCAGGGAAGCACCTCAGGGTAAGGGAACCTGATTTCCCTTACCACATATAGTGGCCACATGGCCCCAGTAGGTCTCCTTAGATATGTGCCCGCTATATGGGCACAGAATCAAGGACAGCTGTATTGGATCTCCTAGACTGGGACAGGGGTTGGATATGATGGCAGAACCTGCCATTGTCTCTGTCCTGCTCCTTCCCTACGTACACTCACACCTTGCTTTCCACCTGCCCTCCCCTTGCCTCAGAATGCCTCTCCACACCCTGACTTTCCATTTGCTGCCTGATGCTCACCCTGCCTCCACCCAATGCTGGGTCAGTGCAATCTCATGCTGAGCCAGCACCAGAGTTGACCCTGTTGTGCCACAGTCGGCCTTATGGTACATTTACATTACTTGGCAATAGTGCTGGACTGGTTCTGGCCCAATAGCTAGGCAAATGAAGGGAATGTGCTCAGTTGTGCTTTTTTCTGGAAAAAATTGCTTTTCTTGTGCTTCAGCAGGAGATTAAGCTTTGTTATTTGTGCTCCCCATCCCATCCTAGCCATGCTGGAGATGGTGTTAAGGCCCTCCAAGCTTTCTCCTGTAATCGCAAACCAAGCTTCAAACCCCATCTTCACAGCATTCATGGTTTGAAACACGGGAGTTGCTTTGTTCTTAAAACAAGGCTAAAGGAAAAATTCAAACTGGACTGGCAGCACACTGAATTCTGTTCCAGAATTATGTACATTTGCAATTGGATCACAGAACGTTGCATGATGCACACAAGATTCAGAACATATTGACCCACCAACTTCAAACTTCCATTTACCATTCTCATCCTCCACTTCTGTGGGGCCAGTAAACACCCGATTGGATACCTTCGCTCTGCCACCAGGGCCATAATGGGGCCCATCCAGTTTGCCTTCTTTACACAGCTTGGACAGAATTTGGGTTGGCTTTTGGGGGTCTCGCCAGATATTGTAACCATGACTGTGGAGAAAAATTGAAAGATCAAGAGTGGGGAACTGTCAGACATTCCAGTTTTTGCTATTTCTCTTGGAAGACCTGTACTTTTCTAAAATCTTTGCTTTGTATACATAGATGGAAGCAGAGCATCACTGGAGAGGGAGATTGACTATGACTCTGGCCCCAATGCACTATACCAGATCCCATGAGGAGAAGGCCAGGATTAAATCTGGGATTTGTTTGCAAGCAAAGCATAGAGCATAGAGATATCTGCTAATATGTCTGCTGCAGCAAGTTGACAGAAAATACCTCTAGGCCTCAAGAGCGACAACATTTTGTCCTGAAAGTCAGGGCCAGTCAGAAGTTCTTACATTGAGTAGGTCTTTGCGATGCCACAGGTTGCCCTGTGCTTGCTGTAATATCGGTTTTCCAAATCGATCTTGGTCTCACCAATCAAATCATCAGAGCCCACCAAGTCCCAGTCATAGATAGCTACTGTTAGCATGGATTCCATAGGAAACGTGGCCTCGATGTCAAAAGACCTGGTTGAGAGGAGGCAGATATTTGGAGATTTACAAGATCCAAAAACATCAACGGAAATTCAGTCTCCCATGTGGTGAAAGAACTTGCTGAATTTTAAGAGGTTTTAGAAGTGGCATGGCTTCCATAAAGGAATGATGGGTGCAAAAATTGACCTCTCATCAAGAAGGCCTGGGCTTATCCAGGATGATCTGGTACACCATGTGGAAAATCCAGTTGATAAATACATTCACACACCAGGAGTCCTGCATAGAAAAACAATCTATTTCTAGAACTAGAAGGGATCTTAGAGGACATCTATAGTCCAATCTCTGTTCAGTACAAATTCCCTGACAGGTGGACATCCAGCCTCTGTTTTAAAACCTCCAATGGTTTTAGAAGCGGGGGAGAGTCCTCTCCAATGGGGGAGAGTACTCTACCATGAGGCGGGCTGTTCCTCTACCATCAGACAATGCTTACATTCTTCCACATGTCAAGCCTAAATTTACTTCCTTATAGTCTGAATTCATTGTTTCAGTACTGCCTTCAGGACCTATCCAATGCAAGTGTTCCTGCTCTGTCTACTGCAAACCCTCCATATTCTAAATTCATTGGCCATCACTCAATACTTCCTACGTATCTCCCTGATTCTCTGCCTTACAAACAAAGCTTTTCTTCCTCCTGGTCTTGGTTAGAGCTTTCACCCAATGCCACAGGATACAAACACCAATAAGAACACCCTTACTTTCCAAAGATTGGATTAAGCTGCTTTGAGATATAGTTCTCCTTGTCCTTGATATCTGTCTTCCCCAGCTTAATGGCCACATAAGGGTCAGCTTTGCCATTGATGTCAGCAGGATGCAAATCAGTGGCCTGTAAGAGAAACCATACAATCAGTCCAAGTTTACTGCACATCATGACCAGAGATGGGCAGGCCTGGCTCCAACAACCGGTTAGCCAGAAGTGGGCGAAGCCAGGCAAATTCAGGGGCGGGGCCAAGGTCAGGGGACAGGGCCATGGATAATTAAAAAAATTAAATTAAAAAAATTAAAAAATTAAAAAAATTAAAAAATTAAAAAATTAAAAAATTAAAAAATTAAAAAAAATTAAAAAAAATTTAAGCATGTGGCTTACCTCTGAGTAGACCTCCATAGGATGGTGCTCTGAGGTGCTCCTCGCCTCCCCTGGCCGGCCAAGGGAGGCGGAGTGCAACGAGCACCCGCGAGGTGCTCCTTGCCTCCCCTGGCCGGCCAACGGAGGCGGAGTGCAGCGGGCGCCCGCGAGGTGCTCCTCGCCTCCCCTGGCCGGCCAAGGGAGGCGGAACGCGGCAGATGTGCCGCGAGGTTCTCGGGCCGCCCCGGCCAGCCTCCCCGCGAACCGGTTCGGCCATTTTTGGCCAGCCATCTTAGCTTCCGGTTCGCGAACGTTGGACTCAGGGCAACTTCCGGTTCTGGCGATCCGGTCCGAACCGGTGTTAGCCCATGCCTGATCATGACCCAAAATCCCATTTTTTAAAAAAAGGCTGACCCTCCTCTCAATCCAGGTAAATCTGGAAGCCCCTGCAAATCTTGTTGCATTGATTGGTGGGAGGAGACACTACCATGGAGTTCCTGCTCTATCTGTTAAGAATATTTGATGGCCAGTCAGATCTTCTCAATCACGATAAAGCAAGTGTAACATAAAGTATAACATAAAATAAGTGCCCAGCAGTAGAGAACAAAAAACCTCCATTTCTCATCATTGCTGGAGAGGTGGTTGGTGCAGAGTAATGTGCCCTTTGGCATACTTGCATCCCCCAGTATACTGGCCTGGTGTAATTTCTGGACTCTTCAGACATGTTATTGCCTTGTTTTGTTATTAAGCTTTTTTTTAAGGAAACTGATGCAAACTTATGTCGATTACATGTAACAAACAAAGGCCAAAGTCAGCCAAAATGTCTTTTTAGAGAACTGTAGGGAGTCAAGGAGGGGCACACACACCCTCTTATTGTCTCCAGGCCAATTATTGCTGAAAGAGTTTGAAATCCCAAGAGAGGAATAACTGCTGAAGAGATGGTGTGGGTAAAGGATTGTATGCTCACTCTTCATCCCCAATCACTCCTTTCAATGTAATTTTTAATGCAAGTAAAGGCCATTGGCCTGGTGACATGGAGCTACATACAGAAGCCTCTCTAAACTTTCCCATTGCTGCAGATGACAAAGCAGCACTATTTTCCATTGGAATTGAAAAAGAATCTGGAACAATAACTGGTTTCCTTCTCTTTAACCCAGATGAGTAACTGAGCACAGATATTCACAGTTGTGGGAAATGTAGGGGCTATGAGAAATAAGGGGCCTGGAGCCATGTTTCCCCTCTTGGAACTCACCCTGACAACATAGACCCGGACCAGCACATTGATGGGGTCATTGCTTGGGATTCCCTGAAACATGCCAAAATTTGGGTCGTATCCAGCCTCCTTGGTGATGTCATCAGGGAGTGGCACTTTGTAGACACACATGGAGCCCTGGGGAATAAGAAAATATATTGACCCACCCAACTAATGGAGCACTTGGCAAAGTAAACAGACATCATCTATTACGTGCCCTCCTTTTCTGGCATCTTTACTTCACTATGAAGCCCAACACTTTCTTACCATAATTAATATCTCATAAAAGGGAATGGGCAGTATCAAATTAGTAAGAACATCCCAGGGGTGGTACAAACTATGCCAGTTTCAGACTCACCTTGAACCTCCCCACAATGCGATCCTCATCTGCTGTATTGTCATCATCATCACCAATCTTCCCACGAAAGAGACTGAATGTGTGCAGCCAGTCCTCAAAGTTGTCAAAATCCAAATCCAGCTCTTTGGGGTACACCTGGAATGGCAATTTACCAGAGGTTTAGTTTTATTCTAACAATCCATAATAATCTCTTACAGTCCACCCATTCACTTCTGCAAATTTCTTGCAGACATCAAAGCTTTTTGTGGATGTCAAAGCTCTTAGGCTCACATCGTCTTCCTGACCTTGAAGCATTTCCCTCACACAGCAGAGGAAGTTCCGAAAAACAGTGACTACCGTAAATACCATATATACCACAAATACAAGAACGGAGATGCTAAAAGCAAGTTGAGCAAGTTGATCATCCTTGTTGGAAAAGGGTCACTTACCAATGGAAGGAAGTTGTCAAAACACAAGCTTTGTGTCCCTATGAATTTTATTTATATCAGTGGTGTCTGCAGCGAAAAAGGTCAGCATGATGTGAAAGACACCTGAGACCTCATACAGTTGTTTCCAACTGGCTTAGTATGAAGTTTCACTAGTTTATATTTCAATTCCTTTATTATTTTCTTGATTTGCTTTGCCTCCTGAATTCCAATCCAGTTATAAAAAATTATACAATCAATTCTGGAATTACAGCATGAAAAGCTTGTTATATCTCGCCTATGATCTCTCTTTGCTGTAACTTATATAAAGTTTATATTTCAATTCCTTTATTATTTTCTTGATTTGCTCTGCCTCCTGAATTCCAATCCAATTATAAAAATTTATACAATCAATTCTGGAATTACAGCATGAAAAGTTTGCTATATCGCTTGCATCTCTCCCCCCACCCCGCCATAAAGTGGCAGATGTGCATTAATAAATTACAGCAAAAAAGAGAGCCTTTACCTGATTATACATATGGCTGCATCAAAGTTTATTGTATGTGGTTTTTTGTTGACGTGAAAATATGCTCCTGTATACTGGCAAAATCGCAAAGGAATCAACAGTATGTACAATCACATCCAGTTTTCATTTTGTCAGTGCACACATGCATATTAGTAATGTGTGTTATGTCAGGAGGAGACTCAATAAAACTAAATTGTGCCTGCAGAATGCCTTGCACAGTTAGAGCAACTGTACAATGGAGAACTCCTAATACCTCAGATCTGTATAGTAATAAGACCGGGTAATTTGGAATTCTAAAATCCTGGGAAAAAATTAAGATGAATTGTTTCCATTCACTTCCACAGGGCTTGGGCAAGAGATGTTCTCAGGGAGACCTGCAGAGCCCAACAAAGAGCATAAAATATATTCTTTCCTTGGGGAACTGGAAATAAGGACAGCTCACCTTCAGTTCATCAATCTTCTGTTTATTCTTTTTCTCAGAGGCTTCTGGCACTTGCTGCTGCTGCTTTTTCTTCTTGTCTTCCTTGGGCAGCTTGACCTTCTCCTTGGTCTTTCCTTGGCCCTTTGAGCCTTTCATAGGAGAGTCATCAAGTCTGATTTCTGAACCCCAAAGAAAGAGGTGTGGATGAAGGGGAAAGATGAATGGTAATGGGGAACGGAGACGATATGATGTAGGACATGCAGCCATGACATGCATGGTAACTGACAGGCAGGCACCAAACTCAAGACATATTGCAGTTCAAAACTGCTCCCTCTTCATCCAGCCCAGTCCTGGGGCTTTCACATTACCAGCTAATTCTGGTTGCCTAGTGTTTTCTCACTATGGGATGTATAACTACGACTGATCAAAAGGAAGTGCACTGCAGTGAATGAGCTTACACAGGTGAAAGTTGCAAGAAAGCAGGGGCAACTTCAGTCAAATTTGGGTGGTTTTGTTTAGACTTGGCAGGACTATCTCTGCTTGTTGTTTTCTCCTTAGCAGCAAGGCACACAACCAATTCTCAGGTCTGAGACTTCAATGAATGACCCATACGAAACACAGCATCCCACAAAAATAAGGGCCTGTCCAAAAGAAACAGGCCATTCTGCTCACTGCCCAATACCATGTGAATAAAAGTCTGTAGTTTTCTTCATGTGAATTAAACTGAGGGGTCTAGGGCCACAGAGCATACTCTCTAGGCAGGTAACCCAGGGAAAAGCTGGTTTGGAGAGCTTGGGAGCCCTTATAGAAGTCCAACTCTGGGCTTCTGTGACATATAAACCTATTACAGGCCTATGAACACCTGACCCAAAATGGGAAGTGCCTAGTGGTGCTTGTGAAAAGGCCTCCAGGGCACTGGATGTTTCTGTCAGTGCATCAAAATGATAATAAAAAGTGCATATGTTACAATAAAGTTATGGTGATACACCTTGGTCAAAAGGATTATCCTTAGGGTTTTAGGAATGCTTTTTAGCTATAAAGTGGTGACGTTTTACTAAAAGACATATTTTTTTGGGCAGCTCTGAACTCAGGAGTAACTGTGAACAGGGCTGAGAATGGGAAAGGAAAATGCAAGAAAAAGATGGATCTGTACAGGCTTGCTTTGAACTGAGCCCCAAAGCTATCAAGGGAACTATACACTTCTTGCTGAAATACATATTGCCCAATTGAAAGTAAGGGCTCATCAGGCTCTTCCGCCTGGTGTAATATATTTATACCCTCCAAGGCTGCTCTCAATAAATTAAAATAGCAAAATAAAATATCTTAATTTAACAAGAAAGCATAACTGAGTTCCTCTATGCCATGCCATGTGATGGCCTCATTCTGAGAAGCATTCTGGGGCAAAAATTATTACCTCCCCCAAAGTAGAGAACACCATCAGTATCAAACATTGCTACCAAAGACAATTGTGCAAAGAACTGTAAAGGGGGGGTAAATCCTGGGAAGTACCGTATTTCCCGGACCATGAGACGCACCGGACCATGAGACGCACCAAAGTTTAGAGGAGCAAAACAAGAAAAAAATATTCTGAACCAAATGGTGTACTAATATATTTAATAAAATATAGCAGAATAATATTTCAACCATGTAAAGTCTACAGTGGTATTAAGAACCACTTTCATTATCGCTTATTATCACTTTCATTATCATTATCACTTTCATTAACAACTGAGGAAAGACTTTAAGCTTCAAGCACTCTTTTAATTTTCTGGTAACCCCAAAAACTCATCATCTCTAGTGTCAGTGATTTGTGACTTTTGCACAAATCTCATTGCAAATGATCAGACAACAACATTTTGCACAAATCTCATTGCAAATGGTCCAGGAAGGCAGGTAAGTTGGGGGGTTCTTTTGGGGGGTAGGTAGGGAAATGTGAGGGGATCTAGATACATAGGGAAGAGTGAGGGAGGCACAGGCATGGAGCAGGAGGGACCAGGTCTTGTGCATGTCTACTTTGGAGCAAGTCTCCAAACCAGGGAAGGCTGGTTAGGATTGCAACTGTGCCAGGGTGACCAGATGCCAAACCCAAAATTCCTGAACCCCAAGGCCAAAATTCCTGAACCCCAGGGCAAAATTCCTACTCGCTTAAAAAATTGCCAAAAAATGTATTTTTTTGTTGTTATATTTTTGATTTTTTACTTTTTTGGCCATAACTTTTGATAGGAAGGAGATATCTCAAAACTGATTGTTGCATTGGATTCTGCTCTTCAATACGAATCCAACGACGTATGACATGATGGGGTAAGGTGCTCCAGGACTGGCCCTATCACTCTATCAGATGCACAGACATTTTCCCCCCTTTGAGAAGAAAAAAAAGTGCGTCTTATAAGCCGGGAAATACGGTAAATCCTTTCACCAGGCAAATTCCTACCAACCCCCAAAGTCAGCTGAAAATTCAGTCAAAAGAACGTAACTAGATAAGGCGGCATTAGTTTCAACTGATCAGTCTCTGTACCACCAGCAGTTTCCATCTGATTCCTTTGCTCCAAGGAAGGACACTAACCTATATCCTTCAACTCTGAGAAGACACATATCCCATTCTAACAAGGTTGATATTTCCAGCTATGAAATGAGAGTCTACTTCAGCCAGCTGTTATGGCCTCTTTGCCAATGGTGGCGGGATTGTGATCGTGAAAAAGGGAAACATAAGAAGCAATGAGACAGTTTGGAACCAAACTGGGCTTCTGGGTAGCTGGCTGGCAGGCAGGCAGGCAGGCAGACAGACAGACAGATAGGCATGGAAGGGTGCTCATGCACATGATGGTGATGCCATTGGAAGGGCCTACTCTGAAAACAACAATTGTTTCAGATGCTTCATTTACACTCATTAAAAAAATAGTCTAATAGCATAATGGTTTCCTCTCCACAAGGTGGCAGGAGACAATCATCTTTACTTTCTGACATTTATCACTGCTTCTAGAATTCAGGTACTCCTGAGACTGAAAGCAGCCTCCTGACATACCAGCCCAGTCCTCCCTGTCAGGGCCCTGTCATACAACATGGTGAGGAAAATAGGCACACTGCAAGGGGGCCAGACCCTAGCTGCAAGCCCCTTACTTTGAGGGAAAAACAAGATAAACTTGTAGATGATGCTGAGCAGACTCAGGTGATCTCCAGATCGGGAGGTCTTGGAAAATTTGTTGTAGTCAATCAGAAGCAGTGTCAAACCAGTACAAAAGCACTTCTGAAAAAGGAACTGCATGTCCAAACCAAGAAAGATCTATTTAAAACCATTGTGCTTGTAAACAAAAAGAGACAATGTTTTCCCATGACATGCATCTTCAAAAACTACAAATCCCAAAGTTCCTTAGTTCCTGTTGGCATTTTCTAGGGACATAATTCTTGAGTGAAGATGTCACATGAAGAAGTACCTCTCTGTGTTTACAGGACAGAGCAATAAAAGGTAATAACCAAGCCTATAAGACCCTATGGATAGCAGAAGCTAGCGCTGCTAATAGGACTAATAGACCCCAAACAAGGAGGAGCAGACGAATGAAGTCTCCTGTCCTAGAGTGCACTGAACCCCCACGCTGAACCCTGGGGAAATCAACTAGACCTAAAGGGCCTTGTTGGTACACATGAGGCATACATCCATCATGCGCCCTGGCTTTCTGGCTCTCAAAACAAATCAGGATGTCAGGTGCTGGGCTAGGTTGGGTCACTTTGCATGGCAGGTTCAAGAAGGGGCCAAAACATAAGACAAATGTGGTGTGCAGCTGACAGACCGCACCCAGCTCTCCACTGTATCTTAATTGCCTTTGCCTGCTGCATGACACTCAGCCAACTGCCATGCTATAGGACAATTCTTGGCCTTCTGATTTCTGACAGTGGTGCCACTATGGAAACCACGAGTGCACTCAGCAGTGTGTCGGTCTCCACAACACAGGGTTGCATAATTCTCTTCCACAAATTTGGGACAGGACCCTCTGTCTCCTTTGCCAGTATGTGAACACAATCCCCCAAAATTGGGACTGTCCCTGTTTTGGGGGACATGTGCAACCCTACTGCAGTGCCTCAGTGTGCATTCTCCTAATGCTGGAAAGGGGCTTTAAGAATAGCCTTTTTGTTTGCCAACTCTCCCAACATTTACCTTCAGTCATCTCCATGTCTTCCTTCTCTTCAGCTTCTGCTGCAGCAGCCTCCTGCTGCCGGAGTTCCTAGAAAGGAAGACTGCAGTGGAACAGCTGGACATGGCAGAGAAGTTGGAGTTTGTGGGTGCCAGAGGCCATCACATACCATGCAGCCTCAAGGGAAATATGCCAGGGGCTGGGCTAGGAATAGGTAATACTAAAACAAGTGGAAAGCCCAGGTATGTCTCATATAAAACTATGACATTTCCTGCCCATGAAGAGTCATTTGAATGTCATCCTGCCCAGTGCTTGCACAGATGCACGGTGATAAATGACAAATTCACATAATGGCCAAAAGAAAAAATGGGAATTAATAAATGGGCTACATTGTTCTGAAGTTCCCCCCCCCACTCCGCTGCACACTGAAATGTCCACACCACCCAACTTGAGGAGTGCATTTTCATGATTCTTGCAGAACCACAAACAAGCTGAAGTGTGACCTGTGAATCATGCTTAGCCAAACATTGAATTCCAGATTCCTATGCAGCACCATAAAAGATCTGGAACCCTCCTCTTAGGCCACATACTGTTTTACTATTAAAACCAGATACAATCTTTCCTACAATCCCCAATCCCTATTTCTGTTTGGTTTGCTTGTGCAATTACACTGCGCTCTAAACCTCACCAACAAAGCTAGTTAGTGCTTCTGAAATACTTTTGCTTGGCCTATGGGACACATCTGAACTGAGCCTGTTCCAAATGTCTACCTACAACCCCAGCCAATAAAACCCACCTCCTTCATGGTCTCAATTGAAGCAAAGTACTTTGACCACCAGTCCAGCATGCTCTCGTCAGGCTCTTCCTCCTCAATCTCATCACCTTTCTTTTTCTTTTTCTTCTTTTTATCCTTTTCATCTTCTGACTGCAAGGTAGTGGAAGAGAGACAGACAGCAGGGGTTAATGGTCTTTGCTTTCCAGCTTTTCTGCTCCATGTACTGATGTCACAGACACAAAGTCTTGTCCTAATGACAGCACTATAACATAACACCTGCAGTCAATGCTGTGATCCATGGGAAGGCTAGAAGTGCAGTTTGCATGAACTCCTCATTTCAGAGTTGCCAAGCTCCTCATGCCAAGCTTGTCCTGGCCTCTGCCTCCCAAAGCAAAAGAATGAAGTATAAAAGAGTTCTAGGCAAAGGCTTCACAAGGGTACAAAAGCATATCTTGCTTGAGACAGAAAGGAGCAGAATTTAAACAGTGAACATGCTCAGACATCTAGCTTTCCATGGATTGTACCGCTTCTGATTGCACGTAGGGGATGGAGTGGTCTTATATCAGATGGAGTGGTCACTCTATCACTCTCCAAATACTTCAACTCCCCAAATTACAATTTTACTTGATTTTCCACAGCCAAATATGGGTTTGCTAAATCACAAGTATTATTTCAACAGAATGCACAAATGCCTTTTCCTGGAAGCTCAGTGAAAACAATATTGACTGATGGTGATTAAGGATCAGCTCATCAAAATCTGCTCAGAGCACAGTCACTGAAAATGGTTGTGCACAGATATCAAAGATGGGGGCATTTCAGTTGTCCAAGGCATTCTGCAGCACAACTCTAACACAGTGGTACTTGGGCATTTCAGCCCAGGACACCCTTTCAAACTTGAGATGTGTTTGAGACCCCCTGTCAAATCCACCAGGATGTGATAACAAAGTGATGCTCCTCCATGTCTACTCAAAAGGTAAGTCCCATTGTGCTCAATGAGACTTATTCCTAGGAAAGTTTAGTGTCTTTATTCCTTCTGGTCCTTGAATTGGATCAGGAACAGGGGGCCGGAAAAGAAGAGGAAGTGCAGAAGAGAGGAGATTGATAGGCTAGAGAAGGGGTCTCCAAACATTTTGGCAGGAGGGCCACATCTTCTCTCTGACATGATGGGGATCGGAAAACTAATTTAGATTTCAAATTTGAATAAATTTACATATATTTACTGTACATATATGTTTGTCACACAGCAAACTTCAAAAAAAAATTTGAGCTCCCTTCCCTCCCTGTGTCACCAAAGAAACTTTAGAAAGAAAAACAGGTAAAAGAAAACACAAAAGCATCATAGCCAGACACAGAGCCAAGCTGAGCACAACTGCCACTTACCATATCCAACTTCACAACTGCATCAGAGTTCTTCAGCCAGGGAAAGGGGAGCACAATAGGGAAGAATAAGCAACAGTTAACCAAAATGCAGAAAGCCCGCTCTTCATTTTGCCTTCACCAACACGTGTCAACATCCAGGTGATGGTGGAAGCTACAAGTACTTTGCTGGCAACAAATGAAGAAGGAAAATAGATCACACAAGTCAGGCGACAGGCACCACTAGTGGGCAATGAACCAAGATTTTGCAGTGATGTCTCAGGAAAGCATAGACTTCCAGGTCATTTAATGCATGATTAAATGCATTTAATTTCACTAAATTTAAATTAGGACAGAAGGTCTGGTCTAAAGGGTTGAGCTGCTGTAAATTGCCTGAAGATCAGATCTGAAGGTCATGGTCTCGAGAATACCAGAAGCCGTGCATGGATAGACCTTGATACTGGACTGTGGGAGAAAGAAATGCAGTTGTAGTGGAGTCTGTCCAAAGGCATAACAGTGAGCAAGTGAATGTGAGACTGGACATAAAAAGGAAACATCTAAGAATGTAGGATTTCTTGAAATAGAGAACCTTTCTTTGAATTGTAAAACCTTCCAGGATTAGTAAGCCTGCCTATGTAAACCGCCTTGAGAATAAAGACAAAAGAGAAATCTGATGGTGGTATATAAATACCTGTGTTTGTTTAGTTTGATAAATAGAACAGGAAGCACAGGTGCCATTCATATCATTTATACGACACCAAAAATATACAAGGATTTAAAGCAAAAGCAATCAAATCGAGTCCCTGCCCCAAACAACTTGTAATCAGCTTAGAAAGAACGGGACAGAATAAGAAATGAGCAAGAGCAAGACTGAGCAAGGGCTTTATAGAAATATTGGAACTTAGATGCCCATTCAACAAGACCATTTGGTGGCATAGTGAACAAACATGCTCAGCATTCACAACTGGGCTCTCTGGCCTCTCAAATGCATATGTAGAAAGGTCACCTTCAGCATTCTTTCAAAGCCACTGTATTACAAAGAACTGATTGGCCATGCCTAAGATGTATATCACATGTCCACTGTTAAAAATGCAAATAAAATGAAGGGGAGAACCTAAGTGGAGATGTCAGTCCAGGTGCTGCCCAATCTTCTCTTCCTTCACACAAGATAACAGCTACCTGCCCCTCCCCCCTGAGAAAGAAAGATTTTAATGTGGAGCTAATCACATGTGGCAGCAAGTTCTGGACCATGTATTTCAGAACGTGATGCATTTGGTATACATGTCCCGTAAACAGGGGTGCATCTTCATGGATATGAACCTACAGTTTTTCTCTGAGGACTGTGCAAAGGATACCCAACAAGTCCACTTCAGTTCTCTAAAACTCACCGGTTCCAGCTTCACCATGGTCTCCACCTTCTTGACGGGAACCTCTGGCTCCATGTTGACCACAATTTCACCTGCAGGGTGAGAGTGGGGGCCTCCGTTTGCCAAGGCTGCACAGGCATTCATGAGCTTAGCTGGTCAGAGGACAGTGAAAAAGAGAACAAGCACATGCACAGGACAGAGAAAGGAGGGGGGACAGAGAAAGCAGACAAGAATTGTTTCAGGAGGGATGTACCCAGTAGATGAGACAAAGCCAAGAAACCTGAAGGGGTGAAGTCAGAAATGCAGTACAACCCCAGTTTTAAAGAGAAATACATTCACATCAGGGAGAAGCACACAGTGACTGCATAAGAAGTCTGATATTATGGACATCAAGGTGGGTATGCCAGGTAGAAAATGTCCCAGTTCTAAAAGCACATTTGGTTTTATACCAAGATCTTCCCTCTATTCATAGAAGGGAATATTGGTGAAAATTGGTACTTCCCTTGGTTATGTTGCCTATTGCCGATTCTACTCTCACCCAAAGTAGCCTCCATTGTCTATTTCTCTCTTCAGTCTTGCACTAGCAAAATTGGTGACACTGGTCCAAGGAAACCCACTGCAGAGCTGGAGGTTTAGGGGTGGTGGTGGTGGAAGGAGATATAAATCCCTTCTATCCTCTGAAGCCTTCTGCTCCACCTACCACCATATGCATGCCTTTTTGGCACAGCTACTCCACAATTTCAGATTCCTTCTTCCTTCCCACCACCACCCCAAAGTATGGGCATTTCCAATAGATTCCCCTGTCAATGTAAGATACTGTTTCATGACATGGTCTCCCCATCTTTTTTCTCTCATGGCATACCTGCTGTGCTCCAGTGCTGAGCCTTCTTATCTGGAGGCCTATAGATGAATTTGCGTAAGGAGTTGACAGCATGGCTACCCACAAGTGTGTAACGCCCAAAGGCACGACAATCCACTACACGAATGTTCAAGGGAGGGTGAAGGAGCTCATTTTCAGGCAGATCCTGTAAGGGACCAGAAACAAAACTAGACAGTATTCAGAAATATTTTGGTGGAAATAGACAGAGAGGCAAGAACACAGCACTGAATGAACACCAGTTCTATCATTATTTGCTAGCCCAATAATGGGAAAGGAGGAAGATTTGGGTTAATTCCAAGGATTGGGGAGATGGCGAATGTGTCGAAAAGTGTATGGAGGACAAAATGGATTTTTGAAGGCCCTTTTCCCTTGTTCTCTGCTTCACTTTTCTAATGGTCAGACAGGAGTTAATGAGAAGGAGTTAATTGAGCAGTCCCCCTTGAAATAAAACAGAACTCCAACAACCTGCTAAGTATGACAATTTTCTTTCTTATGATTGATCCACTCTGGACCAGCAACACAAAAGCTGTCCCACTACTGCTTCAGGGATGTGAGAATAAATGGCTGGAGTCCCCATGTGTATGACAGCAGACTTAGACACTCCACTGGCAAAGGTAGGTGCATGATGTGAGTAGTTCTGGGGAGGACTGTTCAAGGTTTTGGGCAGAAAATGGAACAGGCAGGTGATGGGAAGGGGTAAGAGGGGGTCCTTGGTAGCAGTGGTGTTCAATCAGACCCTACTCCATTTTTCCTGTCTCAAACCATCATCTTAGTTTCTTTGTACTTAACACCAGCAAAATAGGTCTGAGGAGGAAGTCTGAGGAGGAGGAGTGTGTACCCTGTCAGTGGTTCTACATGATATGAACTGGTGGGAAATAGGATTAGGCCCATAGGAAACTAGGCTGAAACACAGGCAAAACACTTCCTTGCCCTAACACCTCAACTGATAATACTCACTACTTCAAACCATTTGACCAAGGTGCTGAAATTAGGGTTTTTCTTATAGTTCTGGATGAGACTGGACTGGACTCCCCTTCCAGCACATTCAATGTCCACACGAGGTCGATCCACCTGGGCCAAATTAACACGTTTCAGATCTCGCAGTCCCCAGAACAAGACCTGGAGGGAAGAAGCATTAAGACAATGAGACAGAGCCTAACTTCCAGCAGGAACACAAAATCTTTTTTGAAATCACTGGGTCGGCAAGGCAGCATCAATTCCCTAATCTGCAAAGGACAATCTCCAAAACTGCATGGAATGGGTGTTTAATTAAGTTTTTGAAAGATCATAAAAGTATGTCAGGTCAACAGACATCTGAATGAAAACAGATTACGCAATGAAATCTGTGAAATAACCAAAGAATTATTTTGATTTGCATGTAACTGGTTGCAAACTTATTCTTCTGCATTATGGAAATGAATTCCTGTGGTTTTATCTTCAAAAGTAATTTGAATGTTTCTATTCATAGATCATTTGGACTATTATTATTATTATCCATAAATACACAGCAAACAATTTCGTGCTGGTTTCATTCACATCACCAGTCAGACCCTTCCCAAGAGTCTAGGACTGTGTGATGTAGCGGCGTATAATTCGTGCTGATCCCAGAAGAGCAGCTTTCTGCAGTTGGCAGAGTGATATTTTGTCCATGCCAATAGTTTTCAGGTGCCTGCCAAGGTCTTTGGGCACTGCACCGAGTGTGCCAATTACCACTGGAACTACCTGCACTGGCTTACACCAGATACGCTGTAATTCGATTCTTAGGTCTTGGTAGCGGGAGATCTTTTCCAGTTGTTTCTCCTCAATTCTGCTGTCACCTGGTACGGCGATGTCAAAAAGCTACACCTTGCTGCTTTCTATGATGATGATATCTGGAATATTGTGTTCCAAGACCTTGTCCGTCTGTATCCTGTATTTTCAGGCTTGTGGTCCCACCAGTTTTTTGCCACTGGCAGATGATACTTTTGGCATAGATTCCAGTGGATCATCTGGGCAACAGAGTCGTGCCTCAGTTTGTAGTCAGTCTGCACAATCTTCTTGCAGCCACTTAGAATGTGGTCGATGGTTTCATCCACTTCTTTGCAGTGCTGGCATTTTGGGTCATCGGCTGATTTTTCAATTCTGACCTTGATGGCATTTGTCCTGATTGCCTGTTCTTGGGCAGCAAGTATCAGGCCTTCCGTCTCCTCCTTCAGAGTTCCACTCGTGAGCCACAACCAGGTCTTATCCTGATCCACTTTTCCTTCAATCTTGGCAAGGAATTGGCTATGCAGTACTTTATTCTGCCAACTGGCAATCCAAGCCTGAATTGCACTTTTGCAATATTCATAGTTGGTCTGCTGCACTTTCAACTTTCTCTTGCTGACTTCAATCAAAGCAGATTCTTGGCTCTTTCGCACATAATCTGCTAGGGCATGTTTTTCTTCTTCCACCGACTGCTTCACTTGCAAAAGTCCTCTGCCCCCTGATCTTCTAGGCAGGTACAGCCTGTCAACATCACTACGTGGATGTAAAGCATAGTGGATGGTCATTAATTTCCTTTTCCTGTCCAAGTCATCCAGTTCCTTCTGTGTCCAGTTCACAATGCCAGCAGTATACCTAACTACAGGTATGGCCCAAGTATTTATAGCCTTTATAATGTTGTCGCCATTCAATTTGCTCTTTAAAATTTTTCTAACCCTTTGTATGTATTCTTTGCTGACTACAGTTTTTACATGCCCGTGCTTGATATTGTCCAGCTGCAGTATGCCCAGATATTTGTAGGCTTCAGGCTGGTGGCATTTAATGGTTTGACCATTTGGCATTTCAATGCCATCACTTTCTGTGATCTTCCCTTTCTTTAGTGCCACTGTGGCACATTTGTCCAGGCCAAACTCCATGTTGATGTCTGCACTAAAGACTTGGACTGTATTGGTCCGACTGGTGATGTGAATGAAACCAGCACGAAATTGTTCACTGTGTATTTATGGATGATGATGATGATGATGATGATGATGATGATGATGATGATGATGATGATGATGATGATGTTCTAATAGAATCATATGTTCTGTTATTTTAGTTTGGTACGTTGTTATGGCTAATAGCAAAATAAATAAATACAATTTACTTTTACATAGATACCAGCAACTGGATGAATTTGGATGCTTGGAGAATGTTGAATAAAAATGAACATCCTGTACACTGCAATACAAAATTATTGGGCCTACACAAACCAAAGAAATCTTGCAGATACTTGCACTGATTTATACTGTTTCTCCTAATCTTTGGGATAATGAAGAGGTCCTTGTGGCACACACAATCCTGGTCTCTCACCCACTAAAAATTTCACTTTGTCCTCCATGACTTTGACATTTTAAAAGCCCATTTTTGGTGCAGTAAGAGTTGGAACTGCATTCTTTGAAAAGCATAAAAATGAAACCTCAGGATTCTGAATTCTTGCCCTACCCATAGAGTATATGCTAGAGGTCACTGCCATCCTTTATCTATTCTCTGAAGTTCACACTGCACTGGTACAGAATCCTGTGACATTAAAAGGTAGGCTGGAATATTAGTACAGGAAGATTAACCACACCATACAATGGCTCCTTTAGTAGCAGAGTAGTGCATTGGTTTCAACCTTTCAACTTTGATTATGAAGTGTGAGATGTTGCCATTTTGACATGTACTACATCTCCAAAAGAGATGTTTCTGAGCATGCATTTAGGGAGAAAAGTTCCAGTTACCTCCACTCTGTATTTGCTTAGCACTGGGCGAATCCCCAGAGGCACTGGCAGAATGGGACCCCTGTCCAGATCTGTGGGGCCATCAATGGTTGGCAGATCTGACTTTCCAGCTGGGCCAATCTGAAACAGAGAAATTGAAATTCCTTTAGCTATTGGCCCTGATTACCAGGTTGCTTATTCTTCTCATCGAGATCTTATTAGGAAGGCAAAGCTTTCCTTTCATGAAACTACTTGCTAGAGTTGATGGATAACATTTGTGGAAGGAGGGAATTCCTGCTTTAAAAAGAAAAAAATATTACACAGTTCACATGATCAATAACAAGATTTGGTCAACTTCATTTGCCCATCATGGTTTATCAATCCCTAAGTTGTGCTAGAGCCTTGGAGCCTTAGAGCCTCTCGAGCCTTAAAGGCTTCTGATTAAACTTGTAATGGATCTCTTTCAAATTGTACTTTTTAATGAAACTTTTAAGAACATTGTTTCTCAACCAGCATTACGTGTAGCACCAGTGATGGTATCTGGGGGTTATTTGCAGGATCTCTGCTGTCCAGCAGTGAGACCAGAGATGTGTTGCAAAAAACAGTGGTAGAAAGCTTGGCAGCTGGAGCTTTAAATCATGTTTTTCCATTCTCGCAATTCGTCTCCTGTTCCCCCAAGCCTCTTACTGATGTTTGTTTCATAACATCTGGCCTCTCAACCCAGAAGAAATTGGCCATGTTGTCATTGTCAGTTACTTTTAGTGGTACTTCAAATCAGTAGACCATGTGAAATGGTATGCAGAGGACAAACCTTGAGAAACACTGTTATATAAGAATCATGTCCACAAGGAAAGATGTTTCTGGATAATACCATAGTAAGACTGCAGTCCTATTTAGTAATTATTAAGTGCCACTGTGTATAGTGGAGTTGTGCAACCATGTCTAGGATTACACTGCTGCAAATATTGTGTGGATTTAACCTTTCAATTCTAGCCAGGTGTGGAAAATAAAGCAATATTAAAGGGCTCCAATGGAAAGGAAGCTTGGAACTCAAGAAATACCATGTGCAGGAAAAGAATTTGAGGGGAGAGAGAGGTAGTCTCACCCCTGATCCTTGCTGGCCTCTGATTTTTTTAGCGAAAGTTGCCCACATGTTTTCCCATACAGCCCCTGCACTCCCCCCAAAAAAAGCTTTATTTCATTTAATTTTATTGGTAGCTTTATTCTGAAAATGTAAACAGGAAAGCTATAATCTGCAAATATTACCAAAAAAATACAATCACAGAATTGAATAGAATGATAGAGTTGGAAGAGACCCAGTAGGTCATCTAGACAAATCATGCAGGTTTCTAGGGCCCCTGAGAAGGATACAGAGGGAGAGACCTCAGACATGCTGGTAATTTATCCAAGATGCCAAACTGCGGGGGTGGGGGGTGTGTGATAAAAATTACTGATGAAGGATAGGTTATGCAGGATGTCTGCCATTGCAAGCAGTTTACAAATGCATGAGATTACAAGGCTAGAAGGCAAGTGGAACTTGCACAGACTTGTCCATGCAAAGAAGAGAAAATGTGCATTAGGGCAGGACAAAAGGAAAGAGGAGATGATGCAGAAAAACATGGCAAAATAAGAATATAATTAAAGAAGAATATAATTAAAGAAGAATTATATATATTCCCTATATAATTAGAGAATATAATGCAGAGCAGAGAAGGCCTCAACCTCACATAGATAAGAGCATAACAAAAGCGAAACCAAATGATTCAAGATGCTGTGACAATTTAGAAAGCACCTTGATCTGTGGCACACAAGGATCGGTGGCTGCCAGCAAGGCCCGCCTGATCTCCTCATCATCATATGGAAGCTGAGAACATGGAAATAAGACAGACCGACAGAGAGAGAGAGAGAGAGAGAAGCAACAGGTGCCACAAACATAATTAGAAAAAGCACTCTCAAATGAAGCAGATGGAGAAGTTAAGGTCCACTTTCAAAGAAAGAGGCAGAGAAATTAATTCCCCTAAGGTGAGATCCCGCCTCATCAAAGTCCCATTCACTCAGTTCACAGGCTATGTGGGAGTTGTTAGCAGAAATATCTGAGCAGCTCTTGGCATTAAATTTGGATTTTGTCCTTCCTCTGATACAGTCAGGGTGGTATATCTTAAGGCTTTGGGGACTTGTTTTTCACATTATCTTCACAATAAGACTACTTATTTTCAGTTGGGAAGGAGTGGCCCAAGACACCAGCAAACCTTTGGGTTGAGATGGGTGGTGGGATATGAAGAATTTCTGGCATGACTTTTGGCTTCTAGGATTCTCAGAGTATCCTCAACTTAGTCTAATGAAATCAGCTGTGATGACGCTATTAGTGTATATGAGGAATGAGTACCACAATGGCTTCAGTAGATTAACCAGAGGAGAAAAATTCTCTCTGGAAAAGGCAAGTGTTAAGTCCAGGTATATTTTATTCTTGGAAGTCTCTTTGGGACCTGGTGAGCTACTCTAGTAGGGCAACAAAAATAATAGAGATTGCATTCTTGCTGATAATATTTTAAAGCAGTGGTTTCAAAACTCCAGGGCAGACCCTAGGCTGCTGCCTGATTTATGAATGCCAAGAGATAAGGTTGTAATGGTGAATGGGGAGCAGTGCTCCTCCAAGTAGCAGCTTATTTAACCCTTGATGCCCTATCATTTTTGCAAAGCACCAAAAATTGAGTTATGACCCACAGTTAAGTCCAATACCCACAATTTCAAAACCATTATTCTAAGGTATAGGAGCTTCATCTGAAAAAGGCACACATACATACAAATTTATTTAAATACTGTCAACTCAGAAACTGAGCAATCAACTAAAAGTTGCTTCAGGGCTGGCAGGCTAGATACATATTTCCCAAGGATTAGGAATCTGCAAATCTGAAAGATAGGATGGGATCTCATTCCCTTGAAGGTATTAAGGAGCAAGATGCTTTTGCATTCTACTTCTTGTCTCTTGTCTTCCGCCATTACTGGACAGGGAAAGCTTTGAGTTCCTTTCCAGATCTTTTTTCACTTTATAAAAAGTAATATTCACACAACTCAAGCTTGGTTTTATGCCCTGAAGCAAATCATCTGAGATAAGCATGCTTAGTTTTCTCTTGCTTCCATCACAGTTTCTGATAAGACTATTACCTGGAGAAGTTCAAAGGCAGCCAAGAGGTCTCCAGCAGTGGAATTGCCTCGGTAGATCTGATAGTACTCCAGCTGCGGCGGGAAGCGTGGAGGGCAGTACTCTTCATCTGACATCTTCACCACCGGTTTGGCAAATGTGCGGCCCATGAAGTCGGCCTTTCCCTGAAACAGCAGATAACATCTGGGTTTGTAATCCTAGATGATACTTGCTTCTTTGTTGTTCAGACTACCTGGATCACTACCACCAGAGACAGAACACTAGGCTAGTTGAAACTTTGGTCTGACCCAGCATGGAAAAGCATTCTGTTCCAGGCAGGGGGATCCAAGCCCAAACCTAGCCCTTGTTTTTAAAAACAACAACATTAGGTTCAGTAGGTGGGCCAAACTGGTCAGTCACTAAATGTGCTTGCCAACTTCCCAAATTTCCAATTATTTCCACCTCAGGACAGATGTTCAACAAGATCCAAGTTTTCAGTGTGTCTGGCTTGAAAAAATCTAAGTGACTTCAGGAGACATTCCTAGGAGAACAAGATACACCACCTGGTCTTTTCTTACCACTGTGTCCTGGTCATAGATCTCAATGACGATAATGGGAGGGTCATCCCGCATCTCATGGGCCTCGCCATACAGTTCAACATTGTCAAATACTAGCAGCTGATCCCAGGTGGGACAAAGTGTTTCGTTGAGGACCTGGGAAAAAATGGGAAGTGAATAAGAATTTCACAACTGCCCCATTCTATTATATTTCATGAGCCTCATCAATCGCTTTCAGAAATTTTCTCTCAATGTCAACCAAATCCTCCTTCAACTGAATCCTGAAGCCATTCTGCATCTGTTTTAAAATAATTTTGGTGGTGTTTATTATTTTTTAACTTCTAACAAAGTAAAGGATGAATGTATGACAGAAATACAGGATATGCTGTGCTTATTTTCATTTGCTTTAAAAGTAGACATCCCTGCTGAACTTCAGGGACAGGAGCACGACTGACAACTGACCTAGCGCTGGACTTAATAGAACAGAATGTTGGACTTAAATTGTGAAAGGAAGCAGGAACATGCCTGGGTGCTTGCCATGCTCCAAAGTGTCACTGCACCAGCTGACCACAGTTCTCAGTATCCATAGTATCCTCAGTATCCTCTGTGAACATTTGTGAGCAGCAGAACCCATGGAGAGGTCCTTCAAGACATACGCTGAACATTTGGGCAACAAGGTATGACCAGTAGCAACATTGTGCTATTCTTCTCCACATGCATTCACAGCCCAGTCCTTTCCTAGGCAGACCTAGAGCACATAGCAATGCTGACACAACTTCCATTGCATGTTTTGGGCCAGGCAATAATACATAAGGAAAAAAACATGCCTGAGTAGCCCAATAAGCCTTCTTATATCTTCACCAGCTTTTTGGCTGGCGTAAATCTGAGTGTCAAGCTAGCTGGGACATAAGCTATCACTAATGATACTTGCTCCCAACCCACACTTGATACATCCTGAGCTGATTCTGATCAGTCACAATCCTCTCCCAGACACTTCCTCTGCCAACTTATTTGCTCCAGCAAGAGCTCTGGAGCAGTGTTTTTAACCCCTTTCCTCCACCATCTCACATTGTCGAACTATTTGAAGTACCACTGGAATCAACTGGCAATGATATACAGTAATTGCAATTACTTCTGGGTTGGGAGACCAGGTACAACATAACAAATATCAGTTAGAGGCTCAGGGTGGATGGGAGGGCTTTGTCAAATGCAGAAAAGCTTGCTTTAGAGCCTCCTACTGCTGTTTGTTGCATTGCATTCCTGGTCTCACTGTGGGCAGAAGGTGTCCAGGGGTCTTGCAAGTACCACCAGACACCACCACCAGTAGTACTGGTAGACCTACTGAAACACTGCTCTGGATGCAGTGAAGCACACCTGGGGCCACCAGGCTGGTGTCCTCAGCCTGCATGCCTTCACAGCTGCTGCCACACCAGTGGTAAAAAGTCTGGTTAAGACTAGGCCTTCAGTATATAGGTGTGGGATCATACATATAGAGCAAGATTGTATGCCAGTCATAACTCTTGGGAAGCTGAGAAAAAAAAGCCCAATTCATATTAAAGACAAAAGATCTGCTGTGACTTCCCCTGAAATATTCCATCTGCCTTCACCCACTCTTTTCCACCTGAAAGTTCTCATTTCACAGCAAAACAATCAAGGGAAGGAGCTCCTGTCCCATGGTTACTCTTCTTACCTCAGTACACTGGCTCTGACTGATGAAGAAAACTCGGGCAAAAGGATCAGAAAGGCCACTGCTATCTGCAGCAAATAAACTCCTGGCCTGGTACATGTGTACTCGCAGCTGGAAGACCTGCTTCTCTGTGCAAAAAAAGAGGCAGAAAAGAAATACTAAGCAGATGGGTAGAAGGAAAGAATATAAAGAGTGGCCAGATATTTGGAAAGGGCATCATACCCTAACTCTGAGCAGTTGCCATGTCTGGATTCAGAAAGTAAAGCATTCTGAGATTTGGGGAGTTACAGAATCCAATGGAATAGGATTCCTGAGCTCAAACCCTGGATGGAAGCACTCAGAACCCTCCAGAGCAGAACTCTCCAGAGGAGCCTCAGCCCTCACTTTCAAGGATCCTATGTTCCCCATGCGGCAAATATAACAACAGCTCCAGCTACAGGTATCTGAGCAGCAAAAGGCATACATCCAGTCTATTTATCATTGAGGTAATGAAGTCTGTAAAAACTGTCAAAGCCAATGTAAGAGATGTGTCCACAATGAGATAGCCCCAGGTGCCGGCAAGGGTGCTAATGACACCAGCCTACCCACTTGCTGCCTTAACTGCCATTCTACCCCCCGCAGGAAGTTATCTTTTCTGCCCTATATGATCCTCTTCCATTTTCTCAACAGGCTGAGCCAAGAGAGCAGATGGTGGTAGCAGTGGGAGGAAGGCAGTGGAGCTAGTAGGAAAACTGCAGAGAAGGTGGAGATGGACTTCATGGAAGTCCTGTTCAGTACAGAGATGTCTGAGGTACTGCTGTTCCCTGTGTAGTTAATTTACAGCTGGCTCTGGTCCTCCTCAGAACCCGAACAGGATATGGAGGTGCTGCTCATTTTTAGGTAAGTCTTGCCAAGCCATGGAACACTTTTTCAGTGCTAGGTTCCAGCTTTAGCTGTGTAAGCCAGCCAGCTTCTGAGCATGTGCACAGAACTTCTCCCTTGACACTGAGCAACATGGACTGGGGGTTGGAATTTAGGGCTTGCATTTCAGAGGACTAGTAGTCATGGAGTCCTGAAATCATGTAACCTCTAAAATCATCAAAGAGATTCTCTTACTGGTATAGAGGAGACTGATGGGTGGGAAGTTCGGGATGCCTTGTCCTTTGGCCAGTTTCTTTTCTTCAAAGCCACATGGCAGGCCACTCAGGAAATCTTTGCGCTGCTTGTTGAGGCCCAGCCATAAATAGATCTCCATCTTGGCTTGTACTGTCCAGCCAGCAGGCCCAAACCCCTTTTTCCCTGGCAACTAGGAGAAGGAAGGCCCAAAAAGAAGAGTGATCAGTAGAGCAGGGACTGAGAGCAGACTCTCAACATGCACCATTTAGCCCTGAGTTAAATGTTTGGACTGTAGTACAGCAGAGATTCAAGCACATCAACAACCAGGTAGTTCAGTGGTTACCAAAGGACCTTGAAGGTCTGATCAAACTGCTGTGATTATTTTCAACACAACCAAATATGCTACTTTCTGACTTGGGTCTGTTGGTTCTGTGGTTTTGTGACATGCTCTGTAACTGCTTCCAGAATTTTGTTTTTAAAGGCAGTAATCATTCTTCCCAGTAGAGGGGAGGTTGGTGAGATTTGTCGTTTGGTTACCCCTTTCATTCTTGGGTACTGAACAGTTTGGCACAAAACACTATAAGGCATGTTATCACTGTTGCCACACTGGGAAACACCGGAAGCTGCTTACACCAAGTCACACCAAATTACATCCTGTTTACACCTTGGCCTGCCTTCTCTGATAGGTAGCATGTCTCTTGCATCTCAGGTCAATTGGATATACTACCTAGGTTTTACCTGAGACCTCTTGCTAGCAAAGCATGAGCTCTGAACTATGGCCTTTCCTTGTGCTCTGTAAAGTTGTACCTGTTGAATTTGTTTAAGACAACTCTTAAAGGCAAGGGAGCTGTTATGAGACAAAGCTTGCAGCTGCTCCATACACAACTGCCTTTTTGTCAATGCGTATCTCATTGACCCCACCCCAACCCCCCGCCATCCCTTCCTCACTCATTGGGCAACTCCAGCTCAGTAACGCCACCTTCAGAAAGACGGTCTTCACTTTTCCACAGTCTTTGCCCATTTCCTCATCCACGATGGAGTAGAGGATGTCCTTCGAGGGGATACGGGCGTAGGCAATACGTTTGTTGTTGCTCATCATCCAGATGAAGATGTCAGGGATGCTGTGTTGGGGCTGCCAGTGGACAGACAGAAAGAGAGAGATAAAGAGGGGGAGGGAGGCTGAAAAGGTCCAGGCACCGTTCCCCCCACAGGATAGTTGCTCCTTCCTTCCTTCTTCACGAAGATGTGAAGTCTTCATAGGGCTGTCTTGTAGGGCTTTGCTCAGGCCAGCCAAGTTGGGAGGTAGGTTCCCACTTTCTACATCCCTTTTTCCCAGCCAGAAACACCAACATACGACTTTAGCTTGCTTGCAATGAAGGCAAAGAGACCTGCTGAAATTGTTCATAACTCTCCTGACCCCCACATTTCCCCTGATTTCCCATACTTCTTCTGCAGCTGGAATTGGCCAAACCAAACACCAAACACCATGTTTACTCTCTATATCAGCCTTTATCTCCCAATTTTTACCGGAAATTAACTAGTGATTTCACGAAAACTTGTTTTGCCACATGGTGAGACCCACCATCATTCTTCAAAATTTTAATTGAAGACAGAAAAGTGTTATTGGAGTCCTGTCTCCTCCAGTCCTAGCCCCTCATCCCACCCATGCATGATCACTGTAGTCCCACCCACCTTGATCCACCACTTTGTAGTTTCACCAATCCCCTCCTTCACTTAGCATTTAATGTGCCCATTTAGCAACCATTCTGATGGCAAGCAAATACATTGCCAACAAGATCTTATAGGATCGCAAATGTGCTCTTATATTTGCTCTGCCATTCTTAGATTCTTTCAATACTTTGTGTTTTCTGATTTTGTTATTGTTAACCTCCATGGAAATATTTGTATTACAGGATGGACTAAACTCTTGCTGAGGACACATTCTTGGTTCCTGTGGCTCTCCTTGACTCTGGCTCTGATCACATGTGAATGTCTGGGTGAACCTGATCTTGGTTAGTGGCTCCTAGAACTTTGGTTGTGTTCTCACAAGCGCCCTTCCTTAGCTGTTTACCTGGCTCTGTTCCCTCCACCATCTCGATGACTACCCAAAGACTCTGCCACCTGATTCAGTTCTTCTTTGAGGACTTGTGATTTAATTTTGGTGTTGTTGGCTGCTTCAAGCCTAGACTCAAGAACAAGAAGCAGGTCATAAAATGTATCAGCAGGTATCCCTCACCTCATCTGCCAGGAACCGCAGCTTCTGGAGGAAGTTCTGAGCCTGCTTCAGCTTGTCCCGTATGGTGGTTTTCTTGACTTGAGATCTTAGGATCTTGGCCTGTTGGCCCATAGTTTCCTACATGATGTAAAGCCAAGGAGAAAGGGAAGTAGAAGAAACTGTAACTCAGACCAGGAAGAAGATGCAAGTTGGGGAAAGAATCTTTTGAAGTTAGAAATGTCTATGTGCAAAGCAAGGGCTGTATCACTGAGCTAAAGGCACTTCTCCACCGAAAGATACTTACCAGTTCCCTCATGCAGGACTTCAGCCTCTCTCGGTCCAATCGTGTGCGAGAGCTGTGGTTCTGGTCCTTGTTGGCAAGGGTCACAAAACGCCTGCAGGAGAAGGACAACTCAGGATATTCAGCTCCAGTGGAAAACAGTTCAGCTATTTGGACATTCTTAGAAAAGGTTCACTTTGGAGATAAGCCTACCAAAGAGTGGCCCTTCCAATTGATCAAGTGGAAATGCTCCATCTTCTTCCCACCAACTCAAAAAATGTTTCTAAGTCTGCAATCCTAATCTCAAATTAGGTCAGCCTAAGCCAGCATAAGTCCTGCGCTGAACTAGGGGTGTCACAAAAGTACAGTAAGACACTCCAGTCCCATTCCTTTAGGGGATAGGCCAATGGACAGGCAAATGCAAACACAGTATCATGGAAAGATAGGTCAGGTGAGTTAGGCTGACCTAAATTTCTTAGTACTGCAACCAAAATTACAGTAAATTACTTGAATTATTGTAACAAAATTTACCTGAAATATGTAATATACCTTTCTATTAGGACAGAATTTGGTCTTGTTTGACAACTTTACCCTGCAGAGGATTGCTTCGTGGTTGCAGGAATGCAACTGGCAGTGCACCCCATTGAAAGCCACAGGCCTGAGCATGCCAACCTCTGAGCGTAAGCGTGTCAAAAGACCATTAGTATACCAGGTACTGGATAAGTGTGTTCAACCTTCAAGATTTCCCAGGAAAGAAGCCAGAGAAACTAATTTTAGTTGTGACAATGAACATGACTCATTGATTTCAATTGGTCTTCTTAAGCCTTATTAACTTTAATTGCTTGGGGAAACACAGGATGTTCTATATGGGATAGGCCAATTAAATGGACTTCCTGACGCTGTGACTCTCCAACCTCTCCAGGGCCTGGACCAGGTTCTACAGTTGACTCACAGGCAACCACTGCTCAGCTCTTCAAGCACTCCTCGAAGACGGCGTTCAGGATGGGGCTTCTCTGTCTTGATCATCTCATGTACATCATTCAGTCCTTCTTCCTGGAAGAGCACAAAGAACTCTTGAGTAAACAAACCAAGCACTAAGACATCTGTATCTTGCAGCCTTGACTCAGGAGGATCAGATGTTTCTCTTCAACACTTCCCTACCCACCAGCTTATCTGCATTCTTATCCATGATATTTGCATTGTAGAGGCGTCGTCTTTGGTCCTGCCACCAACTCTTGATATAGATGCAAGGCTTCTTTTCAAAATATGGCAGGTGGAAATAATTTCTGGAGCAAAAGGAAGGAAAAAGACGCTTCAGGAATCACAAGAAGGGGAAGCATCTTCTCATTTATTCTCCACCACAGAGATTTTGCTAAGGGCTCCAGTAAAGCCAATGGCTGAAGGTGCAACTGCCTTCATGCCTGATGGGAAAGTTCCCTGGAAGAATATGAATGTGCACCTTTAGAAGCAGGGCTTTATAATAGGTAAATCTTCAACTGCATGACAGAGTGGGGAGACCTTCACATGTAACTAAATTTTTTATTTTAACTATTTTTATTTCTTATGCAACAAATGCATTAACTAAATTGGTATTGCCAGTCCACCCAATATCCACCTTTGAATTAAAGGTGGCTATTTCTCTCTCTCTCTCCTCCACTCTGCCAGTTCTAAAAACAAGGAGAATTGGCATCCTTGCAACAAGTAATGAGATTCTCCAAATACAGGCTTATAGCCCAAGCATATGCTTGATTCACAATAGCTTATTTGCTGTTATGAATGCAATGGCACCAGTGTTTTTGTCACACCACTGCTGAGTATGAGGGCGCCAGCAGTGGAAGCAGCCAGAAATTCCCCATGCACATCAATGGTCACCAGAGATGTATCAGAGGAGAGGTAGTGAAGGGGGTGGGGTGGGGGCAGACAGCAAAAGGTTTAGGCTGACCAGGGGATGTGAAGGTGGCTTGTGGTGTAGATCTTGGCATCAAAGGTGCATGCTTGATCCTATTTTTCAGCCTCCCCCTCTCTTTCCTCTCTTTGGACTTACACCAGCTGGCAAGGATCCAAGGAAACCTACTGGTGATCATGTGACCAAGAGTATTTTATTTACTTCTTGCTGGCTGGCTGTTCATCCCCTCCAACTAAATGGCTAAATGGCTGCAGGGCAAAGGAAGAGGGGATAGGATTGGGCTGTAAGATTCATCAAATGGAGCAAGCCTGCTCCCTTTCGTCCTTTGACATTAAGGATTTTGACACTTCCAGACCCAACTGAGATCACTTGCCTGTCAGTAATCAAAGGTTTCATTGGGGAAGAAGTAGAGATAGACATAAATTCTCCCTCATCAGTGCCTTCATCATCACTTGAATTCTGTAGCAGCTCAGACTCCTCCTCATTGCCATCCCCACCATCTCTCTTCTTTTTGATGACGGGTTTTGACATTCCATCAATTTCATTGCCATAATTACCTGGGGAGGGAGAAGGAAAGGTCCAAATTCAGTTGTAGGGATGGGCCAACCCTAAATACTCTGGAGTGTGGGACATAATCTCAGGCATCTGGTTGGCCATTGTGAGAAACAGGAGGTTGGACAAGAAGGGCCTTTGGCCTGATCCATCAGGGGTCTTATGTTCTTATTTCTTATGACATATATTTTCCTTGTGAAGCCTACTGAGACAAGTCTCCACAGAACCAGGGCAAGCTGAGGTCACGCAATTGTCCAAGCCACATGCAATATAAACAAGATGGATGCCATCTTGGTTACTAGATAAAGAACCAAACTGATGTTTTTAGAAGCTGGTAAAAAACAAGATTCCTTAGAACAGATTCACATCATATATAATCAGCTGGCAGGGAGTGGAGACACACAGCCAGCTGACCAAAATGGTAAATAAAGTTCAGATTACAGAAACTGTTTCTGTATGTCAGCATAGAAATGCCAGAGGTTGAGGATTTCTGAATCGTACTTATATTATCTTTATGTGATCAGATGCATACCTTACTAACATTTAGAAATGTTATTACAGTTTGGGCAAGCTTCCTAAGAATGTGCTGAGGTATAAAACTGAGCACCTTTACAAATTTAAAATAGTATCTCTGTTTCATAAAGCCTTACTCGTAGATCTCAAATGAAAACTTTCTCCTCCCACTTAAGAAAGATGATGCCCAGGTCTTTCAGGTAGGCCTGTTCATACTCTGTGTACAAATAAGTTCACAATCCTAACCATGCGTACTTAAAAGTAAGCCCCATTATGTTCAGTGGGTCTTACACCCAGAAAAGTAGGAGTAAGGCTTGCAGAAAATAGGATTGGGAAATAGGATTGCAGCCTATGGGCACAGTCCAGAGTAAGGGCGGTGAGGAGAGCTCTAGCTGGGCTGCCCCAACTATTCTGTATCCAGAGCAGAAAGTTATGCTGGATCTAGAGAGTCAGGAAGTCTGGGTTGCCCCAGCTGCTTCAGAGAATGCTAAGTAGGCATCAACTAAGTGACACCTGGGGAGGGGTTGCTCCAGAGGAAACCCCCTCCTCACAGATCACACTGAACAAGGAACAGCTGTGGTGCCTGCCTTACAAGGAAGCCCAGAAGTTCCTGACAACCAGTAACAGCTGCAGCATGAATCTCCAGTACAGAAATACCTCTAGTGGAGGGTGGATGCTTGGAGTGGCCTGCTGTATCCCCAGGTTAGTGGGATAACATAGTTGTTCCATATCCTGAGGTTGAGAGTCAGGGGATGCAGATTGGTTGGCCAAGAACTCAGATTTTTTTTTGTCAACACTGTCATTCTTATTCTAGCGTATCATGGACCCTTATGGGTCTACTCATTGTTATACCTGCTCCTGAGGTGGTAGAACTCTGAAGAGCTGGAAAAGGGAATTTCTGCCCTGGAAACAGGCTCTGAATACAGAATAACTGCTCTGCCCTAGAGAATGCTAAACATGCCCTCAACATGCCTCTCCTGAACTGGCTGCCCCACTTAGTGCGGCCCAGGTCCACCTGTCTTGGGGCAGCCTATGTTGCCTAAGTGTGCAATCCTAAAGATACTATCCTGGGAGTAAGACCCATTGAACACAATGGAGCCTACATGGTTAGGATTGTGCTTTTAGGCTGTCCCAAACCTTTTCCAGGGTAACTAGGTTGGAGCATCTTGCAGTTGGGTCAGCCCAGTGAGAGATAGGGTAACTCAAGTGCACTTCTAGATTATGCCCTAAGTCTCCCAAATTCTGAGCCTTTAAATCAGGGGTGTCTAAACGTTCAACTTTAGGGTTCCTGGGCCTCTAAAAATTGTGTAGAATGGGGAATTTCAGCAGGTAAACCTTGTGATCTGGGAGATGAGAAGTTGAACCTGCTGAAATTAAGAACATAAGAAGAGCCTCCACTGGATCAGGCCAAAGGCCCATCTAGTCCAGCTTCCTGTATCATACAGTGGCCCACCACATGCCTTAGGGAGCACATATGACACCTGCATTCAGGTAACCCCACTGCATCTGGCATTTTGAAGTTGTCCACCTCAAATTCCCCCCCCCCCCCATATCATTGTTAAAGATTCAGGAGCCCTAAAGTTGAAAGTCTGGACACTCCTGCCTTAAACTGTGCTTCAGGCCCCAGACATAACAAGCAATTCCCATTCCTGTGCGCAGACACCACATAGGCCAATTGCCATTGTCAAAGTTCCAGCCTGGCACCAACCTATTGTAACCTCAAAATTGATAGGTTTGTCTCCGTTCTTCCTGTCAATCATGGTGGCTTCTAGGAAGGATCCAAAGAGAAAGAACTCTTCCATCTTGCCCGTGCAATTCTGCAGAAAAATAATATCCAGTGATGTCCTGTCAGTTGGGTTAAAAAACCATGTCATTGGGGTATTTTTCCTTATAACACAATCCAATATTGAGCTTATCATGTCATAATGAAGAAAACAGAAATTTGCCATGGGAAAATGATATTGAAAAGGCCTATTTTGTTGATGTCTCCCCATCTACAACAACAGTGAAAAACCTGCAAAATCCAAAATAAGCTGCTGGAATGCAGGGCATTCAGAAAACTCACATCAGTGACTGGTGTGGCTGGCTCTAGTTGGACCTCCGTGGAACTGGTGAGCTCAGGGTTGCTGGTATCCAAGATCTCCACAGCCAAGCCAAGGAGCAGGCGGGCACGGAATGAGACTCCCTCACCTAGTCCCTCATTCAAGTCCTGATGCTCATCCATTAGGGTGTAGTTGCGGGTAGAGCCATACATATTCACCCAGGCAGGGCCAAAAGTGGGCAGGAAACCTTGCAGAGGCAGTCAAAACAAAGTAAATTAAATGTACAGCTATATCTCCATTGAAAATGCTCCCACTAGTTCAGTTACTTGAATGAAACTGCCAATAACATTGGGACCTTCACTTGCTCCCTTTGTCAACCACTGATAGGCAATAATATGGTGGTGCCCACCAAGATCAAGGAGGTGGTCATAAAGGTTTGGACAAGTGACAGCTCCCACTGTGGTGGCTTTGGTCTGTTTTCCTGCCCTTTCCTCCTTGTCTGATCAACACGCAAACAGATCTAAGATGAGAGTGAGGATTGGAACAATGATGATATCTCCAGAAAGGCAATATGGCCTTTATCACACCATTGTAACCTCTCTGAAAAATTATTGCCTACTCAAATAGAAATCTGAACTGGAATTTGCTCAATTGTAAGGTCTGATCACAAATTCTATCATTGTATACCTCACCTTTGTCTCCTTCATTGGAGATCTTCCTCAAGTCAATGAAGTGGGTTCCTATGGCCACATCATTGACCTTGTCAGAATCACGGATCTGGACCTTGATCCGCTTACATAGTGGGGGGAACATCTCAGTGAAGACAATCTGCTCATTCCACTGGGGCTCATAGCTGCTTTTCTGGACTGATGTTTTTCCCTGAATAAGAAAAGAACGAAAGCCAATTGAAAAAATGGAAATTCATAGGATTAAATTACCTGTTTCCAAGTGAACAGTCCTGCTAGCTGAGAGCATAAAAACTCAGAATTATCGAAGATTAGAGATGGCAATGACCTTGGAATTCGCTAGTCCAACTTGCTGCTCAGCACAGATGTCTGCAGCATCTTTGACAAATAGCTGCTCAGCCTTTGCTTGGAAATGCTGGACCAACTGGGCTTCCAGGGTCTGAAGTGGTCCAAGCCAATAATTCAGGGGGTGCTCCCCATTCTTAGCCAAGTGAGGCTTCTAGCAGATCTCAGAATAGTTGAAGTCCCCCACTGCCAGTATGGCTTGCCTCATGGAAAATTCAATTATCTGCTCTAGCTTCATCTCCCAGGAAAGCATTATCTATGACACCTATTTGGCCAAGTCTATAGCAGACCCTCATGATTTTATTGCTCTTATTCCCCTCTCCATTTATTCCTTTTTCTTCCTATAGGCTTTGTCACAAATTAAAACCTAAACTGCTGTAATTCCTTGCCATTTTAGTAACTGCTAAAAATTTCAGTTGTTGGTTAGAAATCCTATCCTTTACTTGGATGGAGAAGGCTGAGGCTCCTAGTTAAGATCTCTCAACATCCCAACGCACCTTCTGTCCTGCAAAGACCACCTGGACATAAGGGTCCACCAGATCCTTGTTCTCCCCAATTAGTGCCTTCTTCACATTGGCCATGATGCTGGTGTTCATGCGTGGCAGACCCTCTGCTCGGTAGATCTTCAGATAGAAACGAGCCCATTGCCTTTCTGGAGGAACACCATCAGGAAGAAGAAGGTTTCTGCAAGGCATAATTCAGGAATGAGCAGGTCAGGGAAGGTTGGATGTGTATGGCTGGTGTCTGCTTCAGGTCCCTGTCTAACTAATAAATTAAGACAAGCATTAATGGAACTTGTTTGGAGGAATGATTTCCTGTGGTTACTTGGTGGTACCCTCACAGTGGTGGAAGCAGACTCTAACCATGTTCAGAGGAATTCTGCTTTATATTGCTATTTCTAACAATTCTAATTTTAAAAGTAATAATAATTAAGCATAGGTGAGAAAAATCATGTTGTCTTTTCACTCCTCCATTTAAATCATAAACAAGGAAGGCAGAAAAACCCTGCTCTTTTCTCTTACCCCTCAATGTCATCCTCATCTGTCTCATTTGCTTTGTGTGGTGTCTTAATGTTGTCTCCTTTACCCACCACAGCAACATCAACCTTGAGGTAGCCCTTCAGCCCAGCTGTGATGTCCTCTGGGTCTGACAAGATTGCCCACCTGTGGTAAAACTGGTGCTCTGCAGGAAGAAAGGAAGAAGCAGGTGTCGGATCCATTCTACACTAGACCTCGTGATGAGGCACTGTCATAGGCGTTGCACACAAGCAAACATTTTGCAACGGGGAATAGTAATTACTCTATTGAATCTTTATATCATGAGTTTTTCAGTCTTTTACTATAGATACATTTTAAAGATTTTTAATAATCTATTACTTTATTTACTCAAATCTAATGCACACCTTTTTCAGTAGAATTTAGTCTCCAAAATTGGTGTCTGCATTGGATTCAGTGGCAAATTAGATTTGAATAAATACGGTACTTCATGAGGCAGCCTCACCTGCAGTTCCAGATGTAAGAAATACAAGGAGAGACACTCCTGCAAAATCCCTTCCTCCTGTTCCATTGCTTGAAATGCAATCCCACATGCTTTGAGTCCCAACCATCACCCCACTTCATCCCACCTTGAAAAATCAGTAACAAATGGGTAAAATTAAATTTTGCACCTGCTTTGCAGGTGTGCATTGCAATCACCAGTAAACATTTTTTCTTTCAAGCCTTTTAAAATAAGAGTTCACATTAGATTCGATGATGCATTATATTTGAGTAAACAAGATATTTTAGGGCCTAAAAATTATCATCTATTATATATTGCTGCTCTTATTTTTATGTTAGATTTGCTAAATATATATACCACCTCCATGTCTTAGGAGACAACTAGCCTTAAAAAGGGAATGGCAGAAATGTGAGGCAAACTGACTCTTACCTATACATGAGGACTGACATGATCAATTAATTATTTAGACTCAAATCTTGGAATCCAGCATGGAAATTAGGGAAGCAATTAGTCAGAGAAGATTTTTATATTGAAACAGTATGGTGCCAGGAGTGGGCAACAATTTTTCTGTGACTTACCAGGTTGGGAGTAAACTGTCCCTACGTCCATTTTAAAAGACCCCACCAATGTTCCACTGCGCAGGAGGTTCTTGGAGTGAATCACCTTTAGGTCAAAGGGGAAAGGGAAAAATAGCAAGGGTTGATTGCTTGTGTCTTTCTTATGGACACTGTTCATTTTAGGCAGTACTGCTACAACACACAAACACACAGTCCTGAGAGCACCTTTAGATTCCTGAAGCCCAAAAGGGCAGAAAAGAGGAGTCCCCTTTCTATGGCTCCATCCAAATGTACTTTGTTACAAGCTGAAGAAATCCCCCCATCACATATCCTGGAGAAACAGGACCTAGCAGAGCTGAGAGAGGGAAGGAATTCTGATAACCTTGAGAGCTGCAGTACAGAAGGATTTCTGGGAGGAAATACGACACTGGCCACTGCTAGGCATTTTCAGGCTGCCAGGATGATGGGATATGGCATCAGCTCATCTCTTTCTTTCATGGAGGGGACAGGTATGGCCTGTTTTCATCTCACATCTTTTCTAACCACAAATCCTCCCCTTGGGAATTAATTCTCTCTTCCAATAAAACATTTAAAGAAAGACCTCAAGTAAAAAAAATGGAAAGGTGCAATGAATTTTGCTCACCGAAAATTTGACAATTTTGTCAAACATGACATCAGGGGGAACATGGAAGTCGAAGACAAAGTACTAGAAAGAAAAATGGACAGTTAGTAGAGTTCTGTTATATAAAGAACAAAGGTTGACTTTTGTATCAGCCATGATAGCAATGAAATTTAATAAGTCAGCTGTAGAATTTCTCCACTGCCAAGAGAGAAAGCATGGTCAAAAAATGTCTACCAGTCCAACCCTATCCATGATATTGCTGAAATGTAGCACAACAATTTTAACATCATCTATGGCAGCATCAACATAACCATCACGCATTGTTTGGTTTCTTTGTGCAGGGGCTTACTCAAGGTTACTGTTGTTACAAGCAGTAACAACAAGGTTGTTACTCAAGGTTACTGTAACTCAAGTTTACTGTAGTACTCAAGGTTACTGTAACTCAAGTTTACTGTAACTCAAGGTTACTGTTGTTACAAGCAGGTTACTGTTGTTACAAGGGGGAAACAATGTTTTGGAACATCTTTTTGCAAAGACTTGTCTCTTAGAACCAAGTGGTTTCAGAGTCCCACATATCCACCAACAAGCTTATAGGGAAATGTTCTCACCTCATTGTAATAGGGACAGTTAGTTGATTCCTTCATGGATGTATATTTCTTCTCCTCCCCAATCTCAACACACACCACAGGATCCATGTTTAGCCCCACCAGCTGTCGTGCCTCAATTATTGTGATGCTGACCTAGCAAGGAAAGGAAAAGAGCAAGACATGTACAGGTCTTCAAAGCTATTTCCTATGCTTCTTCCCCTCACTCCAGTTCTTTTTCTAATTACTGATTGTCAGGGCTGGAGTCACAAAATTTCTCTGTCCATATCAAACCACTTATGGTATGATAAATGTCTTATCCATTCTCAAATTTTTTTGCCTATTTTTTATTTCATTTGGACATCTTCCCCCTCCCATGAAAGTTTCTGTGCTAATTCCGCAGACAAAAGGCTGCTGGGACATCCACCCGCCATAGCCAACTGCTAATATCGATTTGATGCTTCTGTACATATAGCCAAACCATCTACTGAGATTGGTATGTGCCTGCCAACTTGAAAGCCAAACTTGTCTATCAAGGTAAAAGACTTGGAGGAAGTACCCAGGTGGGGTTCCACTCATCCATATTGTAACCCAATGACATAATCAACTCTATATTTCATGCACAAAAACATGTGTTTTCAGGTCTGCCATTGGAACCAGTGCACACACTCGCAAGTAGGTGGGATTCCTAGGACAATATAAGTAGCTAGCAATAGGAAACTGTATTTCTAGTTAGCTCTGTTTAGGAAGCAATTTGTTTTGTTTACTCTTCTCATTTCAAGCCAGTCTGCAAACTTCACCTTTAACAATCATGAGGCGGCAGACAATGCATAGAGTTTTGTGTGCTCTGCTCTTGAGTAGCCCCTCTCCCTCTGCTGGGCATTACTGTTTACTGCATCCAATTTGGTCAAGATATTTCTTTGTGTCAATTTGACTGAATTCAGACAATTTCAATCAGGCTGTTTGTTATACTTTTTCCCCTTTTCTTCATTTGATTTAACATCTTTTCTTCTTTTTGGGCTTCTGACAAATTAATTATATTTTCGCTCCTCATCTGCCTCTGTTTTCATGAATAATTCAGTAGGTCAACACATCTGATTACTCAAGGGCAAGAATGAAACTGGATTTTAAATAAGAACCTCTGAGTTTCTATGCTGTCCTACGATGTGTAGTTTCTCTGAGATGGTCCCCTATGCCTGGTCCACTTAGGGTGCAATCCATACCTAGGCCAGCACAACTCATGGTCTTCCCATTCTCACGGTGATGTAGGGAGGCAGGCACATGTCTGTGCATTGGCCTAACCTTCCCAAAGAGTGGTGCACAAATGTCTTACAAGACTATTGTGATACAAGTCAGCACAGGACTTATGCTGTGATGAAAGTTGTATCCTTAAATTCAGGTAATGGTAATGGATAGATCTGCCAATCTTCTTTCCACAATTGGTAGTGAAGAACATTAAGGGATACCTAAAGTAAATGTTAAACTAGTGCCATGTACCAATTCCCTCATTCTATGTCTTGCTCTGGCTCCTTGTCCCTGATGGGATTTTTGCAAATGAGCACTGGCACAGAGGAAAGGGTAAGAGAAAAGCCTAAGAAAATAATGCAGAATCTCTCTGAACACTTACATATTCACTCAGGTCACAGCAGATACTCACTATGGGTAAATAGTGGTAGGTTCTTATGGGGATAAACCTCAAATAAGCCCTGTTCTCACCTGGTAATCCATAGGCCTTCCAGCGCTGGGCTCCATTTTAATATCTGGTTTCGATCTTAAAAAGTAACAAAAAACAACAACAATGAAAAATGTTTACTGGGAGCTCCAGTTGTTATCACCTCCAGGTAATAGTGATGAGTGATAAATCTCTAAAGATGCCAGGCTCAAACATACTAAAAAAACTATGTCTGCAATTCTTTCCGTTCACCACAACCACCAAGATCAACCAGCAATGCTCTCGCAAACACACTATCTGTATGCCAAATCAGGTACACAAGATGGTATCTTCCCATGAGTATTTGTAAAAGTCTGGGCCTGGCATCTTTGGCCAGCTTCCAAGGCCATTCTTTCTCCTTCAGACTGGTTTTTGATGGCCAGGGTTGGAAGGCACATGGAAAGATTGGTATTTGACGTACAGTGTTATTGTTTACTGAATGTGGCTTGCTGTGAACCCTAGATAAGGTAGGCAAATAGTGAAACAAAATCAGAACCTAGTTCTGACTTTTGAGATTTGAGCTCAACCTCAGATGGGACTCCTATCTTGTAGCCCTGCTCACCTTTTATTGGACACATTGGTTGTGACAGCAGTAACTGATGCCAGGGAGATTGTGTCTGGATCCAGGCCACCTCCAAGTCGCATAGCTTTTCGGTCCAGGTCTTCTGCTTCCAGGACAGCTGGTTCATCTGCCAGAGACACAAACAGCACAATCCTAACCATGTCTACTCAAAAGTAAGCGCCATTGTATTCAATGGGTCTTATTCCCAGGAAAGTGTCTTTAGGATTGCAGCCAAAGACATACAGGTGAGTTGTTTCATTTGAGTTAGTGTGTCCTTCACTGTGACTGAACTTCACTCTTTTAAAAGAGAGTACAAGGAAGAAGGAAAGTGTGGAGTTACACAAAAAAGACAGGAAATATGTATTTCCACAGCAGGCCGTACTGACAATTTAGGCTGCACCTATTCATAACAGCAGATTCAAAAACTTATAATATTCTGGTAAAGGTATTAGTGCTGAGTAGTAAGAGGCAACAGGCTGTTGGAATCACTAACAGACTCTATTGTACACCCAATGAAGAAAGGTAGAATTAACAGACAAAAAATTAACACTATTGCCTTGTCTTATGCAGGTAATAGTCCAGGAAAACTGGAGCCCAAGAGGAGGCATGTCCCTTGGCACTAGCTGAGTTCTGCAATTCTGTAAACACAGGCTGAGCATTGCAAAGGTTTCCTAACAACTCACTGACAGACAAGAAGATTGAATGGGACAACCATATACCTTGCTTCCTGTGATGGTCATCTTTTCCAGGACGTGCCTTGCCCAGCTTCATGGCTGAAAAGACTCCTTTCCCAGCTCTGAATCAACAGAATCAAGATAAATATTAATATTTATGAAGTACCAAAAACATACGCTTGTTAAAGTTCATGTGAACAAGGACAGCACCTGCTCCAAGGGGCTTAGAATTTGAAGTTAGAGAGCAGAGCAAACTGCATCAATCACTAATTCATTGCCAGGTTCATTAAAGAATTGGTATCGACCTTGAAATCCCTTAGCTGACAAGGACCAAATTAGTTTTAATATGAACCTTCCCAAGCCTTAACAGCAGCTTCAGAGGCTCTGAATTCTGGTCTATGCCCTATTTGTTCATTGTTTGGTACCAGGAATAGGGTCTGTTCAGAGGATATGCCACCATTAAGAAATTCCTCTCCTAGAGCAAGCTGGCAGGCTTCATATCCCATTTTTTTAGGCAGGCTCTGAAAATTCTTTTATTCAGAGTACAATCCTAACCAATTTAGGCCAGCACAACTCATCCATCTTCCCATTCCCATGATGGAGTTAAGAGGTTGGTGCCTGGCCTAACCCCACCCCAGAAGAGGCGCAGAACTACTTGCGGCACCTTTGGCACACCCCCCAGAATAGGGTTGCCATAATTCTCTTCCACAAAATCAGGACAGGACACTGTCACAATTGCCAGTGTGTGAACACAATCCCCAAAAATTGTGCTTTCAGTGCTTCCCACTGAAAGTACTCCTTGGCAAGTTTACACCTGGCATATCTGCACCCAGAATTTCAATTTCTCAAGTAAAATGTTTATTCAATTTCCCCTTAAAGTGACTCTCTCTCTCTCTCTCTCTCTCTCTCTCTCTCTCTCTCTCTCTCTGTGTGTGTGTGTGCGTGTGTGTGTGTGTGTGTGTGTGTGTGTTGTCTTTGCTCATCCCCTGAATAAGCAGCTATTCCAGGGATCCAAAAATAGGATATGCAGATCTTCACACAGCCCCAATTGGGGGGCCATTGGCAAAAATGCTCTCCAACCGATTAAACTCTCCCAGCCCTTCAAAATTACAAAATATATGTACACAAACTCAAACTAAAAATCTGTGAAACATGCCTTCAGTGTTTTGAGTTGCTTCCAGACACCCAATTAAGGCATAATTAAAACCTAATGAACTGACACATTATTAGCATTCCTATTTAATGTAGGAAGAAGGAAGGAGAACAACTGCCTAGCTAGTGCCAGTGACACAATAGCCTGAAATGACACAATTGCAAGATTTCAATTCTGTGAAATCATGGGCCCCACAGGGGAATTAAGACTACAACTGCAATCCTAAAGACACTTTCCTGGGAATAAGACCCATTGAACACAAGGGGGCTTACTTTTGAGTAGCCATGCTTAGCATATGGGTGTCATAACTGATACAGTAACCTATTTGTTACCCTAAAGTCCTTAGAGGACCCTTATGGGGCGACATTCTCAGTGATGCTTTGGTTCAGTTAATAGAGGATTTAAAGCTCCCCTGGTGAAGAACTGAGGTGATAATGTAACAGTAGAGACAATATGTTATACATGTTATCTGTAAGTTCACAAGTACCGTATTTGTGATTAAACTCTCTTCAGACTCTCTGTGAAAAGCAGGGTACAGGCGGATAATGGTGTGTGAAAGAGCTCTAACCATGAAGATTTCCCACCAAAAGTTAGCTATAAGAATGTCAATATTTATATATGCTGACAGTATCTTCTGGGGGAAATAAAAGGCAAAGAGCCGACAAGCTCAAGGGAGAGGTGATGGCAACTGGACCAAGACATCATGATGCCATGCAGCATCATGACAGTATTGGGGCACAAGTGCTTCAATTGTTTCCCCAATCGGGAAGCAATTGGAGCATGAAGACATGGTTGGCAGTTGAAGAGATGGTCGAGAGGCTTCTGAGAGGGTGCATGCACCTCAATTGCTTCTCGAGTGGGAGTGCATGCTCTTGCACCCACCCTCCACTTAGTACCCATGTACAAGCAACATTTTGCCAAATGGCAATTAAATCAGAGTTTATATGGCTGTTTGGGAGAGACAGGTGGACAAAGGAGTTTTGATCAATGGTCAACATTTTGAATCATACGGGAAAATACTGAAGAGTACAATTTTTTTAGCACTGGAAGGCCAGCAGGAAAATATAAGCTTTCTCTGTATTTGTTGAATTAATCTTTTATAACTGAATCAAAGAAGGATGACAATCTTACAACTCCTTAGAAAGTTGACTGCTCTTCATTAGAAAGATACAGCTTCTGCAGATCAGGATCATGCATTTCCTATGCTGCAATGCCATAAATCCACATTTTTGTGCCATGCCTGTATTTTATGAAAGCGGTCAATACAGTTTGACTTTTAAAAGAGTTCTCCACAATAAGATTAAAAGTTCAGAGTGAGAAAGAGCCAATTGTGGGTGTAGTACAGCAGTTGCAAACTGAGAATACAGGTCTTGTGAAGGTCTCAAAGTGTGGAAGCCATATAGGAGTTAACAAATGGTAGATTGGAACCTTATCAGAAGGCCGCTGGTTGCCCAGGAAGGGTCTCTGACTCCCAAACCATGCAACTCTCCCTCCATATTTGCATCTGTGGAGGTTATCCCAGTGTGGGATTCATGAGATGCAGGAGGTAATAGACCCTACCTCTGTACCACTATTTTGCAAGTTATGGACTTAATGTTTAGTGAAAAGCTTAAGCAGATGCTTCAAGATCTTACTGTCTGCCAATGCCTAGTTTAGGCTAGATTCTAAACCTATGCCCAAGACATCACATCAATGAATGTCAATGCTAGGGTAATACCAAGTGGAGGAAAGAGGGTAGGACTAATCATGTAGGAGAGAGAATGTTAACATGTGCGACTTTTCTCCTGGCAAGTACAACAAATTGCGAAACTTGCGAAAACCAAAATTCTTTCTTCACCTCTTAATGGGAAGCCTTGTAGGCTTCTTTGTCATCCTTGTCATTCACTCAGTCATAGCCAGTGTTGGCTATCAGATCACCAGTAATCACAAATGAACCTAAAGTGAAGTCTGCACTTAGGGCACTTAAGGCAAAATCCAGAGTAACTATCCAGAGTAACTACTACTCCAAAATCCAGAGTAACTACGGGGAGTCCTTGCTCCGGTGTGAGAATAACTTACTGTGGATTCCAATATGAATTTCCCATAGGTTTCCACTATGTGGTGCAATAACTATGGGTGCATGTAAAGTCTCTTACGTGCTCCCTTAGTTACTCTGGATTTGAGGGTTAGAGGATCTGTCATTCTGCCCTTTGACTGCGTCTTTGATTTCTGATTTTTCATCGTTATTTTCTCTATTATGATTATGCATTGTTATCATTTATGTATATGGTGCTATGTAGAGGAACAAGAAAACAGGCCCTCTTCACTGTCTAATATTTTATAATCTGTAGAAATAGTTGTGACTGAATAATCTTGCTGATTTCTAAATTTTTACTGCTTTATAGTATAAAAAGACAAACCCCTATAAAGACTTACATAGTGTGTTAGAAAATAGTTTAAACTGTACCAAAATTATGGGAAGAGCAAGAAAAATTATTTTTAAAAAATCCTCCACTAAAAACTCCTAGCAAAAATAACAGAATATAATGGAATTTTAAAAAAAGAAAAAAGAAAAAACCTTGCCTCCCAATAAAGAAAGCAAGAAATACCTTTGCCAATTCATCTGACCATGTTTTGTTCATTTCACATACAGATTGTTGCGAGATTTCCATTAGTACAGTGAGGGCAAAACTAGACTTGATGAAGGAGATCCCTCACTGGTATTCTTGACTTTCCATTGTGCGTGCCCCCAGAAACCCATTATGGGTCATGTGAATCAGGATCATGATCAGCCAGAGGGGCCTAACTTTTTGCCCCCATGTGAACCTTCATATTTAAATTTTCTCTTTCAAGCTGCTATCAGTCACTGCAAGGAAAAGCTATGGGCACAAAATTGTGGGAGGGGATTTGGATCAGGGCTGCAACATAGGAAGAAGGAAAGGGTTCCTCCTCCTTTCCCTACACCATGGCCTAGATTCACTTTCATCCCCACCCCCACCAGATGCAAAAAGGACATCAAGAGTTCCAGTCATGAATGACCAGTGTTACTGCCAATTTGGCTGTATTTTTCAATAACTTAGAGCCCAATCCTAACCACGTCTACTCAAAAGTAAGCCACGTTGTGTTCAATGGGTCTTACACCCAGGAATGTGTCTTTAGGGCTGCAGAATAAGCCAATTAATAGCTTATAGCCAGTAGATATCAAAATGTGTATTTATCAGGTTGTTCTTCTTTGTGTCATTCTTGTGTCCCCACCCCACATCCAATTTATCATTTTTTAGTCAAGACTTTCTTTTTCTGCTAATCTATACCTTCTATCATTGCTAATACACTTAGCATGGGAATTAAGGCCTTCTTAGAGGTGACGTGTTGGTAACACAGTAATAAAAGCAGTAGTAAAAAAACTTGTCCACTGGCAAATTCCATCTGAGTTAGACTATGTAAAACTCAAAGTGTCCCCTATTACTCTTATCCCAACTTAGCTGGATGTTGGCACTTCAAATTTGACAAATGATACCCTTTCCACACACACAGATCACCCAGAGATTTAAAAAACCCAGATAATCACTTACCTGTCCTGGGTAAGACAGACTCTTTACCTTTGTCTCACAGATATCATCCCAGGTGGGGTTAGAGAGCTTGGGAGAGTAGGGCAACTTGGGCTGGAGCGCTTCTAGAATGAGAAACAGGGCTCCTGATCTGTCACCCACAGATCCACCCACGCCCACCTCGTTTTTGGCCTCCTGCGACATTAAACCCAGACCCCAGTGCTCCCCATTTTACTCCATCACCGAAATAGCGCTGCTGAGGGGAATGGACTGGCGTAAACAGGAAGCCAGTAGGAGAGAACTGACACCATACCCTTCGTGAATATTGGATGAGAACACCTGAGACAGTATGTGTGCTCGGGACAGCAACTGTTCTGGATGCCACTGGAGAAGCCTACCCACACGTATGCCATGAACTGTGCTTTGGCAAGGAGCTTCAGTGATTTGGTAAGTCAGCTCAGAGCCTGTCACCTTGAAGGTTTCCATATTCCTTCTTTTTCAGTCAGTAGCCCCTGAATCAGTGCTCAGAAAAATGCGTTCAGGGAACATGCTAGGAGTGGAGAAAGAGCAGGTGGGGGCCCATCTGCATGTGATCCAGATGGACTCCAGGCTAGATCTGATTACAGGCTGCATATGAATTATTCACTGCTTTTTCTACCGTTATAATAACAGGAGGCATTTGCTTTGTAGAGGGATTATATCTTTTAAGATGCTGTCCTCACTCTGACACATGATCAATGAGACAGGGAACCGGCTTCAGAAACAACAATAGGGCCACACACATGCTTTTGATTGCTATTCCCAGAGATAACCATCACACTTGTCCATGGACAGTTTGCAAGATGTTTGGTCCTGCAGTGATCATGAGGAGGAGAAGTGGCACGAAGCCTACTATCCCTCCTCTCTTTTCACAATATGGTCCATCAGCAAGAAGAACACTTCAGAAAAATGGCAAAAGGAAACATGTTGAAAATTACTTGAAAAGATGTTGTTGCAGCTCCTCCTTGCTTGAAACACAGGTCATATGACTTCTGGAGTTGACACACCCTCCAATAAGGTACAGTGAATTCCAGAAAAATATAATGGAACTCAACCAGAAATTCTTAGCATATAGCAGCAGAGGCAATATATGCAAGATGTTTTGCATGCATGGTTGAAAGAATAACAATCTTTGTGGCCAACTTTGCTAGCAGAGGAAGACTTGGTTTTTCTCTCTCTACATGTCTCTCTCACACACACGTATGTGTGACTGACACTAGCTAAGAAATTTGCACATATTTAAAAGATGCATATGAGTATTGCCATGTGCAGTCCTCCTGTGTGCTGATTGAGGAGTTTTGTCTTTCATCACCAGCCCATGCAGTCCCATGAAGGGAATCAATCTGGCAAGATGTCTCAGTTTGACCAGTGTTGTGTCAAAATTCAGCACCAGGCAAATCAGAATTCAGAATTCCCAGCATGGCTTTAGACAAGAGGGAAAGACCATTGGAAAGAGTTGCATCACCAACATCCTAGAGGGGAAAAAATCTACAGTTAAGAAGCTATGATCAAGCCTGAGGGATGCAGGCATCAAATCACAGCATGTAAAGCTGAAGAGATAAAATGTTAACATAAAAAGACTGGTAAGAAAGAGAGAACACTGGACCAAGACTCATACAAGTGCGTGGAGTAATCTTAATGGTTATCTAGAACAGAATTCTTTAAAGAGAAACACTTTGCTACAATAGGAAAAACACAGCACTATCAGAGAATCCATGTTGGAAATCTGGAGACAAGCCATCCTACTCCAAGAGAGACCTCATTTTTGGGGGGAGGAGATGCAATCCTCATTCAAATGATTTTTCCTCAGTAAGTAGAGCATTTTTGCAGTGGGGCAGTAGCTAAAGAAACAACTGGCAGATTGGTAATCAATAGTTTTGAGAGCAGAAAAAGAGACATTTAGAAAGGAGAAAGTTGCTGAAGAAAGAGAGCGCTGACTATGAAAGAGGCAGTGCTGGCCACACTTACTTGTGTGTCTTCTCTTTGTCTTTGCTAAGATGGGTGGGCAGTTGTCCGGGAAGAGCAGGAAAGCCAAATTAAAAATGGAACAAAACAAAAAGCATATGAGGGGTTGTGGGGGGAGGGAACTGTTCTTTTGGCAATCAACAAGTAAACCAACCTTAATAAATAAAATTTTCAGCCAGTCTGGCTTGTGCTCTCACAGTACAGAAAACGACATGATTATGCATTGGAAAGGCTATTACACAGGAAAGTAGACATCTCAGTCTGGAACATCACAACCAGTGGTGGGCTCCAGCAGGTTCGCACCTACTCTACAGAACCGGTTGTTAACAAGAGATAGGACATATAAAGTTTAAAAATAGCCATTTAAAAGTGGCTGCCAGGTGGGCATAGAACCAGTTGTTAATTTCTTTGAATCCCATCACTGATCACAACCTGCAGAAAGTGTGATGCAAACTAGTTTTTGAACAATTAGTTCTAACAATAAGTATTAATATAGCAACATAACTCCACTTTCTTTTAACAAGTTGTTGGCACATCCTAGTCCACAAACTCTTTACAGCACATTTCACAGCTTGCCAATAAATTCCTGAGATCTTGTTCACACTCTGGCATGACCAAATTGTTACATTCACTCTAGGGAATGAGAATCCAATCCTGAGCTAAGCACATTGGCTTACTGCCGATACACACTATTGCAAGCATGCTACAAAGCACTTTGAAGGGATTAGCGCTGGTCAAGTGCTGGAGCCAGCCCAGTATGAGCCATTGCTTGTGGGAGGCCGGCAGTCCAGTGCTCAGCATCAGGTGGTGGACATATGAGTGGGGGTTTTGGTGGAGGCAGAGAGGAGGCATTATGGGGAAGGGGAGATAGGGGAGGGTGTGAGGAGCCTTGAAGGTAGGAGGATGGTGGATTCAGACTCAAAGCCCCATATTAGGATGTGCAGCCCAACATGAAAGCTCTTGATTCTGTGACACCCTGTTGCAGAACATCTTTTCCTATTTCGGGGAAGGGAACAAATGTCCACTTCTCCTAAGAAGCCACCAGTGGCTGCCTGGACAGTGCTGGACATTTTGGTGCCATAGTGGGTCCTGCATCCTGTCCTCTATGGGTTCACAGGAAACAGACAACAAGCACAAATCTCTACACATGAGGGTATGAGAGAGAGAGAGCAAATGATGGCTGACTGCCATCTACATCAGGGGTCTCCAAACCCTGGCGTGGGGGCCAGATGTGGCCCTCGGTGAGTCTCAATGTGGCCTCAAGCAAGACCCCTCTATCTGGCCTTTGGGCAAGCCTTGTAATCCACTCCAATACATTCTTATTACACTACACTTATTACACTACATACTATACTATGTACACTACAACTTCTAGGCACAAGGACAGTTTTTTTCCTTGGGGCATTAAATTGCTGAATACATTTCAGCAATACAGCGGTGAATACACTGCTGAATACAGAGGTGATTATTGAGTGAATATTGAGGCAGTGTTGCAAGTTGAACTGACTATTCTTTATCTGTTTTATTGCTGCATTAATTGTTTAGTGTTCGTGGTTTATTGAAGGAACTTATGTAGCCATTAGCCAAAGCCAAATTCCAAGTATGGTATTCACACTTGGCCAATCAATCAATCAATCAATCAATCAATCAATCAATCAATCAATCAATCAATCAACTATCTATCCATCCATCCATCCATCCATCTGCAAATTTATGTAAATTTATTCACATGTGAAATGTAAATTAGTTTTCCACAGAATCAGAGAGATGATGTGGCCCTTCTGCCAAAATGTTTGGAGACCTCTGTCAGTTCAAATAGAAAAGCAATGATATCCCAAAGACTTTGGCCAATTCTCTATCCAATCCCCAGGTAAAGCCATTTAAGGTCTTATCCTGAAAAAAATATATGGCCAGAAAAAGGGCTGCAGTCCTATTCAACTTTCCAGCAACAATTCAGGTGTGCCATGAGGCATTTGCTGCAACTGGAGGTAGTGGGACAGTAACAAAGATTTTCTCAAGGTAAAGGAACATTTGATGGACCCTTCATGCCATTCACAAATGTGAGGGGAAGATGCGGCACTGTTGCTGAGCCTGAGGACAAGGAAAATTGAACTGGGTAGGACAGCTGAACTTGAAAAAAGAACTGTGTAGGACAGTGTAGATTTGGGAAATAGCATAATACCTGAATGGCAAATTGAGGTGTTTTTTCTCTTTTCCTTTAGCCTTATTTCTGCAAGTATAAAAGTCAGGTAGTTTAAAAACAATCCATGCATTCACAGCAACCAAAATTCTCCAGTGATATAAGACTATACACACCATGCAAACGCTAAGAACATAAGAAAAGCTCTGATGCATCAGGCCCGAGGAGGCCTCTCTACCGCAGCATCCTATTCCCCACAGCAGTCTACCCACTACCCCTAAGGATGCAACCCCCAGCAAGAGTGAAAGGCTGACCCCTTGCCCACCACTGCTTCCCTGCAGTAGTCTACCCCCAACAAAGCCCTTCAGTTTTGTTTTGCATTCAGAGGCACACTGCCTGTACATTCAGAGGGACATAGACAGTTGTATCCTCCATGGTATAATCCCTCTTTCAGGCTATCCACACTAGTAGCCATAGCCAAGGAATGAATTCCATAGATTGATTATACGTTGTGTGGAGAAGTTCCTCCTTTTGTATGTTCGATAAAACCACAGCAAATGCATGCACTAAGAGGCTGCAAAAAGAACATACAAGGAGAATATGTTGAGAAATCACATCCTGAGATGACAACTGAATTTGGCAAGTGGGAAAAATGAGGCAAATCAGGTACATCTGTTTTAACATTGCATAATTAGGGTGCAATCATAACCAATTTAGACCAGCGCAATTCACTTACTCCCTGTTTTGGTGGTGGTGTGGGGAGGCTGACACATGATTGCAGTGACCCAACCCTCCCAGGAGTGGTGGGGAAGTGCCTTTCGGTACTGTTGTGCCACCTCAGGGCAGAAAGGGACTTGTACTAAGATTTATGCTGGCCTAACTGGAAGTTAGGATTGCTGCCTCAGTCTCCCACTTCTACTGTTTTCCATAACGCATCTAGTCATGGAGGAAGGACAAGAAACTACACAAAGATTGCAGTAATTGACATTTTCAGGTCAGTGGAATGTTACTGATTTCAATTCAGGCAACATCTTTTTAGGTTTCTGCAGCCTCATAGTGATGAGACTTTCCTGCCACCACTGCAAGTGTATTCTCAAAATATCTGTGATCTACCAGTTGGTTCAGTAAAGTTCCCATGGTGAGTGTCATCCTCCCCGCTCCCATGACTCAGACTGAGTTTCAGAAGTGCAATCTTATCCAAATTAGGCTGACGTAACTCATTTGGCATATCTTCCTATGGTAGTGTGGGGATGTCGTCGTATGCCTGGCCTAACCCCACAGCAGTGGGACAGAAGTGCTTTATGATACTTTTTGTGACATTCCCAGGTCAGCACTGGACTTATGCCAGCCTAACTGAATGTTAGGATTGCAGCCAGAGACTCTCAGAGCCCAAACCTTTTGCCTGCCTACTAAGAAGTAAGTCCCATTATAGTCAGTGGACCTTACTCCCAGGTAAGTGTGGATAGGATTGCAGCTCCATAGTCTCTCTTCCAAGTTTTGCTTGATAGAGGAAAAATGCATTTGGAAAGTGGCAGCAATAGTGGCCAGCACAAGTTCTGGTTAACCACCGAAAATGTCTGGTCAATGGGCAAGCTATGGGGCAGGTCATCATCAGAAGCACAAAGCACTTCTGGTATTCTTAAAACAAACATGGAAGCTTCTATAATTATAGAAGAAATGGATTTAGGAAGCTTTGATAACAACAGAAAAAATAAATTGATTTTATCTGCTTGACCATGATAGGAACAAATACTGATTTACAGATTCATGACTACAAAGTGATCTTCTAACAGGTAGGCCACAAAAACAGGTAGACCATGATAATATGATACAGGCAGGCTACGTTTCTGGATATTGGAGGTATTGGAGTATTGGAAGCAGGCTACTTTTCCGTGGCCCACCTACATAAACTTTGCATGCAGATCAATTGCGAAAAGGGCTAAAAGCAATAAAAAGAATGTATTTTAAAGCTAAACAATGTAGGGGGTTCAAAAGGCCTGGGATACCCTTTTTGGTCTATGACCAGTACTACATGGGCCCTAATTTTAGGTAACACAATCTAAACTAATTACTCACTTCATTATCAAAGCAGATATCAGTTCATTATCAAAGCAGATATTTAGAGTATATGCAGCTACACACACATGCATGTACAAAGAAGAGAAGAAAATACAGCTGAGTGGATTGGCTTGTACCTGGAGTCACCAGCATCATCACTGCTATGCATACAAAAAGAAATGGAAGACATTCACAAGGAGGCAACGACATTGTTCCAACAGCTCACTTGATTCTGGCTTGGAACAGATCTCAAACCTCACGCTCCCAAATCCTTTTTTTAAATTGATTACATTACTTGCAATAACTGGCACACACCACTTGGATACTTATACAGTCAAAACCACAAATAAGAATTTCTATCCCACCCTGAGCAAAGTGTTGGGGGGAGAGAACATTCTCTGACCTGTAACCACATGGTCCATAAGAACTGCAGATTCAGGTGCCCTGCATGGGCTACACTGCAACAAGCAGAACTTGATGGACTAAATCCATTTAGATCTTGAAATCTCAGCACTGGGGTGGGAGCAGCTATACATGCATTCTTCTTAACAATTCCACCCCATTTCCATCCTTTCCATCAACATTTCCATCCTTAACAACCCTCAGGATGGTATCCATTAGTTGTTTCTTGCGCTTTTAAAATAAGCCTCTTCCACACACTCATGAAAATCTCTCCTCTTTTTATGCCCACATGTACCACCCATGTATTGTAGTAGAGTTTACTCATTGCTGCAAAGCAACAAACTATCCTAGCTCCACAGTGCATATATATCTTCCTAATTCATGAGTCCCAGAGGCAAACCTTGACACTTAAAGACAGCTGGGCCTGAACCTCCACACAAATTGATGACAAGTTACAACATGAAGCAAGACAAGGCCAGAGAAGTTACTCTGAAGTCTCCCACTATGTCTTAATACCTGGCTATGGATTTGTATCCATCTTGGCTCTTACTTCGGAATCCCGATAGTTTGTTGCTAAAGACATTGCAGAAAAGAAAAACATCGTTAAGTGAAATCATTAATGATGGCAATTTGCTGCACTCTCTGATCTATCCAAATAGGCTGATCACATTCCAGAGCTAAGACACCATTCATTTTGTGAATGGAGCATTTAGCCTTTTATATTCTCAACTTTTTTTCCAATGATCATTGAAGTATAAGGAGTTAGCCTAAGCCATTCATCAGTTGCAGGAGGTAAAACTTCAAGGTTTTTCCCCCCTCCCCCACATAGTATAAAGGACTGACTGTATGAGACTGTTCTCCCTAACTACCCCCGGCTCCCCCCCCCCACCCAAGGAAAGGAAAGAGAGAGAATGAATGTATGATAACCCTAAGATTCTCACAATTCAGGGATGCTCCAGTAATTTCCTTGACTGGCATTTTGTTCAATAAACCAAAGAATGGACCCAAATGGAGGTGAAAAGGGTGACACTGCTTTAGATTTTAAGAAAATGAGCTCAGAATGTGCAGCATTATCTTGGCTACCATATTATTCTATCATACAGTTTCTTGGCTAGCTGAACCAAGATGGAAAATCTGTGGGGCATTCTTTTCTTTTTCACATACAGACATGGATTTGTTTGGGGAGAAGTCCTCTGTTCCTAGTAATGTCCCTGGATTGTATGTTTTAGGAATACATGAGGGTTCTCAAATGCAAATGCTAAAGTCAGAGAGGACCTGCAAGAGAGAAGGGGGAAATGGAAGGAATGCTTATCCTTTCTTTCTCCACAGATTCTTCCGGCAGATTCTCTCTCAAACCATTTGCTCTCCAGCTGAGTTTGCTTCCAACTTTCGAAGGGAGAATTGGGCAAACTGGGGAAAAGTTAAGCCTGTCTCCTGTCTTTACTTTTCAAGCCTTCCCTAGCCATTGCATTTATTACAGAAGGAAAAGCTGGCTCCCCATCAGTGGCACAGATAAAGGGACTGCAAAGCTAAGTTTTGAAAGCATAAGAACTTAAGAAAAGCCAACTTAAGAACAGGCCAAATGCCCATCTATTCCAGCTTCCTGTATCACACAGTGGCCCATCAGATGCCTCAGGGAACACATATGTGCCTTCTCCTGCATCTGGCATTTTGAGGTTGTCCACATCTACACACACCCCTCATTGTTTGCAACCTGTAATGGTCCTTTCCTCTAGGAATTTGTCCAATCCCTTCTTAAATGCATTAAGGCTAGATGCCATTACCACATCTTGTGGTAGGGAGTTCCACAGACCAACTACACACTGCGTAAAGAAATATTTTCTTTTTTTTGTATAACAACATACAGCCCCTCTGCCTCCCCTTTGGAATCATTCCACATGGCTGGAGCAAAATAGAGGTTAATTCCTTTGTTTTGCTTTCCCACAGGGAGAAAAACATCTTCAGAAGTCAAGTTTGAGTAGACAAATAGTGAGAGGACTGAATATTCCTGTCCCCCAACACATCCTTTTCCCATTGCCATTCAGCACTGGAACTGATTTTTTTAAAATAGCGATATAAAAAACCAGTGAACTGTTCATATATTTTCTCTGGATCATCTACTAGCTTGTCCTCATAAGCACCATTGACTGTGCCTAGAAGATGACAGAAACCAGCACAGCAGGCACCTGAAGGGTACCAACAGGCAGGTGCATTATAATCATGCACAAGAAAAGGAAGCATGAATAATTCACTTGGGCGAGATTGTGTTCTGCTCCAGACTCCATCCCATCCATTAATTTTTAAAAATAAACAGTGATCCGGTGACACTTCCCAGCATTGACTTTCTTGCTGCCGAGGAATACAAAAGAGGCCAGCCTGGACTTCAGGATCAGAGGCAACTGAGCATCACCCCTGTAGTCTAAAATTATTTCAAGGATGCAGAGCCATGTAAGCTAGCCTAGCCTTGTAATAACAGGGCAGGTGATTGTGGAAAAGGTTTTCTGAGAAGGTCCATTCAAAGAAAAAGAAGCTGAATTTGCTCCTCCGTTCCAGTCAGCCAAAATGGTTGACTGAGCTGAAACAAGGAACCCCCTTTTTCTGTGATTTTTGGGGAGGGAGATGTGATCAGGGGTGGGGGAAATGTGTGGGTTCAATGGCATAGCTGAAGACTGAAATGTGGATCATCTCCTTTAAAGGGCAGTTGCAGTGTAGTGAGCCCTCTGTCTTCCCTAGGCAGATACTTTGCGAAAATACAAACTATTCCAATCCCATCTGAATGGGGGACACTTGTAAATTGCTTTGTTGGAGCCAAAACCTGTTATGAGCTAAATAACTGATGAGGTTTTAGAACAACGTTGGAAAAATTGAAAGACATTAGTCTCTGATGTGGAAATATCTTCCATTGTCTTAACTTTGTCAGACGTTTCGAAATTTAGCCACAAGAGGAAAAATAAATACGGCCGAACAAAAGCCAAGCCTCAAATCTGATTATGTAGGAGCTGTGGCCAGGAGATGAGGATTCACAGACTCCTTCCATGGCTTTGGTCAAGCTTCTACTTCAGTTCCTTGTAAATGGAGATATTTATCACATTTTACAAATACCTTCGAGATGGAATCAAGAGTAACACATAATTATCTCAGTAACAATGAATATTAGAAATATGTATTGCACAGCATGCCACAAATCCCCCAAATGTTCTGTGAATAGTTAAGAAACAGTGCTTTTCCCACCAATTGGCCTTATTCATGCACCACTGCACACCATATTTACCTCTCATAATCTTCACCATCTTCTCCCAAACTGGTCAATTTATATACACAAATACAGAAATAGAGTTTAAATAAAGTTGTTTGCATTAAAGGGAAAAATTATTTGGTCTTGAGATTCATTGATATTTGTGGTTTAATTGACACTGCAATACCCAGAGATCGTCAGCTTCAAGAAAAAGAACATGAGAAGATCACATGATATAAGGACCTACAGATAGAAATTCAGAGAATCTGGGAAAAGAAAGCCACTGTTAGGTGCTCTTGGAACGATTGCATTAAGTCTCCAGGAACATCTAAACTTAATGGGCCTCCAGAAGCTCACAACTGCCCAATTACAAAAAACAGCACGCCTGGGAACTTCACACGTATTGAGATGATACCTTTGTGATTCCTCGTTCCTTGGATAGGAACTGAATCACAATAGAGCCAATTCCAATCAAACACCTGGCAACTGTGAAATAGTACATCATCATAATACATAATACAGGCATTTCTATACCACCTTTCTGGTCTTTTGGATTGCTTCTTAGACTTTAATCCAAAGCAGTTTCCATAGGCAGGCTGTTCTAAACCCCCGAAGGGATTTTTACACAGTGGTTCTCTCTTTCAAGAAATGGCTACATTCAAAATGTTACATTCACAGTCTGGTTTTCACTACTGGTCCCTGGATGTCTGACATGTTTAGCCCTTAAGTGTGCACGCATGCCCACACACACATGCTCTAAATGTCAATTCAGATGCAAACACTATTTTTTTTAAAGACAACTGAAATTTTTTCCACCAACTAACTGCATTCCACATACAGTCAACACTCAGCATCCCACTTCTGGCTCTCTTAGGTCACAGACATCATAGATAGGTCATACTGTCTGTGGTACATGCCTGAATTCCATGCTGAATTCCACTGTCTGTCTACATGCCTGTGGTACATGCATGGCAGGACTGAGAAGTCGGAGCAGGGTGTATGATATGTTTAGATAAGGGAATTACCAAGTACATCCCTGTAATGCATAGATGTGACCATGTTTACCATCAAAGAAAGAAGGAAGCCACAGGTGGGAATTATCATTCAAAAAGGAATCTAGCAAAAATGATCCTATAGGTGCCACAAAAGTAGACCAAAGGAAGCTAACAGTGTATGGTAATTGTTCCACTGAGTAATTCCACTTCACTGCAAATGCACAAGGACACACACACTGCATGCTGAATCAGACCTCAGTCTACATCAACCAGTTCTGTTTCCTGGGAATCCCACAAGCAGAACATGAAGGCTGTCTCCTGTACTGCCTTTCCATGTGGAAATCCCCTTTGGCTGCCACTCATGATGAAGCTGCTTGGCAGAAGTGGACTGGGTATCCATCAAGCTTTACACTATCTCCTCTGACTGGCGGCAGCTCCCAGGGTTTCAGAGAAAGTGATCTGTACTGAACTGGCTAGTTCACCTCTTAGAATTTTTTCCTCAATTGCCTGATTTCACTGGATTTAAAATCTATTTTTAAACTATGCTTGTCAGCAGTCCTCACAGTCCTGCAATGATGGGAGTGTGGGATAAAAATGTTTTACATAAACAAATGTTTTACATAAATAAATATCTGCTAATTGTATAGAATCATAAAGTTGGAAGATACCCAGTAGGTCATCTAGTCAAACCCCCTGCCTTTAGCAGGAAATCCTCCTAGCATCTCAGACGAAACTCACCAAAACTCTGCTTGAAGATCCCCAGTGAAGGAGACTCCACCTCCTCCCTTGGCAATCTTTTTCACTGCCGAATAGCCCTCAGCGTCAGGAATTTTTTCCTGATATCCATCCAGAATCTCTCTTCTTGCAATTTGTACCCATTGGTTCTAGTTCTACTTTCAGAGGCAGCTAAGAACAAACGAGCCCCTTCCTCCATAAGACAGCCCTTTAGGAAGAATGTACCCTGATCATGGAAAAAAGTTTACTTGGTGCACAGTGTATGTAGCCCATGAATATAATCCAGAAAGCTAGTAAGAGGCAAGAGAAAATAGTTTTACTCATTATGATCTTCTCATATAGTACAAATGGGGGGCCCTTCTCAGCAAAAAGCTAAACCACTGAAGTGTTGATTAATTGCTGTGACTATACTCTGCCTTTCCATTGGACTAATTCAGTGGAGTGGAGAGGGGGGATTTGCTGCTTGTGTAACAGTCTATCCTCCATAAAAATCTAACCCAGGCTTTCGTGCTTTGCATGCAGTGTATGCAGTGCCAAGCACAATACCATAGTCTCTCAAGACTGACGGAGGCCTGCTTTTTTATACTTCCAAATGGATGGTTTGAGTCTCTGCTTCCTAGACACTAAAGCGATTTATCTTTGTTTTCAGATTTGGTAGTTTATGATGGCAATTTGAACGCAATTAGCCCAAAATCAGTCCCATTTCATAACACAAAGGGATGAACCAAACATTTTGAAGAAAAACACAACAGCTCCCTTGCAGGGATGAGCTGCTGATCTGCCAGAGCCTTGCAGTGTCATTTATAGATTATTTTCATTCCAGGGTTGGTTGGTTTTCTTCCCAGTGGGAGGAAAAATTAGCTGACTAATGAGACATCTTTTCCAAAGATGTTGGAAGCATAAGCGGTAAATGCCTCTTTTGTGAAATCCGCAAGCAATGCATCTCTGGCAAACAATGTTAGGGGTGCCTGGATGCAGTGTTTGGCTCCTTGCACATCAATCACATGAACAGTAAGTGTATATTACACTGATGAGGCACCAACAGCATAGCAATGACACACAAACTTCACACTGACATCAGACCAACAATAACATCAGGCTGTCTTATAACAGGTTGCACTGGTGTTTTCTAGGACACCGAGGGGCTATGGGAAGGGGCTGCACCAAGTGTTGCTTTGCCAGTGTGGATTGGCATATGGCTGGTGTTGCCAGTTTAGCCTCAGGATATGATGGCTATTGCATTATAATCAGATTGGACCTTAAGGCTGCAATCCTATATATGCTTATCTGGAAGTAATGCCCACTGAACAAAATGGGACTTATGTCTGAGCAGATATGCTTACGATTGCACTGTAACTCAGCTAAGCATGGGAGCGCTAACAAAATCCCAATGTGCCTGTATGATAACTTCTTCTTCCAGAAGGTGGGGAAGGGACTGTCTTTAACTTGGTCCTAATCAATAGGGAAGAATTAGCTGAGATGGTTAATTAGAAACTCCAGGGGAGAAGTGAACATGAAATGCTGGACTTCTCAACCTTATGGAAGTGAAAGGCTTGTGTGGTGAAATGTGTGTTTCAGCTTTCAGGAAGACTGATTTTAATGAGGTCAGGGAAATGTTAGGTAGGACTAATGTGTAAGTCACAGAAAAAGGTTCCTCAACTTCCTAAAGAAGTTACTACAGGCACAGTTGAAAACAATTCTGAACAGAAAGAAAAAGGCCAATGTACAAATGCTAATGCTCAATAAGCCAATGGCTGCATAAGACATTTAGTGATGAAGTGAAGTTCAGAAGGACATGTACAGAAAACAGAAAAGACCACCAAAGGTGAGTACAGAAGAGTAGCTCAGAGTCATAGGAGGTGTATCAACAACTATAAAGTTCACTATTAACTGAGGCTGGCCAGGACAACAGCATCAAAAAAAAATATTTTTAGGTAATTTCAAAGGTGGAGAAACAAACAGTGCAACCCTAAGCATGTCTACTCAGAAGTTCAATAGTAATCAATAATAATTACTCCCAGGACAGTGGGGTTAGGATTTTACAGTAATTACAATAGTGATCAATAATAATTACTCGCAGGAAAGCGGGGTTAGGATTGCAGACAACGGGACAGGAGACAGGGAAGGAAGGAGCCAAGAGTGGAAGGAAGACAATGAGTAAGACCCACTGAAGACTGAGGGACTTACTTTTGAGTAGACATGGTTAGGACTGCACTGAAAGTACAGTAGTAGGATCACAGCTTAGTGAGGATGATGAAATTTTGACTGGTGACAAAGTGAAGGCAAAACTACTCAATTCATACTATGAGTCCACCTTCTCCTAAAATAGGACTGTGCAAATGTTTGATTCATCGGCCTTTGGAAGGTGGGGTGAGGAATGTTTGCAGCCTCACAACAATAGTGGGAATGGGAACAGGACATGTCTGTAAATTAGGACTATCAGGTTTCAATCTATTCCAACTTTCTAGCACCGATACAGTGATAGCGCAACCTCAAGGGAAGGGAACAAATATTCCCTTGCCGTGAGGGTTCACTATGATAGTGCATATGGCTGGATCAATGATGGAAAGTTGGATAGAATTGAGTCCACAGATGGTTAAAGCCACCTTACTTGGTCTAAATGAATTAAAGTTATTTGGACCAAACAAAATTGTATTCTGGAGTATTGAAATAGCTGAACTCCCAGAATCTCAGTCAATTATTTTTAAACAGGAAAGCAGAAGGGCCACAAAAGGCTAATATTGTTCCAGTCTTTAAAAGGGAAAAGGATTGAAGTCAGATCATTCTGACTTGAGTATCAAGAAAGGTATTAGTACATATTTCAAAACAGTCTGTGCCTATCAGGATGTCAGGGCACTGATGACTAGAAGCCGAAATGGATTTGTCAAAAATAAATCTTGCAGGACAAGCATCATCTCCTTTTTGATTGGGTTAATAGTCAGTGAGAACGCTATGTAGGTAATTTACCTTCATTTCAGTAAAGCACTTGACATGGTTCTCTGTGACATCTTGTCTAGCAAAATTAAGGCTATGATATAACTGTCACGTGGATTCACAATGGGCTGGACAACTGTAAACAAAGAGTGCCTGTCGACGGCTTCTTATCAATTTGAAGGATAGTTTCGAGTGGAATACCAGAGCAAGCGGCTCTGTCTTGGGTTTGGTGCTCTTCAGTTTTTTATCAAAGTTACTGTTGACACTAAATGGAGCTGAAATAAACCAAAAGAAAATGCAAGGTTCTACACTAAGGCAAAACAAATCAAAGGCGCAGGTATAGAATTGGTGATACCTGAACTGTCAAGGACAGCATTTGAAAGGGATCTTTCCCTTGATGCCATGGATCAGGAGCTAAACATGAGGCGGCAGTGTTAACATGGCTGCAGAGTAGACTTAGGGCAAAATCCAAAGTAACTACGGGGAGTCCTTGCTCCGGTGTAAGAACAACTTACTCTGGATTCCTATATGAATTTCCCATAGGTTTTCACTAGGTAGTGCAGTAACTATGGGTGCACGAAAAGTCTCTTACTTGCTCCCGTAGTTACTCTGAGTTTGGGGGTAAGGCTGCAATCCTAAACACAGTTTCCTGGGAGTAAGACCCACTGAACACAATGGGACTTACTTCTGAGTAGACATGGTTAGGACTGTGGTCTAATGTGATTGTGGGTTGTACTAGTAGAGCCATAGCTTTCAAATCACAAGACACTGTAGTTCTACTTTACTTTGCACTGATCAACCATCAACCAGAAAATTGTATCCAGTTCTGGGTGACCCTCTTAAGAAGGATACAGTCAATTTGAGCGGTTTAGAAAAGGGCAACAAAGATGGTCAGGGATATAGAAAACAAGTCCTATGAAGAAAGATTGAGAAAACTTGATATGTTTAGCCTAGAGAGGGCTGAGAGACAACATGATAGTACTCTTCAAATATCTGGTGTTATCACATGAAGAAAGGGAAAGATGTGTTCTTTGCTGTCCTGGAAAGCAGAACTACGAACTCTTGCCGGAGTACTTCAAACAGAGGCATAACAGGAGATGTTCTAGAGAGGATTTTCTTGCCTGTTGTTGTTTAGTTGTTCAGTCATGTCTGACTCTTTGTGACATTCCCCCGTAGTAGGGGGCAACTCCCTGATTAAATTCCATGTGCCCCATTCCTATGAATTTGAAGAGTTTAGGGACATTATCTCACCTCTCATGCTAGCTGTTCCCATTACTCTAGAGTGTTGAAGTCCACCATACAAAAAAAGATCAGTTCCACACACCTTTATACTTCATTGCACCACACTGCACACTCTTGGAAGGGGTTTACACAAATCAGAATTATCTCACTACAACGTGAGACGTCTCTATAATCAGACCATGTTCTGATAAATAAAAACACCTCACTCCCACTCACCTCCACGAGAAGCACAGATAAATTTTCATTTTGTGTTTGCGTTTCTTCTTTCACCACATAAATGTGGCATTTACAAGAACGTGTGAAACACCTTGTGGTGAGATTTCCTGGGAGGACTGAACTGTGTAAACCCCATCATTGTTTCCAGCACAGCAACCCAAACAGTAGGCCCAGGTGCAGCTGGACTGTGTGTACCTGGCATTGAGGGAGCCTTGGCTGATGGTGTCTCCCTCCCTGAGGAGTTCATCATCACTGTGGTAATACATTTCATCCTCTTCTTGCCTACGAGTGCAAGTAGTAACACAGAGAATGTGGTTCTCTGGAGTTTCTAAGTTAGTGGAGTGCAAGCCAAGGCTACCTTCAGCCCCAGGCTGTGCATGTAGATAATCCATACTCAGCAATGATGTCCAAGTATAGGGTTGCCATATGTACCAAAAAACAGGGACAATTTGGGGGAATTGTTCACTTACTGGCAAATGGGACAGAGGGTCCTGTCCCAATTTTGTGGAAGAGAATTATGGCAACCCTAGCCAAGTGTCAGGTTTCTGCAGGACACTGTTCCCAGCCCAGGGGACTGGGAAGGAAGGGGCCAAGGGTGGAAGAAAGATTTAAGCAGTAGGAAAGGGGGGCTATGGGGCAGACCCTGCCTTGCTCTGGGATGACATCTGCAGAGCAGGCTCAGGGGGGCTGCTAAGGAAGAAAGTCCTCCCACTTGCCAGTTCTCCCTTACAAATACTACTCTGCATTCCTGTGACATGCTAGTTCGGAAACTTGTGTTTGCCAAGATGGTTATCTGCACCACCACTTTTTGTGACAGCATTTTCCCCTTTTCGTATATGGAGTGACCACCAGAGGGCACGATACACAAAAAGAAGGAGCAACAGCAGCATTCCTGAAAGTGTCCTATATGGAGGAAGCAGAGATTGAGGATAGAGTTCCTGAGCACAATTCTGGCAAAATTATTCTTCTCTTCCTCTCTCTACAAGGTCCTCCAGCCTGTCCAGATCCTAGACTGCTTCAGCTCAGAGAATCTCCAAGATGTTACCAATACTTTTCTGCAGTTTGCACAGATTATACATTCTGGTATAATCACTGTATGCTCAGACTTATAAAATCACTATAAGCTCAAACCCCTTCAATGACTAACAGGAACATTGTGATAAACTGTTTTGGAGTCCATCCCTTTTCGCTGCCGTTACTCGACCGAAAAGCAGGGGTGTTCCCAAAAACAAATTCCATCAGTCCTTTCTACCCAAAGATGTCATTGATTGTATATACCTATACAATGGAAATGGTCTCATTTTGTCTCAAGCAAACTGAGAGACTAAACTTGTATCCTTAGGAAGCTTATCTATGTTTACTGTTGCTGCGACTGCTGATCAAGTCAACCTTGTACTGGTAATAAAATAAAGGGAGAGGAAAACAATCTTTCCCTTATAGTTGCCAAAGCATCACCGCTGGCCCAGGCAGTGACTGGAGCATTAAAAGGGAAAGTAGTTTGGGAAATCTTGTGTTTGGGACCTGGAAGAAAAAACAAGGACTTTTTTTGATCAAGGACTTTTTTCTTGCCCACATTTTAAGCAATGCCAGAACAAAACTTGTGTCCACTTTTTTGCAGAGGGTACTGTAAGCCCTGGAGCTAAAACCAGGTTTGAGACTGTTGAGCCTTATCAACACCTCCTCTGGGACCCCAGAATTGGGACATCAGAATACTGACAGTTCTGGTTGTATGTGGCCCTTTATTGCAATACTGAAGCTAAGTCACTATTGTACACTTGTAGGCCACTGTCTCAGGCAGTGTAGCAATGGTGCTAGAAGCCTCCATCAGTGCAAATAAGATAGCAGCAGATTCGCATGGGGCAGAGGGAGTTTCAGGATGGAAAGGAAAGGATCCTCTCCCCTCTTTTTACCCACCATACCTCCAAAGACACCCACAGCAAGGCCAGATATGAGGATCAGAGTATAGTATAAGTACTATAGGGAATTATAAGGGAAGTACATGGGGGAAGCAGTCCTTCAGGTGACATGATCTGGATTTACAGGTAATATCCAGCACTTTGAATTGGGCTGGGAAACATATTGGTAGCCAATGCAATTCAACGGTATTGGCAATGATCCAATCACACTTGGTAGGCAGAATAACAATGTGGCTGTTGTATTTTGCATCACCCAAAATATCCAGTCATCAAGAGCACTGCAGTTTCCCAACCCAAAGCTGACAAGAACATGGATATCTGTAGCTAGATCAGATCTCTCCAGAAAAGGCCCCAGCCAGCAGGTGAATCAGCTGAAGCCCCAGATTGTGAACCTACTCTTAAAAGGAAAGCTTAATACCACCCAGGACAACAACATTGCAGATTAGGGATAAACCCAACTAACAAAACCTTCAACTTGCTTAGATTTGGTTTTAGCTTGTCCTTCCCCATTCAGTCCCACAGTACCAAACATTCATTCAGAGACTCTACCGCTTCACTGAAAACAGATGAAATAGTGAGATAGAAATGGTTGTTTTATAGCATACTGATGACTCTGCAGCCCAAATCTTAGACTACTTCACTTGGAAGTTTCATGGTACAGATGTTATTAGTCCAAGGAACAAGATGAACTTCTGGAACTCCCCAAGGAAATGGCCAGAGAGTCACACAGAAAACTCCTACCAACACCTTCTGGACTCTGTACTTGAAACAACTGACAAAGAACTAATATCTGAGATGGACAGATTTGAATGCATCATTTCAGAAACATCCTGATCTGTAAGCAAGGAAACAGTGCTTGGACCCCCTAATTGAGGATTTTGGGGCCATGCAACAACTGATACATGATTCTCTCTACAGCTGTACATTGTGTCCCTTCCTGGCAACATTTACTGTATTGATCTGCAAAGTTGTACTGAGGCTCCAATTAGACACCTCAGCCTGGTTTCATGCAGCAAATTGGCTATTTACTGCAGCACTGACAGATCTCCACAAGGGTCATCATTCCATGATCCCTTATCAGCAAAGGTATGGGCTGTTTCTTAGCTTGCAAAGCTAAAAATACAGATGGATACATTGTAAGAGAGGATTGATTCTGATTGTCTGCAAAAGGGCAGATGAACCCGGGGGGCAACCTAGGGCAGCTCATAAGAATGCTACACTAAAGACAACTGAAAACAATCATCTGCCAGTCCATGGGCTGTATTGGATGGTCCCAAGATGTAACCTGTCTGATTCATTGCAATGATGCTAGAACCTAAATTCCAGGCTTCCTAGGGATTGTGCAAAAGGATGGAATGGATAGTTTCAGAATAAAGAAGAAAAATATATGTCCTCCAAGTCTGATCAGGCTGGAGTGTGTACTGCAAACACAGTGCCCTCTGCATTCTGTGAAATTGCTCAGAGGACTGAATTTATGTTCCTTTAATTTAGAATAGGGCTGTGGGTGGCGCAAGTGGCTAAGACACTGTGCCTGTTAACCAGCAGGCCAGGGTTCGAGACCCGGGTTGGCACCACAAGACAGGGTGAGCTCCTGTCCTTAGCCCAGCTCTGCGATGCCAGCTGGATCCAATCGTATCGGCTCTGCCTTTCCATTGAACTAAATCAGTGGCGTGGAGAGAGGGGATTTGCTGCTTGGGTAACAGCCTTTCCTCCATAACAATCCAACCCAGGCTTTCGTGCTTCGTATGCAGTGCTGAGCACAATACCATAGTCTTTCAAGACTGACGGAGGCCTGCTTTTTTAAAATTTAGAATAGTATTCCTTATGTCCTTGTTGTAAAGCAGGTGGAAAAAGCTGCATCTGCTGAAGTTCTGTCTTCTGCATAAGTATAAAAGAACCGGGATTGCTGATCACCCCAGCATCCAATCATGTTAACGCCCAAGCAAATAATTATGGTGGATGGATGCAATAGAAGTTGTAGGAGGATTAGTAGCAACACTTACTCTAAGATAAAACAATCATAATTCAAAACTCTCAAATCCAGGAGTCAAAGTCTTTTGGATCTGTGCTGAACCACCCATAGAAGATGCATCACCAGAACTTTATTTATCTCCTCACCTGCCCCTGCCCCGAACTCAGAAGAGGGAGGAGGGAAGGATGCTGCCAGGGTTGCTAAGCAACTGCAGCCTACTATCCCAACACTCTGCAGATCAGGAGGTGGATGGTAGTTTGCACTACAATTACCTATAGTGGCAGGTGACAGATGTACACACACACACACACACACACACACCTACGTGCACTTCTCTATGCATTGGCTCAGAATAACCACTGTTTCCCCCTGCCCAGAAAGTGGGGGGACCTGATGTTATTCTGAGCCAATTTGTCAAACTGGACCACAACAGGGTCTAATCTCTCACCCGACATCATTGCAACTCAACAACCCATTTTCCTTTCTACGGATGCTCTGGCTCTGTTAACAGAGGGGAGGAGGGGAGGGAGTCAGAAGCACTGGAAAAATCTGTTCACTTCACCAACCCCCCCAGCACTTTCAGCACTTGGCTCTTTGTTGCAGCACCATCATTACCAGCTGGATATTAAGGGAAGTGGGTGGGCTAGGGTTGAAGACTCAAAGTTGGGAAGCAAGGAGCCTGGGAATAACCAAGTTCCTAACGTTCAAGCTAGAGAAGAATCTGGGTGTATAGTGAGTAATGGAGAATGGTCATAATCAATTATCATGATCTGAGACTAGGCATCAGGAACATTCCAGATTCTTAACAGAATATCTAGCAAATGCTTCTTTCTTCCCCTCACGTAATGAGTGAGCCTGTGACTTTGTTGCTCACACAGGTTGCTTTCTTTTTTAACAGCTCCCTTTGAACTCACATGTCAGACAGAGACAGAATAGTTGCAGCCAGCCAGACAGCCACATTTGGCAAAATGTCCAGTCTCATATATCAGACACTGCAAAGTTAAAGGTGAATGAAGGAAGTACCTCCGTAGAGCCCTCTCAGCAGCGCTGGCCTTGCTGGGAGACTGCCGATGGCCAGGAAGCATGCCATCCATCTCGTAGGGGTTCCCCTCGGAATGTGCACCAGGACTCTCCAGGAATTCCTCATCATTCCAAGCACCAACTGTGCCGTCCACAGCCTGGTATCGAATCTCAATGGAGACACTGGTCTGAAAAAGAAACCACAAGCAAATTGATGGAAAGGTGGGTGCTCCCCACTCCTCAAGGGCCAACAGAAGTTAACAATGCTGAGGAATCACAGAACCCCCAGATACAATTTCCCATTTAATCCCTGACTCTGAAAACTTATCTTTATTTTCTCTTCACATGGAAGTGTGACTTCTTCACCAAGCAGGGATGGCTGTCTCTTGCCTGCCTGTCTGCCTGGCAGCCAGATTGCTTCAATGGGAAACCCCAGAGCCTTGCATTCCTCCACCATTCTGGTAAATCCCTCCTGGCCCACAACCAGCACTGGTGAGCAGTTGTGGCAAACTACAAGGCCCCTAGTATGGGGGGCTATTTTCTATGGGGAATAAAGCCAAGAGGTTGCACTTATTATTTCTGGGGCTTCTTTTCAACTGGTGGGGCCTGGGTCTGTCCAGAAGTGGGGACAGGTTATGTGTCTGCTGGCCTCACACTCTGGAGCTGAGCTATGTGAGTACTGTGTATGAGTACAGTACTTGAGTACTGTGTTTGGTTCTGGGCTCAGTTTAAAAAAGCTGCAGCCAAACTGGAACAAGTCCAGAGAAGAGTGACAAGAATGATCAGTGGGACAGAACGGAAGCCCTACAAGGAAAGATTGGGGGAACTTGGGATGTTCAGCCTGGAGAAGAGGAGGCTGAGAGGAGAGCTGATCGCCCTATTCAGATACCTGAAGGGCTGTTATAGGGAGGAAGGGGCTCATTTGTTCAGCTGCCTCTGAAAGCAGAACTAGAACCAAAGGGTACAAACTGCAAGAAAGGAGATTCCAGCTGAATATCAGGAAAAAATCCTGAGTTTGGTAAGGGCAGTTTGGCAGTGGAACAGATTGCCAAGGGAGGTGGTGAACTCTCCTTCACTGGGGATCTTCAAGCTGAGGCTCTAGGAGGATTTCCTGCTACAGGCATGGGGTTGGACTAGATGACCCACTGGGTCCCTCCCAACTCTAGGATTCTAGGATTCTATATCACACTTCCATATCTCCTATGGATTTTCTGCCCCGCTGTGAGCCATGACTATGAAATGGAGCATTTAGGATCACCCATTTCTGGAGAGACCCAGTGCAACTCACTCATGCCTTGCTTGGGAGCTTGCCCAGAACTATCTAGCTGTCCAATGTTAGATACAGGATGCTGTGCTTGATGGCTCTGGTTGGATCTGGCATATCCGTACTGTTTGCAAAATTGCTTCCCACCCGCAACCTCTTTTAATAACAATTCCTTCTCTCTGCCTATATTAAATGCAGGCTGCTTGAGCTGCTGTACAAACAGAAAACCAGAAAAGCCAAGAGGAATGTTAACTTTCCTGCTTTTGTATGGTTGCCATGGTGACTGCATAGGGACGTCCAATATGTTCTACGTTTCCTTATTCATGCATTTGAGGGTCTGCAGACCCCTCAAATTTTGGAAATTTGACAAACACCCAGACAAGTAACATGAATCTCATTGTCAAACCAAAACTCCTGGTTATCAGTGAGATGCAGCAAAACCTGCTGGAGTAGGACCTGGATTCAAATTTTCACTTGGTCACAAAGCTTTACTGAATCACCTAACCCTTGCTAACTGGGAAAGAGTAGGGTTGCCATATGTCCCCAATCCCAATTTTTGGGAATTGTGTTCACATACCAGCAAATGGGACAGAGGGTCTTGTCCCAATTTTGTGGAATAGAATTATGACAAACCTAGACAAGAGGCACTCTTTCAAGTGGGTATTTCGCAGGGGAAGAATAACTGGTTCCTCTCAGCCCACTAATGTCTGTTATAGGTTATAATGGTTTCTGCTAGTGTTCTTTTGCACCTAAAGGGAAGTTGCACCTAAAGTTCTTTTGCCCTAGAGAAAAGGGCCACCATAGATTACAGGTTATGATGGGTTTATCTGTGTTCATAGACAGATGTAGGTGTAGGCAACCTCAAAAAGCCCAAGGCAGGGGAAGGCACCTGGATATAGGCCATGTGTGCTCCCTGAGGCATCTGGTGGGCCACTGTGAGATATAGGAAAATGCACTAGATGGACCTTTGGTCCTATCCACTGGAGGCTTTTATGGTCTTATCTTTTTAGATTGTCACCCCTTTTGGGACAGAAAGCTATTAACCATTCATTTTCTCTGTAAACTACTTTGTGAACTTTTTGTTGAAAAGCAGTATATAAATACTGTTGATGGATGGATAGACCAGTTATCAACTCTCACCCCAGGAGAGATTGTTGGAAGGACAAGATTGGAAAGAAAATGTATGAATGCTATTTTGATAATGGGCATGTTGGAAATTATTCAATCCTTGCGTGTATTTCCTGGATGAGGAAGAATAAACCAAAACACTGCAACTGACTACTTGATACCAAAAAGCCCAAATGCCATTTCCACACTGCAGTGTGGGATGTGTGTGTCCTGAGGCAACCAGGAGTCAGGTCTATCTGCTGTTTATCTTAAGTCAGGATTAAGTCAGACTTCCCTTCGGATCCATGGGAATTGATAACTCCTATGAACATGTGTATTATGATTGCAGCCAGACTCTCTCTCGCTTCTAGGTAGTTCACCAGCAGAGGGCACTGTTGGTTGAACCTTTGGAGTTTGGGACAGCTGTGTCCTGGGGAGACCTGAACCTGGAGTTTATAATAAGAACTTTTGCACGATTCCAAGACTTAGGTGTTAGAAGTTGTGTATAATGTTGTCTGTTTCAGATGTCCCTTAACCAAATTGAGCAAGTTCTATTCTGACTATCACATGTATTTCTCCAAAATGGATTTCTCACCCCACAGAATATGAGGGTCCATCTATTCTTGTGATACTCCAATCCCACCGGAAAACATTCACTGTGAAAAGCAACATAACTCAGAACAGTCCACTCATCCTGTTTTTTTTAAAAGGAGCCCAGAGCTATTTGTATTTCAGAAGAACATTCCCACATGGTGCTCCAACATGCAACATTTACCCGAATAGCAGCATTGTTGTCATCGATTAGAGTGTCTGTCACCGTCAGCTGCTTTTCTTCCACGACCTTCTGCAAAACCATTTGAAAGGTTCCAATGAGCCTAGGAAGAAGCAGTTAATGACAGGCAGAAAATTAGGAGGTGTGGCAGCGGCACAGCACCCGCCAAAGACTTCTCTCTGGCATCACCTGAAACCCCATGCTGAGGAGGCCCTATTTGCTGACATTGCTGACTCTGATTGGCATCAGCTCTTTCCTATTTGATGCAGAAGTTTTTGCTCTTCTCCAGTTCTGCTGCTGCCTGAGATCCTCTGACTCAGTGGTTCTCGAGCATTTCAACTCTGGACCCCCTTCTGAGAATGATAATCCAGGACTCACTGGAAGTGTTAACAACTTGGAAGTGATGTCATGGCCAAAAGTGACATCAAAAGGAAGTGGCATCACTGTGATGCCAGAGCTCTTCCATATTGTGTTCAATAAGACATATTCCTAGGGAAAAATGGATTGTCGCCTGAGAGTGTAATCCTAACCAATTTAGGCCACATATCTCACCCGTTCCTGTGAAGGTGTGGGGTGGCCAGCAAATATCTGTGCATTAGTCTATCCCCCCATGAGTAGCACAGAAGTGCTTTACAGCACTTTTGTGACATCCCCAGGTCAGCACAGGGCTTGTGCTAGGACCTATGCCAGCTTACAGGAGGGTTAGGATTGCCACCACAGGGCCCTATTTCAAGATGGTATCTCCCAGTGACAGAATCCAAGATGATAACACCCAGATTTTCACAACCCCTTCTGAAATAATTTGTGACTTCCCCCAGGAGGTCCTGACACCCACCATGAGGTTGGGATTTTCTACCTAGTAGCTGTTGCCCTTCCCCAGGGTGTCAGCTGACAAAAATCACCTAGTGGGTGATATGTAAGCATTCCAGGGAACACAAAGTAGTACAGAACGAAGGACTAAAAGCATGACTGAAAGTTGCTGTTATTGTGACAAGGGAAAAGATGGATGAATGACACAGTATACACATCTAGTGTAGCAAAAAAAATGTGAGCAGGGGATCCAGATACTCCAGCATCCTGTTTCCAAGCATGGTCCACCTGATGCCACTGGAAAGCCCATAAGTCAGACTTCCTCCTATTGTGCTCCCTTGCAACAGGAATTCGGGGACAGACTACTGATGAAATCAGAGGTTGTACACAATGGGAATAGCTCTTCATAGACGTGTCTAGTAATGGACTTGTCTACCATGAATGTATTCAACCTGCATTTTGGATCATACGTGCATTTTGGCCATCACTACACCTTGTGAAAGTTAATTCCACAGGATGATGATTTGCTGTGCAAACAGTAACATACAGCCAGTCTTAGAGAGATAAGTTTAATTGGGCGACTTCATTAAACAGAGACTGGAATGGATGGCTGGAAAAAAGGTCAGAGAGCGATCAAACAATGGCAAAAAGCATACCTGTTGCACTCCAGACTGTTGAGAGTGCTCTTTGTATACATGGACTAGTCCAGGGGCTTCTCTAGCCCTGACGGCACCTAGTCGTGTCATGAAGCCACTAGACTAGTCACTAGTTGTTCTTGTAACAATCTTGTAAACTAGGCTGGTCCTGTCATTACCCCCAGACTTTTGCAGGGTTAGAGAAAGAGAGGCTTAAAATTGAAGTCTAGAGGACAAAGACAGAGAAGAGAAGGCAAGTGGAAGGAGGGATTCTGCCCATGGTCTGCATTCTCATGTCCATTTTTGTTTTTCAGCAAGGCTGTTGCGAGAACTGCAGAGAATGTGGCACATTGCCAACAGCAGATTAGGTTGCAAGGATAGTATAACATGGAAACCTTGCATCATTAAAATTAAAGAGCCAAACTGATCAAGAACTCTAGCACATGATCCCAGGCATACTGTCTGTGATGGCTCAGTTGGGCCACATCCTTTTCCAGAATGCTCAGAACTGCTCATTCTTTCTTCCCCACTGCAGCAGGTATGACTTGCTTGTTGGACAATATTGATCAACCCACCTTAAACCCACTGATCTTGTCATGACTTGCTGGATCCAGACATGCACCTCTCAAAGAAGATGGAGGAGCAGTGCAACAACAGTTTGGACAGGTAGTCAATGTGCTCCCTTGTCTGGTTACTTAGACTGAATTCATTTAGACTCTGGGTCCATTTAGTCCAGTTTGGCTCTCTAGCAACTCAGGCAAGATGTACTCCCAGTTCAGATCCTCAAACTGGCCCTGAGATTTTCTGCATGCAAAGCTTCTATCCAGCTATTACCACCCCTGTCACAGTACCTCCATCCAGGGTGAATGAAGACCCCAACTTGATGCAATCTATCATTTGACACAGGGAAGAAGGAGGGATGCAGGCAACTGGAGAAGCATCTGCATTCACTTCATTCTCAGGATTTATTTTAGTGGGGGGAGAGGTCTAAGAGCCTGCATCTGGGAAGGGAGTTACAGGCAAAATGGGCAGCAAAGGAAGAAATTCAGTAAGAGTTTTGAAAGCAGCCAATTAAAAAAACCCCAAAAAGCCCTGATTAATTAACAGCCTGAAATTTCCTCCAGTGGAGGAGTGACTCACAAGTGCTTAGAAAAGCAAATCTGGGGAGTCCTGATAACAGAAAATAATAAAAGAAATTCACCGAAGTTGTCAAAAGAATGTGAAGAATATTGGGGGAACATCTTCCAGGAACTGTGTTGGGCAAACATACAGGTGACAGCATTCAGCCTGCTTGTAGTTGTATTGTGTGACATGTAACCCATCAAAAATGGATGGCTTGTGTTTGTGCCTCCTGTTGCGCCACCTGCAAGGTGAATCTGGCAGCCTCAGAGGCCTGCACTGTCTTGCAAGCATGCTTGTCTTTTTATTAATTTTTAACAAAATTAAAAATTATTAAATTTAAAATGGTGACAAAACCATTCATACTGTCAACAAAGTCCCCCATTACATTTAAGCCTTACTGAGCTCCAGCCATATGCTGGGGCTGCTCAAGATGCAGGAGTGACAAACAAGGCAGGGCAAAATTTAGTCTGCAGGACTAGGGTTGCTATAATTCTCTTCCACAAAACTGGGACAGGACCCCTAAGTCAAACATGCCAGTATGTGAACACAATCTCCCAAACTGGGACTGTCCCAGTTTTTCAGGACATATGGCATCCATTTGCAGGACCAATACCTCCGCCCTCTCTTGAATGCTTGCTCCCCTTGTATCCCATCCTCTCTCCTGATCTTGTCAACCCCATCCCCTGTAAAAGTCAAGACTGAGCTTTCTAGGAACTTGGAGTTTGTTACTTTCTAAAGTGTCAGTTGCCTCAGTGGTGTGGTATGAGTAATGAGTGGAGAGTTGCTAATGACATGATGCAGAGATGGCTCCTGCTGCTGTCGGGCTTTGTGCTTTTTCTGTGCTTGATTTGGAGTTGCTGCTTCAAGTGGAGTCTAATCAGTCATGGGAGGGAAAGAGGAGCTTCAATGTACCCAACCTGAGTTGTCTGCTCCCTGCTGGCTTCTGCAAGCAATGTAGGAAACCTCATCTCCAAATGTAGCCCCAGCTTGGGGCCAAAAGCTGCCCTGGGGCCCCAGGCATACATGAGAACACAACGGCTGCTCATGTGGCTTTCTGGCGCAGATCTGACACAACAGAACAACAATCAAGACTCATTCTGCAGCCGTTTCATGCTGCAAATTAGAAATCAATAGGATTTTGATTAGCTGAGCTCAAGTTTACAAAGCCGGCAAATAGCAGCACCTCTTAGTGATTTCATCTCTTGGCTAAGGTGGGAAATCGACTATTAGCTGAGATTTCTGGATTAGATACAATCAGTGATTAAAATCACCACAAAGAGAACCACAAGTGCACAAGAAATGCTCTCCTGAATCATACCAATGAGGATCTGCTTGGCCAACCATCCTGCTACCACCAGTGGCCTGCCTTCATACCCTGCTGTGGGCTGCCCAGAAGCTCCTTGCTGGGCACTACTGGAAATAAAAGGATAGATATCAACCAGAAGGCCTCAGAATGAGATACATGAGAGAACAGAGGGAACTAAATTTGTAGCAGAAGCCTGTGCATGTGATCAGGGTTTTATAGATGAAGGACACCTATACCGCAAGTTCTGAGGAAGCCCTGCTCCCAAAGCTCAAGTGTGGGTTCCCCTCTCATCTCAGTGAATCTGTGAACATGATTGAACACTAACGTTTTTAGGACCGCCACATAATCAGGGTGACCATATGACCAAAAATTTTTGGATTTGTCCTCTTTTTTAGCCTCCTGTCTGCATGTCCTCCAAAAGGGCTTCATTGAACATAAACCTACCCATGTCTACTCAAAAAAAAGCCCCATTGTGTTCAGTGGGTCTTACTCCCAGGAAAGTGTGTTTAGGAGTGCAGCCATTGTCCTCCATTTTGGCTTCATTTCGGAACTTTGCAATGGTGTGCAGTACCACATCATGTCATATGTTGTTGGATTTGTATTGAAGAGCGAAATCCAATGCAAAAATTGGTTTTGAAATATCTCCTTCCTATCAAAAGTTTTGGCCAAAAGACTAAAAATTAAAAATATGAATTGAACTCTATGGGAAAGTGAAAGTGCCCAATATCGCTCCTTTACTCGTGAGTAGGCAAACAAGTAAAGGCAAAAGCTATTGTCTGCTGGAAAGCCCAGGCTGAGAGGAATCCAAGACCTTGTCCTCCTTTGGAGGTTTGGGCATCTGGTCACTCTGCAACACAAGAGCAAGATAGAAAGCTACTTTAGCATGTGCCAGCCTGTTGGTACATCAATCACAGTATTTTCTTCACTGAGAGGCAGTAGCTCTCTGGGGTTTCACATGGTTCACCTCCAATTGCCTAGAGGTGCCACCAGTGATTGAATGTGCAAGAAAGGACTCATCCACGAGCCACAGTCCCACCCAACTGTGCCACCTGTGCAGGCTCTCATACCTCCAGGTTGGGTGTTTGACACCGCTGTGATATTCAAGTAGCTGAGATTGAGCTAAAGCTGTCCAGTGTGTTTGGAATCAAGGTATGATTTCACCTGTTCCTGCTGTTGCTTCCCCACAATTCCTTGCGCTCCTTGAATCTTCCATTTCCAAAAAAGCTTCCAGCATTTTCCTTCCAGAGGAGAGTGATAGGCAATTGACTGGCAAAGATTGCTCTGAGCAGTTTTGGTCTTATTTAGTCCTGATTCCTCTTTCTTCTTTACCAAAGGCAGCCCCTGCAATCCCTTCTGCCCTTTCCATATTTGCCATATTCCAGATTAGCACTCGGTATACAGGTGAATTATTTAAGGCTGCTTTTGCTCGTTCTACCACATGCAAGGGTCTAATGCAACCCTCAAGAGTGAAAGAAGATGCAGGCAAGCAAGATTAAAAATTCAGCTACTTTTGAAACATCGTTCAGCCTGCAATATTTCCATAATTCATCTTGCCCCATCCCAGATTTCAACTGATGGAAAGAAGCTGTGCAGACTTTCTTCCAGCTGCAGCAAGGCTGGTTCTGTATGTCTGATTATCAGGACCGAACAGGAGGTCACAAGCCTTGTTTGCCTTCTCCTTGGAATGAAGGATAGGAGTAGCCATAGGAGTGCTACTGCTTCTGCATCAGACCAAGGCACACCTATTTAGGTGCAGAAGCCAACTGGAAGCCATACAAAGAAGAATGAAATTGCTTTTCCTAACCAACCAGATAGAAGTACATGGTGCATGGTGGTAGAACTGCTTCTGAATCTGAACATGAAATTTCACTTCTAATGGCTGATCAGAACCTAAGAATAGCCATCTATCCCATCCATCAGCCTGCTTCCAGCATAGGACAGCCAGATGTCCCCTGGAAGCCCACCAGCTTCAAGCTCTCCGACAGCTGCTCCTCAACATCTTTTATGACCCAAGCCTGCCAACCTTGGGAACCCTAGGATCACCTGCCCCTTTATATTACTATTTAGAACAATCACACATTGCATTTCAGCCAAAAATGTTCCCATTGGTAGCAATAAGTCTGAGTAGATAGTTCCCCACCTCAAAGCAGCTCACAACAACACAGGCAGTGCTGTGCTGAGATTGTAAGAGACAGTGGAGCTTGCCTCTCCCCAACTCCTGCAGAAACTATCCTTCAGTGCTTTGGTGTTCCTCATTACCAAAGCAAGCAAAAGCTTCCTTTGGATTCCCTGGGAAGCTGCCACTTACTCCCCTCAGAGGGATACGATGCTGAACTGCAGGCTGGAATCCTGGCAAGATTTTGATTTCCATCTATATGCATTGCAGCTGTTCTTCCTCTCCACAAAATTTCCCTGTACAACTGCAGTGCTGCCCTACATTTGATGATGTAGTCATGCCCTACACTGGCTGCTTATGGTTGTTTTAAATGTTTTAAATGTATTAATATGGACTCAGCACCGAGAAGCCCAGTGAGACTCTGCTACAGAGGGGATATTATCATGGGAAAAGCAAGACTTGGGCTGCAATCCTGAACACACTTTCCTGGAAGTAGGCTCCACTGAATACAATAGGAATTACTTCTGAGTAGACATGCTTAGGATTGTAAATTTTAGTGTAAATTTAGTAAATTTTACATGTTAGTGTAAATGTTTAAACAGGTCAATCTTTTACTGGAGGAAGCAAATCATCTGCAGTTCCATTAAGGAAGGGAAGCCTTTTCTTAAGGGCTTGAATCAATTTGAGAAAGATAGAAGGGCAAGTTGGAAGATCCACCAGGAAGTCTGTCTGAATTCACCAAGATTCAGACAGCCAATCCCACATAAGATACTCTCAAAGGAGGCAGTAAGAGAGCTCCCTGCATCAACACCCACCCCCAGAACTCCAGACTAGTGATTTCAGCCTGTGATTTCAGTGATTCACAAATCCTTTATTGCTACTCATTGGGCACTGCAGACACTTAGAACAGCAAACGAAGGCCAGTTGTCTCCAAAACAAGTGAACTTGGACCACTTTTCTGAGATCTCACAGTTCAACCTCTCACACACATGAACACTCAGTTGTGCTCCAAAGAGCAGGCAGAGCCACTGTGTCTTCTTCGCAGCTGCCACTGACAGTTGGCACTTCAAGACTTGTCTCCTGGCACATCCTTCCATTGCAGCAGCCATCTGATATCCCACTCTCACATTCTCTTTTAACAAAGCACAGTTAACAAGGAGCCCCTAAATCCCTTAAGGAAGGAGGTTCATACATATAAAGGAGATGAATTCCACAGAGATTTTGAGAACTACAGGCACAAAAGTGCTCTAGAGACAAGACAATTCTTTCTCTTTTGTACTGTATATCTGCATTCAAAGGAAAAGGAAGCCAACCTCTTTGAGCCTGCTGGGAGCAAGACACGAACCTTCACCTTCACCTGCTCTGGATGGTGGATGCTGAGAGCACATTCCCCCCCCCCCAAATATTTGATTTTAATCACTCCAGAGACTCTGTTGCAGCATCTCTGCTCCATTCTTTGGTACAAGCAAAATGAAAACAATGGACACACTCAAGACCACACTCAAGATTTGCTCTAACCATGACAGATGTCAATATAGGAAATGTAAGGGGGGCTGGTTGATAATCCTAACACTGACTGCGGGAATGTTCCACAAGCATTACATTATATTACAATTGAATGTTCCCTTAGAAAGTATTCTGGCTCCCTGCAAGGAATTACACCAACCTGAGAACACTGCTGTCCAATAGTTAAATGACTTACTGCACAATCCAGAGTAACTATGGGAGTGCTTACATCAATATAAGAGACATTTACGTCAACATAGTTACAACACCACCTAGTGAAAACCTATGGGAAATTTATAGAGCAATCCAGAGTTAATTTTTCTTACGTCGACATAAGTGCTCCTATAGTTACTCTGGATTGTGCTGTTAGAGCACAATCCTAACCATGTCTACTCAAAAGTAAGCCCCATTGTGTTCAATGGTTCTTACTCCCAGGAAAGTGTCTTTAGAAATGAAGCATTAGGTTGCAATCAGATCTCCATTTAGGCCAGCATACACCCCAATATAAATCTTGTGCTAACCTGGGGGTGTCACAAAGTGCCTTTGCCCCTCTCATGGGGATGTTAGGCCACTGCACTGCACATACACCAACCTCCCAACACCTCCATGGAAAGATATGCATGTGAGCTAGGCCAACCTAAATTTGTTGGGATTGCATGCTTAGATATTCAGCCATAAGCCCAGACACCTTGTAACTGTTCATAAACTTTATATATGTGAATTTCATGTTAGGGTTAGGGATGCAATCATAACCACACTTTCCTGGGAGTAAGACCCATTGAACACAATGAGGGTTCTTTCTGAGAAGACATGGTTAGGATTGCACTGTGAGACATAGTCTGAGGCAACTCTTAATGAGAGTTAAGCCTGGTGGCTTCGTTTCTCTTTGTCTCCTGTTCAGCATAAGATCCAGCATACCTGATGCTCTTGGGCCCTGAGCCCAGATCATGTTGCAAGATAATTAGCTACTAGCGGATCTGTGGTTGGGGAGGGGGCATGAGGCCCCATTACAAAGCCATACAGCAGTGCTTCAGAGGGGTCCTATCAATAATTCAGGTCCAGGTGGGGATTGCATATCTGTCTGGGTCTCCATTTGGTAAGCTGATAGCCCTTGACAAGCATCTGTGCGTTATTCAGCAGGCTATCACAAGCACATGTACATGTGTCCACACCTACATAGTTTTGGTGATCATCCTTGAGCACATCTATGCCACAAACAGGCACACCTACTGTGCAACCCTCAGCCTTCTCTGAACCAGAGACATATTGGAATAGAACCTTGAGCCTGCTTGGTTGACATGGAGCATGTGGACATCTCGTCCACAGTTCAAGGCTTTTATGCAGATAGATTTGACACACTTTCATCTTGTTCCACATGAATACAGTCAAAGGTATTGGTATCCATCAGTCTTGAAAGACTATGGTATCGTGCTCGACACTGTATGCGAAGCACAAAGGCCTGGGTAGATTAATATGGAGGATAGGCTGTTACCGAACCAGCAAATCATTGGAAAAAAAATCCACTGAAGGAAGCAGTTTTAGAATTCTCTTTATAAAATTCGTCTCCCACTTTAGGTTCTCAGAATCCACATATCTGATTGTGGTGGTTATTATTGTGAGTGACACACCAAGCATTCAAATGTTAGTCTTTCTCATTAACTCTGTTTGCTTTACTGTACCAGTATAACAAGTTCTAGATTCCACAATTATTCAGAATTCTGAGGTGCACTATCAACTGAATTTTTTTAGCTAACTAGACAGATTTGGCTCTTGATAGGAAGCAATAAAACTGAGTAAGGTGGAAGAAAGGAAAAGAAAGACAGGCTGCAATCCTAACCTCCAGATTGGCTGGCCTTAGCCCTGGCATAAGTCCTGTGCTGATCTGGGGGTGTCACAAAAGTGCTGTAAGACACTTCTGCGCTATTCCTGGGGGGAGGGTTAGGCCAGTGCACAGAAATTTGCTTGCCTCCTTACAACACCATGTGAATAGCAAGATTGATGAGTTGTGCCAGCCTAGGTAAGAAAAGCCCCCATTAATGACTCTTAAAAGACAAAATGTTCAGGATAGAGAAGGCATCACCCACGGAAGCTGAAAAGAAGGTTGTTTCAAGGCACAATTAGTCTATGGAACTCATTACTTTCAGAAGACATAGCAGCAATTCGAATAAACCGAGTAAATTAAGAAAGCAACAAAGAGATACATAGAATCATAGAATTGGAAGGGACCTAGTATGTTATCTAGTCAAACCCCCTGCCTGCAGCAGGAAATCCCCCTAGAGCATCTCCGACAGGTGCTCATAAAGCCTCTGCTTGAAGATCCCCAGTGAAGGAGAGTCCACCACCTCCCTTGGCAATCTGTTCCACTGCCGAACCGCCCTCACCATCAGGAATTTTTTCCGGATATCCAACCGGAATCTCCTCTCTTGCAGTTTGTACCCATTGGTTCAAGTCCTGCTTTCAGAAGCAGCTATGAACAAATGAGCCCCTTCCTCACTATGACAGCCCTTCAAGTATCTGAAGAGGGCAATCATGTCTCCTCTCAGCCTCCTCTTCTCCAGGCTGAACATCCCAAGTTCCCCCAACCTTTCCTCGTAGGGCTTCCCTTCCATCCCACTGATCATTCTTGTCGCTCTCCTCGGGACTTGCTCCAGTTTGGCTGCATCTTTCTTAAAGTGAGGTGCCCAGAACTGAACACAGTACTCAAGGTGAGGTCTCACCAATGCTGAATAAAGAGGAACTAGAACATCTCGCGACTTGGAAGCTACAGTCCTCTTATTGCAGCCTAAAATGGCATTTGCCTTCTTTGCAGACAAATCACACTGCTGACTCATGTTCAGCTTGTGATCCATGGCGACTCCAAGATCCCGCTCATATGTTGTGCTGCCAAGCCAAGTATCCCCCATTTTATACCTGTATTTTTGGTTTTTATTGCCCAAGTGCAGAACTTTGCACTTCTCCCTGTTGAAATTCATTCTATTTGTTACAGCCCAGGATTCTAGTTTATCCAGATCCTCCTGGAGGTTTCTCCTGTCTTATGTTGTGTTTGCTACGCCTCCCAGCTTGGTGTCATCCGCAGATTTGATCAGGCTCCCCTGTATCCCTTCCTCCAAGTCATTAATGAAAATGTTAAAGAGAACCGGTCCCAAGACAGAGCCTTGGGGTACCCCACTTGAAACCGACCTCCAGGTTGACACAGAACCATTTACTAAAACCTTTTGAGTGTGGTCGTTGAGCCAGTTGCAGATCCACCTAACGATTGCCCCGTCTAGCCCATATTTTTCCAACTTCCCAATTAAGATGTCATGTGGGACCTTGTCAAATGCTTTGCTGAAGTCAAGATAAATGACATCCACAGCATTGCCACTGTCCAGTAAGCTCATAACCCGATCAAAAAAGGAGATCAGATTTGTCTGGCAAGATTTATTCTTGGTAAATCCATGCTGGGTTGTTTTGATCACCGAGTACAGATGTGCACAAATGTGTTTTGATCACCGAGTACTAGATGTGCACAAATTTTGTGTTTTATGATTTGCTCTAATACAAAGGAGACACATCTCCTTTCCCTCTTTGCTCACCATACCGCTCAGGACTGGTTCTCTCATCTTAACATTTGGAAAACCTCATTCTTTCTACTACTCTGTGGATTTGCATTTTCTTCCTATTTTCTTCCTTTCTTCATCATTGTTCAAATCTACAGTACATTGTCTTTTTCATTGCTTCTACCAGTATTAATTTTTTAATAAGCAGCTGGGGGGTGTTCTTTGGTTGAAGACTAAAGTGTCAAATCAAAACATCCAATCTGAGAAAGGACTGGAGACAGGACTGTCTTAGGTCACATGCTCTGCCTGCCTGTGCACAGATCATATTCCACGGTCTTTGCAACCATCCTCAATCACAAAAAGAGCAATCTTTTGCTCTTCACTCAAAAATGCAGTACTGTTTTTTTTAAAGAATCATATCCTGCAAGCAGATTATCTAACTACATAAAAGCCTTGTGTGCAGGTGTCTGCATCTTCCATGTCAATCAAAGGCTGAGGGTTCTATTCACATAATCCTCTGGGAAAGAGAAAGCTGAAGGTTCTATTCATGCCAACTATCAACTGCCAACATTCCAATTATCAACTATCAATATTCCATCACTATTTCAACTGTTGTTTCCAACTGTCTCTGACAAATTCTCTGTCTCTAAGAAGAGGCTGGAGGGCAATTGTGAAAGATAACGATCAATATTTGAACTGACTAATTAAAACTAATTAAAAGAGGTCTACCAATTTCATGCAAAAAATATTATATTGATGAATGTTATTATATTGTACCTCTGAAAATGACAGCTGTGAGCTGTTACTATTTCAACAATGCAATCCAAACATGTCTACTCAGAAGTAAGTTCTATTGTGTTCAATAGTACTTACTCCCAGGAAAGTGTGGTTAAGATTGCAGCATATATATATATATATATATATATATATATATATATATATATATATATATATAAAAGTGTGTGTGTGTATATATATATATATATATATATATAAAAGTGTGTGTGTGTGTATATATATATATATATATATACTATACATATATATACACTTTATACATATATAAACACTTTATAAAGAAGCACAAAAGATATATATAGATATATATAGATATATAATTCACACACCACCTGGCAGCATAAACTACAGCTGAGGTAATCTCTTATATATATATAAGTCACTAATTGGCTGACTGATTCATGCACTCACTCAGGCTGCAATCCCAAAGACACTTTCTTGGGAGTAAAACCCATTGAACATAATGGGGCTTACTTCTGAGTAGACATGGTTAGGCTTGTGCTCTCACTCACTAAACCAGCCAAAACCACTAAACCCAGAAACATGAAATTTGGGGAGTGTTGTCCTTCTTTGATGTGAGAACTCTCTACGAACTAATTTAGTACCTGGTCCCCAGTGAAGCCCAGTGCTTCTTGATTTCCAGTGGTATCCACTGCCCAGTGTCACATGTTGCCTGCTGGTGCCTGGTGCTCAGTGCCCCTTTGGTGTTTGCAACTTCATTTCAAGGAGGTCACAAAAAGCTGGATGCTGCCATCTTGGAATCTGGCACTAGGCACCACCATCTTAGAACTGGACATTCAGGCTGCTCTCCTAGGAGTAAGGGCACAATCCAGAGTAACTACGGGGAGTCCTTGCTCTGGTGTAAGAACAATTTGTTGTGGATTGCAGTATGAATTTCCCATAGGTTTTCATTAGATGGTGCTGTAACTATGGGTACACATAATGTCTCTTACGTGCTCCCATAGTAACTCTGGATTGTAGGGCCAGTCTCATTTAATACAATGGGACTTACTTCTGAGTAAACATGGAGGAGCTTTAGCATCACAATGATGGCACTTCTTGTTCTGACAGTGACATCACTTCCAGAAAGTTCCAGACAAATTGTCGTTCCCAGGAGGGGGTCCTAGGCTAAAATAGAACCACTGTTTCAGGGTCCCAGGCTGAAACAGAACTACTGTTTTGGAGCATATACAAAGTGCTTTTTCACCTTTAAAAGATAACTTGAGAACTGCTTCATCTGCTGCTAGCAAGCTCTTTTGTGCTTCTTTCAGGACTGAAACATCACAGATTCTTGTTCAGGAACTGAACCCAGAAGTGAAAATGTGAGGAAAAATGAGGACAACCTCTAAAGTTGCCTTGGGCTGAGCATCAAGAGAGCCCACCCAGCACAGGATACCATCCAGTTCTCAGGTCTCCCTATTAACACAGGAGTTAGAAACATCCCTGATGCTCAGACTGAAGCCCAATGAAAGATGGCCTTTAATATTGCTCTGTGTGTTTAGTTTAGGCAGAAACTTTCAACATAATTACATTGCCATTAAAGACCCTCAAGAGATTACCTCAGCTGTAGTTTACGCTGCCAGGTGGTGTGTGAATTAAATTTCAAATTACATTTCCCCAAAAAAAGAAAAGTAAAAAGACAAGCTAATCACAAAGACCACAAAGGAAGGATACCAAATTGTTCCCAGGACATCTTTTACTGGAACAATGTGAATGTCCAGCAATTTTTGTGCCGCAAAAGCTGACACAGAGGTAGGGCACAAAGTATTGTTAACAGAGAAACACAGGTTGAAATTCGTGGTTCTTTCAGATGGGAACACTGTTCCAAAAGTGAAGGCAGCTTTTACTACTGGCTGTAATATTTTGATTAATCTTGCGTGTCCATCAAAGAAACAGAATACTTGCCTTCTCACAGCCACATCAACCAGCATTCTGTTTTCTGAGATTTCAGGCCAAACCAACTCCCCTAATCTTGATCATTGAATTTCATCTCCCAGTTTAAAATTGTGTATGCATATTCCAAGAAGAAGGGCTGAAGTAGATCAACAGATTAAGATGCCAGGCTTGTCAACCAGCAGGCTGGGGTTTGACACCTGGCTGCTACAAAACGGAGTGAGATCCTGTCCCTTGTCCAGCTCCTGCCGACCTGGCAATTTGAAAGCATGAAAATGCAACAATAGGTACCACCTTGGTGGGAAGGTAACAGCATTCCATGTGCCTTGACCTATAGTCAAGCCCGCCACATGACCATGAGACATTACGTGCACCCGTAGTTGTGAGACATTACGTGCACCCGTGGTGAAAACCACCTAGTGAAAACCTATGGGAAATTCATATTGCAATCAAGAGTGATTTGTTCTTACTCCGGAGCAAGGACTCCCTGTAGTTACTCTGGATTTCACCCAAGGATTTTTATTTTCCAGGGCTGGGAGGATCTGTCCTTCCATTTGGGAGAAGACTACACTTTCTCCACAACACTATCTCTTTTAATCATTCAAAGGACAAGCAAGCATGTTGCATGGTTGAGTTCCTGAGTTTCAGCCCAATCCTTGTGTAAGTGGGATGTGATTTAGTCACACGTGCTTATTGTTGATGATGCCAACTGAGCATCTCTTCTCTCCTCCACCCCCATGAGAAACCATCTGTCTCCCAATTTTTTATTCAGAATGTCTGTGTGCATGTGGACATGTGTTGTGTGGTCTGCCTTTGATTCATTTAAAGAAAATCAATCTTAGAGAAAATTAGGATCATTACAAGGCCAGACAAAGAAACACGGTTTGGGAAGCTAGAACTTGGCCTTCACTTAAGAACTGCACACAAACCCTTTAAGAGGCAAAGTTATATGGCAAATCAGTGGCTGCAATCAATCTATTGCAGTGACCTTTGAACTTTCTGCCTTTTAGATAATCTGTTCTGCAGTAAGAAAGGCCTGGCTGGAGCACCTAGTCCAGCATCCTGTTTCTTTCTGTGTTCAGTCAGTGTCACAGGTCATTTTAGGGTTTGATTTTTGAAATAGATGCTAGATGGATGACGTAGGTGTGTGTTTATGAACAGGGGAAGACGGTGGTTTTGATTCAGCTGAAAACAGCAAAGCAAAACCTCCAAGGAAAACAGGTTGCCCTCCAGTTCAGCAGGTTTGGGGTGAAATCTCAGTTGTAACATAAACAGTTGCAATGTCTACAGATGTTCAAATGGACAGAATGTTTCTGTGTTGAAGGGATAAGAGGTAAATAGCCAGAGTGTGCAAAATAAAAGCTGGCCTAAGTTCCAGCTACTTGGGGAAAGGAAGAGACAACACTGAGTTTACAGCGGCAGAGGAGAGGCAAAGAGTTTAAAGGCAAATGGTTTAAAGGAGCCCAAAGGTGCAGCATGTGAGAGACTGCTGACCAAGATAGAGGCAATGTGGTCAATTTGCAGAGCATTCCTTACCTGTTAGAGAAGACCTTGCTGTAGTTGAACACCTGGATTTCCAGCATCTCATTGACATCAATGCTGCTTGCAATGGGCCACCGGAACGTCTATGGACAGCCAAAAAAGATATGAGGTAGGCTGGCAAGATACTAGCCATATTGGCATGAACAGCTCACTGGTGCTATACACACACACCACCACCCTCATTTACATGCTCGCCTTTGCTAGATTTTGACTTCAATCTGCTCACAGTGGATAGTAATGCAGGAATGATCCCAAGAACTTTTATTCATGTTGCGAATATTTGTTTCCCTGGGCGAAATTATTGCACAGAAAAGGTTAAGAACCCTCTTCCAATATCCTGATACCATAACATGCTCTCCTCCCATCAAGAGCAACACTAAGCCCAGATACCAAGCACCAATCATGTGAATATAAGAAAGCAAGGAGGGAGCTGAGATGAGGCTAAATGTGAAGGTAGCATTTCACGGTGAGAGCCAAATTCTCAGGATTGCCTTTAAAATAATATCAAAAAGATATCAGATCACAGAACAGTGATTTTTGAACCATTGTGCACATTGGTGTGCCACAAGTGTTCTGCAGATGTGCCGTGGGAATTTGCATATATTACTTTGGGGATGAGCCTTCTGCTGGCAGTTTTAGTACCTTGATATGTGTGTCCGAGATGAATATGGTTGAAAATTGCTGCACAAGACTGTCAGTAGATGCACCATGATATAGTAAATGCCTTCAGTTTGAAGCATCAGACTAAAATTAATACAGCTTCTTTAGATAACAGTGTCATAAGGAAGAGGGCAGTAAATGCCTGGAATAATTAGAGGCCCCTTTCTCCAACAAGAATGTCACCAGAAGCTAATTAAAGCCATATTTTATTTCAAAAAGAATGGACAATCAATACAGCACAAAAACAAATCAGCCCCCCATTAAAAAAAATTCTGAACACAAATCGAGCCTGTAGCAGACACTTCTTTTCAGTCCTCTTTTACAGCTTACTTTGGCTCTCGTGCAAACAAAGCATGGCTTGGGAATGTGAATGCTGTTCCTTCTAGAGATACCAAAATGAACAGCTTGGGAACAGAGCAGAACACGGAGAACAAATGCTTGCAAATACCAGAGGCATTTGCTGGCTGACAAATTCTCATAAGCAAGCATTCTCAGAACAAAGTGGAAGATGAAAAAGAAAGAATCCAAAGCAAAAAAAGAAAAGAAAAAGAAAATCCTGTGTAATCCTCATTCTGGGCAGAGAGAAAAATATTATTACATTATGCACTGTAACAGGATGCGTCCTTTAATTTTGCAGAATTCATTCTGCATGGGAAGAAAAGTTCTGTCACCACCACAGCCGCAAAAAGTATAAATCCTCAGCACAACTACCCTCACTTTTGAGATGTCTTCTGGTATCATCAATGTACTTTCAAGGATAATGTGGTCAAGGAGCTAGAAATATTTTTCCCCTTCTAAATGAAAGTGGAGGTGGTCATGAAGCTGAATTTCATTTCCATCCATATCAAACACGTGAATTTTCACAGGGTTGCAGAACATGGAAAGCCTTGCCCCTATATACTTCTTGCCACCCATCATGTCACATTTATTTTGGCTGTACCAGCAGGTTCAGAATTAGGCTTTTCTCACCTATGGCTTTTTATATACAGCAGTCACTGAAATGTTTCAGTAGAAAGATGGGACAGGTATCTTGATTAGAGACTATTTTAAAGGCAAAATGAGAGTTAAGGGCACTAGCTGATTGTGGGATGGGTATTTTATCTCTGGTTGGCATAAGACCGCGGAGCAAACAGGGATGTGTTAGTTTACTTATAGAGATAAATATTCAATATATAGGGTGGCCCAAAAAAGTAACAAATAGTTTAGTAAGCTTTTAGCTTTTGTACATAGCTATTACCTTTTGTACACCTATGTGCTCTACATGTCTGTAGATTCATGTTTCAGTATATTTAACTCACTGGAGGCTTTAGGCAGGTCATGGTACATGCTTCTAGACAACAACAGAAGCAAGTGTTCAACACCCTTTAAATGGGAATTCCTAAATATAGGAAGCTACTGCCAATTGGCAGCAGCTCTCCAAGGTTTTAGATAGGGAAAAGTCTTCTCCAGCTGTAGCTGGAGATATTGCTAAGGACAGAACTTATTTCTATATGCAGAGCTGGGTCACCACCACTTACAAAATCACAGCACTATGTTGTTCTGTGATGGTTGTGTGTTATCTTAAGAACATAAGAAGAGCCTCCACTGGATCAGGCCATAGGCCTTTCTAGTCCAGCTTCCTGTATCACACAGCAGCCCATCAGATGCCCCAGGGAGCACATATGGCACCTGCATCCAGGCGCTTTCCCCTGGATGCAGTAAGGCTTCATTTTGCTCCCCCTCACCTGGAATGGCTCCAAAGGGCTTAGACTCCCTCCTAGATTGACTGCTCTGCCCCCTCTAGCTATGCCACCGCCATACACAACTACGTTTTTTAATGTTGCACCCTGATTAAAATTGGAAAGCTGGGTTTATTGGGTGGGGCAGAAAGGGCAAGATATAAATCTTTTATAAATAAAATGAATGCAATAAATCACAGGAGAAGGAACCAACTTCAGGAAAAACTCAACTCCAGGCACCCAAGAGACCTGGCAGCTTTCAAAACAATTACAGCTCTTCAAAGTCATTTACAAGTTGCTCATGAATTATTACAACGGCGAAACATGGAAGCTTCCTTTTTGTGCACAACTCATTGATTGCGATACAAGAAGTAATGACACCGTAGGCTGAGACCTTCATTGATTGCAGCGCTGACAGGGGCTCGGCTTCTGCAATCAGTCAGCAGAGCAACACAAGACAGATCTAGCTAGGAAGCTGGGAGCAATAAAAAGAGAGCAATAAAAAGAGAAGGCCACATACAGGTATGTGTTATGTCAGGACACTCCTTGAGTATCCAAAGAACAAGGATAGTAGTTGAATTTGGACTCACACTGTTTTACCGTTTGATTATTACAGCTCAGTCCTAATCCAAGTTCCCTGCACTGATGGAGGTATGGTGCATCCTGCAGGGGAGTTTTGCTGGCTGGATCTATCTATAGTATTTATATATGTTTTTCAATTAAAAAGTTCAAAAAGCTGTTTACAAAGAAAATGAAAACATGAAATAATGAAATAATGAATAATGAAAACATTATTGGCTAATGGGTTCCTGTCCCAAAAGGGTTCATATTCTAAAAAGATACAAAAAGAACACCAGCAGAAGCCTCCATAACAGACATTGCTGGGATGAGGAAGACCAGTTACTCTTGCCCTGCTAAATAAAAGAGGAATATCAACTTGAAAGAGTGCCCCTTGCCCAGTAAGAATGCCTCTTGCCCAGGCCCTCCCTGAAATAAGGAGGGCATTTTTCATTTCCCCAGGGGAAAGTCCCAGCGGCCTCAATGGAGCAAACTGGACTTGCACCTGCTAAAACAGAACAGATAGGAGTCAGTGCATGCCACTTCCATGGATCCTGCCCATTTCCAGGCCTGATCTACCTATCCACCCCATCAATGCCTTCTCTCACCCCATTACACCTTAGTAGTATACCAAGGACACGGGTGCAGTCTAGTCTGCAGTCTTGAGGTGTCAAATAACCAGAGCCTCTGAGTGACCAGTAGACCTGGCCTCTCTTGGCAATCTTGAAGTGAACATCAGGTCTACCTAATAGCCTTCCCATTGCTCACATTCCTGGGTTTTCTTCAGGGGGTACCACAGGTACTGAGTACCAGCACCTCTGTGGCCCCCAAGTAGACTTGCCTACAACTACAAATAACATCTTCATGGTAAATATCCCCAACTTTATTTCTAGAAAAAACCACTGCTCGCATTTCACTGTCAAATTGTAAGGCAGTCCCTAATGACTTGATGAAGTGTTTGGAGATCTACAGCTTATGCCATCTGCAGAAAAGCAGAACATATTGTCTTGACATATTCATGACATAGACATGGAAGGGATCAGGATTGTGCTTACTGCCCTTAGCGCTTAGCTTTGTGTACTCTGTGGAAGATGTAGATATTGCCTATGCTCCTGTGAAAGGAGCTCAGGTACAGACAAGTGAACAAAACCTCAACCTCACTTCTACACATTTATACCCAACTAAAGCTTAAACATAGAATACACATTCCACAGCTTTATGGCAGTCTCAAACACAATGGCACCAGAATGTGCTATCTGGCCACCATCGCAAGTGGTGAACAATGACAGACACCAAATGTCCATTGGTATAGGTAAGGCTGTATAGAGGTGAGAGGGATGTTGAAGGGGTTGAATAGGGAGTTTGCAGAACTGGTAGGAGGGCAGACTTGGCTCAGAAGTGGGGGGCAACAGTGCCTACTTCATATTAATCGCTGTACTAGGTTGGTGCAAATGGTTTAGATGCTGTGCCTGTTAACCAGCAGGCCAGGGTTCGAGACCTGGGTCGGCCCCACAAGATAGGGTGAGCTCCTGTCCTTAGCCCAGCTCTGCGACGCCAGCTGGATCCAATTGTATCGGCTCTGCCTTTCCATTGGACTAATTCAGTGGCGTGGAGAGGGGGGATTTGCTGCTTGGGTAACAACCTATCCTCCATAACAAACAATCCAACCCAGGCATTCATGCTTCGCATGCAGCCTATGCAGCGCCAAACACGATACCACAGTCTTTCAAGACTGATGGGGGCCTGCTTTTAGTCCCAGTCTGCCTTCTGTGATCAACATGGATTTGTGCCAACTATCAAATTGTGCCAACTATCAAATTGATGCCACAGCATTGCTAAGAACTGCCAGTTATTTAAACAGAATTGTTGGAAGGGACGTGAAAAGGAGTTGGAAAAAATTATGTTTGACGGAAGGGAGCCAGTCTCTTATATGACAATCTCACCTGCAAACATGTCACTTTATTTGCATGGTTCACATCCTGCCTTTAATACTCATCACAGAAAGGAGGGAGAAAGGTCGGTCCTCTGTGGCTCAAGTCTCACACGTATAGATGTTACACGTGGAATGATCAGCACTTCTAGCCAAGCATGATGAAGTAGCCTCATTCCTAAAACAAGGCAGTCTAGAGGTTCTTTACAAATGGGTGGAAAAAGTTTTATAGACTGCTGACTTCCTCAAATACCAAACAAGACTCTCAAAGAAACTAATGGGTTGCCTGGTTATCAGAAGAAGGCTAATGCCCAGAAGGTTGAGCAGATGTAGAAGACCAGCTGCCTCAGAGCTATTTGTGATACTGATCTAAGTTCCCTGTCCTTACATCTCAAATCAGAAACGAATAAGTCAGCTACTAGAAGGGCATGGCCTCCAGCACAAGCACTTCCAAAGTGCAGAGGTCCCAAGAGTAGGTCTTTCTAGGGAGGCAGAAAAACATGGATTTGAACATGGATGCTACACTCAGAAGGTTGTTGCACAAGAAGAGCTCAGCTGGAGCAAGCCAGGGTGTCCTGTAACCTGATTCCTACATTTGCCAGTCAGGCATCTGTGCAGAGCAAACAGCAAAAAGGCAATACGAAAAAACCAATCCTAAACCACTCTTTCATTCAATACTCAAGGCAGAAGGACAACCCAACCACCACCAGTGTGCATTACCATGGCCAGTACTCTGCAATTCCACACTTCCTCGCACCGTCTCCCTTTGGAAAAGACACGGAACTGACACACTGCCAATCTGGTCAGCCAACTTTGTGGAAAGGGGGCTGCCTCACTATACCTCTGCCAACCACCACCTCAGGCAGCTGCTTCATCACCTGAACAACACAGCAAGGAGTACTTAGGTTGTACATCTCTGAAGTTGGAGGCTCCCTGCAAGGACAGTTCATGACCATGACCAATTCAATCATAGACCCCATTGCCTATGAATTTATTGCATGAGCTGGGTTATCCTATTCAAGCATTATCCTCTCCATGGAGAGAACATTTTGGCAGCTCTAGGCAGCCGGCTGAGTGCAGGGTTGCTGAAGAAAGGGTTGCAGGGAAAGACCTGGACAGCTCCTGGATGGGAGAATGCAAGCTGATAAGCTGTCATGAGTCATCAGAGCCAGAAGATGTCGCCATTTACAGCTTGGCTGACCTGAAAAACTGCTGCTGGAAGCTTAAAGCATCCTCTGATACCAGATGTGATGATGACCATGCTGTAAAGTATTCCACCTGGAAAGAGAAGAGTTCAACAAGCTACACATAAACTTCATAGATTAGCCTGAACACCAAGCATAAACAGTCTACACTTATCATCTGCAGGACCTCACAAAGAATTTCCCAGCAATTGTAACCGTTATATGCTAAATAAATTTGGCAGCTCTACATGGAGAGCATAATTTGTGAAGGACACTATCACATCTGCTAATGCACAAACGCACACAAACATATGCACTCCAGGTCCAGAAGAGAGGGTTTCTCCTCATCTTGGTTGCAGGGAGGGAGGAACATAGAAAGTGCACATGGTCACATTGAGCCCATTTAAACGTCTCTCTAAGCTTTGTGCCTGATCAGGGCTTGTAGCCTAATGAGAATGCCACAGAACATACAATTCATGTTGCAACCTTTGAAAACTTTCAAATCACCTCTACTTGCAGTCTAAGGACAGAGGATTCTACGTGTGGGATTTTTGTTTCCCAAAGGCCTTTTTCACATTTCCCCATTCATTTGCTTTGGTTTCTGCAAAAGCATAATTGTTTTCAGGAAGAGGCCTTAAAATTTGCAGATAAGGCAAGATTTATGGAAGGATGAGAAAGACAATGGCTTTTTCCTCTGCACTTTGTGACTGCACTTCTCTGCTCTTGATACAGCACTTGCAATACTTCACTGTTTACAGAAGGTATTTATTGAAAAAAAAGCTCAATCCTGCAAGTTAAGGCCCTTAGCCTCCTTTCCCATTCCTGCTATAGTCAGTGACTTGATCATGATCACAACCGTGTAGGTCCTTATTGAATGATGCAGCATCAGTGCATGTTTATTCTTTTTTGATCCGATTATGGGATTTAATTAACAAAACTGAATTATAAACATACGACAAGGCTGAGCAGTCAACAACCTTTCCTCAATCAACTGTGAAGTTATTTTCCCTACACCTGACAAGTTTTTCTTGACATTTTCTTTATTTGTGATCCAAATGTAAATTTAAGAGCAGCTAGCTAGAAAAGCCTTTCCTAAATTTTCCACACTTTGAGTACAAGATTAAAACAGCTGGCGTGCTCTGCTTTCCCACTTAGAATTTTGCTTTGATGTAAACAACACCCAGAACTGGAAGGTATCTTAGAATCATAGAATCATAGAGTTGGAAGGGACCTAGTAGGTCATCTAGTCCAACCTCCTGCCTGCAGCAGGAAATCCTCCTAGAGCACCTCCAACAGGTGCTCATCGAGCCTCTGCTTGAAGATCCCCAGTGAGGGAGAGTCCACCACCTCCCTTGGCAATCTGTTCCACTGCCGAACTGCCCTCACCGTCAGGAATTTTTTCTGGATATCCAACCGGAATCTCCTCTCTTGCAGTTTGTACCCATTGGTTCTAGTTCTGCTTTCAGAAGCAGCTATAAAAAAATAAGACGGCCCACTTAAAGGCACTTCCTCCTCTCAGTGCTCCGCTGCTCCCCTTTGCCCAATTAGTCAGAATTCAGGGACAAAATATGACAGCTACAGAAGAAACCTGATCAGGGAATCCCAATGCAACCCTGTCTCCAGATGATATTACTTCCCACTACTGAGAGAGGAGGGAAGCAATGCTGAACAGGGTCACCCCAGTTTGCTGGGCTCAGGATTGTGGATGTCTCCAACAGGGAGGCTTAACTTTCCTAGGCCTACTTGGCTCCTTTGGCATCACACAGTGAGGCCAGAATGCACCATCAGGTCCTTTCTGGTTAGCATGCCTTCTGATCAGGCTGCTTACATCAGGCTTCTATAGAGTATCAGGCAAAATACAAGAAGTACCCCTTAAGGAGGCACTGCCAATTATGTGATGTGGACAAGATAAAAAACAGAACGTGAAAATGATCAAAGGGGACATTGCAAAAGTCTAATACTGTAAGATTAGAATTTCACGCTAAGAGGAATGCAGAATTACTGGTACATTTCATTCCAAAACATGATAACGTAATTGGTCATTACATTCTGCTTTCATCTGGATTTTAGAAATGAGGACTGATACATCAGCAAATTCTTATGCATAGCCCTTATGAAATACATGGGGACAAGGAAACACTTCGGATGCAATCCTAACTTAGGTTGGCATGGCACAACTCATTGGTTTTCCTGTCCAGCTATTTCACCACCACAGACTTAAGAAATTCTGTGTTGGGCCTTCCAGCCTGGCACAGAGTTCAGAGTACAACAGAGCAGAGCTCCACCAATCCCACCTCCTCCCTCTTATATTCCTCTTGTTCCACCCTTTCCCCAACCCTTAAAGGCCCCTGGAGGTTGCTCTTACCCCTGGTGTTGACATGTCCTCTTCCTGCTAGTTGATGCCCGACTGGCACCAGCCCAGTCATCAGGTGTTATAAATGTGCTTTACAGCATCTTTACAGCACCCAGCACTGGTGCTGGGGCTCAGAGCCATTGCTGGGATAGTATAGGATCGGGTCCTCCACAAAAAGCACAAAGGAGGGTGGAAATTCCACACAAACATTTAACTCCTAATAAGTCAACAGTCAGGATGATGATGATGAGGGAGCTTGACAATTGATTGATGATTGATAGCCTGCCTTTCCACTGCAAAGCAATTGCCCCAGGCAGTATACAAAGTTTTTTTTTATCCTGAGAGGCAGGTGAGGCTGAAAGTGATTGACTGGCCCAAGGTCACCCAGGAAGCTTCATGGTTGAGAGGGGACTTGAACCCTGATCTTCCAGGTCTCAGTCCAACTCTCTACCACTACACTCTAGCCATCCTGACTCTTACTAGATTCCCCAAAGATGCTGTACAAAACATGTGCAGAGCCAACCAGCAGCAAGTGGCCTCCCAAGTCAACATTCATGTGGGGCTGGATTGAACCTATAGGCTGCATAGGGGAAGTAGGCATGACTCCAGGCTAGGGAGTATTCTGCACTTTCCTAAGTGCCCAGTTGTGTCAGCAGTCTGGTGTCACTGCTACAAGGAGGCAGGGATCTAAGCCAGGAATCTCCAGATCTTGTCACTGAAGTCAGATGTGACCCTTGGCAAGCCCTTGATAAGCTCCCTCCATCTGGCCATCAGGCAAGCTCTGTAATCCTCCAGAGGCAAGGAGAGCTCTACTCTCCACTCCTTAGGATGATATTCTGAGGGCTGGTGAGGCCGCAAACACCTCCTCTCTATGTTTATGAAAGTGCTAATGAACAGGTTTGAAGATCACCCTGTGTGTTGGAAAGTATTTATGAACTGATTTGAATTAATTCGTTCATTCACAAGTTCCATCACGAATATTTTCATTTATGAAAATTTATTCAAATTTGAAATGTAAATCAATTTTTTTCTGGCCCCCGACAGACAATCAGAAAGACGAGGTGGCCCTCCTGTCAAAAAGTTTAGAGACCCCTGTTCCAAGCAATGCAATCTGGTTCTGAAGTTCTGAAGGGAGTAAAGGCATTTGCAGAAACCGAAAGGAACTTGCAGCAAAGTGACTGGGGAGGAGAGAGGAGAAGAGGGTTCCTCTGTCTCCTGTAACCTGAACAGGTTTTAATGGCTTGAAACAGCAAAGCAAAAGAAACCGTTATGTAAGGTTTGCAGCATTGGAGCTTTTATATAACAATAGAGGAAGATGGAGCTTTGCAGATGCAGGGTAAGAAAGAGAGACAGCATGAGAAAGTATGATGAGGAATTCACTACAACTCCACCATTGTCACAGTGGATATGGATTAATATTAGCAGAAAAACCTATTTTGACTGCCTGGTCTCAAACCTAGAATAGGTTTATAGGAGTAGAGTATGAATAATAATGAAAAAAGAAACATGGAGCCCATGCAGCGTGCCTGTCTCCTCAGAAAGAAAAACCTGTGCCCAACAGGCATGTAAGGGCAGAGCTTGCAGGTTCAAGGGTATAATCTCCAGACAGGCACAAGAAAATCACTCCAAGCAAACACAGTAGCTGAAGGGAATGTATCTAATGTAGGTTCCTTCAAATTTTCATTAGTTAGCAGACAATATGTACCGTATATCATCTTGGTTGTCAGTGCATTAGGAAGGAATCCTCCATGCAAGTGTGGGATGGCACAAGTAATACAGCTTCCCACACTCCCCTGTGCCCACATAATCAGAGACTGTAAGTTTTAAACAATAGTAATCCCCCTGTACCCATCAGCTGCACACATGAGGTGTCAGGGATTCCTGGCAAATCCTTCTTCTCATTCTATCTACAGTATTTATATACAGCTTTTCAAATTTTCACAGTGGAATCACTATACTGATGCTGGCATAGAGATCAAGGTGGAAACTGATGCTCTGTACTTCTTACCCCAAAAGCTACAGGGTAGCTGATATGTCCAATCAAGTAACTTATGTTTTCATGTCAAAGGGTTTAGGTTTCAATGAATTAGTGCCAAGGGAAACGATTGGGCTGGCACAACTTTTTTGTTGATTGATTTTATGCCCTTCCTTTCCACCAGGCACTTTTAACACAACCAATTCCGAACAAGAAAATAAACTGAAAATCACAAAGAAGCACATCATAAAATATCCAGTAAAAATACAGAAACATAAAATAGCAATTTGTTTCCAAAAGCCGCATACCTCCTTCTTCCTCTTTCAAAGGCACTCCTAAGCATCCTATTCAGGGCAGTCCAAGGTCAGGGTCCCAATATGGAAAAGGTCCTATTTCTCTCCCGCCCGATAAACACCACTTTGAAAAGCAGGACCAGAGCCTCCAGAAACTGTCCTAAGCACACAGGCAGCTTTATAGGGGACCAGGACTCCTTCCAGGGGGCCTGATCTTGAACACTTTAAGACTTAGAACTGCCATACTTTGAATTGTTACTGTAGCTTATTTTGACCATAGCTTGTTCATGAGCCACAAAATCAGTAGCAGCCCCCTCAGCCATATACTGTGGTCTGACAAGCAAACCATGAAGCTTCCCTCCCCCACACAGACATAGTTACAAACACCTAGGTGTACAGAGGCTTCTAGGACTTTCTTCATCCAAAGACCTTCCTGGATTTGAAATCTCCAAAAAAACACGTCTTGTTCTCAAAGTGAAACTGACACACATGAACATTCCACTGTTCTTATATTTCCAAATTTTGTCCAAAGTATATTATTTCTGTGTGCATTTTGTCACAGTTTGAAGTCACTGATGTCTATCCTGAACCCAGAACCAAAAGCACATCTGTATTGACAGAGGAAAGCAATCCAAACTTGGTGTGATTATATATTGGAATTAATGTATACTTTAATGTTGAGGAACCAGACTAACCCTGTCCAAAATCCCACTGAACGTGGGTTGTCTGGAGAAGGAAAACTCCCATCTCAAACCTCCACCGCCATGTTGCTATACCCATCTATGGGAAAGGCTTCAGGAGTCAACCTCGAGGCAAAGTCCAGAGCCGGAGTCCATGAGCCGGAGTCCGGAAGCAGTTCATGACTGTGTACAATCACATTCCGGTAACTCTTGCAACGTAGCTGGAACCAATCGTATCAACTCTGCTGTTCCATTGGACTATTTCAGTGATGTGGAGAGGGGGGATTTACTGCATGGGTAACAGTCTATCCTCCATATTAATCTACCCAGGCCATCGTGCTCTGGAGAGGACACTCGGAGCACGATACCATAGTCTTTTGAGACTGAGGGATGCCAATGCATGAATGTATACTGGAATCAAATTGTATTTAGTAATGTATACTGGAATCAAATTGTTAGATGAGGAGGATGTTATAGGAGCACATTTGCCCATTGTTAAACACACCATATCCAAGATTGCTCTTTGGTCTTCCAGGGACACAATCACATCAGTAATGTGGAGAGAGGGAGGAATACAAATAAACAGAAGGATAAAATTAACTCAAGTTTTTCCAATTAATTAGAAATTAAAGAGGACACAAAGTATGGGGGTGTTCTGCAGCAAGAAAGGTGCAGGATAGAAAAAAATTCACACATCCCTGAGGACTTATCAAGCTAAACAGAGCATGTGGCTAGCAGAGCATGGAAATTGTGTGTTGAGAGATGGTCGGCATTAGCATAAGAATAAACCCACCCACTCTTTCCTCCAGGCTAGAAGAAACCTTACCTCATCAAACAGGGCTTCATCTTCACAGTTCTCCAGCACGCGTGTGTAAAAGGAGAGGCCTGTAGAGAAGAGAGAAGAGCCACTGAACATTTGCAGAGCAACACAGAACATTTGCAGAGGCCACATTTACAGGACAAGCAAGCAGCTGTGAGGAAATGGGGCTGGCTCCCAACACCACAGTTTGTGGAGGATGTTAACAAGGAGGGATTAACCCGCAAACTGGAGTCTGACTTTTATTGGGTCAACTGTCTTTGATGGAAGAATATGAAGGTTCTATATAAAAACCACATAAGATTTTTCCTCAGGTGGAACAGAAAGACCTGAATGGAAAGTCTAAATAAGAAAATAGCCTTTGCCTCATACTTTAGAGCAGGGGTCTCCAAACACTGACTCTGGGGCCAGTAACAGCTCCCGGCAAGCCCCTTCATCTGGCCAAGCTTTGTAATCCTCCAGAGGCAAAGGCAGCTCTGCTCTCCAGACCTCAGGAGGGTATATTGAGGGCTGGGGAGGGCACACATACCTCTGGATATGAAAGTGCTTATGAACGGGTTTCACAATCACCCTCTCTCTCTGTGTTGGAAAGTGTTTATGAACTTATTTGAATTCATTCGTTCATAAGTTCCATCACTAATATATTCATTTAAGCAAATTTATTCAAATTTAAAATATAACTCAATTATATTTTTCTTTCAGCCCCTGACCGAATATCTGAAAGACGATGTGGCCTCTTTACAGCAGCTCTGTAAAATAGGCTACCTTGTACCTCCTTGGAAATAGGACACTGAAGCTGGGAGAGAATAATTGTGATCCAGAAGGTGGATAAGAAGACATGGTCTTCAACTCCATGACAGTGTGAGATTGTCATAGAGATAGGCCATCTCTATGGACCTGTCATTGAGGACCTGACTGTAGGAAAAGCACCTATAGCACAGTGGTCTTCAAAGTGGGGGTCGAGACCACCTCGGGGTTTGCGACCTCATGGCAGAGGGTCACAAGAGTATGGGCTTCACCATCTTGGAGTCTGGCACTGGGCTTTCCTGGGAGTAAGCCTCACTGAGCACAATGGGTCTTACTTTCAAGTAGACATGGAGGAGCATCACAGTAAGTTTGACAGGGGTCCTAGACAGATTTTAAACTTGAAAGGGGCAGGGTGACCAGATGCCAAACACGAAATTCCTGAATCCCAAGGCCAAAATTCCTAATCCCAGGCTAAAATTCCTACCCGCTGAAAAAAACTGCCAACAAATGTATTTTTTTGTTTTTGTTTTTCTGTTTTTTGACCATAACTTTTGATAGAAAGAAGATATCTCCAAACTGATTTTTGCATTGGATTCTGCTCTTCAATACGAATCATGCATGACATATGGCATGATGGGGTACTGTGCACTATTACAAACTTTCAAAATGAAGCCAAAATGTCGGAAATTATGCCAAAATGTAGGAAACCAAGACAGGAGGCTAAAAATCTGGACAAATCCGGGTTTTTCCGGTCATCTGGTCACCCTGGAACGGAGGTCCTGTCCTGGACTGATATGCCTGAATACCACTAGGCATTCCTGCACGAGGAGGACTTTTGGGTACTCGGCCCCCATAATATTCCACACATAGCCTTCCTGGATTTCCTGCTATAAAGTACATAAGCTCACTGTGTGTAAACTTGGCCCACCGGCTCCCATCAGCTTAAGTGCACCTCCCAGCTCAAGAAGGAATGAAGGGACCAAATGAGAAGACAAAGCATCAACATGGCCAGACAGCAGATTAAGATTTGTCAGTCTTGAGAGAAAACTGTTCATCATGTAAAATGGTGCATTTGTGTGCGATTATACCTATTTTTAAAACCCAGATTCTCTTTTTTTCTACATCACCAAGACTTTAGTTCCATAACATGACTGGTGTGGGAAAGAACATTATTAAAACACTAAAATTTATACCTCCCAATCCAAATTTAACTTTTTCCTAAACCAGAAGCCTTTGGTGGTTATTAAATGAGATCCCCTCTAGAAAAGAAAAGTATTTGCTTTCTCATTTTAATATTCTTGTGCAGTTCCCTCTGTTTGCATTTGGAACAGCCAGTCGCATAGCTGGGGGGGGCAGTGGGTGCACTTGCACTGGGCTACAAGTTTTAGGGGGGCTACAAGCCGAGCTCGACACTAGTGACTAAAATTGTAAAAAATGGGACATGTATGAATGATAATACCATCATGTTATATATCATTGGAAAGGTAATTTAATGCAGAATTCAATGAAACAAACTGAATGGGAAATCCTCTATTCTATCAAAAGTTATGGCCAATTAACCAGAAAATGAAAACACAAAAGCTTATGGAACAAAAGTGGATTTGTTCAAACTTTTCCATGTTATTGATGGATCTGAGAGCCAATGAGATGTACTTCTGCTACTATATTAAACTAATAAGTTGTTAATATGAATCAGTTCTCAGTACATGAATCATATACTGTACATATGTCATAAAACAGTTACCTCATGCACACTGGGTATACAGGCATTTCTATGTGGTGCTCCTCTTATATTTAGCAGGGAATGAATAACTATTCCTCTTTGCCCCAGAACCGTTTCCCTAACCAACAAGGGACACAATTTTCATTTTATTTAGTTAATTAAATTTGATTTTCTTGTTGTGGGGCTGGGGAGGGGTAACCAAAATCTTCTTAAATTTTAGATAGCAAATAGGTACTTTAGCTATGCCAATGGTGGTGAACTGCTGAGAAGAAGGAGGCAGATTTCCCCCTAATTTTCTTTAAAAAAAATTATTTTAATTTCTTTCCATTTTCTTTTAAAAAACATCACTTTCTGGGCTACATTTTGAGCTTTACAGCAGGTTATGTGCTCATTAGCTATGCCACTGGGAACAGTGGCAATGCAGTTGTGAAATTCAGGCTGTGGCATAGCTAGAGGGGATGCAAAGCACAAAGTTCAGCAGGGAACCTCTCCATGGCATGAAAACAGTCACTCCCCTTTGAATCCATTCCAGCTGGTGACAGCAAAACAGACATATGTCACAGCTGGGCTTCCTGCAGAATTTAGGATTTGCAACCCCTTTAGCTATGCCACTGACCTTCAGAAAGGTTGGTAGGAAAGTTTCAGAGAGTTTACTTCCAACAGAAGCTTCTTCTCTGTAGCAGAGAGATGGTTCCCAGAACAATACTTTGCTCTCTTGTTAATAGCCTTTCATCAATCTTATAAGCAAGGAAGTCATCCTGAAAAGAACACATTATTTCAAGGCATAAACTGCTAACCTTTTTTATTTGCCCTACACAGCTAGGATTTTGGGGCAGCGCGTTCCAGATTAAGAGTTGGGCCACTAACCACAGTCCCATAAAATTATTTGCATGTTCAAGAAAGAATGACACACACAGGTAGGCATCAAGTTGCCAGTGCCTTTATTTAAGTGCTCAAAAAGAAAGTAGCTTTTCAGTTTGTTTTAATATTTAAAGTCAAGAGTGGAATGTCTCTTCAGCATGGATTGGAAATGTTAGTAAAACACTTGGTTCTTCACTTTTTCTCTGATTTCTGTGGGCTTTCAAGAGCCACTCTAACATTCAAGAGGGAGCATGGACTGACTTCTAATGGCACCAAGATAGCTCAAGATGGTTACTTATAGTTTACCATTTCTCTAAGACATGATGGTATTCAAGACACTTCTCAAGAAAGTAACCACACAATCCTAACTTGTCCTAGAAAAGGGAGGCTGCCATGCAAATAGGGCATTTTTTCCATGATCCCATCAAAGCATGTTAGCACAGTTCCAGCAGAAGACCTGGTACAACAGGTCTGCTGGACTGAAGGGTTGAATCAGTCCTTTGAACGTTGATCAATAATGATCAAGGCACATCTGTAACTCAAGGACAAATGATGGGGAATTTCATGAATGGAACTCCTAATTCTGGTTTTTTTTTAAAAAAATGTTGCTAAAAGTGCCCCTATTTGAACAGGATCATGGGGGTAAAAGAAGACGGGGTTAACTCTTTGGCCCCCCCACCAACTCTACTTTAATTCCCACCCACACCCTCAAAAAAAACAACAACCTTGTATTCGAGTCTGCTGTGCTACAGTGCTTGGACTAGGAACACAAGGACCTGGGTTCAAATTCCCACTCAGTCACAACTGTTTTGTGACTTGGGCTCCTTTATCTCAGCTTCATATACCTCTATTATGAGGATAAAAGAAGAGAGAAAAGCTCCTTGGAGGCCAGGCAGTATGTAAATGTGAAAGTAAAATCATGGATGAAACAATTCAGCAGAAAAATGTGGTGTGTCAGAGTATTTTATTTATGTATTGCAGCATTTTGTATCTGAGAGCCCAATCCTGGCAATGATTTCCCACAAGAAAATCCCATTGGGTATAACTGAAAGGTGTTACAAGAGCAGACCCGTCAGAAAACGAACCATCAGAAAGTGGGGGACACCTGTATACGATTATTGGATTATAATTTTTATGAATCACAATATACAAAACTATGTTAGCTTACACAAATATAGTCCAAATGCACTGAAGGAACTTATTACCACCAGATATGAAGATTGCAGCCTCTAGCTAAGTTACTTCATTTTGTTTAATAAAAAAAGAAAGATGAAGATCAGTTGATGAAGAAAGATCCCCCAGAGCTCTTAACAAAGACTGCTAAGAGAAGAAAGCAAAGCAGAGATCCACCAACTTCCTTACAAAAAAAAAAGGCTTCTAACTGGGCTTTAAAGACAGCTGGAAGACTTCTTAGATCATTTGTTCTCAAAGTGGGAGTCAGGACCTCATTTCAGAGGAATCATGAAAAGTTAGGTGCTGCCATGTTGGAATCAATCAAGTATTTATATGGTAATTGGTGCCATATAATCTGGCACTACGTCACAATCTTGGAATGGTGACTCAGCTGCAATCCATACTTTTCCAGGAGCAAGCCTCATTGAGCAGAATGGGAATTACTTCTGAGTAAAGATGGAGGAGCTCTGGCATTCCAGTGACATCACTTCAAACCATGATGTCACTACAAGGTTGATGACATCACTTCCAGGTTGGTGAAATAACATACATGAAATTTCCAGACAGATTATCATTCTTCGAAGGCGACCCCAGGCTGAAATGCTCCATAACCACTGTCTTAGGGGATGGAAACACAACAGGCCACTTTTATCCATGCAGCTGTCTAGAATAAAAGTAATGATGAGAATGACTTTGTTTAGGAACAGGCTAACTCTTGAGCATAGGAACTTTATCCTACCCTGTTCTTTCTGACTCGCCACTACTCAGGTGTCGTCGTCCCCCGCCCCATCAGTTATCAGGGTGTTGCAGGGAATGAGGACCCTGCCAGCTCAGGGTAACCAGATGTCATAACTGCAAACTAGGACAAGCCCCTCCAAATATACGACACCTAAGAAAAATGTAGGACATTAAAAATAAAAGCTAAAAATACTCATATACAGTGGTACCTTGAACAAAGAGCGTCTTGAATAAAGAGTGTTTTGTATAAAGAGCAAAATTTTCTCAGAAATTTTGACTTGCTTAAAGAGCACTGTCTTGAATAAAGAGCACTTCTGAGGAAGTTTGGAACAGGCTTCCATGGCAAGGGAACTCCCAGGCGGGACGAGGAGACTAGCTTGAGCTACAGTGGGGCCCTGGGCAAAGTTTGGAATAGGCTTCAATTGCCAGGGAACTCATGGGATGTCTGGGGGGAGCAGCCTCAGTCAGGTCTGTATGTGGGATCTGTGTGTGGCAGCGTGGAAGGTGTGCCTTATCAATGTTCTAGTGCTGCTCCCCATCAGCAGCTTGGGAATGTTAAAGTTGCACAAAAAGACAATAGATTCCGTTGAGCCAATGGATAGCAGTGACTCCATTAGTGATTGTGAAAGTCATCCCCTCTCTGTAACCCTCACACCAGCCATGAAGGTTTTCAAAGGTACAGTACTGTTCAGTACTATACAGTATTTTCTTTTCTGCAGTGTTGTGTGTTACTGTATATTACAGTGCTTTGTACAGTGTTATATTGCAGTGTTTTGTAATCATTTTTATAAACAGTTAATATTTTTATATGAATATTTTTTGGGTTGTGGAACCAATCGTCTGAGATTCCATTATTTCCTATGGGGAAATCTGCTTCACTTAAAGAGTGTTTCAATTAAGGAGCATGCCTCCGGAACGAATTAAGCTCTTTAAGTGAGGCACCACTGTGTATGTGTGTGTGTGTGTATATATATATATATATTATTTCTGTTTTATATTTAAAACTAAAGCAGGCCTCCATCGGTCTTGGAAGACTATGGTATCATGCTCAGCGCTGCATACGCTGCATGCAAAGCACGAAAGCCTGGGTTAGATTGTTATGGAGGACAGGCTGTTATCCAAGCAGCAAATCCCCCCTCTCCACGCCACTGAATTAGTCCAATGGAAAGGCAGAGCCAGTACGATTGGATCCAGCTGGCGTCGCAGAACTGGGCTAAGGAGCTGGCACATCCTGTCTTGTGGAGCTGACCTGGGTCTCGAACCCTGGCCTGCTGGTTAACAGGCACAGTGTATTAGCCACTTGCGCCGCCCACAGCCTACTTTATTTAAAACTAAACTCTATTTACATTCCGCTTTTCAACTTAAAAGTTCACAAAGCGGTTTGCAAAGAAAATAAAAAATAATAACTAATGGGTCCCTGTCCCAAAAGGGCTCACAGTCTAAAATGCAAAAAAGAACACCAGCAGAAGCCACTAAAACAGATATTGCTGGGTTGTGGAGGGGCAGTTACTAAATAAAGGAAGAACACCCACTTGAAAGAGTGTCTCTTGCCCAGTTAGCAGGGGTTAACATATAATTTATAATGTATTTATTAATTACAAGAAGGCTATATGCCGCCAGCTCACAAAGAAAATGAAGGTTTTTTTCTAGGACACAGGTTTTAAAAAGAGGACATGTCCTAGAAAAAGAGGACATATGGACACCCTGTGCCAGCCTCCTTCTTCCCAAAGCAGTTTGGTGTGAGAAGGCAGGATGAGTGCAAACACCTTCTCCCTACACATCCCAAATGACTCAGGGGCCTTCTTCACTCAGTATGAAATTAATCTGTGGAACTTCTTGCCTCATAATGTGGTGATGGGATCTGTCCCAGTTGCCTTGAAAAGCAGATTGGACAGATTTCTAGAGGAAAACTCCATTACAGGTTACAAGCTATGCATAGTCTAAGATTAGCTAGTGCTCATCAGAAAGGCTGGATTGGAATTTTTCTGTCATCCAAATTGGCCATGGTTGGCAGTTTTTTGCCTATCACAGACTGGCGAGAGAGCGATAGTATGATCAGTAAATTTTGAGTTAAAATTGGTTACTATGGGAGCAATCCAGAGTAACTACTGGGAGTCCTTGCTCCGGTGTAAGAACAATTTACTCTGGACTGCAATGTGACTTTCCCATAGGTTTTCACTAGGTGGTGCCATAACTATGGGTAAACGTAATGTCTCTTATGTGCTCCTGTAGTTACTCTGGATTGTAAGGAAGTTGACTTGGGTGGGGGCACGAAGGTACTGTAAATAAAATACGAGATGCAGAGGACTGGAAGAAAGATGCAAATATCTTGTAGTCTTGTACTCCCTGAAAGCTACATGTTTTGGATGCCCATCTGGAGTGTGCAGTCAAGCACCCCAGGGAGCCTCCATGCTGGTCTCCAATTCCCAGACCTGCCTGGGCTGCACACATGGGTGCAACAACTAATCCAGCGAACAGACCTGTAATGCCAACGGAAAGTAGAGGGCCTATAAATAGATGCATCCACAGGGACGGGAAGCAATGCCAGGCCTGACTGAGCAGCAGCAGCAGCAGGCAAGGAAAGGAGGTGTGGGAGATGTGGAAGTGTTGGAAGCAAAAAAAGACATAGCACAGAATGACCCCACTGCACAAGCTGCGTCCCTCCAGCTGGAGCAGGTAACACAATCTAAGCGCAAGCCCAAACAGTGCTGCACAGTTTGAATTTTGTTTCTGCCATGAACCCAAGAGGCCTTGAGAAAATGGTTCTCTTCTGGCCTTTCTACGCTTCTACCTGGATGGTGGGGGTGATAATAAAGCTAGCCCACCTTTGAGGTTTGTCTATGGTGGCTCATAAAGACACTGTCCTTGTCAACATAAATGTCGGCTGGTTGGTGGTTCAAGATCCAAGTACCGCATGACGGAGTGAGCTTCCTTTTCTTGCTCAGCTCCTGTCAACCTAGCAGTTTGAACACCTCAGTGTTTGAACACATCAGTGTTACATCAGTATAAGCAGATCAATGGGTACCACTTTTGTTGAGAAATTAACTGCGGATTTGACGTTTAGTCATGCCAGCCACATGACCACAAAGAAGTCTTTGGACAATGCTGGCTCTTCAGCCTTGTAAGAGGGATGAGCGATGCCCTCAGAGTTGGTCACAACGAGTAGAGCAACCTGCCGGAGACACCTTTTTACCTTAGAAGTATGCTGGAAGGATTATGACAAGACTGCTTCGAAGAACGGCAAGTGAAGCATCCCTGTTACTGTGGCTCGTTCTTTCCAGAGATCTTCCTACTCTATTCCAGGATGACACACAAGGGCTACAAGAGTGACCTGTAAGTCAGGAAATCTGCAAACTGTCAATCTACAGGCTTTTTTCACATAAAATCAGGTACAACAAAATTACAAGCAATCCACTCCTGCCTGTGCAAGCTGATCTTCTTCATCTATCAATTGATAGGCTTAAATCCAAGAAGCCCTCTCTGGCACTCACACAACAGCTATCCAACAACTTTACTATCAACATGCAACTGAAAGCAGAATGCCCTGATACAGGCAGTTACATAGATGACCCTACACGAAAGGTACCCTGTTTTGACCTACCTCACCAGCATTGGTCAACACTGAACAGGATCGGTACTCAACATGGTGTCTGCCAGAACTCACTGTTTTAAGTGAAGTCTTGTGACTGTGGCAGTGTGACTGTGGTACTCCTCAACAAAATATTCATCACTTTGTGTCCAAATGTCCATCATAAGCTTATACCGGCCCAGTGTCTGATTTTTTTCAATATAGACCACTATATTGAAGGTTATTGGCATCCTTCAGTCTCGAAAGACTATGGTATCGTGCTCTGACTGGAGGTCCTGAAACAACATCTAGTGTGACTAAAGAGGCCAATTTGAGAGTGGCAATCCCTTCCACACCGAGGACAAATAAATTCCGTCCCCTGCCCAGGCTCCAGGTTTCGCTGCTTTTGGGTCTGTCTCTTTGCTTCAGCCTGCCGAACAAGTGTCTCTTCCAGTTGGAGAAGGCCATGCTGGGTCTTTTGCCTCCACGCTGAACGGTCAGAGGTCAAGGTTTCCCAGCTGTTGATGTCCATTCCCAAGGCCTTTAGATCCCTCTTGCAGATGTCCTTGTATCGCAGCTGTGGTCTCCTTCTTGGGCGCTTTCCCTGCACTAATTCTCCATATAAGAGATCTTTTGGAATCCGACCATCAGCCATTCTCACGACATGCCCAAGCCAGCGGAGACGCCGCTGTTTCAGAAGTGTGAACATGCTAGAGATTCCAGCACGTTCCAATACTGTGTCATTTGAGACTTTGTCATGCCAGGTGATTCCAAGAATACGTCGGAGACAACGCATATGGAAGGTGTTCAGCTTCCTCTCCTGCCATGCATAAAGGGTCCAAGACTCACTGCAGTACAAGAGTGTGCTCAGGACGCAAGCTCTATAGACCTGGATCTTTGTATGTTCCGTCAGCTTCTTATTAAGCCATACTCTCTTTGTAAGCCTGGAGAATGTAGTAGCCGCTTTACCAATGCGTTTATTCAGCTCAGAGTCTAAGGAGAGAGTGTCAGAGATAGTTGAGCCAAGGTACACAAAGTCATGGACAACCTCCAGTTCATGTTCAGAGATTGTGATACAGGGAGGTGGATCCACACCCTGACCCATGACTTGTGTTTTCTTCAGGCTGATTGTTAGTCCAAAGTCTTGGCAGGCTTTGCTAAAACGGTCCATAAGTCGTTGAAGGTCTTCGGCAGAGTGAGCAGTAACAGCAGCGTCTCGCAAGTCGTCAGAAAAGCCGGGGGTCATTATCCGAACGTTCCAGGTGCCCAACTTAAGGGCTGAAGTTTTCTTATGTTTGTTGCATGGTGCTGAGTTGTCGATCTGCTTGTCGGTTTTCACCCTAAACCCCACGCACCCAGTGAGGTTAACAGACCGTGGCGAGGCAGCATCCTACTGGCTGGGGGCTGCCCAGCTTAAGGCGGGCGATAGCTGCCCAATGAGGCACGATGACCTCTCCCACCGTCGGAAGTAGCCCCTGACGTCAAGCTCTTTGCCAATCGAGCAGCGACTTATAACCGGTAACTGCCACTTCCCGTGTTGTTTCCACGCTGTATGCGAGGCTGGAGTTCCTCTCCAGAGCACGAAGGCCTGGGTAGGTTTTTATGGGGGATAGGCTGTTACCCAAGCAGAGAATCCCCCCTCTCCACGCCACTGAAATAGTCCAGTGGAAAGGCAGAGCCAATACGATTGGTTCCAGCTGCGTCGCAGGAGTTACCAGAACATGACTGTAACACAGTCACGAACTGCTTTCGGGACTCCGGCTCCGGATTTTTCCTCGAGGTTTTCTCCTGAAGCCTTTCCCATGAATGGGTATAGCCACAAGGCAGCGGAGGTTTAGTGGGAGTTTTCCTTCTCCTAGGTAGGTTTGATAAGGACTCACTCTCATGATTTACACAGTTGCATGATTGATATAGGTCTATATTGAAGGTCTATATTCAATATAGACCACTATATATCCTCGAAGGGCTTTGTGGACCACATTAACATTTAATCTTATATAGTGGTGCCTCACATAAAGAGCTTAATTCGTTCTGGAGGCATGCTCTTAAGTGAAACACTCTTTAAGTGAAGCAGACTTTCCCATAGGAAATAATGGAAACTCAGATGATTGTTTCCACAACCCAAAAAATATTCATATAAAAATATTAACTGGATGTAAAAATGATGACAAAACACTGGAATTAAATTCAAACATGCATTCAATATGCATGATCCTATGAATTCTACTTAGGCTTCAATCCTAAAGACACTTTCCTGGGAGTAAGCCCCATTTAACACAATGGGGCTTACTTCTGGGTAGACATGGTTAGGAGGCTGCAAAGACACTTTCCTGGGAGGCTTACCTGGGCTGCTGCTGGAGGTTCAAGGTGGTCAGTGGGGGCACTTGGGAGCAGTTAGAGGCAGCTGCCTCTGGCAGCCCTTTTAAAGAGCCTCTGTGCGGCGTGTCAGGGCTGCATAGCACGTGTGCCCTTAGTGCACTTTCTTGTTAAGTGAAGCGGAACTTGTTATGTGAAGCAAGATTTATTGGAAATTTTTGCTTGTTATGTGAAGCGCTTGTTAAGCGAGGTGCTTGTTAAGTGAGATACCACTGTATATATATGTGCCAGCCAAGACCGCTGGGCCTAGAAGCGTGAAATTTAGGGAGGGTGTTCCTTCCATGGTGGAGGCACCCACTAAGAACCAATTTTCAGAAATTCCCATTGGAAAGGGATGAAAAGGGGTACAACATGTTTTCATCCCTATACTTTCCATTGAAGAATCCCTGACTGAGGGATGCTTTACCCCAACCTCTGAACGTAGAAGCATGAAATTTGGGGAGGATTTCCTTCTGTGACATCAACACCCACCAAGAACCAATGTTGAGAAATTTAATCCTTAAGGGGATGAAAAGGGGTGAAACATATTTTTGACCTATACTAAGTATAGTATATTTAAGAATGATCATTTAAGAATGATCAATACTGAGCTCCAAATCCTGAACCTGCCCGATAAGGGTGTCACCATTGTGAGGGGGGGTATGACACATGGGAGGGGGCTAATGCACAATTGAGGGTGTTGCGCAATGGAGAAATTGCGTATGGGGGTATTTTACTCCCGCAATGCAGGTACATTTTTCTAGTTTATTGTAAGTCCATGCATTTGTCATATGCTAAACAAATCTTGTACTATCCATGGGTGTTTCTGAGCACAGGTGATATCCCTTCTCCTAGAAAGGAAAACAATTGTTTTGTATTCTCTCTAAAACCTATGGCCATTGCTCAGCACTAAATCATCCAAACCAGCAATTTTAGAGCCCATGATCTGAATTTCTTGCATGGCTCCCTTCTTAATCATACTGAAGAAAGTCTGAAGTTCAGTGGAAGGAGGTCCCCAGGGAGGTTTAGAAAAGCTCCTTGCTTTTGAAACTCAGCCAAAGATATACATTCTTCGAGCGTGGTGACAATGCAAATGAAATAGTGAACTATATGGCCATATCATTCCTTGGAAATGACATTCCCAGCAGTTGGGTGTACCAAGGCAACTCTGGAAACTCCACCAGTGGCTTAATTCTCCCACCACCAGAAAAAAAATCTGATAAAACTCAGAAAATAAATAAATTCTTGGAACTATGTCAGGTTCATCACCCAGTGTTCCTTCCTTCCTTCTCCCCTTTCACTGAAAGGGAACGGAAGTTGGAAACAGATTTCACCATCCGGTAAGCTGAGATGTGGGGCAGGTTCAGAGTGCTGAAAGGGCTCCTTCTTCCACTTTGTCAAGGATAACAGCAGCAGCAGTTACCTATTCCACAGGGGAGTTCTGAATATTCATTAGCAACTGTCTGAAGTGGTATTCCAAACCTAATGTGCTAAACACTTAACTGAACACTTGAAATAAAACTCACCTACTCATAGGCAACTCTTGGCTCTGCAGGGGATTCCCTGCCACTAGAATGTATGGCTTCAAATTGTGTTTTGGAACAAGCAACCAAACAAAGGGCATTGGGGCGGGCATTGGAAACAACACCCAAATGTATTCCACCCACACAGGCATCACTGCTGAACATTTACGATACAATCCAACACAAGCTTCAGTGGGAAGACATTCCATACAGCACAATCCAATGCATGTTCACTCAGAAGGAAGTCTCATTGTGTTCAATGGAGCTTACTCTCAGGAAAGTGTGGATAGGATTGCACCTCAGAGAAACATACTTCTCATTAAACATGCATTCAGATTGCACTGTTGCAATGTAACATAAGCCAGCCCTTCTGAGGCGGAAGTTCCTCTGAATTCTGTGAGGCGTAGGGGCAACTAGACATGGTTTTGGGGAGAGGGGTTTTGTGACTGGAAAACCCCATGTTCTGTTTTTCACACCAAAGTTAGCCACGGAGGTCCACCATTCAGTCAGAGTAAGACCTATTGAACAAAATGAGCCTCACAAATGTAAACTCCACAGGCCAAACTAGAAATGTCAGAAAACTCCTGAAGACTTGGGGCTTCTTTCCTTGCTTTAAGGAAATAGCCTTTCAATGGAGGAGCAGCTGAGGTAACTCTTCCCCTTAACTCTTCCCATTCCCACTGTTGTTCTCTTCCCATTCCTTAACTCTTCCCATTCCTATTGTTCTCCCAAGTCACTGGTTACTAGTCCATTTCCAGGCATAATTCAAGGCACTAGTATCTTTCAAGCTCTAAAATGACCTGGGGATAGGAAACCGAAAAGATAACCCCCTTCACACAGGCACATGAACAGACACACGCACACTTCAGGATAATGTGAGAAAATGGTCCCTTTGAGCTGTCATGGCGCACAACAATGAGAGACTCAGAACTTCCTGGGGTTTTTGGACCCAGTGACACTTGGGTTCACAGTCTCCAAAATATTCATCCATTTCCAAAAGGGATTTATTTTTTATTTTGACAAATCCTGCTTTAGCTGCAATGAACGTTCAGTTTTCAAGACAGCTTCTTTCCCCTTTCTATCCTCTGATATCATTGACGATAAGGGCGCTCTTTGTTTCAACCTTGCAGGTCCTACTGATTTCACTGGAACCTACTTTCCAACAAGCATGCTTTATGAGGCACCCTTCTGGCCACAGCGGTCAGTCCACGCAGCTACAGAAGATCACTCCAACCTGCTTTAGTGATTTAGGAGTGCATCAAACAGTGAGCCAACTATACCAACAACTAAGAGGAACCACCAGGTTGAGGAGGAGAATACTTGTATTTTTGACATTTAATAATGCCTCTAAATCTGGCGCAAACTCCATTGCAAACCAGCTTGGTGTTTATTCGTTCGTTGGTTCATTCTATTGTCTATCTAATCTATCTACAGTATTTATATATTGCTTTTAACTGCTTTGATCCACCAAGGCACATAAGCAGGGTTTCACTCAGCTTTCTGGTGACTGGTCTGATGTGAGCATTTTTGGATGCTCCTCTCTGCTTGAGCACTTTGCTTGCATTTCCACACATTTCTGAGTGACTCTGGGATTGTGTTCAGCAGTATTCTGCTGTTTGATGGAGGTGGTCTCAACAATCACCTAAGGGGAGATAGTGCTATGGATAGGACTGACCAGGGAACATAAGGCTGCTATCCTAACCTAGGCAAGCACAACTCATTGGTCTTCCCATTCCTGTGGTGTAGGGAGGCAAGCGCATGTCTGTGCACTGGCCTAACACACCCCCAGGAGTGGCACAGAAGTGTCTCTGTCCAGGGTGACCATATGACCAGAAAAACCCGGATTTGTTCGGATTTTTAGCCTTCTGTCCGGGTGTCCTACATTTTGGCTTCATTGTCCTACATTTTGGCTTCATTTTGAAACTTTGTGGTAGTGCACAATACCCCATCATGCCATATGTCGTTGGATTCATATTGAAGAGCAGAATCCAATAAATCAGTTTGGAGATATCTCCTTCCTATCAAAAGTTATGGTCAAAAAACAGAAAAACAAAAACAATATACTTTTTGGCAATTTTTTAAAGTGAGTAGGAATTTTGGCCCGGGATTAGGAACTTTGGCCTTAGGGTTCAGGAATTTTGGCCCTGGGGTTCAGGAATTTTGGCCCTGGGGTTCAGGAATAATCTGGTCACCCTGTCTCTCTCCCACTTTTGTGACACACCCAGGTGAGCGTAGGACTTGTGCAGGAGCTTAAGCCAGCCTAACTGCAGCTCAGGATGGCAGCCGAAGTCTCTTCTCTGCCCCTTAATTTGGGTGAGGCTTTGGGAAAATTACTTCGGGTGTTGTCTTTGATCTTTTTCCTTGGTGAGACAAAGGTTGGCCCCATATCATTCAAGAAACAAATGCCCCAAGATCAAATGCAAACATCACCCTCTTGCCTCTTCATGCTTAGTAAGGGGTTTCAGCAATCACAAAGTGCCCTCCCCCCAAAAAAGAGGAAAAAGGACATTGGTCTTAGCAGTGTTGATGCATCCGTGCTCTTTTGAATGCTTGGCCAGTATGATGTGAAAAGTCCCCAATGCCACCCTCCCCTCTTCTATGGGTGGCCTATTGCAACCCAGCCTAAGTGACCCCTCCCTGAAATCCAAGAAATGAATGCCAACCTATCTTACAGGCTTGTCACTAGAATTATCAAGACGGTACATGGAGAAGGCTTTCCACTCTCAGAAGTGCTACAGAAATTGCTAAAGATGAAGGCTCCGTGTGGAACATCCATGGGAGGAACACACATGAGAGAGATCAATAGGTCCATGATTCTCTGTAATTCATCATCATCTTCATTTGTATAGCACTTTCTGAGTGTGCAAAGGTCTTTGCATGGATTAGCACAATACAATCACCCTCCAAGGCAAATGAGCATGATTATCCCCATATTGCAGATAGAGAAGTGTGAGGCTGAGAAAGAGGGTCTTCTTGCTCAAGGCCATATTCCCCAAAGAATCAGTACCACCCTCAAAGGAGTGTGAAGTGCTGTCTTCACTTTTAGGCGATCCTGACTTATCTGGTGACAGAAAACTCTTGCACGCTCTTTCCACCACAACCCCCTGTTCCTAGACTCAACAGAGCAACTCCGTGCTACAGAGCTGAAGCTCTGCACCTACAGAGCCAGGCTCCAGAGCGCAGAATGGGTGTTGAAAGAGCAGTGGCATTGCTATAGGGGATGGAATGGTGAGGCTGCCTCCAAGGCTGACTGATCCACCCCCTTCTGGCTATGCTACCAAATACTCCAGCCAACTTTAGCACTGCATCCATAATCCCTCTGGCTGCTATATTTGGGGAGGGAGGGGATGTGGCTGAACAGTGTCCCTCCCTGGTTGTTGCACCTGGGACAGGGTGACCATATGTCATAACCCAAAAACAGAGAACAAGGGGCCCCCAAAAATTAGGACACCCAAGAAAATGTAGGATATGACAAAATAAAAGCTAAATACACTCTATATATAAATATATTACTTTTCTGTGGTCAACTTAAACACTATATTGCTTTTTATTCAAGTTAAATTTAAATTTAACAGAAAAATTCTTGCATGCTGTTTCCACCACAATAACCCTTGGCCCCAGACTCAACACAGTTACCCCTGCTACATAATTAAATTTAAATTTAGTTAAATAAATTTAAATGAATTAAATTTTAAATTATTACATATAGAACCCAATTCTGTACAGCCCAATCCTAACAAGGTCTACTTGGGAATAAGCCCTATTATTGCCAATGGAGCATACTCTCAAGAAAGTGTGGATAGGACTGCAGACTTAGAACCCAATCCTATGCTTGTCTACTTAGGAGTAAGTCCCATTATAATCAAAGGAGCTTACTCCCAGGAAAGACTTAGAACCCAATCCTATGCTTGTCTACTTAGGAGCAAGTCCCATTATAATCAATGGAGCTTTCCTGGGAGTAAGCTCTGGGAGTAAATAAGAACCCAATCAGTGGTGGGCACCAGCAGGTTCGCACCTACTCTATAGAACCGGTTCTTAACAAGAGATAGTACATATAAAGTTTAAAAATAGCCATTTAAAAGTGGCTGCCAGATGGACAGAGAACCGGTTCTTAATTTCTTTGAAGCCCATCACTGAACCCAATCCTATGCTTGGTTACTTAGGAATAAGTCCCATTATAATCAATGGCGCTTACTCCCAGGAAAGACTTAGAACCCAATCCTATGCTTGTCTACTTAGGAGTAAGTCCCATTATAATCAACGGCGCTTACTCACAGGAAAGTGTGGATATGATTGCAGCCTTTGGCTGCACACACTTTCCTGGGAGCAAGTACTATTGAACACAATGGGATTTACTTCTGAGTAGACATTCTTGGGACTGCACTGGAAATGAATGAATTCCAAGAAGGTTCACAAGGGAAGGGAGGACAAGAAATATTTTTTCCCCTACAAAAAGAGGGCAGAGGGTGACCCTGCAAGACCTGGGGCTTCCCCTCCCCATAACTTTGGGGGCTGCCCCACCAACCCACGTGCATGGAGAGGGGCTACCTCTGAAGGCCACTTTGGCGATGCGATCTGCTCTGCCCCGCAGCTGGGAGACGCTCTTCAGGTGGACGGTGAGAGCCATGCTGGGGGGGCTGCGGTGCTGGGAAGGGGGTCGATCCGTGGCTCAAGTCTGGACCTCCCTCCTCTCCTCTGGGCTGGTGCTGGAGCTGCGGGGAGCAGGTCTTGAGTCCGCGGAATCTCCACCCATCCTTGGAGGCGCTCAATTATTCACCAGCGCTCTGCACACGCCCCCGGGCACCTTTGGTCTCTCTTGGTCCTGGAAGGCTGGGCAGGATCCAGACCCTGCTGGGCTGACCCAGGCTGGGGATGCTCTTCAAGGCAGGCGCAGCACAAGCAGCACCATCCACTTGGTGCAGTGGGGATGCAGAGATGGAGCATCCTCACGCGGAGATGCTGGAGCACACGTGTCCTGGGTGGATGGATGGCACCCCCCACAGGCTCTCCTATGGCAACCCCCCTGCAGAGTTCACACGTACTGCTGGTGGCAATCATGGGGAACCATGGGCTTGCAGCACCTTCAAGAAACCCACAGGGAAGGAGGGAGTCGACATCAGCATCTATCATTCTCAGTGACCATCAGTGCATCTCTACTCAGAAGTAAGCCCCATTGTGTTCAGTGGGTCCTACTCCCAGGAAAGTGTCTTTAGGATTGCAGCATTTATTTCCCTTTTTCCAGGACATGTGCTCTTTTTTAACCTTGCATCCTAGAAATTTTTTTTAATTGTTCTCCTTGTGAACAGGCAGCATGAAGACTGCTTGTAATTTATAAATCATATATTCAGCACTCAAATCTAATGCTCAGCTTTTTCAGCCGAATTTAGACTGCTAAAGACACTTTCCTGGGAGAAGGACCCATTGAACAAAATGGGGCTTACTTCTGAGTAGGCATGCACTGATGGTCACTGAGAATGATAGGTGGAGCTCTTTGAGTAGCTCTTCCATTGCAAACCTAAGCATGTCTACTCAAAAGTAAGTCCCATTGTGTTCAATAGTACTTACTCCCAGGAAAGTATGGTTAGGACTGCAGCCTAAGAGCACAATCCTAATTATGTCTACTCAGAAGTAAGCTCCATTGTGTTCAATGGGGCTTACTCCCAGGATTGCAGCCTAAGTCTCCAGAATCAAGGTGCGTTCTGGTCTTGCAGCAGGGCCCAGCTTAACACCCCCAGGAAACCCACAAGAAAGGAGGGAGGTGGCATGGGAGTCTACCACCCCCAGATCATTCACCTTAGGTCAGAGTTTCTCAACCAGTAGTACAGTGGCAGAGTTTCTCAACTTGTGGTACTGGTACCATCAGTGGTACTTGAGGTGATGTTATAAGAATACAAGAGCCCCACTGGGTCAGGGCACAGACTCATTTAGTCCAGCTTCCTGTATCTCACAGTGCCCCCCCCCAAGATGCTTTGGGGAGCACGCAAGACAGCAAGAGACCTGCATCCTTAAACCATCACCAAATTTTGTGGCAAGGAGTTCCACAATTCATATAGGAACAGCCCAATGAATCAGGCCTAAGTCCAGCTCCTGTATCACACAGTGGCCTACCAGATGCTTCGGGGAGTACACAAAACAAGAGACCTACATCCAGAATCAAGATCAAGTTTCCATCTGAATGCAACATGTGAACAATGTGTGTGTGCATTCATGCACATGTGTGCATGCATTGTGTGTTTGTGCATTCATGGGTTGTGCATACCACCGGAGGTATGCACAACCCATACAAGAATATCCAAAACAGCCCAAAAGGTGCACCCACCACCCAATCTGGCACAACAGAAACACCAGGAACTTGATACAACAGACAGCAGTAGAATGCTCAGTAGGCAGAGTTTCAAAGCATGCTTTTCCATGCTCAGAAAAGCCCTCTTCTCCACCCTGGCATCTTACTGGCTTTGTAACACAGAAATAACTGGTGATAACCCAGAACATATTTCCAGTGGTACTTTGTGTAGGTGGACCATGCAAAGTGGACAATGTGAAGAGGACAAATGTTGAGGAACACTGTCCTGTGGCCATTTTTGAAAGACACATATGATGAGTCACAATTCTTATCTACGTACTTTGTTTTGACAACAACCTTGGGAGGTAGGTTGAACAAAGGTGGTGACTGTGATATTTCTATAAGAGATTTTCCTGGAGGTCAGGTTTTTCACAGAAAGTTTTCACCTTTTCTCCTGACAGGTCTCCTAGAATGGAAGGGGGTTTGAGGATATCTAGTCCAATCCCCTGCTCAGCACAGTTCTATCGCTACAGTATTTCTGAGAGGTGGCCATCCAGCCTCTGCTTGATAACCTCCATCAAAGGAGAGCCCCCCACCCAACTGCATGAGACAGACTGTTCTGTTCCTTCAATATCTTTGTGCATGGCAGAAATGCCACTGGTGTTGCTTTCTCCAGGTCCAAGGTGTAAAATACAGAGTAAAATTTACCTACTGAATTTGAACCTGTTGACTATTCAGAGTACAGGAGTTCTAAAAACTGCTGCTCCTGCACATGAAAGATTTTGGGTGAAGCAAGGCAGGTAATTATTGGTCACTCAATAATGCACTGAGCAGAACCCTTACACAAATTTTAAATCTGGTATTTTAATAAAACAGTTAATTTCACACAAATTATTTTGTTGAAAACCCTGTAAGACAGGATAGTGCCAGGATAGTAAGGCAGGATTTTTATTAAGGGGTGGGGGGAGAGATTAAGGTCAAGATAGAGAGGCTTGCCTGAGACCTTGCCTAGCACTGGAAGTAGTAATATTCAAATTAGGGATTTCATGCTGTGCCAGTTTCATATGGCCCAGCTAGGGGTGTTTGGAAGGTCCCATGTCATCCTCTTCCAAAAGTGGCAGAGTTGATTTACTTTGCATGGTATGTAGGAGGAAGAGGATTTAACCGCTCAGCCGCCCCAATCCAAACCCCCCCAATTGAGGGGAATAACTGCAGGCAAAAAAATGAATTTTTAATGATTTTCAGATTGCTTTCTGGAGGTATGTATTATATATTTGTGTAAAATTGAAAACTGCCTTAAGATGACTTTGGTCAGGAAAAAACCTAAAGTAGAGTATAAGTAAAACTTTGGTAACTTAAGGCAGAGTATAAGGCTGCAAGACTATGCATACTTACCTGGGAGCAAGCCTAATTGACTATAATGGGATTTACTTCTGAATATTCCTGCATCGGATTGGGCTCTAACCCTACAATCCAGAGTAACTATGGGAAGACATAAGAAGCAGTTACTCTGGATTACTCTGGTTTCCCAAAGGTAGCATTGTAACTACATCAGTATAAAAGGTCCTGTAGTTACCCTGGATTGTAGCCTAAATCTATACAGTGTGTACACGAGAGCAGCTTAAGGGTTTAAGTTAGAAAACAGGTCCCACTGAAGTCCCAATCAAAATTGGGTCCCCCTGCTGCTGAAGGAAAAAATAATACATTCTTTATCAGATCCCTATCAGAGGTACAAAATCAAGATCAAGTTTCCATTTGAATGCAACATGAGACCCGGTATGTGTGTGCGCGTGCACGTTCATGTGCATGTGTGCATTCTGTGTGTGTGTGTGTGTGTGTGTGCGTGCCCGTGCACCATCGGAGGAATGCACAACATATCCAAGAATATCCAAAACAGCCTAAAAGGTGCAGCAAATGGGAATCCACAGGCCCATCCCCAGCAGTTTTAAAATCATTTTGTTTTATCAAGAAAATGAATATGATGCTGTTGCCCCCCTCAGCAATCCATGGGAGGACATTACCTCTTCCCCTAGGTCTATTTGTGCTACCAGTTCAAAACCCTAATGCCATTTGTTTCATGGGTATAGGCAGAAGAATGTCCAACACAGGTTTCGAAGACCACAAGTTGTTTTTTAAAAAGGCTTAAGCAGGCCTCTGTCAGTCTTGAAAGACTATGTTATCGTGTTCTGCACTGCATACGCTGCATGCGAAGCACAAAAGCCTGGGTTGGATTGTTATGGAGGATAGGCTGTTACCCAAGCAGCAAATCCCCCCTCTCCACGCCACTGAATTAGTCCAGTGGAAAGGCAGAGCCAATACGATTAGATCCAGCTGGTGTCGCAGAGCTGGGCTAAGGACAGGAGCTCACCCTGTCTTGTGGGGCCGACCCAGGTGTCGAACCCTGGCCTGCTGGTTAACAGGCACAGTGTCTTAACCACTTGTGCCACCCACAGCCCATTCATCTTTTATCTCCAACAATATCCCACAAGAAGCAGAATCACCATTCCACAAATGGTAGAAACAGTGGAAACTGATGGAAACAGTCTGCCCTTCCCCCACATTCTCTCCCCTCAACTCTTGTGTACAAGAAGACAGATTAGTGTGTATTAAGGTGTACGTGTGTTAAGTGATCGTGAGAACATGTCCTCATTTTTATTCCTAAGGGAGGTTCTTTGTCCACTCCCTAAGCTCTGATCTCCATCATTGGTGGGCAACCTAGACTAATAACAGGGACACACAAATGGCTTTCTTTTATTTCAGTGGGCCAAAGTGTTGAAATCAGTACAAGGTTAGTGTGCTATGTGTGGCCAGCAGTAAACAAATATCAAAGGCTTAAAGCAACACAAGATGCATCAGGCAATTGTTGAGGCACCATGAAATCACAAGCACTGCAAGGATCTGTGCAATCCTATTCCTAACCCTTAGATAGGGTTGGACAGTGCAATCCTAACACTTAGGCCAACACAACTCCCAGCACAAATCCTGTGCTGGCCTGGAGGTGTCACTAAACTGCCATTAGGCACTTCTGGGCCACTCCTGGGGGAGGGTTAGGTCAGTGCACAGACATGCGTTGGCCTCCCCATTACACTACAGGAATGGGAGACAAGTGAGTTGTGCCAGCCTAAATTGGTTAGGATTGCGCCCTCACCCACTTTCCCAAACGCCAGGAGAATAGTTATATAAATGTTGAGTTGAACAGTTACTCCATGTGTTGGAAGGGCAGGATTCACTGGTGAGGGCCATCTGGCAACAAAGCATATCAAGGCAGGCACCCTCTCCGGAAGGGTATTCCAAATGACATTCCACAGCTGGTCATCTTCTCTCTGCTTGCCATTTACCTGCAAACCTTTCCTTTTCTCCTAATCCTCTGTTTTGTATTCTCTCCAGCCTCCACCCTCAGTGCTGCTGCACTGCTAGTCCCCTTTGTGCCTTCTACCCTCAACTGCCACTGTTTAGACAAGAATCTGCTCTTCTCCTTTGTTTGGAACCATATTTGAAGTGAGTTCAGCAAGTCCTCTCCAGAACAGACTTGCTGTGTGGCATTGGCATACCTAATTACACACTATGAAGTAGGTGGCATGCAGTGTTGCAGAAAGGTGTGTGGGTCGCTCTTATGCCTCAAGCAGGGGCGTGGGGAAAAGAAAAGGGTTGCTAAGACAAATCTGATCTCCTTTTTTGATCGGGTTATGAGCTAACTGGACAGTGGCAATGCTGTGGATGTCATTTATCTTGACTTCAGCAAAGCATTTGACAAGGTGCCACATGACATTTCAATTGGGAAGTTGGAAAAATATGGGCTAGATGGGACAATCGTTAGGTGGATCTGCAACTGGCTCAACGACCACACACAAAGGGTTTTAGTAAATGGTTCTGTGTCAACTTGGAGGTCAGTTTCAAGTGGGGTACCCCAAGGCTTTGTCTTGGGACCGGTTCTCTTTAACATTTTCATTAATGACTTAGAGGAAGGGATACAGGGGAGCCTGATCAAATTTGCAGATGACACCAAGCTGGGAGGAGTAGCAAACACAACAGAAGACAGGAGAAACCTCCAGGAGGATCTGGATAAACTAGAATCCTGGGCTGTAACAGAATGAATTTCAACAGGGAGAAGTGCAAGGTTCTGCACTTAGGAAATAAAAACCAAAAATACAGGTATAAAATGGGGGATACTTGGCTTGGCAGCACAACATGTGAGCGGAGTCGCCTTGGCTTGGCAGCACAACATGGAGTCGCCGTGGATCACAAGCTGAACATGAGTCAGCAGTGTGATGTGTCTGCAAAGAAGGCAAATGCCATTTTAGGCTGCATTAAGAGGACTGTAGCTTCCAAGTCACGAGAAGTTCTAGTTCCTCTTTATTCAGCATTGGTCAGACCTCACCTTGAGTACTGTGTTCAGTTCTGGCCACCTCACTTTAAGAAAGATGCAGCCAAACTGGAGCAAATCCAGAGGAGAGCGACAAGAATGATCATTGGGATGGAAGGGAAGCCCTACCAGGAGAGGTTGGGGGAACTTGGGATGTTCAGCCTGGAGAAGAGGAGGCTGAGAGGAGACATGATTGCCTTCTTCAGATACCTGAGGGGCTGTCATAGGGAGGAAGGGGCTCATTTGTTCATAGCTGCTTCTGAAAGCAGGACTAGAACCAATGGGTACAAACTGCAAGAGAGGAGATTCCGGTTGGATATCCGAAAAAAATTCCTGACGGTGAGGGCGGTTGGGCAGTGGAACAGATTGCCAAGGGAGGTGGTGGACTCTCCCTCACTGGGTATCTTCAAGCAGAGGCTTTATGAGCACCTGTCGGGGATGCTCTAGGGGGATTTTCTGCTGCGGGCAGGGGGTTGGACTAGATGACCTACTAGGTCCCTTCCAACTCTATGATTCTATGATTCTATGAATTAATGGGAAATGGCAACCTGTCTCAAATGATGGCTGCGAAGGAAGGGGGCAGTGGTTGACATTGGCTTTCACATGGCATCAGCGTCTAGGGCAGTGGTACTCAAAGTGGGGGTCAGGACCTCCTTTGAAGATCATGAACTCAGCTTAGGGTGGTTGTCAAAGGGTGAGATCATCTCAGAATCAAGCATTGCGTTTTCCTAGCAGAAAGTCTCATTTAACACAATGGGACTTACTTCTAATTAGTCATAGAGGAGCTCTGGCATCATAGTGTTGTCATATCCTGATATGTTTGACAAGGTGTCCTGGACAGGTTTTTAACTTTGAAAGGGGATCCTGATTACCACTGGTCTAGGGAGCAATGACCACCTAGTAGCCTGCATGCTAGATCAGGCTTCCGGAAAAAGCTCTGTTTGATGTTCATATCAGTGTTTTGTGAACAGATGTACCTTTCTGCCCTTGCAACCAGGCTGCTTCTGAAGATCTACTTGACTATCCCCTTCTAACACCCACTGACTGATTTCAGTGCTCAAGGCATCCCAAAGGAGTGTCTGTGTCTGTGTGTGAACAAGAGAAGGATGGAGAGATCTGATCTGCTTTCAAGAAGCAGATCCAGTACAGTGAGATATCTGTCCAACAGGAGCAAAATGCTGGCAGTAGATTGCTGCTTTTCTCTCCCCCTCTCTCTTTCCCTCTAATTCCTCTGTGCCTGGTTTCTGCCCTTTTCCCTTCCTCATGCAGCTTCATGTGTACTTGGAAACCAAATTCCACAGTACAGTGCAATTTATTCTTAAATTAGGTGCAGACAATTGCAGCCCTGTGCCTTCTGTTCCCCAACTTCTGTGCTAATTTTGTAAATCCATCTGTCCCCTATTAATGTAGTATTTTCCATAACTTCCATACCCATTTTTGTCTTGTCTTCCCTCTTATTCTTAATATTCTGTTTCACACTCCCTTTGCAACCCAAATGTTGAGTCACCTGTCAGTAAGAAAGTTAGGTTGCAACCCTAACCAATTTAGGACAGCATAACCCTGTTATGGACAGCATTGGACATCATGGGAATGGCATATCCTCCCATGGTGGTGTGGGGATGTTGTAGTATGCCTGTACACTGGCCTAAACCCCTAACCCCTTTTCCCCAAGAGTGGGACAAAAGTACATTATGGCACTTTTGTGACACCCCCAATCACCACAGGACTTATGCCAGCCTAACTGAAGTTTAGGATTGTGACTCTGAATCCCTGACCCTCTTAAGTTCTCACTTTCCTGAAGAAGAAAATCAGAGGTACCCCAGCTAGAGGAGAAACTAGAGTGGAGATGGGTGGGCAGACAGATGTGGTCACTGTCTCCCAATCTGCAGCCTGAGGCTACCACATCTGTTGGCCTCACAAATGGGCCAGACTTGCCTCCAATACTGATCTTCCATGCCTTGTGAAGCTCACCTTCAGCACTCCTTAGGAGGAGTGCAAAGATACTGCCTAGCTCCTTATGCTTCATGTTCCTGCTTTGGGCCTTGCCCTCTGGCTGACCTCTGATCCCTCTGATCTTTTCTTGCTCTGGAACCTATTTGGTTGGAACATTTTTGCCATAACTTGTAAGTGTAACCCACTTGGACTGGCAAACTGTCTTAGGCAGCAATCCTAAAAACACTTTCCTGGGAGTAAGTCCCATTGAAGACAATGGAGCTGACTTTTGAGTAGATATGGTTAGGATTGTGGCCTTAGACCCCAATAATCCAGAAGCTGCTGTGATCTGTCAGGGGTTATCAAAGAAGTGCCCCCACTGGTGGGGACACAATGGTCAAAGGGAAGAAAAGCAATCTTGTGCAAGGGACAATCTGGATGACCCCATAACCTGTTCACTAGAAGAGAGAACATGTCTAGAAGATGATTCTGCAATTACACTCCTCCCCAAGCATTTTTACCAGCAATGCACATTAGCTGCTGTCAGTGGTTGGATTCAAATAAATTAACCACAGTTTCTATGTCCCATTAGTAACTAGTTCTCAGAACCAGACGCTTATTATCAAAGGGTTTTATAGAACCAGTGAAAACCCCCTGAAGCCCACCACTGGCTGCTGTCCATTTCTGTTCAGAAAAGAGCTGCCGTTAAGATCGTGATTTTCAACCTGATTTTCAAGTTGGCCATTTAGGACCAGAATACTGTAAGATGGAGCAAGCGCCAGTTACCATACTTACCAACCTTGTAAATTGAAAGCATGTCAGTGCAAGTAGATAAATGCATACCACTTTGGTGGGAAGGTAATAGTATTCTGTGTGCCTGTGGCAGTTGGTCATGCTGACCTCATGATCATGGAGATGTCTCTGGACAATTCTGGCTCTGCAGGAATGAGCACCACTTCCTAGAGTCATCATGACTTGCTGAGCAACTTGCGGGCACCTTTTTCTTTACCTTTTACCTTGTTCAGACATGCAGGTGAATGCATGTCACTTTCCAGATGACGTGTGCAAATTTTCATGTTTAGAAGACAGAAAGCTCAGAAATGCTTTCTGCTGTGTGTGCCTAGAATGAACTTGCATTTGGTTTCTACGTGATCATCATTCTCATAAAGTCTTCCCCGACAGCAACTAGCTGGCTCTCTGCACCTGCTCCGAGCAGCGACACATTCTTCCTCTCTCTTTTTGCAGTTGTTTTCTAAATTCATCCTTGACTGAAAATTAAAACCTGCTGTGATAGGAAGGATCCTCTTCCCCTTTCAATTAGGAATCCATTGTCACCCTGCAAACCTGGGAGTGCAAATCTTGCTTTGGAGAGTGATGGTGATGAGCTGTTATTGGACAATAAAAAATTAAGAAAACAGGAGGACGTATTAACTCTTTCCAAACACTGGGAAGGGCTGTTGTTTATCAGAGACCTTGCCTTATTTCCAAGCCATCAATACTTATCTGTAGCAATGGGGGGTCTGTCTAGACAAACATGGATGATGGCTTTGAGTGTTCAGTCAAGAATGAAAATGAGAAGAGGTTTCTTAACCAGTAGGGAGCTGCAGATCAGTGTTTTCCAATTGCTCTGCCTTGTATGAATTCTTTTTAAATCAGCTTGTCTATGAAGAAGCACTGAGTATCTGCCTTGGAAAGAACCTCTGAACTCTGCCATTTTAGAGCACTACCCAGTACTATTGGACTTTACTATAATAATCCTATGTGAACTGTGCGTTGGGACATACCCAATGAACTTACCTGCGACTGTACACTTAAGAGTAGCAATGGTGGGTAAACAATCATTCAGGGAATCTCATTCACCACATTGAGGAGCCTCCAGGGTGGGGGCAGACAACTTACCCACCATAGAATCATAAAGTTGGAATGGACCCAGTGATCATGTAGTCCAACCTCCTGCCTGTAGCAGGAGATCCTCAACTTGTGGGGACCTGGGTCTCGAACCCTGGCCTGCTGGTTAACAGGCACAGTGTCTTAACCTCTTGCACCACCATCTTCCCAGCCATTATCTTGGGAGGGGCACATACCTCCTCTTCCTCCAGGGCCATGCCTTTTTTCTCTCTCTGCCATCAGTTTGGAAGAACATGTGCTAGAAAAGGTCTAGGATGACAGTGGCATGTTGTGCGGGGGGAGGTGACTGCTGCTTTGCACTTGTGCGGGCTGGAGGTGGATGCATGCCCAGATGTGTTACAGACTTTGGTGCCAAACTAGCTTGAGCTGACCCTGCCTCTAATGAGGGTGGTGAGGAATCCACTGCAAACCAGTACACAGTTGCTAAAGAATTGTGTCACTGCTAAGGAAGAGCAGATGGAATACAGAGCAGGGCCAAAGAGGCATGAGAGCATCAGACACATGGTAATTGTGCAAAAACTCTCCCCAGCAGCTGGTGTATATAATATTGGCCTGTCTCTGCATCTGGAAGCTCCATAAAACCATTTGGACTAATTAACCAATAGCCATTGACAGATATCTCTTCGTCTTCCATACATTTGCCTGAGCCTAACATGTGCCCATCATCATATTCTAGGGTTGTAAATTCTGTGATGTGAATATGCATTGTGTGAAGAAGTTCCTTTTTGGCATGCCTTTGGCCTGCTGCCAGTCAGGGTCAGTGGGCTGAGTTCTAGCATGACAGAAGAAAAGATCTTGCCTCTGTCCGCTTTCTTTACACCATGCGTCATTTTATAGACATTACTTCCTCCCTGAATCATCTTTTCCAGGCCCACACTAAAGCCTATTTCCCCCATGTTCCTTCCATAGAAGTCTCTCTCAGGGCACCCTGCCCTGGGTCTCACCCTAGTTTGCTGATGACTAGTAAGGGACCAACCAGCTAAGATAACCTCAGCACAGCTCCCTTTCTCAGTTTGCCACTTGTTCCACTGGACAGCTGAAAAAAGAGTGACTGGTGAAGGTTCCTAGTGACTGGCCATTGGAGATAGCCCTATCAACTTTTCAAAGCAGCTGCTTCACCTGGTCTCATAGTAAGGCCAGCCTTGATCTTATTAATTTTCTAAAGCCCTAAATGCTTTAGCCTTTTCCAAGATGCTCCAACCTCTGGTGCACTACAGCCTCACCTGATATGGGTTGCATCAATAGAAGACAGCAAGGGGTCTGAAAAGGCCACTTGCCACCTCTGTCCAACCCACCACCAGATCAAACCACAATCATAATCCACAATGATCTGCTTCTTTCTCATTTGAAAAAGAATCTGATCATTTTCCTGCCTTATAATACTTCTTGTGTGCTACCTTCACCCTTGAAGGGTGGGATTTCCAGTTTTATTTTCAGGGACAGTGTGTTTGGGCTTGTGCCATTGCTGTAAATGAAACCTGAAGTCCCATTCTTTTAGATTTGCCAGCAATGCACAAGAAGCACGCTAAGAGGTGTTTTCTAGTAAGCACAAAGGGTGCTGACCCAAGATTGCATCAGGCGGTATCCAGGTTGTGCTGCTGCTGCCCAGGACTGTTTTGGATGCCCTTTCCTGCTCAAAGGTGATTGATTGACATTATTTCTGAGTCTATTGAGCCTTTCCTAATTGAAACAGCTGTTGAGGCTGCAATCCGATACATGCAGCAAATTTCACTGTACTCAGAGAGACTTGCTGTCATAAGAATACACTTAAAATTGGGCTATAAACCGCCTGTGGCAGGATGTAACTCCCTCCTGCATTCACATAAGACTTACTTGATGGATAGGTTTGTTTCCTGGTGCTTAGGAAACCATCCCTTTGTGAATGAAGTGGTGGGGGAAGAAAACTGACAGCTGTTTGATGAGGCACAACCACGGGAGGCAAAGAAGATAGAACAGAAGCCACTATAGGGGAGACCAAATGAAGGCAATTTGCAGTGGGACACGGGGTGGGGCAATGGCTTGACATATTATGATGCACTTCAAACTTTCAGAAGAGGAAATGGAGAGATGCAAAGATGGGCCTGTAGGACTTTGCTCCCATGGGTGGCTGATTCCAGGTTGTAAACATTCTTTGGCTGCAATCCTAAAGACACTTTCCTAGGAGTAAGACGCATTTCCTAGGAGTAAAACCCATTACCCAAGACACAATGGGACTTACTTTTGAGTAGACATACTTAGGATTGTGCTCTTTGTCTCTCAGGTCTAACAGGCAGCAGTCCCTCCCCCTTACATAAGAGTGAGCCCCACTGATTATAATATGGTTTACTTCAGAATAGACATACAATCAGTGATGGGATTCAAAGAAATTAACAACCAGTTATATGCCCATCTGGCAGCCACTATTAAATGGCTATTTTTAAACTTTATATATCCTATCTCTCATTAACAACCGGTTCTATAGAGTAGGTGTGAACCTGCTGGAGCCCACCACTGCATACAAGGCTAGATTTCTCAGGCTCCTTTCCATTGCCCCCCTTACATAGGAGTGAGCCCCACTGACTGTAATAAGCTTACTTCAAAATATACATGCATAGGCTGGTCTCTAGGAGAGACTGTGCAGGCTGGTGGAGCACCAAAACTGGCTGTACCCTGGCTGGGACTATTTATTTTTGCTTTTATAGAAAGATATCACTTGTATTTCAAGTCAACATTTATTAGAAATGTTTGCTTATCTTGAAAAGCTCTCAACAAGGTTTTATTGTACAGGGTTCTATACTAAGGGCATCAAATCATAGAAATCTATACAGAAGAAAAATCACATTGAACTCACAGCCCAATCCCATGGATTACTGTACATTGTTTCACATGTACATTGATTGGAAGAACTGAATTTGAATGCCCTCTTAGAAAGTGCTCTGGCACATTTCAGGAATTTGAAGGCATTGGTGTTCAGTGGTTAAATGACTAGGGCTGCAATCCTAAGCTCCAGTCAGGCCAGCCTAAGCCTGGCCTGACCTAATCCTGTCCTGACCTAAGCGTGTCACAAAAGTGCTGTAAGACACTTGTGCACTACTCGTGGGGGAGGGTTAGGCTACTGCATAGATATATGCTTGCCTCCCTACATCACCGATGAAGGAAGACCAATGAGTTGTGCCAGCCTAGGTTAGGACTGCACCCTTAGATATTCAGCCATAGGCCCAGATATCTAAGGTAGTAACCGTTCATATACTTTATATATCGGCAGCACTAACCTCCACTGAATTTTATTCCCCCACTTAGACCTGGGCTTGAAATCTCTTGAGTAGGTTCTTGGTCTTGCACCTGCTAATTATTTGGAGCAGGGTGACCAGATGCCCAAACCTCAAAAGGAGGACAAGATCTTGGATTCCTCTCAGCCTGGCCTTTCTGGTGGACAATGGCATGTTTGCCTACTCATGAGTAAAGCCACAATATTGGGCACTTTCACTTTCCCATAGAGCCCAATGCATATTTTTTATTTTTAGGTTTTTTTGGCCATAACTTTTGATAGGAAGGAGATATTTCAAAATATTTCAAAAATAAGGAGATATTTTGCATTGGACTCTGTTCTTCAATACAAATCCAACAACATATGACATGATGGGATACTGCACACCATTACAAAGTTTCAAAATGAAGCCCTTTCTTAGGACACTCATTCAGGAGACTTAAAAAGAGGACAAATCTGGAAATTTCCGGTCATATGGTCACCCTGAGTTGGGGCAGAGCTGAACAGTAACCCCATTCAGCAATTCAACAAGAGGAAGTGACATCACACCAGAGCTCCTCCATGTCTACTCATAAGTATGTCCCATTGTGTTCAATGGGAATTACTCCCAGGAAAGTATGGATTGCAGCCTGAGTGTCCCATTCCATTATGATGGCCAGCGCTAGATTCTGTGGCACCCAACCTTTTTGTAAACCCCACCCCACCTGATATGAAGTCATGCCCCCCAGGGGGTTGTGACTTTCACTTTTACAGCTACTGGTGTATTCTGTTATGGAATAAGGTGGTACAAAGAATACCAGCATGGCAGATTGCCTGTTAGCATATTCATTTACTTCAGGAGCACCTAAATAGCTGCTATTATGGGGCATTGAAGACTTACCCTACAATCCAGAGTAACTACGGGAGCACGTAAGAGACATTAAATGCACCAGTAGTTAATGCACCACCTCGTGAAAACCTATGGGAAATTCATATTGCAATCCAGAGTAAATTGTTCTTGCACCGCAGCAAGGACTCCTCATAGTTACTCTGGATTGCACCCTTAATGAGACAAGAGAATAGACATTGTGAACTACTTTTTCTGATTACCCATTTTAAAAATAATGCAACAGTTGCCCACCTGGGAGGAAAACAAAGTGTGCCTCTGAGTAAAAAAAATATTCCTATGTGATAATGTGATCCGACAGTGCTGATGGCAGAGGCTCCATTTGTGAAAAATCAGTTGTGAGATGGAGAAAGTAGAGCAACCTCATTTGTCACTCCTTTGCAAATCGTTTCAAATGAATCAATCCTCACTAAAATTATCAGGCATTTTTGTTCATCTGGTTTTCCTTCTCAAAAATAACATTCATGATGACACCCACCTTATATTTGCTCCACACTTTAATCAAAAGGGAAAACCGGTGGTTATATAAATCAGCTGAGGGAGTGATCCTAACCATGTTTCAAGTTTCAGGATAAGGGCAATGAAAAATGAAACTGGAAAGTTGGTTAGGATTGTGTTCTTTTGGTTAAGATTTTTTGTTTAAAATGCATTCTTTGGTCCAAAGTAATCTTAGCAAACTATCAAGTGAATATCTCCATATCCAAGAAATGCAATAAATTTATACAATATGATCTGTTATGGCACTATATAAGATATTCAAATTGTACAAATCTGAGCCAGCCTTTAATCTCATATGGAGGTGTGTCAACCAATTAGGATTAGGCTACCAAATATTCAAACAATAAAACCCTGCTGGAGATCTAAAATGCTAGCAAATTCTGGATTTGATCTGGCAACACCCATTACGTGGCAATGGGTGCAATCCTGACCGATCTACTCAAAAGTAAGTCCCATTGTGTTTAATAGGTCTTTCTCCCAGGGAAGTGTTTAGGATTGCAACCATTGTCTTCTGACTCTGCCACCACTTCCACCAGCAGAGGCAGACTTTTCAAAAGCAATAGTTGGCAAGTCTACACACAGGGTAGTGTTCAGATCACAGGGAGGCCAAGGCAAAAGGGGTTTGATCTCTCAAACTACTTTTTAATGTTTTTATTTTCTTACAGATCACAATCTTTTAACCTATGTGTTTTCTACCTTTTTCAGGGGTTGTGCCTACAGGGTACAAAAGAAATGAGAAGCAAACCTCATCATCCCCAGTTGCCAGCCAGGAGCACAGTCATTGCTGAGATGGAAGAAAGTGGTGGAATGTCTTTCTTTCATCCATATTTTATGCCATGTGTTACCTTATCCATGCCATCAGTGTGCCTGATAAGAGTGCTGAGGCAGGTGTCTTTTACTGCTTTGATCAACTACCCTATCCTGGAAGTTATTCCTGACTTTGCCTGTCTGCTGTTAGAAAGTGGCAGATCTGCCTTACCAGGAAACTGGGGTTACCAAATAACCAGGGGGTTATTTGGAGCCTGGATTCCAAGGTATTTGACATAACTAATGTTAATTAATTTCCCTCATCAATGACAAGGATGACAGTCTGCATCCAGATCTGAAGCCAGTGCAGATGGCTTCAGTGGAGTCTTGGCAAATCTGAATGGTAAGGCAGTTTTCACTGCTCCAGCCACTGATTGTAACCAAAATGCATAACTGTCTTTCCTTAGCGAAGTAGTGAGGAAAAATATTGCTGCACAGCTATTATTGCCATTGCAGTTAGGACCAGCCTGCAGACTTCTAACACATTCCCTAATGATGGAACGACACCTTGTTTCCAGGCTTTGCTTTGAATGCTGGATTTGAGCTGACACCAAAGGCTGGCCAAAATGCCTTGACATGTTGTATGTCACTGTTGCAGAGGAGATTGGAGCTATTTCAAGGCCTTGATTGGTCTTACAAAGGGATCTATTCCAGTGTAGGTCATCAGTGGACCTCAGATGCTGCCAGTGGTTTGCACTGGTGGCTCAGAATTGCTACTGCAAATCCACTGAAAGGGTGGTAAATCATAAATTTATCAGTAAATGGCATGGGTCAGATCTTGTGAGTGATAAAAAGGTAACAGAACACCCAAGGATCATTGTGTGAATCTTTGAAGGCTATGTTCACTATGCTGCATCTTTTCAAAAAAGAAAAGGAATGATTCCCTTTGTACATAAGCAAAAGTACACGATCAATATTAACCTGGGAAGGGAAATTTGGAATGCTCTTTCAACCTGTTTTGGGGTTGTTTCAGATTCATGAGAGCGCCATATTAACAGCAGGGCTTAGATTCTCATTATAAGGATGTAGGTCTGCATTGTCTGAAGATACCTCTATCTATCTACTATCTATCTACAGTATTTATATACCGCTTTATAACAAGTTCACAAAGCGATTTACAAAGAAAATGGAAAAATAATAATAGCTAATTAAAAGCTAATGGGTCCCTGTCCCAAAAGGGCTCACAATCTAAAATGCAAAAAAGAACACCAGCAGAAGCCACTAGAACTCTGTGGTCATTTGGCTGGCAAGAGTAAACACTAAAGCACACAGAATGGCGTTACCTTCCCACCAAAGTGGTACCCGTTGATCTACTTGCATTTACATTTATTTATTTTAAAAATTTATATCCTGCCTTTCTCAAGCCCAATAGCCCATCTCAAATTTATAGCCCGACTCAAAGCCCAGTAGCCCAACTCAAAGCCCGACATGCTTTCAAAGTGCTAGGCTGGCAGAAACTGGCAAATAACAGGAGCTCACTCCATCTTGCAGTACTCAGGTCTCAAACTGACCTACTGACCTTCAGGGTTGACATGCACCGAGTCTTTAAGTACTACAACACCACAGCCTTTCTTTATTGCTTACTGCGTTTTAAAGAATTTTTTTAATTTTTAAGAATTTTTTATCTATTTGCTATATGATCAAAACCTATAGGGCTGTTTTCTCCATGGGTAGCCTTAGGGACATGGTCACAGAATGCCTGTGGCAAGTCGTTCAGGGTTCTATAGCAGCAAACCTCCCAAAGGGCCAATGCACACAAACACTGAATAGGATATGGGTTGGATTCTGCATAAACACTAGTTTAGGTCCTGAGATTGCTTTGTTGTGTTCAGCCCACAAGCCAACCTTATTCCGAGACTGAAATGATGGTATAGTACTGATGCAAGAAAATGGGGGTTGAGTTGTAATTCATGTGTGCAAGTAGTCTAATGAGCTCTTTGTTATCACAACCTGCTAAAGAGCATATATTTCTTTTTTAAAAGGCTGGTAAGAACTGATGGGCGCATTCAGTGTGGAGGGTAGTTTAGAAGATGATGTTCAGTGGCTGCACTCACAGTGTGATTACAAACATGACTTGTGCTCCACATATTTGTAAGGAGTATGGAAGTTGCAGAAGTTGTAGTATATATGGAAGTTGCAGAAAAGGAACATGGAAATTGCAGAACATCCCAAATGCCCCAAATCACGTGGTCTAAATACTGCTTTAAAATGGAAGTCAAATCAACAACAACAACTAGGCATTCATCAAATCATTCAAATCATGTGTGCAGATGTTCCATGTGAATAACAGAACAATAGGCCAGGTGAGGGGTCAGGACCATTATTATATTTAAGTTGCACAGATACATAAGTGATACATAAGTGAGCAGGTCAAAATCAAGCAAAGCTGAGCCCTGAAAATCTGTGTTACCAGAAATCTGGTGATACAATTGCTGTGACTGAAAATGTTGCAGATAGCAAGCAAAGGGGCCTGGGAAGAAGGATGAGTCCCTTTGATCACTGGTTCCCAACTGGGGGTATGTGTACCTTCAAGGGTATTTACCAGGACCTTTATGGATAATTGAAAAAGAAATGAATAATGGTAAGAAAATGGTAGGTAGATGTGTACTAGAACATTTTGTTGAAAAGTGGTATATTAATATTGTTGTTAATTGATTTGTGGGCCTAGTAAGGCAGGAAGGAAAGCAGCTAGCTTGTTTTTTATCATCAAATGTAGAATCAGGTATGATCAATAGTTGAAAATATAAATTTGAAATAACAGCAACTACATTATTTACAAACATTCTGCTATTATGAGGGGTATGAAAATTTATGAAAATGGGCTGCCTACCTACCATATTTTATTTGCGATGATTTACAGCCCAGTCCTACACATGACTACACAAAAGAAAACGCCATTGAGTTCAATGAGTTGGTCTCCCAGGTTGTGTCTTTTTCAGTCTATTTTCAGGCTTTTTCACAATTTTTGTCTGAATAGTGTTTTTTCTTTTTTTTTTTGCTGAAAAGTAATACTGTACATACATTTTAATAATAATAAATTACCATACAAGGAATGAACAAAACTTAAGGGGCGGGGGACTCACAGATTTGAAGTTTCAAGCCAATGCACCAGGGGAATGTTCCCTATTGACCAGGCAAAGAGGGCCCTCTGGAAGCATTCTTACTTCCTAGCCCAAACACCTACATGCAATTTTATACCACTCCTTTTGAGGTGGGATGGTCACTATTCTTTTAGCAGTTTTTCTTCTCCCAGCTGTAGCAATTAATCAATTAACCCCCCACTTATTAATCCCCCACTTACTGGTTGGGTTAGGGACTGCGGCACTATCCAAAATTGAAAACCATTGAAAAGTGGAACCCAACCCTTTTTAAGTTTATGACTGTTGCTTCCAGTGCTTTTTTCAGCTAGCAAATTGCAAATATCCCCTATATCTTTCAAATTCCTGTTGCCACACAAAGATTTCTGCAAATGGATTCTGCTACAACATGGGGGATGGCAATTTTGGCCTTTAGAACAGCAGATAGAACATGCTTCGAATGAACGAGTTCTTGATATATTTGAAAGGTGTTGAAAGAGTGGATAATCAGAAAAAGAACTCTCAGAAAGCAGGGGATACCTGTATTTGGAAGCTTTTATTTATTTTTGCTTCCAGTGAGTAAGAAAGGATTGCGATTGGATTGTGTCCTACTACTGAACATAATTGGATTATTTCAGAATAAAATTAAAAAGTTTTCAAACTCCTCTATTTAAACTGAGTACAGCAATATCTTGCTTCATGCTTCTAGGTGTAGAGGTTTTGGCTGGGCATTGAAGAGTGAGTGAATGAGTGAGCGAGCCAACCAGCCAGTCACTCAGTCACCCTTCAATTTTATTTATATAAAAAAACACATTTCTAAAATGCCTAGTACAGTATCTCACAAAGAGATATAAACAAACCACTAAAACAATGTGCAATAAAGTTTCACTTCACAACACATATTAACAGCAGAACATTTAAAATATCCATTAAAGCTTCCCCCATCTCTATCCTTTTTACAGTTAATATTTTACATTAATATTTCACAATATGTTTTCATGAGTTATGTTGCTTATTTGTACTGACTAGAAGTTAAACTTTTAGCTATAATGGATGAGTCCTCTGTAAATTAACAAGTGTACAAAGGGTTGCTGCCTTTCCATATATTTTACTAGCAAAGGGCTGAACAATATCCTTTTGGAATTAATTGGAAGATGGAAAGCCAGACAAAATCTCCAGAGGCCCCAATCCTATCCAGCTCTCCAGTGCTGACGCAGTGGTGCCAAAGGGGACACGCACTAGAGCTTGCAGTGGGAAAACAGTCACATAGCACAATCCTAACCATGTCTACTCAAAAGTGAGCCCAATTGTATTCAATGGGTCTTATTCCCAGGAAAGTGTGTTTAGGATTGCAGCCATAGAGGTCTCTTCAAGTTAAAGGAATATAAATTCCCTTATGCACTGAGGCTGCATCAGCACTGGAAGGTTGGATAGGATTGGGCCCCGAGTCCCCGGTCCCCCATGCTGTTAATATACATTTATGCACGTTCAGAAAATATGCCTGAACACTGAAGTGCATTTTTCAATGTTTGTCCCACATTGTACCACTTTGCATGATTCACCTATTGGAAGCATCACCAGAAGTTACTGATGATGATGTCATTGCCAGTTAAGTCCACATTGGGAGACAAACACAATGCAACAAACACTGATATAAGGCTTAGGGCGATAGGAAGACAACTGAGTGTGATTGAAGTGCATACTGGAGTTCTGTCTACTGAGCTATTACTGCTACTGAGTTATTGTCTACTCCTACTACTGTTTGTCATGTTGCACTGCTGGTATCACTTTCAAGGCAGTGAGGGTCTGGTATCCCATATGTTCCATTGGACATCATCTCAACAGTACCATCAGTAGTACAGGTACCATTTGTTGAGGAATCATCCACTAAAGTACTGCATGGCTGTATTGGTAACTCATTACCAATGGTAACCCATGGCTGCTAGAGAACTCTAGGAAACAGGGTGCTGGGCTAGATGAGCCCCCTTGGGCCCACTCCAGCAGATGTCTTCCAAGATCTCCAAATGAGGACATGTGCATACTGGAGTTCAGGCACTCTTTTGCTATATCTGCCACCTATTCTAAGAGGCTGTATTCTGGAGGCAAACAGAAATACCAGATGAGAGAGCAAAAAATCTATGCAGCTCTACTCAGAAGTAGTCCCATTATACTCAATGGGACTTACTCCCAAGTAAGTGTGGGTAGGATTGTAGCCTCATAGCCAAGTCCTATGCAGGTCTACTTAGAAGTTAATCCCATTAAACTCAATAGAGCTTAATCCCAGGGAAGTGTGGCTAGGACTGCAGTCAGAGCATAATCCTATGCATGTCTACTCAGAAGTCAGTCCCTTTATACTCAATGGAGCTTACTCTCAGGCAAGAGTGGCTAGGACTGCAGCCTCAGAGCCCAATCCTCTGCAGTCTACTCAGAAGTAGTCCCATTATACTCAGTGGGGCTTACTCTCAGGGAAGTGTGGCTAGGACTGCAGCCTCAGAGCCCAATCCTCTGCAGTCTACTCAGAAGTAGTCCCATTATACTCAATGGGGCTTACTCCCAGGCAAGAGTGGCTAGGACTGCAGCCTCAGAGCCCAATCCTCTGCAGTCTACTCAGAAGTAGTCCCATTATACTCAGTGGGGCTAACTCCCTGGTAAGAGTGGACAGGCCAGCAGCTCCAGCACTGAGGGCTGCTTCCCTAGCCGAGCGCGTTCTCGCAGGCCTTGAAGGAGGCTCCGCAGGGCGGCTGGCGGGGGGGGGGGGGTCAGGTCTGCGGAGGCCTCTCGGTCCCTCTCCAGCCAGGCGTGAGGCGTCGTTCAGCCCCAGGCAGTGCCCGCGCAGTAGGCCTGGCGCCCTGGTCCCTATGGAGACGGCTTTGTGACCGTGGAGGCCTCGCCTCACTCTGGCCCACCGCAGGCCTGGCCTCGCTTCGCCAGGCTTCCTCTCGCCGTTCCTGCCGGCCCAGCCATGGCTTCTCGCAGCGCCGGCACCCTCCTGACTCAGAACAACGCCGTCTATGTGCATCCGGGGCTCATGCCTGGGTGGGTGGACGGATGGAGGTGGATGCAGAACGGCCCCAGCGCCCTCCACCAGCAGCACTCTCAGCCACTGACTCTGGGCTCTCCCTGAGGAGCCCACACTGCAGCTCCTCTTTTCCAGGACTTCTCCTCCTTTGTAGCCTGGTGTCCTGGATAGAGCTTCCTTGTCCTCCTTTTCCTTGTGAGCCATGGTGACCGTAGATCCCCCTTTTCCAGGACTTCTCCTCCTTTTTAGCCCGGTGTCATGGATAGAGCTTCCTTGTCCTCCTTTTCCTTGTGAGCCATGGTGACCGTAGATCCCCCTTTTCCAGGACTTCTCCTCCTTTTTAGCCCGGTGTCATGGATAGAGCTTCCTTGTCCTCCTTTTCCTTGTGAGCCATGGTGACCGTAGATCCCCCTTTTCCAGGACTTCTCCTCCTTTTTAGCCCGGTGTCATGGATAGAGCTTCCTTGTCCTCCTTTTCCTTGTGAGCCATGGTGACCGTAGATCCCCCTTTTCCAGGACTTCTCCTCCTTTTTAGCCCGGTGTCATGGATAGAGCTTCCTTGTCCTCCTTTTCCTTGTGAGCCATGGTGACCGTAGATCCCCCTTTTCCAGGACTTCTCCTCCTTTTTAGCCCGGTGTCATGGATAGAGCTTCCTTGTCCTCCTTTTCCTTGTGAGCCATGGTGACCGTAGATCCCCCTTTTCCAGGACTTCTCCTCCTTTTTAGCCCGGTGTCCTGGATAGAGCTTCCTTGTCCTCCTTTTCCTTGTGAGCCATGGTGACCGTAGATCCCCCTTTTCCAGGACTTCTCCTCCTTTTTAGCCCGGTGTCATGGATAGAGCTTCCTTGTCCTCCTTTTCCTTGTGAGCCATGGTGACCGTAGATCCCCCTTTTCCAGGACTTCTCCTCCTTTTTAGCCCGGTGTCATGGATAGAGCTTCCTTGTCCTCCTTTTCCTTGTGAGCCATGGTGACCGTAGATCCCCCTTATCCAGGACTTGTCCTCTTTTTTAGCTCGGTGTCATGGATAGAGCTTCCTTGTCCTCCTTTTCCTTGTGAGCCATGGTGACCGTAGATCCCCCTTTTCCAGGACTTCTCCTCCTTTGTAGCCTGGTGTCCTGGATAGAGCTTCCTTGTCCTCCTTTTCCTTGTGAGCCATGGTGACCGTAGATCCCCCTTATCCAGGACTTGTCCTCTTTTTTAGCCCGGTGTCATGGATAGAGCTTCCTTGTCCTCCTTTTCCTTGTGAGCCATGGTGACCGTAGATCCCCCTTATCCAGGACTTGTCCTCTTTTTTAGCCCGGTGTCATGGATAGAGCTTCCTTGTCCTCCTTTTCCTTGTGAGCCATGGTGACCGTAGATCCCCCTTTTCCAGGACTTCTCCTCCTTTTTAGCCCGGTGTCATGGATAGAGCTTCCTTGTCCTCCTTTTCCTTGTGAGCCATGGTGACCGTAGATCCCCCTTTTCCAGGACTTCTCCTCCTTTTTAGCCCGGTGTCATGGATAGAGCTTCCTTGTCCTCCTTTTCCTTGTGAGCCATGGTGACCGTAGATCCCCCTTATCCAGGACTTGTCCTCTTTTTTAGCCCGGTGTCATGGATAGAGCTTCCTTGTCCTCCTTTTCCTTGTGAGCCATGGTGACCGTAGATCCCCCTTTTCCAGGACTTCTCCTCCTTTTTAGCCCGGTGTCATGGATAGAGCTTCCTTGTCCTCCTTTTCCTTGTGAGCCATGGTGACCGTAGATCCCCCTTATCCAGGACTTGTCCTCTTTTTTAGCCCGGTGTCATGGATAGAGCTTCCTTGTCCTCCTTTTCCTTGTGAGCCATGGTGACCGTAGATCCCCCTTATCCAGGACTTGTCCTCTTTTTTAGCCCGGTGTCATGGATAGAGCTTCCTTGTCCTCCTTTTCCTTGTGAGCCATGGTGACCGTAGATCCCCCTTTTCCAGGACTTCTCCTCCTTTTTAGCCCGGTGTCATGGATAGAGCTTCCTTGTCCTCCTTTTCCTTGTGAGCCATGGTGACCGTAGATCCCCCTTTTCCAGGACTTCTCCTCCTTTTTAGCCCGGTGTCATGGATAGAGCTTCCTTGTCCTCCTTTTCCTTGTGAGCCATGGTGACCGTAGATCCCCCTTTTCCAGGACTTCTCCTCCTTTTTAGCCCGGTGTCATGGATAGAGCTTCCTTGTCCTCCTTTTCCTTGTGAGCCATGGTGACCGTAGATCCCCCTTTTCCAGGACTTCTCCTCCTTTTTAGCCCGGTGTCCTGGATAGAGCTTCCTTGTCCTCCTTTTCCTTGTGAGCCATGGTGACCGTAGATCCCCCTTTTCCAGGACTTCTCCTCCTTTTTAGCCCGGTGTCATGGATAGAGCTTCCTTGTCCTCCTTTTCCTTGTGAGCCATGGTGACCGTAGATCCCCCTTTTCCAGGACTTCTCCTCCTTTTTAGCCCGGTGTCATGGATAGAGCTTCCTTGTCCTCCTTTTCCTTGTGAGCCATGGTGACCGTAGATCCCCCTTATCCAGGACTTGTCCTCTTTTTTAGCTCGGTGTCATGGATAGAGCTTCCTTGTCCTCCTTTTCCTTGTGAGCCATGGTGACCGTAGATCCCCCTTTTCCAGGACTTCTCCTCCTTTGTAGCCTGGTGTCCTGGATAGAGCTTCCTTGTCCTCCTTTTCCTTGTGAGCCATGGTGACCGTAGATCCCCCTTATCCAGGACTTGTCCTCTTTTTTAGCCCGGTGTCATGGATAGAGCTTCCTTGTCCTCCTTTTCCTTGTGAGCCATGGTGACCGTAGATCCCCCTTATCCAGGACTTGTCCTCTTTTTTAGCCCGGTGTCATGGATAGAGCTTCCTTGTCCTCCTTTTCCTTGTGAGCCATGGTGACCGTAGATCCCCCTTTTCCAGGACTTCTCCTCCTTTTTAGCCCGGTGTCATGGATAGAGCTTCCTTGTCCTCCTTTTCCTTGTGAGCCATGGTGACCGTAGATCCCCCTTTTCCAGGACTTCTCCTCCTTTTTAGCCCGGTGTCATGGATAGAGCTTCCTTGTCCTCCTTTTCCTTGTGAGCCATGGTGACCGTAGATCCCCCTTATCCAGGACTTGTCCTCTTTTTTAGCCCGGTGTCATGGATAGAGCTTCCTTGTCCTCCTTTTCCTTGTGAGCCATGGTGACCGTAGATCCCCCTTTTCCAGGACTTCTCCTCCTTTTTAGCCCGGTGTCATGGATAGAGCTTCCTTGTCCTCCTTTTCCTTGTGAGCCATGGTGACCGTAGATCCCCCTTATCCAGGACTTGTCCTCTTTTTTAGCCCGGTGTCATGGATAGAGCTTCCTTGTCCTCCTTTTCCTTGTGAGCCATGGTGACCGTAGATCCCCCTTTTCCAGGACTTCTCCTCCTTTTTAGCCCGGTGTCATGGATAGAGCTTCCTTGTCCTCCTTTTCCTTGTGAGCCATGGTGACCGTAGATCCCCCTTTTCCAGGACTTCTCCTCCTTTTTAGCCCGGTGTCATGGATAGAGCTTCCTTGTCCTCCTTTTCCTTGTGAGCCATGGTGACCGTAGATCCCCCTTATCCAGGACTTGTCCTCTTTTTTAGCCCGGTGTCATGGATAGAGCTTCCTTGTCCTCCTTTTCCTTGTGAGCCATGGTGACCGTAGATCCCCCTTTTCCAGGACTTCTCCTCCTTTTTAGCCCGGTGTCATGGATAGAGCTTCCTTGTCCTCCTTTTCCTTGTGAGCCATGGTGACCGTAGATCCCCCTTATCCAGGACTTGTCCTCTTTTTTAGCCCGGTGTCATGGATAGAGCTTCCTTGTCCTCCTTTTCCTTGTGAGCCATGGTGACCGTAGATCCCCCTTTTCCAGGACTTCTCCTCCTTTTTAGCCCGGTGTCATGGATAGAGCTTCCTTGTCCTCCTTTTCCTTGTGAGCCATGGTGACCGTAGATCCCCCTTTTCCAGGACTTCTCCTCCTTTTTAGCCCGGTGTCATGGATAGAGCTTCCTTGTCCTCCTTTTCCTTGTGAGCCATGGTGACCGTAGATCCCCCTTATCCAGGACTTGTCCTCTTTTTTAGCCCGGTGTCATGGATAGAGCTTCCTTGTCCTCCTTTTCCTTGTGAGCCATGGTGACCGTAGATCCCCCTTTTCCAGGACTTCTCCTCCTTTTTAGCCCGGTGTCATGGATAGAGCTTCCTTGTCCTCCTTTTCCTTGTGAGCCATGGTGACCGTAGATCCCCCTTTTCCAGGACTTCTCCTCCTTTTTAGCCCGGTGTCCTGGATAGAGCTTCCTTGTCCTCCTTTTCCTTGTGAGCCATGGTGACCGTAGATCCCCCTTTTCCAGGACTTCTCCTCCTTTTTAGCCCGGTGTCATGGATAGAGCTTCCTTGTCCTCCTTTTCCTTGTGAGCCATGGTGACCGTAGATCCCCCTTTTCCAGGACTTCTCCTCCTTTTTAGCCCGGTGTCCTGGATAGAGCTTCCTTGTCCTCCTTTTCCTTGTGAGCCATGGTGACCGTAGATCCCCCTTTTCCAGGACTTCTCCTCCTTTTTAGCCCGGTGTCATGGATAGAGCTTCCTTGTCCTCCTTTTCCTTGTGAGCCATGGTGACCGTAGATCCCCCTTTTCCAGGACTTCTCCTCCTTTTTAGCCCGGTGTCATGGATAGAGCTTCCTTGTCCTCCTTTTCCTTGTGAGCCATGGTGACCGTAGATCCCCCTTTTCCAGGACTTCTCCTCCTTTTTAGCCCGGTGTCATGGATAGAGCTTCCTTGTCCTCCTTTTCCTTGTGAGCCATGGTGACCGTAGATCCCCCTTTTCCAGGACTTCTCCTCCTTTTTAGCCCGGTGTCATGGATAGAGCTTCCTTGTCCTCCTTTTCCTTGTGAGCCATGGTGACCGTAGATCCCCCTTATCCAGGACTTGTCCTCTTTTTTAGCCCGGTGTCATGGATAGAGCTTCCTTGTCCTCCTTTTCCTTGTGAGCCATGGTGACCGTAGATCCCCCTTTTCCAGGACTTCTCCTCCTTTTTAGCCCGGTGTCATGGATAGAGCTTCCTTGTCCTCCTTTTCCTTGTGAGCCATGGTGACCGTAGATCCCCCTTTTCCAGGACTTCTCCTCCTTTTTAGCCCGGTGTCATGGATAGAGCTTCCTTGTCCTCCTTTTCCTTGTGAGCCATGGTGACCGTAGATCCCCCTTATCCAGGACTTGTCCTCTTTTTTAGCCCGGTGTCATGGATAGAGCTTCCTTGTCCTCCTTTTCCTTGTGAGCCATGGTGACCGTAGATCCCCCTTTTCCAGGACTTCTCCTCCTTTGTAGCCTGGTGTCCTGGATAGAGCTTCCTTGTCCTCCTTTTCCTTGTGAGCCATGGTGACCGTAGATCCCCCTTATCCAGGACTTGTCCTCTTTTTTAGCCCGGTGTCATGGATAGAGCTTCCTTGTCCTCCTTTTCCTTGTGAGCCATGGTGACCGTAGATCCCCCTTATCCAGGACTTGTCCTCTTTTTTAGCCCGGTGTCATGGATAGAGCTTCCTTGTCCTCCTTTTCCTTGTGAGCCATGGTGACCGTAGATCCCCCTTTTCCAGGACTTCTCCTCCTTTTTAGCCCGGTGTCATGGATAGAGCTTCCTTGTCCTCCTTTTCCTTGTGAGCCATGGTGACCGTAGATCCCCCTTTTCCAGGACTTCTCCTCCTTTTTAGCCCGGTGTCATGGATAGAGCTTCCTTGTCCTCCTTTTCCTTGTGAGCCATGGTGACCGTAGATCCCCCTTATCCAGGACTTGTCCTCTTTTTTAGCCCGGTGTCATGGATAGAGCTTCCTTGTCCTCCTTTTCCTTGTGAGCCATGGTGACCGTAGATCCCCCTTTTCCAGGACTTCTCCTCCTTTGTAGCCTGGTGTCCTGGATAGAGCTTCCTTGTCCTCCTTTTCCTTGTGAGCCATGGTGACCGTAGATCCCCCTTATCCAGGACTTGTCCTCTTTTTTAGCCCGGTGTCATGGATAGAGCTTCCTTGTCCTCCTTTTCCTTGTGAGCCATGGTGACCGTAGATCCCCCTTTTCCAGGACTTCTCCTCCTTTTTAGCCCGGTGTCATGGATAGAGCTTCCTTGTCCTCCTTTTCCTTGTGAGCCATGGTGACCGTAGATCCCCCTTATCCAGGACTTGTCCTCTTTTTTAGCCCGGTGTCATGGATAGAGCTTCCTTGTTCTCCTTTTCCTTGTGAGCCATGGTGACTGTAGATCCCCCTTTTCCAGGACTTGTCCTCTTTTTTAGCCCGGTGTCATGGATAGAGCTTCCTTGTCCTCCTTTTCCTTGTGAGCCATGGTGACCGTAGATCCCCCTTTTCCAGGACTTCTCCTCCTTTTTAGCCCGGTGTCATGGATAGAGCTTCCTTGTCCTCCTTTTCCTTGTGAGCCATGGTGACCGTAGATCCCCCTTATCCAGGACTTGTCCTCTTTTTTAGCCCGGTGTCATGGATAGAGCTTCCTTGTCCTCCTTTTCCTTGTGAGCCATGGTGACTGTAGATCCCCCTTTTCCAGGACTTGTCCTCTTTTTTAGCCCGGTGTCATGGATAGAGCTTCCTTGTCCTCCTTTTCCTTGTGAGCCATGGTGACCGTAGATCCCCCTTTTCCAGGACTTCTCCTCCTTTTTAGCCCGGTGTCATGGATAGAGCTTCCTTGTCCTCCTTTTCCTTGTGAGCCATGGTGACCGTAGATCCCCCTTATCCAGGACTTGTCCTCTTTTTTAGCCCGGTGTCATGGATAGAGCTTCCTTGTCCTCCTTTTCCTTGTGAGCCATGGTGACCGTAGATCCCCCTTTTCCAGGACTTCTCCTCCTTTTTAGCCCGGTGTCATGGATAGAGCTTCCTTGTCCTCCTTTTCCTTGTGAGCCATGGTGACCGTAGATCCCCCTTATCCAGGACTTGTCCTCTTTTTTAGCCCGGTGTCATGGATAGAGCTTCCTTGTCCTCCTTTTCCTTGTGAGCCATGGTGACGGTAGATCCCCCTTTTCCAGGACTTGTCCTCTTTTTTAGCCCGGTGTCATGGATAGAGCTTCCTTGTCCTCCTTTTCCTTGTGAGCCATGGTGACCGTAGATCCCCCTTTTCCAGGACTTCTCCTCCTTTTTAGCCCGGTGTCCTGGATAGAGCTTCCTTGTCCTCCTTTTCCTTGTGAGCCATGGTGACCATAGATCCCCCTTTTCCAGGACTTCTCCTCCTTTTTAGCCCGGTGTCATGGATAGAGCTTCCTTGTCCTCCTTTTCCTTGTGAGCCATGGTGACTGTAGATCCCCCTTTTCCAGGACTTGTCCTCTTTTTTAGCCTGGTGTCCTGGATAGAGCTTCCTTGTCCTCCTTTTCCTTGTGAGCCATGGTGACCGTAGATCCCCCTTTTCCAGGACTTCTCCTCCTTTGTAGCCTGGTGTCCTGGATAGAGCTTCCTTGTCCTCCTTTTCCTTGTGAGCCATGGTGACTGTAGATCCCCCTTTTCCAGGACTTCTCCTCCTTTTTAGCCCGGTGTCATGGATAGAGCTTCCTTGTCCTCCTTTTCCTTGTGAGCCATGGTGACCGTAGATCCCCCTTTTCCAGGACTTCTCCTCCTTTTTAGCCCGGTGTCATGGATAGAGCTTCCTTGTCCTCCTTTTCCTTGTGAGCCATGGTGACCGTAGATCCCCCTTTTCCAGGACTTCTCCTCCTTTTTAGCCCGGTGTCATGGATAGAGCTTCCTTGTCCTCCTTTTCCTTGTGAGCCATGGTGACTGTAGATCCCCCTTTTCCAGGACTTGTCCTCTTTTTTAGCCCGGTGTCATGGATAGAGCTTCCTTGTCCTCCTTTTCCTTGTGAGCCATGGTGACCGTAGATCCCCCTTTTCCAGGACTTCTCCTCCTTTTTAGCCCGGTGTCATGGATAGAGCTTCCTTGTCCTCCTTTTCCTTGTGAGCCATGGTGACCGTAGATCCCCCTTATCCAGGACTTGTCCTCTTTTTTAGCCCGGTGTCATGGATAGAGCTTCCTTGTCCTCCTTTTCCTTGTGAGCCATGGTGACTGTAGATCCCCCTTTTCCAGGACTTGTCCTCTTTTTTAGCCCGGTGTCATGGATAGAGCTTCCTTGTCCTCCTTTTCCTTGTGAGCCATGGTGACCGTAGATCCCCCTTTTCCAGGACTTCTCCTCCTTTTTAGCCCGGTGTCATGGATAGAGCTTCCTTGTCCTCCTTTTCCTTGTGAGCCATGGTGACCGTAGATCCCCCTTTTCCAGGACTTCTCCTCCTTTGTAGCCTGGTGTCCTGGATAGAGCTTCCTTGTCCTCCTTTTCCTTGTGAGCCATGGTGACCGTAGATCCCCCTTATCCAGGACTTGTCCTCTTTTTTAGCCCGGTGTCATGGATAGAGCTTCCTTGTCCTCCTTTTCCTTGTGAGCCATGGTGACTGTAGATCCCCCTTTTCCAGGACTTCTCCTCCTTTTTAGCCCGGTGTCATGGATAGAGCTTCCTTGTCCTCCTTTTCCTTGTGAGCCATGGTGACCGTAGATCCCCCTTTTCCAGGACTTCTCCTCCTTTTTAGCCCGGTGTCATGGATAGAGCTTCCTTGTCCTCCTTTTCTTTGTGAGCCATGGTGACCGTAGATCCCCTTTTCCAGGACTTGTCCTCCTTTTTAGCCTGGTGTCCTGGATAGAGCTTACTTGTCCTCCTTTTCCTTGTGAGCCATGGTGATCGTATATCCCACTTTTCCAGGACTGGCCTCTTTTTTTTAGCCAGGTGTCCTGGATAAAGCTTCCTTGTCCTCCTTTTCCTTGTGAGCCATGGTGACTCACTTTTTAGCTTGGTGTCTTGGAAAAAATCTTTATTGTCCTCCTACTTGTGAGCAGGTAGCATGACACCTTCTTGTAATTCATAAATTATATGTAATATATGTAATAGTTTTAAACTGAATACTAAGTAATATAGTGTTTAAGGACTGCATTAGACTTAATGGTTAAAGGCACTGTGCCCGTAAATCTGAAGATAGGCAGGTCAGCGGTTCAAGACCTGAGTACTGCAAGACTGGGTGAGTTTCCATCCTTAGCCCAGCTCCTGCCAACCTAGCAGTTTGAAATGCAAGTAGATAAATAGGTACCACCTCTGGGAATGTAACAGTATTCCATGCGCATGCAGGCCACATGACCATGGAGACATCTTCAGACAATGCTGGCTCTATGGCTTAAGAAACAGGGATGAGCACAGCTCCCTTGAGTTGGTCATGACTAGCAAGGCAACCTGTGGGGAACCCCTTTACCTTTAATATTGTGTTGAAATTAATCAAGTGAAAGTAATATATTAAGTGTTTCTAGCTTAAATTTGTTATGTCCCACATTTTTCTTGTGTATCCTATATTTTGGGGGCCCTTATCCCCTTTTGCGGTTATGTCAGTTGGTCATCTTGATTGGAGGTGGATGTGAATCCCTCACAAGTAGCATGGTGTGGCTGCATCAAAGTGGAGGGTGTTTTGATTGAGTCATGCAAGGGTTGGGTAAGGTGGATAGAGAGACACACTTTTCCCTCTTATAAGCCCAGAACCAGGGGACATCCACTAAAATTGAGTGTTGGCAGATTCAGAACAGACAAAAGAAAATTTTTCCTTACACAGTGAGATCTGTGGAGTCTTGTATCTACTCCTTAGTGTTACTGTGGTGTGGTGCTCCTCAACAAAATATCACATTGTGTCTGGGTGTCCATCAAGAGCTGGCCATACGCTTGACATCAAATGTCAAAAAAACCGATGATGCACACCTTGACTATTTTAGTGCATCTCAAGTGCCTTAAGATGAAAAAAAGTTTAAAATTGCTGCTCTGTACATACCTAGAGCAACACAGCCCCTAAAAGTAAAGATTATTAGGGCGAGGGAGAGGACATTATATTCAGGTCATTTGACCTTTGAGATTCTGAATTTCAGTAACAGTCCGCCTCCCCCAACAGTCTACCTCATTTCTTTATTTGGTGGGTTGTAGCACTGATCTTAAGCGACCCAAGAATCTCACCTCTGCATTTGGAGAAGAGAATAGGAATTACATGGTTCATGCAGTCATTGTGGCAATAGATAAGGTTGTGCCAGTGAAGCACCAAGTGTTGTAGAGGCAACCGATATGTCAGGAAAACCCTTGTCTCTTTTTTCCTTTTCTGCTCTTCAGGTACCGCGGGCATGTCCCCAATGTGGTGTATTCTTTTGGAGACACCTATGGAAATACCACCATGAAATATTTCCAGGATTTCCGCAATCGTGCTATGGAGTGCAGCCACAGCCCTTACAGCAAGGGGGGTCAGTTCCCCACACTCTTCTCGCCTGACCCTGGTCTGGTGCTAGGAGCGAGGGCTGTGGGCTGGGACAGGTGGCTGCACACCCCAAACTACTCTCGCTTCAATTTGGATATTAGCCGTTCAGAAGAATTGAATGAGTTCTTTAAGGTAAGGCAGTTGTCTTGGAATGGGTCAGAGGATTAATGTTTTACTTTATAACCTACCTTGGAAGGAAATATACTGCTAGCAACTATATGGAGCACCCCAGAAGCATGGCTCCTTCAGCAGTGTACAGCCATTCACATTTGCCACAACTTAGATGCAAGTTTGACATGGTTTTTTAGCTGTTTCCACTGTAGTTGCTTGTCCTGCAGTTTTAGATTCTTCTCAGCTTGTTCAGCAGAATTCTTCGAAGCAGTGTATGAGGATGAGCTTCATTCTTGCCCTTCCTGGCTGATAAAAGCTGCCAGAGGGGAAGGGTGATCATCTCTTGGGGTGACTTTTCTAGCCTTTTTTAGAATGGCAGTAAGACTTTTTTTGGAAGATGCTCTTCCCAGTGGCATAACAAGGCTGGGGCAACAGGAATGTGCTGCTCCAGGTGCAACAGCAGGGGTGGAATGACACTGCCAGAGATTCCCTTTGGCTATTTTTGGGGCCACTTCGGGCTCAGCCAACGCATGCTCTCACCTTTGATTGTGTTTTTACCACTTCACAGTGGCTGAGCACAAAACATCTCAGAAGTTTGGTGGAGCTAGGCAGGCTTTTTGCATTTAAACTACTGCAAGAGCCTAGAACGTTTGGAGCTATGTAAAACACATCACTCCTGAGTGGGTTAAAAGAGGTGAAGAGAAATTTCTGTAACTGCCCTGGGTATGGTCCGAGGCAGGAATGCACTGTGCCTTCCTTGAACCTTCTGTGTTGGACAAAACCCTTAGACACAATATTTGAGTGCATGGTAATAATGTCCCAACTGCAGGGATTTCTGAATGAAATCACTTAGATGTTTGGATGCTTCCTAAAAATATCAGCTGGTATAGCGTGCAACCACTAGGCTCTATTCATGGTTGTAACAATGTCATATACTCTCACTTCGTCTGTGTAGGCTGCTTTTACATTTCCAGGCACAATTCAAAGTGATGGTGATGACCTATAAAGCCCTTGATGGAAGCCAGGTACTTGGAAGCCTGTCTCCTTCCATGCAAACCTGCTTACTCATGAGGTGGCCCTGTTAGTGCTTTTGTCTTTCCGATTTGAATGGCTGTGGCAGGGCATTTTCCTTGGTGGTGCCTACCTTCTAATCCACTAGAACTTAGGACTACTCTCCTGCCTTCCATAGGAGTCTTAAGATTTTTTATGTTTTGGGCCTGCCTGCCTTTTAATCAGGACTTTTCTATAGCTACTTTTTCTGATTGTTATTAATCTCTTGCTTTATCTTCTATATATATAAAATTGAAGACTCACTCACTCTTCAATGCCCAACTAAAACCAACAGACCTAGAAATGCCCAACTAAAACCAACAGACCCTCCATTTGGGGAGGGTATTCCTTCTGTGGTGTAGACACCCACTAAAAACCACTTTTAGAAATTTAATCTGAAGGGGGGTGAAAAGGGATACAACATGTTTTTGTCCCAGTACTTAACACTGAAGAATCACACACTCATCACGCCCAGGCCCAATCGCTGAACCTAGAAGCATGAAATTTGGGGACCATATTCCTTCTGTGATGTAGGGACCCTCTAAGTACCAATTTGGTGCCTGCTGTCCAGTGGTGCCTGCTGCCCCATGTTGCCATGTGGTGCCCAGTGCCAGGCTCGGGGGGGGGGGGGGGGAGGGAGGACAGTAGGGATATCTACACCCCAGTGGTGTCCTATCCACCCGGTGGTGCTTGATTATGCCCAGTGCTGCCGTGATTCCTGGTGTTGCCCAGTGCCCAGTAGGGATGTGTAGTGCCTGGTGCTGTCCAGTGCCTGATGGTGTTTGCTGCCCCTTGCTGGCAGTGTTTAGAGGCCATCAGTGCCCAGCAGTCCCTGCTGATGCCCACAAATATTCCTTAATTTTACTTCCATAACAATGGATACTTTCAGCTAGTTTATATAAGTTGTCTTGAGCTCCCATAAGACTAGAAGGGTAAGGCATGTTTTTCAAACAAGTAAATCTGTCCAAGAAGTGGCAGGCTCTACCCTTGTCCCAGCATGTGATATTTAGAGGTACAATTTCACAGAACATTGGGGTTCCATTGAGCTGTTTATGAAGAATCCATGGTTTATCTGGTCTATTACCCTGTTTCCCACAGCAGTTTGCCAGATGCCTCCAGCAAAGCATATAAGCTTGTTGGAATTACAAGCGTACTTTGTCCCCTGCCTTAGTGATTTAGCTGAAACTTCAGAATAATCAGAAGTAGGAACAGAAGGGCTGCATCAAGCACAGTTGTGCATGTAAGAGTATGTGGGTGGGGTGTGGAGCACAAATAGCCATGTCTGATGGTAGGACAGTCTATCTTCATGAATCCAGAAACAGTCCCCTGGACAAGCTCTGCTGTGCTCTGCTCCATTCTCATTGCTTCTCAAACCTGGAGAAATGTTTTTATCATCTTTTTCCACCGTTCCGCGATTTTGCTGCAATTAAACTAGCTGTAAATAATTAAGAGTGGGTTGCCAAAATTAATGACTTGAGAACAGGCACTGTTTATTCAAATCTTCCTTTTATTTGTTAGTGCTGACAGAGGGGGGATTTGTTTGGCCAAGGAAGCCCTTATAAAAGTAATTACCGTATGTTTTATGCTTTGGGAGTGTATAGAGTGAAGGAGCGGCGGGATGGTGGTGGTGAAGCCTTGCCCTGCCAGTTGCTTGTGCACTCAAATTCATCCATGCTCAAGTTGCTCCCCTCTTCTGGTGTACTTTAGTGAAGAACCATATAAAAAGCACAGCAAAGCAGAGCCAGAGGGATGAACCTTTACAGTATAATCTTATACAAGTTTAATTAGCTGTATGTTCAAGTGCATATAAGAATTGCGGCCTTAGGGCACAATCCAGAGTAACTATGGGGAGTCCTTGCTCTGGAGTAAAAACAATTTACTCTGGATTGCAATATGAATTTCCCATAGGTTTTCACTAGGTGGTGCAGTAACTACGGGTGCATGTAATGTCTCTTACGTGCTCACGTAGTTACTCTGGATTGTAGGGTTAGTCCTCTTTCCCACACTACTGGTATGTTTATCTCTTTTGCCAGATCATACCCTTCCAAATAGAGATCTGTAAAAATTCACAGATCTGCTTTAAATACTTTGCATTCCCCATTAACTTTCATGCACATAGGTTTTACGTATACAAAGTTATTCCTTATGGCACGTTTGTAACATGCCAAACATGTTTTTGTGCCAGCCCAACTGGGCATTAGGATTGCGTTGTCAATGGCTAAGGTGAGCACATTTCAGGTAACGCACGCACAAAATAAGACTTTTTAAAAGTCATACTCATTTGGCGGGGGAAGAATATTATTTATGGTAATTTTTTTTGTTCCGTGTGGAAATTCAAGTCCTTATTTGCCTCTATAAGCAATGGATGTTTGTCCTAAGCTGGTTTTTTCTTCAAAAATATTGACAAGTTGAATGGAGGCAGGCTAGTTTTCTTGTTGATGCCTTCCTAGCCAGCAGGTGGAACCTTACATCTTGTCCCCTAACCCACCAACTTTGCAGCCTGTGTAATAATAGGAAGGAACTTGCAATACTAGCTCCAGATCAGTCTGTCCAAGTTGTGACTCTTCTGACCAAACAGTGCCATGGGGGAAGGCTGGGCGGTGTGGGATGGTCAGCTGCTACATTTGGTCCGTTGGGAGTATAAGCTGTACACACCTGCTTCAGCTGTGCATGCCTGCTCTGTGCATTTCAAATGGGAAGGGAAACACCACTGTCTCATGTTTATGAGTGGTCTTCCCCCTATTATTGTTGCAACAGTCCTGGGAGGTCAATTAGGTGGAGAGACAGTAACTCACCCAAGGTCACCCAGTAAGATTTGTGGCCCTGCAGAGATTTGAATCCGGTCTTGTTAACCACTCTTATTAGTACATCACATGAGTTACTTTGACTTGGGAGAAATGACACACCTTTTCAGATGTGGAGAATAATACTGCTTAACCCCTGGTGTGCCTGAAACAGCAAAGTTCAATGCCATACCAGCCCCTAACCAGTTTTATTTATCCTTTAGCTTGCCCAGATGCATCGTGATTATTACAGAGATAGGACTGGAACAGTGAACCAGGTGCCATACTTCGTGCTGCCTGTGAAGGAGAAGGACAAGTACCCTCACCCTCTTGATCTGTGAGTCCTATGGGCAAATGAAGGAGGTGGGGAGGACCTCAATTGGCCAGTTTTCTGTGTCAGCCTTTTGAGGCTCAGCTGTCTTGTGAAAAGGGGTTTTGGCCTCACGATAATAATCCCAGCCCATCAACCTCAGAAATAACCTTCTTTGTATTTTGAGTCAACTGACCTTAACTAAGGGCACAATCCAGAGTAACTACGTGGAGTCTTTGCTCCGGTGTAAGAACAATTTGCTCTGGATTGCAATATGAACTTCCCATAGGTTTTCACTAGGTAGTGCAGTAACTACGGGTACACGTAATGCCTCTTATGTGCTCCCTTAGTTACTCTGGATTGTAGGGCCTGGCTTTGAAACCAAGTCACAGATTTGAGACTTTTCAGGGAACATTTGTTCCCACAATAACTCTGGTCACAGCACCCTTCCCCTTCAGTGCTCTGTTGTGATGGTGCCACACAAGAGATCTTGCTGGAATTATGTGAGATTTTAGCTCGGCCAAGATAGCAGCAGCCAGGAGAACCAGTCAGACAAGGCCACTGGGTCAGGGGCATCCAGTGGTGCCCATGTGAGTTCACTGCAGAGCACTGAGTTGTATTTTAGAAACCACTGGACCAGGTCTTTGGGCCATGTGGCTTACACATACTATGCAGGAACTTTGAGGCTTTTGGTAGCTTCTCCTGCTATCAACCTATGTGCAGACATTTTATATATGGAGAGGAATAGAGGAGGGAACCTCAAAAAGTGGTTAGTTTAAATCTAGGGAAAGAAGATTTGCTTGCTTTAGTGTTGTCTTTGTTTAGAATTTAATTTTGTTTTTTGTCTTGCCATAGGTCTCACTTCCTTTAGCTCTTCCTAACCTTCCCCCAGGGCCTGAAAACTCCACTTTGCTTCTCAGGAAAGACTCTCTGTCTTTCTTGTACTTTCCACCTGACTCTTCAGATTGCTCATAGATCTTGGGAGATGCTTTCATTTCAGTTGCAGCCTCTGGATCCTTTCAGAGGAGGGATTGTACTGGTTGGCAGTGATGGATCTTCATCTGGAGCTTTAGAACTGCAGATTGAATCTGGAACTTTCAGCATGCAAAGCAGGAGCACAGCCAAATATATCTAGCCAAACAAGTAGATCCTGCCTAGGGAGGAATAATGCTATGATGATGACCATGTGCACCAGACTTGCCCAAATGCTCGGTTGGTCCACTTGACAGTTTGGGTAGTACAGGAGAGGTTCAGAGAGCAGGGAGTGGGCTGGATCTTAACAGCAAAGGGGCCTGCCAGATACTGTCTCCAAATAAATCAACTTATCCCATTCCCTTCCCCTCCTTACACTCATGAAAGCAAAGTGGCTGACATGGATCTGAGGAGCCCATAGGTGGCTAGCTGGCCAGTTGCATGGCAGAAGGCAGTAGAGGATAAGACTTGACTCAGTAAAATTTACATTCTTAAAATTTAAAGTTAGACGCTAAGGGCGCAATCCAGGGTAACTATGGGGAGTCCTTGCTCTGGTGTAAGAACAGTTTGCTCTGGACTGCAATATGAATTTCCCATAGGTTTTCACTAGGTGGTGCAGGAACTACAGGTACACGTAATGTCTCTTATGTGCTCCCGTAGTTACTCTGGATTGTTGGGTAACCCATAACAGAATAACTTCCTCACCTGAGATTTTTTCATAGTAATTGAATAGAGGAGGCTGTGGAAATTCTGAATTATTACCTGGATCACTATAAGGCTGTCTGAGTGCTAACAAGCTGAAATTAAAACTGAAAAAGACAAACATGCTGTTAGTCAATAGGCCTATGAATCAGGTTATGGGTTGTCAACTTCTTCTGCATACCCCTTGAAAGACAAGTTCACATTTGAGGGTCTTCCCAGACCCAGTATTGTTTGGGAATCTATGTCTGGCTTAAGCTGGTGCGCCAACCACATCAGTATGGAGACTTCTCCAGTGGCTGTTGCTAGTGCCTTTTTTTAGATTGTTAGCCCTTTGGGGACTGGTTATCATCTGATGGTTTATTTTGCTATGTAAACTGCATTGTCAACTACAGGTGTCCCTTGTTATCCAGTAGGATTCCGTTCCAGACCCACCCGTGAATAGAAAATCAGTGGATTAAAAAAAAAAGTTGGAAAAAGGTTTAAAGATCAATTTCCAGCTTTACAACAGCTTTTCTTTCTGTTGTTGAGAGGTAGTCAGCAATTAGAAATGCAAAAGACCCCCTGTCTGGCTTAGCTGAAGAGTGGAATAATTGCTTGCATGACTGCCTCCCTACAACAGTAGAAAAAGTTTTAAAACCTGATTTGCAGTGGCCATTCATGTTGAGTCAAATTGTGTATTAAAAAATCCATGTATAACAAAGTTGGACCTGCACCCCTTTTGAAAAACAGTATATAAATAGCCTTGCATTGGTTACATTAAATGCAGACTACTGTAACATGCTGCACATGGGGCAGCTCTTGTGGATTTCCACAGTTATTATAGAATGCCACAGAATGAGTTTTGTTTGGTGTCAGATGATTGATCATGATGTATCAAGTGCTAGGTGCTGGTTATGACCTATAAAGCCCAAAACAAGTTAGGGTTAGCTAGTGGATATGCATATGTGTATCCTTACCCTATGAAACTGTCCATCCATTTGTCCATCCACTTCCTTACCCTATGAAAGAGTCCATCCAACTTATTTGGAAGGGCTCTCCTCCACATCCAGCAGAAGTTCAGCTAGTGATGACAAGGAGGAGGGCCTTCTCTGTGTTGGCATCTTGCTTGTGGAATTAACACAGTGATGAAATTGAGGATAATTTTAAAAAAAGCAACTTTAAAATATTCATATGTGTATGATTAGTCAACAATTTTTTATCTGTAAAACTTTTGTTTGTATCTTTATCAATGCTTGTATTTTTTTGTATTGCTTTTAATAAATGGCCTTGGGAATCTCCTGGTTGAAGGGAAAAGGCAGGATAAAAGTACTATAAATAAATATAATTCCTGTTTCATCCTAGAAATGAACTGAAAAGGAGGGGGGAATCCTTGCCTTGACCAAATAGTTACAGGTGTTAATGGATAACTCCAACACATTCTCTTTCTGGGCAAGGTTTGGCTCAGTGATAAATCATCTCCATGCATGCTGTCAGCGCCCCTCCCTCCCCCCCCCCCCCCCCCGTTCATTTCCTAAGTAAGGAAGGAAAAATTCCTGCTTGGTGCTCTGGAGAGAGTGCTGCTAGAAAATATTGACCAGTCAAAAGAAGACGGAGCCTGAGTGGCACAAGGCAGCTTCTTGTGTTGTGTCCTTGTGGGCCACCCCTTCTGAGTTGATTATTTTTGGGTTTTATGGTTGTATTTTATTGTAATGGTTTTTACTGTACTATTCTTGATTATTTCCTATGATTATTGTACCTTATGACTATTATATTTAATAAAGTACATAAATAATGCCTATTTTTGCATTGTTTTTTACATACTGATTTTTGTTTGTATGTTGCCTTAAGCATTCTGTCCATTCAGGGGGAAAAGTGGAATATAAATAATTTCTATGACTGAATTAATGAAGGGAAAAAAAATTATCTCCTGGGTAGATCTAGGCTTCCATTCTGACTCTGGTGCTGCCTCTTCCAGGTGGGTAGACCTGGCTCTGGGTTGAACTTCGGTTTTTGTGGCCAAAGTTTGCAGGCAGGTGGACGTGGTTTCCCACCTGGACTTGTAGCCCAGATTATTAATTAATTTTGGGTGCAATCCTAATCAATTTTCCAGCTCCACAATAAGGGCAACACAACTCTGGGATAAGAGAACAGACACTGCCTTTCCTAACGAGGGCCTTTGTGACCGCCGCACAGTGGCAGGATGCAGAACGCACCCCACTGTCACAGCTATGCCAGTGCTAGAAATTTGGTTAGGATAGTATCCTTTGTCATATGGTGGTGGGTGTCAAAAAATATATGGGCTATGGGTGTTTATTGACTATATACTACTGTAGCAGATGGTTCCAACCAGCCAATTTTGTGAGTTCTTATCCAGTTACTGCAAGGAACTCCATGAGGCTCTGTGCTGAATAGCCTGTTTCTTCTGTGTATTTATAAAAGTGTTGTTTTCTCCATTTACTGTTGATTTCATGCGTGCTCATATATGTAATTTTAATATGTAAATGAAAATTGATTTGTGCACTTCCAAAAGAATGTAAGAACTTGTATAGAACACTTTTGTTCATATCCCGGGGCTTATCTCTATGTACAGGGATGGATTGTTTTGAATAAAGCTTTTAGTGCATGACTTTTAAATGTTTAAAGTTCCTTTGTGTGTTTCTATATGAGGGAAATCCAAGATCACTGCACCTTAAGAATGTTGACAGCACCAGTGAATGTTTTGAGTGTCCCTTCATGAATGTGTGAATGATGAAACAGCTGGTGGCAAAGCCTTTTGGACTCATCAGCCACCTAGGTTTTCATTATATGAAAAAGTCTATAAAATAGCCTGTATGTTCTAGAATCATATATAGTGGTACCGTGCATAACAACTGCCTCGCATAACAACTAATCCACGTAACAAACAAAAATTATCTAGGATTCTGCTTCAAGTAACAAACTGCTTCATGTAACAAGCACACTTGGCAGTTGGGGCAGACGTGCTGTCCGGCAGCCTTTTTAAAAAGTGTCAGGCCTGCCTAGTGCACCTGCCCACAGTGAAAGCAACACTTCCGAGCTGTTTCTCCTGTGGCTGGCCGTCTGCTGGGCAGAGGGAGAGAACAGCACTGGAGAAGAGGGAAGCAGCTCAGGGCTAGCCAGAAGGCAGCAGGGGAGAAAGGCTCAGGATGAAGAGAAGGAGAAAGTTGGGACCTTTGAAAGAGTCTTTGATTACAGAAGAAAGTGTCTGATTGCAGCCTCCCATTTAACCCATTGTGTTAAATGGGTCTTACTCCCAGGAAAGTGTCTTTGATTGCAGCCTCCTAACCATGTCTACCCAGAATTCAGCCCTATGGTGTTAAATGGGGCTTACTCCCAGGAAACTGTCTAGGATTGCAGCCTAAGTAGACTTCATAGGATCATGCACATTGAATGCATGTTTTGTATTCAATTCCAGTGTTTTGTCATCATTTTTACATAAAGTTAATATTTTTATATGAATATTTTTTGGGTTGTAGAACCTTTCGTCTGAGTTTCCATTATTTCCTATGGGAAAATCTGCTTCACGTAAAGAACGTTTCATGTAACAATCATGCCTCCAGAATGAATTAAATTTGTTACGTGAGGCGCCAGTGTACAGTGCAGTCTAATTCTGGCATGGCATGACTGCAGCAGGGCTCCAAGAGCAGATGGTGATACAGAACACCATGGAGATGTGATGGGAGAATGTTCAGCACAGACATTCCAGTGCTTGGCAAGACGTGAACCAGATGGCAGTCCCCTCCCTCCAGTTGAAGGTTCATTCAGCCCCAGTGGTTGTGAAGCATTGTACAATGACACAGCCCCCACCAAAAAGGACCCAAATGAAGCACCCTTGACCAAAACGAAGCAGGCAGTGTCCCTTGGAACCATAGCCTTGGTTATTACTAGTTGGTGCTCAGTGGACTGCCATGTTCATTAATGGATTTTGCTGTGCTTGACCTGTGCTGCGGTAGATTTGCACATCGAATAGTGGATGGATTATTTTGCAGGGAGAGGGGTTCTCTTTATCAGCTGGGGTGCCTTGGGGCAACTCAAAAGTGCTACAGGCTTTGGGTGATGAATTGCTATGGCTGAACTTCAGTGTATGGGGTCCAGATTTCTGCACTGTCTTGCACGGCTGAGTCTGTACTATGAACAGGCTGGAATTAACAGGTGAGATGCATTCTCTGTACGGTATGTGCTTTGCCACAAATATAGAAATTTAGCCAGAAGAAACTACCGGTGACTTTTCATCTGGACAATTGTAACAGGATAGCAAATTGTGCCAGGATGGCTGTGCAGGGCAGAGCTGCAGCCATTGCACTATTTCTGCCTGCTGAAAAGGACCAACTTTTCTGTGCCTATCCAGGGTGGTTAAATAATGAATGGCACATCTTTATTCAGACGAAAAGCAATTTCTTCGTGAAGATGTCTCCAGGGCACACTAGCATTCATCACGAATGAGTAGCTTCCAGAAGCATTTTCTAGGGCACACTACTACCTCTGCAGATTTGGGCTGGCAGAAAGCAAGCTGCCTACATAAGTAGTCAGTGCTTGGTAGAAGGCAATGTTTCTGTTGCTGCAGCAGCAGCAGCAGCTGAGAGTAAGGCCACCATTGCACTTCTGTCTTGGTCTGAGGATCTGCCATCCTACTTTCCTGGAAATATACCTCACTGAACACAGAAGGACTTACTTTTTAAGCAGATGTGTAGATTTGCAACGCAGATAGGAAAGGACTTCTGCAAAAAAGGCTTTGTTGTGGTCCTGAAGGCCAATGATAATGGCAAACTGGATCTGGTCATTTCTTGGATGGGAGACACTCTTGGGGACCCTTCCTGAAGCTACATCATAGAAGAAAGATGGGGATATTAATAAACTTTATGTTTGGACAAATTCCTAGAGGAAAGGACCATCATAAGATACAAGCCATGATATGTGTGTGTGTGTGTGTGTGTGCGCGTAGATAAATGTAGATGTAGGCAACCTGAAAAGGCCAGATGAAGGGGAGGGTACTTAGGTTCAGGTGTGTTCTCCTTGTTGCATCTGGTGGGCCACAGATACAGGAAGCTGGACTAGAAGAGACTTTGGTCTGATCCAGTGGAGGCTCTTATGTTCTTAAGTCTTTGGCATCCAGTGTGATGTTGGCCATTGGGTCACATTGCTTTCCAAGAGGATTACGATAGGTACATTCATGGAGCATGAGGAGTGCTAAATGGTGTTTAGATCTCTACTCAGTTTGTTGATACTGGAATCAACATAGTCCCCACCAAAAAGCCCACTACCTATGATAGGTTTTCCTGATTGAGGAAAAGTAGCAGGCAAAGCTAGAGAGAAGATGTATTGAAAAAGACTGTGAAGGTTGGCTATGTCTCCAATAAACATGAGGGCAGGTTTTCTCCATGATGAGCAGAGGTTGACCAGATCCTAAATGCAAAATGACTTAATGGGCTTACTTCTGAGTTGACATGGGACTTGCCTTTCCTGGGAGGTGCTGGTGCTTGTCTAGGGGTCTTCAATGGCTGCCCCTGCGCCAGTTTACTTTTGGCTGTCTGGTCAGCCATTTTTAAAAGTATAAGACTACACATGCGTGCAGCCTCTTTCAATTATCTAGCTTCCTAATCTGCGTGCCTAGAGTGCGCGCATGGGTGGAGCATCCGATCAGGTCAGGTCCATCCCTACCAGATGCTCTGCCCACGCCAGCACACACTCTGATTCCAGCTTTCTGGGAAGCCTGGATGAGCATCATAATAATGTTCCTACAGGTTGGGCTGGCCATTTTGCCTTGCTCTGTGAAAGGTGCCTTGATTAACTGACTGATTTTGCACATGGCATATAATAAATGAACTTATCCTTTCTATATAAAACTATATATAATGCACTGACACATTCACTCACTGACTCATCAACTCATCAACAGCCAGCCAAAACTGGACCTAGAAGCGTGAAATTTCGGGAGGGTATTCTTTACATGATGCAAGCACCCACTAAGAACCAATTTCTAGAAAGATTACCTCTAAGGGGTGAAAAAGGGTGCAATGCATTTTCGTCCTTTCACTGAAGGCAGATAAAATCCAGCCCTACACCCTGCACCTGCCCACAGTCGAAGGAGAATGGTGCACAGACATGGTGTGTTGTACAGAGGGGTGTTGCACAGGGAATGTTGCATGTTAGTGGTGTTGCATAGGGGATGTGGCACAGGTGGGATGTTGCATAGAGGGTGTGTGTTCCAAGGTGGGATGTAGCATGGATAAGTTTTGTGCGGGGTGGTGTTGCATGGGGTGTGTTGCACAAGGGTGTATTGTATGGTGGGTGTTGCATGGGTGGGGTGTTGCATGGGGGAATGCTGCATGGGGGCGAGGGGGGTTAAGTGTGTGCCAGGCACACAAATATTGAAATTTTACTCCTGCAATGGGGGTACATTTTGCTAGTGACATATAAACTAAACCAAATTGCTAAGAAAAAACTCTCCAACAGGGTGAATCTGGCCGATGCCAACAAATGCTGTCCAGAAGATAAGCAGATTTGGCCAGGGGCAGGGTATGGCTGGTGCCCTCCTGCTGCCTTCCAATGCACATTCCCTCCCTACAGAGAAAGGCCAGGCTGGCAGGCAACATGCAACAAATAATGCTGGCCAGAGGGTCAGGAGTGCCCTCTGGTGGTTGAAAGAGGAAGCGCCACACAACTCTGCCAAATTTCAGTGATGCCTTGTAAGATGAACGTAATTCGTTCCGGAAGCATGTTTGTTTTAGAAAGTGTTCTTTATACAAAGCAGACTTTCCCATAGGAAATAATGGAAACTCATACGATTGGTTCCACAATTCAAAAATAATTGTATAAAAACATTAACTGTATGTAAAAATGATGACAAAACACTGTGATAGAATTCAAAACATTGTAATATAATACACAACACAATTACTGTAATATTAATTTAAAAAACACTAATATACTGTACAGTAAAACAGAAAAGAAAAACTTTTATGGCCAAGGATGACTAAATTTTCACTAAAACTGTCTGGTATCTTTCTGAGAAACTTTGACAAGGAACCTATCTAATGACACTTGCTTTTGTCTCCTTTTGAGGATTTCACGGAAATGTGACATTTCATTGTCACTAAAAAGATTCACCGCACTGCTACTGCCTTATTTGGGTGGTGCTTTTCTACAAAATTTTGCACAATTTTCTCACATCTCATTTGATGTGAGAAATTCCTCATCCTTATTCTTCTCCTCTTCTGAGGATGAGATCTCCTCCATAACCTCTTGCTGTTGCTCAAGATGCAGATCCATTAATTCGTTCATTTAACAACAAATTTTTGTTGTAAAATGGTTTGTAAAACGGTTACAAATTTTTGTTGTAAAATGGTTTGTTGTAAAACGGTTTGTTTTACAAACGGTTTGTTTTACCATTGGCCACCTTGTTTGTCTTACAAGACAGAATTCCTTTGAAATTTTAGTTTGTCTTACAAAGCATTTGTCTTACAAGTTATTTGTCTTACAAGGTACCACTGTTCTTGGGAAAACTAGAGTTGTGAAGGAGACACAGAGTGAACAAGAAGCACTTGTCCGCACAGTTAAGTGTGTGAAAATGGGTGCTTAGTGTAAGCACCAGCCCCTCTGTGTGCAGCATTAACACAACAATTTGGCTTCCCTCTGGGCCTATGAATATGAAGCACACACAGCTCAAGAGCCTTTTAATACAGTTTCAGGTAGGGAGTGCCCTGCATTACGAGAAGCTACTCATGAAGCGTAGAATCATAGACTCCTAGAGTTGGAAGGGACCTAGTATGTCATCCAGTCCAACCCCCTGCCTGCAGCAGGAAATCTTCCTAGACCATCTCTGACAGGTGTTTGTCAAGCCTCTGCTTGAAGATCCCCAGTGAGGTAGAGTCCACCACCTCCCTTGGCAATCTGTTCCACTGCCAAACTGCCCTCACCATCAGGAATTTTTTCCAGATATCCAACCGGAATCTCCTTTCTTACAGTTTGTACCCATTGGTTCTAGTTCTGCTTTCAGAAGCAGCTATGAACAAATGAGCCCCTTCCTCCATATGACAGCCCTTCAGGTATCTGAAGAGGGCAATCAGGTCTCCCCTCAGCCTCCTCTTCTCCAGGCTGAACATCCCAAGTTCCCCCAACCTTTCCTGGTAGGGCTTCCCTTCCATCCCACTGATCATTCTTGTCGCTCTTCTCTGGACTTGCTCCAGTTTGGCTGCATCTTTCTTAAAGTGAGATGCCCAGAACTGAACACAGTACTCAAGGTGAGGTCTGACCAATGCAGAATAAAGAGGAACTAGAACTTCTCGCGGCTTGGAAGCTACAGACCTCTTAATGCAACCTAAAATGGCATTTGCCTTCTTTGCAAACACATCACATAGTCACATTGTACAGGGTGGTGGGTTTTTCTTGAGGATTATGTAGCTCCCGACTCTAGTTTTCACTGCTCCCCAGGCAGTCATAGTCTCAGTTTGGAACCAATACCATAAGTATTAGATCAGTATGTCATTCCCCCTCCTCTTCTGGAACAATAGGGGTAAAGAAGCCAGCTGCCCCAAAGCAGCAAGGGAAACAGAAGATCCCAGTAAGGGACAAGTGGCAAGAAGTAGTTTCCTTCCATCTTTCTGCTTAAAGTGATTTTAATTCATTTATTTTTGGACTGAAATTTGTTTTAAATTATATATGCTTTATTTATTTATATTTAAATTATTATGCTTTAAATTATTTATTGCACATGTATTGCACACTTTTGATAGTTTTAATTAAATGCACAGTGTAAATGAAGTAAACAACATCATACAACAGAGAAAGATCAGACCTTGGATCAAGAGGTCTGGGAGAGTGAGAACAAGAGGATGTGCTGGCAGGGTTTTGAACCTGGAGACTCAAATGTCTGATGGGATATCTGATCAGAGGAATGTCTGATCAGAGCTTTCAGGATCCTGGATAGGTCATTAGGTACAGGATGTGCCAGTCCCTCTCACCCTCTACTGAGACTTGATATCCTTCCTATGAATCACCCCAGGTCACATCCTAGCAATGCAGAGTTCCTCCATCTACACCCAAGAGCTAGCAGTAGAAAGCCCAGAACCCTAGTGCTGATGGCTCTGATCTGCTGATCTTCACTTTCTCTATTAATCCTCTTCTCCATTGTTTGTTTGCTTTGCCTTCTAGCCCACCTCTGAGTGCCAAGACAAAGTGGTATCTCCATAAGGCATCTCCAGACAACCTACGAACATACCAGACTTTCCCCTCTGGGAAGAGGGTGACTTCACAGGAGAGAGAAGTTCGGGACAGCTACTTTGAGTTCCGGGCCTAAACAAGTGCACTACCAAAACCCAAGTGCCTTGGGAAAAAAAATCAGAAAGTCTTGGACTTTCTGGTCTTGGGTAGCATAAAACTGATTTATTCTTCAATGTGCCACCATCTCTTGTTGCTCGGGAGTATCTTGAATAAGCTGCTGCCCACAGATGTATAAGAGTTCTCCTGGAGAGCTCAGGCAGCGCTGAAATGGGCTCAAGATTTATCAAATCACTTGCTCTGACTGTTGGGCTGTGGGTGGCACAGGTGGTTAAGACACTGTGCCTGTTAGCCAGTAGGCCGGGGTCTGAGACCTGGGTCCCCACAAGACAGCATGAGCTCCTGTCCTTAGCTCAGCTCTGCAATGCAGCTGGAACCAATCGTATTGGAACCAATCGTATTGCAGCTGGAACCAATCGTATTCCATTGGACTACTTCAGTGGCGTGGGGAGGGGGGATCTGCTGCTTGTGTAACAGCCTATCCTCCATATCAGTAGACACAGGCCTTCATGCTTTGCATACAGCGTTGAGCACAATATCATAGTCTTTCGAGACAGATGGGTGTCAAATTGTTTAACTGTGCTCTGACTGTTACTCACTCTGTCTCTATCTGACTATTTGTCTATTGACTATTGCTTGGTAGGCTCCACTAAGATAGCGAAGGAAAGGAATGTCAGGAGAAAGGAAATAGGGTTGGGTGGAATACAGAAAATGAAACAGGTTGTTGAAACCAGAGATATTGTCTACATGCAGTGCAAATGACATTGTAAATGGCTGCATAGTTAAGGGGCAGCAGAGGAATTAGATTTTACATGATAGGAAGTGGGAAAACCTTCTCTTTCCAGACAATAAGGCTGCAATCCTATACATTTCCCTGGAAGTGTGAACACTATGGGACACAATTGAATACAATGGAACTTACTTCTGAGTTGACATGCATAGGAGAGCACTGTAAGATTCAGCAAATGGGTAGCAAGTCATCATACCTCTCTTCTTTTCCTACCCCCCTTTGAATTGACTGATTTGAAGGACTTTGGCTTTGTGTGTGTCAAGCACAGATCAGTTTAGCTGGCTTGCTTCAAGGATTCAGGACTCTAGAAGCAACGTTTTCCCCTCTTGTGTCTCCACCTGCCACCAAATTCTGGCACACTGCACAAGCTGAATTGCACTGATTGGTTTCTAGGGAGTTGGTCAGAGGCAGGGTGACCAGATGCTGAACCCAAAATTCCCCCATAAGTTCCGCAAAATTCCTATCCTCTAAGCCAAAATTCCTACCCGGTTAAAAAATGAAGGACAAATGTAGGACATGTTAAAATAAAGCTAATAACACTCGTATTGCATTCCTGTACTTAATTTTTGCACAAATCTCATTGCAATAGACCAGACACCAATCAAAAGGCACATGTTTAAGTAATCCAGGCAGGCTTGCACAGACTTGGTCTTTCAGCCTCCTTTCCTTTGCCCCCTACACAATATAAGCTCCACTGACTATAATGCTTTTGAGTGGGCACAACTGAGCTTGTAGGCTTAAAACTTAAGAAGCCAGGAGTTATTCCCACCATCCCTGCCCTGAGAAGGTTGCCAACTTTACACCCAGCCCTGCTCCTCTGCTTTGACAACAGCTGGATGAAAGGCCCCACAACCTGAACAACTCAAGCCCTTGTTGTGAATTACATGCTTTTTTTGTGCAAAGTATATGTTGGTGGATCCATCTACAAAGGCACAGGAGCAGGAGAGGCTGGGGTTTCTCTGGTCAGTTGGCAACCCTGCTTAAAAAAATTAATTCTTCCTCTCCGCTTTCTCTGCAAAGTCAAACTCACTGCAAGGTTTCAGAGGAGCTCCACTTGCAAGGCTGCCTCCTTCCTCTGCTCTCCTCTCCTCTCCAGCAGCCTCAGCTGAGCTCTGTCATTCCTTCCTTTGCACAGCAAGCAGTTTCTTCCCCTCAGATCTTTTTCTCTGCAGGGACTGGAGCCACTGCCAGGCACAGCCATTTTCCCAGCCATTTGGGAATGGCTACTTAGAGGCCCATTTAAAGGACTACTTGGGCTTATCTGGGAAGCAGGTTGCAAAATTGGAATCTGGGGCGATGCTTGCTGTTCTTCCACTGATGGCTTGGAAAAGGGCTTTAGCAAGGGGAGGAAGGGAAAAACTACAATTCCCTTCCTTCCCTCCCTTCCTCCACCTCCTTTAACCAGCAGCCTCAGAGGCTCAGTGGGCCTTGCAGCAGCCACAAGGAGCTGCAGAGGCCTCAAAGACCTGAAATCCCAGGCAATAGCTGGAAAGGTCCCCAAAAGCCCCCAAATTCCTGACAGAGAGGCCGATACATGGACTACATTCAGGGCCTCATTTCTGGTTCTGTCAGGGAAATTCCTGTCATCTGGTCAGAATGGTCAGAGGATGACCCTGTTTTCTAGGCAGCAGAGGTTGGATGGTGTGTTGGGATGTGTTCGGCCAACTCTGTCAAATCTTCTTCAATAGTGTGAGAACCAGAGGTTGGCCAAACTGGACTCATATGGTCAGACTGACCCCTGAACCTTCTACTTTGGTGGCATTTGAAGGACCTAATGCCATGTGGGTGGCCAATAAGGTCTTGCTGCAGCCCCACTGCAGCCTGGTACCAGCACCATTCTTAACTCCATGCTTCCTGTTATGAATTAGGTATTTAAATTGATCATCCCAATAGAGCAGTGACTATTTACCTTTTCCATCTCATGGCACACTAACAAGGCACTGAAATTGTCAAGGCACACCATCAGTTGTTTTTAGCATTGACAAGGCACACCAGGCTGTTCAAAGCTCCCAATTTTCCTATTAATTAATGACAATTCCCAAATTCCCACGGCACACATGAGGACTATCTGTGGCACACCAGTGTACCATGGCACACTGGTTGAAAATCACTGCAATAGAGACATAATTCTCCCCGTAACACAGCATCCCATGTTCCATTGCCGGCTGCTGTCCCATCTTCATTTAAACTAGCAAGACCAGGCCCTGGCAAGGATTGGGCTCCAGGCAGTTGAGTTTTAAGGCTTGGGAAGCCAGAAGCAGATGTGGTGGCCATACAGGAACACTAGTTGAGACAACAAATCAGGGCAGGGTTGCCAAAGGCAGGTTCAAAGTCAAAAACAGGCAGGGGTCAAGATCTTAGGCAAGAGGCACACTCACATCTCCCTATCAGATCCAAGCTGTTGAGATGAAGGGGCAAGATCTGAGGCTGGGGACTTATGGAGCCTGTTGAGTAGGGATTGGCCTTGGGGAGGCCAGCCAGGTGGGTGCTTGGATTTTCTCCATCTGCTTTACTCCCAGTTTTGGAGCTCAGTGTGTTTTTTTGTTTGTTTTTCGGAGGGGGGTTGTCAAATATCCACATCCTTTGACATAAACTAGAGGTCTTCATTCTCAAGCAAGGCACTTTTCTTAGCCTCGCTCCTCCATATCTACAACAGGGATAAAGATGCTCACCTACCTCATCAGTTTTAATGCAATAAAAAAACTCTGAGTAAGTGCTAAATACGTATCTTATTAAGCCTCAAAAGGGAGGGTTGTACAAATGCACATATATCATAGCACATCAGTGTTATCAAATGAGCACATCTAATGATATATCAGTGCAAGGATGTACTATGAACACATCATATGAGCCATATATCATAGGACATCACTGCCATTAGTTGAGGCTGTATAGAGAATAAGGCTGATGGGCCACCTACAACAGTTCCAGCACATGGATGCTAGAAGCAGAGGGTGGACTGTGAGGGTGGCCTGTGTTGGTCCTAGGGAAAGCACTGAAAGTTCTGGATATTGTCTGATATCTGAAATCTGTCAATAAAGTTCTCAACTCACTATAGGCTCCTGCTCTGTTTTCTAAAAGGAAATTGAGACATTGCCCAGAACTGTCCACATGAAAGTAGTTTCCTGGCTAGTAAGGGCCCTGATGTTTGCTCCAAGAGAATGTGTATTATAGCTATAGCTGGAAGGCAATGGCTTTTGCATCTTCTCCCTTAGACCTGATGGTAACTCCGTCTCCCCTTTTGGCCTTGTCTGTATGCCGGGTAAGGTGGCCAGATGCATTGTGGAGGATTCAGCAAAGTGTTCTTGGGCCTAAGCTGTCACCCCATGTGACAAGTGAGTTCAGCCCAAAATGCAAACCATTCCATGCCACAGTGCAAGCAAGTCCATGCAAGCTGGTCTTGGTTGGCAAACTGGTGTATCATTCCTCAATGGTCAACCAACCTGTTGCAATGCAAAACCCACAGCTCTCCAAGACATCTGTAAGAATGGGCTAAAAAACAGGTTGTTGCGCCTTCCCTCTCAGTCACGTTTTATTCCCACATCTGCTGAAAAATACATAGACATCTCACTCCCTTAAAATCTATAATAAAATTTGCTGGAAGATTTTATCGAGGCCATCTTTTCTCACAAGCTGTCTGCACCTGGCATTTTATCCCTTCTTCAGAAGGAGATCCTAAAGGTGCTGGAAAAGATCAGGTAGACTTTTGTATTAGTTCACTCCTGCTTGGATCATAATGAGCAAGTTTTGTGTCCCAAATTTTGCATGGCATTTGGCTGGACACTTTGTGGCAGTTGCAGCACACCAGAACCTCACTATGTGGGTCTCTTTCAACATTGTCTTGTGATGTAAGGTCTCAAGGCTGTTAGCCAGAAGAACATAAGAGAAGCCATCCAGTCCATCTTGTCCAGCACCATGTTTCCAGCAGTGGCCCACCAAATGCTCCTGGGTATAATTACAAATGCTTGGAAACACTGCATCAAAATCACAAGAGGACCAGCCATCAATAAAGTCATAGTCATCAATATTTTAAGGCATTTTTATTCTGCCTTTATAGCTTTATGGATGATCAGCAGTATATCAATGGCTACAAATTGTGATGACTACGTACATTATCTGCAGGGTGTGTGGCAGTGTGCAGCTATTCCTTGGTCACAGGAGCAAAGTGGCTTTTCCTCTGGGGCAGTTGATGGGTCATTGTGGGAAACAGGATGCTACGGTAGAAAAGGCTTGATCCAGGGTGACATCCCTTATGTTTCTGGATTTAAAAGCCTCATAGGGATAGCAAAGAACACTGAAAGAATGCCCAAGTCACTTGCTGTCATCCTCCCAGCCAGGATATGGTAGATTGACTTATGCCACCTTCCATCAGCTCCTTATGTACTGATCAAGGCATTGCCCAGGCCATTCAGAAAAAGCAGAAGAGCTAGAGGATGACGTAGTGGGCTCCAGCAGGTTTGCAGCCACTCTATAGAACCAGTTGTTAATGAGAGATAGGACATATAAAGTTTTAAAATAGCCATTTAAAAGTGGCTGCCAGATTGGCATAGAACCGGTTGTTAATTTCTTTGAATCCCATCACAGTCCTGCAGCTCCGTTTTCTGTATGTACGTTGGTGGAGTGAAATCAGGAGACTCCCTTCCAAGCACTGGAGCATAGCAGAGCTGGTGGCCAGCACAGAAGCAAGATGTCTCATGATTTTGGGTACCACCTCCACACATGCCATAGATCTGGAGGAGAGCCCAAAGACAAGAGATATATAGTAGGCCTGAGACAGGCCTAAGAGGCATTCTCCATTTTGCGTTGCATACTTTTAATTCATCATCTCTGGACCAAACCAAGATCCATGGATGGAAGTAGATGTTTCTATTTTGGAATTTCTCCCCCTGACTAGAGACCAAATCTGGCTAGAGTTTAATTCACACTGGGGATCAGGGATAAAGTACTGGCATATTTAGGAATAACTGGGATGAAGCTGGCTAGCTTCTAAACCAAATCAATCTATTTTTAAATTCCCCAGTAGATTGCCAGTCCAATCCTATCTAGGGTAAATGTTGGAAATTCAAAATGGAATACACTGGAGGAGGTGAGGGTTCTGGTGCAGGATTGGGTGCATGATCAGTGGGATTATAAGACTATAATTGAATTGGGGTATGTGGTATCACACTGGAGAACAGCTCTTACTGTAGGAAGTCTGGAGAATTGGTCATGGCATTTTCAAATTCTGCCAGAGATAGCAGTCTGTCATTATCCAAGTCAGCTTCTTCCAGAATCTGCTTAGAAGACAAAAGTATGTTACAAACAATGTTCAGGGAAACAACAGGACAGGAGGCCTTCTAAGAAGCCATTGGCCCAAGAGGAAACAAGATAATTGTCAACAAGATCTTGTCAAGCTTGCTGTATCTCATAGTGGCCCAACAGATGTCTCAGAGAACATACAAGACAACCATAAACCTGCATCCTGTTGTCACTCCTGTGCACCTGGTATTTTGAGGTAGCCTACTTCCAAGGATGGGAACTTGAGTCAGGTTACTTGAACTTGGGTTTTGTATGATGACTTCAGTATTTTAGCAGAGATGTGGTGACTCTAGACTCAACTCAAGTCATACCCCACTGGACTTCTCTATTCCCGCTTACATAGCTTGTGCTTGGTTGTTGTCCCCAACCCTCACTTTCTGCATGCATAGGACAAGCTGCTGCTGCTTGCCTCCATCTTGAGGTCTTAGGCGATGCCATTAAAGAAAAGAAATACGTACACGGTTGGCCAGAGACTCAATCTCTTCTTCATTGAGACCATCCCTGTTGAGCAGTCTGCGGATGACATTTTGAAGATCTTCCTCATCAATGAAACCATCTTCATTGAAATCTGGTGAAGTGAATGGTTGCAACAGAATGGGGTTTAGGAGGGCTGATCTCAGATACACAGTCCAAAATAAGACAAAAGAATGCCCTTAGTGGCTCATTGTGGCCAACTGGCTGTGGAACTCCTTGCCAAAGGAAGCCCACTGCAACAGCTGGTGCAGGGCCCAGCTCCTGTCTTCCTTGTGTCTCTCATTCCTGGGAGCTGTAAAACTTTCTCTGAGAACCTTTAAAAATTGGGTTGAAAACAACGACCATAAAAACTGCAACTGCTCAATATTAGGAGAATCCGGCAACAAGATGTGTATATACGTCAAAGCCCCAGGCTATCTTTATTTGTTACATGTATTAATCTAGATCAGGAGTGTCCAAACATTTCTGGCAGGAGGGTCACATCATCTCTCTGACACTGTGTTGGGGGCCAGATTAAAAATAATTGCTTTACATTTACATATTTGAATACATTTACATAAATGAATATATACGACAGAACATATGACGAATGAATTCAAATTGGTTCATTAAAACTCTTTTAAACATGGGAGACGATCTTCAAATTAGTTCATAAGCACTTTTATGCACACAGAGAGGAGCTGTGTGCAGCCTTCCTGGTCTACAGAATACCTTTGCATGAGAAACTGTCTATACCAAGTTAGGACACTGGTCCAATGAGTCCAGGATTGCTTATTCTAGGTGGTTACTGAACTTCAGCAGAGAAAAGGACTTGCCTGAGTCCAAGTTGATTGTAAGACACAAGGGTATAAACAGAACATGGGGCTTTCTGCAGACAAGGTTTACCAGTGACTTATGACTTCTCTCCATGTCTGTTGCACATCCTCTTGTACTCCAGTGTTCTCACCTTCACATATTTTTTGGTCTCAAATTTTGCCTACACTTGGATGTGCAAGCTGGCCTCCAGTGCTTTTACCTTTAAAAAAGAGTTGACACCAATCCTGCTGAAGATGTTACCCCACCCTTAGGTTAGTGAGCTATTCGCAAGGTGCCAGCAGATATCATGATTCTCTTCTGACATTTGGGTTTTCAGTAGGCCTTACCACAGGTCATATCCTACCATATATCCGAAAAGCATATTCAATCTTAAGGTCAGGACAGGCTAAGTCACTGAAGACAGATGCCATCCCAAGGATATCCTCAAATGTAAAGTAGCCATCAGTGGAGAACACTTTGCAGATCCTGTCCCTGAATGGGTGGACCTGTTTGGAAAGAGGAAGACTAGGCATTAGGGTTAGACCCCTAGACTAGGGGGATTAGACCCCAGAACATAAGGGAGTAAATATTTATTTAGTGTATGGCAAATAGGGTGCACCACGAGGAGGTGAATTAGCATCACACCCAGGGAGTAAATAAATTAGGAGTAAATAAATTAGGATCCCCTGGTTTCCAGAAAGCACAGAAGAAGCTAGGAAAGACAGATGTGGGACATTGTCTGTGGGGCATTCCAAGGATGCATACAAATCAATCAGCCAGAATAAACGAAAAGAAGCTTTAAAAACCTGCAAAAAGGACAAGGCTTTTCTTGGGGGAGTGAGGCGGTAATGCTGTATGATAGGGTTGTGGGAGGCCCAGAAAAATTATGTCAGAGCACTGTATGCACCTGAAGGTTCTGTGACACAATGCTGGGATTGGGGTGATCCAGTGAAAAGTAACAGGCTGCAGATTCAGGACAGATGAAAGGAAGCACATTTTTCAGGTCACACATTGCTTCTCTGCAAACACAGGCTATGTGGTTTGCAGTTCCTGGAGGCCTTCTGGCTCCTTCCTTAAAATAGATTTGGTCCCTTGTTCAGGGCCAGTCAGAACCATCCCATGATAAGCAAGACAGAAGAAAAAACCCAGGCAAAATCACCATTTCCATTGTTGCTTCTGAAAGGAAAATAACTGCTTTCTGCAGCCTTCCTGATAATATGTGCTACTTGGAGTTTTCCCCAAAACCCATTATTGTGCCCAAAATATCAGAGATGTTTATTTATTCCCCACTCTAGGAGAAATCAGAGTCAGAGACTCCAAAGGGCCATTCAGTCCACCCACCTCCGCATCTCAGTCCACCCTTCCCCCACCTCCACTGCACACACTTTGTCTCCCTCCCCAAAGTATTCCCTATTTCACCCTGGCTTTGAAGCAGGCCAATCACAAATGCCCATTGAAACATCATGGATCTGCTCTATCAGGAAGATAAGTGGAAGGGTGTACAGGTTGCTGTGTTCACCCCAAGGACTAATGCAGTCTGGCCTGAGTTTCTTTCAGGAAATTTAAAAAAAAAATACTTTCAGGTCAGTGCCCATAGCTCAACTTATGGCACACATGACAGCTGCCATCGTAAGCCATTTCTGCTAGGTCAAATAATTCATTTCATACAAGACACGTGTACATCAAATCTGGAGAAAACTGACCTGCTCCAGTAGCTCTTTGATTTTTGGATTTGCTTACCATGAAGGAGGACATAGGAGCTCAGGGACACAGCTGCGAGACTACAGCTGCTTTAATAGTATGTTTTGGCACAGATGGGACATTTTTTAATTCTATTGTGAATCTAAATAATCTGACGCTAATTTTCTGCAATGATTTTCTATATTTAAAAGATTTTTTGAGAGATTTAAGAGTGCATTTGATTTTCTGTATCGAGCTGAGAACATTTTACATGCAGGTCGGCGTAGGCTCCATGTTGGGAAGCCTAATAAACTTGGTCTCCAAAGACTTTTCTAGTTGTTGCCATTCTCCTCTGACTTACTTTGCTTCCTCCTACCCCTTCGGGAAGGGGTCCAAAGTAAAATTTGTGCCTCCTGCTAAATTCAGCTTGGATCCCCTGCCTGAGATATTCACTGTGGCTGGTCACTGAGTCTGCCTGACATGGTATATTGTATAAAATGGGGACAGGAGAAAGTGCTTTGTAATAAGCCACACTGACCCTTGCAGAGTGGTGGGATGTCGGCGAAGGAAAGAAAATTCTCCCTGATGTGACCCACTGCATGCCGCAAAAATTACAGTCTTGAAAGTTCAGAGGAAGACAGTTGTAATTGCACACTCTTCTCTGCAGATGGCAGCACTCCATCATAGAAAAGCCTCTCTGGCATGGCCTGTTTCAAGCTCCTGGAGAACCATATTCAAAGCAGTTAAGAATCTACCAAGGTCCAGAGATTAGATCCTAAGATCTTCTGTTTATTGAGGGCTTCTCTCTTCCCAGCTGTTATTAAAAATAAAGAAAATCAAGACAGAGGATGCAATGTCCCTGTTGGTGTCAGTGGAAAGAAGTTTGTCTTTTTGAGCCACCACCTGGCACTGGCCACTATCCAGAGAATTGCAGGAGACATGCAGGTCTTTCTTGCTTCCTTTTTTAAAGCAAACAACATTTCCCCCACTCAGTTTCTGGGGTGGCTATTTTGGAAAGAGACAGAGACACTTGTCTTCTGGAAAATAAAGCAGAGGTGCCTTGCCATGTTTGTGCCTTGCCATGGATTGTGGCCATTATGTTCAGCCAAAGAACAGAGTTCAGCTGCACCAAGGCTCCTGACACCATGCACCACTGACCATATCTCTTGCCAACCATGGAGGTGGGAACATTCACTTTATAAGCTGAAATCAGAACGGACATGGCTTGTATGAGGTGCAAGCCTTAAAGATTTTTTGCGTTTCACACATCCCAGTGCACAAACATCCACCTTCTTCAGGTCAATTCTTTGATTCTTAATTGAGTTTTGAACCTATTATTGAACAGACTCTCCTTCCCTTGTCTGGGAAAGGCTTGTTTATTTCTGTATTGAAAATATTTTTCTGCCACTTTTCTGTTCCAGATGGGAGATGGCTTATACTGGATAATAAAATGATCATAAAGCAAAGCAAACATAAATCACTGCTCAGAACCTGGCTCTTTAAAGTTTGTTTGGAAACACACATAGGCCTGTTGAGCAGGGAGGGGGGAGTTGTTCTCTTTCTTAGGACATGCAGAACATCTTCACAGCAAGCACATTTGTGCACCTCCACAGGAAATCTAATTAACTGGGAATGACGTTCAAAGTGTGCTTATGAAGAAAGAAAGAAAGAAAGAAAGAAAGAAAGAAAGAAAGAAAGAAAGAAAGAAAGAAAGACACAGTGGAAGAAGCTATTACTCTTAGACCATTTAGGTGATTTGGCACACCATTATCTACAAAAAGAGCATAAGAGGTGTCAAAAGCTCTACTTGTGCAGGAGTGTTAAAAGCTTGTTAGTCACACAAGGCCACACAGAAGGTGTGAGACACAGGCAGGGCAACCTCCCACACTCTATTTCACACCAAAAACTGGTAATCCTTCAGATGCACCAGTGCCTCTTCTCACCCCATTGGCTCTTGAGCTGCTGCTCTAAACAAATTATAACAACATAGCTCTTTAGAGTCATAGTCATGTCATGCAATTCTTTCACTGGGTCAGACATTCTCACAACAGCCCTGCAAGGTAAGGCAGAATTCTTAGCCTCAAATTACAAATGGAGAAATTTCATAGAATTATAGAATCATAGAGTTGGAAGGGCCCCGTAGGTCACCTAGTCCAACCCCCTGCCTGAAGCAGGAAATCCTCCTAGAGCATCCCCGACAGGTGCTTGTTGAGCCTCTGCTTGGAGATCCCCAGTGAGGGAGAGTCCACCACCTCCCTCGGCAGTCTGTTCCACTGCCGAACCGCCTTCACTGTCAGGAATTCTTTCCGGATATCCAACTGGAATTGAGCAAAGGTACTTTGCCTAGCTACAACAGAGGTAAGAATGGAAGCTGATTCACAGTTCAGTCTCTTAGACTGCAATCCTATACACACTTTCCTGACAGTAAGTCCCATAGAGCAGAATGGGACTTGCTTCTGAGCAGACATGTTTAAGATTGCACCTTTAGCCAATGTGTTCCACCTTCTCTCTCTAGCGTTTGTCCCAGCTATACATGCCCAAAACACAGATCCCATCAAAGAGGGGAGTGGAATATTGTCTGACCTGCATTGAAGTTATTGCCAGTTACTTTAACATTGAAGAAACTTTTAATAACCACAATAAACGCTTTTGTAGCTTTAAAAATAATATGGCATTTGCAGGGTATTTGGAACCTTGCGCAGTCTTGCCTTGAAGAGTTTTGGCTTTATTATTATCGTTATAATTATCATTAATAAATTATTATTTTTATTTTGCTATACCTTTTGATAGTATAGAGATATTTCAATGTGTTTTTATTGTGTACTTCATGAAATTCCTCATTGAATGATGGTATTATTCAAAAATACCAAAGTTTTAAAAATTTCAGCCAGCAAGGGGGGTCATCTTCCTGTGTACATAACCCAGAGCAGCTTGCACCACCAGTTATGTTACTGATGGGCAGAAAAAAGGTCTGAAAGGAGCTGCAAGTATTTTAGCAGTTGCTGACTTACACTCTCATTTTGATCTCCAACTGTTAAGTGGCCTGCAATTGAGATCAGTTCATAACCACCTCTGTTCCAGGAGAGATGAGGTTGTTCAAACACAATTTTGATGGAAGTAAGGAAAATGCTATTTTCAAAAGTACACACAGCATCCCGAAAGCCATTGCAGAGTTTCTCAATGCATTTGATCAGCGTAAATTTTTGCATTTTGTATTCCAAGGAAGTGCCATTGCCTGCAGGGAAACTCTTCATTTAAGTATTGACAGAGAGACTGTGAAAGAGTTATAAAAAAGAGCTTGAAAACATAGTGGTTTGTGCTTTTCAATGTCAGAGGAAGGGGGAATGAACAGGGGCACACTGTGCAGAATTAGTGAAAAGCAGAAGTTTGTAGGGAAGGGTAAATGAAGGACACACAGTTACGAAAAAGACAATGGAGAAAGCAAGAAGGATGAAGAACTAATGGCCAGCAACATTAAGACCATGAGCAAGATCATTAAAAAGAGAATAAATGGCCAATATTATTTGCTACTGTACAAACTGATGATAAGGTCAAGCTGGCACATCTCAAATTCCAATACACTGGAATTTGAAAAAGTGAAGGAGAGAGCAAAATGATTGGTGAGCTGGGGCACGTCCATTATGAGGAAAGCCTATGGAGTTCTCCCACATAACATCCACTAAAATTCACTGTGGAATAGTTAGAACAGGTATAGGAAATATTTTCTTTACCTAGTATGTAATTGAACTTTAGAACAACTTGTCACATGACAGTGTGACGGCACATGGCCTTACAAGAGGCACAATCCTTAAAAGAGGATTGGATGGACATATGGAGGTAAAGTGCATCACATCTGATAAATCATCATCATTATATGCAACCTCTGAGTTTTAAATATATCCAATCTCTGAATGCCAGATGCAAGGGAGAGGCAACAGTGCAATGCATCTTGCTGTCATGTGTGGTGGACAATGTGGTGGGCCATTGTCAGATACAGGAAACTGACTTAGATGTGCCCTTGGGCTGATCAATGGGGTTCTTAATTCAGTATTAGCCCATAACATCAGGAAAATTGTGGAAATAGAAATGAGAATTAGCTATTCTGGCTGACACCTCCTTTATCACTGTATCTCTTCATTTTTAAAGCCTCCTAATTTTCATTTTAAAGCCTTCTAAACTTGAACCTATTGCTAATACACACACACACACACAACACACACACACACAAACAGGGAGAGAGTTGTAGTTTCCAAGATACTGGACAGTGACAGAGTCTTCAGGACCATGGAAGGCTCCCAGAGAAGGTAGATGTGGCTCCATCAGCTACCAGAGAAGATGTACTGCCATCTGCGACCACCAACAAAAGGGAGCTACGTCAGAAAATTATTTAGAAAATAAGAGAATTTGGACTTTGGAATTGGATTTTGACTCAGTGGGAGGTCCCTGAGAGTGAGGGGGCACCATGCAAAAAAGAGTCCCAGAAGTCTCAACCTGTCCTCCTTGGGGATTGTCTGAGTCAGAATTCCATGAGGGGTCAGCCCCTGATATACTGAGAAACTATCCTGTCCACTGCCTCCCTGTCAATGCAAAAATTCAATTGAGAGGTGGTAGAGGTATTACTGGGCTCAGCTCCAGATCTAGAGGATACTGCTTTCAGCCTCCATTAGAAACAGGAGTGCTATGTGGGGTGGGGAAGTATTTGGAGATTCAGTTGGAGCTAGTTCTGTATGGGTTTAAAGTCATGTTGCTCCAGCTGACATGCCAGGCTGGGTCCCTGAAAGAGACCGAGATGGGACATCAGACAGACTAAGGGAATGTAGGATCTCCCCAAAAAATTCCTGAAGATCCAAATCTATTTAGCTTTCTTTGGACTCAGTGCCATTTTTATGTGTCAGTGAACTGGGACACAATGTGGGCAAAAGTGTGGCCAGGATCATATGGTAGCTGGTCACGTGATAGCTTGTACTGACCTGTCACAACCAGCTTACTCAAAGGCCATCACTAATAGGGCCCACCCAGTATATCTGTCTCTCAATTTCACCACACATTAACAGGCACTGAACATAGGGAGCCATGTATAGTGCATGAGGTGGAGCAGAGCAGAGCCACCAATCTTATCCATTTCATCTCAATCTTCCGGGAACAGGGCTACTTCTGCACATTGTGCTGCTTTCTGGGCACAGACTGGAAAAAAGGTCATGGCTGCTGGCTTCCTGAACCACAAAAGATGAGCTGGGGGCCATTGGTGTGTATAAGTACATAATATAAGAAGAGCCTTCACTGGATCAGGCCAAAGGTCCATCTAGTCCAGCTTCCTGTATCACAGTGGTCCACCAAATGCACGTTCCTCCTCCACCAATATTTCCGCCTGCTCCAAATTTGCACCCCAAAATCATGTTTGATCATGGAGAGAGGGGGGCCAATCCTTCCCGACTCCTGAATGCTGAGGCAGCATTTTAAAGATGATTTTTTAATGAAAGCCAAAAGCCAGTCATCTGTTTGTGTTTGTGGACATGGCTCGTGAATGTCAAGAGGCAATGCCAAAAATAGCCAACTTCTGCAACACAGGCTAATTAGGGAGCTGGCTGAACAAGAGCACAGAACATGCATCGCAACGTGTTCAGAAAGGAGAACAGAAGTCCCTTTTGTCTTAATGAGGCTGCTTTTTTTGCAGTCAACGTCTGAGGCGATAATGGGGCAAGCAGTGCCCGTGTTTGAACTGAGAATACATGCTTGCTACAGGGCTGGTGCAATTTTAAATCCTTGATCTAAATGTGGGTTGTCATCCAACTTGAGAGGGTTTATTTTTAAATCCAGCAACTGTCTGGTTTTTATTAACCAATTAATAAATAAATAGATTAAATGTGGCATGGGAGTAAATGCCAAGTTGAATATTTTCATTTCCATCAAGTTCAAGAACTGGAGCATTCCTTGCTGGAGATACACACGAGAGATAAAATAGATTTGGAAAGGGCCATCTTTTGTATTATGGAAAGTTCAGGTTTAAAAATGGCATCGGTAGTGGTTGTGATCAGCACATTTTAGCTCTTATTAATTTCATAAATATGTACGAGAAACAAAAGGTGAAAAGCATACTCCGAGATGCTGACCTTTAACCTTATCTCTTCAAATAATTTCACAACAGCTTGAATAGCCTGTAGGGGTGAGGTGGAAAAAAAGCCTTGTTGGGTTGACATTGTCTGTGCCTATCTGGGCAGCAGGACAACACAAGAGAGAACTTTTATTTGGTCCACCAGGAAGTTCTTTTGCCCACATATAATTGAAATGAATGGGAGTTTTATTATGATCCAGTCCCATTCATTTCAATGGAGATTGCATAGCTGAATTTCAGAGGCAAATATGTTTCCAGCAGACTGAGCAGTGTGTGTGATTTGTCTGCCAGTCACTTAAGTGTGCAACTCTAGAATGTATCTCAGTGCTGACCTTCCTGGGCTGTGTCATTTATTAGTTGTGTCGTATTATGGCATATTGTGTCATATTATGGCAAAATATTTCCACTTCATCTCATTATACATAGGCTTTTCATGACCCGGTGGATGACAACCTTGTATAGATGCCATACCACACACACAGCTAGATCAACCTTGTATAGATGCCATACCACACACAGCTAGATCAACAGCTAGAACAACTCTTAAGCCCCACTCCCAAATCAAGAGATTATTTTAACATGTTTTTTTAAAGCCTATCACCTTTAATAAGCTTAATTAATCAAGCTTAACAAGCTTAAACAATCAAGTAGATTAATCAACTCAAGTTGAACAAAGCCTGGAAGATGAATAGTGTCGGGCTATTCAATACTTTGAAGAGCTGCTAAGGAAGAGAGATGTTGCTTTAGGGCAGGGGTCTCTAAATTTTTGAGCCAGTATTTAAAATTTGCATCAAATACCTGGTGCAATGTCAGGAGCCAGGAAATAAATTTAAATATAAAATTTAAATAAATACATTAGGGATAAAATTTCCAGGATTTCTCCAAGCACCAACACATGTCACAGAAATAAAACACATACTCAAATGGGCCTTTTCCCCCCAAACATCCCAGCACTTTCTAAGGCCTTCAGAGGAAACAGGAATTTACTTCTGATTTTGGGGAAAATTAAGAAGTGGTGATGATGATGATGATGATGATGATGATGATAATGATAATGATTAGCCCCCAGAACAACCTCCAAACAAATCCAAAAAACAGCTCTGGTTGTATTCATTCAAATAGTCCAGAAGCTTGCAGAGGTCCAGAGGCTGGCTGCAAAGGCCCAATATAGGCTTGTTGAGAGCATCATCTGGCTCCCAGGCCTGGTATTGGAGACCCATGTTTTAGGGTTGTTAATCAATGAAGTTTTAATCAGTGGTGTGGGAGTTATGCACCACCCTATATTTTTTTTCTTTTGAGGCCTATTTGATCCAGGTATGTTATTGCAACAGGGAAGTAAAAAAAGAAAATGGATTTTATCCCTCAACCAGGCAATAGCTTTGTTTTGTTTATGATCTTTACTAAGCAGGAGGTTGAACTAGATGATCTCAAAGATCTCCCCAACTCTAATAGTCTATTAAGCAGGCCTCCGTCAGTCTTGAGAGACTATGGTATTGTGCTCAGTGCTGCATATGCTGCATACGAAGCACGAAAGCCTGGGTTAGATTGTTATGGAGGATAGGCTGTTACCGAAGCAGCAAATCCTCCCTCTCCACGCCATTGAATTAGTCCAATGGAAAGGCAGAGCCAATACGATTGGATCCAGCTGTGTCGCAGAGCTGGGCTAAGGACAGGAGCTCACCCTGTCTTGTGGGGCCAACCCGGGTCTCGAACCCTGGCCTGCTGGTTAACAGGCACAGTGTCTTAGCCACTTGCGCCACCCACAGCCTATTACTGGCTGATTAAATAACTGGTACATTTTCTATACTTCTTTCAGTATCATTGAAATGCGGGTAGACATATGAACCCATTGTGAAGATGCAACTGAAACACTAAAAGAGATTGTTAGATAAGTACCTCGTTTGAAATAAAAGACTTGGGGGCACAGCTTTCACAGGGAAAGAAATGTCACCTTGTATTAGCAAAGCTGTGAACGGAGCAAGTTTGCTTTTGTCACAGAGTCTGGAATCCTTTAAGCTCCTTCCTTTCTAAGCACCTGCCCAAATTCTAAATAAGGATCAGTTGTATGTTTTGACCACTGCTAAGAGAAGATGCTGCCAAGAAGAGAAGCAATAGTGTGCAAATATGCCAAACACATCCTGGAAGATGAATTTCACTCCAAAAAGGCAGACAGCGGGGAGCAAGATCTGGGATGCTTGATGCAGCACCGCTTGGCAATGTATGCCCTCTTTGAGAACCTCAGGCTGTGTTATCAAATGAATGGTGCTGTAGTGGATTAAGTGGTAACACTCCAGGTGGCAAAATGAAAATAAAGGGTTATCTAGGAAGTGGGACTCTAGAACACACAAACCTGCATCACGTTAAGTCAGTCAGAAAAGCCTAAATACCATCAAGGTCAGAGAAGTCTAAGCACTAATTAGCAGAGTTGTAGCTACAGAAGGTCATTTGACACCCAGGGTCCATATATTTTTAACTCCCCTCATATATGACAAGATTATTTTCAATAATATTCATGATATGGAATTAATAACAATAACAATAACAATAAGGAAACTTCAGGCCAATAACGTGTCTGCCCACCATGTTCAAGCTGCTGACAGGCATCATAGCTGATAGAATTCAGGATTACCTGGAAGTAAATAACATCTCACCAGTGGAGCAGAAAGGCAATAAACAGGGAAGCAAAGGCACAAAAGACCAGCTCCTGATTGATAAAATGATACTGGAGAATTGTAAAAGTCAGAAAACCAATCTGCACATTGCTTGGATTGACTATAGAAAAGCCTTTGATTCATTGCCACACAGCTGGATCATAAAATGTCTGGAGTCCATCGGGGTCAACAAAAATGTAACAAATTTCATTGAAAATGCAATGAAACTCTGGAAGACGGAATTATTCATAGCCAATGAAAGTTATGGACTTGTCAACATTAGACAGGGAATCTTCCAGGGGGACTCATTGTCCCCATTGCTGTTTGTCATCGCACTGATCCCTTTGTCAGTGATCCTACAGAAAGCAAATCTGGGTTACCAAACTGCCAAAAACTCAGAAAATTTTACATCTATTATACATGGATGATTTGAAGCTCTATGGAAAGTCAGAAGCAGAAATCCAGTCACTCACCAATACAGTCCGAGTCTTTAGTACCAACATAACATGGAGTTTGGCCTGGACAAATGTGCCACAGTGGCACTAAAGAAAGGGAAGATCACAGAAAGTGATGGCATTGAAATGCCAAATGGTCAAACCATTAAATGCCACCAGCCTGAAGCCTACAAATATCTGAGCATACTGCAGCTGGACAATATCAAGCACGGGCAGGTAAAAACTGTGGTCAGCAAAGAATACATACAAAGGGTTAGAAAAATTTTGAAGAGCAAATTGAATGGCGACAACATTATAAAGACTATAAATACCTGGGCCATACCTGTAGTTAGGTATACTGCTGGCATTGTGAACTGGACACAGAAGGAACTGGATGACTTGGACAGGAAAACAAGGAAATTAATGACCATTCACCACGCTTTACATCCACGTAGTGATGTTGACAGGCTGTACCTGCCTAGAAGATCAGGGGGCAGAGGACTTTTGCAAGTGAAGCAGTCGGTGGAAGAAGAAAAACATGCCCTAGCAGATTATGTGCGAAAGAGCCAAGAATCTGCTTTGATTGAAGTCAGCAAGAGAAAGTTGAAAGTGCAGCAGACCAACTATGAATATCGCAAAAGTGCAATTCAGGCTTGGATTGCCAGTTGGCAGAATAAAGTACTGCATAGCCAATTCCTTGCCAAGATTGAAGGAAAAGTGGATCAGGATAAGACCTGGTTGTGGCTCACGAGTGGAACTCTGAAGGAGGAGACGGAAGGCCTGATACTTGCTGCCCAAGAACAGGCAATCAGGACAAATGCCATCAAGGTCAGAATTGAAAAATCAGCCAATGACCCAAAATGCCGGCTCTGCAAAGAAGTGGATGAAACCATCGACCACATTCTAAGTGGCTGCAAGAAGATTGTGCAGACTGACTACAAACTGAGGCACGACTCTGTTGCCCAGATGATCCACTGGAATCTATGCCAAAAGTATCATCTGCCAGTGGCAAAAAACTGGTGGGAACACAAGCCTGAAAAAATGGTTGCAAATGAGCAGGTCAAGCTTCTGTGGGACTTCAGGATAAGATCTTGGAACACAATACTCCAGATATCACCATCATAGAAAGGAGTAAGGTGTGGCTTGTTGACATCGCCGTACCAGGTGACAGCAGAATTGAGGAGAAACAAGTGGAAAAGATCTCCCACTACCAAGACCTAAGAATCGAATTACAGCATATCTGGCGTAAGCCAGTGCAGGTGGTTCCAGTGGTAATTGGCACACTGGGTGCAGTGCCCAAAGACCTTGGCAGGCACCTGAAAACTATTGGCATTGACAAAGTATCACTCTGCCAATTGCAGAAAGCCGCTCTTCTGGGATCAGCACGAATTATACGCTGCTACATCACACAGTCCTAGATTCTTGGGAAGGATCTGACTGGTGATGTGAATGAAACCAGCACAAAATTGTTCGCTGTGAACTTATGGATAATAATAATAATAATAATAATAATAATAATAATAATAATAATAATAATAATAATAATAATGGCCAGAATATAAATGCAGTAAAACATTCCCCCACAAGCCAGGGGTGAAATTCCATTCCTTTCCCTGCTGTTGCCTCCCCATATATACAGTAGTATTCCCGTGACATACTGCTGCTGCATCTGGCGGTTCAATGTAGATATAGTGGTTAATAACCTTTGATAAGTCTGTGGTCCATCATGAACAATTAGAATCCACTTTTTAAAGTCATCTAGTGACTAAAGTCATCTAGAGACTCCCAAACGTCCCACTTCCAACCCTCTCTTCAATGCTTGGAAACCCAACATGAGTCTCCCTGATTCAACTGAAGGTACAGATCCTAAGAAACCCATTTGGTGTTGTCTGTCCTCAAGGGGAACATTTGTTTCTTTATCCCCAAGTGCTTCCTGTCCATTGTATGCAGTGGTTGCCATCTCGGTGCTGCTGTAATCTTGGGCATTAGAGAAAGATAGGATTGGGCTACCTGGATACTTCCAATGTTCTAAACATTTTTGGAGGTATTTTCAGATGGAGCAATTTCCATTGTTCTTCACCACCCCTACCAAATGTTGTAAGTGGTTTGGATGACTAGGAATGCTGCCTCATGCACCCTTCTGTGCTAACAGCAATAATTAGATGCACAAAAAAGGTAATCACGCTCACTGTAATCTAAATTGACAGTGGAGCTAAATATATGTATTCCTTGGATTTTAATTAAAGCCTCAAGTGCTTGAATCTTTTAATAAACATGCCTTGCACGCACTCTGCCTTCTCACAAACATGTTTTGATGGTGGATCAATGTGTGCGATTAACCTTAACGGTCCATATGTCACACAGTATGGTAGGCCACTATGGGCACACTACATAATTTGAGACCTTACTGAGGATGTCTCAAAGGAAGTTTTCCTAAGTAAGTAATCCTACAATCCAGAGTAACTATGGGAGCACATAAGAGACTTTACGTGCACCCGTAGTTACTGCACCACCTAGTGAAAACCTATGGGAAATTCATATTGCAATCCAGAGCAAATTGTTCTTACACCAGAGCAAGGACTCCCCGTAGTTACTCTGGATTGTGCCCTAAGTTAAGTAAGTTTGTAAGCAAGCAAGCAATCAGGCAAGCAAGCAAGTAAGTAAGTAAGCAACCAAGTAAGTAAGTAAGTAAGTAAGGGTGAAATCCAGAGTAACTACGAGGAGTCCTTGCTCCAGAGAAAGAACAAGTTACTCTGGATTGCAATATGAATTTCCCATAGATTTTCACTAGGTGGTGCAGTAACTATGGGCACATGTACTGTCTCTTACATCCTCCCATAGTTACTCTGGATTGTGCCCTAAGTAAGTAAGCAGTTATGGGTCCACACAGTTACGTCACTCTCTAGTGTTATCTTATGGAAAGTTATCTTAACTGTTCCGAAGCAAGGGCTTAATTTCACTTTAAGATATAGGCCTAAGGGAGTTTTTCTATCTTGAAAGATGAAGTGGGCAGATTTACCACACAGATAGAAATGGGTTAAATTTCTAAAATGAATAAATGGATAAAAGGAATAAAATGAATAAAAGGAATAAATGAGTTATTCCTTCTCCCCCGGGACCTAGGAAATTGCATCTGAGAAGGAGCTTGGGAGGCTCAATTTAGCACCATCGCCGATAATTCCCAGGATTATTTGGGGAAAGCCACAAGACACACCTTCTAGTATAAAATAAATGTATACTGTATAAGTTTGCTTAGAAGATATCTGTGTGTAGTAACTCCAAAGCTCTGTCAAAGATTGCTTGACCGAGATTGCCTATGCATGTCTACTCAGAAGTAAGCCCTACAGTTTTCTATAATGTCTGCTGTCAGGTGAGTATGTACAGGATTGCAGCCTGGCTAGCCTTTAAGAGCCTTCTGTCTGGTCAAACTAAGGCCAAGTTCTCACAGCTGAGTGTTATTTAGAATGTACGATATTTTTATCACATTATTAATTGCCTTTAGGGCTTTGGACAAAAGGCAGTTTAGCAGTTTTACAGATGACTGAATGAATGACTTAGGAAAATCAGTGTCAGGGTGGCACCATTCCACACGCTTGGTGGGGCCCATATGATGGAATGTGAGCATTATATAGAAATCTAGCACGTAAAGCTATACAGCACGTAAGGCTATATAGAAATCTAGCACATAATGGGGGAGACTAGCAGATGTGTTTGTTTTATTTTGTAGGTGAAAAAATGTTCTTTTGTGCTGTCTGTCATGGGAGCCTACACGTGTGGTGTGAAGAGGAACAGCCCAGACACGGGTTGTCTCCCTCTTCTGTTATATAACTGAAGTGAGAATGAGGTCCGAGTATGCAAGAGGGCACAATTTGTTATGCACCTTTATAGCCAGTCATGCCCAACATTAATTTACGAGGTCGTTGGACTCTGCGATGAAGGGGCTTAATGCTGCCTTCAAACAGCCAGGCATCTCAGGCCAACAACATCATGCCTGCCAAACCTCAATGTGTCACATGAATGTCCATCCATTCCCATGATGGCATTTCCCTGGTGGTGTGGGGAGGCCAGTTCATGTCCATTCACTGGCCTAACCTGCCCCCACTCCCAGGAAGGTTACAACACTTTTGCAACACCTATGGGCCAGCGCAGAACTTGTGTCTGGATTTATGCCAGCCTAACAGATGTTAGGATTGCAATGTCAGTGATTTAGAAGCTAGACCTGGTTGTGCTTTAGGTTCAAAGATATCCCAGGAAAGCAGACTTGTCTCACTACATGCTCTCCACAATATCAAATAATGGACTCCTCTGCACTCTTCTGCTTTGAAACTGTTAGGCAAGGAGAGTTAGGAAGGCTGCAGCAGTTCTGAGTCTGAGCATGGGACTGGAGTGGCACTGGGGATTCATGGGTATGCTGGGACTGGGAAGAGGGAGCCTTGGGAGGGGGAACTGAACAATGTGCGCCATTAGCATTTTACCAAAAAGGCCAAATCAGAGCCAGTGATTCACGAGGGGCAGATAACATGCCAACTCCAGGGAATGTTCCTAGAAAATTAGGAGGGTTGTATTGCAGGGTGTACCATAATATGGTGCAGCAGATTTTTTTTTGAGATGTCAAATTAGGAGCAAGCAATGATCTGTTTACCTCATGACTGGATTGTGTGTCCTTTGTGTCCTTTATGAACACTTGACCTGCCAGTGAGATCTGTGTATTATGGACACAATCAATAAAAGAAGTTTGGGAGTTGGGGGATAGCTTTCCTTTCATCTTGAAGAAAGAAATAGGTATTGAGGGGTTCCAAAAGCATCTTGTTTACTTTGAAGTACTGATGCTACTTGGCCATCTGAAACTCTCTGGTTGCTTGACCCCCCCATTCATGTTCAGTTCTGTTTGTCATTATAGAAAACCACAAGGCCAGATAGGTCTCCTGGGACCGCTCATGCTTGCAGCATTACCTTTGAATGACTCACCCAACAGGGAAATGCAAAGCATGTCGCTATTATTTTTCTGGCATTTTTCTTACCTTTAGCTGCGGCCAGGTGCACACCTGTTCGATGGTGAGTTTCTCCTGCTTATAATCCTTTCCTTGTGGACATGAATTACAGAAAGTGTCATGGATGCTGGAAAAGGAAAACATACCTGTTGATTTGGCTCTCAGTAAGCTATTGGGATTGGTTCTGGGGCTTTTAAAATTTTTAATTAAATTTAATTTTTAATTAAATTTAATTTTTAAGTATTCACCCCCTCAGAGCCACTTGCAAAAAACCTCATAAAATAAAAAGATATGAAAACAATTCAACACATCAAAATATATTTATGGCACAACAACAATAATTGTGAGCAGTTCATATTGCAGGAATCCAAAGCCATTAAAACCACATATCTTGGCATCAAATGCAAGACAGTGTTTTCAGGTACACTGAAAAGTTCTTGTGATGGATAAGGAGCATCTGGGGAGGGAACTGAAACTCTGGGGCCAGTACTAAAAAGTTTCTGCCCCTGATTATGCCAACTCCCCCAAAAGGAAAGGCCAGCCAGTCCTCAAAAGTCCTCTTCTGGTGATCCAGGCACATGCGTGGGCCTGTCTTGGAAATAGTTTTGTGCTGGGAAGGGAACAGAGAATCTCTGAGGACGTCGCATTTTGCAATACCAAGAAAGTCAGAGTGCAAGCATGAAACATTTGAATTTTGAAGAAGTTCATAGGATCTTGGCAGGACATTCACATCTGGACTTTCTGACATTGCAAAGATATACAGACAGCTCTCAAATGCTTCCTAAATATTTCACTTCAGTGCTTTATTGAAATCCAAGCAGGGAATTGAAAAATAGAAAGTAGGTCATGTAAGCAAATAAAAAACAAACTGGTTTTCTCTAATCTTAGAGATGTTTTTACTTTTGAGAACTAAATTAGCTTGTGTTCCTCAAGCTCAACCCCGGGTGACAGTCTGGGTTTCCTCCCCTAAATCCAAACTGGCAGGCAGAGCCCGTGAGCACCCCTGGTTAAGAGGATCCCTTGATTCTAAGCAGTCATTGGACCTGTCACTATTGGGAGAAACAGGGCTTTGGTTAGGGGTGAACCAGATTGGCCAAGTTGAAGACTGATTGAGGGTCCCACTGGAAAGTCCTTGAACTTTTAATAGTTCCTTGTTGAGGAGGCTGCCATTGGGTTGTAGGACCTCCTCCACCCCTAACCTGAATGATATTACACAGAACCTGCCTGCTCATGACCAGATCCTGGATGGAAAAAAGAACAAATGGATGGACTCACCGTATAATTTCCCCCTTGGTAAGAAATGTCAGCACCTGCAGCAAATGATACAGACACAATGCTACAAAATGAACTACAAATACGATGGGTGGTGATGCATCCAGCTTCTTTCAGATATATGAAGTGAATGCAATAAGAATGTCAACATCTGTTTGATGTTTCCAGGTTTATGGAAACAGACCTCATTTGAGAAAAGTAAATATTTTGGGTTATTTTTATCTATTATTGCATAGAGGCTGGACAACAAAGGCACCTAGGCCATTTTAAATTGCAAAACTACGTGAACATGCTTATTGATTTTTATATTTTTTAAAAAAGATATTCTGCAAACAAGAAATAAAAAAGCAATTTTAACAATGGTTGTTTTGACCAACTGGAGTGGTATCTCTTGTTTATTAAGCTGCACATCATCTCACACTCCCTCCAACACTAGCAAAAATAGTGAAATTTTTATTATACATGATCTTATTAAGTGGTATTCTTTAAGCCACTGGCTTTTTCTACTGGCAGCTCCTTTGACATAGTGGGCCATTGAACCCGGCTTCCTATCAGGGCTACAATCTTATACATTGTATTGGGCAGTGTGTTTTTTGTGAGGTATCTGTATCTCCCTCGCTGGTTTTGGTGGCTCTCTGGGGAGTCATGGCCCACAGTTTAGGAACCATTGACCTAGCCATATAATAAGTTTAAAGGGTCAGGTTGAAATAGCTTAGTCAGGGTCAGGTTGAAATAGCAACCTAACACTATTCCCTCACCAGCCCAGAGCATGCAGCACCACCAGCAAGGCATCCACTGCATATTGTGTGGAGGGGATGGCAACCAGATGCCCTGGGAAAAGTCAGTGAAATTCATATTTGCCACCCTGCAGTGGCGTAACTAATGACCACATTGCCCTGGAAGGGATGTCACAACTGGAATTGATGTCATCCTCAGGTATGAGGGAAAAACTTTCTCCTCCTTCTCAGCAATTCACCACCCATTTGCTCTGCTACAGGCAAAGCCATAGCACCTATTTGCTATCTGGAGGCAAAGAAGATTTTGTTCCCCCCAGCTACAACAAAATAAAATTTAATTAAGTAAAAAAAGAAAATTATTTACCTTACTGGTTAGGGAAACTGTGATGGAGCAGAGACATTACGTGTACCCGTAGTCACTGCACCACCTAGTGAAAACCTATGAGAAATTCATATTGCAATCCAGAGCAAATTGTTCTTACACCGGAGCAAGGACTCCCCATAGTTACTCTGGATTGTGCCAAGAGGAGCACTACTAAGAGGAGCACCACTTAGAAGTGCCCATATACTCAGTAAGCATGGGTAACTGTATTATGATATATGTATATGGAAATGAGATCTGTATAATATAATATTATCATTCAGACACACCTGTTTTCACAATTTTAGCCACTAGTGTCAAGCTTTGCTTGCTCCCCTCCCAAAGCCTGTTGCCTGGTGCAACTGCACCCTCTGCACCCTCCTAGCCATGCTACTGTCACCCTGTAATCTTTCTGGCCACCAGTGGATCTCCTTAGATCAGTGACAGGCCTGGGGAAGCTGAAGGGCAAAATCACAGATGCCATGCCTGCCATGTCCTGCAGCTTAAACCCACTGTGCTATCCCCACCTCCCCGCTGGAGCTGTTGCATGGACAGGCAAAGCTCCAAATAGTGCACCAAAGTACTCAAAAGTCCTTTTGAGGCTTTTGGCTCAATCCCAAAGAGTACTTGATTTCATCAGAAAACCAGAGGTACTCTTTTAGATTGGACAAGAAGCTTCAGAAGGCTTTTCGAGAACACTGGAGCATAATGTGATGCTCTGTGCACTTCGGTAGGTATCTCGGGGGCAGTGGCATTATATGATGCAGGAGAAGGGCATGTTGCAGACCTGTGCCCTGGCATTTGATGGGAGCTTGGTTTGTTACTACCTTCGATATACCACAGCTATTTACTAGTTTCTTAGAACCTCTGGGGGGGGGGGGGACTACCAGGTTGAAAAAAGGAGCAACTGTAACTTGGCATGCACTGCTCCTGCCATGATCCCCCATCTCCCTCTCTTTATTAAACATGGTCCCTGCCCTAATTCTTCCCCAAACTGCCCTTGCTCCCACTTTACCTTGTCCAGCAGCAAGGTGCCTGGGGGCTGCAGAAGAGCACACAAAATCTCAGCCACTTGCACCAGTGGCTGTGAAGAAAATATGTGGCAGTGGTGCAACTTTTGTGACACCAGAATGGAACCTATAACAATGCATTGCAAGATCCATTACTGTACACTGTATCTTACGGTGGCCCACCAAATGCCTCATGAGTCCATGAGTCAAGATACTTGTATTCTATTCTCACTTGCTTGCACCTGGGATTTAGAAAGAGGCGACCCCAAAATTCCAAAGGTCTTAATTAGGAAACTTAATTATGCTCCAAGGAAGATTTGGAGACTTGGCTTGGGTGAAATATCTGTAGGGATTTCTAGACTTCCATCAGAGTGTAACTGAGACAATACTTCCTACTGGGATGTTGGCTGCTACCTTGTAGTGAGGACTGTAGCAGGTGTTTTGGCTGTGGTAGGACTTGATGGTCTACTATGGAGTGGGGTAGGGACCATACAACTTCTAACCTGATATTCTTCAAGCTCTTCTTTCTTCAAGGAATGACTTACACACTGGCCCATATTCCCCAGCCTGAATTTCAGCATCCAGTAGAAGAATAGAATCGAGATGCTGGTAGCCCGGGCAACCCTATATACAATCACCTCTCCAGGTGAGTCACCTTCCCCTCGGAAGGTTGATGGCACAGAATGGCTCCATCCCATGAAAGACCACTGGCCTCTTCATGGTAAGCAGTGGTATTAAAAGTAGGCATTAGGACCCTCTTGAGTGGTCATGACCTTGGATCAGAGGTTCACGAGAGGGTGGGGTGGGATCCACCATCTTGGAATCCACCACCATCCACCATCAGTGGGCTTTCCTGGGAGTAAATCTCATTGAACACAATGAGACTTAGGGCAAAATCCAGAGTAACCACGGGGAGTCCTTGCTCCGGTGTAAGAACAACTTACTCTGGATTCCAATATGAATTTCCTATAGGTTTTCACTAGGTGGTGCAGTAACTATGGCTGCATGTAAGGTCTCTTACGTGCTCCTGAAGTTACTCTGGATTAGGGGGCTACTTACAAGTAGATATGGAGGTATGTTTGAGACTGAAAGGGGATCCCAGGACCAGTGCAGTTAACTGCTAGAATATCTAGCTTCAAATCTCTTCTCCTTCATCCACTCCTTGGCTGGTTTGGGGCAAATATTTACCTGGCAGAATCAGTTCACCAGTTTGTAAAATAAGAGCAAGAGATTTGAGAGCCTGTTCACTGAGGCTTTGAGGCTCTCGCCCATGTAAGAGGAAGTAATTCCTTGCCCTGATCTGAACCGCTTTTCTCTCCGAACTTGTGTTGGATACAGGGTAGGCCAGCCAGACCCCCACGTTCTAGTGCAAGTTAGTATTGCACTGCCTGGTGTGCAGCTAAACTTAGTAATTTTCTATCAGTGCTGTTTGGGAGACTCAAGTTTCCTGAAGATGTTCCAAGCTCTGCAGGCTCCTTGTGGCACCTGCAAATTGGGGCATGTATTACTATCTTGTCTGGCAGTTCCTAATAGGACCATCTTTTCACTCCTTCTTGATAGCTCCCTTTTTGTGAAAACAAGATATTTTTTCTTGAGGGCAGGAGGAAACCAGGGCTGTGGGATCTTTTGAGTCCTTGTCTGTCACTTTCCAGCTGAGCAAACATATGGTCTTTATAGATAATTCAGCATGAAACCACATTAGTGAAGCTAAAAATAGAGCTCCCCCCACCCCGTATCATTGGCCTCGCTTTTCTGTTCAGTGAGGGCCACATGGTTGCAGAACCAGCTGGGATGTGGGTTGGCAATGGAAGCCCCATTTCCATTCCTGTTGTCTGCTATGTTGTTCTGTTGAAAGAAAACTTGCCCAACAAGGACAGATGGACATATAAATGGGATGGGAGTTTTGCCAGATTCTGGGAATTCAGAATCTGGTCAAGCAACAGAGCAGTTACAATGAATTTGCGCAATACCTTCAGATGCAAAATGGTTCACTAATTATTTTCCTCTGCCCCATCCCTGACCCACAAATGGGTTAAGCATTTTGGTGAAGGCACCCCCCTCCAAAAAAAAATCTGGTTAGAACTTCATTACAGCCTGATTGGAATTCTTTTCAAAACATAAAACTTGGATCTGTTACAAAATCCAACTCTTGAAACTGGGCTTCATCTCATGGATCAAGTTCAACAGATGCCTGTATTGATATCTTCAACTTTGAAAAAAAACCCTAAGGATTAACTTGCTCCCACTTCAAGCCTCAGACTCCCAAAGCCAAAAAAGGGCATGCCTTGCTGCTGATAGTTCCCTGTCCCAGCTCTCCTTTCCAGGGTTGTTGGGCTTTGTGAAAGACATCTGTGGCCTTCTGTTTCCAGCTGAAGAATGTCCTTTGTGATAGTATGATCTGGTTACCTTTGGATTCTTGACCTGTTTGTAAGTCTCCTCTGTGTTCGATCCACAGAATAAAAATCTATGGAGTATATAAAGCCCCTTCAGAGCATCTGCTTGTGTTCAAATGTCATCAGAATCTGCCCTTTCCATCTGAAGGCCAGCAGAAATAGGCTTTCTTCTTATTTTAGTATATTTTAATACTGGGGGATGGAAGGACAGGTGAATTTTCAGTTTCAAGCTCCAAAACAACTTAATATGTACAGGACTTACCTTTTATCAAGTTCAAAGGATTTCATGTATGTTCTGTTTTTCCTATTCTTCCAGAAGCTCTGCAAGATACTTTATCTGGCACATGAGGGGATGGAAAATTTAAGTTGAACTGCTTACCTAAGGCCAACTATTGCAATCATGGCAGCGGTAAGAGTCAAAAGTAGGAGAGAATCAGAAGTCAGAAGAAGAAGAGGGTATTTATCAATGGTTCTCAAGCATTTCAGTCCAAAACCTCCATCTGGGACTGACAATCTTTCCAGAACCCCCTGGAAGTTACTTCACTGCGGTTCCACCTTCCATTTCTTCTTGGAAGCAAGTCCCATTGTCTTCATGGAAGCAAGTCCCATTGTGTACTCCCAGGAAAGAAACCTGAGTGCCCCATTCCAAGATGGTGCCACCCAGTGCCATATATTCCAAGATGGTGGCACCCAAATTTTCATGAAATAAAGTTGTGAACCCCTATGGGGGCCACTGAGAACCTCTGGCTTATATCATATGCTGAGTCAGATCCTTGGCCCACCTAGTCCAGTGCAGCCAACACAATCTGGTCGCACCCTTTCGGGGTTTCAACATGGACTTTTCCTCTTGGAATCAGTGATTCAGCCATTGAGACACAGCCCATTCCCCATCCATGATCTCTTAGTTTGGCAGACAGATGCTGTGCAACATCTACTCATTGCTTTGGATCATCTCCGAACAAATGTCCACTTACTAATCGATCACAGGTGAAGACCTGCCACCCTATAGAGATATCCTCTTCTTCCTCCTTTTGCCTGCAATTTCTGTGTGCCTCGCTGCTGTCAGTCAGGATACTTCAAATGAAGCTGAGCTCAAAACTTCTCTGCATTGGTAATTGAATTAAGCTCCTTAATAAAGCTACTTGCTATTTCCCTAATTCCTCTCCAGACACACTAATACTATTACCCCAAACAGAGCGCCGTTTAAACAGCTTTGCCAACGGAAACAGCAGCATTGAGGCAGGATGAAAGCACCAGGCTCCCCTTCAGGAGGAAATCCGGAAGGACCAGCCAAGGAGAAAAAAGCCTTTGTAAGCAGTGTCCTTCCACGGCACATCAAGGTGTACTCAGTGATACAGGTGGAGGCTTTCTCGCTAGCTGTTTCATATAGGGCAGGTGTTGAGTCCCTGGGACTGAGTTGGCAGAGGATGAGAAGTAACCAAAGTATAAGGTTTGCTTCTTCCCATCATTACTTAATATCCTGTTCCCCACCTGACATCTCTCAGACAGGTAAGGCATTTCATTCTATTATTTCCTTTTTGAAATGTGTCTCTCCTTTTAGTTCTAATGAAAATTAGAATGAAAGCCAATTTCTGAAATCACTTTTTGTTTAAAAATACAAACAAGATGATGAAAAGCAGCAGATGAAAACATCCTATGTTAAGGATACAATTTGACCACTCAGGAGCTGAGTTAAGGGCATTCAGCCATTAGCTAAGCCAAGATACTGCCAAATCAAAATGGGATTTACATAATGGAAATATATCACAGGGGAAGGCAGATCTGAGGCAAGGAATTTCTCTGTGCTACAGCAGAGAAGCTAAAGACTCAGAGGGCATGATCCCTGCTTCTTCAGGGGGTCTGCTGCCCTATTCCAAATTAAAGGTGAAGGTGTCCCCCACAGGTTGCTCTGCTAGTCATGACTGACTCTTGTGTGTGATGCTCATCCCATGTTTCTAGTGCCATAGAGCCAGCATTGTTTGAAGACGCCTCCATGGGCATGTGGCCCACATGCACACATATTCCAAATTAACTGAGCATTATTGTTATTCCTAGAGGTGGCCAGCAGCACCTCTGTTCTCAAACAGTTGTATATTTTTCTTCATTCTTTAAGAGACAGAAAAAATCAATACAGTCTTTATTGAATTGATAGAGCAGGAAGTCCTCTATATGGAGCAGAAAATTCTCTATATAGCATATGAAGCATTTGAAGCTGTACAGACAGACAGACTGAATTACAGTGCAGTCCTATTGCCTGGTTAACATATGCTGGCCTGGGGGTGTTGCAAAGGCTCTAACGCACTCTTCTTCCACTCAATAGGGGGGTTAGGCCAGTGAACAGATATGCACAGCATTCTCCATGCCGTGGTGGAAACAAGGAGATGGCTGAGTTGTGCTGGCCTAAACTGGTTAGGATTGCACCATCACTCACTCACTCACACTCACTTTCTCACTCACTCACTCACTCACTCACTCACTCTGCTTGGGAAGAAACTGCAAGGTCCTTAAGGACCATGATAGACTTATAAAATTAGACCTGATGAAAAATTAGACTTCATAGCACGAGACTCAATAGGTTCAGGACCAAGGAAAGAAGGGAATTCTTCACACAATGCTTGACTCATTAAAAATAAACCTGCTGCTACAAGATGTAGTGATGGTTCCTAATTTCTCAGATAGCTTTGTAAAGGGATTAGAAAAAAAATGCATGGGGGTCTGCCACTTGTGATTAGATGTCGCAGTGACAGGGAAGTTCCATATTCAGATCCAGCTAATCCCAGTGCCCGTGAATGAAGAATGGGGAGGGCTAGTATTGCATACCTTACCTGTGGACTTGTGGCTTCTTGGGGAAGCAAGATCCTGGACCGGATAGCCCTATGGCCTTTCCATGTGTGCTTTTCTTTTATCTACTGGCTTGCAGCTGGTTAGATGCAACCTTCGTTCCAAGAAAAAAGTTGTTTGCTCTGATTCCTATGCAGAGAATTGCTACAATCCTGGACAACTGGGAACTGTCCAGCAACAGAATCTCCTGAACAAGAACATGGCATAGCTCTGTTGATGGAGTGCAAGAATTAAGGTGATGACTCTGGGAATTCCTCTTCTTGTGCAATTCTTGTTGGCTGCAGAGCTGTGGTAACTTACCAGTGGTCAAGTTCACTTACATAGAATCATAGAATCATAGAGTTGGAAGGGACCTAGTAGGTCATCTAATCCAACCCCCTGCCTGCAGCAGGAATTCCCCCTAGAGCATCTCCAACAGGTGCTCATCGAGCCTCTGCTTGAAGATCCCCAGTGAGGGAGAGTCCACCACCTCCCTTGGCAATCTGTTCCACTGTTGAACCGCCCTCACCGTCAGGAATTCTCTCAGACAGGTAAGGCATTTCATTCTATTATTTCCTTTTTGCTCATTGACTGTCGGCCTGGTTTGATCCTAACTGCCACATAAGTACACATGCGTGAGCACACACACACAAAAAGAGAGACAATTGCACTCACTCTTTGCAAGAATGCTTGGGCATATATATATATATATATACGGAGACATGGCCTGGAAAAGGCCTGGATGGCCATTTGGTGTGCAGCTCTATGCTTCCCAGCTCTCATTTGTGTAACTAACTGTAAGATCTGTCCCCTTCCCGACCCACATGGTCAGCTTGCTGCAATAGATGCTCCTTGAGATTCTTCCTTGAGATACCTTGCAACAGATGCTCCTTGAGAAAGAAGAAATTGCTGGGAGTTCCAAATATAGAGAAATGGGATATTTATTTATTTATTAGATTTTTATCCCACCTTTATTCCTAACAAAATGAAACTCAAGGCAGCTGACTACCCTTGCCCCACTTCTACACACATACACAGTAGAACTAAAAAAGCAAAACCAACCCTGGAAATAGGCAGCCATTGAGAACTTGCCAAAAGAAATGGCACCCCTCCGTCACTGTAAGGATTAGGCTGCAATCCCATATACCAGTGGTGCATAGGCATTTCAGCCTGGGACCCTGTTTCAAACTTAAAAATCTATCTGGGACCCCTGTCAATCTTGCTGGGATGTGACATCACTGTGATGCCAGAGCTAATACATGTTTATTCAGAAATAAGTCCCATTTTGTTCAATGAGACTTACTCCCAGGAAAGCCCTCCTCCATATTTCAAGATGGCAGATCCCACTCTCTTATGACCCCCCACCCCTCCAACCAATGTTCTCTCTAATTTTCGGTAGGTTAAGTGCACAAAAAATATTAGCTGTGCAACTTCTGAAGGAAGGTGAAATTTTTGTGCACCACATAACAAAAGTTGGAGTTTTATACTTTTGACTAGATGTCAGAAAACATGTACGTTTATTACAATATGTAAAATACAATACAACGTATGGAAGAAAATAATGAGTTTACATTGTCATTGTCAGTTATCATTGTCAAAATTTTTGCCATTGCCAATATCATTGCCAGTTTTGGTTTTGTGCATTTTGTAGAAACTTGTGTGTGCTAGTTCAGTGAGTTGTGTGCGTGCACACATGCACAAAGCTAAGAGGGAACTATGCCCGTGACCCAACCTCATGGGTCAACCTATGAGGTTGTGACCCAACCTCAAGGGGGTGCTGACCCTCACTTTGAGTACCACTGCCATACATATTTGCATGGGAGCAAGCTCCATTGAATGTAAAAGGGCTTTCTTCCAAGCAGATCTGCATCAGCTTGTGCTGTTAATCACTGAATCAAAGGTATAAGTGGCAGGGTGTGTTTCCTTCTTGTCTCCACATCTGTTTTTGTGAAATGAAATTCAAGAAACAGATATCAAGTTTAATCATCTGCCCTGAGAACTTGGAAAGGGTGATGCTGTGACTCTCCCCCACACATAAACACACAGGATGTCAGCCAGCTTCTGACCTGCAGCCCCATTAGTATCCTAGCAGGCTTACTGGAACACTCCTAAATGGAGGAGCTTGCATAACTGCTGAAAAGAAACAGAAGGGGATGAAAAAGTCCTTTCCCTGGGAAAAGACTGTTAAGAAGAGAATGGAACATGCTCTTCTAATTAGCTGTCTTTTGAATTTTCCAAAAAGAAAAATAAATAGAATTACCAAACTCATCAGGGATGCCTGGAAGTCCTGGCAGGAGAGAGGCCCAAAGGTTATGTATCCCAGGCCTTGGTCACTTTGTGATAACTCGGAGGTCCACATGCTTCTCCCTGTTCTCAGGACCTCTCTGCCCCCTTTCTTTCTCACTCACCCCCACAACAAACCTCCCAGCCCTTCAGGATCCCTTTGTTCCACACTCATTCCTGACCAACGGCTTTTCTCTGTTCCTCAGCCAAGTGTAATAACCCCATTGCCACTCTTATGGAGTATTTTTCCAAAATAGATAGCCTGCTCATTTTGGGAAAAATTACATTTGGGGCTTCGGGAAAAGTTACCGATTACGGCTGGAATAGCCTTATCTGTCCCATCCAACTATCTGATTCTGTAATTCCAACTTGGATTAAGCTTCTACTTTCCCAGTATATCTACTTGGACCTATGCCAGCCTTTGACTAGTGTAACAGGACCTGAGGAGGTGGATTGGGGCCATCAAAAGGGATAGGATATTGGTGGAGCTGCCGCTTTCAATAATTAACCCCTTCCCATCCATGACCCCCTGTGCTCCAGTCCCTCTCGCAGTGCTCCCCTCTAACCACTCCTTTCTACCCACATTCCCCCCACCATTCACCCACTTACCAGCAACTTACCATAATAGTGGTATCCTGGAAGGCTGTTGTTACACAGCCACCATTGCTCACTGTTTCCAGAGGTGGCCCCACTTGCACACAACAGTGCATCTCATTTTTTGATGCTGGAGAAGCCACCACATTGTGGGAATGAGGGTTCCGATGGCACAAGGGTTGTTAGCATTGAGTCCTAAAATAATGAAACAATAAGAATAGACAATGGCACAGAAAAAACACTCCTCCCCCCAAAAAAAAATTAATAACAAATAAAGCCATCTTCACCTGCTTGGAAAACAGAAAGACAGCGAGCTAGATGAGTGATTATCCCAGGAAATGGTTTCCCGAGCAGTGCAGAAAAGGCCTGGAATGACATGTGAAACCAATCTGACATCACAACAGCTGAAATATGCGGCTGGGGAGGTGTGCAGCTGAAATGTACACCATTACTGAAATTTATGACACAATCTTAATGAATTTAAGTTGGCATAACTCACTTGGCATATCTTCCCATCGTGGTGTGGGTTGGCATATACTTGTGCCGTGGCCTAACACCACCTACCAGGGGTGGGTCAGAAGTGCCTGATGGCATTTTTGTGGCACCCCCTGGTTAGGCCTTATGTCGGCCAAGCTGGAAGTTAGGATTGCAGCCTTATAAACATAAAAAACATCAGAGATACTTTGGATCGAAGCATCCCTGAAATCCTACAACTGTCCAATTTGGCTATTTCAAATGTCAAGTCTCAAGAGTGCATGCAGCATGTTGTTGTTGGCATATTAAGCACGTTGTTAGCAAAAACATGGAAATAGCATCAATTAGCATTGATGACCAAATGGAAATAAAGAATCTGGAACATCATGTGGATGAACAAACTAATATCTTACTCTTTTCCCAATAGGAAGGGAACAGTCAAACATTTCCAGACATCTATGAGTTGCTCTTTTTCAGATACAGTACAGAAATGGTTGTTTCCTTTTCTTGATGGAATATTTTTTTTTCAGCTGGTTTGGGATGCGAGACAGTTGTTCTTTTAAATGATATATTGCAATTTAAAAATTTGGATGACTTCTATGGTCAGAGACTATTAGATCTTGATTACTAATGAACAATCCTGGATGTCAAATGTTTATGGCAACAAATACCAAAGATTTGCTGATTATCTATGCATTCAGAGAAGGCTTGCTTGCAACATTTACAGAGAATTTTGAGAAAAAAAATACATTTTCAGTCCAAGTTCAGGGTCCTCAAGCCTCTTTTTCAGCCACCAGGAAGAATCTTTTGAAGTACTTCTGGAAAGGAATATCTTTGTTAGCTACCTTGGGCATTTGCTTTGGCATGGGAAAGGCAGGGACTAAATAAATAAATAAACAAACAAATAAACAAATAAACAAACAAATAAATAAGGTCAAGAATTGTTTGAAAAAAAGAGATAAGGTCCAGATGAGTTTGAAATCAGACTTTATTTTGTTCCTAAAATGAAAGTAAAAGAGAAGTACAAATATGCTTTGGCATGAGAAAGACAGAATATTTGTCCAGGAGTATTTGAGATTCCATTCTTCCCTTGCCTCACTCCACCCTGCCAGCTGCCCTCCAATTCCACCGCCCTTCATATCTATGAATGAAAAACAACAGCTCAGAAGAAAACTTTCCCAAATCAAACGCCTCTCACAAGTCTCCTCCGACACTCTTCTGCAAGAGTTAGATCTATATTCATAAAGATATGGTGTGTACATAGCATCATTTGTAATAAATAGCTTTTTAAAAATCCCATATGTAACATTATGTACATGTCAAGTACTGTATTTCAAAAGTGGTGGGTTTTCATCTTTGCTTCTCAAAAAATAGCAAATACAGGTTTAGCTTTATTACCTTCTAAGCTAACATACCATCATCATTTTTTAAAATGCTTACAGTGCCCCTGTGTTCACCAGAAATAAATACTGGTTGTAAAATAAATAGGAAGAGAAAATTGTCACTGTGCTAGAGGTCCATCATGCACACAGTTGCAGCAACTCTCTCTCGATTCCCAGTATCCTATTGCATGAGCTGTGAGGCTATGAGATCTTACTTGTCAAGTGGTAAGCCAAGAATTATTTTAGAACTGAACAAGGCAGTCAAAATCCCTGGAAATAGTGGAATTAGGCAGGATCAATTCAAGGGCAGGGCTCCCCGCTACTACTGGAGCTGGGAGAGACTTTAGTCACAAGGAACTTCAGAGGAAACCATGCTCCTTTTATGGACCAATTAAGTTCCCCCACTTCATTCCTCTTCTCCCCATTTCTCCAAAATGCTTTCAGTCTGCAAATCAATCAGGGCCACAAAATTGGAGGGCCAGTTTAGGTCAGACTTAATTTCCTCATTTTCAGATTTGGCAGCCTACTTTTGGGGCATAACATCCATCAGAAAAGGAAAAGAGAAGAGGTCTTTGGCAAAAGAGAGGCAGACCAAGGGCAGTGGTTGCACCACCTACTGTGAGTAGGTGTACTGTGAGGAGTACTTGTGAGGAGTACTTTGGGCTGTGAGTAAAGTCTATCAGGGAATTATCCATTAGCTTCTTCTTTTCTCCCCTCAAATACACTTTATCCGTTTTTCAGGAGCGTCTTGAAAATTTATTCCTAGAGAAAAATAGCTTTCAGAAAGCCACCTTTAATGTTTATGCTAATAGTTCATCTTAATCCCTTAAAAATCAGTCCAATATTTAACTTTCAGTGGGGTCACCTTGTCTAGGTGGTGGGTTTGAGGTTACTGTGAGGACAACTAGTACCTCCTTCCTTTTCCTTTTACTCTCATCAGCTGTACCAACAATGACTATCAACCTTTCAGTTGTCCCACCACTGTATATTAATTCCACCAATAGTTGGAAATAAATTGCAGCTGTTAATGTAGATGTGACAGAAGACAGTTCACACAGTTGGGTCTGTGATCTATACACATCACATCATATCCCTTGCTCTCAAGCACCCCTTTTTGTTCACACTCTTGCTTGTTTTTGTTTTTCTGATTGCCCCGAATCCCTGAGATTTTTCCTCACAGGAAAAAAGTCCCCAATTTGGGGGCAGAATATTTGACACCAAAATATTTTACTTCATTAAATTTTTAGATGGGCTTCCTCTTTGTCTCAGTTGTTACAGCAGACTCAGTGTTCATTATAGACAGTGGTGGGCACCAGCAGGTTCGCACCTACTCTATAGAACCAGTTGTTAACAAGAGATAGTACATATAAAGTTTAAAAATAGCCATTTAAAAGTGGCTGCCAGATGGGCAGAGAACCGGTTCTTAATTTCTTTGAAGCCCATCACTGATTATAGAGGTGGCACATCACCTTATGCCTCTTTCCATAATCTATTAAATAATGTCTTCTAATTTATTTACATTGCCAAGTGATTCAGTAGAGGTGGAAAAAGAAGCTTGAAAGCAAGGAAAGGAGTCTCTGAATAAATAGGGTTTCTTGGATGAAAAGAGTTCCTAGATAACTAAAAACATTTATTTGCCTTTTTCAGTTTGTGACAACGGTATGTCTATTATGTTGGAAATCCCATAGCTTGTGAAATTTAAAATCAATCTAAAACAAGCAGTGACATGAGACAGTGGATTGGGCACAAAATGGTCCTAATTTTGTCCACCTGAGGCTGCCATCCGAACATGTCCCAAACTCATACAATATGGCCCTGATTGAGAACATTTTTGCTGCACTTGAGTCCAACAGAAGTGTTAGTTGTGACCGATTGGTTCCACTGGTTGTTCAACAACTCAACTTGGGTGTAATTTTTTTCTGTTCAAGGCCCACCAATCTATGGTAAAAATAATCATAGGGGCCATCAATAAGATATAATTTCACCACTTGCATAGCCTTTATTCATAAGCAGATCTGTGTTGCATCCGACCATAGGGACACTGAATCCAACCTCCCGTTTCCCACAGTTGCCAGTCAGATAGATCCCTCCAGGAAGCCTGTAAACACAGTGCACCAAAGTGCACCACTGTGCACAGTGCCCCATAAATCAGTTAATGAAGAGAAATTACAGACCTTTGCAGGGTGCAAATGAATTACATACTCTGTGGTACTACAAGTAGAATCCTACCGACATAATTTAAGTTGTAAGAAATCTCTAAGAAACTTGTAGGATCATGTGGCATTAAGAGAGAACCCTCAGAAGCAAATAGGGGCACAAGGAGCATCCACATAAAAGACTCCTATAGGCTGGTGAAAAGTGTGCCCAGGTTGGGGAAACTGTATCAACCAACTAGAATTCCCCACATGTCCTGCCCCCACCTTCCTGGCACGGGACAAAATGTTGCATATTGGAAATGCTGACCCAAAGCAAAGGCACAAGGTGTGGGTAAGAAGGGTGCTGGTGAGGTAATGCAGCCGCAGATGGAGGAGCTGGGCTGGAAGAAAGAAGCAAAGCAGAGACCACCCAATGTCTGTAACATGTGCCATGGCCAAGTAGCTTGCTTGCTAGCCTTGTGGCCACCTCCCAGACATCCTATATTTGTAATTTTCATCTGGTGTGCCATAGCACATGGGTACACTGAGGAATGTCTGCAGAGTTTGAAACTACAGGAGTTTGGAGCACAGTGGTTGAAAATAGCTGAAGAACCCTTTCAGGTTCTGCAGCTCTTCCGAGGGCAACTATCTATAGTAATGAATTGTCTAGCTCTCTGCCTCTGCTTAGCAAAGGTAGAAAGACTGAAAATACATTACTGCAGACATTCATTGCTGAAGAAGAATCAACCACAGAACACAAATAGGTCTATTTGTCTCCTGGAAGCCAGAAGTGACATCATAAAAGGTGAACATCATAGAGGTGAGTTTGAGAAGACACTGAAAATTGCTGTCCTATACAATGCAGGGAAAGGGTAGGGAGGTTGTGCATCATGCAGTCTGTTTCCTGGGATTGTGAGGGGTACCCAAGTCTTTGTCAAGATCTTCTTCTTGGGTTGAGACTAGATTTTCAAATTGGGCTAAAGGAAGGCACCTGTCCATTCAACATCCACTCACTGTCTCAGTTGTATGAATCAGCCTCTGCAGATTTTATTTCTTTTTTGTGGTGGTGTTGGTGGGGGTTTGTATTCCATATAATTTAAAACCAAATAATGCAGTAAGAGCTGTGTCAAGAACCGTGTGGTCAAAAAATGGGCCCCAAATCTTCACAATGCATAAAGAAACGTCCACAGATTGGATAAAAAGAAGTTATGAGATGAGGAATTTGCAACAGTAAAGCAGCCTATTGCAATAAAAAAAAACTCCCAAATTTGAGCTCCTCCACTAGAGTCGCAGTGGCAACCAAAGGAGTCTCCTTCCTGCCTGAAAGGCAATGGAATTTTTTTTCCCCTTTCGACTTTAAGAATTAGGAGATCAAAACTATGCAAAGTCTTAATTCTATTGTGGGGATGGTTGAGGTTGGATTTGAGTAAATAATGTATTTTGATTATAACCAGAGAGTGTGCATTAGATTCGATGGTACATTAGGTTCGAGTAAATACGGGTGTATGCAATATTTCAAAGCATGCGCAGAATGTTTGGCTACTTGCACACAGATTAGAGGTGAGGGCATTGAAGGAAATTTGAACCTGGATTTGAGAAATAAGGATTTGGTTACACTGCACTGCACCGACTGTATAACTTTGCACCCTTCCTTATAGATTAAAAAATGGGTCAGTAACCTAACTGTTCTCTCACCCTCTGCAATCTGTGATCATTCCTTACTGACCAGGGTGAGTGTGATCGACAGCAGAGAGAGCATAGCCCACCCCCCCACCCCCCCAGTCTTGTTTTGCTTCCTCTCTCAAGTGATTGAAGGGTTTTATCATGAATTGCACTAAATGCACTCATTGCATGTTCCTTCGGGAGAAGAATCGCTTCACTCACCATCTCACCCATCTCCAGTTTGCTACTCTGGAGCCATCCGCTTGCCCACAGAAGCACCCTTAAGGTCTTGTCTGCAAGGCAGCAGCCAGCCTTGCATTTTTCCTCTGCCTACGTGACGCCAGGCTGGTTGCTTCTGCCACCATAGCTGAAGTCACATGAGCAGGAATAAAAAAAGCTTTAGCCTAAGACCGTCTTAGCCTGATTTGCTTGCTGATGCGTGAGCCTGTTTTAGCCAGGAAGCCTGGCTGTCCTTTGATCCCCACTCCATGCTTTCTCCCCCCCCCCCAACTGTTCTAGTCCCCATACTGATGTTATTGACTGCAGAGTAGGAAAGGAAAAGATGCTTGGGGGAAGGTTAATACTCTTAGCTGCGGAGCAGACGGTCATAACCATTGATAGAGGGGGAAGAGGTCAGTGGACGTTGCCTCTGGAAAGCAAGGAGTCAGGGCTAGGGAACAGAAGGCACTTGCTCTCCCTGTGCCAAAAATACTTCAAGGCAGCAGGATATACTGCTTTGTTAGATCTCTCTGCCACTTGGTCCACCATCCTATAGGCCAGTGTTTTTTAGCCACTGTGCCATGGCATAGTGTGCCATGGATGGTCTGCAGGTGTACCCCGGGACTTTAGGAAGATTATTAGCAGGGCAGTTTGGGGTTTTGATCCTCCTTCCTGCAATATGGTGTGCCTTGTCAATGGTCAAAAAACTGATGGCATGTCTTGACCTTTTAAGTGCCTTGCCAGTGTGGTGTGAGATTAAAAAGATTGAAAACCATTCTATAGGCAGTCAAATTAAGGTTGCACTGGAGAAACGGACTGTCCCAGTTTTTGTGGATTGCATTCACATACTGGCAAGTTTGACAGGGGGTCCTGTTCTGGTTTTATGGAAGAGAATTACGGCAGCCCTAAGTGAAACCCATCCCATATTCAGTCTGAGGGCCAAGCTGGGAGCATGCAAATAAATCTGAGCGGTTGAGACCTGCTTCTTGGAAAACGTGCCTTTTTTCCACTTAAAAGCAGCAGTGAGGAAGCGGCACTGAGGGCCCCCTACCAGGGTGACCATATAGGATGGAGGACAGCTTGCCTCTACCTTTAATTATTGTGTAGAAGAGGGAATTTAGGCAGGTGCTGCTTTTTATATTCTTCAATGATGAGCAAAACCTGCCTTAATTCCCTCTTGTGTGCAATGGTTAAAGGTAGAGGCACTTTGTCCTCCATTCTATATGGTCACCCTGCCCCCTACCTCTTCCTCCGCATTGGTCTAAAGCCCAAAGCCCAAACCCCTCTTACTGTGTGAAGAAGCCACCTGCAGAAGTTGGAGTTGTTTCTACTGCAAGGCCCGCAGGATGCACATGTTTGAAGGAATGGAAATGGGGAAAATGTATTTTGCTTGAAGGTACATTTGTATCTGCTTTGACCCGGACTGGAGGGGCCAATTCACACAATATTTGGTTTGTGATTCAGATCTTTTGACATATCTCCAAATGGTGGTGGTCACGGTCTTTCTGCCTGCCTTTTAAAGGTTGGCTGAGCTGACATTTCAGGATATGTCAAGCCCATCTTATGGGTCATTCCCCATGGCGTGAAGTCAGCTCAGACTGGGGTATCACTGAAGTCCTGCAGTTCTTTGTCCTTTTCAGAAGCAACATCCATCTCTGACATCTCCAGTGAAAGGGGCTTCTCAGGAAACAATGCTGAGGAACATGAAACTGTGGCAAGTAGGTGGGCCACACTAGCGACGCTGCACCACCTCTGACTGCTGGGGAGAGCCATCTGAATGCTCATTTGAATGCTGTCCCAGGTAACATATCTTTCTAAACATTAGCCTCCACCCTCCCCTAGGATTGTAGCCAGAGTGTGTGACGTGTGGGCAGCAAAGCAGGAGAAAATGGACTTCTTTTGGTCTTCTTTGACTGGCAGGCACAAACCTGACCTGCTTTGCATGGATATTATGATTTTCACAGCACATCTGAAAGTTCTTGATGAGAAGGATGACACATTTCTGCATGTTCTACCTTCAAGTCCCATCAGATTCCTAATACATGGTTGTGCAAGGACAACACATTAGGTCAACGCTACACATTCTGAATACTGACACATGAACAGATCAACCCCGTCCACAAGCTATGGAGAAAACATATTTGAGTAGAAGCAACAGTGGTATTTCTTTTTTGTGAAACATGGCCGAGGGGAGGATGAAGATGGGTTAAGAAAGGAAACATCTGGGACACATTTGGTGAGAGATGTGTGTAATGTACCCCTACAGACCTGCTTGCATGCATGGGCAGGGCCATGGAGCGGCACACTCTTTTGTGTTACATATATTCATACACAAATATGCAACTGGGACTGCTTTTTATTCTAGAACCTATTCTGGAGTGCAAAAAGTGGCCAACAAATTTATTTGAAAATGGAAGATAATATAGAAATGGCAGCTTTTACTGAGCAGTGCCCAATCTGTACTACAAAAATCACTGTTCCTATACATGTGCTCCATTCATAATTGATACCTTTTGCATGCATTCTGTACTCAGAAATAGAGTCCTTTTTCCTCTGTGAGATCCTGCAACATCAGGGATTTTTATAGTGCTTGGCACCTGAGGTTGGGGAAAAAAGAGGCCGCACCTCAATATTGAAATGGATGGATTTGAAAGGGTGGGTCACTGCTCTGCATAACTCAGCAATTTTCAACCAGTGTGCCATGGCAATTTGATGCACTGCAGAAGCTCTGCAGCTGAATTTTGGAGCACAGCATTGAAAATCAGTGGAAAAATTCTTCTGGATCATGTGGAAAAACACAGTCACAGAACCCAGACGAGTCTCCAGAAACTGGAAGTGACATCATAAGAGGCAAAGACTATAGACAAGACCATAGTAGTCAGTGTGCTGTTCAAAGAAAAATGCTGAAATTCGCTGGCTTCACTCCCCCCTTTCAACCCAGGTAGAGGGAGAATTTATATATCTATCAGTCCACAGAGGTATACATCAGGATGCAAACACACAGCTAGGAGAGCCACCCTCTCTTTGCCCCCACCCAGTTCTCATGTAGGGGTACAAGAAGTTATTTTCAAGTTTCACATTTTGTGGAGTTGCTGCACAATGAAAGCTCAGAACTTAAACCAAGCCAAGGAGCATCTGAGAGACTGTTCCTGGAGAAAACTTTACATGTACCCCCCTGGAGGGATGACCTCCGTTTCCCCTTTCCTTACTGACCAACAAGAAACCTAGCAGAAACCACTCCTAACCCCACTGAGAGAGACTCATGGGGCTCAGTTCCCCAATACATTGGCCAAATTGGCCAACCCAACGCTTGATCCAGCAAAGTGTTTGCTTGAATTGCGCACACCAAGACCCATGCTAGTTTTTCTGTAGAAAGGATCCATATAAAATCTAGTCTGGTTGAGGCCATTTTTCTCAACCTGGGTTTCTATGCCTTTGTTTCTCCATTCATTTCTTTCCCCTTCTGTAGTTAAGGATGGTTTTTAAAAGGGCTCCTGAATTTTACACAGAACTGCGGCGTTTCATAAGTCCTTGAAAGGCCGAGAGGCTGTGGAGTCCTGTGGATACAGAGCTAATGGCTGAACGCTGGGCATTGCAGAAACATCTGTTGGATGGTGTCTCTGGGTAGTGGCCAGGTGAAGAATGGCTTTGTTCCATGCATGTGTCCGAGGTGGAAAGGTCTCTGGGGATAATCATAGGGATAGAGTACTGCAACTTCTCCCGGCTCTTGTACCAGAGGCAGGAGCACATGGATTGGAAGTGGAGAACCTCAGCGTAGACATTCCGGAGTCCTCCTCTGCCACCACTGCTCCCCCCTCCCACCACACCTCCTAGTGCAGCAGCAGTGGAGGAAGCAGTGGTGTCTGTAGTGTGCACACTGCTAGCTTGCCCATTGCGGGTGAGCAGGGCCCGGTGCTCAGCATCCCGCTTCTCGTCCTCAGCATTCATGGTCATGAACCGTAGCACCACCAAGTTGAGGAAGGCCCCAATGACGGTCAGCCCAGTTAAGATGTAGATAAAGCTGAAGGCCACATATTGGGGCTTGGTCTGGAGGGCATGCTCCTTCTGAAGGGCCACATAGTCCCCAAAGCCAATGGTGGTGAGAGTGATAAAGCAGTAGTAGTAGGCCTGGAAGAAGGTCCAATTCTCATAGTAGGAGAACGCTGCAGCCCCAATGCAAAGTGTGCTGATGCAGGAGAAGAACCCAATGGTGACCATATTAGCCATGGACACTTCTGGCCGTCTCATGCCAAGGCACTTCTTGATGCGGTGGAGGAGGTACCTCACAAAAGTGTTGATTCTCTCACCCAGGCTCTGGAACATGACCAGGGTAAGTGGGATTCCCAGCAGGGCATAGAACATACAGAAGACTTTCCCTCCATCAGTGCTAGGGGCTGCATGGCCATACCCTGTGGAAGAAAGACAGAAAGCACAGGGGACCTGGTCAATATCACTTCAGAGATGAGGGACATCATTTGCATTGGGAGGAAGAGTATCTCCTCATCCTGGGTTCATAGGCGGTGGGTACCACTTCCTCCTCATTCAAAATGGTGGACAGAATGGAGAGGAGTCACAGATGATTGGAGTGTCGCTCTGGCCTGCAAACTGGGTGGTGTGGCAATCTGTGCCAAGGTCTTCCTCTTCCGGTCCATGTGCTCCTGCTTCTGGTACAAGAGCCGGGAGAAGGTACAATACTCCATCACCATGATGCTACCCACAAAAAACATATCAGTGCACCCTGGGCACAGACAGAGCCACACCACCAGGTTTGCAGGCAAGAGCTATCTCCAGCTCAAGTCAGGGAGGAGCTACAGAGGAATGGAAAATGGGAAGGGTATTAGAGGGGGACCATAGGGGAGCCAGGGGTACTATTGTGGGATGGATCTAGGGATAATGGGGGAAGACCCAGGGGAAGGAGAGAAGGAAAACTGGTGGAGGAAACATCAGGGAAGGATGACTGGGAAGAAGGCTGGTGGCTGTATGTGGTGTGGCTGTGCAAAGTGCAACAGGGACTTTCTCCCTTTCCCCTTCTGATCCCACTCAGTCTTTGTCTAAGAGGTGCAGAGTCTAGTCCTACCCTCTACTATAGCTTGGAGCAAATCTGAAGGCAAAAAACTTTTCACTTCCTCCATGAAATTTCTCAGGCTGCTCATAGGTCTTCTCAGATATATATATATATATATCACCTATTTTGGTAGCATATGCCTGAGGAGAGAAAAGGGGCAGGAAGATGTTAGAAAGAAGAGATTCAATGCACACAACTGCCACCGGATCTACTCCCTGCTCCCCTTTCTCCTCCAGTATGTCCCCTTCCCAATCCTGGTCCACCTCCAGCCCATCTCACCTGCATTGAACAATTCAGCAGTTGTGGCAGAGGGCCATTAATGTTACCACCCTTTATAGTGGTGGCTCGAAGACCACCAGTGGTGTGCTCCACACATCAACAGCAACTGCTTTATGGCAATGGGACAATGTCCTGCTGCTATAGAGTGCATTATAGGATAGGGCCATTATTCCTCTTAGAACCTAATTGGCTTGTTGTCTTACATATTCATTTGAAAGCCAAGACCTTATATTCTGCAAATGAACTGAGGTGGAGGTTGATGTCCCAGGAAGCTTTCATGGCTACTAATTTGTGCATTTTGGGAACAGAGAAAACAGATATAGATGTTTGCTCTGGATTGATTGTACCAGAACAGCAGGTAGGCAACCACCTTTCTTGGAATAGCTAACCTCTCCTTCCACCAGCCATTTAAGGTTCATGGGTAGTACTGTGCTACTGTTTTCTGGACAATGCTGGTTGTTATTCTTGTATTATTAATAACAATATTGGTGAATTAATATTATTAATAACAATTAATTATATTAATAACAATTATTAATATAATTAATATATTATTAATTATATTATTAATACAATACAACAACATTATTAATACAATTAATAACAAATAATTGTATTAATAACAATATTGGTGAATTTCCCAGCTGTACCATAAGCCATATGTAGGAATGGGGGGGCATTGCTCATATGCTACCAAGAGGCAGAACCATATGCACCCTCCCTTTTAGAGCGAGCACAGAATGGACAAATCAACATGACAGCATTGTTTTTTAAAGCACACTTTGGTCCCTCTTGCAACTTCATCCTATGCTCTGGATTCCACTTTGGGAACACTGACTTTCCATGCTTACAAGTCACTCAGCAACCACTGTCTTAGGCAACATTTGAATTCCAAATGGATGAACAACGCACAATACTAACATGCTCACAAATGGATGAACAATACACAATACTAACCCACAATACTAGCATGTTATTTTCTGAATAGCAGCACGGGACAAGACAGGACTTGGGGACTTTAGTTTTGGGGACTTTGGCCCTTTCCCCTTGCCATAGTCCTGATCACACTTCCCTCCCCTACCACAGCAATTTACGCTGGGAGAGCAGATTCTACTAGCGCCAATAGGATAGATGCACTATGCATATCTTGTAACTGATGAACAAAATGGAAGTTCTTCATAGCTGTTGATGCCTTTCTTGGGTTCCTATCCCAAAGGGGCTCACAATCTAAACGTTAATAACATTTGAAATGTAGGAACTGCTGTCGAGGACCTCTTCCATTATCAACAACCCTGTAAAGCAGGTTATTCTTGCTTACATTCTGCAGGTGAGGAACTGAGATGAGAACAAGACCACATCATGAGATGTGCCACATCTAGGCACAGCTAGAACATGACAAGCAAAGTCTCCTCAACCTAAGCAAAATGCACCATTTATAGGACCAAAATAGCTCTGAGCCATTTAAACTCATGTTTTGGCTGCCAGATTTTTATGTGTAGCCAGATATGGCATGTTTGAACCTACTTAACAGTGCAATCCTAAGCCTGTCTACTCAGAAGTAAGTCCTATTGTATTCAATGGGGCCTACTCTTTGGAAGGTGTGTTTAGGACTGCAACCTAAGTGCACATACATGACAAATGTCCTCTAGGCCCTGTTCCAGAATCAAGGGAAGTTTTTCTTTTCACTCAGGAGACAGGAGGCTCATTCTGGAGCCACCCTGTCTATCCTATCAACCACCCTGACTCCTGCTACACCTAGCATCCCAATCTGCCTCATCAAGATGGTATGTGTGGTCATGCCCCTCTGACTTGACTATGTGATCAGAAATGCCAGCAATGAAGAATTTGGGGGGCCTGTTTTTCTTAGCAAAGTTCTGGTTTCCTGCGCAAGTGCTAACCTGAAGAAGGGCTAAGGTCAGTTGCTCTCCTGTTGCAGCTCAGCTCCAGCAAATCTCTCAAGGTCTTCACATGAAACTGGCATGAAGCTGCTGGAGGTGGTGGCCCACACTAAGTTCTAAGTGGCATCCTTGCTCATCCATGGCACACTGAACACCCGCTGTCACTGATACTGAGGTTCAGGGTTCAGGCCGGGCATGCCATCAGACGGGTGAAGGAGGGCACTCTGATGCCAACCTCTGATGCCAGTTTGGAACACAGACACCTCATATAGATAAAAGGAAATAAGTTGGTTCAAATGACAAAAGCAGAACCTTGAGTGTGTCTACCTGGTCTGGTACCAGACAACCAATTACTGGGAGAGGAAACTAACCACCATACTTGGACATGACTGAAGATTTTCAGCTCAGTCTCTGAGTTGCTGTGCAATACCACCTCTGGCAGTAAAGATATGTGTCATTCAAGACCAGCCTTAGGAGCTGCAGGACCCAATGGGAAATTTTTTGCAAGGCCCCAGGCTCACAGCCAACGCAGGGAAAATCTTAGACACATAACCAGAATTGATTATAGACTTTATATCTCTATGTGCACATTTAATTAAAATGTGTTCTTGAAAAGTGCATGTGAGTTAATGAACCAACTGGATCTAAGCACATTCTAATATGAATTTGCATAAATGAAAGCCTATAAGTAAACTGACAAAATGTGTAAATTACCTTTGAAAAGTAAATAGTTACAAAAACAACTAATTTTAAAGACTATGAAATGATTAAGTAAAAATATCCATGTTATTTTTCTATTTTTACCATGGAGTTAGGTGGGAGCCCTTAGGTGTGGGGACCAACTGGGAGCAATCGCTCCACTTAGCTTAAAGCTGGTCCTGGTATCATTTTAAAATAAAGAAAATATGTGCAACAAATAAAATTTCCCACCACACTTCCAGAGTGAAGAAGATCTCTTTATCTCAGTGACTGGATTTAACTGGGACAGAGTTGGGATTCAACTGGGACACAGTTGAAGGCTGAAGGCTTTTCTACAGATTTGACTGGCCACTGTTGCCGAAGACACAGTGTGAAGTCTAAGCCAGTTGCAAGGTGGCCTTCAGGACCTTCTCCAGGGTACAGATGTGAGTGGGCATGGTTGATCCAGGCACTACTTTATTGCTTCATTTACCTGCAGGTTTGATGGCTATAGAAGAAAAACAATCCTGCCCAAAGAAAGCACTCAAGGACCATGGAATGAGCCTGCTTTGAATGCTGCACAGAAGGTAAAGGAGAAGGTTGACAGCAGCAACTGTTACAGTAAGAAGACCATGTGCGGGGTGATAAAAGGTGGGGGAAGAGAAGATATGGATGTGCTTTAACCTGTCCTGAGTAAATAGCCAAGAATAAACACTGAGAACTGACATCTTTGCAGGAACACAAGGAACTGAAACTGGGCTTCAAAAGTCTCCCTAACAACAGCTCCAAAAGGCCCACCTAAGAAGTTATAAGTGTGCTCAGAGCTACTGGGAGCAACTGAAGCCCAGAAACGCCTTAGGTGATGCTGCTCCCTGGTGCCACCATCTTGTTTAGTCCGAAGCATTTCAAAGACTTGATTTCCACCAGGGGGCTCCATCATGGGCTTCATGACCCACTAAAGGGCAGACCGTCTGCTGACCCTCTTGCAGCTTTCTCCGCGGATGATTAGAAATTTGCTTGTTGACTGATCTCAGCAACAATGAAAATGAAAACCAGCAGTCAAATCAGCTTTAAACTCACCCTGCAGTTATAAGGCATAATTACAGATGGTTTTAAAGCCTAAGAGGATAATATGACCTCAGAGAGAGAGAGAGAGAGAGAGAGAGAGAGAGAGAGAGAGAGAAAGAGAGAACGAACAAACAAACGAACAAACGAACAAACAAACGGGATGGGGAAGCAGGTGGGTAGCAACTAGAAGTCTGGCATGATGATCTGATCTGGAGAAAGGTGGTTCTCCGTGGATCACAGAATAATAGGGAGCCTCAAGTAGGCTAGACTATCCACAGTGTGGTTTTACTCCAATTTAACAGACCTGGAAAGACATTTCTGTTGCTTGTCTTTTTTTCCCAGATCACTTTGTTTTTTTAATATTACAGCGAACGTCATCATAATCAAAAGCTGACTGGGAATCAATTTATAATTGATTCTCCACTGCGTTAATTTATTTTACAGATTGCAAACCATCTGAAGCAATTCTGCTAATCTTATCAAAGTTATTTGCCCTTGTCTTGAAATTCCTATAGATGTTCTGTCTGAGTATATGGGTGCAATCCTAACCTAGGCCAGCACAACTCATTGGTCTTCCTATTCCCTTGGTGATGCAGGGAGGTAAGCACATACCTTTACAGCACTTTTGTGATACCCTCAGGCATGCTTGGGCTTATGCTGGCCTAACTGGGGATTAGGATTACAGCAAGCTCCATGGTGTTTGCTGCCTTTCCTCATCCATAAATCAGAAGCTGTTCAGATCCCTTTGAAATTCTTACTACTGTCCCACCTGAGCAGTGCTCTCCAAATTTATCTTGATATTCCACTTCCATTTAAATCAAAACTCAGTGGATCTTAATTTTTAGGGAATCTTTCGTTGGGGGGGAGTCATTAACCAACCAACTACTTTCAAGGGGAACCACACTTTACTAATAAAATTTGTCTATGCCAAAGGGTGAATTATTTTCAGTGCAATTATGTTATTCTGGCTATCAATGGCTTACTTAATAACAAGCCAAAAACTGATAGGTCTCTGCCTGGGCTTGGAGAAACTTACAAATTCACCAGGTGCAAGGAAAGAGAAAAATCACAAAGGATACCTCATCATGTGCAAGTCCTCAAACCTGGTTTTGCTCACATAACCAATCAGTGTACTGATTTCTTCACATGGAATGGTTTAAGAGGCACTCGTAGATAGTCTTCCATTCTGACCCCAAGAAAGCAGAGATCCACTACCTAAAGGGACAGTGAAGCAGAATCCAAGGCTCTCTGAAATTTGGGGCATTTGGCAGGGAATGGCTGAGAGCCCCTCTCCCAATGTAGGATTCATGCCTGCAGCTGGATTGCAATTAATCCCCATCTGGCACTGCACAAAGCACATGTTAAATTATGTTAAAAGGGCTTATTCCTTATGTTTCCCTGGATTATGTACATCTGTGTCTCATGGAGTCTGCTGGCTCTGCTGAACATCAGGGGGACTCATCAATCCCAGAAAGGGTCTTACAAATGGCAGTCCTGCACCTGGAGACTAAGCCATACAAACAAAAGAATCCTACAGGTTGCAGGGATTCTCTTTAAGGTGCCCAATCCTAACTGAATTCCTCCTATTACCAATGTGGGTTGTGTGGCATTCAGCAGATGAATTTTCAGGATGGAAGTCCTCTCAATTGCTGCAAGTAAAGCCCCAGCCATGGGTCTACCCACAGAAACATCTTTAAACCAATTGAAAAAATTGCTTCCAATTGGTTTCCATGCTTAAGGGAGACACTATTAAGGTAATTTAGGATGCAATCCTAAAGACACTTTCTTGGGAGTAAGACCCATTGAACATAATGGGACTTACTTTTGAGCAGACATGGTTAGGATTGTGCTCTCAGCCAAATACAACTGCAAATACACAGCAAGACTGCAATCCTAAACACACCTGTAAGTAAGTTCCATTGAACACAATGGGGCTTACTTCTGAGTAGATATGTGTAGGATTGTGCCCAAATACAAACAACTGCAACCAGTACCTTACACCATATTATAGATTTATAGTGAATAGCAATGGTTTAAAGTTTCTTCAGAACTCTTAAAAAGTCTGCAGTGTTTGTTTATATCTACCATGGAGATATTAAGTTTATATTACACTTTATTTATATCTCTAAGATTTTACAGTTCTTGGCTGTGAACCTGTGTTCCCTGAAAAAATGTTTCCTGTTGGGCCCCACAAGGCCCACTGAGTTCACCTGCTTTGGCACACGTTAAGGACTTTCCAAAGGTGCTACTATTTTCTTTGTTGTCACAATGTGCTTTGTGATTCATTTGCAACAACAGTACCAGCAAAACAGCTGCTCTACCAGCATGAGTATAGGATTGCACTGTAAGATTTTTCTGTCTTCCCCTGAAGTATATCATGACAGGCATCATCAGGTGCATTTTTCACCTCAGTGAGTTTGCTACACTTAGGCTGCAATCCTAACCTCCAGATGGGCTGGCTTAAGCCCCGGCAGAAGTTCTGTGCTGACCAGGGGTGTCACAAAAGTGCCATAAGACATTTTTGTGATACTCCTGGGGGAAGGTTAAGCCAGGGAGCAGATTTGCGCTTGCCCCCCTCCATCACCACGAAACAGAAAGACTGATGAGTTGTGTCAGCATAGGTTAGGATTGCACCCTTAGTGTACCAGTGCCCCTTGGCATACAGAATGATAGACTGAGCAAAAATAATTGGTTTTTTGGCTCAGATCAAAGGCCTGTGTAGCCCTGCATCCTGTCTCCAGCATCTGACAGCCAGATATCCTCACAGATCACAGATCTCCTCAAAACTTACAGCCAAGAAACTATGGGCTTTCCCAACACCAGCAGCACCAATCATTCAGCAACTCATAGATCTTGATGGAGGTTCAACTGGTGTATCATAGCTAGTAGCCACCCAAAGACCTCTCTTCCATGAATTTGTCCACTCATATAAAGAAATATGACATATCATGTAGCAATGAGTTTCACAATTATGCATTTCTTTTTATCAAACCTGAACCTAGTGCCAGCTGGTTTTGCTGAGTGACCCCAACTTTTTTTCTCATGAGAGTGACACAAATTGGAGTCTCGTCCAGGCAGATTAGTTTTTTATTCCTTCCTGATTCCACTAAGTCTAGTGACAATCATTATGTTTCATTTCCAGTTCAAAAACCATATCTTTGCTGTTTCTCCAAACAAACCCCAAAGCACCAGCCGACGTGAGACTATTCTAGTTGGATCCAAGTACAGATAAAAATATGCCAGATGATGCACAAAAAACCAATTGTGAATAAGATCTGCTTTGCACTTAGTCTGTGTTTTCAATAGGAAACATGATTCATAATTAAGTCTGTTGTGTATAATATGATGCATGTAATACGCAGCAATTTTTGGCTCTGTATGGCAAAAACCTCATAACCATTCTTACGGATAAGTGTCCTGAGCTTTTGGGATGGGCCAGCTCACCTCACGTCAGACTGACTCAGAAATGAACCACTTCCAAAACAAACTGAGAAATAGCTCTGCTGATTCTTCCGAGAACATCCAAAACTGTTACTGTTATTTCCCTATAACCACTGCAAAATACTGATGCATCTAGAGAAACTGTGTCACAAAACTTGGCATCCATCAGTCTTGAAAGACTATGGTATCGTGCTCGACGCTGTATGTGACGCACAAAGGCCTGGGTAGATTAATATATCATGGCTAGTATATAACAGCCAGATCCTATCAGGTTGCTGTGTCGGCAGAACATGTATTCCACCAGCTCTGATTGCTGAAAACACAACACTGGTTTCTAGCTCAAACTGTTGACATGTCAGTGGAAAGGTCAAAATTTTCCTACACATGCCAGCAAACCTTAAAGCATGGAAGCCTGGTGCAGGGAGTATAATGGGGAGAGGCACTCTCCCCAGTTCCATCTCAGTGGAACTGGGAGGAGATGGGGCAGGTGATGGGCAGATAGGGCCCCAAAAGGGGTGAGTTTAGCAGTGGCTAAACCCTGTACTCCAGCCTCACCTGCCTGCATCAATCAACTTGGACTTGTGCCAGCTACTGGGCAGATCTGTGTTGACCGATAGTGGTTATTAGGGCTTGTCCTAGGGCAAGGGGGCAAAAGGGAATTTCCAATTTGCTGGCTAAAAAAGCATCAGAAGCAACATTTGTAAACTAAAAAAAAAACAAATTCTGCTTTTCAACTATTTCCACTTTTCACCACATCTCCAGTCCCTAACCTGTCAGATTGATGGACACCTGTATTCTGTCTCCTTTGCTCCATCACTGTGCAAGTTGCGATCAGGCTGTGATTGTTATTGCATCACTGTGATTGGGCTGCAAGCCATGGATCCAGATTTCCCAGTCTGACTCCCACCTCTGCCATAAATTCAGTAGGTGGTCTCAGGCAAGCCACTCTCTCAGCCCACACATTCTATAGGAATAGCTGTATTCACCTATCAGGGTTGATGGTAAAAGTCCTCACAGATCATGCATGTGAGGTGCTCACCTTATGTATGTGAGGTGCTCTGCACATTCAGAAGGTGCCAAACAAATGGTAGAATTGTGCAAATCAAATGTGTAGGAAGGCAGAAAATAAATCAACTTTTTTCTTTTGCATTTTGCCCAACCAAGAGGTAAGAAGAGCCCACCTTCTGCTGAAAAGCCACCTCAAACAGAAGGCTGAAATTGCACAAGCATTTCAAGCCTAGCTTAGACTCCAAGGAGTCCCCACTGAAAAGGGTGGAACACCCTATCCAACCTCTTCAACCACCTTGCATGATGGCCCATGATGAACCATTCAGACCAGACAGTCAGGATCACAAACTCCCCTGGACCAGTAGCTGGCCAATATTCCCACTTTCCATCTCTTCCATTTTTTTTTTTGTTGCAATAAATCTGCTTTCTAGTAACTTCATTTTCCTTCTGGTCAGTTTAATCTCTCCAGTGCTACCAAGAACGGTTTCTCTTTCAAGGTTTTTGAAACAATGTCAAGGCCAATTTGGGTGAGCCCAGTAAATTTTGCTGGAACTGAGCAGCAGGAATGTGTTCAAGTACAGCATGTGCCCCACACAGCTCTTCTGCCAGGATACCAGAACAAGGAACTTAAGTTGGGCTGTGTATACTCCAGTTTCCACAGAAGTGCAGATGTGAACACTGGTGCAAATCTACAGCATTCTGAAAACTTAATTTTTTTTATTTTTAGATTGGAAAGACAAGTTGCTAGTCCTTAAAGCTCTGAATAGTCACTTGAAATCCTGTGAACGGTCCTTGCGAAATCTCAGAAACCAGGAGATGAAGGGACTGAATCAGATTTCTAAGAGATGGGTGTGTGGCTTCAGTGTACAGACCCTCCCTCACCTCCATGAATAGGAAACCCCAAGTCAATTGTGCAAAATTTTATTTATTTTTATTTATTTATTTAAGAGATTTTTACCCCACCTTTTCCATGCAAACTCAAATGCCCAAGGAGCTATTTATCCTTTTGTCCCCACAACAACCCTGTGAGGAAGATAACTGTTCTATAGGCATCTTGTATAACTCTTCTCTTCCAGATGGAATCGTTTCAGGATCATCACATCCAGCATCAGGGAAAGCCATCCAAGTTTCCAGAAGGAGCAGTTTTTAAGTCAGCCCGAAAAAGTGCCTCCTGGCTCTGTTGTCATAATACAGCTTTATCAGCTTTCAGTCTCCCATCTGAAAGCTACCCAGGTCTTTCCCTGATTAGCAATCTTTTGCAGCCCTTTGGTCAACCAGCAGATCACTTCTGCTGCTAAAATAGTCAAAATTGAATTAAAAATGACACAAATCATGTGCATATTGCTCCTTTTATTGTTTACGGTGTATGGTTGTGGCTATAAACATAAACTATAAATACTTGTATAGTGTATTTATGGTAATTGTGTGGGGCTTGCGCTGCTCTTGAACTCATTCCAGCTGCTCAGCTCAAGAAAAATTTACTGGGCTCATTCAGTCAATTAGCCATCACATTGTTTCAGAAACCTTGATGAAGAATGCCCAGCCATACAGTATGGATTGCCTGAACGGCAATTTCAACTAGAAGCAAATCAACTAAGGTGCATTTCTAACCTAGGCTGGTATAATTTATTGGTCTTCCGGTTCCTGTGGTATTGTAGGGAGGCAAGCACATGTCTGTGGACTGGCCTAACCCTCCCCCAGTAGTGGCACAGAAGTGTCTTATGTCACTTTTATGACACCCCCAGGCCACTTTTATGACACCCCCATTTTATGACTTTTGCAGGGGTTTAGGCTGGCCTAACTGGAGATTAGGCCAAAGAGTGCTTTGCAGCCAAAGAGAGCTTAAGAGGACAGCATAACTGCGATAGCCTATCAGTTATGTATAACATTGTCAGTGATCTAGGTAGGCCTACACCAATGATAATCCATGATTGCAGGATGACACAGGGTGCTGGGGAAGAGCTGAGGAGGCAAGACTGGCTCCCCACCCTCTTGGGCAGCCTGTCCTTAATGGGCCCATCACCAGTCAGTCCCATCAAGTTTGCTTAAGTTCAGCAAGTGGAGATGGCTCTCGCTCTGCTAAGAATGTGGAGAGAGCAAGAGAGGCAGTGAAAAAAAGACAACAGAGTTTAGCATGGGTCACTTCATCTTCTCAGTGTGACTCAGCATAATATCTTCTGCCCTTTCTCAACCTCTCTCTACACACACACATTCATCAGGGCTAACAATGCCCTTAGATTTTGCCTAAAGTGAAATTCATGCTGATTCTAGCTCAGAAAAAGAGCACAGGACTCAGCTAAGTTGAGCTCTGCATTCTCTTTCAGTGCCTGGAGATTTGACCCTGAATGACTTGACTACCTCTGAGCATACACCGAATGCCATTGTGTTATTTCTGGAACAAATACAACCTCACTTCACATAGCTGGAATTGTAGAAACCATGGTTGGAAAACCAGTGCAAACTCACTACCATTGTAGCAATAACACCTCCTTTTCAAATTTGTGACTAATAGACTGTTTTGTTTGTTTGAATTCCTAACAAGCCTATCCCAAAGACCTGAGAGCCCAATGAGATCCAGCCTACGGCCAAGAAGATGGGAAGGGGCTTTTAAGAATCTGCATGGTTATTGATATTGACTGACACATGGCGTATACAAGCATATCCCATGAAGTTGTTTTTAATTTTATTGCAAAGAACACACAAGGAAGATGGGGCCATCACTCGATGGGCAATCCTGCACTTGGCATGTGTCTGGTCCTTGACATCATGAGTCAGAGATCCACAGCTCTGACCTCTACTCTGTCTTGATCTCACTGCAGAAGGATGGGAGAAAGTATGTTTCCCTTTCACACCACTGCACCTAAATGACCACATGGTCTGAGTGTCTAGAAATGCCCATTGCAGGGGCCTTTTCCAAAAGCAACAACCAAGATTTTTTTTTTCTTTTTGGAGGGAGTGGGGGGGTAAAGAGCTTCCTCTTACCCCGACCGCCCCCAAAGTCAGCAGAAAGGACCTTGCTGAGAAGAGCAGGCTATTCACCCATGCGAAAAGAGGCATGAACACTCTTCACATCCTGCTTGAAAACTATATGGTGCCTCCAGCTTCAGTGCCACTGAAATAGACATTGCTGGGGAGTAACAATGGGAAAGACCCAGTTGGAGTAGGGGGTCCCTCAGCCTTGGCCTCTTCCACTCCCTGCGTTGGAAAAGAAAGTGGGGATGGAGCAGAAGACAATGTGGTGGCATTGAGCAGTGGTCTTCAAAGTGGGGGTTGCAGAACCCCCACATGGTGGTTGCAAAGGCTGAGGGACCACTATCTTGGTCCTGGAGACCCCCCCAAGAAAATCAACTTCATGATGGTAGGCACTACCACATCGTGTCATATATCATTGGATTCATCTTGAAGAGCTGAATCCAAGCTACAATCCATTTTGAAATAGCTCCTTCCTATCAAAAGATAATATGCATAGAAAATGCATGGGAAAATGAAAGTAATTTATATTGCAGCTTTACTCGCAAGTAGGGAAATGTGCCATGGTCCAGTGGAAAGGGCAGGCTGAGAGCAATCCAAGGACACTAGAAGGGTCCTGATCCAATGAGCGCAGCCCTCCAAATCACCCCACAAAGATGTTCATTCCTCTCTACATAGCCACATTTACTTGCAAGTAAGCAAACCGTTTGGCTGGTGTGGAAGGTCAGTCCAGGGGGTGCAAGGCTTCCAGCGTGGCTCTGATCTTAGGCACCTGAAGCTTACAAGTTCTCCAGAAGGCAGTCCCCCAAACACTGAAAAATGATATAAACTGGTTCTACAGGTAATTGAATTTTTTAATTATTTGTAAAAAATAGTCCAAACTCCTCTTCCCCCTCTCCCCAAGCCTAATTTCCCGTCCTATCTCTCGTTAACAACCGGTTCTATAGGGAGTAGGTACGAACCTGCTGGAGCCCACCACTGTACCAGTCATGTACCAGTCATATACCAGCCCCACTGGGGGTAGTACAGACATGTTGGTTGACTCATCTACTCCAAGCACCAACCCTAATGCAAAATAAAACATCACCATAATGTTGTGGAAACTGTGATCTGACAACCTGCTGGCAGCTGATGCATGAGGCTTCTTTGAGATTAACATTCTCTTCTCCTTTAATCCCTCTCTATTTAATAGACTTTTGAGATGGGAGGAAGTGGGCTGAAACAGAAGTTTCTTGCATTCATTTGCAACTCCTGCAGGCCCTCTTCACTCCCTAATCAGACTCCCTATAGCCTTGTGTTTACTGCCACTGCCAATCAATGAGCTAGGGTGGCCATAATTCTCTTCCACAGAATCAGGACAAGACCCTCTCTTCCGTTTGCCTGTATGTGAACACAATCCCCCCAAATCAGGATTGTGTCTGTTTTTCGAGACATATGGCAACCCTATAGTGAGCAGCCTTCTCCTATAACTCCACTTTCTCTGGAAGTACATTATCAGCACAGGTGGTGCCACAGGGAAATCAAGGGCCAGTGCCACTCAACCACTCAAGCCAATCCATAGCTGGTATTATAGATAACTGCAGCATGCTTTTGAATTACCATCATCAAAACCAACAAATCACACTTCAGAGACAAAAGGTTCCATTATCCTTGCATTTTCCTTTCCATTTCTTTGATACATTACAGCCTTTTAATAAACTTCTTGCTTCTTAATGTGAATCTTATCTTGATTCCCTAGGGAGTGAGCAGTGTGTCACAGCTCCCAGACCATCCTTGTTCCTGTACTGAACAATAGGGTTCCCTGGGAGGAAGGCTCTTGAGCATTGGGTGGGGGTGACAATAACACATTCTCCAAAATCTGGAACTAGTTGTTGGCCCTTCCAGCCTGACGTGATGTTTCTGAAGTTTGTACTGGAAAATAGCTTTTTTGAGAAACCCAATTGTGGGGCTTTCTCCAGGGAGGAGGGTAGTCTCCAGAGGAAGAAGTCCTTTTCCCTTGAGATCTCTGCCAGTGGCTGCAGGATGCAGCAATCGCAACTTTGGTGTCACTGCACTTGGTGGTACCACTTTTAGAATTGGACTGTTAGTCCCCAAGTCTTTTGAGAGTTAGAAATTCAAGATTAGATTAGGGGGTGCACAATATTTTTAATACGCTGGCTAAAAAGTTTTGTGGCCAAGACTACAAAAAAAAATTATGCAAAGATTGACTGACGTTTTTGCAAAAACCACTGTTAAAGACTAGCTCAGTTAATCATAGATCTGTGTGATCTGAAACTTTAAAAAGGACGATTTTGAGATTAATTGTAATAAACTAACCCAAATTCTTGAAGACTTGAGACTAATTGGCATTAAACTAAATGAAAATCTGATTGATTTTTTTATGTGGGTCATTTTGTGAATCAAAGTTTGCTGATTTTATAATCTCAGCAAGCACAGACAACCAATATAAGAGATACGTCTTGTTCTCAGGACAGAGTGCATTCAATTCAAACAAATTTTGGCTCAATTTACAAGACCAATGTGCAATCCTAAGACTCAGAAGTCTTATTGCTTTCAATGGGACCTCCTCCCAGGAAGGTATGTTTAGGATTGCAGCCCAAGAAAAACGAGATGTGGCTGATCTGTTTTGCATACTGAGAGGCCATTTAGCAAGGTCATACAAGTCTGGGGTGTGTCTGGGCTGTGGGTGGTGCAAGCTGTTAAGACGCTGTGCCTGTTAACCAACAGGCCAGGGTTCGAGACCCGGGTCGGCCCCACAAGACAGGGTGAGCTCCTGTCCCTAACCCAGCTCTGCGATGCAGCTGGATCCAATCGTATTGGCTCTGCCTTTCCATTGGACTAATTCAGTGGCGTGGAGAGGGGGGATTTGCTGCTTGGGTAACAGCTTATCCTCCATAACAATCTAACCCAGGCTTTCATGCTTCGTATGCAGTGTATGCAGCGCCAAGCACGATACCATAGTCTTTCAAGACTGACGGAGGCCTGCTAGCAGCAAATCCCCCCTCTCCACACCACTGAATTAGTCCAATGGAAAGGCAGAGCCCTGGCCTGCTGGTTAACAGGCACAGTGTCTTAACCGCTTGTGCCATCCACAGAACCAGTCTGGGAAAAGCTCATACCTTTCCTCTGCAGAGAATCTTTCTCAACCTAAAAATCAGAGACAGAAGGACAAAGCCCAGTACTATACCTGCTCCTGCTCTAAGGCAAGAATCATGTGAACAGAGCATATAATTTAAAGCTGAAAGCAAAAATTTTTAACCCCAATGAACCAAGCTGAGACAAGAAGATGGATAATTGATTCTAGCTATACAAGTCATAACTGTTCAGATAGAAACTTCTTTTAAAACCCAAACACAGATATGAAAGGAAATATACTGGTACTCAACTTTAACAATTGAAATACATGGCAAGGGTCAAGGAAAATTAAAATGCACTGCCAATGGAAAAAAGATATATCACAATATGGGGTGTGCTGTGTATACTCTAGGACAGGGGTTGGCAACCCCCGGCACACGTGCCAAGGGTGGCACATGACACTACCCCAACTGGCATGCCGATGCTGCCGTGATCGCAAGTGAGTGGCTGCATGTTGGGGGGGAAGGACGAGCCCCAAAGGGAAAAGGCAAGCCTCTGAGGAACGTTCTGCCTTGGGAGGAATGCAAAGGAATATGCTCTTCCAATTGGAGAAGCAGGTGGAGGAGCCAGGTAGTGGAAGAAGGAGAAGGGGTGTTTCTGATGAAGGTGCACTTGGAAGGAGGAGGTGAGCAGTGGCTCTTTCTTCCACACTGGCCTCACTGTATTCAGCTGGCTCACTGGATTCAGCTGGCTCTAAGGCTCCCTTTAGCTCCATACTCAGCAGGTATGGTTGGAGGGAGCAGAGCCTGTAATCCAATTCACACTTGCCTGGGAGTAAGCTCCCTTGAGAGGAGTGGGGCAGGTTTACCTCATCATAGAAGGGTTTAAAAAGCAGCACCTGTTAAAAAGCAATTCCCTCTTCTATACAATGGTTAAATGTAGAAGCACTCTGTCCTCTGGTCATCCTATCTGGTCATCCTGTGTACTAAGCACTCCAGAATTTGTGTGCCACGAGGTGAAAAAGTTTGACAGTTGATGGACAGGAGCTGAATGCATAGCAACTTATGTGGACCAACTCTAGTACACATCATAGGTAAGAAAAGTTACATGTTAACTATTAACTATTAATACATGTTACATATATTAACTATTAACAGTTACATGTCCACTGTTAACTGTTGATGACTATTCCAGGTACTATGTGATCTTCCTGCTGATGGGCAAGACAAAGAACAGAAGACATGGTTAAGAAGTATGTGGCAATATACACCTGTAGATGCAGTTTCATGGATGCAAAGTTACTAACAGGACAATCCAGAGCAACTAATCTGTCCACATAAGAGCCCTTAGGTTGCCCTACCTAACACTAGGTTGGAGCAACTGCAAGATGCTCCAGCCCAGTTACTCTGGAAGAGGCTTAGGGAAGAGCAAGGCAAGATAGGGTGCCCTAAGAGAGGTGGACCTGCTCTGCCCTAGCTGGGGCAGCCTAAGCAGCTCAGGACAGGCAAGTTGAGGGCATGTTTAGCATTGCCTAGGGCAGAGCAGTTACTCTGAATCCAGAGCCTGTTTCCAAGGCAGAAATGCCCTCTTCCAGCCCTCAGAGTTATACCACCTCAGGAGCAGATATAGTAATGAGTAGACCCATAGGGGTCCATGATAAGGCCCGAGTAAGAATGGCAGTGTTGACCAAAAATCTGAGTTCTTGGCCATCCTAGGTGCAACCCCTGCCTCTCAACCTCAGGATATGGAACAAACTACGGCTGCCCACAAACCTCAGGATACAGCAGGCCACTCCAAGAAGCCCCTTGTATTCACTGTAGAATGTACTGGCATCTCATCAGGGACTCCTTATAAGGCAGGCACCCAGTGGCGTCACCAGACTGGTGCGGCTGGTGTGGGCTGCATTGGGTGATGCGCTCCATATGGGGTGATGTGCCGGAGGAGTTTGACTGTCCTTTGGCAGGCCCCGGGCGTCAGCAGCACCCCCATTCAGGCCTGCTCAAGGCAGAACAGCAGCCAGAAGCTGCCACTTGTCTGAGGAGCTGGCCTGAACGGCCATCTGAGGTGCACTGCGCAGAAACACACTGAGCATGCCGAACAGCTTCAGAGGAGACTTCCTTAGAGCAGAGAAAGTCCGCGCCTCTGCACAGCCATTCGGCCTCACTCAGGAGGCGGAGCGGCAGCCGAATGGCTTCAGAAAGAGTACTGCACAGGCACCAACTCTGACGCCTGCACAGTCTCCCCCGAAGCCAAAAGTCTTCAGAAAAGTACTGCGCAGGTGTCAGAGATGGTGCCTGCGCAGTACTCTTTGGTGACTGAGTCACCAACTTTGGTGACTGCGCAGTCCAGGTAGGGGGGGCGCGCATCCCAGGGATGACGCACAGACTTCCGCACCAGGTGATGTGCAGAGTCATGTCACCACTGTAGGCACCACAGCTGTTCCTTGTTCAGTGTGATCTGCGGGGTGTCTCCTCAGGAGGAAGTCTTCCCCTTGTGTCAATTACTTAGCTTGCTCTGGAGCAGTTAGGGCAGCCCAGGCTTCCTGACTCTCTGGATTCAGCATAACTTTCTGCTCTGGATACAGAATAGTTAGGAGAGTGCAGTTAGGTCAGAGCAGGCTGAATTTGCTCTGGATTGTGTCCTAAACCAATTTAGGATAGCAAACTATTTGCAAAACAGATTGCCCATGAAAGGTGCAACAAAGACTCCCTTTGAATGCTGGCGTGGAGAGAACCTAGCAGGGAGCATCTTCAAATTTTTGGTGGCAAAGCCTACAACAACATACAAAAAGTGGGTTCAAAGCTGAGTGCCAAAGCTGAAAAAGGAATTTTTGTTGGTTATCCTCTAGGGTGCAAAGCTTGTAAAGTAAGGGACATTAGCACATGACAACATGTCATGGATCATAAAAAAACTGAAAGGTACCAGACTTTCTTTTATGGCTTGCCAAAAGCAGACAAGGAGTTAATATGTGTGCCAGAATACCACGGTGGCACACCCTCATTGCCAGAAACATAGACCAATACAAGTAGAAGATAGGGTAAGTGATGGGGAAGACAAGTTGGCAGGGTTGGTTATTGCCAAAGAAGCAAACTAGTTTCCAGAGACAGAATTATGATGTCCAACCCAAGAGAACAGACATGCCACCTGTATACTGTCTTGACCCAAAAGGTCCTCAGCACTGCCCAGACCCGTGACTGCAGATGAACCAGAGATGACCCTCATTGCCATGAGAATGCTCTTGAACATAGCTGATTCCATACAATTGTGTGTCAAGCATGTAAGCATCTCACACACTGTAAGAACACATCTTATATGTGGAAGCTTCAGAAGACCAGAAATAGGAAAGAAAAGTTGAACCAGACCCTGAAGCAACAAGTCTTCATTCAAGGGTTTTAGCAGGTGAACAAGGCTTCAATCAAGGTGAGGCTTACCAGTATTTGTACAAGAAATGGAAATTGGACTTATATTTTGCTTTGCTCCTGTCAATGACTGGTTTGCTATGAGAGAGATAAGGACCATAAAGACTTTGTGTGCCACTTGAACAAAGAAATGAAAATAAAGGTACTGGGAGCCCAATATAAAGGCTGCTTGAATGGGAGAGAGATGGCTTTAACCCCTTCTGGCTCTGTGATTAAAGGTGCTATGAAGATCGTCAGGTCAGTGTTTTGAGACCCGGGTGCTGCATGAAGCAATATCCTGGCAACAAGCTGGCCAGATTTCCCCATGGCCAGTTTTCCCCATGCCACATCCGTCATCGAAAGCGGACCCTGCCAGGAGTGGGAATAACACTAAGAAAATGAATTGGAGAGAGTTTGCCTGGGGAGGTGCAGATTACAGAAGGGGCGAAAAGCCCTGTTTCCCTTGCCATCCTCATGACAGCACAGGAGCCTCTTTCTTTCTGTCCTTCCACCCATAAGCAGAAATAGTAGTGCTGCAGGACCATTTGTGGTCAAGTTGGGGAGGAGTAGAGAAAAAAATCACTTCTGGGCAGTGATGGGATTCAAAGAAATTAACAACTGGTTCTATGCCCATTTGGCAGCCACTTTTAAATGGATATTTTTAAACTTTGTATGTCTTATCTCTCATTAACAACCGGTTCTATAGAGTAGGTGAGAACCTGCTGGAGCCCACCACTGCCTGGGGCTACATAGGCTGCTCCTCTCTGAACTATCAGTCTGTACTGTAATTCCCATTGCCACCACCAGAGGGCCTAAGGCCAATTAAATCTATCTATGCTATAAAAAGAGGCTACTCAGAGCAGAGGATAAGAGTCTTTGTAACCCCCGAGGATGTCCTCCAAGCTGAGAGCAAAATGTTGGGGATCAAATCCTATTTTTTCTACATGGTCTAAAGATTGAGTAATGCTTTTAATTGGGTTTTAGATTTGTTTTTGTTTTGTTTGCAGAATCAGATGGTGGGTACATTTGGGTTGCTGCTGTATGTGGTTGACTTCCTTTAAATATGAAAATTCTGCATAAGCATCCAGATCAATAGATATGGCCAATGCTTCTTCTCTTGATAAACCGCCATGAATTTGTCTCCCCCTTTTAAAACCATCCTACATTTTGTGGCAGGAAGTTCCAGATCTGTTTCATCAAGAAGACCTTTCTTTTGTCTGCCTTTCATTTTTACTGAGTGATACAAAGATCTCGTATAACAAGAAAAAGAGAAAAATATTTATCTACACCAATGCATAATTTTATAAATCTATATTATAACTTAGAAAGGTGGGTAGTGATTGCCAACAGCCAATATGATTTTCCCAAGAACAGGTCTTGCCTCCCTGACCCCTTCCATGATACAGTCAATAGCATAGTAGATGAGGGAATGGTGTGGGCATTATATATATGGATTGCAGTAAGTCTTTTGGCAGTTTTTCACATAACATCTTAGTAGACAAGCCAATGGGATGCAGGCTAGATGAAGCAACTTGTCAGGTAGCTGGTTCAAGACTGGCTGATGAATTCAGGGAGTGCTTGTCAAGAAAGGAAATGATGGGTGTCTCATCTTGGATCTGGTATTTTATTTATAAAACTAATTAATGATTTGATAAAGTAAAAGTAATGCTCATCACATTTCCAGACAACCCCAAATTGGAAGGGGTAGCTGAAACTGTGGGACAGGGATAGGATCCAAGATGATCTTGGTAGGATAGGGAACTGACAAAAGCAAAGATAAATTTTAAATGAAAAGCTTTGCATTTAGACAGAAGCACATACAGTATATAAGTTTGAAGATACTTACCTGGGTATTTAAACATATAAAAAGTACATATGAAATAAGATACAGTGGTACCTCGCTTAACAAGTGCCTCGCTTAACAAGAGTTTCACATAACAAGCAAAAATTTCAACAAATCTTGCTTCACATAACAAGTTCCGTTTCACTTAACAAGCAAGCGCGCTATGGGCACACATGCTATGCAGCCCTGACACTCCGAACGGAGGCTCTTTAAAAGGGATGCCGGCCAGTGCTGCTGCCTCTAACTGCCCCCAACTTGGGGGCAGTTGCCCGGAGGTGCCAGAGGCAGCTGCCCCTAACTGCCCCCAAGTGCCCCCACTGACCACCTTGAACCTCCAGCAGCAGCCCAGGTAAACCTCCCAGGAAAGTGTCTTTGATTGCAATCTCCTAACTATGTCTACACAGAAGTAAGCCTCATTGTGTTAAATGGGGCTTACTTCCAGGAAAGTGTCTTTAGGATTGCAGCCTAAGTAGACTTCATAGGATCATTCACATTGAATGCATGTTTTGAATTCAGTTCCAGTGTTTTGTCATCATTTTTACAACCAGTTAATATTTTTATATGAATATTTTGGGGGTTGTGGAACCAATCCTCTGAGTTTCCATTATTTCCTATGGAAAAATCCGCTTCACTTAAAGAGCGTTTCACTTAAAGGGCATGCCTCTGGAACAAATTAAACTCTCTATGTGAGGCACCACTGTACAGGTGTTTTAGAAAGAAAGCTGATTTAGCGAAAGAAAGCCAATGCAATTCTAGACTGCATCAACAAAACTATAATACATATAAAGATCAAGAGAAGCAATGAAATTGCTGTATTCTGCATTAGTGAGATCCCCCTACCCACCTCTGAAATACTGCATTGTATCCATTTCTAGAAACGGCTGTGTAAAAGAGATACTGGTGCATATGCAGAGGAGGAGGGGGTTTGATAGTGAGAGGGAAAGAGATCGTGTTGTACCAGGGCAGGTTGAAGGAATTGTTTTAGTTTGGAGAAGAGACAGTTATGATATGTGATGTGATGCGGAAGTAGATTTGTTCTCAGTTACTCTGGGGAGGGAGTAGAACCAGGACTAACAGGTTTAAATTAAACAAGGGAGTATTCAATTAAATATCACAAATCACTTCCTGATTTGTTTGGCAGTGGCCAAGCCTGTCTTGGAAGGTCACGTAATCAACTCTCCATTGCTGGAAGTGTTTAAGGCTTCCAGAAGCTGGATGACCATCTGTCAGGAACATGTAGAGGACTAGTTTTATTTAGTGTATGGCATTTAGTATATAGCATACAATAAATTAAATGTGAAGCTCCAATCCATCTAGCCATTCAAGGACGGAGTAGTCTACATCGAAAAACATCAGATACTTTGCCAGCATAAGCTCTCAATTTACAGTCAGACACAATATGATGGATAGTTTGTTAGAGAGCACCAGCCACACTGAAGGGGAGAAACAAGACCCCATTTTAACACTGAGTCCTGGCAGACGTCATGTTGGGTACAGTTGACCAATGCTGGCAAGGTAGGTCAAAACCTGGCACCTTTTGTTTCAGGTCATCTATATATTTGAGAGGTCTAGTATTAACACGGGGATATACAAATATTTCTGCTTTGGCTCACAGAGATATTAATCAGCAATGCTTTGATTAGGACAATTAGAGTTTTTTGTGACAAAAGGTCATTAAATGATGGATAAGAAGAATACTTGGGGCTTTCCAAGAGCCTGAAAGATCATTTAAGAAAAAAAAATCTTTTGGCCTAACCACAAAAACAAGGAAGCAGACCACCACAAATGGTCTTGTGACTAGTACACGTTTTTTCGTTGAAGACTTCCTAATTGCTGTCTCCCTGTTTTGAGCCACATAGCACCACTAGCTCTACGAAGGCCAAATGCCTTAGTGAAGGAATACCACAAAATTATGAGAAACCCACTTCTTTCTCTGCACGCCAATCTTCCTCATCTATCAATTGGCAGGCTTAAATTCAGGGAGCCCTCTCTGGTACTCACACAACAGCTAACAACTTTAATATCAATACACAATGGAAAGCTAGATGGGCTGCTGAATACCCAGATACTGGCAACTACATAAAGGACCCTACATGAAAGAAACTAGATTTTCACCTACCTCAGCAACTTTGGACAACTCTGAACAGGATCCGTACCAAGCACAGTGCCTGTAAGGATTCAATATTGAAGAGGGGCCTTGTATCTACCTGTCAGTGTACTGTGGTGCTCCTTGACAAAATATTCATAATATTCGCATTGTGTCCAAGTGTCCATCAAGAGCTTACACCAGCCCAATGTCTGATTTTTTTTTTCAACATAGACCATTCTTTCCTTAACTGGATGGGTGGACTGGACATTAACATCTGATTTACTATAACTCCATGTATTTGCCATATGCTAAATAAATAAATAAGCTGAAGGATGACCTTCCCCGTCATCCTATCCACTTATTTATTTTAACCAGGAGTGTCCAAACCCTAGACCAGGGCCAGATGAAATCACGACAAACCTCCATGAGGATTGCAGCAAGCTCTCCCCCATGGAACCCATGGGTGAGCCTATAATCCTCCAGAGCTTCCCTTGCCTGCTGAGGGTGTTCTGAGGGATGGGGAGGCTGCACATACCTCCTGTTTCTCTGAGTTAATGTGTTTATGTACTGGTTTAAAGTTCACCTCCCTGCTCTGTGTTAGAAGGTGCTTAAGAACGCATTTGGAGATCATTCCCTCTCACAGTGCTAGGAAGTATTTATGAACTAATTTGAGTTCACTCATTAGTCATTCATTCATATAAGTTCAGTCTTGAATATATTCATGTATTTAATTTTATTCATATTGGAAATGTAAACAATCCTAAACAATTAGGTGCAATCCTAATCTAAACGGGCACAACTCATTGGTCATCCAGTTCCTGTGGTGATTTAGGGAGGCAAGCACATTCTGTGCACTGGCCTAACTCTCCCCCAACAGTGGCACAAAAGTGTCTTATGGCACTTTTGCGACATACCGGGGTCAGCACTGGACTCATGCCAGCACTTAGGCTGGCCTAACTGGAGATTAGGATTACAGCGTAATTCTCTTTTTTTCTCCCAGTCTTTTTATCCCACAGTGGTATGGGATATATATGGCCCTCGTGCCAAAAAGTTTGGACATCTGCTTTTAACATATGAATGACTTTCATATAAGGCATGGTACTATAAGTATGCTACTATATGCAGTATGCTTCTTTAATTTTAGGTGAGGCCATACTACTTTTACTACTTTCTTTGTTGCTGGTGTTCTTGCTCAGAAAATGGTTTTAGTTTCAAATGTAGGCTGCAATCCTAAAGACACTTTCCAGGGAGTAAGTCCCATTGAACACAAGGGGGCTTACTTTTGAGTAGACATGATTAGTCTACTGCCAAATCTACTCAAACATAAGCCTCTTGTATTCAGTGGGTCTTACTCGCAGGAAAGTGTCTTTAGGATTGCAGCCTGACCCTACAATTCAGAGTACAGTAACTACGGGAGCACGTAAGAGACATTACGTGCACCCGTAGTTACTGCACCACCTAGTGAAAACCTATGGGAAATTCATACTGCAATCCAGAGCAAATTGTTCTTACACCAGAGCAAGGACTCCCCATAGTTACTCTGGAGTTTGCCCTTAGTTTTTCATGATATATCTTGGAGTCTAGGAGGAAGGTTATTTTTCTCCATTTCCTCCATATATGATTTTATGCATCCTTTCCAACTCTATAATTTCTATGACTCCATAATTCCCTTAGTTGTTGTTTTAGAGAGTATAGCCGTCATTAAGCCCAAAGATAAGAATTGAGAAGGTTACCAGTTCAAGAATACCCGAAACTATACAATGAGACCTTGAAGCTGCTGAGTTGCTGAGCAGAGAAAGAGATAACGAACTAGCCAGCAACAGTCTCATTCTTGAAGCTAAGAAGAAGAAGAAGAAGAAGAAGAAGAAGAAGAACAAGAAGAAGAAGAAGAAGAAGAAGAAGAAGAAGAAGAACAACAACAACAACAACAACAACAACAGCAGCAGCAGCAGCAGCAGCAGCAGCCAGGAAATTGACCTTTCCTTTGGCACCTTTGTGTTCCTGGGAAAGAGAGGCAAAATGCATTCACACAAACAAACCCACAAAGATTTCATTCTGAGAGCTGAAAGGGAAAGAAGTGGAACTTGAAGGATCACACCTCACTGGCTACTAATGCTGACTTTTGTATTTATTTCATATCATAGCAGCATAAAAGTTGCAGACTCCAGCCAACTGACCTTCTGCAGGACATTTATGGCGTGTTACAGAGTGAACAGATGATAATCCAACTGCTGTGGACACCATCTGAGAGGAAAAGCTCCTTGCCAAATATGTTCACCTCCCCCCAGGCTGTTGCCACCAAAGACAGGAGCATAGCTAGAGAATCTCAATCTATGAAATAAGCCCTCAGGCACAGAATGAGGTCAAATTTCAGCTGTCCTGTGCTTATAAGAACAAGTGTCTAACCTTACAGTTTATGCAAGCTTCCATGAGAAGCTTAAAAATCCAGGTAGGCCATTGTGCTTCTGCACGTGCTGCCGGGTAGACAACTACTACACTGGCTTTATTTATTTAAAGCTTTATTTCATACAGATGGTCTTCCACAAGTATCTCCTGCAATATTCCATCCAACATGCAAATAAGTCAACAACTGTCCTTCTATATTAAACTGAAGATCCATCTCCTGGACTCTGTTTCCAGAAGTGGCCACGGGGCATACAAATGCTTCCAGAAAGCCAAATACAGCCAAATACCGTGGTACTTCTCATAACAACCGATATAAAGTATGTTCCAAATAACAAATCTAAATTCCCAAGGAATCCTGCTTCTGGGGGTGCCAGAGGCCGCTGCCCCTAACTTCCCCAAGTGCCCCCACTGGCCACCTTGAACCTCCAGCAGCTTCCCAGATAAGCCTTCCAGGAAAGTGTCTTTAATTGCAGCCTCCTAACCATGTCTACCCAGAAGTAAGCCCCATTGTGTTCAGACTTGTCCAACTCTTCATGACCCCATCAACTTTAAGTCAAAAATCTTTAGAGGGGCCTGGCCTTACCAAAAAGGAGGGAAATGCATTGAGTTGCAACCTTCAGGGCTTACGTTGCATTTACACAAATGCACAGAGCCTGGGAAATAAACAAGATGAGCTGGAACTTTTAGCAAGTGAAGGGAAATTTGATTTGATAGGAATAACTGAAACTTGGTGGGACGACTCCCATGACTGGAACACACAATTGGAAGGCTATCAGCTGTTCTGGAGGAACAGAAGTGGCAAAAGGGGAGGCGGAGTAGCATTATATGTCAAGAACGTATATACCTGCTCTGAAATCCAGGAAACTGGTCCGGATATCCCTGTGGAGTGTGTTTGGGTAAAGGTTAGGGGGAAAAACAAGAAACAAAGCATTGTGGTGGGCGTCTACTATAGACCGCCAGGCCAAGGAGAAGGAGTAGACGATGTCTTCTTGGAGCAACTGGCAGGCGTTGCAAGGAAATATGAGGTAGTAGTAATGGGGGACTTTAACTATCCAGATATTTGCTGGGAGACAAACTCAGCCAAACATAGAAGCTCCAGTAGATTCCTGAGGGGCCTGGAAGATAACTTCATGGTCCAAAAGGTGGAGGAAGCAACAAGGGGAGGGGCCATCCTTGACCTGAACTAATTGTGACGAACTGATTGACCAGGTCAACATGGCAGGAACTTTAGGGGAAAGCCATCATGAGCTGCTGGAATTTAGAATAATGTGGGAAATAAAAAGAGTACAGAGTGAAACGTATAGACTGGATTTCAGGAAAGCTGATTTCAACAGGTTTAGAGGAGTCATAGCTGGGATCCCATGGGTTGATGATCTAATGGGGAAAGGGGCCCAATATGGGTGGGAGCTCCTTAAGAGGCAGCTTCTACAAGCACAGTCAGAAACAATTCCCATGAAAAAGAAAGGGGAAAAAAACCTGAAAAAACCAGGTTGGCTCCACAAGAAACTCGGGGATCAGCTGAAGTTAAAGAAAGAGAAGTATAGGGAGTGGAAGACTGGAAAGATCACCAGGGAGGAGTACAGGCAGATAGCCCAGTCTTGTAGGGAGGGGGTCAGGAATGCTAAAGCTCAGTATGAGCTAAGGCTGGCCAGGGGAGTCAAGGATAACAAAAAGAGCTTCTTTAGATATGCCCAAAGGAACAGGAGGAGAGACGAGGGGGTGGGGCTGCTCTTGGACAAGGATGGACAGCAGGTGTGTGGAAACCAGGAGAAGGCAGGGCTGCTCAACTCCTACTTTGCGTCCGTCTATTCACAGAAGGAGGGATTTGCAAATGGGGGTGCGGGATCATTGGCTGATGTGGGGATGTGCTTGCATCCCCAAAGAGGTAATGAAAACATGGATGGTGCAGAACAGCAGATTAAGATTGACAGAGAACTGGTTCAAAACCACTTAACTGGCCTAAATGAATTCAAGTCATTTGGACCAGATGAGCTGCATCCTCGAGTTCTTAAGGAACTCGCAGATGTCCTTGCAGAGCCTCTGTCGATCATCTTTGAGAAATCCTTGAGGAGTGGAGAAGTGCCACTGGACTGGAAGAGGGCAAATGTAGTCCCAATCTTTAAGAAGGGGAAAAAAGAAGACCCGGGAAATTTTAGACCAGTCAGTTTGACTTCAGTCCCGGGGAAGATATTAGAACAAATCATAAAAAACACAATTTGTGCACATCTAGACAAGTACTCGGTGATCAAAACAACCCAGCATGGATTTACCAAGAATAAATCTTGCCAGACAAATCTGATCTTTTTTGATCGGGTTATGAGCTTACTGGACAGTGGCAATGCTGTGGATGTCATTTATCTTGACTTCAGCAAAGCATTTGACAAGGTCCCACATGACATCTTAATTGGGAAGTTGGAAAAATATGGGCTAGAGGGGGAAATCGTTAGGTGGATCAGCAACTGGCTTGATGGCCACACTCAAAGGGTTTTAGTAAATGGTTCTGTGTCAACCTGGAGGTCGGTTTCAAGTGGGGTCCCCCAAGGCTCTGTCTTGGGACCGGTTCTCTTTAACATTTTCATTAATGACTTAGAGGAAGGGATACAGGGGAGCCTAATCAAATTTGCGGATGACACCAAGCTGGGAGGAGTAGCAAACACATCAGAAGATAGGAGAAACCTCCAGGAGGATCTGGATAAACTAGAATACTGGGCTGTAACAAATAGAAAGAATTTCAACAGGGAGAAGTGCAAAGTTCTGCACTTGGGCAATAAAAACCAAAAATACAGGTATAAAATGGGGGATACTTGGCTTGGCAGCACAACATGTGAGCGGGATCTTGGAGTCGCCGTGGATCACAAGCTGAACATGAGTCAGCAGTGTGATGTGTCTGCAAAGAAGGCAAATGCCATTTTAGGTTGCATTAAGAGGTCTGTAGCTTCCAAGTCGCGAGAAGTTCTAGTTCCTCTTTATTCAGCATTGGTCAGACCTCACCTTGAGTACTGTGTTCAGTTCTGGGCACCTCACTTTAAGAAAGATGCAGCCAAGCTGGAGCAAGTCCAGAGGAGTGTGACAAGAATGATCAGTGGGATGGAAGGGAAACCCTACGAGGAAAGGTTGGGGGAACTTGGGATGTTCAGCCTGGAGAAGAGGAGGCTGAGGGGAGACATGATTGCTCTCTTCAGATACTTGAAGGGATGTCATAGGGAGGAAGGGGCTCATTTGTTCATAGCTGCTTCTGAAAGCAGAACTAGAACCAATGGGTACAAACTGCAAGAGAGGAGATTCCGGTTGGATATCCGGAAAAAATTCCTGACTGTGAGGGCGGTTCGGCAGTGGAACAGATTGCCAAGGGAGGTGGTGGACTCTACCTCACTGGGGATCTTTAAGCAGAGGCTCGACGAGCACCTGTCAGGGATGCTCTAGGGGGATTTCCTGCTGCAGGCAGAGGGTTGGACTAGATGACCTACTAGGTCCCTTCCAACTCTATGATTCTATGATTCTAACTGCAGCACAACAGGTTCCCCTATTCGCAATAAGCTTCCTAAGCCCGTCCAAATTCATGTTCATTGCCTCAGTGACACTATCTAACCACCTCATTCTCTGCTGTCCCCTTCTCCTTTTGCCTTCAATTTTTCCCAGCGTTGGGCTCTTTTTTAAGGAGTCTTCCCTTCTCATGATATGGCCAAAATATTTGAGCTTCAGCGTCAGTTTTTGTCCTTCCAGTGAACAGTCAGGGTTGATTTCCTGGAGGATGGTCTCATTTGATCTCCTTGCAGTCCAAGGGACTCTCAAGAGTCTTCACCAGCACCATAATTCAAAGGCATCTAATCTTTGAAGGTCATCCTTCTTTATGGTCCAGCTCTCATAGCCATACATCACCACAAGGAAAACCATAGCTTTATTTAGATGGCAAAGTGATGTCTTTACTTTTAATTATCTAGCGCCATCATAGCTTTCCTCCTCAGAAGCAGGCATTGTTTGATTTCTTGGCTGCAGTCATCATCTGCAGTGATCTTAGAGCCCAGAAAAATAAACTCTGTCATGACTTCTATTTCTTCCCCTTGTATTTGCCATGAATTGATGGGACCAGAAGCCACCCATGTGGACTCTGTATCTCTGGATGGTTAAATCCATGAATAGAAGATCCACAGATGTGGAGGATCCACTGTATATGCTTACTCAAAAGTAAGTTTCACTGTATTCAGTCGGAATTACTCTCTGGTGAGTGCTTATTTTACTACCTCAACTGGAGTGAACTAACTTCAGGAGCCCTCTGGGTTCAAAATTCCCACCAGAAGTAAGATCTATGATGCTTCAGTCCTGTATAATAATGTTTTCAGTGTAATTAGTGATGTCACAAGAATTTGCATCACCCAGTGTGAGACACAAGTGTATCACCCTGTGATTAATTTCCTCCCATGCAGTAGTCAGGGCAGTGCCCCAGACAGTGTATGTGGTCATGCACCTTTTTGGGTTTTTAGGCTACAACTTTTCATAGAATAAGCATGGTTGTTTCATTATATTATAAATGAAATTACACTTCAAATGATATAACATGATGGTATTATTTGAAGATTTAAAAAACTTTGATTAGTGTTGGTTTCACAAACACACCTACATGTATGTCACCCAGTGTGGCTAGCAGTCCCCTTCCAACACCTCTGTAGTAATGCCATGTGTAATATCCAGATCAGCTCTTAGAATAGTTTAAAAGACCTCCATTTAATGCACTGGACAGGGGACTTCCTCTTAAGACTACTCAGAAACTTAAATTAGTGCAAGACTAATCCAGAATGGTTCCAGTTCCTTCTTCTGTAACAAAATCCAGTTCATAGTTTGATAGTTATGTGTAGTATCAGTGAACCCTCAGTGTAATGGTCTGGTGGGGAAAGGGTGTCCGTTAATTCCAAAAGTCTGTAAAATCCAAATGTGACAAAACATATGGAGTAGAAAATGTCCATTCTTTTAGGGCTCACTGTATGATATGGATATACATAGTTATTTTTATAGCTGCTATATTATCATGTTGTAATGTGCCGTATATGCTTACAGCCACACTTTGTACACTGTTTATAGTGCAGAAGAGGACAGCTAACGTGATCAAAACCTTGAGTGCCTTCCTTGTGGAGAAAGGGTAACATATAGAGGCTTTTTTAGTTCTTAAAAAAGAACGAGGTGACTAAGGAGACTATGAGTGAGGCTTCTAAAATTAGGCATCGAATAGAGAAAGTGGAAAGAGGGACAGAGAGAAGTTCTTTCTCTAAACACTCAAACCAGGGATCATCCAGCACCACTGATTGATGAATGATTCATAAAAGAACAAAGGAAGTCTTCCATCACAAAGTACAGTGTTACTTTAAGGAATTTGCTGGATGTTATGGCCGGACTATAGCTCAGCTTTTAAGGAGGGCTTGACGTGTTAATGGGAAGAGGCCTATCACTTGCAATAAGTCATGGTGGCTAAGCAGAATTCTGGCTAAACAGAAGAAGCTGGCACAGCACCAGGTAAGAATTTGGCCAGCATAAACACTGAATGAAAGGGAGATGTTGTCCTATAATGCTTTGGCTGCTTCGTTTCTCCCCCTTTCAGTTGGGCCATATAAGAGGCAATTTTAAAATAAAAGCATTTCCTGTGCCTTGATAGGGTCTGAAGGGAAGCTCTCACCTACTCAGACAAGCAGAAATGGGAATAGTTTTTCACTGCTGCTTATGACACGAAGAACACAATCCTAACCATGTCTACTCAAAAGTAATCCCCTTTGTGTTCAGTGGGTCTTAATTCAGTGGTGGGATTCAAATAAATTAACAACAGGTTCTATGTCCTAATAACCTAAATTAACAACAGGTTCTATGTACCATTAGTAACAGGTTCTCAGAACCAGGCGCTCATTAGCAAAGGGTTACAAAGAACCTGTGAGAACCCCCTGAAGCCCACCACTGGTCTTATTCCCAGGAAAGTGTCTTTAGGATTGCAGCCAAAGTACCAGATGCTGGGCCTTAGTAAACACAGGGCTGCTTCCTCCCTGCTCTGCCTCTGGGCTTCTCAGTGAGGACACCTGGAAGGTAGGATGCTGGATGGGGCACTGATCCAGGATGCACACTGTTCTCAGGTTTTGATATATACTAGGGTGGATTATTAAGCATCTATGTATACCACCTTATGCAATTCTGCCTCCTTGCCAAAATGCTTGAGGTAACATAGCAGATCCCGCATTTATATCCTAAGTGGTGGCTTAAGCCAAGAGAGATTGGTCCAAGCCTACCCGGCAAGGTTCAGGAGTGGGGGATTTGAATCCAGACCCCTTCACACGTTAACCATTGTACCAGGTTGATGAATTCTATATAGGATCGCCACATGTCCCGGAAAACAAGTTTTCGGGGATTGTGTTCACATATGGGTAGGTTTGACAGGGGGTCCTGTCCCAGTTTTGTGGAAGAGAATTATAGCAACCCTAATTCTAAAATAAGACATGAATAAAAGGGAACAGTCATGACTTCTGGAACCCAACAGCCAGCTCACTTGCCTTGGGGAACAGTTGTTTAGGGACAGCCTTGGGGAACAGCTGCCTGTCCAGCAGTCCCCAGTCCACCCTGGTGCAGCTATTAATGCTGTCCAGCATCATTTGGCCAAGCAGAAGCCACAGCAGCTTCAGGCAACTTTGTCTGCCTCTGCTGAACACTTCGTAGCAGGATCTGCCGGCTGTGACTTTAACACATGGCCCATTTCTTTCACTGATTCCTTATTAATAGCATATGGTCTATTTTCTTCCTCTGAGTTGTGAGGGTTCAGTTCCACTTTCAGGGTAAACATTTCTTTGCAAAAAACATTAATAAAGGGCGACAGTTGGGGACGAGAACCAGGGGAAAATAATGACAGCTCTGCCTATTTGGGAAAATAATAGGAATGTCAAAAATGCACAGCCAGCAGAGCCATTTGAAACAGGGAGGCTGGGGCAATCCGGTGTTACTGCCCAGGCCTCAACCACTGTATTTATCCTTTTTGAGTGGATCTGTGTAATGTCCATGGGCATTATTTCAGAAGATGGTTGCCTCCTCCAGACCTCAAACCCCATCAGGTCGCTACTCTAGGTACTTCATGTAAATAAAAATCAAGAAGCACTTCTCTTCACACCTGGCACACTGACAGCCTCTTGCTGTGAACAAATCAATGCACCCTTATGTGACGCAGGCACATCAGAAGCATAGTTCAATTGCTCTCTGCATTCTTCATTCTTCTAGCAGTGGGTATTCAGAGGTGTATTGCCATTTGTAAGGGCAGGATCCATTCATTTGTCAAAGGCCCCTAGGATCATAGCCATTCCCACCTCTTGTGGAAGTGAATTCCAAAACAGAAGTCTGTATTAAAGAAAAAAGCACTACTATTTCTTTCCAGCTCTACAATAGCATTTTTGAAATTGGTTGACCAGTTTGGTTATTGATGAAGAGAGGTGGGCAGCTGGCTAGGCCTCTGTGCAACTTATTATTGACATTAATATTGGAATTTGGACTCCAAATGTTAGAATGGCATATTAACACAGAACAAGATGCCAACAGAGTTTTAACTCCCTGGGAAAATGAGCCTCTCCTGCCAATTTTCTGTCTCTCTAATTCAAACAACATCCTTTGCAAGACTGAAAATCATCCCAAGTGCGGTGAGATATTAAGATGAAATGAAGATCCTTTCTATGAAACAAGTCATAGTCGTTTGCTGCCAAGGGAAAGATCCAACTTGCATTAACATGGGAGGAGGCACCCAGTCAAGGATCTTTAGTTCCTTGCATCTTGAAGCCATTAAAAAATTACAGATAGAGTGGCTATGAAAGCTGCCATACTTTGTGTTCATTTTGTGATAGTATGTTGTCAGGGATGGTATATTAACCAAGGCTGAGGAATCCAACTAAAAACTGAAAGGGGTTGGTAGACAGGGAGACAGGTTTTCCCAAGATCACCATTGGGAAGGGGGCAATGTGCTCAAGCAACTAGCAGATGCTTTATAAATCTTTCATAAGACCCCTGGAAATGTACATACATCAACAGAATGAGAAAACAATAATCAACTTACAGGAAATTAAAATTGTGGGCAGCCACCAACTGCACAGAAGAGTACCACCAGCACTAGTAGGAACCTCACCCCATGTCATGCCCATGTGACTGGAATGTTTCTAGGAATAGGATGGCAAAATGCAGAACATTTAGTGTCAACCCTAAAATTAATGAGCTTCCTCTTATGTATAGCCCAGTGTCTGCACTCGTTTTACCACTGGTAGGTCTGCTGTGTGGGAAAGATAGGAAACTGGTAACAAATGACATGCAAAGACAGGACAGGAGAAGAAATGGTGCACATAGTTATAGCACTCTAAGGGTGCAATCCTGAAGTACACTTGGGCTAGCCTATCTATCACTGGGCTGGCTCAATTCCAAGATTGAATTGGAATTGGCTGGAAAAGGCCAGCCCAGGTACACAAAAAGAACTGGGTTGGCATATGTCAACTTAGGCTGGCCCAAGGCAGATGGACCCGGGCTGGCCTAACTATGCCAGCCTTGGCAGTTCAGGAGAGGCATGTTCAGCATGCAGTTGGATTGTATCCAGAGTCTGTTTCTCTGGATGTCCCCTCACAGCTCCTCAGAGTTAGGCCACTTAAGGAGCAGGAATAAATGAGTAGAACCACAGGGGTCCATGATAAGCCAAAGTAAAATTGGAAGTGATGGCAAAAAATCTGAGTTCTTGGCCAACCTCTGCTTCTCATCCACAGGATATGGCACAACCACTCCAGCTCACCTCAGGTTATGGCACAACTATACTAGCCCAGTGAACAGGTTGCCCTTGTGCTGCTACTTCTTCACCAGAAGCTAGGCCAGCCAGAGGCCTTCTAGCTCCACAAATTTGACCTAAGTGTCATCCTAGAGGCCTCCTAGCCCTGTGGATTTGACCTGTCAGCTCAGGTTATGGCCTACTTTGGGCAGCTTAGCTTGTCCATTTTTCTTGCCTAAAGTCAGGGTTGCATTGTAAATGAATTTTAGTCTCCAGAACCAGATGATCCAGAAGGGTACTGAAGGAGCTGGTGAATGAGATCTCAGTGCCACTTGCTATGATCTCTGATAACCAAGTAGACTACAGAATAAGTGAGATGCCTGAAGATTGGAGAAGAACAAATATTGTCCCTCTCATTAAAAAAAAGAGGGAAAGGAAGATCCAGGAAACTACCAAATGATCAGTCTGACATCAATTCCCAGAAAGATCCTGGAACAGATTATTAAGTGGAATATCTGTGAGCACTTAGAAAATAATGGGGCAATTTCTCAAAGCCAGCATGGATTTATCAAGAACAAATTGTGCCAGATGACCCTCGTTTCCTTCGTTGATAGGGCAACTAGTCTGGTAGACTGTGGGAACACCATGGACACAGGGCACCTGGATTTCAACAAACATTGTCAAAAGGCACAATCCAGAAGTGCACTTGGGTTCCCCTATCTGTCACTGGGCTGACCCAACTGCAAGATGGGCTTCCCTAGTTATTCTGGAAAAGGCATGGGGCAGCCTAGGCTGCCCCAAGTCAGGTGGACTGGGCTGTCCTAACTGGGGCAGCCTAGGCAGTTCAGGAGAGGCATGTTTAGCATTGTCTAGGGCAGAGCAGTTACTCCGTATCCAGAGCCTGTTTCCAGGGCAGAAATGCCCTCTTCCAGCACCTCAGAGTTATACCACCTCAGGAACAGGTACAGTGATGAGTAGACCCATGGGGGTCCATGATAAGGTAGAGTAAGAATGGCAGTGTTGACCAAAAATCTGAGTTCTTGGCCAGCCTAGCTGCAACCCCTGACTCTCAGCCTCAGGATATGACACAAATACAGAGCCCACTAACGTGTATATACAGCAGGCCACTCCAAGAAGCCCCTTGTATTCACTGTACTTGCAGACTCATCAGGGACTCCATATAAAGCAAACACCACCACTGTTCCTTGTTCAGTGTGATCCAAGGGAGGTCTCCTCGGGAGCAAGCCTTCCCCAGATGTCACTGACTTGGTAGCTACTTAGCATGCTCTGGAGCAGGTAGGGCAGCCCAGGCTTCCTGACTCTCTGGATGCAGCATAACTTTCTGCTCTGGATTCAGAATAGTTGGCACAGCCCAGCTAGGGAACTCCTCACTGCCCTAACTATGGATTGCACCCAAAGTCTCTCTTGATAGCCTTGTGGATAAAATGGTAAGATGTGAGCTAGAGGACTATTACTGTATGGTGGAGTCCAACCTGGTTGAACCGCCATTCCCAACAAGTTTTATTAAATCGCTCCACAAGAACTTGGAGGGAGTTGTCAAGTATCATATCTCTAATATATTTAGAGATGGAACTTACAGTATATTGTTTAGACATGGAACTTATATACATATTAATCTATATATATAAAAGAGAAAAGTCACTCACTGACTGACTGACTGACTCACTGACTGACTGACTCACTGACTGACTCATCACCGCCCTGCCAAAACCGGTGGGCCTAGAGGCGTGAAAATTGGGGTGGGTGTTCCTTCTGTGAGGGAGGGGTGCACTAAGAACCGGTTTTCGGAAATTTCAACTGGAAGGGGGTGAAAAGGGGCGCAACGCGTTTTCCTCCCTATACTTTGCACTGAGAAATGCTTACTCAGCAACATTCTGCCCCAACTGCTGGGCATGAAGCAAGGAATTCTGGGAGGGATCCTTCTGTCACCTGAACACCCACCAAGAACCAGGTGGAGAAATTTAACCCTTCAGGGGCTGAAAAGGGGGCAACCTGTTTCTGCCCTATACTTAACATGGGAGACTGAATAACATCCAGCCAGTTTGGTGCTCAGTGCCTGGTGCACTGGGGGGATGTTGTTAGGAGGAAGAGGTTGCACTGGAGAGGATGCTGTGCATGGCGGAAGTTGCGCATGGGGGGATGATGCACATGTAAGAAAGTAGCACATGGGGGAAGTTGCGCATGGGGAAGTTGCACATGGGGGATGATGCACATGTAGGAAAGTTGCGCATGGGGGAAGTTGTGCATGTAGGAAAGTTGCGCATGGGGGGAAATTGCGCATGGGGGAAGTTGCGCATGGAGGAAGTTGCGCATGGGGGGATGATGCGCATGGGGGAAGTTGCGCATGGGGGAAGTTGCGCATTGCGCATGGGGGAAGTTGCGCATGGGGGAAGTTGCGCATGGGGGAAGTTGCGCATGGGGGAAGTTGCGCATTGCGCATGGGGGAAGTTGCGCATGGGGGAAGTTGCGCATGGAGGGAAGTTGCGCATGGAGGGAAGTTGCGCATGGGGGATGATGCGCATGGGGGATGATGCCCATGGGGGGAAGTTGCGCATGGAGGGAAGTTGCGCATGGGGGGATGATACGCTTGTAGGAAAGTTGTGCATGGGGGAAGTTGCGCATGGAGGGAAGTTGCGCATGTAGGAAAATTGCACATGGAGGATGATGTGCATGGGGGAAGTTGCGCACGGGGGGAAGTTGTGCACGGGAGGAAGTTGCGCACGGGGGGAAGTTGCGCATGGGGATGATGCGCATGAGGGAAGTTGCGCACAGGGGAGTGTTGTACATGGGGGTAGGTTGCGCATCGGTTGTTGATGCGCCGTGCGGGTGTTGCATAGGGAAGTTACTCCCGCAACGTGGGTACGCTTTTTGCTAGTATGTAATATTATATGTTACATAAATTCTTTTTTTCTGGCCCCTGACAAGATCCTCCTGCCAAAAACTTTGGACACCCCTAGCCTAAGTTATCTCCAGCATTTGGCTGGCAGCCCAACTGAGATCCTCTGAGAATTCATTAGGGTACATCAACATCAACAGTAATGAGAAAACAATAATCAAGGTAAACTAGTAAGTTTTGGGGTTAGCAAAACTAGATAGAAGGGTTAGCAAATAGGCCTCATGATGTACTTTGTGGTACACCTGATTCCTTACTAATCCCTCATTTCTCTGAGAGATGGGGGCAGGATGCCAAGGAAGGATTTAGATCTCTCGATCTCCAAGCCCAGCTGTTCTCTGCCACCTGGGATTTTGGAGAGAGGGCTTAGAATGAGACACAGTGACATTTGGCACAAGTCCTTGATGATGCTCCTCATATTCCTGAAAATTGCACCAAATACAACATAACAGGGTGCTAACAATGTATTCCAGGCTCCCTGTAGGATGGACTTTCTGATTCAGATATCAGTCTTTAAGAATGTGAGCATTGACTCACTCTGTTTACTCAGTGGTGAGGGAAACACACTCTGCATGCTCTCAGAAGCACTGTTGTCTTTTTAATTCTATATATCTCCTACCTCTCATCTAATACATAAGTGGGAATAAGTCCTGGCTCTCAGCCTCCCAGAGTCCTGTACTCAAAACATCTGGACTTGATGACCGAAGTGATTCAAAAACTTCCCCACCTCTGCTCCTGGATAAATTCACTTCCAGACAATGGACTTGTACTCAGGTATTTTTGGATCACACTGGATTTCAGCACATCGACAGTACTCTACTCAGCACATCTACTCAGAAGTAGTCCCACCACTCATCCAATGTGGGTTTCTTGTCCCACTAGCCATGCCGTATAAAGATTTATCACTATGAATTGTCTCCCCCATTCTCCACTTCTTCCCTAAAGAGTTTTTTCTCATCTCCCTCAGCTACAAAAGGACACATTAACCCTTCCCTGCTTCATGGGCTAAACTCCCTGCTGCTTGCCCTGTCTGAATGACAGCCGCACGAGGTTTTTCATGTCAGGATAACAATAAGCAAGCACCCCTCAGACACTGGTAGGCTTCACATGGTCACTTAAAACAAGACTTGTGTAAGAAGCCTGACTCGAGTGTTTTTAGTGACTCATAAGTGGGCAAGCCAGCAAAAATGCGGATTTACGCAACTCGAATCCAAGTCAAGTTCCCAATACTGGTTATTATAGAAAATGGTCCAATCCTGAAATATCAAAATATATTGTTTGAATGCGCACACCTTTTTTTACTATTGATTATCCGTTTCAGGAGATCGACTTCACAACTGGGTTTTATTCTCACGATTCACTCCTAGAAAATATCAGCATAGAAAACTAAAAGTTCAGCAAAAGACTTCAGATCAAGGAACACAGCTCTGCCCATCAGTGGCTCAAACCACAGCATCTCTCTCTCTCTCCCCCCGCCCCGCCCCGTCTCAATCTCAATCTCTCTGTTAAATCCTACATGCTTCGTGCTGTCATGGAGAGCCTTAATTCCTTTCTGCCGGCCCATCCGGTTTCCTTTGCCTTCCTTATTCTATGCAACCATTCCTCCAGTTTGCATCCCACAAGGGCCCAGCAGCTCCTCCACCGAACATCCAAGGCTGTCAGGTCACATCTCATCTGTTTCTCCTTCCCCACCCCCAAGATCTGTGCTGCACGGCTGGGAGGACCTTATCCCTCCACTGGAGCTGATGGTGTCATGGAAAATGCTGTAGCCGGCCAAAGGGAATGTTTGTGCTGACAGAATCAGGCAATTTCTCTTCTTTTTGCATTGGTTCCAGGCCAGGCCCACTTCACACCAAAGTCATTCCAAGCTCTTTGTGACAGACTCCGAAAATCAAGGGAAACAGCTCTTCCTACTTTCCGACACCCAACCCATGGGCAGAACACTGGCCCCCTCATCAACCCCAACAACCATATCTTTCCTCCCTCTTAGCAGCTTGCTTTTGTCAACCAGAGGCAGAAAGGGGAAGGGGGGCTTCCTTAGGAGAAACAGAACAAAATTCTGAACAGAGAGAAATTCAGGATCTTTTCCATTCACTTTAAAGCAGTTGCAAATAAATTATAACCTCTTCCTTAGAAGTCTGTCTCCATAAATTTGATATGTGGGAACTGCTTGTGGCAGAAAACACTCCGTGCATGGACAAAGACATCTTTTCCATGTTTTAATCTCAGTATCAGCATCATTATTACAACAGCAACCAACTCTTCCTCTTCACCACAGGCAATCTTTTATTCCTGAAACTTTTCCTGGGTAAAAATACTGTAATGCTGTGAGTCTGGACACAATTTTTCCTGGGACAGAAAGGGCTGGGCAGAGCCTCCAGTGAAAACACAGGTGAAATCAACTAGGAAAAAAATCAAATCTTTCCAAGTTTTGAGGTTATTAAAAATTAGATACTTGCTAATTGCCCTGAAAAGAGCTCAGCTCCTGGGATTTGCAAGGAGCTGAATTTCTACAATTTGTAAGCATGTATAAATAAAGGGAGATAAATGGACAATGGTGCCTTGTTCATCATTTGTTCTGGAAGCATACTTGCAGTCCAAAACACCTGTATATCAAAGCAAATTTTCCCATAAGAAATAACTCAAACAATTCATTCCACAACCCAAAAATATTCATATTAACAAGATTACAATCCTGTAATATAATACAAAAAATAAAGTAAAATAAAACAAATTAAACTGCAAAACAAATTAAATTGCATTGCAATCCTATATGTATCTGCTAAATTCCATTGAGTTCAATGGGGCTTACTCCCAAGAAAGTACTCTTAGGATTGCAGCCAGAAAGTGCACAATCCAGAAGTGCACTTCGCGTACCCTATCACTGGGCTGAACCAAGATGCTCCACACTAGATATTCTGGAAAAGGTTTGGGGCAGCCTAAGGCACCATAGGCTGCCCCAAGTCAGGTGGACCTAACTGGAGCAGCCTAGGCAATTCAGGAGAGGCATGCTGAGGGCATGTTTAGCATTGCCTAGGGCAGAGCAGTTACTCTGTATCCAGAGCCTGTTTCCAGGGCAGAAATGCCCTCTTCCAGCTCCTTAGAGTTATACCACCTCAGGAGCAGGTATAGTAATGAGTAGACCCATAGGGGTCCATGATAAGGTAGAGTAAGAATGGCAGTGTTGACCAAAAATCTGGGTTCTTGGCCAGCATATCTGCAACCCCTGCCTCTCAACCCCAGGACATGGGACAACTACGGCAGCCTGTTAACCTGGGGATACAGCAGGCCGCTCCAAGCATCCACCCTCCACTAGAGCTACTGCTGTACTGCATTCTCATGCTGCAGCTGTTACTGGTTGTCAGGAACATCTGGACTATCCAATAAGGCAGGCACCATGGCTGTTCCTTGTTCAGTGTGATCTGAGGGGGTCTCCTCAGGAGCAAGCCCTCCCCAGATGTCACTTACTTGGTGCCTACTTAGCATTATCTTGAGCAGGTAGGGCAGCCCAGGCTTCCTGACTCTCTGGATGCAGCATAACTCTCTGCTCCAGATACAGAATAGTTGGGGCAGCCCATGTAGGGCTCTCTTCACTGCCCTTACTCTGGATTGTGCCCTAAGCCTCTTAGGACTCTCAGGCCGCAATCGGGCCCCCTTACACAGGAGTGAGCCCCACTGATTATAGTAGGGCTTACTTTAAAGTGAGCCCCTTTAACTGTAATAGGCTTACTTCAGAATAGACAAGCATAGGCTGGTCTCTCAGGAGAGGCTGAGCAGAAGCTGGCTGAAACTGGATGTATCCCGGCTGGGACTAGTTTTTTAGCTTCTATTGCAAGACATTGCTTGTATTGCAAGACAAAATGTATTTGAAATGTTTGCTTGTCTTGCAAAATATTCTCAATCCAAAATGCTCTCAAACAAATGTTTTACTGTATTGTATCCTAGTTGGCGTCCCCTAATAAAGGATTTTTTTTAAGTTCAGAACATCTTGTATTAAAAAAAATTCTGGGGAATGTGGAAAAGGAAAGAGAGCATTTGTCAAAGTTCATTAGAACTGCTTCATTGTGAGAAGTTGATTGAGTAACAAAAATGTACTTGTAAGTAAATAAAATACTATTTCTTTCTAGACCTCCTTTTTAAATGTCTTGTTAACCAGGGTTCTCAGGTGAGAGATGTCTCACCTGTCTCGTGGGTGAGACAGACAATCTTAGTGCAACACTTGCCGTGCCATTTCATGTGCAGCAAGTTGAAAGTGGATGGTCTGACCTACTATGGAGCACCACCCTTCGGGATGTTCTCCTGTGCAAGCTCCTCTAAAATGAATGGAGCTGTGCTGACTCCAAAGGATGTAGAAAAATCAGAGAAAAAAATGTCCTCCTTCTTTTCTAATACTAGCAGAACTAGCCAGAGCTCTCCCAAAACACTGAGATTTGAGATGGACCAGAGAAAGGATTTCTGCACACCACATAATCAACTTATGGAATTAACTGCAAAAAAAAATGGTGATGGTCACTGGTCACTGGTTCATATGACTTCACAGGGGAGTAAGACAGATTAAGGAGGAGAAGTCCATCAAAGCTCTAATATCTAAATAGAGCCTCCAGTTTCAGATACAATATACAGTACTTCTGAATACCAGTTGCTAGTCAAACAACAAAGGAGGACTGTTGCCACCATCACTGGCTTCCAGAAAGCTTCTGACTGATCACTTCTGAAAACAGGGTACTCAACTAAGTGGAACTTGCTTTAGCAATTTATGGAATGAAAATGCCATTTAGCTGCAGGATTTATTGCCCTCTGCAATTCTCAACCTCCAGCAGACCCCTCCTCAACCTATTTAGATTTCTGCTCACTACATGCAACACTTTATAATTTATCCTTATTGGATTTCATTGAATTGCTCCAAGTCTACCTTTCCAAGGTCAACATTGATCCTCTAATCCTCTCCTCTAAAGTGTGTGATCCTAGCCTTCCCTCCAGATATTCACTTATCACTGGGATGTCTGACTGTAGAGCCTATGAAAACTCAGTCCCGCCCAAGTCCAACACTACAGGCAGGCAGGCAGGCACTACTTACTCTCTCTCTCTCTCTCTCTCTCTCTCTCACACACACACACACACACACACACACACACACACACACACACACACACACACACAGCCATGACTGATCCAATTCAAGGCAATATTAATAACTGTCAGTTCAGCTTTGCTGAATAACCAGAATCATTGGGCCCAGTGAAGAAGGACATTAAACACAACTAAACAACAAAGGTAAAATTGTTCGTAGAGGAATTATCTCCAAGAGCCTGATCACCCATTTGAGTCTCCCCTTGCTTGCTCCCCATTCATTGGGCTAGTCTTCGTTCCACTTCTTTTTCTTCTATGAAACAAGATCTTCCAGGCTGTGAAATCTTTGCAGTGATGGGACTTCAGGCATGAAACTACCTCCCCAGAGAAGCTCACTGACATCTGCAACTCTGCCTGTTTTACACCGTATGGCTTTTTAAAAATTGCCAACGGTTTAAAAAATGTTTTAATTAGCTTTTGCTCTTTGATTATGTTTTACATCAATTACATCTGAGTAATTTGTGTTGAACGTGGTTCGGAAACCAGGTATAATTTAACAGTTTTTTCTTATACACTGAGCTAACAGTTCCCTGCTATAGACATGTCACAGACCATGGGTCTCCAAGCTTTAAATCTAGCACAGTGTCAAGGGTCAGGAAATTTTTTAAATATAAAACTTAAATAGATACATTGGAGATAGAACTTGGATGAATGAATAAATGCTCAAATTCTCAGAATTTCTCCAACCACCAACATGCACCACAAAACAAAGCACACACTCCATTGGATGCCAAATAGAGAACTCTCTGATCCCTAGAAAGCCTTCTAATTCATTCAGAGGGCAGAAAATGTTACTTCCAGTTTTTTGAGAAACCAGAAAGTGATCTTTTAAGAGTTTTATAAAGTGTTATGAGAGTTTGGGAGGTTGCACACCAGAACACCCTCCAGATAGCTCCAGTCAGTGGTGTACAGCAGCTAATGATCATGTAGGGCAGTGCAAAGCTCAAAATGTTGCCCTGGAAGTGATGTTACAATCTAAAGTTGTCATATTGTGTTTTGTTTTTTAAAAAAAGAAAATTGGGGGAAAACCTGCCTTCTCCTCCACCATCCATTTGCTCTGCAACCCCCACCCCGCTAGTGGCATAGCTAAAGCACCTGTCTGCTATCTGGAGGCAAAGAAGATTTGAATAACAAAATCAATTTTAATAAGTAAGTAAGTAAGTAAGTAAGTAGTAAGTAAGTAAGTAAGTAAGTAAGTAAGTAAATAAATAAATAAATAAATAATTTAATTTTAAGTAAATAAATTAGAAAGCGTGCCCCTTATTGGTTAGAGAAATTGGAACGGGGCAAATATAAAAGGAGCACTACTTTGAAGTGCCTCTTTACTGAGTTAATTAACAGGGATAACTATATTATGATATATGGAAATGAGAGTTGACTCATTAGCACCTTATTAGTTCTATACAGTGGTGGGCTTCAGGGGGTCCTCACAGGTTCTATAGAACCCTTTTCTAATGAGCTCCTGGTTCTGATAACAACCTGTTGTTCTATGGACATAGAACCTATTGTTACTTGAGGTTATTAGGACACAGAACCTGTTGTTAATTTATTTGAATCCCACCACTGCTTCCATACAATATCATAATTACATCTCATTAGCTCTCATAGCAATCAGTCTCATGAGAATGATTTGAATTAAAGAAATCCACTTTTTGTTCCATAGGCTTTTGTGCTTTAACCCATTTTCTGGTTAAATAGCCATAACTTCTGATACAATACAAATATTCCAATGCAGTTTATTTCACTGAATTCTGCATTAAATTATCTGATATTATTATTTATACATAACCTTTTTTTCATGATTTTAGATGCTAATGTCAAGTTCAGCTTGTTACACCCCTAAAGCTTGATACCCAGTGCAACTGCTACCCCTTGCACCCTCTAGCTACACCACTGGCTCTGGTCCTGTTTGGTCAAATGGGCATTCAGGGGACCAAAGACTGGCCATGGGCCAAATAGAGTTTCCCAGCATGTTGCAGCTGGCCCCTGGGCCAAGGTTATAGACTACAAGAAGGGGCCAGTCAGATAAAATCAAAGAAGGCCTGTGTTATCGAGTTGTGATTTCATCTAGTTATGGAGCACTGTGGGTATGTGCAATCCACCCAGGATTGGCTGCAACTGGCCTTATTTTAAAACCATCACAGCCATGGCCACCAGCACACCTTGGGACAGCAAATTCCAGAAATGAATAATATTTCCTATGTTGACTTGAAGTATGGCTGCTCTCCAACAAGCTGCCAGACTTTCCCTATATTCAGCATGCTAGTCATACATTCACCAAACTGGCTTTGCTCAAAAATACTAATAAATACCATTCATCTCAGGAACAAAATGAATTTGGCAGAACTATCTCTCCAAATACATAAAAACATAAGAAGAGCCTCCGCTGGATCAGGAGAAAGACCCATCTAGTCCAGCTTCCTGTATTCCACAGCAGCCCACCAGATTCCTCAGGGAGCACATATGGCACCTGTATTCAGGTGCCTTTCCCTGCATCTGGCATTTTCAGGTTGTCCACATCTACACACATCCCTCATGGATTGTAGCCTGTGATGGCCCTTTCCCCAAGGAATTTATTCAAGGCCTTCCTAAAGGGATTAAGGCTAGATGCCATCATCACCTCCTGTGGCAGGGAGTTCCACAGACCAACCACACATACCTTTTATCCTGGCACAATATTTTACCAACATGCCATGCTGAAAAAGTGGAGTGAGGGAGAATCAGGAGACAGCCAGCACCATTAGCTTGGGTAGGAAGAAGGGACTCAGGGAACTGAGAAGCTGGATAGTGAGAAGGGCAAGACTCTGGGATCCATAGTGAAGGATGATCACACTGGCGTTGGCTTGGAAATAAGCCGAACCTATCTCTACTATCTATCTAAAGATGATGCAAAAGAGCCTATCTAAAGATGATGCAAAAGTTGTGTTGTGCTGGTTTGGGTAGTTGGACCATATTGGTCAATAGCCCACAAATGCAAAGTTGTGTTGTGCTGGTTTGGGTAGTAGGACCATATTGGTCAATAGCCCACAGCTTTAGTGATTACTTTTTAACAAACTGTTGTTTGAAATTGTGTTGTTTGAAATTGTGTTGTATTATTTACTGCTAGAAGCTGCCTTAAGAAATGGAATGCATATCAATCAATCAATCAATCAGTCGTATCAATCAATGTTTCTGTTGCTTTTCTCTGTGGCTGTTTTAATACATGCCCCCTAGTATGGAAAGCAGACTGCAAATTCATACACAACATACACTACATACACAACACAGTTCCTTGACAGGAGAGATCTTCACATGTCTCCCGCCAATTCTTTATCTTGGATTCAGTTTACATTTGCAAAGGACAGAACAACACAGCAATAGTCGTAACCGCCTGGCTTTTTTGCTCAGTTGGCAGGATGGATGAGCAATAAACTATTGCACCTGTCGAGAATTATTTAAAAACTAAAGACCATGAGAGGATCCTATCCAGCCTCTCCTTTCTTCGTTTGCACTGGAGTTGAAGAAAGAGCCCCACCAGGCACAGGCAGGCCTCTCACCGGAATCTTCCTCATTCTTTGATTCTGGGCTGCACTCTCTTGGGAGGCAGCAATGCTTCCCCCAGGGTAATCAACTGTGATCTCTGGGAGTGCACCCTTCACCCCTGGGAGTGGCTGTGCACCACTTGGAGCACCTACCTGATACTTCCACTTGGACGAAGACTTGCACAAAAGATTAGGCAACCCTCCAAGAGTGGCAATTGGTGTGGAGGGGAATCAGGAGAATCTGCTCCTCCTACAGCCACCCTGATTCTTCTTTTTTCCCCCCGGAAAGAAAGAATCAAGCAGCCAGTTCAATGGTATGCAACCAGAAGTAATTGCAGTGACAACATTATATCACCACAATTACTTTCAGGGAGGGAGCGTCACTGGAAGTGGTGGCATCAGGCAGCTCAAAGAGACAGCTACGCAACTGCATAGCATACAAGCAGGCCTCCGTCAGTCTTGGAAGACTATAGTATCGTGTTCAGCGCTGCATGCAAAGCACGAAAGCCTGGGTTGGATTGTTATGGAGGATAGGCTGTTACCCAAGCAGCAAATCCCCCCTCTCCATGCCACTGAATTAGTCCAATGGAAAGGCAGAGCCAATACGATTGGATCCAGCTGGCATCGCAGAGCTGGGCTAAGGACAGGAGCTCATCCTGTCTTGTGGGGCCGACCTGGGTCTCGAACCCTGGCCTGCTGGTTAACAGGCACAGTGTCTTAGCCACTTGCGCCACCCACAGCCCTATAGCATACAGGGCAACCACAAAATGCAAAATAAATAAATATATTTATTTAAAAAGCTGCACAGAAATGTAAAGAAGCTTCCATGCAAGATGTGAGGCTGATCTGGTTTTTCCCCAAGTTAATTGTGGTAGCCTCTGGGAACCTAAGTTTAGCCAATTGTTTTAATTGGCTTTCAAAGGAGTCAAAGCTTATCAGAAGCTTTTATAGTAGCCCTGCAAAACCTGCTCAATGTTCACTTTGCAAAATGGCTTAGGTCCATTTTCAGCTAATTAAAACAAGAGCTTAAACGTCTGGATCCTTTTAACTGGCATGGAAACAACCTGAATGGGCTTGCCCAAAGTATCCAGGATGATCAAACAAGCAGGTCATCAGATGGAAATGACTGATGATAATTGGCAACAACAGTATTCAGAAACCAACATGGAAGATAAAACTGAACATTGGAAGGCACAAGAGATCAAATTCCAAAATGGGTGGAAGGGAAATCATTTTTATAATCTGATTTTCTCTTCACTGCCTGGAAGAGCTTACAATCCTGCACTCTAGAGTCAGTTGAGCCAGTTGAGTCTAGAGTCTGCCAGTGCCATTCAGAGAGCCCCCAGTAGGAGATGCTTTTTTCCCCATCTACAAATACCTGTCAATCACTACAATTTTGCATTTGGAAGGAAAGAGTCTGATGCTCCCCCCTCTCTCTGTCTCTCTCCCTCTGTCTCTTAACAGGTGGGTCAAAAAGTTGCAAAGTCATAAAATCATAGGACGCAAACTTTGGAGTAAAAAAATTATGTCTTGGGGTGACTAACAACCAAGCTTCATGCCGGAATGATTAAATGCATGAATCTATGGAACTCACTGCCACAAGGTATGTGGGTGGTGCTATTTAGATATAAAAGGTAACTTGAGACATTCGTAAAGGAAAGGGCCAGCAGTAGCTATTAGCCAAGATGGCTAGATGATGGTATTAATCATATTGAAATCATCTACCTGTCCATACAGAGAGGACCTTGCACCCAGGGTATAATGTTTTCTAAACAACAGAGCAAGAAGAATTCAAATAAAAACAGGAACATATATACAGGAACATATATACAGGAATTCAAATAAAAACAGGAACATATCTATATAAACAATATAAATATTTGAGTAGTATTGGGACAGGAGCCTGAATCCCTAATAGCTTCACCAAAATCAATGTTTATCTCAAATATCTGTCTGTAACAGTGATTTCTTGCTTCATATATTAGAAGCCGGCTGTGGGTGGCACGAGCGGTTAAGACTCTGTGCCTGTTAACTAGCAGGCCAGGGTTTGAGACCTGGGTCAGCCCCATAAGACAGGGTGAGCTCCTGTTCTTAGCCCAGCTCTCCAATGCCAGCTGGATCCAATCGTACTGGCTCTGCCTTTCCATTGGACTAATTCAGTGGCGTGGATAGGGGGGATTTGCTGCTTGGGTAACAGCCTATCCTCCATAACAATCCAACCCAGGCTTTTGTGCTTCGCATGCAGCGTATGCAGCGCCAAGCACGATACCATAGTCTTTCAAGACTGATGGAGGCCTGCTTATTAGAAAGAAGAGGCACAGTGGTGCCTCACATAACTAGTTTAATTTGTTCTGGAAGCATGCTTGTTATGTGAAACATTCTTTACGTGAAGTGGATTTTCCCATATAAAATAATGGAAACTCAGATGATTGGTTCTACAAAATAGTCATATAAATATTCATACGAAAATATTAACTGTATGTAAAAACGATGACAAAACACTGTAATTGAATTCAAAACATGCATTCGGTGTGCATGATCATATGAAGTCTGCTTAGGCTGCAATTCTAAAGACACGTTCCTGGGAGTAAGCCCCACTGAACTTCTGGGTTACTTCTGGGTAGACATGGTTAGGATGCAGCAATTAAAGATCTCCCCACATTCTCCTTTTCTTCATCCTGAGCCTCTCTTTCCTGCTCCCTTCTGGCTAGCACTGAGCTGCTTCCCTCTTCTCCACTGCTGTTCTTTCCCTCCGCCCAGCGGACACCCAACCACATGAGGAACAGCGCAGAAGTGTTGCTTTCGCTATGGGCAGGTGCGCTAGGCAGCCCTGACACTTTCTAAAAGGGCTGCCGGCCAGTGCATCTGCCCCAACTGCCAAGAGTGTGCTTGTTAAGTGAAGCAACACTTGTTATGTGAGGCAGAATCCTAAAGAAATTTTTGCTTGTTGTGTGGATCACTTGTTAAGTGAGGCACTTGTTAGGCGAGGTACCACTGTATTTATATAGTACTTTTCAAGAAGAAGTAGCACATGTGAATGATATAGCAAAAACAATGCATATTTTCTCTGGAAAGAGGATATTTTTGATGGTCTGTCTCCTCATTTGTAGCTATATTTTATAGCTGCATTCACTCCCCTCCTTTTGGACCCTTGCACTAACTCCTCTTTGCACCCACACTCTTCCTGCACACATAGCACAACAGCCATGTGGCTGGCCTCCATTTGACTTATGTCTTTGATACCGGAAGCAGTTATGTTGGCTTCATCAAGGAAACTCCACAAAATATAACAGACACAAGAGTTTCTCTCTCTGCTACATATAAAAGATCATTTCTATGCAAAATAATAATAATAAAATCCATCAAAGTGCAAATATGAATTGTAAGCTATGTTGGGCCCTTCTTGGGCAACCCTGGCAAATGTTTCTTGGTGGATGGGCACATGCTCACACTTCTCCACAAACATAGCTCAAAAGAAATTTTTGGTCCCTGTTTATTTGGCTGCCTTTTTCTAGTTTTCTACAGGATTACATTTGGGACTACTGGCCAGAGAGACTCAATTTAGAAAGGAGTACTGAACAGTATTGACTGCAATACTGAACAAGCTCAAAGACTAATATTGATTTCATGTCTCACTCATCCCTTTCCTAAATTTGCATAGGATTGGGCCCTAAGTCAGTATCTGAAGTAAAAATTTCCCACCCTTTTCCAAGTGGCAGTTAAGGACAGTAGAAACACCTGGGTGCGGGTGCAGGCATAACCACAGATAAGCATTAAGGGCACAAACCTAACCAATTTAGGCCAGCAAAATGCACTCTTTTCCCTATTCTTACAGTGGCATTGAGAGATTGGTGTATGTCTATGTACTGGCCAAACCCACCTAAGAGTGACACAGAAGTGCCTTAGAGCCAGTGGTGGGCACCAGCAGGTTCGCACCTACTCTATAGAACCGGTTCTTAACAAGAGATAGGACATATAAAGTTTAAAAATAGCCATTTAAAAGTGGCTGCCAGATGGACAGAGAACCGGTTCTTAATTTTTTTGAAGCCCATCACTGCTTAGAGCACTTTTGTGACACTCTCAGGCCAGCACAGGACTTGTGTTAGGGCTTATGTTGGCCTAACTGGGGCTTAGGTTTGCAGCCCTATTTGCAAAACCAAATACCCACTCACACCAACAGCATTTAAAGGGAGACCTGGTGCTGTGTCTTTGCATAGGGTTGCCATAATTCTCTTCCACAAAATCGGGACAGGACCCTCTGTCCCATTTGCCAGTATATGAACACAATCCCACAAAATTGGGATTGTCCCTGTTTTTCAGGACATATGGCAACCCTATCTCTGTCACCATTATTGTGCCACTGTTTCTCTGGACACTAGGAAACAGGGCAGTGCTGTTAGTCTCCCAGGTTCGTTCCTTCAGGCCTGCTTCCTTCCCTTACTCCGGTTGTCAGAAGCCACTGGAACCATTAGTCTCTAGTGCTAATAGTCACTAGGCTATTAGCCTATTGCTTTGGTGTTATCTTTTGGTTCTCTTTGTTCTTACAGTAAAAATCCTTGTTGACATGTAGAGAACCAAGTCTGTGTATGAGCTCTTTGATCACTGTGGCAAGTCAGTTGATTAATAGAAAGGTTCCTGCACATGAACCATCTTATTCAGGATTCTGGACCCAGATTTGGTTTAAAATCAGGCACAGAATTTGTGTTTCAAAGACAATTTCTTCCCAACACACAAAATGAAGGACAGTATTTTTTACCAGAGACAGGCACCAACTATTAAACCTGGTTAAAAAAGGGGGAGGGGTGGAATTGGGAATACCTGGTTCTATGCAGTTCTGGAGTTTCTGTGTGGTACCCAGCAGTGATGGGCTTCAAAAAATTTAAGAACTGCTTCTCTGCCCATCTGGCAGCCACTTTTAAATGGCTATTTTTAAACTTTATATGTCCTATCTCTTGTTAAGAACCAGTTCTATAGAGTAGGTGCGAACCTGCTAGAGCCCATCACTGGTACCCAGACTCTCTTCAGTCTGGTGCAATTGATGACATTGGGCATCTTCATTCAACCATGCCTGACAATCTCATCCTCGACACAGGGAGCTTGTATCTCCATTTCCCTTTCAGACACTGTGTTTAGCAAACATTAATCACCATATTCCTCCAGGGAAGTCAATTGGCAAATATTTTCTTTCTCGTGTGCAGATCGAATGAAATGAAAATAGGGCCGTGTGCTTAGAAAGGGCTTAGTGACTTTTCCAGTCTGCAGTTTTCTGTGCAGACCAGATCAGGACAGTATATGAGCATTTCTGAAATTGTGGCTTGGGACACACTAGGTGGGTTGCCAGCCACTTTTGAGTACATCCCCATTCATTTCAATATTTTATTTTTAGTATATCAAACCTGATGCTACCATGGTATGCAATTGCATTTGTGGAAATGTCACATATCTATACTTTAAACAGACTAGAATATATATGTTTTTAACAATAATAATCAATGGGATTTACTTTCAGGTGAGTGTGGGTATGATTGCAGTCTTTGGGAACAATTTTTTAACAGATCAGCAACTGCTTGGGAAGGATAGGAGGCAGGGTGACCATATGAAATTATGACATATGACAGATCTTGTCACCCTGGTAGGAGGGTTCTTCATATTAAATAAAATTTTTAAACTTATAAAACTCAGTGTACTTATTTAATTAAATTTAGGCTCAGTAGTTAAAGACCTGCACATGTTGACCTGAAGGTTGGCAGGTTGCTGGTTCAAGATCCAAGTGCCTCACGATGAAGTGAGCTCCCATCATTCAGCTCCTGCCAAATTAGCAGTTTAAAACCACGCAAATGCAAGTGGAAAATCGGTACCACTGAGGTGGGAAGGTAACAACCCAACAATAAGCCTCTGAGATAGGCTGGCTAGTTTCTTCAATGTTGCATCACAACATGGATGAGACAACTCCAATACAGAACGGAGGACATAACCACCATACAGGACAAACATTGAAGAAGTTGCCTTTTCATCTAATTAATTTGATTTGATTGTTATAAGGGTGGGTATTGAAATTTTCCTGCTTGATGGTATCAGTTTTGGCCATTTCATCACTCCAGTTAATGACATTACTCCCAGAGGGTCCTGCCAGATTGTCATTCTAAAAACTGGGTCCTGATCCTAAAAGGTTTGAGAATGACTTCCAAAACATGTGATAAAAATTCTGATCCCCCCTCCATCCACCCCCCCCCCCAAAAAAAAACTCAAAGGCAAGGAACATAACACTGATGGTGAAAGCTCTTGATATGAGTAGACTCATTTTCTGGATTACAATAGCATATAACAGCCCTTTTGAGGGACTCATTGTCTTGCTGCTTGACCATGTGGGAGAATGTCCTGTTCTTAATAAACAGAATAAGTTTCCATAGCATATGAATGACACAATCCTGTGGGCCACTATTCTAGCAACACAGCATGTTTTACAGTGATTGCAAAACCCAACCTGCCATTCCACGTACTTGGGCCACAGCTGAAAAGCATGAGTGTCAAGCTGACACTGGAAGCATCATGGGCAGGGAGGGGAAGGAACACGATGGAGATAGGGACAGGAAGAGTTGCTGAACCCAGAAAGGGGCAGAAGCAGCTCAGCCAATATCCTATTCCCCCCTGGCCAAGGCCAGGCCAAAAATGGCCAAGGCCAAAAACTGTTTTGGGTGCCCTTTTGGGAGAGACAGATGATTGATTCCAGTTTACCTGGTCCTCTTGGATTTGCACTATCAAAATCAATAGTGCCAGTCCAAACAAACCCATCAGAGCTGCAGAGGTGTACCCCTGATCAAGGAAGTAGGGCTGCATCAGCCAGGGAGGGTTGTGGAGGTGGAGGGGGAAGGATGTTTAGACAGGACCATTGGATTGAACTTTTCTGAATGATGGATGGTGCTATGGAGAGAGGGGGTGTTCAGGTCTTGCTCAGGCAGGAGCTCTCTAGGCAGCCCTGGGCAAGCTGTTGCCAGCATCGGTCCTCCACCCACATCATCAATATGGGGATGATCATAAAACCACTCATCCACATTGCTCAAATTTTCTTGCTCCTATCTGACAGAGGCCATCCCTAATTTCTTGTTTCTTACCCACAAATAAAAATCAAATCAGCACACTTGCCTTTAATCAAGAAAGTTGGGATCAGCGGTTGCATTTCAGATTGAGATGTACTGTTTCAATGATTCAATAGTTATGGACATTTCATAAGGGCCATTAGCAGACTTCTGATTCACTTAGGTCTTTCTTCGCTGAAAGGAAATTGTATTACAAAAAGAAGAAAAAAAGATTCTGCTGGCCTGCTACTACATTGCACTTTCCTTCCATGGCAAATTCCAGCTTCTCCCTCTCTGTCCATCTCTGTTTTCAGGCACTGAAAACCTCTATTACATTTTTTTACGTATTGGGAAAGGATACTCGGTCTGGATTTTGTTGTTAATTCTGCGGTTGGGGGTATCAGTTTTAATAATGCATTTTGCTAGATTTTAGTTAGCAGTCAGATTTAGTTTGCTAGATTTAGTTTGCTAGATTTTTAGTTAGCAGATTTTAGATTTTTGGGCAGTCAGAGAGCATCACAGAAATATAAAAATCAGTCAATTACAGCAGGCAGGAGAGGAAAGAAGGATTGATGCACAGAATGTGGAAAATTGAATAAGTAAGATTTTGACAGGCTGAAGGCACAATCCTAACTAATTTAGGCCAGGATAAGTCACCTGCCTTCCCATTCCTGTAGTGGTGTGGAGAGGCCAGTGTATCTCTGTGCACTGGCCAAAACCCCCCAGGAGTGGCATATCTTTAGGCACTTTTGTGACACCCCCCCCCCCATGCTAGCATCATACTTGTGCTGGGACTTATGCTGGTCTAACTGGGGATTGGAATGGCAATGTTAGTGTCCCACAACAGCTTTAAGACTTAGAGGCAACAGAGCAATCTCTGGTTTAAGTAGACAATCTCAAGTTTTCTCTGAGGCATAAAAATACCACCATTTTCTCCTGAAGAATTCCTGTGATTTGAAGAGGTGAAGCTACTGTCAGCACTGGACACCCATGCAACGGAAAGCATGACCTTTTGAATTTCTGCCTTTCATGCAATCTTGAATGATAGAGGAACCCAAGTAGAAGAAGATAACCCTAAATGAGAGGGCAGATGCCACTACCTGCAACATAGAAGGGACTGGAGCAGCCTACATGACATGTACGATCCGGGAGAGTGGCACACATTTGCTACCTCTTTTCTGCCAGCCTCACTTGTCTGCCTTTTTGGATGGGCCACCTGCTCTCTCTTCTGCTTCCCACTGGGAACAATTCAATGAATGATTCATTGGCAGTGTCAGCGCCTCACCCTAACCCAGGCAACTGCACTCACTCCAGCATGAAAGCCATTTGATAAATATTTAATCTAACTCATGAATCAAGCAATGGTGTTCATGCCAGGCTCCAAAAATACTCTGCCCACAAGATGCTGATGACCAAGGGCAAGATGCCACCCTTGCATCTTTCTGTGTGAGGGCAGTTTTGCTTTGCATGCTAATCCCTTTGAGAATACCCTGGAATTCCCCAAGTTTCACCATTACCTTTTTTGGACAAAATAGCCCTGGGGCATGGCAAAACCCAAGGCATTTCTATGTTTACCCCAAAGTATCATGAGTTCCATGATTAAGAGAACAGATCCACTGTCTGTACAGTACCATCAGGAGCTATCACTTCCCCTTCCCCATAATAGCATGCCAGCAGTCCCAAAACTCTCACTGGATACAGCGCATGCTAAGCCACAAGTTAGCACTGCGCTGCCTGTGAATGCACAGGAAGCCGTTTGCTCTCTCAAAAGCGTTCTGTAAAAGCATGAGGCAAGTAGCAGGCATAGGATGTTGTTGCAGAGATCCAGAAAGGGGGGGGGGGCTATACCTATTTAGCTCCTGACAGTTTAAGATGCAGAAAACCAGCCAGAAATGATAACAAGAACGTCATTCCCCGGACATATGCAGAAGAAAGCGATGAAGGTGCTAACATGGAGTTATGAGGGTGGGGTGGAATCTGGCAGCAGCTGTTCCACTTGGCCCAGCTTGGCAGTTGGAGAGAAGGTCACCCAACAGATAATTTTCCATTTGGGCAGAGAGGGAATGTGATACACCCTTTGTTTGGGATGTCCTCTCTTCCATCTAGTCATAGCTGACTGCTAACCATTAATCTATTTTTGTGCATTCATCAATGGAGTCATGATTTATTTATTTTTTGGTGGTGGAGGTGGTTTGTATGCTTCCCTGAACACAGGTTTAATGCGTTTTCCCCCCTTAAACCTTGTTCTGTTATGATTCTAATCTATCACCATGTAAAGCAAATAATATCATGCTTAATGCTAACACTATCTTTATCTTTTTGTTAGATATGTTTCTCATGTTTTATTTTTGATTTTCTTTTTCATATTGCTAAAATATATGTTTTTTAATGTCATTTTTTTTAAATCATTATTTTAGCTGTACTTGATTCTAGTTTCTAAAGACCTTGTAAGCCACCTTTGGAATTTGCTTTGGCATAGGAAACGCAGGGTATAAATCCCTAAAATAAAAAATAAAATGATCAGTGCAGTAATACCATTGGTTTCATTGAAGCTGCTGATCCTGGCACTCCAATGTAACCCTTAGATGACCAATCGGATCCACTGACCGGCAACTATAAAAAGCAGGCCTCTGTCAGTCTTGAAAGACTATGGCATCGTGCTTGGTGCTGCATATGCTGCATGTGAAGCACAAAAGCCTGGGTTGGATTGTTATGGAGGATAGGCTGTTACCCAAGCAGCAAATCCCCCCTCTCCACGCCACTGAATTACTCCAATGAAAAGGCAGAGCCAATACGATTGGATCCAGCTGGCGTCACAGAGCTGGGCTAAGGACAGACGCTCACCCTGTCTTGTGGGGCCGACCCGGGTCTCAAACCCTGGCCTGCTAGTTAACAGGCACAGTGTCTTAGCCACTTGCGCCACCCACAGCCCTACCAGCAATTATAATTTATGCAAATTAGGCTATTTTTAGATGGTCATCTGAGTTAAGTAATATAGAATAATAACTGCTCCCATCCTGGTTAAAATCCCATTCTCCTCAATGGAGGTTAGGATCCCAAATGACAGTCATAATGGATACAAAGCAACTGCCACTCAGTCCATCCATCCCAGTCACATCCAAAAAAGAGTTTTTAGAAAGACATTATCTTGAATGTCTGTTAGCAAGGAGGTCCCACTGTTATTTTTTAACCTTCTCATAGCTATATATCTTGCACACAATCCTGTGAAAGGTTCTCCTGTGCCTGTCCTATTGAAATGTGCCCCTGAGCAGCTCCCATTCAGTTCAATTTCCCCTGAATTGTACCTGTTAACACCTGCAGTCACCTGGATGTTTTGCATGAATTTTTTTTCCTTCTTCCCAGGAGAAAGCTCTGTTCAAGTAGAATTAATAATGACAGCAGTCATTGTTTAATGATAGAGGAGCTTGAAATGTTTCAGAGTAATGCAAATTATCTAGCCTGCGGCCATGTCATTCTGCACTGACTGAGCTGTGTTTACTTAAACCCTCATTTCCAGGAAGACATGGCTGTTGCCAAGCACAGATTCTCAGACCTGTCTCTTCTCACAGGTCCAAAATGCACATTATATCTGATCACCCAGTCATCAAGCGAAAAGCACACCCTTTCAGATGGGACTGTGCTGCTGCAAAGACACAATGTGTTCATACACACACACACCGCAAAACCAGGGTGACCATATATCAGAACCACAAAAGAGGACAAGGTCCCCCAAAATGTAGGACATGACAAAATAAAAAATGTAGGACATGACAAAATAAAATATAAAAACACTCACATATCCACATGTAATTTATTACAGAAAGGGTGCAATCCTATGCATGTCTACTCAGAAGAAAGTCCCATTATGTTCAGTGGGGCTTACTCCCAGGAAAGTGTCTTTAGGACTGCAGCCATATTAATTACAAGAAGGTTACATGCTCAGAAGGAAAAGGACAATTCCAGAATAAGAAAGAGGATGTGCTCTTGGAAAAAAAGGGCATACGGTCACTCTAACCCTGTCCTGCTCTCTCCCAGAAGTTGTAGCATCATTTTTGGTATGGAGGTGAACCAAGCCGAACACTATCAGGAAAAAGACACTATGTATGCATGCAGGCCCATCTGGCTGAGCACCAAACAGCCAATCCCTCCTGTATGCAGTTCAGGCCGAAGTCCCCGTTGACGTCAGCAGCATTAGCAGTTACACCCAGTTGAGAAAATCTGCTTAGGAATGAGCACACTGGAGAAAATGTGCACACCTGGAGTGGCAGAGGATTAAGACTGAATGGGAGGGTGTCCCCTACGAGGATCAGAGCAACTGTGTGAAGATGACATTTGGAAGGGAGGGGGTAGGGAGACAATCACACACAGCAAATTATGGCAGATGAGCATGCAAATGAGATTGAAATACGTTTGAAGAATATGAAATTTTGGTTCTCTCTTCAGTGCTGGTCTTTTGGTGCAACTCTTGCTGATTCTATTTTTAGCCCTGATTATTAATTCAAGAGATTGAATATGTCTTTTAAAAAACTCATGTCTGAAAGTGAACTCAGTTTTGGAATGTATTTACAGTATTTATTCAGCTACATTATGCAGAACTGCAGAAAAGCAGTATATGAATACATATACTCATAATAACATTAACATTGTCATTAATATTATTCGGTGGGAGAGAAATTCCCAGTCCCAGCTCACAAACTCAAATTGTCAGAATCGAAGTAAAAGCTTTTCCCCTTTCCCTCCACAAATCACTATCAGAATATTACCAGCACAGAAAATCATTAATGTTGTATTTCTGTTTCTTAATAGGAAGAAAATCCCAAGACATTACTGAGTGTACAATGCAAAAACATTGAGTATACAATGCAAAAAACACAGTTTGAAAAAAAAATTAGCAAACGAGATGGAGGTGGCATCAGGCCGGTTCACTGTCACATGACTCAACTTGAATACAAGATTAAAGTCGGGGGGTTCCTGACTCAAGTGTTTTTCAGAGTCTTTCACGCATGCAACTCACGAGTCATCAAGACAGTGAAAAACACATATTTTTGTGACTCAAGTCTGATTCCCCTGACTCAAGTTCCCATCTCTGCCTGGAACCAAGACACATCCTCAGCCTGTGGCTGTCAGATAAGACTCAGAGCCCACATAGGAAAGGAGTCAAGGGACAAGGAAGATATCCAAGATCAATTTGAAAACTCCAGAGTGAAGAGGTAAGAGAAGAAGGAAGAGGCCAAAAGAAAGGGACATATCCAGTGGTGGGTTTCAGGGGGTTCTCACAGGTACTATAGAACCCTACGCTAATGAGCGCCTGGTTCTGAGAACTTGTTACTAATAGGTCATAGAACCTGTTGTTAATTTAAGTTATTAGGACATATTCTTGGCATCACCTGGCGTGACACAGTTCAAATGACGCAGTCTTGGAACACACTGGAATCTCTAGCATGTTTACACTTCTGAAACAACAACATCTACACTGGCTTGGGCATGTCGTGAGAATGGCTGATGGTCAGATCCCAAAAGATCTCCTATATGGAGAATTAGTGCAGGGAAAGCGCCCTAGAGGGAGACCACAGCTGCAATACAAAGACATCTGCAGGAGGGATCTAAAGGCCTTGGGAATGGACATCAACAGCTGGGAAACCTTGACCTCCAATCATTCAGCGTGGAGGCAAAAGACCCAGCATGGCCTTCTCCAACTGGAAGAGACACTTGTTCGGCAGGCTAAAGCAAAGAGACAGACCCAAAAGCAGCTAAACCTTGGGCCTGGGCAGGGGACGGAATTTATTTGTCCTCAGTGTGGAAGGGATTGCCACTCTCGAATTGGCCTTTTTAGCCACACTAGATGTTGTTTCAGGACCTCCAATCAGAGCACGATACCATAGTCTTTCGAGACTGAAGGATGCCAATGATGATAGGACATAGAACCTGTTGTTAATTTATTTGAATCCCACCACTGGGCATAACATGGTGGTCATCATCATCATCATGGTGCAAGATCATGAGTCATGCTAAAAGGGTCAGAGTGGAGGGAAAAGATGTAAGAGAAGAAGTTAGGTGGCCACAAGGATGAAGTTGAAGAAAGGGTGGAATTTCCAAGAAAAGAGAAGCAAGCGTGAAGAAGGAGAAGCAGCTCCATAATTAAAGAAGGAGCAAGATCAGCAGAGTCATCTGGAAGGACAGCCTATCCATTGTTATTCTATTACAGCCACCACCAAAAGAGCCTGGTGGTGCCCTGAGCAGTGGTGTAGGTAGGGGAGTGCAGGGGTGCAGTTGCACCAGGGTACAAGCTTTAGGGGGGCTATAAGCTGAGCTTGACACTAGCGGTAAAAATTTTGAAAAATGGGGTATGTATGAATGATAATACTATCAAGTTATATATTGTTGGAAATGTAGTTTAATGCAGTTTAATGAAACAAACTGCACTGAAATATCTATATTCTATTAAAAACTATGGCTAATTAAATAAAAAATGAAACACAAAAGCATATGGAACAAAAAGCAGATTTATTTAACTCAACTTTCCCATGATACAAATTGCTATGAGAGCCAATGAGATGTCATTCTGATACTGTATGGAACTTAAAAGGTGTTAATAAGAATAAGCTCTCAGTATGTATATCATATACAGTACTTATATCATAAAAGAGTTACCCATGCTTACTGGTTATACAAGCACTTCGAAGTGATGCTCCTCTTATATTTAGCAGGGAAAGAATAACCATTCCTCTTTGCCGAGGCACATTTCCCTAACCAATATTAAGGGAGATAATTTTCATTAATTTATTTTGGTTAATGAACCAGGTGCTCATTAGCAAAGGGTTCCATACACAGGTGGGCTGAAGCCGGTTCTCACCAGATCTGTAGAGCCGGTTGTTAATTTGGGGCTGACTAGCACCGGTTGTTAAAGAGGGGGCTCATCTTTGAATTGCATGCAAGTGTGTTTGAATTTCTCTTAAAGGGCCTCTGGGTCTGTCTTCCCAGAGGTGAAGCTCCACTCCCCCTCCTTCCTCCCCTTCTGAACCTCCCTCCCCTTCTGAGTGCTGTGAGAATGAGCTCCTCCAGGGCTTTTGGTGGGGGCCATGCCTACCTGCCTTCCTGCCTCCCCAGGTGCCTTTGCAGCCCAGTACTAGGCACAGAGAACTACTCAGGAGTAAGCCGCACTGTATAGTAGAGGACTGCAGCCTGTGGCCACAATCCTAGCCACACGTTCCTGGGAGCAATTCCCATTGACTATCATGGGATTTCCTTCTGAGTACCATAGGATTAGGATTTGAGGCTACTTTCCCATCCACACTTTCCTGAGAGTAAGCCCACTGACTATGATGGGACTTACTTCTGAGGAGATTGGCAGAGGATTGGATCTCTCCCTCCAGCCCTGTTCCTCCAGCCCTGTCTACTTTCCTGAGAGTAAACCCACTGTCTATAATGGGACTTTCTACTGAGTAGAAATGGTTAGAACTGGGCTCTGAGGCTGCAATCCTATCCACACTTACATGGGAGTAAGCCCCACTGACTAGAATGAGACTTGCTTCTAAGTAAGCCTGCATAGGATTGGACTGTAAGGCTAAAATCCTGATCACACAGTTCTGGGAGTAAGCCCCATGGTACTTCCTACTGAGTAGACATGGTTAGGATTGGGCTCAGGCTGCAATCCTATCCACACTGTAGTCCTTTTGCCCCCCAGAGATCTCCCCACCTCATCCTGCCCCTCTGAGAAATCTCTCCACCTGAGATTGTCGGGAGGCAATATGGGGGGCACCTAAAGAAATAGCCCCAGTTCCCATCCTGCCCCCCCAGGAGCCCAGTCCACTGCCTACTCTGAAGTAAATCTTATTAAAGTCAGCAGGTTTTACTCCCCTGTGAGGATAGGAGTGTAGCCTCAAAGCCCAAACATCTGCCTACTCAGAAGTAAGTTCCATTATAATAGTGAAGCTTACTCCCTGGAAAGAAGCTGGTTTCTAAGAGCTTGTAATCCTATGCCTGACTACTCAAAAGTTAATCCCATTTCAATCTATGAAGATTACTCCCAGGAAAGTGTGCAGAGGAGTGCAGCATTAGAGCCCAGTCCTATTCTTGGCTACTCAGAAGTAAGTCCCATTAGAGTCTGTGGAGCTTACTCTCAGGAAAGTGAATAGGCTTGGAGCCAGAGGCTGGTTACTAAGAGCTCAGTCCTTTCTTTACTACTCAGAAGTCCTATTATATTCAATGAAGCTTCCTTACAGGAAAGTGTGGACAGGATTGTAGCCTTAAGTAGTGGCTTAGAGGCAAACCTCAGCCTGCAGAGGGGACACCACAGACTCTGGTCCTAAACTGTAGATCAGTGTTTCTCAACCAGTGGTAAGAGCACCACCTGTGGAACTTGTGGTGTGTCTACTGGTACTGAGGCACCTGGATGCAAGTGTCACATGTGCTCCCTGAGGCAGCTGGTGGGCTGCTGTGTGATTCAGGAAGATGGACTAGATGGGTCTTTGGTGTGATCCAGTGGAGGCTTTTCTTATGCTTTTATGTTCTTATTTGTGGCACACATTCCCCCTGAGAGCATAACATGACCCTGACCCCACCCCCTGACCCAGCCTGGCCCCACCCACCCATAGAACCTGTGAGAACCCCCTGAAGCCCACCACTGGTCCTTACCCTAACATCTGCAGCATACTGTGGACTATTTGCCACACACCTGTGTGCTGGGGTACAATGGTTGAAAATCATTGTTTTACAGAGTCACAAGATTTTTTTATTGCAGCAACATAGAAATGATATGAAAACAGCCTCAAAGGGAGAAGAATGTCTATGGTGAAGGGAGGGGTGGACAAGACTTTGGTGAACAGCGACAGAAAATGGAAGTATAACAAAAGGTAGCGTTACACCCAGGAAACCTCAGAGAAGCACTGAGAAGAACTGCCACTGAAAACAGGAAAGAGAGGACCCAGAGGAACCCAGAGAAGGTGGTAGAAGGTGGTAGAAGGCTTACAATGAGTGATTTTATTTATTTTTATTATTTATTTAATTTATATCCCGCCTTTCCTCACCTGCAAGAGGGAGCTCAAGGCGGATAACATCAGACAGAAAAATAAAACACCATTAAAATCGAATTATAAATATAGATTAAAACATAATTAAAATACAATTAAATTTGTATTTAATTGTAGATGGAAGATAGAAGATGAAGATGAAGATGTAGATGAAGATGGAAGAGGTAAATAAAGATGGAAGATGAAGATGAAGAATTTTGGTGTCTCATGAGATCATTTGCGTAGCCTGCTATGTACAGATGTGGCATGATTTTAATAGTCAGCTATCGTGCTATAATAGCTATAGTGTCTGGAAGACAAAGGGTGCAATCCTATAAAGGCTTTCCTGGGAGTAAGCCTTACTGAAGACAATGGGACTTACTTTTTGTAGATATGCTTAGGAATGTGCTTAAACTATGAATTGGGAAGTCCTTGGTTCTTGCCTCCACTGTGACAATTCCAAGGCTAGTATTCCTGGCCTGTTTTTCAGGGTTGTGTTTGTAGTATGGAGAGTGTACAATAGATGTGGTGAAAGTGCTACAAAAATGCTTTAAAACGCAGAAGAAAATTCTGTTTTTTCAAAATTCAAGGAACCTTTTCAGTGATTTCAAAAGAAGTAAGCATGCATGTGCTGTAGCTCAGAGTTTGATGAGTTCCAAAGGTGTGATGCACAGACGTGATGTGGCAATGAAGCAGGAATAAAATTGAAGGTGGTGATGAAGAAGCACCAGGAGAAACATACATGGATAGACCAAATTCACAGGCCAGTTTCAGCTGAAAGTGGGGAGGGGGTCAGACTGCATTGTCCCATTAAACACCACCTACCTCCTGCCCTTGCTGGCTGTAAATCTCTGAATCCCTTAACAGCTCTGGAGATCACAACAGCTTCTTCTAATCCTCCCCTGTAACGCAACAAACGGAATAGGATTTGGGCTCCACTAAAGCCCAGGAATCTGGCCTCTGACGGACAGCAGCAGATGCCTGCCCACCACACCAGCTGGGACAATGATACTGCGGATGTTCATATTCGTCCTGTGGCAGGAGGTAGAGCTAAAATTAGGCCAGGGTGGGGGGCAGGAGAGAGAACGGGCACACCACTTGGCACAAGCCTCTGCAGCTGTGGAAGAGCCTTAGGCCCCTCTGAGCTTTGTTTCCAAAAATGAGGTCCTGAGCCTCAAACATGGCTGCAATAGCTCAAGATCCGATGGGATGCTCCATTCCCAGAATGGTGACGGACCCCCCCAAGAAATTACTCATCTCTTCTAGAAACTTATTTGGCTAGAAACTTGTTTGCAGGAAACCTGCAGCCCCTCCTCAGGCTATGTTTGAGAGGCTCAAAAAGGAATTGTCAGCCAGTTACCAATGGAGCTGATGCACTTTTGCAACTTTTGAACTGTTTTCAGGTGCATTAATGTATGCAATGCACATAAAATGCATTACAGCAGTCTTTGACTACAGCATGGACCACCATCGCCAGATCCGACTGACACAGGTATGACTTCAGCCAGCACATCACCCAAAGTTGGGCAAAAGCCACCCTGGCCACAGATGTCAGCTGAACATCTAAGAACTGTTGTGTGCCCAGGAGGACTTCCAGGCTCCAGTCTTGTTCTTTCAGAGGGAGTGCTAACTCATCTAGATCACGTTGTGGGTCTAATACATGCATAGCAGCTTTCTAGAACGGAACCTTTGTCTTGTTCTGATTTAATATATTTAAATATATTAAATTTATTTAATTTAATAAATTAAATTACTGTTAATTAATTAATTACTGTTTCCAGACAGCACCCCAGAACTTCATTAGCCCCCCTTGAAACTGCTAGCACTTCATTTGTAAACACTGCTCCAACACCTTAAGAGTTTCATTTATGAGGCTTTACCACAGCAGGAAAACAAAGGTGGCAGAGCTGGCAACCGCCTGAAATGGGAAGGAGAGGCATTATACCCAGGGTGACCAGATGCCTAAGCCTAAAAAGGAGGACAAGGTCTTGGATTCCTCTCAGCCTGGCCTTTCCAGTGGACAATGGCATGTTTGCCTACTCAAGAGTAAAGCTATGATATTGGGCATTTTCACTTTCCCATAGAGCTCAATGCATATTTTTTTATTTTTAGTTTTTTGGCCATAACTTTTGATAGGAAGGAGATATTTCAAAACTGATTTTTGCATTGGATTCTGCTTTTCAATACAAATCCAAATACATATGACCTGATGAGGTACTGCACACCACTGCAAAGTCTCAAAACAAAGTCAAAATGGAGGACAATGAAGCCCTTTTGGAAGACACCCATACAGAAGGCTCAAAAAAAGAGGACAAATCCAGAAAAATCCGGTCATATGATCACCCTGATTATACGATATTGGCCCCAGAGAGAGAGAGAGAGAGAGAGAGCGAGGGAGAGAGAGAGAAGGGGGGGGGCTTGAGAAAGTATCAATCATGGACCCAACTGCATAACAGCCCCAGATAGTAGTTTGATGCTGGAATGCTGTATGGGGTGCAGTTAAATGTTATGCCCTATCATTCTCTGTGATATAGAAAAGGATGCTGGGGCATGCACATGGTGGAGATAATTGAGCAGCAAACCAGCTGCAAGCTGACCTAGCATCAGAATAATTCAACAAGGGTGTGCTCCTGGGAACTAAGGACAGTTGCGTTCCTTGAAGGTCTTTTCAAAGATGCCTTAGTGATGCTGCATGATTGCTGAAATGGAGGGAAGCTGTCCATATGGTCAATTGGGCCTCGGGACTCACACATCTTTGCCTCCTCCCAACAAACATCTGGAGAACCTGGCTTATTTTTGGATCCATTTCTTTTGACTTTTGGCTCCATTCCAGTGTCTGGAGTAGCTTGCCAAAAACTTGCAATATCCTAGAACAGTTATTTTGTAAATGGCAAATGATACAATATTTGCACAACATTCATTTGTTTTCATTTAAAGAGTCTATTATATAGTTTAGCAATAAGATTGTTTGGTTCATTCACTGTATTGTCAAGCACTGTATTTTACATGCTCCAAATATTAATTTCCCAGAAAGATGCCTGTTCCTATCCAATCATAGTCCCTCTTTTGTCACAATGTTGTGCATGGAAGTAAAAAAAATAACAAAATTTTGTAATTGTGCTTGACTTGCAATGCTGTAGGGTTCAGTTCCCAATTCTCTATAAATTAAATCACTATCTGCACAATCCAGAGTAACTACGGGAGCTCTTACATCGACATAAGAAAAATTTACTCTGGATTGCTCTGTGAATTTTCCATACGTTTCCATTGGGTGATGCCATAACTACGTCGACGTAAATGTGTCTTAAGATTGGATTGTGCAGTATGTGGGGAATGGATGTAGCTTGGCTACAGTGCACATAGAGGTAAATTTGGCAACAACAACTGGGAGTTTGCATTTTCTTCTTTGGGACACTGGTCTATGTCCTTTCTATGGGATGGTGTGACAACATTTTAGGGGACCAATGTATGTGCTGGAGGAGGGTTGCAGGCTATACTTGCCGACACATACAAAGGGCTGAAACTAAAAAATTTTAAATCTGGTATTTATGAATACCATCATGTTATATGTCATTTGATTGATACAGAAATAAATAAAACAAACCCCCACTGAAAAAACTCTATTCTATCAAAATTTATAGCCAAAAACCAGTGGTGATAGGGCAACAGTCCATCACAAGAAACAGACTTGGCATTGGGCAATTGGCACAAAAGATCTGGGCACTGACTGCATAACTTTATGATTTCATGAGAAGCTTCACTGAGCCTCACAAAATGGTCAGAAAGTGTACTTCTGGTTTTCCGGAAGTACAGAATTAGACTAGAGGGAAGCCTCAGAAGGCTTTCTTAGTTGGAGCTGACTGTGCAAGGCTCTGTTGTAACAGAAAGGTAGGGAATGGCTTCACATGTGGGAGGTTTTGTGGGGGGACCATCATGGACCTTTGCTCTGTAAATGGAGTGAGGTAAGTCCACCACTGTGCATCACTATGCACCCTGCTTAGGATATTGTCCCACCCACTACATGGGAGAAGGTCCGTCATGGGGGTGATGTGCTGGGTGACACAAACCCTAGTGACACTACCGCTTGTATCTCTCCACTTTGGTACCTGGGTGTGACCCTACATATCCAGTTACCAACAAGTGTCACTTCTGCATTCTGTTTATTTTTAATTGAACATTAGTGTTCTCAAGCCCTCTTTTGGTCAATATTTGAAAACATCTCAAACCATTTGTGTAATAGCACTAAAGCATAATTGCAGGAATGAAAAGTGACATTAGAAAGAAAATTGTGGGGTTAGTGAAAAGAGCAGTTAAAAGGGTAAATGAGGTATAATGATTTGTTTCAGCAGCATGAGAAGTGAGAGTCACTTAACAAAGGGCAAACCTTCACTGACTGTAAGGCTGGATCCATGCATGATTTCTGAGAATTAAAACTGCTGTAGCTGGGAAAGAGGGCCACATATACTATCCACAGATGGCAGCATGAACATATTGAAAAGAGGTTCTCAAACATTTCTGCTCAGGACCCCCTTCTGAAAATGGCAATCTGTGATGTCATTAACCTGGACATGATGCATGGCTAGAAGTGACATCAAGCTGGAATTGACATCACTGTGATGCCAGAGCTCCTCCACGTCTACTTGAAAATAAGTCCCATTGTATTCAGTGAGTGCAATCCTAAGCATGTCTACTCAGAAGAAAATCCTATTGCATTCAGTGGGTCCTACTCCCATGAAAGTGTGTTTAGGATTGCAGCCTTACTCCCAGGAAAGTAGGAGTTGCAGCATCTGTGCCCCATTCCAAGCTGGCAGCACTCAGTTTTTCCCATCCTCTTGAAATGAAATTGTGATCCCTTAACAGGGTCCCAACACCCATTTTGAGGACCACAGAAAAAGCAGACAAGCTACACAAAGTCTGTTGCAATTTAGATGTTGCTAAAATAAGCTCTAAGGTGTGCTCACCTACATGCACCTGGTGGTATCCAACCTACTGCTGCAGTGGTGGTCAGTTTTGAATTGTTGCGAACATTATTTGCAGGACAATGACATTTTCCTACCATTTCTTGAACCAGAGGAATAAATCACTCTCTTGGCATATATAGCTCTGTGGGGATCAGACCACAAGATAACAGCTAACCAGGCAGAGAAGGACAATCAAGAAGTTTGAGCTTGCAAAGTGATGCAACTAATATTATTAAGCCATCAATTTGACAGATTGATGGTGAAGGCTACATGTGGAATATTGAGTGCAGTTTTGGTCACCGCATCTCAAAAAGCAGAAGTAGAGAAAGCACACGGGAGAACAACCAAAAAGATTAGTGGGTTGGAGAGTTTCATTACAAGGAAAGGTCAAAGTCTTGAAAGAAGAAGCCCAAGGGGAGACATATTAGATATAAAATTAATGCAGGGGATTGACAGAAGAATGTTGTCTTCCCTCAGACACAATACCAGTACCAGGGGACATCCATCAAAATTGAGTAGTGGGACAGTCAGAGTAGACAAAAGGAAAAAAAATTCCCAACTTGTAATTAACTCATGGAACTCATCGCCACAAGGTTAAACACAACATCTAGTCTAGAAGAATGGACAGATTTAGAGAAGAAAAGTCTATCACACATTACAAGCCATGAGGACTGTATGCATCATTCTGCATACTGTATGCAGGACACTGTTTTTGGAGTGTCCTGCCACTTTTAGAGGGAGCTTCTCTCTGAATGTCAAACACAAGGGCAACGGGATACTGCAGAGGTCCCCAAACTTACTCCATAAACAGTGCCATGAGTATAAAAGTAATTTTTCATGGTGCCCCTACAGTTCCATTTCCATCTCTTCAGTGGGAAGGCAATGTCCTGGTGACAGGCACCTGTAACAGACCAGCCAGGTTTCCCCAGTCATGGTTTGGATGACTCCAATCCACAGCAAGTGGACCCTGTCTCCACATAGGAGAAACACTGAAGAAGTTGCTCCTGCAATTCCATCATTTTAGGGCCTACAATCTTAGAGATTGAGCCAGAACTTCTGAAAAAGTATCTAACTGCCCCTATAAGTTTACTGCTGTACCCCAGCGATGGCTAGAAAAATGATCTATTAGCATTACAGATTTGGAAGTACCCATGAGGTCATCTAGTCCAACCCCCATGTGTAACAAAAAAATTTCCTAGATCATCTCTGGCAGGTGCTTGTTGAGCCTCTGCTTGAAGATCTCCAGGGAGGGAGAATCCACCATTTTCCTCAGCAGTCTATTTCACTGCCAAACCAACATTTTTTCCTGATGTCTACGTTGAATCTTCTCTCTTGCAGGTGGTACCCATTTGATCCAGTTTTACCCTGTCTAACTCCCCATTAGACCAGCACAAGTCCCACGCTGGCCTGGGGTGTCACAAAAATGTATTAAGGTACTTTTGCATCATTCCTAAAGGGGTTAGGCCATGCACAGACATGAGCCAGCCTCCCCACACCACTGCAGGAATGGAGAGATGTGTGAGTTATGCTGGCCTAAGTTGGTTAGGATTGAGCTCAAAGAATCATATTCCTTCTTCAGGCTAAACTTACCACATTCCCCTAGTCTAATCTCAAAGGCCTTGTTCTCTAGCCTTCTGCTCATCCTGATGGAATTGCCTAAAATTCAAGGAGGCAGCTAAGTGTTCTGTCATGGTCATCTGCCAAAGCAACTGAATGAGATAGGAAAAAAATATTTGGGGAGGGCATGTTTGTTACTTGGGATGCCACTTTGTGAGTAGCAGTTATCAATCATAGCAGGCGTTTGCTTTGATTTCTGCACTGTCATTAGGACATACATTTGGAATGTGTCCTTGTTGTGTCGTGACATCTAGAAGAGGATCCCTCCATCAGGATCTGCTTCCCCAATGAGGCCTCATTATTTCTCATTGTTCCAGTTCCTCACCAGGATGGTCAGCCATGACCTTGGCTAGTCAGTCATTCCTGGGCACATTTTAATGTCCCTGACTGGCATGTGATTTAAAGGCCAGCATATCCCCTCTGTGTGCCTAGCAAACCTGAGCTGCAGCCAGTGCTTCCTCCACCCCACATGCACCACTAATGAGGTGGGGGTGCCTGCATCAGCTCAGAAGCCAGGACATTCTGCTCTTTGTATGCAAAGGGAAGGCATGCAGATGAGGAAGCAGTTATATCCTTTGGCTCCAACAGATGCCCTAATATACCCATTCACCTGCCAAGTCTTACTCTTTTGGGTAACAGAGCCAGACTACTGCTAACATTCCTAGAGCCCAATAAATCCCCAAATACAAATCCTACCTACTCTTCTGTCAGCAGTCCAAGTGGATTGTTATGATATATCTGAATTATTTGAGATGGCTTACAGGAAGGTTTACAACAAAACAATTAAAACAGCAGGGTTAACAGCCATTTGTCATGAACATCGATGGTCAAAGTGATCAAAAGAGCACCTGAATATCTGAAACAGGGAGTACCCCTCAGGCATGAACAGTGACTGCAAGGGCTGAACCCCATGTAAAACTTTCTGCACATTCAGACGAAGAGCAGAAACTGATATGGGGGTTGTCTTAAGATTTCCTAGAAAGTTTTTATATAGATTTAATACCACAACAGAGGCCCTGCAGCATGTCAGTATTTTACAAGTCAATCCTAGGCATGTCTTAAAAATAAAGCTGCAATCCTGTTCACACTTACCTGGGAGTAAACGCCATTAATTATAATGGAATTTACTTCTAAGTAAAAGCATACAGGAGTGGGCTTTAAATCCCATTGTATTCACTGGGGTTTTCTCCCAAAAAAGTGCATAGGCTGATTGGAGCCTTATTCTTCCTTTTGATATGTAGGAAGATGGGCAGTGAGGTGCTCAATCACGAGAAGTAGTAGCTTGGGAGGATTCATAAAAACTGAGATTCTCAGGAGCTTTCCCAACTCCTTTCTGTATGTAGGACTCTCATCCAGCACAGAGCAGCACCATCAAGCAACCAGAAGTCCTTGCTTGAGAACATGCATCAGCCCTTTTGAACCATGCTTGAGGTTCAAAAAGGCAACCAAACCCAGAAGTTATTTAACTCCTCTTCCCGCTTAACTAGAACTGACAATGGGAGAGTCAAGGTCATGTATTGGAAAGGACATCTGAAGAAAGGAGACCTGGTAGAAGGAGGCATAAGGCCTGAAGAAAGAGCTGGGAAGGCACAGACTAAGATGGACTTGAAAGGGGAAATTGAGAGTATGGCTTGGTATCTGCTCTTCCACTGCTGCGGACGCAGTGTGTTATTCTCCTGATGCTGCAGTCCAAATAAGAGGAAATTGTCCAACCCCATCTGGTGTGACGTATATAAATCACAGGGATAGTGCAGAAGTTTTGTACACTCAAGATGCATCAACAGACCATTAAATCTGGTTTAATGGCCATGTCTCAGAACCATGGACCTCATGAAAGTACAGTTTATTTGACACTTATTGACAGGTTAGGGACTGGAGCCATGGTGAAAAGTGGAAATGATTGAAAAGTGGAACCTGGTCCTTTTTTAGATTATAAATGTTGCTTCCAATTATTTTTTAGCTAGCAAATGGAACTTTTTATCTTGCAAATTCTTGCTGTCATACAAAGATTCTCTCTCTCTCTCTCTCTCTCTCTCTCTCTCTCTCTCTCTCTTTGAAGTTTTCTGCACATTCAAAAAGCAACGGTGCACAGGTCCTGTGGGGAAAGTCATCCGAATGAAATATGTAGTGCAGGTTTTTTTAGTAGTGCAGTGAGCCTTTTTGGGATCACTGAGAAATTATAATCAGAACCATCACAATTAGACCACCAAAATCAGTCAAAATCCTAAAGACTAAAAGGATGCTCTTAATTAAACCAGCAATGGACTTTAAATTTTTAAACTATAAAGTAAATGCTTCTAAAAGCTGCAAATATAAAAAATCTTAATTTAAAATTTGCACTACTTCAAATGCAAGAGAAAAGGGCTTATGCATGTTCTGGCACAAGAGTCCAACAACAGAACTACAATACTGTATTTTTAAACTTATGGCACAATCCTTTGCCTATCTACTCAGAAGTAAGTCCCATTGTGTCCAATAGGTCTTAATACCAGGAAAGTGTGCATAAGATTGCAGCCTTAATTTTTTAACCTATAGTACATTTATTTTTTTACATGTAATCATATGCAGGTTTAATTTACTGATTAATTGACATGCAGTGCAATCCTAAGCACGTCTACTCAGAAGTAAGTCTCCTTGTGTTCAATTGTATTACTCCCAAGAAAATCAAAGTCACAGCCTTAACAAATACAAATTGATAAGTATAAGGCATGGCTTTATCCCTGCCAAGATCAATTTTCCTTTGACTGGTGTTTCTCCAGTCTTCATTGATTGTGTAATGTAAGGTTGTTGATGACATTTTTTATTAACAAGAGCCAGGCAGTTGGTTTGGCAGTTTGCCTTAGATACGTGAGATCCAGATTCAAATCCTAATCAGCCATAAAGCATTCTGAGTGACCGTCCACCAGTCATTGTGGTCGGGACAGAAGGAGGGAAGAAATCTATCTATCTATCTATCTATCTATCTATCTATCTATCTATCTATCTATCTATCTATTTATCGTATTTACAGTATATACTGCTTTTCAACCTAAAAATTCACAAAGAAAATGAAAAAAATTAATGGCTAATGGGTCATCATATATGAACACCATATATGAACATATAGCCTTATATGAGCACTACTCTGAGCTCCATGGAAGAGGGAGTATAAAAATCCAAAATAATTAAATCATGGTGATAAGTAATGGTGAGGGATCCCACGTTCTTTATATAAGGAATCACAGCTCTAGATGGATTGCCTCAAAATAAGAGACTGAGACTTTGATACTTCAGTGACAGACCATTAAATTATTAGATTAGGAAATGGTGAGGGAGATAAGGATGGCCCCATGAGCAAAGACCAAGTTAAGTTCAAGGAGGCACTGGAGAACAGCTGTACCATCAAGGCTAAGGGGAAGATGCCAGAGATAACATACATTCTGTGCAGCATGGGGGGCTGTTAACTGGGTGACTCTGCCTAAGGCACTTATTCTGCCATTGTGTCACTCCTCAGAATTGTCATGTGCCACTATCTAGTTGCCCCTCTGACCAAGTCATGGAGTAACCCTGAGCAGATGTGATATTTTCCCTAGTTCTGCAAAATGCCTACTGGTGTATCTCCTAAATACACCAAGTTACTATAAAAGGTATGGTAAGAGGTCACCCTCCGCATGTTTTCTCAGAAAAAAATTCCACTGTGGTTAGTAGGGCTTACTCCCCAGTAACTTTGCATGGGATTGTGGCCTTAATGTAGTAAAAATTGACAGATTCATGGAAGTAGAGAGATCTCTAACTGGCAATGATGCCAGACTGGAGCCTCGGTGTCCAAGGACACTATTCCTGAGGAAATAAAGTGCTGGGAAAAACAGCAGGAGGGGATTGTATGCCTTCCTCTCCCATTTGTGGCTTCCTAGAAGCATCTGGCTGGTTATATTGGGAGGAGGAGGAGGCTGGATTAAATGGACACACAGTTTTGTCCAGGAGGGATCTTCTTGTTCTTATTATTCATTTAACTGGACATGCTGGGTTCTAAACTAGGACCTTCTGCATATAATTCATATTCTGTACCTCTGGCAAAAGCCCTACTCCTGCAAGGGCACTGGAGGAGCTGGGGGGACAACACACCCTTGTTGCTTAATGCCAAAGGAGGGGAGAAACAGTGTGATCTTTCTACCAGTTGCAGCACTTAAATGATGAGGCCCCGACCCCAAAGGACTTGCAGTCACAGTGACACAGACAAGAAGACAGTAAAACAGGGAAGACTAAGGACAGACAAATAAATCATCCTAGTGGAAATGGAGAAGCAGGGATGAGTGATGGAACCCATGTTGTCCCTGTGTCACCTGACTTCACCATTTTTGCCACTTACATTCAATGCCAGGACAACCCTAGAATCTGTGAAGCCACAATGAGAATATATTGCCCTTGAACGTGTGCAGAGTGCTTTTCCTGATTGGTTACAGGATGATTGCAACATCAAAAGCTTCTCACATGCATGAGCGAACCATCACTGGATATAGCATCACATGCAGGAGCTGAGCAGTTTGGCGTCAATACCCATCCAATCCTCACTATCAGTAGAGTCATTTGGCACATTCAGCTACCAAAGACATCAAGTGAAAAGGGATCAAGCACAGAGGGTTATTCACACATTCAGGGCAAGGAGGAAGACCTGCTGAGAGCCAAGTCATACTGTGTGTTTTAGACAAGGGAATGAATAATGGTACCCAAACGGATATGGCAAAGCACTCTTGTGTTGAATGATTATACATTTAACTCATTGATGATGATGGAATGATGGAATTTCTTCCAGTTAACATGGACAGGATCCTTTTGTGTTTGCCACTTCCATGATGGTGACATGTGCATGTTTTTCTCTTTTAATTCATTTTTGTCCCCAGAAGTTTAGACCTTAAAGCAAGCTTGAAAGCCAGCACCTTTTGGTTTAGAAATCAAAATCTGAGCTGGACTCCACCAGAACTCTATCCCTGCTATTTGCTTGTCAGTCCTTGACCTCTTCCTTCACTTCTCCACCCCCTCAATAATTCTACCTAATCTCTCTGCACATTTTGTTTCCAATCCAGCCTCTCTCAGCTTTCCTGGATTAAACGACTTGACCAATTTACATGTGAGGATTTTGAAGCATCAGTGATGGGGCTTGAACCAGCAATCTCTGCAAGTGAGAGATACACAGGAGGGATGGACTGGGGAGGCCAACAGCTGATCCAGCTACATGCAGTGCTAGGCTTTGGATGAAGGGTTTGGCTAAATGGAACAGAAGGACCTCTTTAGCTTCCAGCCTGGTTGTGCACAGCCGCTATTCATTACAGTGAGGCTTCTATAACAAAAAAAGAAAACGCATTCTTGTTTAAGCAGGAGGAGGCTTGTAGGACTGACTATGCTTTTCCTAAAAGTAACCAAATACGTAGATCCAAGTGAAAAGTAATGAATCAAGTGCCAAAACTAATGCCATGAATCAGGATGGAATACTCCCCTTTTACATGTAAGGAACACTGAGGCCAAGCGATGAGTGACCAACTGAAGGAAAGCTGTGACTGAGTGTTTTTTTAAACTTCTTTTACTGGCTACTGTTGATCTAATGTGACTCAAAACCAGTTGCCAGTTTCCAGCAAGCCACCCAGAGATCTACCAGTATACCCCAGTCTGGGTTCTAGTCCTCCCCTTACAGAGTAAGAACAGGATGACAGGTCCCTGTGCCAAAGAATTTGACATAGGGCAAACAACAGATGGAGGGAAAGGATGAGGAGATAGTAAATAAGGCAAGAAGCTGCACTCAGTTCTTGCATGTGCTTATGTTTTATTTCAGTATGGGACAAAATCTAAGGGTTAAGCCAATCTAAAGATCTGAGGAAGATTTGCATGGAATAGATCCAATTTTTCTGTTGTCTACTCTGCCACCGTGAAAGGTGCCCAGATTCTTCTGCCACTTCTTGCCTCCCCCCTCAGTCTAGCTGGTTCATTCAAGAGCTACTTATGTATAGGCCACTTTTCATCCAACCACCCCTCTCCCCACTAAATGGAGTCTAATTTTCAATAAAACTGAAACATTTTGAACCATATACAGTTATGCTCTCCCTCCCATTTCCACATGGGACAATGGAGGTTGTGGATGACCAGGGACACCGCAGTGCCTGGCAGCTGTCGAGATGTGGGCTAATAAGCTGAAATTTAATCTGGGCAAGACAGAGTGCTGTTTGTCAGTAGGAAACTAATTCTGGAATAGGTTTACGACCTACTCTGAATGGGGTTGCACTCCCCTTGAAAGATCAGCTTGACAATTTGGGAGTGTTCCTAGAAAAACAGGTGGTGACTGTCATCAGGAGCCCCTTTACCCAATATCAGCTGGTGTGCCAGCTGTGGCCCTTCCTGAAAAAAGCAGATCTGGTTACAGCAATCCACCTCTTAGTAACATCTTGCTTAGACTACTACAATGCTTTTCTTGAAGCCACCCTTGAAGACTGTTTAGAAGCTTCAACTGGTACAAAATGAAGTAGCCAGGATGATTCTGGATACCAATTGATCAGAGCACATTACACCTGTGCAGTGGAACAGACTGCCAACAGAGGTGGTGGACTCTCCTTTATTGAGGATCTTCAAGCAGAGTCTCGACAAGCACCTGTCAGAGATGCTCTAGGAGGATTTCCTGCTACAGGCAGGGGACTGGACTAGATGACCTACTGGCTACCTTCCAACTCTATGATTCTAACACAAAACTGACCTCAAATCACAACAGCAGGAACATCACAACTGCAGGGGGCAATAATCAAGGCATCCCTGAAGGTGCCCCTGAAAAAATAATTGAAAGCAGAACCAGCACTTTAAAGCAGGGGATCTTCTAAGCCAGGGCACCACCACAGAGAAGACCCTGCCTATATACCCACTGACCAACCAATCCTGTTTTAGACCTACAAACGGCATAGGGCAGAGAAGACCTCCACAGCTGGATCATAAAGTTTTTATGCAGTTCCCATTCATTTTCATGGGACTCTGGGAGGCAACATTTTCTGCCGACTGTGGCTACGCTTGTTCCTATCCAGCTATGCTTGGCTATGCTTGTTCCTATCCAGCTAAGCCAGCACCCTTCAGGCTCTGTGACTGCAGTTGACTTCACTTTTCCCCTCAAAGGTTCAAGTCAAGGTGTCACATTAAAAGCACTAACTGCTCCTCCCTTCACTACATCATGTTCAGAGCTCAAATTGACACTGCACAGATATGATGAGTCTTGGACATCCACATGAACAGCAATGCTGGCTTCAAACAACCTTCCCTTCCTCCCAGCCTCATGGGGAGTAACAAAGAAAAAGCACCTTGACAAAAATGCCCAAAAAAATTTTCTCTCCTATAAAATCATAACATGGGTTTCAAAGTGAATGCACTTTGGAAATAATACGTAAAGGTATCCCTACAGGTTAACTGCCAGTCGTTTCCAACTCTAGGGTACGGTGCTCATCCCCATTTCCAAACCTTAAGAGCCAGTGTTGTCCGAAGACACTTCTGTGGCCATGGGGCCGGCATGACTAGACACCGAGGTTAACAGAACACTGTTACCTTTCCCACCAAGGTGGTACCTATTTATTAACTTGCATTTATATGCTTTCAAACTGATAGGCTGGCAGCAGCTGGGCTAAGGACAGGAGCTCACTCTGTCTTGTGGGGACCCGGGTCTCAAACCCTAGCCTGCTGGTTAACAGGCACAGTGTCTTAACCACTTGTACCACCACAGCCACCGCAGCCCTTTTTCTGGGAATACTAGTGCAAGTTAAACACAAACAGGCTGCATTCCATAAAGTGGAATTGTCTTACATAGTATTGCAAAATCCTGTATTGTATTTGCATGAAGGAGGAGATCCAACCCTTTGCCTGCACTGAAGGTGCCTTACTCAACCCCCACTCCCCCAAAAGAGCTGCTTTGAGCCATAGGGGGGACATTTTATTTGTGAGTTTTATTCATGAATTTTATTTATTCATTTATTTATTTTAAATAAAATAAAATAAATTTTATTTCTTTCTCTGTAGAAAAAGTTCAGGAAAAATCACGTGGGGTGGGAACATGCAAGATCCCATTTGTGCTATCCACTGATCCAGCTATTTTTTACAAGAAGCACACTGGAAGTTCTGGTCTCAGAGCATTAACAGACCCTATACTTTGGCTTAAGTCCAGCTTTAGTCAACATTTTCATGAATTATCAGGATGTCAGTGTACAGGGAAATGTATATCAGATCTGCAGACAACACAAAACTGGCAAAGATTGTTCATACCCTGGAAGACCAAAATAGGATCTCAAGTGATCTTGGCCAATCGACCTGTCTGACAAGATAAAGACCAACAGAGGCAAATGTAAAGTCTTTCTGGGAAGGAACAAAAATCAAATGTACAGGTAGGGTGGGATTAACCTGGCTTGGCAGGACCACTTTTGTGAAAAGAGGTAACTCCTAGGTTAATGGCCTTCTCAGTTACATGGAACTGCTCAACATTCCCTTGAGAAAGATTTTGTCAATCAAGTCCCACTGAAAATATCTAAAGCAAATAAGGAACACCAATCCTATCAGCTGTATTTTTTCCCTTGCCATCGGTGTGCTTCTACAGCTGTTTCTTATCCCTTTATTTTGCCTGGTGTCTGACCAAAATTGCTTCAAGGCAAAGGAATGGCACTCCTGACATGATTCAATGCTGGGCTGTTCCTGAGGTTTCTAGCAAGCATATAAAATTAACTTCTTTCCAGAAAGCCTGTGAGGCACAGACCCTGAGGAAGCAACTAGCTCACATGGATGGAATAGCCTATAGCCCTTGTCTCACTATGGCCTGCCCTAAATCTGCCCTAAACTGCCCACAATTAGTACTGAGGCTGTGGGATGAGAAGAGGCAGCTCTCCTAATCAGTAGTGACTGAGACCTGGAAGATCCAAGTTCAAATCCATCCTTGGCTATGAAGCTTCCTGGGTGATCTTGGACCAGTCACTCACTCTCAGCTTCACCAACCTCACAGGGTTGTTGTGATGACAGCCAGGAGAGAAGAATGCAAGCTTCATAAGCAGCCTTGGGCATTTGCTTTAGCATGGAAAAGGTAGGGTATGTATGTATGTATAAATAAATAAACAAACAAATATAATTAAAAATTAAAAACCTTGTAGAAAGCTTTACACTGCTAATGCCAAAAAAAGATCAGAAAATGAACACAAGTAAAATAAATGCTGTAGTTTAGAGAGACTGTGGAGAAGAGCTTTGAAAAGCCAGAGATCTAAGAAATTGTTTGGAAGCAGCACAAAGAATTTCAAGGCTATCTGGCCTCCAAGAGTCTTTGGCCAGAATTCCAACTCTTGTCCTATAGCAGCAGCAACGGCATAAATCAGGAATTAATCTGATTGCAAGCAAGAGTTAGGAGCTTAAACTGATCTCTTCTTCTGCGTGTCAAACAGCTCCCAATTGCATGTGTTTGTCTTTAAAACTGCTCTATTTGTATCTAGCTTAATGTGTTGTAAATGGAGATGTATCAACTTGGGGTTTTAAAAGCATCAAAGAAAAGCTTTTTGTTCCCATTAGGGGGAAAAAAGTGAAACGCTTGCAGTGTTTACTCACTAGGCAATGATGATTCTATGTTTACCCAGAAGTAAATCCCACTGAGTTCAATGTGACTTAGTGAAGATACATAACATCACAATTTATATCTGCTAAATGTCAATACAGGCATTTTCGCTTCCCCCAGATTCCCATATCCACAGATTCACTTATCTGCAGATCCCCCACCCCACACTCATTAAGTATTGGCATCCATCAGTCTTGAAAGACTATGGTATCGTGCTCAACGTGTATGCAAAGCACAAAGACCTGGGTAAATTAATATGGAGGGTAGGCTGCTACCCAAGCAGCAAATCCCCCCTCTCCATGCCACTGAAATAGTCCAGTGGAATGGCAGAGCCGATACAATTGGTTCCAGCTGCATCACAGACCTGGGCTAAGGACAGGAGCTCACCCTGTCTTGTGGGGATCCAGGTCTTGAACCCTGGCCTGCTGGTTAACAGGCACAGTGTCTTAACCACTTGCTAAATTATTACGCTCATTATTATCTGTGGAAAAAAGAAACTTTACTTTGGCACCAAACACTCATCCCTCTTCTGTTGCAGCCTATTATAGAATTCTACGGAGGAACGTAAGAAGGAATCAGCCACAATGTTGGAGGAAGGCAGCAGGAAGCGTTACAGCACACTCCTAACCATGTCTACTCGAAAGTAAGCCATATTGTGTTCACTGGTCTTAACTCCCAGGAAAGAGACTTCCATATCCTAAAGCAGGGATCCTCAAACTACGGCCCGTGGGCCGGATCAGGCCCACCAGAGGCCTCAATCCAGCCTGTCGGTCTTTTGGGGGGTTTGGGAGGCGCTTTGTGGGCACTTGGGGCAGTTCAAGGCTGCCGTGGTGAAGATCCGCCAGTCGTGGCAGCCCTGTGCAAAGGGAGAGAGCCCCTCCAGGCTCTGGAATTTGGGCAGCTTCAAGCTGGCCCTTAAAATTTTTTTTAAAATGTTGTGCACGCAGCTGGAGCCGGGGCTTCAGGCTGGAGCGCAAGGCCACCCCAGCTGCCAGGGGCCCAGGTTGAGGCTGGCGCGCACGCCTCCTGCTGCTCTCTCGTGACTGTCCCAGGGCTTCAGGCTGGCGCTCGCGTGCCTCTCACCGCCCTTGCGTGGCCGCCCCAGTTACCAGGGGCTTGAGGCTGGCATGTGTGCCTCCCGCCACTCTCTCACGGCCCCCCAGCTGCCAGGGGCTTACTTCTGAGTAGTCAAGCAGAGAGCTGGGCTATTAAGGCCACCTTCCCATCCACACTTTCCTGGGAGTAAGCCTCATGGACTCTAATGGGCCTTACTTCTGAGTAGACATGCAGGGGGCTGGGCTTACTTTCCTGGGAGTAAGCCCCACTGACTCTAATGGGCCTTACTCCTGAGTAGACATGCATAGGCTTGGGCAAAATTCCTGAACAGCAAGCTCAAAATTGAGGTGAGCTTGTGCTTGTGTGTGTGTGTAAGAATACATGGGTGTGTGTGTGTGTTGTGTGTGTGTGTGTGTGTGTGAGAGAGAGAGAGCATGGTGTGTGTCAGTGCATGTCACTGACATTCCTTGTGTTGCTGCAAATTTCTTTGAGGGTGTCTTACAATTATATGTCTTAAGTCTGACATGAAAAATATGTTAAGTTAAATATGTTGAAGTATGTTGCTGGAAACTGCTTTGAGGGCGTCTTGCATGCCTGGGTGAGAATCAGGCATGTTAAAAGGTTTTCAATTTCAAAAGTGTTGAAATTAAGTACAGGAAAGCAATACAAGCATTTTTGCTTCATTTTAACATGTCCTACATTTTGTCCTACATAAGTCCTCTCACTCTCCGGCCCCCGACAGTGTCTGAGGGACAGTGAACCGGCCCCCGGTTTAAAAAGTTTGAGGACCCCTGTCCTAAAGTCAAATTAAGCACTTTGCTCCGCAGCAGTTAAGATGACTTTCCATAAGACAACACTAGAGGGTGACGTAACTACATGGACCCGTAAGTGCTCTGGATTTTGCCCTTGGTTAGGACTGTACTTTTTGTCTCCTTTTTCCAGAATTATGGATGGTTACTTCTGGCATTCCCTGTGGGAGAGGAATGAGTGTTTGGCATCACGTAAGTATAGGGTCCCATAGGGTTTCAGTATCCACAGATACTGTATATACTGGGTGGGGGAACATATCCCCTTGGGGTAATGGGGATGACACCTGTACATTACCCCATTACCTGTACATTTTTAGATTTGAAGACAACAAAGTTTGACTTTATCTGCCTTGGATTCTCTTTGGGGAGAAAGGAACCATAACCAGCAGCAAGATGATGCAGCAGCACAGGCTATGCTGCATCCCAAGTGGGATTTGAGGCTGCAGGAGGTCTGCCCCATTCTGCCCTCCCTCCTCCATTCTATTCCACCCATGCACCTTCTTTAGCAGACCTCCAAAACTCTGTCAGCACACATGGGGAGGCTCTGTATGCTCTTAGTGCTTGTGCAGTAGCTATTCCTGATGGATCGTGCACTCTGCCAGTGCTTCCTTTCAGCAAGGTGAATAGATGTCCAAACCTCAAAAGGAGGACTAGGTCTTGGGTTCCTCTCAGCCAGGCCTTTCAAGCAGACAATGGCACATTTTCCTGCTTGCAAGTAAGGTGTTGCACTTGCAAGTAAGGTGCAATAGTGGGCACTTTCATTTTCCCATAGAGCTCAATGCATATTTTTGATTCTTAGTTTGGCCATAACATTTGATAGGACAAGAGATATTTCAAAACCAATTTTTGCATTGGATTCTTCTGCCCTTCGGTATGAATCCAGCGGCATATGATACGATGGGGTACTGCACACCATTGCCAAGTTCAAAAATGCAGCCAAAATGGAGCACAACAAAGCCCTTTTGGAGGACACCCAGACAGGAGACAAAAAAGAGGACAAATCTGGAAATTTCCAGTCATACGGTCACCATGCCTTTCAGTGACATTAGACCAGGGATGTCCAAACCCCAGACCAAGGGCAAAATGAAAGTGTTGATCAACTGACTTGAGTTCATTCATTCATATCAGTTCCGTCCCTGATATATTCATTTATGTAAATTCCTGTAAATTCTTTTTTCTGGCCCCAAAGAGAGTCCGAGGCCCTCCTGCCAAAATGGTTGGACACCCCTGGATTAGAATAATTAAACTGGAAGTTTCTTTGGGTATCAACTTATCCTGTGGACTACCTAGAGGGGTTTAGGAGATCACTTGAGTTTGGGCAGCACATCTTGGGGCCCAGTAGCACTCCCCAGTTGTGCCACCCCCACTTGTCCCACCCAGCACCTTTCTTTTGGAGTCCTCTGGAAAGCTGGAAAGGCTACACATAGCCTCCTCAAACTTTTGAAGGCCGTGAGAAACATAAAAAATGCTCTCAGTTTCTTGGGGAAACTGGAAGTGATATTAGATGTCCACAGAGGGCTTTTTATGGGCATAAAAATACCAGGTTTCTTGGGAAAACAGAGGAGAAGTGATGTTTTGGTCCCTTCAAGGGCCATACAAGGCTTTCTGGGTATCAGAGAGGCTACTCACAGCCTCCCTGCTCCTCCAAAGAACTTTCGAAGGAAGGCAGCAGGTAGGACCAGGGGGGCAGAATCATTGCTGGTAATGGGGTATTGATTTGTGGTCATGGCTCCAGTAGGCCCTAGGCCTCCTGATCTAATCCAACCTCAGCTCATCATAAATAGAACTGAACCACAAGTGTTCTCTCACCATCTCTTTACTTATCCTAAGTCACAATGTCTCTAGGTCTTCATGAGTCCAACTCTGTGACCAATTCTCCATCTTCTCCATGCAGGTCCACCACTTCCTTGACTATCCTTTTGGACAGGAACAAATTCCCTTAGCATAGCATCCTCCTCCTACTTCCTTGAGTTTCAGTAAGCTCTTTGTGGAATCCCACTGGTTTCCATAGACATGCCCCCACAACTTTTCATCTCATATCAAGTCACATTTGGTGGTGTTCAATGTTTTCCACACACATATCCCCCCCTCAGATTCTATGGTCCATCTTGGACTTTTTCAGTAAGATGTGACAAACAGCAACAAATCAAGAAATAAAAATTATGGAACTGGAGCAGAGGCACCAAGAGACACAACCACTGAATTCAGAAAATGTGGTCCTTGACAGGAACTAAACTTTTTGTTCCATCTCCATGTAGTTCCTCTCCTGGGTGGATCTGGGATACCCAACAGAACATCTGAACAGAAGAAACTGCCTAAAGTCCAGATCTACCCAAGAGAGGAACCCAAGAGTGACTGATCCATCCAAATACCAGACTGGGTCCATGAGCCAGGGTTTGAGCAGTTCTAAACTGGAGTATGGCTGAGTCTTAGTTTGGAACCAAAAAGACCACGGTTTGATTTCTCAGCCCATTGCCTAGCATGGACAAATTGCTCCCCATCAATCTCAGTTATCAGATTTCCCAATCAATCTCAGTTCTTCATCTGTAAAATGGGAACAACCTGAATTTTTGTTCTTAATATTGTAAGAGAAGTGTATTAAGGTCTTTTAAGGCAGTGGTGAGCTATGGACCTACATACAGAATGGCCACCTTGGTGAGATAATTATGTCACAAAAGGTGTCTTCTTAAACAGAAGGGGACCAAATAAGTCAGTTCCTTACAATCCAAATGATCTTGCCAAGGGATTTCCCTCATCCTCCGCTTTAGACAAGATGCTACCCAGACTCTCAGGAATCCTACGCATTGCAGACACAGTGAGCGAGACACTTGTTCACATGCTTGGAAACTGGCAAAACAACGGCTGGGTTTCCCCCATTAATACCCCCCCCCCAGTACAGTTTCTCTCTTCCATTTGGGTCGGGAGCCCTTGAATTCTTAAGAGGCAGAAAGATAGTCCCTATGGGTACCAGTAGAGAACTGGGGGGGGTGTTTCAACCTGACTCCCCAGCTGACAAACTCAGGACACGTATGCCAAAAAATTAATATAATTAGTACTACTGCATCAACAGATAAGTTCTCTCCATACAATCATTATCAAGACATTGAATATAGTTGGAAGGGGGGCAGAAATCCCCTTTTATAACCTCTTGATTTTGTTTTTATGAAAAATGTACCATAAATATTGATCAAGTGTATGTGTTTCTCTTAATTGGGCAACATTTGCAAAGGAAATTCCTCCCACCCTACCCCACCGCACCCCTGGAGTCCTACTGCCAACCAGGAGGAAAGAGCAGAGCAGCTAGGGATGCTCTATAGAGAACAGTAAGGAGGCTCTTATCCCCAACACTGATTTTTCCACAGGATCATTGGGAAGGATTTCTTCGGGAGTGATCCAGGATTGCAGGTGCTCAGATGTGAGCAGCAAACTGATCTCAAGGGGAGGAAGAGAAGATTGCTCTGCTTTCCACAAGGAAGACCCTTTGTTTCTATTGTTCCTGATGGTTTAGTATGCATTCCATGCTTCCCTTCCTTCCCCCCCCCCCCCTTTCACTACTGGATGGGAAAAGCTGAAATTCAAGCCTTCCACCACCACCACCTGGGCATGAAACAGGTTTGAAAGGAGATTTCCATGCACTGCTGAGAAATGTGAGACACTTTCCAAAGATTTGCTTTCAAGGGAAAGGAAGGGAGGGGGGACTGGGCTATTATGATCCCTGTATAATGGGAAGCGAGCCAAGACAAGGCAGAGTTTGGATGTGATGGAGGACCCCCCCCCCCCAAAAAAAAAAAAGTGAAGGGGTGCCTCAACCCAAGTGGCAGAGAGTTCCAAAGGTGTGAATAGAATTGCAGCCTCCAATCCTATGCCAGTCTACTCAGACATAAGTCCCATCAGAGTCAAGGGGGCTTACTCCCAAGAAACTGTGGATAGGATTGCAGCCTCCTAGCTCAATCCTATGCCAGCCGACTCAGAAGTAAGTCCCATCAGAGTTATCCTATACCTGTCTACTCAAAAGTAAGTCCTATCAGAGTCAAGGGACTTCCAGAATGGTTTGGATAGGCTCGTAACTTCCATGCCCAATCGATCCAATGCCTTCTCAGAGCACAATCCTATGCCTACTCAGAAATAAGTCCCATCTGAGTCAAAAGGATTTAGGAGAGTGTGGATAGGATTGCAGACTCAGAGCCCAATCCTGTGTCTACTCAGAAGTAAGTCCCTTTAGAGCCATGGGCCTTACTCCCAGGAAAGTGTGGTTAGGATAGCAGCCTCGGAGTCCAATGCTATGCCTACTTAGAGCAGAACCTACTCAACAGTCAATCCATCAGAGTCATGGGGCTTCCTCCCAGGAAAGTGTGGCTAGGACTGCACCCTCAGAGCTCAATCCTACGCAGTCTACTCAGAAGTCAGTCCCATAATAGTCAATGGGGCTTACTCCCAGGAGAGTATGGATAGGATTGCAGCCTCAGAGCCCAATCCTGTGCCTACTCAGAAGTAAGTCCCTTTAGAGCCATGGGGCTTACTCCCAGGAAAGTGAGGGTAGGATTACAGCCTCGGAGTCCAATCCTATGCCTACTTAGAGCACAACCTAATCAGAAGTTAATCCATCAGAGTCATGGGGCTTACTCCCAGGAAAGTGTGGCTAGGACTGCACCCTCGGAGCCTAATCCTCTGCAGTCTACTCAGAAGTAAGCCCCCTTGGAGTGGCGGTGGGGCTTGCTGGGACTGAGTGTGGAAGAGCGAGGGGCGGTGGCAGCCCCGAGGGCGCGTGTGGGCCGGTGTGGGTGCTGCGTGCGGGGTGGTGGGGCTGCCCCGAGGGGGTGCCGGCCTACCTATGGTGGTGATGACGGTGATGGCGAAGTAGAAGGAGCCCGCGAACTTCCACTGGACGCCCGCCTTGTGGGGCTTGAGCTTGAGCACGACTCCCTCCAGCTCGACGTAGTTGTCGTCGGAGAGGTTGTACTTGCTCTTCAGCTCCAGCTGCTTCTGCTCCAGCTTGGCGTGGTCCGCAGTCTCGGCCTCGGACTCCAGGGCGTCGAAGACGGCGGCGCCCACCAGCAGGTAGGTGAAGGTGCAGATGATCAGCGCCAGCGTCCGCACGTTCTGTCGCTTCATGGTCCTGCGGGGCTGGGGAGCTGCTGCTGCTGCTGTTGGACGGGGACCCCGCAGGCTGCCTTTGCTGCTGCTGCTAATGCTGCTAATGCTGCTGGAGGAGACCAGACGGCCGCCTCTCTCATGGCTGCTGCTGCCGAGGCTCCCCGGCTGCTCAGCTCTCCTCTCCTCTGCTCAGCTCGCCTCTGCTGGGATGGGCGGAGGGAGGAAGGCAGGCAAGGCAGGCAGGCCAGCTCCGCAGCATCCCAGTGGGAGGACCCGACGGGCGGGAGCTGTCCTTTCAGCACCACCTCCAAGAGATCCCCGCCTGCCTCAAGGACTCCCCTACGCCCCATCCCTGCAATCCTTTCCTGGGAGTAAGACCCATTGAACACAGTGGGGCTTACTTTTGAGTAGACACGGTAAGGATTGTACTCTTTGGTCGGGACACGTTCTCTTTTTTAGACGTGTGTCCTGGGAAAAAAATCTTCATTATCCTCTTTTTCCTTCTTTTTTCATGAAGCCTTCTTTTAATTAATAAATTATATGTAATCAGGGTGACCAGGTGTCCTCTTTCTCCAGGACACGTCCTCATTTTTAGCCTTGTCCTCTTTATTATCTTCATTGTCCTTCTTTTCCTTGTGAACAGACAGCATGAAGCCTTCTTTTAATTAATAAATTATATGCAGTCATGGTGACCATATGTTCAGAGTGGTCATATGATCTGAAATTTCCAGATTTGTCCTCTTTTTTAGCCTCCTGTCCGGGTATCCTCCAAAAGGGCTTCATTGTCCTCCATTTTGCCTTCATTTTGGCACTTTGCAGTGGTGTGCAGTACCCCATCATGTCATATGTCGTTGGATTCATATTGAAGAGCAGAATCCAATGCAAAAATCCGTTTTGAAATATCTCCTTCCTATCAAAAGGTATAGCCAAAAAACTAAAAATCAAAAATATGCATTGAGCTCTATGGGAAAGTGAAAGTGCCCAATGTCGCGGCTTTACTTGTGAGTAGGCAAACATGCCAGTGTCCGCTGGAAAGGCCAGGCTGAGAGGAATCCAAGACCTTGTCCTCCTTTTGAGGTTTGGGCATCTGGGTCACCCTGCATATGTCCTCTTATTCCAAGACAAGTCCTCTTTTTTAGACGTGAGTCCTGAGAAAGAATCTTCATTATCCTTCTTTTTTCTTGAAGCCTTCTTTTAATTAATAAATCATATGGAATCATGGTGATTGTACGTCCTCTTTTTCCAGGACACCTCCTCTTTTTTAGCCTTGTCCTCTTCATTATCTTAGAGTACAAACCTAACCATGTCTACTCAAAAGTAATTCCCATGTGTTTAGTGGGTCTTACTCCCAGGAAAGTGTCTTTAGGATTACAGCATTCGTTGTCCTTTTTCTTGTGATTAGACAGCATGGGGCATTCTTGGAATTAATAAATTATATGCAAACATGGTCACCATATTTCCTCTTTCTCCAGGACACGTCCTCTTTTTTAGACATGTATCCTGGGGAAAAATCTTCATTGTCCTCCTTTCCTTTCTTTTTCATGGAACTTTCTTTTAATTAATAAATTATATGTAATCAGGGTGACCAGACGTCCTCTTTTCCCAGGCCTTATCCTGTTTTTTAGCCCTGTGTCCTTGGGAAAAAATCTTCTTTTTCCTCCTTTTCCTTGTGAGCATGTAGCCTTCTTGGAATTAATAAATTATATGTATTCATTTTCAATCTAATAATAAGTAACATAGTGTTTGAATAAAACATATGAAAGCAATATGTAAGTGTGTGCTTTTAGGTTTTCTTGGATAGCCTACATTTTAGGGAGCCTTGTCCTCTTTTTTTGGTTATGCAATATGATCACCTTGCCCTTCTCTCCAAGAAAGAAGCTCCTCTGGGATTCATCCCTTGGATTGGAGGCACAACCTATGCCCTGTCCAGCTGCTGGCTTTTGAAAGCATCTTGAAGCATAACCTCTGAGAAGGTTCTTGGAGGGTCATTGGGCCAGAGACCACCAGCTGTAGCTGGAAGGGGTTCCTGTTTTCAAGCTGGATCCACACAGGCAGTGTCCCCAGGATCAAGTGCCCCAGGATCAAAAAGGGCAAAAGGTTGTTGAATACTAGTCAGATAACTGGCCAGGACATGGAGGCTGAATCACTAGACATGTCTAGGCATGGCATGTCTACTCTGAAGTAAGCCCCATTAAATTCAATAAAGCTTACTCCCAGGAAAGTGTGCATAGGATTGGAACAGCATCCTGTGCCTGAGGCTGCAATTCTATCCAGTTTCCTAGGATTTCAGTGGGGCTTACTTCTGAGTAGACAGACATACGATTGTGCCCAAAACCCTGGTGCAGGTCTTCTACAGGGCCAGCCAGGCTCCCCACTAACTGGCCATTTAGGTATGCATTGGAGTGAAGCCCTCTTGGGAGAGCTAAGATTAACTGCATATTCTGCACTGTATTTTGAATGGCTGTTTGCTGGCTCCTCTTTAGCAGATTTTTTATAATTAACCTACCTCACAGGGTTGTTGGGAGGATAAAAAATGAAAGAACCATATGCACTACCTTGAGAAGAAGGGTGGTCAAAGAATTGAGATACAGATCAGGAATGCCTTCACCTGCCAAGTCATAGGGGAGTGAGACACCTAAACTCTGCTGCACCCCCAGCTCTGCACACAATCAGATCCAAAAAAATAATGGTACACTAAGGGCAAAATGCAGAGTAACTATGGGGAGTCCTTGCTCCGGTGTAAGAACAACTTACTCTGGATTCCAATATGAATTTCCCATAGGTTTTCACTAGGTGGTGCAGTAACTATGGGTGCACGTAAAGTCTCTTATGTGTTCCCGTAGCTACTCTGGATTTGGGGGTTTACATTTATTTAGGAGTCAGTCTCACTGACCAGAATGGGATTAACTTTTGTATTGAGAAGAAAAGGATACTGCTGTAAGTTGCCTCCTCCTGGGAGATCATAGCACAATCATGAAGTGCATGTTTTGAATCCACAAAGTCCCAGCTTTAATCAGTGACACTCCCTACTGCCGCCTCCTCTTGCCTGTCACCCTTTTTTCCAGTTGCAGGAAGAGTTTGGAGAACAGCTGTCAGCCCAGCCCAAGCAGGTTGACAGCCCTTTGGCAGAAAGATGCTCTGAACCCCCCCAAACCTGATATCCATTGTACTGTGGACTGCACCCCATGAAATGTCTGGACCCACAGTGAATACTAGTACAGGTGCATGTCACTGAAACACAAAACCTTTTGTTGGAACCTTCTCCTGGAGTTGTCACCAAACTCCACCCAACATGGAAAACAGCTTGGGAAATGCATCCTGCAATATAGAGCAGGGTCCTGAGATAGTTGGCTGAGCTACTGGACACTACAAAGCTCTGGAGCTCTCAGAATGGGCAGATGTCCAAGTCTGTACCAGTGACTCTACGAACTGGTCAGATGGGCAGGATCAGTCCAGAAGATCGACTATATCAATTGCTTCATGAACTGCACTTAAATCAAGCCTCCAGATTTCAGTGCAGCTCTATAATGCCTTTTCCTCCCATCAGACTCAGGCTGATACTCCAGTCATTAGTAGTAGTAATGGCAATGGCAGAGTCTTTTGCTGCATTTTTAGCTATTTCTAGTCAGAGAAGATGATGTATGTTTAAGGTGAGTTCACTTTTGCAGTAATCATAGATTGCAGCAAGACAACAGAGCGAAAATAAGAAAGACATGAAAAATTATAGTTGCTTTGTGTTCAGCTTCAAATGTAGGTGGAGTATTTTGCAGGTCTCCCTGTAGTGCGACTTACACAACATCTCACCCTTCTGTGTCACAGAAATGAATTCATCCACTCTGATGACCTCAGTCTCTACTCAGAATCAGGGCCATGGAAATTAATCTCTACTTCACCCCATGTAAATAGGAAAGCCAACTCTTTCCTGCCAACCTAGCAGTTTGAAAGCATGCAAATACAAGTAGATAAATAGGTAGCACCTTGGTGGGAAGGTAACAGCATTCTGTGCTCATGTGGACCACATGTCCACAAAGGTGTCTTCAGACAACGCTGGCTCTCTGGCTTAAGAAACAGGGATGAGTACCACTCCCTACAGTCATGACTATCTGGGCAACGTGCAGGGAACATCTTTACCTTTACTTTTTCACAATCTTTGGCTGCAATCCTAAGAGCACTTTCATGGGAGTTAGCCCATTGAATTCAGTGGAACTTACTTCTGAGTAGACACAAATAGGATTGCACTGTTTGTTGGACACATCCTCATGTTCCAGCACAACAATGGAGCTGCATCTATTTGGAGTGCTCCAAATCTGGAGAGCCTATCTGTTAAAGATGACAAAATTTAAAGGAATAGGTTTTGGATCTGGATACATGTCACTCTGGTAGCATCTGAACCAAGCCAATGTCAATGCAAGATGCTTATTTTGTCATCTACAGCATACAACATAAGAGAATATTTTGCTCCAGTATATGCTGCTTGATGGTTGTGAACAGGTCGGTGTGTTCTTGTTTTGTATACATTTGGGATCTACATAGGTTGGCTGCTGTCTTTCCAGGGCATGGGCCTACAGCCCCACCATGTTTTTTTTAAAAAGCTATTTTCCTTTCTGTCTGTATCTGCCAACAGAGGATAACACTTCATGCAGCTGACAAAGTGGGCTTCAGTCCATGAAAACTTCTGCCACAATAAATCTGTTCATCTTCCAGTTGCCACAAGACTCTTTGTTGCTTTGCTGTGCTTCTCTGTGCACACCCTTTCTGAATTGTCTAAAATTAGTATCCCATAAAAACAAGAACTATACTCACCCTTCAGGGTAGAAATAAGTGGCTGTGCAAATCTTTCCAGTGCCCGTGCCAGCCCTTGTGGTTCTTCCTCCTTTGCTGCAGTCAGCATTATTTATGTATTTATCAAATTCTTAGTTATTCTGTTCCCAATAACTCAGATTAAGGAAAAATTTTGAAATGATGATCTGTCCATGCAAATTAAATGAGGCTATATTGCTGCAGTGCACTTCTATGTTCCTCTCAAAAGGAGACTTTTCAGGTGGTGTTAAAACTTCCCCATTACTTCCCCATAAGACTTCTCCACTACTACCCTGTCACCTGTGCTCTTCTCACATTCACAAGGAAAAGGTAAAAGCATGTGATTTGTTCTTTGCTTTCAGGCAGAGGCATAACTTGGGCTGAGCCTGGGAGGCACATGCCCAGAGCATTATGCCAGAGGCTACAGAGGGTAACTCTGCACAGTTACCCTCCTCTGGCTTCTCTGGGGGCACTGCTGGCTTTGTGCACCCTGTTCTTTCTTGAAAAGGAACATGAAGTTGCAATAGCAATTGTTCCACACTCTGGGGAGAACCCAAAAATGACTGCCTAGAGGGCCGTCATCTTTATGTTTCCCTTAGAGGGCAAGACACTACTAGCTTCAGGTGCCATTCCATTGAGGAAAACCCAGAAATGATGTCACAAAGTCACGTGGCATCATGACATCACTGCCTTGGGTGACAGGGTGGTCCTCTGCTTGCAAGACCTTCCTCCTCCTATCCCCACTCACAGTGAAAATTTATCAATGAATCTTAGAGTTGGAGGGTTCCTAATAGGTCATCTAGTCTGACCCCCTGCCTGTAGCAGGAAATCCTCCAAGAAAGAGTTGCGATATGTCTCGAAAAACAAGGACAATCCTGATTTTTGGAGACTGTGTTCATGTTCTGGCAAATGGGACAGAGGAACCCTACTCCAAGAGCATCTTCAACTGGTGCTTGAAACCACTGCTTGAAGGTCTCTGGTGAGAAGAATCCACCACCTCCCTCCGCATTCTGTTCCACGGCTCAACCACCCTTTCCATCAAGAATTTCTTCCCGATGATGAAATAATCTTGTGCTCTAGAGGAATGTCGTGCAGTGTAGTTACAATTAATTGCCTGTGCTGTCTCCGGTGGGATTCTGTCATGCACAGAGTGATAACAATGTGATTGTAGGTGATGCCTAGGAATACAATGCACTTGTAAGGCTGTCTTCTTATCTAATATTGTTTGAAGTTGAGCCACTGCAAATCAGCTTTACTTGAGTTCTGCACACGATGAAAAAGGCATATCAGATTTTTGCCCCAGGCATTGAGCAAAAAGGTGGGATGGAGGAGGAGAAATAAACTGCAGTACATCAGACTCTAGAGCTGGAAGAAAGAATAATCCTGAAAAGGCAAAAAGAGTTCAGGACCGAGGACAGGTCAATGGGAATGTAAGCTCCAGAATAAGGTGGACTTTTGTGTTGCAAAGTATCCCTGGAGGAATTGAATATCATATATCCAGACTTGCTTCTAGCTGGGTCTAATTCCCTATTTACTCAAATATAACACTCACATTTTTCAGCCAAATTTAGGCTGCAATCCTAAAGACACTTTTCTGGGAGTAAGACTCATTGAGCACAATGGGACTTACTTTTGAGTAGACATGGTTAAGATTGTGCCCTTAGTCTCCAAAACTGAGGTATGAGTTAGATTTGATGGTGCATTAGATTAGAGTAAATACAGGAATTTTTATTATAACTATAGGTCAGAATTTAGTTGAACAGTTTACTATACTGTGATTAAAATGCAACATCTATCTATCTACAGTATTTATATACTGCTTTTCAACTAAAAAGTTCACAAAGCGGTATACAGAGAAAATGAAAAAATACTAGCTAAAATAATAGCTAATTAACATAAACCCATTATTGTAAAAAAGTAGTGCAATTAGGTTAAAATCATAACATAAATCCATTATTAGCATTATTGTTATCATCATATAACTCATTCTTGTATGCAGTAAAATTAAATTTTGTACCTGCTTTACAGCTGTGCATCACAAATGCCAGGAAACATTTTTTTAAAAATCTCAAGCCTTTTAAAATAGGGGTGTGCATTAGATTCAATGGTCCATTAGATTTGAGTAAATAAGGTAATTCTTTCATCAGAATCTTCTAATCTAGGGGGAGTCGCTGTAATGAGGAATCAGTGGAGTGGAGTGAAAGAGCATGGTCTTTCTCACAACAGGCTCCTACTTTTACCAATAGTTGTAAACAGCAGCTATTAAACTCACAGCCAGTGTGTGGGTTCTCTGCAAGGCAGAAGTCGCTCCAGTTGCTATAGGCATAACACCATTTGTTAAAAATTCAAATTATCCTAAATATCCTATCCTAAATAAAAAAATATTCTATCCTAAATATCCTAAATAAAAACCATGTTAACCTGAAGATGTTCTTTGCCCCGTTTACAACAAGTAAAACAACCTAGCTCCACAACCCAAGAATTCATATTGTGTCACTGGTTAGTGATGACACAGGCAGTGGTGGGCTCCAGCAGGCTCACACCTACTCTATAGAACCGGCTGTTAACGAAATATAGGATATATAAAGTTTAAAAATAGCCATTTAAAAGTGGCTGCCAGATGGGCATAGAAGTGGTTGTTAATTTCTTTGAATCCCATCACTGGATGCAGGCCTGGCAGGAACTAGCAGTGAAGATTACTACTTCCAGATACCTTATCAGAAAGGCTAGAAAAGTTTTAAAATCAAGATTTCTTTGGCTGTAATCCTAAGAACACTTTGCTGGGAGTAAGCCCCATTGGGGAGTAAGCCCCAAGTGGGGCTTACTTCAGAGTAGACATGCACAGGATTGCAGCCATAGTTTGTTTTAGATCTCACCATAGAAAACACGGACAGCATAAAGGCAGCCTTAACAGTCACTGACCATTTTCCTGTCTGTATTTCATTATTTCAGATGCATCCTCTCACTCAGGACAAGTAATTCCTATAAACTCACAGTCAAAATTTGACAATCTCTAAAAACATCAGTCATGGTAAAAAAAAAAAAGAAGTCCCTGTTCAACCTTTAGCATGATAGTCATCCTGCCCTTCTGAGGAGGATGAATTATAAAGTCAGGGAGAAAACATTTTGCTCATCTCTGATGTTCGAACTTAATCCTGATATGTTGGCAGTCATAATCATAAGAACATAAGATCCTGGCTCTGCTGAATCAGGCCAACTGCCCATCTAGTCCAGCTTTCTGTTCTTCACAGCATGACATACAACCTGTGCAATCCTATGCATGTCTACTCAAAAGTAAGCCCCACAGATGTCACTAGAACTATACGTGCATTGGATTGCAACCTGTCAGCCCAATCCTAACCCCTGATTTGGCAGGCAAAAATGCTAGTCTGGAGACCTTGCAAAAGTGCCATAAGGCACTTCTGCACCACTCCGGAGGGGTTAGACAGTGCACAGAAATGTATCGGCCTCCCTGCACCACCATGGAGATAGGGAGCAGGTGAGTTGTGCTGGCCTAAATTGGTTAGGATTGCACCCTGTGTCTCACAATGACCTTTAGAATCTGTAGGCCTTCATACCTGACATTCAGAGAGAGATCCATTCCATATTCAGGTGCTCAAAGAAACTTTGAGGACCTCAAAGTCTTGCCTCCAAGCTTAATCACACATTTCAAATATGAACAGCATGCATTGTGTATCTTCTGAACTGATGATGTTCGGGCATGATCCATCAACCTCCATAGATGGTAAGGTTCTTTTATAGGTTGCTTCTATTCCATTTAACGTGCAAAACTGCCAAAGAAGAATTTCATTCACAACATTATTTTGAGCTACCAATGCTATGAAGCATGATTTCACCTGCCCCTTCATCAAAGGGGTTTCTGCTTGATCCCCGATTCCACTGTGCTGCAAATGGGACAAATACCAGTGCTGGAGAAATAGGCGTTCCTCTATGAGCACAATCCTAACCATGTCTACTCAAAAGTAAGCACCATTGTGTTCAGTGGTCTTACTCCCAGGAAAGTGTCATTTGGATTGTAGGCTTTGTTCCCTTGTCCATGCTCCTGTGCATCTGGTCAATGTTTAGGAGCAGGATGAATGTACTTAGGTGTATGTATCTATTAACCAAACTGCTGAGATACACAGTGCAATCCTACACAGTGTGTCTACTCAGAAGGAAGTCCCTCTGTGTTCAGTAGTACTTACTCCCAGGAAAGTGTGGTTAGGATTGCAGCCACAAAGGGATTATGCCACATTAAATGGAGTTATGCAACTATTGACAAAATGTCACCATAATTTCCAGCCATCACTGAGAAAGGCACTTAAAATGGCTGGCTGTTAGACCTCATGACACAATTTTGTTTGATGTTTCCTGGTATGTCTCAAGAACCACCAAATCATTTCAACAACCAAGTAGGGTTGGGAGAAAAATGTTCACTCGTTTTTGTTTTAGAGGCAAATTGCTTTCGAAGGCTCTGAAGTCCTCCAAAATGCAGAAACAAAGATGAATCTTCTTATTGGTGGAGTATGAGAGGGAGCAACTCTATTAGGGCTTCTTTCTTAGTATGAGCCAAGTCCCAGTCATGTAGAAATCATGTACAATGCTGCAAACATAGTCAGCTTTAGCTACATACTGAAGTCAATGAGTATAAACAAAGCCAGGGAACTGGACCAGTAGTGCTTCCTGGACTGGTTTTATGAATAACCCTAGAAGATCAAGAATGGGAGAAGAAAACCTGATTTGTATCTCCAAAATGAAGGGGGGGGGGAACCCTTTCTTCTGCATCGTCTGCCAGGACCCATTAGCTATTAATTAGCTATTATTTTTTCATTTTCTTTGTAAACTGCTTTGAGAACTTTTTACTTGAAAAGCAGTAGGTAGGTAGGTAAGTAGGTAGGTAGGTAGGTAGATAGATAGATAGATAGATAGATAGATAGATAGATAGATAGATAGATAGATAGATAGATAGATAGATAGGTAGGTAGGTAGGTAGGTAGGAAATGTTCCTGTGCAAGTCTGACTGCTGCTTTTCAGTGCAATCCTAAGCATGTCTACTGAGATGTAAGTCCCATTATGTTCAACAGTGCTTACTCCCAGGAAAGTGTGGTTAGGAATGCAGCCTTTGTTTCCAATTTTTCCAATGGACCATACCCTGGAAGGCCAGGAGGCTTTGCAAGCCAGAAAGTCACATGTCCGCAGCCAAACTCTCTGAGCGAGTGCATGGCATCTGTTGTTGCCTCCTGCAGCAGGCCCCAGAAACTGGACCTTAATTTGTAACATAGTTAAAAGCAGTAAAATAGAGATTTGATTAAGGCAACATCTGGCGCCTGTTTGCTTAAGTGCTCAAGAGTCATTTATCACATTGCAGCGGCTGCCTTTCTGGTCCAGGGAGGGAGGGGCCCAAGGAGAGAGAGGGACAAAGGAAGGCTGAGAGAGAGCTTTCCAAACAGACCTGCACATGCTCCGGGCACTGTTAGGTAACCATGCACTGGCACAGCATCCATTCATGTCCATGGGCTTCATTAGAAGACTGTCCTAGTGGATCAAGCCCTTGGATTTTCAACATGCCTGAACATCTACTAATGTCAAAAATCTCTGAAAACATAAGAGTGCTCACTTGGAAAAAAATAGCAACAGGACACAACACTCACCCCGGCATCACTGCAGCTTCCATGCATGGAAGGATCAACAGAGCCCCACCACCTCCACATCACCCCATGCAGTTGCTCCTGGGCCATGACCAGAAATGATCTCCCTGTATAATTATTTGAATGGTTCCATCAATATGTTTGGCTGATGATGACATGAGGACAGGTGCTGCTCTGATGCGTTTATAGTCTGAACGTCAATGCAGAGGACCTGAATGATGAGGGAAATGCCACCCCTTTCCCGTTCGTCACTCTCCCCTGGCTGCAAGTTTCTCAAGCTCAAGTTCCAGGTGGAGGTGTGCACAGACCTCCTGTTCCTGACTATAGGGCAGGAATGTCTGCAAGGGAGGGAAGTGAATTTATTTTGAGCCCAGCTGATGTCTCCATTTGCAGGCACTGCTTTCGTGCAGTTCCCATTCATTTCCAATTTTCATCAGGCTGGCAAACAAAGCTTTCCCAATGAACCATACTCTGGAATGCCAAATTTTGCAAGCCAGAAAGTCACATGTCCACAGCCAAACTCTCCAATCAAGTACTCAGTAGTAGGGTAGCTGAGGACCCATATCACTGATATGTCTATCTATCCAAGGAACAGTATTCCCAGATTCTACATTTTGTATTCTCTATATTTATTTATTTTTATTAACAGTATTTTTACCCTGTTTGCTTCACTGTTTCCAGGATCTACACACTCTAGAGCTTCAGACCCCTTCCCTTCAGGGAAGCTGTCTGCATCAATCAGCCTTCAAGGAACTCCAGTATATCCATGATGGAGCCAAATGTGTGCTGAGAAGATCCTGGGACACGCCCAAGGGTGCACACTCATTCCAGGCAGCTCTGTCAGGTCTTACCATTGTGCCACGTGACTCACACGTGTTCCCTCATGCATGCCCAAAATGTCCTTGGGGAAGATGGGTTGTTGTGGCCAGTCTGTCAGAAAGCTTATCTGCTATGACTCACCACCTTGAGGAGCCCCTGATAGGCCTTCAAAGAACCCTCAGAATTCCCTGGAATGAAGTTTGAAGAGCACTTCTTTTAGACTGAGACTCAGAAAGACAAGACTGGATCAGGAGAATGTTGTCCAGCTCTGAGTTCAGACAGAATCATTTAGATATGGATGGTCGCCTGGCACAAGCTCTCTAAGGATTTCAGCAGGTGAACCTTTTCTCAGTCCATATTTGATGGAATTTTCTCTTCTGTACATCTATGGAAGATGCAAACAAAAAAGGGACTGTCCGTCCCTCTTTGCATCAGGTCATGTCATTCTACAGGACCTTGCTTCACCCATGTGTCTGCAGATGATCAGAGGGGAACAGGGTGTCCAAGACAAAAAGGGTCAAGAAGATCAAGAGCTGTCTGCTATTGTTGGGAACAAAGATGGAGTGGACAGAAAGAGAGAGAATGTATAATTTCACACATTGATTTTGAATATCCAGCTATTTTAATACAGGACGAAAAATATAGAGTTTGATGCTGACCAGATTGGCCCAAAGCTTTAGAAAATCTTGGCCTTCATGTGGTCCTTTCCAGCCAAGATGGTTCCCCATGACTGAAGCAAGACAATTCCCACTACCACAATAGGATATACATTGCTGATTGACCCTATCAGCTTCAGAAGACCCACACTGCTCTGTTATTCCTCCTCCCCAATTGGAATAGAGGAACAGGGACCCCCATAGGACCTTCTCCTTTCTGCTATGTGCTGAAACTAGAAGATAACTCTGTAGAACGGCAGCCTAATTTCACTATATCTGAGCAACCTGTCACCTGCTGCTGCATCAGCACAGATGAATTTCAGTGGGATTTGGTGATTTGATTTTTACACTGGCAAGACTCCAGAGTTGGGATGGGAGCAATTCCTTCACTGATTTGACCTCCGAGGTTATCCTGTGGCATCATCAGGAAGACAAACGGGCAGCGCCTCTGCCCTCCTTCCAGAATCTTATACAGAAAAGAATAGGACCTTTCAGCAACCAGGAGAATCATCAGCACAACCAATCAGTGAAACAGTACTTCGTAATGTCCACAAATACCCAAAATGCTGATCCCTTCACCCCAATAAAAAAAACCTCCACAGCCTACAGCTGTGCCTCCCTCCCTTCCTACTTTTTCCATTTCTTGCTCCCCCATCTTTACTAGATCTCTTGCTACCTCCACCCTCTCTGACCTCAGGTCCTCTCCTCCATCTGCTGCTTCCTCCATGCCCTCCCCTCCGCCCCCCGCCTTTGCATCAGTGTAGCTCTGCATCAGTGTAATTCTTGTCCACTTACCTCTATTCTGTTTCATGCAATGGCCAGGCTGTTAGGTACTCTGCGACCCCAGAGCCCTCAACATCACAGCAATGGACTCAGAAACACATTCTCCAATTGCTGGAGCACAACATGTTTTCAATTTAACTTCTGGCTTGCCCGATCCTATTCACTTCTGTCAAGCAATAACTGAGTAGCACAACAGTATACAGATCAACTGGATTTGTTCCAGGGCTGTTTTTAAACAGCAGTGATTGGAACACTTAGCAAATGTCCTCAAAGTGATGAACAACAAAGGGAAGCAGAGAAAACTCTGAAACCTAATACATCAAATAACAATAATCAAATGGGCATATTATAACAGAGCACATGTGCACAAATGATGTTCAAGTGGAATCTCACCTTGCAATTTGCCTACACTCTTAGAGCCAATGCCTCCCCCCCCCCCCCCCGGCAGATCAAGTCACCCTTGCCTAGCAGAGGCCAAAAGTCTTCTACCACAGAAATGGCTGCTGATTCTCCACCGTCAGTGGATCACAGAAGCACTGCAGTCCTTGGCTCCCAGAGGGGCAGCTTTCTGCCTCCCAAACAGCTTTTGTCTTGTTCTTGGGCTCGCCACCTGTTAAGCATCTAAATATAGACCCAGTTGACAATTATTGCTTTTTCTTGGCAGGTTCTGACCTGCCCAGCTCAGATTTCCTTTGGAAAACTGGAACACAAACAGGCTGCGAAAGGGCTGTCCTCTGCCAATGTCCTGGCCACAAGAAGCAGCTGGCTGGCTAGGGCGGAGAGGAAGCAGAACTGTCCACTTGACTGGAGGCTCTCAGTCTCTGGCCAGCTCCCAAGAGCTCCATTAAATCAGTCCAGGCTGGATCCAAGCAGGGATGGAGACAGTGAAAGACCACCTGTTGTAGGAAGTGGTGCTCATGCTCCTGGGGCAACAGCCAAATGTGCCTAGACTAGAGGGCTGGGGGCTACCGTTCGGGGAAACTGATTGCCAGTACAAATTTCACAACCATTGTTGCCAATCCTGGCCTGAGATATCCTGGAGCCTGTGCAGAAAATCCAAATGGGGCATAAATGCAGACTTCCCAACGGTGAAGGTCACATCCCACCTCATACATCATGTGGTAGTGTCTAATCTCCTGCAAATGAACTTGCACCATATCATAATATTCTTCACAGAAAGGGAAAGCACTGCAGGAGGATGGCCAGAGAACAAACAGCTGGCAACTAATTGACCATACTGATATTCTGCTTTGCATTTATCACAGCATTTTATTTATTAAGAAGATCAATGAAACCAGTTGAAATATACCATTAAATTAAAACAGCAGTTCTAGGAATGGTCACCTCTGTTTCAGTCTTCTAAAACAGAAAAAATGTTTCAACTTCCACTTGCAGATGGTGAAAGAGGGGCAGTCTGATCTCCCTAGAGAGGGAATTTCATGAGTTTATCAACGCCCCCCCCCAACCATAAGAACATAAGATGAGCCATACTGTATCAGACCAAAAGCCCATCTAGTCTAGTTTCCTATATATCACAGAGGCCTACCACATGCTTCAGGAAACACACAAGACACAAGAGAGCTGCTTCCTGGTGTCGGTCCCAGAACATGCCATCCTATGGTAACCTAATTCTATAATCTGGAGGTTGTACACACACAGCATGGCTTTTGTACATGATGGCTTGTACGCATGATGGAGATTGTACATACACATGATGGTACAGTTTCTGCCAACTTGATTTCCACAAGTGGTGACCAAAGAGCAGGCATCCTGTGATTGACCTGCAAAGCTAGGACTCATCATGTGTGAGCAGGTGGTTTTCAAAATAACCCAATCCCAGACCACATAGGGCTGGAATGAGCAAGCTGGGCCACTTTAGAGCTTGTCTCACAAATGACAAGCTGCACCTGCTGAAATTCCCTCTTCTATACAATTGTTCCAGGATCCTTAAAAAGGCCCAGCTTGCACAACCTTGACAGGGGTCATTAAAGGTTAAGGTTAACACTAGAAATCTGAAAGTAATCTCTTAAGCTGCACTTCCTGCAAGTAAGTTCCTTTGCACACAAAGGGACTTATTTCTGAGTAGACATGTCAAGGATTGTGCTGCTACCTTTTTCAGTGTTTGCCCTGCCTCTAGAATGGAACAGAGCTTTGTAGTGGAACTCCAGCTCCCCAGTGACTTCCAGGCACAATTCAGGGTGCTGATACAGATCCTGGGCCCAGCAGAATACCTAAAGGACTACTTCTTTCTATGTCCCATTGCAAACTCCAAGGTAGACCAAGAGTGCCCTCTTGAGGACTTGCTCTGGGTACCCATGGAGTGAGGTCAGGAGATCCCATGAGAGGTCTTCTTATGGCTGGCCGGCTGATTTGACAAACAATGTGATTCTTTCTCTCTCTCTCTCTCTCTCTCTCTCTCTCTCTCTCTCTCTGGAAACTTGTCCAAGAACGAAGGCATTTTCACACAGGAGGCTTTAGCATATTTGGGCTTTTATCTACAAAATTTAGTTTAGTGAGGATTTATTTTCCTTGTTCTCTTTGCATGAACAACTGCACAGCAGATAAATTACTCCCAAAAGACATTAAAACTTGCTGTTGTTGCTATGCTATCAGATGAATACATGAAGCTTCCTAATATGAAAAAGCCATCACTCCATTCAGCCTCATATAATCTCCTCCCCTCCTCCTCCTTGCTGGGTCTCTTCTGAATCTCCCCCCGCCTCCCAGGTCTCTTCTGAAGTTCAGCTTTCCCCAGGCTTTATATAAAGACTTTTAACTGGAGAGCAGAAGATCTCCAATTAGTAAGTTCTGGGACAACTGGATTGGGGAAAAGAGGTCCACGGCTTCGGGGGAGAAAATGACAGTCCGTTCCAGCAGGACACCTTTCTAGGTGAAGAATCCAGCAGTTAACTGTTCAACGAGTCTGGATGCAGCATTTTGATGCACCATTTTGCATTTCCAGTAGTACCCTTGAAGGAGGCTAAGGCTGAGCAGCATCCCATACGTTTGCGGTTGATAGGTTGTTCCCCTGTCATCTTCTTTCAGGCAAACACTGAAAGAAGTATACCCAAAGCACATAGTTACAAATACACACAGGCCTCCGTCAGTCTTGAAAGACTCTGGTATCGTGCTCAGCACTGCATACACTGCATGTGAAGCACGAAAGCCTGGGTTGGATTGTTATGGAGGATATGCTGTTACCCAAGCAGCAAATCCCCCCTCTCCACGCCACTGAATTAGTCCAATGGAAAAGCAGAGCCAATACGATTGGATCCAGCTGGCGTCGCAGAGCTGGGCTAAGGACAGGAGCTCACCCTGTCTTGTGGGGCCGACCGGGGAATCGAACCCTGGCCTGCTGGTTAACAGGCACAGTGTCTTAGCCACTTGCGCCACCACAGCCACCCACTAAATACACACACCACACGAAGAAAGTGCAATAAGTTCAGCTCCAAATCCAAACGGCTTCTTTGTGGCCAGAACCATTTCTTGAGTCGTTACCTCAAAATGTGTGAGTTTAAACACAACTGCTCATTTAATGTCAAGCTTCAAGGTTGTCCAGAATCAGCTCTTCTCATTGCTCTCAACCTCACCTACCTCACAGGGTCGTTGTGAGGAAAGCAGGAGGGGAGGAACAAAAGTTCTGTATGCTGCCTTGGGCATTTGCTTTGGAAATGACAGGATATAAATCCCTTGAATGAATGAATGAATGAATGAATGAATGAATGAATGAATGAATGAATGAATGAATGAATGAAGGGGCTGCTCTATATCAGCAGTGCTGGCTCCTTTGTTCCTGTCAGTGAGTATATCTTTATACATGTCTTCAAGAAATAGATACTGGGTTCCACTTCCAGGGAGCCAGATCAAGCTAGCAGGGGGTCTGACCTGGGAGAGTCTGTAGGAAAGCCAGGGGTCATATCAGCTGAGTTCCTAAATAGTACAGCAACAGGCTTACTGTGACTTAGGTATCATATGGAGCTTGCACTCTGGTTCAGCCTAATGTGGGTTGCATCAGACTGTGAGGGCAGCACATTCAGGGTGCCTTTTTCCATGAGGCTACCTTTGCCTCCCTTCAACCTGCCACCAAACCAAGCAGCAAATTTTCTGCTTCCTGTTCACTTGAGCGAGAAGCAGATCGTTCCCCTTCTTACTGTGCTCTTGGCGCATTGCCAGCAAACTCAGAAGTGGTGCACCTCTGCGTTTGAAGGTAGCATGCAAAGAGTTTTGGGATTTGTTTGGGCTTTTTTGAATGCACAGAGGCAGCAGACCCAAGATAGGATAAGATTGTATTCTGGATCACATCACCCCTCCACTCTTGTATTGCTAAATTCCATCCCCCCAAAGCTTGGATAACCACCCTCCAGCTTCCATAGTGCAGTGTTGTAGCTCCAGATTCAAACTCTGCCTTTGAGAGGTCCAACCTCTTGGGTTTTAAGGAGAGCTCTCTCGGTAGGGGGCTTACAGAAAGCACTCCTGTACTCAGGTTGGTTTGAGGAATACAATACCTTAAGCCAGTCTACCTCTTAATCATCCAGAAGTCCTGAGCACTTGTAGCGGAGAGGGAACAGATTTAACTTGAAATCATCCTCTTGCATCCCTTGGCGGTTATGAGCACTTAGTCAATCGTGCCTTTCACAGCTCTTGGCCTCAGACATTCCACCACCCTGAGCAACAGGAGATGATCTTTCAGAGATGGGAAATATGGGCCATGATCATTTGCTGTGTCATGAAGGAAGCTGATGGGCCCATGTAGGAGCTAGGCTACTTTGAGCATAATTAGGGTTGCCATATGTCCCGGAAAATCTGGTCTATCCTGGTTTTAGGGGATTGCATTCACATACTGGCAAGTTCGACAGGGGGTCCTGTTCCCGTTTTGTAGAAGAGAATTATGGCAACCCTAAGCTTGATCCTGCCCCTTGAAGAGAATGCTTGGTGGACCTTTTGATGGAGGGCCTCAGCCCACAGCTTTGATTGATTTGTCCAACACACACCATCAGCAATCCCACTTCCGTCTACTTTTATAGCTTGGATATCTGTACTGTCGCTCCTAAAAGATGTTCCACTCCAAAATAATTGGATTTAAATAACTTAATAGGGTGCTTAGTTATCACCAGGGGGTCATTCTCCATCTTTTCCAGGGACAAGTCAGGGCAGGGGATCCTGTCTTGCCTGCTGGCTTTAACTGCTATAAATGTGCGTGCTGACTGTGCCCCTGGAGGAGATCTATTTATATGATGTGCCACAATCGCAGCTGATTTGCATTCGTGTATCAGAGGATGTGACTGGAAGGGCCCAGCTCTCTCATCCGTATCAATTGGCTGAACATATCTAGTACTTTGGTCTCTGGAAGAAATGCAATTCTTGCAGCAGTTATTATAGAACAGGGTGTTCAACCTGTCTCTTCTTCAGGATAATTATCCTTATCATAAGAGAGAGAAATACATAATAACAAATATTTGTAGTATATTAAAAAGCCAGCAGACTTCCCAAGCAGACTCTACTCCTCCTCCAGATTCCCACAAAGAAAGTGCTGTGCTTCGTTTTTTTCCAAAGGCAGTTCAAAACATAGCACTTAGATTTGCACATTGCCCCACATATTAAATGAGAAGTAGAAGAGAATGATGATGATTCAGCTACATCTATAGGGTTCTTCAATCTGCACAGGTCCAGTATCTTACACCATTCCTTGCCTCTTGTACCTCTTCTCTCTTGGAAGGGAGACCACTAAGGGTTCTAACTAAGGGTGGCTGCAATTGCTGGGAGTGAACCCCACTAAATTGGATCTTGTACCCTCAAAGTTGCTGGTGGATATTAGAAAACTGCCTTTGCCATGGGCAATGCCACCTGCAGCACAGAACCAAAACCTAATTTAAAAGGACTTTTTTCCCTTTTTGCCCCCACCTGAACCTCGGTATGGAAGGTAGAAATCTCCAGCAAAGGGACTGCCTTGTCTAATCTGGTCATCTGTCTACTATAAAAATAAAATCTGATCTCTCCCATCCTCCTTCCATGAACCTTGCCCCTTCAAGCCCTACCTCAGTTTCAGGAGAGTTATGAAATAATCTCTTATGCAAACTCCAGACCACTGTCTTGAGTCCAAAATGTCAGTCTCCAGGTCCTCATTCAGCCTTTGGTTCATTCAAAAGTACCAGCAGTACGTTTCTCCAGCAGTACAGCTGAATAGACAAATAGGAGACCAAAGGATTCTTTTCCACTTTTTCCTGCTTGTGGGACACAGTGATTTTATGAAAAACTCATGACTTTCCGTTTTTTGGGACATCTGAGGACTGGGAAAAATGTTTAAACTCAATTTTTTTCTCCTGAAAAATTGGTAAATGTGGTAAATGTTGTGAATTGGTATGGTATTGAATATTGGTATTGAATGAATCGGTAAATGTGTGATTCAGCAAAGGCTGGAAGGGCGACAGCCTTCATCTTGAATTCTCTTGGCCTTTTTCTTTTCTTTTATCCTTTCTTCCTCCTTGTTCTTCTCCTCACTAGAACTTTTCATCAATGTTCTTCCAGTTGCACCCTTTCAAAATGTACATGTCTGTGATTATAACAGTTTTGCTTCCCATGGTATTTTAGGTTTATGCTTCCCTCCGCCACTCCATGCAGTTCATTCACTCTCTGAGACTTGCCACTGGAAAGCTTCACCCTTCAGGGTGAACAAACCTATCTGCAAAGTTTGCTTTAAACATTCTGCCTTTCTCTCTGAGAAGCAGTCGTTACTCCCCACCCTGCTCTTTCCATAAGGTTCCCCATTCAGGCACCCATCTCCTCCCCTGAGACAATCCTGAAATGTACAGTATTTCTAAGAATACACTCATGTGGTCTTCCCTGCACAACTGTGTCTTCTACTCTCTGTTTCCTGTTCAGTTCTCTCTTGCCTTCCCTCTTCCATAGCCAGGTTTTATTTTAACCATCTTACAACAATCATTGTTGTTCCGTCTGAGACATTTCTCTTTCTTACCCTACAATCCAGAGTAACTTCAGGAGCACATAACAGACATTACATGCACCCATAGTTATGGCACCTCTATACTGCAATCCAAAGTAAATTACACCGGAGCAAGGGCACCCCGTAGTTACTCTGGATTATGCCCTTAGTTTGATCATCTCTTCTTTCCCACTCCTTCTTTCAATTTTGATGTAGACATTCAAATTGCAGCCTTATTCTATTCATACATGAGCACCATACATGTCCCAGGGCATCCAGGATGACAGACACAATTATGAGACTACCAGCACAATCCTAGTTTGTGATAGAGCAAGCAGGCTGGCTTACCTGCACTGCATCTGGTGCAAGATTGGGGCTGCTGCTGCACTACCAGGGGGAGCAAGGGGAAAGTTTTCCACTGACCTAGGTAATGCAGGAGCAGCAGCAGGTCTGATGGGTCTACTCGAATCTGAGCCATCTCAGGAGGTGACACAGTTCTGAGCTCTGCACTGCAGAGGGAATTAAAATTAGATCCAGCACAAGTGCCTGGTCCCAGTTCCACCCACCCTCCTACCCCCAGGAAAACCCTCTACCTGTTGTCCCCCCAACCCTTCCTGCACACTGCCTCCCCATCTTCTACCCACTCACCAAGAGCCTTGAGGACAGGACTACACAACTTCCTGCACCAGCACCCTCTCTTTACAGGGTGTTGCAGACATGCTTTACATCATGTTGGTGACAAGTGACTTGCATTGGCCCAAGATGCCCCATAGGATTGCACTGTTAATTATAAATATCTAATTATTACTGTACACGGCCTATTTTAAAAGAGAAGGAGTCTGGCTTGCACAGTTGCAACCTCGCAAATATCTGGGCTTTGAATTTCATCTTTTCCTTCCATTGTGGAGCTTGAGTTGAAACTCTGGAACCATAAAGCTGTAAGCATCCTTTGACAAAGCACCTGTCCATCTTTCCCCATTTATCTTCTTGGAATATCCAAGGAGGATAAAGAAGACCTTGGTGCAAGGTGACCAGATGCCTAAACCTGAAATATGACCTGATGGATACTGCACACCATTGCAAAGTTCCAAAATGAAGCCAAAATTGAGGACAATGAAGCTCTTTTGGAGGACACCCAGACAGGAGGCTAAAGAAGAGGACAAATCCGGAAATTTCCTGTCATATGGTCACCTGAATGGTATGACTTGCAAAGTTTGCTCTCTGCATCTGAGAGCAGGTTGCACTGAACTAATCTGGGGTTTCTTGTTGTCTTGCGCACTGTGCCCCTCTTTTGCGATCTTTCAACAGCACAGTCACAAACCTTTGAATAAGTTGTCATTGCTCAGGGGGCAACATAAATAAAACAAGACGGGACTTTGTCACAGGAGGCAACATCTGAGGAATAGGCTGGCTACGGAGCTTGAATCTGGTTCTGCCTCTGAAATCTAATGGAAGAAATCCAATTCTCTCACAGACAGCAGTGGTGCCCAAGAGAGCCTGTGTGTGGTATGGAGAGTTCCAGCATATGGTAAGATCGTGATGGACAAAGGAAGGGGGAGGTAATTTCATTAGACCAGCTGGGAAGCAGAAAGTACCATAGCTTATCGAGTACAGCAGGCCATTGCACTGTGGGGGAGGCAGGATGGATTGTCCTAGACCTGCCCAATCCAGCAATTTGGCAACAATAGCTTTGGCATATTTTAGGAGAACAAAGAAAAGAACTAATTTCTAGTGTTCCAAGTTCAAGTATTCTGAGTGTTTTGCATAGAAAGACTATCGGAGCACTAGGTGAGTTTGGCCCATCAGGCAGACCGTTCAGGCCTCACAGGGCACAATCCTAACCAACTTTCCAGCACTGGCATACAGGCAATGCATCTCCAAGGTAAGAGAACAAACATGGCCTTACCTTGAGGAGGCCTCTATATCTGCCCCCTACAAAAGCAGGATGCGATTCCCTGCCTACTCCACCAGCACAACTATGCCAGTGCTGGAAAATAGGTTAGGATTGTCATCACTTATTCAAGATGGGCATGAAGGACTGGCCCCCTCCTGGGGTTAGATTGTGGCAGAGGTGTGGCTTGAACAGAGTGACCATATGTCATAGAATCATAGAATCATAGAGTTGGAAAGGATCCAGTGGATCATCTAGTCCAACCCCCTGCTTGTAACCAGAAATCCTCATCTTGTGGGGACCCGGGTCTCGAACCCTGGCTTGCTGGTTAACAGGCATAGAGCACAATCCTAACCATGTCTACTCAAAAGTAAGCTCCATTGTATTCAATGGGTCTTACTCCCAGGAAAGTGTCTTTAGGATTGCAGCCATAGTGTCTTAGGCCCATATCCTAAAGTCAAATTAAGCCCTTTGCTCCGGAGCAGTTAAGGTGACTTTCCATAAGATAACACTAGAGGGTGATGTAACTGCGTGGACTCGTAACTGCTCTGGATTTTGCCCTTAACCACTGGTGCCACCAGAGGATATTACCAGAGGACATCTTTTTACAGGACCTGTCCTCTTTTTTTAGCTTTGTGTCCTGGAAAAATCTTTTTTGTCCTCCCATTTCCTTGTGAGCAAACAGCATGTAGCTTTCTTGGAATTAATAAATTAGATTCAATAAAGTAAATGAAATAATTTTAAATTTATTAATAAGTAATATAGTGTTTCAGTTAGCCACATGAAAAAATATAAATGAGTGTTTTGAGCTTTAATTTTTGAATGTCCTACATTTTTCTTGGGTCAGGTGTCCTACATATCAGGGAGCCCTTGTCCTCTTTTTAAGTTATGATATATGGTCACCCAGGGCTTGCACCTAGCTCACATTTCAGCCACTCTGTTGCATCAGATACCCCTGGCAAGACTCACAAAGTGCCCACCTGGGACCAAGGTCTTAAAATGAAAGAGGAATGGTCCTCAACTCAGTGAACAATGTAGGCGGAAGGTACCGATCTGGATAAGTTCTGGATAAGCTCTCTCTGGATAAGCTCTATGGAAAGAGTGCATTCTTTTCATTTATCACATTGTGGCTGCAATCCTAACTCCTGAATAGACTGGCAGAAATCCCTTGCTGCCCTGAGCATGTCACCACAGTGCTGTAAGGCACTTCTGTGCACCTCCTGCAGGAGTTGGCCAGTGTACAGACATATGCCAGCCTCTGCAAGCCAAGGTGGGCATGGGAAGACTGGTGAGTTGCACTGGCCTAACAGTGCAATCCTAAGCATGTCTATTCAGAAGTAAGTCTCACTGTGTACAGCAGGATTTATTCTCAGGAAAGTGTGGTTAAGATTGCAGCCTAAATTGGTTAGGATTCTGCCCTGAATTTCCTAAATGCATCTCATTATTTCCTATGGTATTGTTGCTTCTGTTTGGTGTTTTCCCCCCTGATGTGTCTAGTATTGGCATCCATCAGTCTTGAAAGATTATGGTATTGTGCTTGATGCTGCATGCGAAGCACAAAGACCTGGGTAGATTGATATGGAGGATAGGCTGTTACCCAAGCAGCAAATCCCCCCTCTTCACACCACTGAAATAGTCCAATGGAACGGTAGAGCCAATACGATTGGTTCCAGCTGCGTCGCAGACCTGGGCTAAGGACAGGAGCTCACCCTGTCTTGTGGGGACCTGGGTTTCAAACCCTAGCCTACTGGTTAACACTTGCGCCACCCACAGCCCACACCTGATATGTCTATGTGCTCTTGAATAGGGAGAATAGGCGACACTCAGGAATTGGCCAGGTCAGGCACTGATTACATCCTCCAGAGGGCCAGCTCTGAATCCATCAAACAGCAGTATGATGGATAGCCTAGTGCAGAGCCTTGCAACCTGCCACTGGAATGAAAGCACAAATTGACTTCTGTATAGCTGACACCTAGAAGAAGCCATTTTCTCCCACAAATGTCACGGAATGCAATATCATTTCCAGATAGCAGGGCAGGGAGAGGATGTGAGGCCTGGAAAGCCCCTTATTTCATTGAGCTTCTAATGTGGGATGCCCATGCTGGTTTAAGAGAATTATCCTTGGAGCATTGTCTTTATGGCTTATTTTTTTCCTGTCCTATCCACTGATTTTGTCATCTGATGCCAGATCTCTTTGTTGGGGCTACCAAGATCAGATGCAGTGGTAATGTCACAAGTCTGCCAACCCTTGGCAAATAAGGGAAGAAATCAGGTGCCAAACAGTTCCTTGCAGAACATGGATGTCTCAAGAAAATAATAAAAAGAGAAAAGGGGGGAAATCAGGGAACACTTACCTTTTGTTATTATGGGCTAAGATGAATCTTTGTAGCCTATTTGTCCACAAAAAATAAATACTAGATAAACAAGTTTGTTCTGGACACACTGAAAACACCACCATTTACTGGAAAGCAAGTCCTTTCTTACTGCCAGGAGCTTACTCCCAAGTAAGCCTTTTATATTTTATTGTAACCATATATTGAAATATGGCTGAATTATTATATGTTTGTATTTTGTCAGCTGCCTTGGGGTAACAGATCAGAAAAATTTAGATGTTTAGTTATTAAGTTGTGTCTAACTGTGACCCCCTTGCACTGCAGCACAACAGGCCAGCCTATCCTCCTCTAGCTTCTGAATCTTAATGTTCATTGCCTCGGTGACACTATCTATAGTATCTACCTCATCCTCTGCCATTCCTTTCTTTTTTGCCTATTTTCTAAAGAGTTCTCCATTCTTATGATGTGGCCAAAGTATTTGAGCTTCATCAGAAAAATAGGTAATTATTAATTGATTGATTCATGCTGAGTGTAAATTCTCCCTCCGCCATAAAAGCACTTCCCAAATCAATAGGGAAGAAACCTTTTGGTTTCTATTGGGGAGAAGGGAGATGGACTTATAGAATCATAGACTCATAGAGTTGGAAGGGACCTAGTAGGTCATCTAGTCCAACCCCCTGCCTGTAGCAGGAATTCCCCCTAGAGCATCCCCAACAGGTGCTCGTCAAGCCTCTGAATGCCCAGTGAGGGAGAATTCACCACTTCCCTTGGCAATTTGTTCCACTGCCGAACCGCCCTCACCGTCAGGAATTTTTTCCGGATTTCCAGCCGGAATCTCCTTTCTTGCAGTTTGTACCCATTGGTTCTAGTTCTGCTTTCAGAAGCAGCTAAGAACAAATTGGTCCCTTCCTCCATAAGACAGCCCTTCAGGTATCTGAAAAGGGCAATCAAGGGCGCAATCCAGAGTAACTACGGGGAGTCCTTGCTCCGGTGTAAGAACAATTTGATCTGGATTACAATATGAATTTCCCATAGGTTTTAACTAGATGGTGCAGTAACTACGGGTACACGTAATGTCTCTTACGTGCTCCCGTAGTTACTCTGGATTTGGCTGCATGTCTCCCCTCAGCCTCCTCTTCTCCAAGCTGAACATCCCAAGTTCCTCCAACCTTACCTTGTAGGGCTTGCCTTCCATCCCACTGGTCATTCTTGTCTCTCTCCTCTGGACTTGCTCCAGTTTGGCTGCATCTTTCTTAAACTGAGGTGCCCAGAACTGAAAGCACTCAAGGTGAGATCACACCAATGCAGAATAAAGAGGAACTATAACTTCTCATGACTTGGAAGCTACAGTCCTCTTAATGCAGCCTAAAATGGAGACTAAAAATCCTAAAATAAGCCTAAATAAGCCTAAAAATATAAATAAGCTTATAAATAGGCTTATAAATAATAAAAATAGGTTTATAAATAAGCCTTAAAAAAAGACATTTATAAGGAACAGCAGAACTTTTGTAGATTCAAACTGAGATTTGAAACATCCCTGTTTCCAGCTTGGTGCCTACCCCAAAGTGTACTTGTGGTTCAATGATCTGCTTAGAGTGGACATTGCTTCCTCCATGTCATACTCCCCAGTCTAGATTTGCCTTTAACAACTGATCTTGCAGGACAGCCTCATTCCATGTGCATGGTGATGTTATTGTCTTGATGACACTTCCCCTGCCAAAACTGGACAGCCAGCTCAGAAATGCTATTTCTGGCCAGTGGTGGGCTCCAGCAGGTTCGCACCTACTCTATAGAACTGGTTGTTAATGAGAGATAGGACATATAAAGTTTAAAAATAGCCATTTAAAAGTGGCTGTCAGTTGTTATTTACTTTGAATCCCATCACTGTTTCAAGCACATTGAAAATGATGCCCTTAGAACACATGCGCATTTCTGCCGGCGATGGAAATGATGCCATTTGCCAGTTTTGAAGTTCTTGCATCCACCAGATGTTTCCAGCAGAGACTGATCAGGTGTCTTTGCATGTCCCCCACTGTTTGTCTCCTGAGCATCTGGTAGTCCAAGATAGACTGTCTCTGAATCTGGATGATCCACCTAGCTGTCACAGCTGATAACCAAGTGCCGAATTCTCTATGAACCATTCTATGGGTGGAATCATATATTTCCAGGAAGAATCAGGGTTTTCATTCAGGTGTTGCATCACTTTTCCTTCTCTTTTCCCACTCACCCAACATGTGCTGCAAACCCAATATGCTTATTGTTTCAAGAAACAGGAACAACTGCTGACTAGTTGGGCAACCCAACCCTAATGCTTCTCCAGTCCACACTATTATGTATCACCCCTTAGCAGTACCTTGAGTATACCTTGGCCCACGAGGCCACAGAGCTCCGTTACTGCCTCCCCAAAATTTGTATGCAGAATTGCTCTGATTCTGGAGGCTTTGCTAAGAGCTCTGTCCTCCATGACTTGACTAATGTCTATTGCCAGGATGTTTATTGCTTCCAGTCCCATAAGCTGCATTACGTAAAAAGCTGCTTTGCTACATTGGTCCTAAATCTATGCCGTGTTGCTGGCAGGCTAAATTTCAGCTAAATTTCAATGGGAGAATATTTATCTTTGCTATTTGCATCATTCCTTCAGGATATTGTCATAGTCATAGGCTTTAAAGTACATCCAGATTCTCAAATACCATTAGGACATGAATGGACATGGATGAAAATGATATAATGAAACTTGGTAAAATAAAACAAAGCCAATGTCTACAGAAGATGGTCAAAGCTGAAAAAGAAGCACGGACTGAGCCCAAGCAGGCAAGTTTCTTCTAGCACTGCAAACACACAAGAGCAGAGAGCAAGGCTTTGAACTGTCTAGAGGGGGTATCTCAAAGCTTTCACAGATGCAAGCACTTTGGTTTTCTCCCAGTTATAATTGAGGAAGATCTGGTGCATTCCATGAATGGAGAGCAAGGCAGAGACACAGCTCTGAGACAAGAGTCATGACTGCCTCATCAATGCAAATGCCTCATGCTTTCCAGACCACATTCGGCCAAGGTGCTAGCCCTGATGGCCACCCCCCGAGACCCGAAGAGAGCGAGCATTTGTGCAATGTCACTCGCAGCCTCTGCAACAAGATGCTAAAAATAGCAACAGGCCTGCCTGCCGTGAAGAGTTATGGCTGGCTGCTTGCGTGCAGGATGCCAACAGGCTACTGCGTCATTCTCCGTAGGCTTCTCAGGACAGGCGGAGCATCCAAGTCATTGTCCTGGAATGAAGGAGTATGGGGTGGGGGATTGATGCCTTTGCAAAAGAAGTGATCTCTGACCTAAACCAACATAAGCACACAGCTGCTGCCCACACTCGGTTCTTCATTCTCCATCATAGCTGGGGATTTTGTTAGCCCTAGTAGTGAACAAGGTGCTATACTCAAGATACTGCTAAAGACACTCCTCCAGAAAACTGTTCCTTCCGTCTCCCAACCTTTCACTGCAATGCATCCCAGTTAGTGATCAGAAACATTGTAGAGAGCCTGTCAAATGCTCAGTCCTGCACCACATCCACTAGGCCACACTGTCTCTGACCTACAAGCCGTATTTTCCAGCGGTGGTCGCTGTCACTTTGTCCATGGCCACCAGTTCTGTTGGTCAGTGAGCAACAATATCTCATGCCACAAAAAGCTAAGGGAGTGAACGAGAAGTCCCCTGTTCAAATTTCACTTCTACTACAAATTCCACCCAGTGTAGGGTTGCCACTTGCCATATGTTGCAAAAAGCAGGGACAGTCCTGATTTCCGGGGAGTGTGTTCACTTACTGGCAAGTGAGATAGAGGAAGAGAATTATGGCAACCCTATCCAAGTGACCTGTGATAAGCTGCTCTTCACAACCTCAGCTCTGCCCACTGCTCAGAGATATGATTGGCTTTTTAATAGCATGCTGGGACATCAAAGCAGCTCACAAGGGGGAATTATAGAATTAAGAGCAAAGTTAAAAACAATAAAATCTCAACTAATCAAAACAACAGGCAGCAAAAAACGGCAGCTTGATTCAAGACTACACATCACAACCACCAGAAGTACTGTTCTTTTCTGTTCTCTCTATACTTGGACCCTGAGATGAAATTGCATCTGAAACAAACAACTAACTGAAACTAACTAACTAAATAACTAACACTTGGTTTGGCTGTCAGAAGACTGCAAGCCACTGAACTGAGCACACCTCAATTTCTTAGCAGCAGAAAGTTGATTATTACTCCATAATAAATGGGGATCCTGAGACTGGCCTACCTTATAGTGCCACCCAATGACTATTGCAGCCATATGTGAATGTGTTTAATAAAAAAATTTTTTGAGGCAAATAATTTTCTCATCTCATATTGATAGTTACATGGGGTCCCCCTTAACTCCTGTCCTGCTTACAAGCCAAGGTGTGTTGCACACCAAATCCCAACTCAGTCTCTTGCTTATGATCCCTAGTAAAGATTGCCAGATCAGAGATCAACAGGGATTGTAGACTGTCTCTGGGGCTGCACAACTATCAAAGCTCAGAGGTCACACATGAACCAAAGCTTTACTACGATTGCCACTACAAATCACGAGATTAGTTGGAAATTATGGAGTCTTTTAAAAATGTCCAAGGACTTGAAGAGGGTTAGTAAAACAAAGATGTCAGGGGTGATACTGACAATTCCTGAATATTTAAGAAGCCACCAAGAATCAGACGAGAAGCAAAGAACTTGCAAAGATATTGTTAGTTCCCACTCCCATCTCTGTGGAGTGCCCAAGGCAGTTAATAATAGGCATACACTACAAACAACAAAAATTCAATAATTAAAAATAACAGAATGGGAAGTAACGCATACAAAACAACCTGAATAAAATATTAATCAAAACCAGCAGCACAAAATAATGATACATTAAAACCCTTTAAGGAGCTTGTGGAGGCTTTAGATTATCTCTACTGGAACGACTTAATGCAATGCTTCAAAGTATGTTCCTAGGAGCCCCAGGGATCCCTGAGACACCTTCAGGGCTCTACAAAACACCATAAATGGCTACTATCTGCTCAGTTCTACACCACTCCACATATTGACATCCTGGGGCTCTCTGAGACTCCCAGCAGTGGGGCTCCCAGTGTCCAAAAAGTCTGAGCCACTGAATGTATTCCTAATCCCAGTTAAGCCAGTACAAGTCCTGGCCTGGGTGCCACAAAAATGCTATAAGGCACTTCTATACCACTCGTGGGGTGGGTTTGGCCAGTATATAGATGCCACTACAGCAGTGGGGAAACCGATGAGTTGCATTGGCCTAAACTGGTTATAGTTGTACCCTCATTTAATGAAAAGCCACAAAGATGTGCTATTTTATGTGCTATTTTAATGATGTTTTATTCCCTAATGTCAGCCGCCTTGGGCTCCCACTTGCGGGGGAGGAAAGGAGGGATATAAATTGATTAAATAAATAAATAAATAAATAAATAAATAAATAAATAAAGAGCCTCAAGATTAGCATGCACCCCTCTAAGGCAAAAATTGGAGAAAATGGTCCATGGGGTTTCTCCTGCTACTGCAGCACTCAGCTTGGATCAACTGGGCAAACACATTTGGATCAGACTAGATACTCCCAGCACATCCATAAGGCCAAAAATGTGTGTTGTATCCAGCTAGGGTTGCCATATGTCCCAAAAAACAGGGACAGTCCCAATTTTGGGGGATTGTGTTCACATACTAGCAAGTGCGACAGAGAGTCCTTTCCTGATTTTGTGAAAGAGAACGATGGAAACCCTCCAGCAGCTTCATTCATTTAGGTGCTAGACAAAGAAACATAGCTCCAAGCATTTGCAAAGTATCCAATTAAAATGAAATAACTTTTTTAAAAAAATGTTTACATCTCCATCATTCCCACCAGCTTCAACCCAGTCACTCAAGAGAGTGTCCTGATTGTCAAAATATTCCTTTCTGCAACAGTGTCTGGGTCAAAATTTGATGTGTATTTTGAGAGTTGACTGACTCCCTATGCATATGACAGCCCAACTCAGTGCATAGATGGTCTTGCTTAAAACTTGTCAACCATGGATGAAGAGCAGTGTCTTTAAACTTTTTGGCAGGAGGGCCACATCATCTTTCTGATACTGTGTTTGGGGGGGCAGAGAAAAAAAGAATTGATTTACATAAATCATAAATGAAGTTACATAAATGAATATATTAGTGAGATAATTTGTGAATTAATTCAAATCAGTTCACTCTGGGGGCTGAAGTGAGGGGGCTTGCTGAGGACCAGATGGAGGCTCACCAAGGACCACATCTGGCCGCTGGGCAGGGCCGGATTTAGGTTTGATGAGGCCCAAAGCTATTGAAGGTAAAAGGGCCCTTTGTACAGTATGTCCAGCTGTCCTTTCAGCACAATCCAGAGTAACTACAGGAGCTCTTACATCAAAGTAAGAGACATTTATGTCAACATAGCTACGGCACCACTTAGTGGAATCCTAAAATTCAGAGCCGGAGTCCCGAAAGCAGTTCGTGACTGTGTTACAATCATGTTCTGGTAACTCCTGCGACGCAGCTGGAACCAATCGTATTGGCTCTGCCTTTCCATTGGACTATTTCAGTGGCATGGAGAGGGGGGATCCTCTGCTTGGGTAACAGCCTATCCCCCATAATAACCTACCCAGGCCTTCGTGCTCTGGAGAGGAACTCCAGCCTCGCATACAGCGTGGAAACAACACAGGAAGTGGCAGTTACCGGTTATAAGTCGTTGCTCGATTGGCGAAGAGCTTGACGCCAGGGGCTACTTCCGATGGTGGGAGAGGTCATCGTGCCTCGTTGGGCAGCTATTGCCCGCCTTAAGCTGGGCAGCCCCCAGCCAGTAGGATGCTGCCTCGCCACGGTCTGTTAACCTCACTGGGTGTGTGGGGTTTAGGGTGAAAACCGACAAGCAGATCGACAACTCAGCACCATGCAACAAACATAAGAAAACTTCAGCCCTTAAGTTGGGCACCTGGAACGTTCGGACAATGACCCCCGGCTTTTCTGACGACTTGCGAGAATTGGATGATGTACGTAAGACAGCTGTCATTGATATGGAGCTGAGCAGACTGCAGATGGACATAGTTGCCCTTCAAGAGACAAGGCTGCCAGACTCAGGATCTATTAAGGAGAGAAATTTCTCATTCTTCTGGCAGGGAAAGCCATCAAGTGAGACTAGGGAATATGGAGTTGGCTATGCAGTTAGAAATACCCTACTTGGATCCATTATCCCACCTACTGGAGGAGGTGAAAGAATTCTGTCTCTGCAGCTACAGACATCAGTAGGGCTGGTCACTCTTATTAGTGCATATGCACCAACACTATCATCTTCAGCAGAATCCAAAGACAAATTCTATGATGATCTGGCTGCCATATCAAGAAAATCCCTGAGAAAGAACCATTGTTTATCCTTGGTGATTTTAATGCAAGAGTTGGATCTGACCATAGTTCTTGGCCCGCTTGTCTAGGTCGTTTTGGCATCGGGAAGATGAATGAAAACGGCCAACGCCAGCTGGAGTTTTGCTGCTATCATGATTTTTGCGTTAGCAATACATTCTTTAACACAAAGCCTCAACACAGAGTGTCTTGGCAACACCCAAGATCGAAGCATTGGCATCAGCTTGACCTGATCCTCACCAGGCACTCCAGCCTTCCCAGCATTAAGATCACGCGTAGCTATCAGAGTGCTGATTGCGATACAGACCACTCCTTGGTGTGCAGCAGAGTAAAATTACAAGCAAAGAGGCTGCATCACTCAAAGAAGGAAGGAAGACCTCGAATCAATATCAGCAAGACCCGCAGTCTGGAAAAAGTGTTGGAATTTGACCAAGCACTCGAGGAAATCCTCCCAGGCCCGACAGAGGCAAACGCTTCTGAACGATGGGAACTTTTCAAGAATGCTTTTTATACAACCGCCTTGTCAGTTTTTGGTAAGCAAGTTAGCAAGACAGCAGATTGGTTTGAAGCCCACTCGGAGGAGCTGACACCAGCCCTTGAGGAAAAGAGGAGAGCTCTAACTGCATATAAAGCCTGTTCTAGGGAGCGCAACCTTTAAGCCCTGCGAGTCGCCCGTAGCAAAGTCCAACAGATTGCCAGGAGATGTGCTAACAATTATTGGCTGCAGCTTTGCTCTCAGATCCAGGTAGCAGCTGACATAGGCAACATCAAGGGGATGTATGATGGCATCAAGCAGGCCTTAGGTCCAACAGTGAGGAAATCTGCCCGCTTAAGTCCGCTACAGGTGAGGTCATCCAGGACCGAGCACAACAGATGGCACGCTGGGTGCAGCACTACTCTGAGCTATACTCCAGAGAAAATGTAGTAACTGAAGAAGCATTAAACAACATTGAGTGCCTGCCTGTCTTGGAGGAGCTTGACAGTGAACCAACTTTAGAAGAACTAAACGAAGCCCTGGATTCCCTTGCTTTTGGCAAGGCACCCGGGAAAGATAACATCCCTGCTGAAGTTCTGAGGTGCTGTAGAGGGACCATTTCCACTGAACTGTACAAGATATTCTGCCTTTGTTGGAGGGAAGGTGGAGTACCACAGGACATGAAGGATGCTAATATTGTCACACTGTACAAGAACAAAGGCGACAGGGGTGACTGCAACAACTACCGTGGCATCTCTCTTCTTAGTGTTGTAGGGAAGCTGCTTGCCCGTGTCATACTGAAGAGGCTTCAGGTGCTTGCAGAGAGAATCTATCCTGAATCACAGTGTGGATTTCGAGCCAACAGGTCCACCACTGATATGGTATTTTCCCTTCGACAGTTGCAAGAGAAATGTAGGGAACAAAGACAGCCACTCTTTGTAGCCTTCATAGACCTTACAAAGGCTTTTGATTTGGTTAGTAGGGGTGGCCTTTTTAAAATCCTCCCCAAGATTGGATGCCCACCTAAGCTCCTCAACATCATCAGGTCCTTTCACGAGGACATGAAGGGCACTGTAGTTTTTGATGGCTTAACATCAGATTCCTTTCACATCCGAAGTGGAGTGAAGCAGGGCTGTGTCCTCACACCAACTTTATTTGGGATCTTTTTTGCAGTCATGCTGAAGCATGCTTTTGGAAACGCAACAGAGGGAATTTATCTCCGGACCAGATCAGATGGAAAACTATACAATCCTTCCAGACTAAGAGCAAAGTCCAAAGTCCAGCTGAAATGCTTGCGGGAGTTCCTCTTCGCCGATGACGCTGCTGTTACTGCTCACTCTGCCGAAGACCTTCAACGACTTATGGTCCGTTTTAGCAAAGCCTGCCAAGACTTTGGACTAACAATCAGCCTGAAGAAAACACAAGTCATGGGTCAGGGTGTGGATCCACCTCCCTGTATCACAGTCTCTGAACATGAACTGGAGGTTGTCCATGACTTTGTGTACCTTGGCTCAACTATCTCTGACACTCTCTCCCTAGACTCTGAGCTGAATAAACGCATTGGTAAAGCGGCTACTACATTCTCCAGGCTTACAAAGAGAGTATGGCTTAATAAGAAGCTGACGGAACATACAAAGATCCAGGTCTATAGAGCTTGCGTCCTGAGCACACTCTTGTACTGCAGTGAGTCTTGGACCCTTTATGCATGGCAGGAGAGGAAGCTGAACACCTTCCATATGCACTGTCTCCGATGTATTCTTGGCATCACCTGGCGTGACAAAATCTCAAATGACGCAGTCTTGGAACGTGCTGGAATCTCTAGCATGTTCACACTTCTGAAACAGCGGCTTCTACGCTGGCTTGGGCATGTCGTGAGAATGGCTGATGGTTGGATTCCAAAAGATCTCTTATATGGAGAATTAGTGCAGGGAAAGCGCCCAAGAAGGAGACCACAGCTGCGATACAAGGACATCTGCAAGAGGGATCTAAAGGCCTTGGGAATGGACATCAACAGCTGGGAAACCCTGACCTCTGACCGTTCAGCGTGGAGGCAAAAGACCCAGCATGGCCTTCTCCAACTGGAAGAGACACTTGTTCGACAGGCTGAAGCAAAGAGGCAGCCCCGAAAGCAGTGAAACCTGGAGCCTGGGCAGGGGACGGAATTTATTTGTCCTCAGTGTGGAAGGGATGGCCACTCTCAAATTGGCCTCTTTAGTCACACTAGATGTTGTTTCAGGACCTCCAATCAGAGCACGATACCATAGTCTTTCGAGACTGAAGGATGCCAATACTATGGGAAATTCAAAGAGTAATCCAGAGTAAATTTTTCTTACATTGGCATAAGAGCTTCGATAGTTACTCTGGATTGTGCTGATAGTCATCAACAAATTGTCCCTGTTTTTTGTGTTGAATATATGCTATATGGTAATTTATGGATCTAATAGGAATCTAAAGCCATTTGCACATAACATAATACGTATTTTATCAAAGTAATTGTTGAAATGAAATACAATTAAGAAGTACCGTATATTAATAGTGAAATACGATTAAGAAAAGATATATTAATAGTGAAATAATTATACATATGTACATCCAGTGGTTTTTTTCCCTTTAAATTTTTTGAGGGCCCACTGGAGAGTGGGGCCCTAAGCTATAGCTTGTTTAGCTTATACGTAAATCCGGCACTGCCCCAGAGCCAGGGGTTTGGAGACTATACTGATCAGGAGACTATACTGCTGCTTTGCAGAGGAGGAAGAGGCTGGGCATTGGCAAGATACACCAGCACAGTAAGAAATGAAACACTGTATATGCTTATTAATTATGTCACTGTACACAGAACACAAACATTTTAAAGCATTTGATTGAGTGCAGATCTATGGTTTGTTAGGTTTTTTTATCCACCGAATATAAACAGCACTGTCTATAGATTACACAGATCTGGCAAAGCTCCCCAGTCCTGGATGCTGGATAGATGCACTCCTTGTCACCTCATTAGTCCCGGTCATTAGTAAAAGAGTTGGGAAGAGCAAAGTTTGGGTGTCCTCTGGACAAATTGCCTCCCACTTTCCAATGCCAGGGTAATGGATGGGGCTTTGCTGCCAGCTGTCTCTGCAAGCAGAACATGCCATTATTCCCCGCCAGGCTCATTAGACTGAGAACGGGTTCCAATTGTGACTTGCCCTGGTCAGTTTAGTTTCGTTTATGAAAGGTTTCCAGGCCGTCGCCAGAGGGGAAATAATGCCGGAGTTCCTGGGAGGATCCTTTGCAGCATCTTTTCTGGTTTTACACAGAAATTTGCTTGACAGCAGAAACATGAAATGTTCTGTGCCAACCGTGCCACCTGCAACCAGGCATTTGCAAGTCCCCACAAGTCCTGTTTCCCCTCCTCCTCCAGGCACACAAAGCAAGGCAGGATGAGTCTGAGCTCAGGGAAAAGCTGAGCCTCTAACAAGGAAGGCAGCAGCCCCTCTTCCTCAGTGGACAGGTCACAACCAAAAATGCAAACAGTGACCTCCCCCAAAATGTAGGACAACCAAGAAAAATGCAGGACATGACAAAATAAAAGCTAAAAACACTTACATATGCTTTTATGTGCTTAATTTAAACTCCATCCTTACAATCCAGAGTAACTACGGGAGCACGTAAGAGACATTACTTGCACCCGTAGTTATGGCACCACCTAGTGAAAACCTATGGGAAATTCATATTGCAGTCCAGAGTAAATTGTTCTTACACCGGAGCAAGGACTCTCCATAGTTACTCTGAATTGCACCCTTTATTACTTATTATTAAACTTAAACTGTTACATACAATTTATTACATACAATTTTATTAATTACAAGAAGGCTACTTGATGCCTGCTCACAAGGAAAAAGGAGGACAATGAAGTTTTTCCCCAGGACACAAGGCTTTAAAAAAGGACATATCCTGGAAAAAAAGAGAAATTATGCTCATCCTGCCTCAGTCTCCTCTCACATTAATCATTGTGCTATATAAATGGAAAAGAAATGAGGGTGCAATTCTAACCAATTTTGGCCGGCATAACTCACCAATCCCCATTTCTGTGGTGGTGTGAGGAGGCCAGCACATGTATGTGCACTGGCCACCCCCAGTGGTGGCACAGAAGTGCCTTCCAGCACTTTTGTGACACCCCCAGGCCAGCACAGGACTTGTGCCAGGATTTGTACCAGTCTAACTGAGGCTTAGGATTGCAACCGCAGTATTTTGTTCATGGTTGGATCAGTGATGGGGAGGCTGTGGAAAACCCTGCTTTGTGCAGCTCTGGCCAAAGACCTCAAAGTGGCATTGCCAAGCCACAAGTGTAGCTAGCAGCACTGATGCACTTGTTTGAGTGCCTGGTGGTAGCAAAGGATTGTCACTGACCCTCACCACCCGTCCCAGGGCAGGTTGGAAGTAAGAGGGAAAGCACTGGTGTGAGCAGGCAAATGTCTTAAGGGCAGTATGAAGGAAGGGAGAAGCTAACTGATCCTGACTAAGGCAGGGTGACCAGAAGCCTGAACCTAAAAAAGAGGACAAGGTCTTGGATTTCTCTCAGCCTGGCTTTTCTTGTGGACGGTGGCACATTTGCCTAATCACAAGTAAAGCCACAATATTGGGCACTTTCACTTTCGCATACTGGGCAAGAGGCACTCTTTCAAGTGGGTGTTCTTCTTTTATTTAGCAGGGAAAGAGTAACTGGCCCTCCCCACACCAGCAATGTCTGTTCTAGTGACTTCTGCTAGTGTTCTTTTGCATTTTAGATTCTGCACCCTTTTAGGACAAGGACCCATTAGCTATTTTTTTTCATTTTCTTTGTAATCCACTTTGTGAACTTTTTAGGTTGAAAAGCGGTATATAAACACTGTAGAATTAGATAGATAGATAGAGAGAGAGAGAGAGAGAGAGAGAGAGAGAGAGAGAGAGAGAGAGATAGATAGATAGATAGATAGATAGATAGATAGATAGATAGATAGATAGATAGATAGATAGATAGATAGATAGATAGATAGATAGATAGATAGATAGAGCTCAATGCATATTTTTGATTTTTAGTTTTTTGGCCATAACTTTTGATAGGAAGAAGATATTTCAACACCAATTTTTGCATTGGATTCTATTCTTCAATCCAAATCCAATGACATATGACATGACGGGGTACTGCATACCATTGATAAGTTCCAAAATGAAGCCAAAATGGAGGATAATGAAGCCCTTTTGGAGGACACCCAGACAGAAGGCTAAAAAAGAGGGCAAATCCAGAAAAATCCAGTCATATGGTCACCCTGGACTAAGAGGAAGACTTGTGCTTGATGCTGCATAATACAGATGAGGCAAGGTGTGCTGACCTAACCCTCCCTAGATTAGAGATCACCCTGAGGCCCAACATGAGAGGAAGCAGAAAGGCACATCATGGCACGACCCTAACAGCCCTGGAGCAGAAGTCAGACAAGGATCTTCTCTCCCCACCTTGCTCCCTGATAGCGTTTAAGAAGAGATGTGATGTGCCAGACCTGATGCTTTCCAAATACAAAACACCTCCTCTTTGACCAAGGGGTCTTATTTTGCTTTGGGGTCTTCTGCAAACTGCCTTTGTTCCCCATCAGCTGAAGGAATGTGGATGCTTTCCTTGGGGAGGGGAGGGCTGAAACTGCAGCAGAGAAGGGGGATGATAGAAAGCTTTGGGGTCAGATCCTCTTGCCTTTTAAGCCTACAAATGGAGTCCTTTCCCTTCTTCACCATGCTGCCCCCCTCTTGTGCTAGGCTGACTAGTTTTCAAACAAAAAGAGCAGAGTTGTCCAAAATAGGTGTCATGGAAAATCTCCAGGTATCTGTTCATCTCTCCTGCATGCATTAGCTTCGCAGAACCGGCAAATCAAATTACTTGGGAAGCCTGTTTCCTGGACCGGGGAAAGGTGCAGAGATAAAAAGAATGGGATGTTCCATTAATGAGCAAGCAACCACCACATGTGCTGATTAATGACGACAGGTCAGCGGAACCGCCTTCCCAATCATAAACAGCCCCAGACATCAAGGCCAAGGCAGGGCTTTTAAGGCTAATTCTGTAGCCGCAAACAGGTGTGTGAGACGGGGCCTGGTTGCTATCAGTGGGGAGCGGCAGTGGACAAGAATCAGTCCCCTTTCAGCAAAAATAAACCCAGCCTGGAAGAAACAGGAGACCTATAACAGGCAAGAAGAGAATCAATGACAATTGGCCCAGTTGCCTTGGAGGCAACTGTGGCATGGGGCTGTGATATTTCGGTATTTCAGCCTGGGACCCCCTTTGTGCTCCTCCATGTCTACTTGGAAGTAAGTCCCATTATGTTCAATGAGACTTACTCCCAGGAAAGCCCAGTGCCAGATTTCAAGATGGTGGAACCCACCCTCTCATGACCCCTCGGACCTGAGGTTGTAATTCCCCAAGGGAGTCCCGACCCCCGCTTGGAAGATCACTGGCTTGGGGTATTCTCATTCCTGGGGGCAATGAGAACAGGCCAATGGAGGAGGGTTTCTCCTTTGTAAGACATTCACTCCTCCACAAACCAGGCTGTCTACAGGAAAGAGAACTCAGACCTCAAGTATTCAGACCTCAAGTCGAGCTCAGTTCTCCCAGATCAGAAATCACAGAACAGACAAATGACGGGAACTCTGCTCTTTGGTCTTACAGCACTTTAATATGATGTAGGTCAGAGCATTCAGTTTTGGCCCATGTTTAATCCATTTCTACTCTGTACAAAATTTACATATTTGATCCCTGTCATATATACAGTTCAAACCTTTTAATTTTTTTAAAACTACTTTTATTTATCACATTTTTAGTATCAGCAGGGAGTCCCAGAATCAAACCCCTGCAGATGTAGAGGCACAACCTTATTCCATTAGGAACAATAGGGGAGCAAGAAATATGGAAGTGGGTCTTTAAATCTATTTTTACGCTTTCTTTTCCACATTTTTTTAATCCACAGGGACTGCAGAACAGAACCCCAGCAGATAGCAAAGGACAACTTGTATGCAACATTGGGCAGAAATGGCTTAAGGTCAAATCACCCTTAGAGACTATTTCCATTAAGGATCCTGTTTTGTTGGCAGGGGGAGGAATTCCAGATCATAAGTTTTTTTTCCAGCAATTGTAATGATATGGTGGAGGACCAGAAGGCTGGACGCTTGCAGGTTTGATGTTGGTTATACCAATCCAAATGAGTAGGTGGTATCACAATTCTTGGGGAAGAACAGAGAGAGCATGATCTGTATACAGGCACCCTTCTCAACATATGTAATTTCAATTTTTTTCAAACAGTCTAGACCAGTGATTTTCAACCTTTTTCATCTCATGGCACACTTAACAAGGCACTGCAATTGTCAAGACACACCATCAGTTGTTTTTACCATTGACAATGCACACCAGACTGTTCAAATTCTTTAGAAAGTTCTAAAGTTGGGATCATTCCCAGTGTTTGATGTTTCCTTTTGTGTTTGAGTCTGTGTGGAAGAAAGGGCATGATCCCTGCTTTCCAATCCACACCTTAGGAGAATAGGAAAGAACAGGCACCTGTTTGTACTCAGGTTCAGTCTGGTGCAAGGGGATATGAAATCTGGATACATCCCCAAACAACCCTCACTTGGATTTTTCATAGCTGTTGCTCAGACTTCCTAGCTGTGGATCAACAGAATGAGTCTCATTGGGGCTATTTGCCAGAACTGGCCTTAGAAGAAATCCTCAGCCCTGTTAACCTGCCTGTGTTCACCTCCCCCACCCAGTCTAAATAGGTAACATGCAAGGGAAGGAGGACGTTGAGGAACAAGGAAGGGTAATTGGAGGTTCTGTGTGCGTCAGACTAACAGGCTGATGTCCTTTGCTCGCACTCAGGATTTAAAAGGGATTTAGAAACTTTTGATTAAAAAAAGATGTCATCTCTGGCTTGCATAAATAGCTGAGCCACTCACGGTAGGCATAGTCTGGGGATGGGAGGGCTAGAGAGCCAAGCAAGTGGCAGGGAATAGCCAGCTCCTAACTGATCCCTCACATTCTGGGTACCCCTTCCCTCCTGCATAAAGAATTCCTGTATGATCATGTTCTTCCTCAGACCAGTAAAGAAAGTAACTGGCATGTTTTCCTAAGAACCAGGGCATAGTGACACATTTCCATCCTAGCAGGGGACACAAGCAGGGGTGTACTATCACCCATTTCCATCTTAGCCATGGGACACAAGGCCAGCCCCAGCAATGACAGGCAAGGTAGGAGCTGCTTTAGTTTATGTAGCAGATTTAGGTAGCAGATAAAGCGTGTTTCTGCATCCAGGGTGACCAGATATCATCATCACAAAAGAGGACAAACCCTCCCAAAATGCAGGACATCAAGAAAAAAAATGTAGGGCATGACAAAATAAGAGCTCAAAACGCACATATATATTGCTTTCATGTGGTTAATTTAAATACTATATTAATTATTAAAGTGAAAACTACTATATATAATGCGTTAAATATATCTGCAATCCTAACCCCGTTAAACTGGCATAAGTCCCAGCAAAGTCCCATGATAACCTGGGAGTGTCACACCACTCCTGGAGTGGCACAGACATGTGCCAGCCTCCCCACACCAAACTGGGAACAAGGAGCAGGTGAGTTGTGCCACCCTAAATTGGTTAGTATTGTGCTCATAATTTATTAATTACAAAAAGGCTACAGGCTCACAAGGAAAAGGAGGACATTGAAGAATATTTTTCCAGGACACAAAGTTTAAAAAGGTGTTGAGAAAAAGAGGACATATGGTCACCCTATCTGCATGCATTCTCTTACCCTGAGGAAATACTCCAGCCCTCCCTTGTCCCAGACACCAGTCTAGATTTCTGAAGTAGAAGCTGTCAGTGATAATGATTTAGGGAAAGCATGAGACAGAAGTCACAATCCTAACCCATTTAGACCAGCACAACTCACCCATCGCCAGTGGCATAGCCACTGTGTAGCCCAGTGCAAAGATAAAAATGTTGCCCTGGAAGTGATGTCACAACCAGAAGTGATGTCATCCCTGGGTATTTTTAAAAAGAAAATTTTAAAAAATAAAAAGAAATTTTTAAAAAGAAAAAAGGTAAGAAAAAACTTACCCCTTCATCCTCAGCGAATCACCTCCCATTTGCTCTGCTAGTGACATAGCTAATGCACATATTTGCACATAAGAAAAAAGATTTTGTTGCCCTCCCCCCAACAACAAAATCAAATTTAATTAAGTAAAATGATGAAAATTATGTCCCTTATTATTGTTTAGGGAAATGTGCCTGGGCAAAGAGGAGTGGTTATTATTTTCCTGCTAAATATAAGAGGAGCACCACTTAGAACTGCTTGTAAACCCAGTTAGCATGCGTAACTTTTATTATATACTATGTACTGTGTATGATATGCGTACTGAGAGCTGATTCTTATTAACACCTTATTAGTTCCATACAGTATCAAAATTACATCTCTTTGGCTCTCAAAGCAATCAGTATCATGGGAAAGTTAAGTTAAATAAATTCACTTTTTGTTCCATACGCTTTTGCGTTTTCATTTTTTAGTTAATTAGGCTTTTGATAGAATATAGATATTTCAATGCAGTTTGTTCCATTGCTTTCTGCATTAAATTACCTTTCCAACAATATATAACATGATGGGATTATCATTCATACATACCCAATTTTTCACAATTTTAACCATTAGTGTCAAGTTCAGCTTGTAGCCACCCTAAAGCTTGTAGCCCAGTGCAACTGCACCCCTGCACCCCTCCTAGCTCCCTGCACCCCTGCACCCCATCTCCCTGTTCCTGCAGAGGCATGCTGAAGCTGCACATGTCTGTCTTCTGGTCTAATCCAGCAGGAGTAGTGCCAAAGTCTTGTGACACCCCCAGGTCAACATGGGACTTGTGCAGTGATGGGCTTCAAAGAAATTAAGAACCGGTTCTCTGTCCATCTGGCAGCCACTTTTAAATGGCTATTTTTAAACTTTATATGTACTATCTCTTGTTAAGAACCGGTTCTATAGAGTAGGTGCGAACCTGCTGGTGCCCACCACTGGACTTGTGCCAAGACTTACCGGTATACCTGCCTAATTAGGGGTTTGAACTGTGTTGACATCTACCTAATTATAGGGTACCCTACCCTGCCACAAAGGCTGGGAAGGAAGCATCAACAGAAGTCCTAGTGTGGGCATATAGGGGACCTGGATGGGAGGATTGGGGTGTACCCTATATGATAGGACACCTGAGGTGGGGGGAAAAACTTCAGGGAGGTCAGGGGGTGGAGAAACAAGAGGGTTCATTCTGAGCTCTGAGAAAGTGAAAGTCATTGGAGAAGATGGAATATAGGGAGCATAGACCAGCTTGACTGGGCATCTGACCTCAATAGGAAAGGGATCAAAAATAAAACCGCTAATACTGTACTGTAGTGCGTGGATGCAAATCTGTAGTGCCCTTTCCTCCTGCATGCCATGTGCAGCTCTGTTCTCTATACGTCAAAACAAAACCTCTTAGAACTGGAATATGCAGATAAAGGCAGTGGAAATCATGAAGGGGTCACAGCAGTTTTCTTGCAAGAAACAGCTGCAATGTTTGGGCATCATTCATTTGGGAAAAAATACAACTATGGGCGCAGTCCAGAGTAACTACGGGGAGTCCTTGCTCCCCTGTAAGAACAATTTGCTCTGGATTGCAATTTGAATTTCCCATAGGTTTTCACTAGGTGGTGCAGTAATTATGGGTACATGTAATGTCTCTTACGTGCTCCCATAGTTACTCTGGATTGTAGGGTGAGTGAGCAAGTGTGTTTCTGCATGTGGGCAACAACATGATCAAAACTGGTTAAATAATGCAGATGATGGTCAGAGACATTACATTTTTAATTCTGTGTTGCCAGCTGCCTTGAATCCACTTTGCAGAGAAAGGCAGGGTACAAGTCTATTAAATAAATAAATAGTTGGTTCAGGGGAGGCCACAGAAATTCCTATTGCAAAAATACTGCATGAACTGATGGAACATGCAGCACCAAAATGTGGTGATGACCACTTATTCGGGTGGTTTCAAATGGACATTAGACAAGTTCATGAGGAGGAGGTGAAGTCCAGCAATCAATAGTTATTGGCTGTGACAAGAAAATTGTACCTCCATGTGCAGAAGCAGTCTACTACCAAATAATGGACACTGGAAACAGCCAAGTAGGTCTTCTGGCCCTGCTTGCCACTTTTGGAAAGAGGATACTGTCCTCTTTAGGACAATATTTAGATTTCACTGTGTGAACTGATCCTCTGCAGTACATTGTCAAGAGAAAAGTCCTCAACCTAGGGTTGCCATATGTCCCAGAAAACCAGGCCAGTCCCAGTTTTCAAGGATTGAGTTCACATACTGGCAAGTTTGATAGGAAGTCCTCTCCCAGTTTCGTGGATGAGAATTATGGCAACCCTGCCCCAACTTCATGGTCATAGACATAAGATGAACTTTGTAGATCCCTGCTTGTCCTCTGAGGTCCTCTGGTCTCTTGCAAAGAAGCTATCAAACTGGTGACTCCACCTCTCCAATGCCTTGCTTTAATGATATTTTAATTACGCTGCAACTTTTGTGTAAAATAAACATACCACATGCCACATGCCTGGCCAAATCAAAGTTGCATTTCCATGTCTTCATTCCATGTGGGCTCCTTTCCTCTCCTGGCTGTTTGGAGGGTGAAATGCTCCTTCTTCTCCCACCCCCAGATGTATCCTGCTGGCTGAGCCTGGAGTTGATCTTATCATCTTGTTATTTTCCACTGGTTATAAATCTACGGACTGCCTATGTTTGTCTTTGTATCTCAGATGAAGTATTATAAAAAATGAATACATGCTACATGTCACCAAAGAAGGAGAAAGTGATGAGGCTTGGGAAGACCGGGGGGCGGGGTTACTGTGTGGATCTGGACTGGATCCCAAAATTGAAGTTTGCCAAATCATGCCTACTTATTGCAGAATCACAGAACAGTGTTGTAGGAAGGGGTTTTGCGAGTGCAGCAAATCCCCTCCCCTTCACCCCCTTCCCCTCCCTCCCAGCAGCTGGGAAGCTGAGTAAGCATCAGCAGGGATAGCCAAGAGGCTCAATTGCAGTGGTGGCACCAGAAAAAAATACATCGGGTGGGCACAGAAGGGGCCAAAAGCAATGCACTGGGGACCACGCTTTATAGCCCATATTTTAGATTTTAGGAAGCAAAATTAAATGGATCTGAGTCAATGTGGAATGCCTCTTTTTCCATGTTGAATCGGTTTATCCTCAGACCACAAATATGTATTTCCATCATGGGGAGGCTGGAAAGGAAGCCTCTGGTTTTGGGGCATTTCTTGTCCACAAGGGTGCAGTTAGAGGTTGGCTGGATCATATCCTGATCATGGGCCCATCCCATCACAGCTACTCCCTGGCAAGCCAAGCCCTGAAGTTTCTGAACCAGTGGTGATGATGAGGGTGGGTACAAGTGCCATGGTGGATTTTCCAGGACCCGCAAAAAGTCCAGTTCTGCCCCCTTCTCCTTCAGGCAGTGCATATGCTCATTGTGGAATCACAACTCCCAAATCTGCTTCCAGGGGCAGGTTCTTCCCTGGGTCCCATGGAATAAGCAGAAAGTGGGGCACAGCCCCCAGCCTCAGTGAGCAACCCCAGTCTGCCCCTCACAGATAATCATAGCAAAGGGGATGCTCAGGGAAGCTAGGTCTCAATGGCACTTCTCAGTTCCAGTTAAAAAGAAAGACCTCCAGTTAAAAAGAATTTTTTTCCTTCCAGCACACGTGCTTCTCTTGCAGCTAATTTGACCTGATCCTGGTGCTTCCAATCCAATTATACTTACTCAACTGACGGGAAAAAAAATAGCAGCATTCTTCCTTTGTTCCCCAGAACAGCCTGCCCCTACACAACTGAAGCAGGGGGTAAGTTTCCAGGAGAAACAATGTGATTTGGAAGCAGATGAAAGCCCTGATATCTCTCCCTCTATTAAACTGAAGCGTCTTTTAGCATGCCATTTCTGCAACAAAATGAAAATACACAGATATAGTATGATATTGGAATGGGCAAATGTGTCCTTCTCAGGGTGCCTCAATAATGCTCCTTATCCTAGGTCTGGAGCATCAGGTGGTGCTTTGCGCATGCAAATGGGCTAGTGAATAACTTTGGCTGCAATCCTAACCTGCAGTCAGGCTGGCCTAAACCCTGTGCTGACCTAGGATGTATCAAAAGTGCCATAAGACACTTCTGCCCCACTTCTGGGGGCGGGTTAGGCCAATGCACAGGCATGCGCTTGCCTCCCTACATAACCACAGGAACAGGAAAACCAATGAGTTGTGCAGGCTTTGGTTAGGATTGCTCCCTTTGTCTTGAATGCCATTGCTTTATCAGCCATGGGCAGTGTTGACCAAAACAGTGCCAAAGCTGCTGACTGGATCCAAGGTGGCCAAGAAATGTGTGTTGGAAAGGGGAGCTTTCCTCCAGCCATCAGTAAGATCTGCCAGACATCTAATGAGTAAACATTTGGAACATAGTACCGTAAATCCAATCTAACAATTGTTGGATAAGACTGCTGCACTCAAAGCTGCTGACTGCAGGAAGGGTTGCCATAATTCTCTTCCACAAAATTGGGGCAGGACCCTCTGTCTCATTTGCCAGTATGTGAACACAATCCCCCAAAATTGGGATTATCCCTTTTTTCAAGGAATGTGGCAATCCTAACCGCAGGTAGTAGGAACCTAGTGGCTAATATGCCTTGTGCTTGGAGAATGCAAACTCCCTTGTTGTTCTTTATGTCCTCTTTTTACTAGGTCAGCAACTGAAAGGGCTGTGGGTGGTGCAAGTGGTTAAGATACTGTGCCTGTTAACCAGCAGGCCAGGGTTCAAGACCCAGGTCAGCCTCACAAGACAGGGTGAGCTCTTGTCCTGTAGCCCAGCTCTGTGATGCCAGCTGGATCCAATCGTGGAGGCTTTCCATTGGACTAATTCAGTGGTGTGGAGAGGGGGGATTTGCTGCTTGGGTAACAGCCTATCCTCCATAACAATCTAACCCAGGCTTTCGTGCTTCGCATGCAGTGTATGCAGCACTGAGCATGATACCATAGTCTTTCAAGACGGACGGAGGCCTGCTTTTAACTGAGAGAAACTGGTAGTTCTGTCCACATCCTCCCTAGCTAAAATGACAAGGTTGAGGAAGGCCATCTGGGCAAATCCCTTCCAGAAAAGCCACTGAAACCACAGGTTGTTATTAAAAATCAACTCTGGGTGCTATCAGCACCCATGAGTGAATAGACCTGCTCACCCACTGCATCACCATGAATATAAAAGGTTAGCAAAGAGTCAAAAGTAACTGGAGTCAAAGCGTCAAATGTCAGAGACTACAGAGTCAAATGTAAATGGAGGGTACATTTCCAGCGGAGAACCCGACAGCTGTATTGGGCCCAGCTCCCTTCAACAAGATTAGTTAACATCAATGAATGAATAAAAGGAAGCTAAATGTGTGGATGATTAAGCTGGGAGGAATAGATGACTCTGCAGAAACAGAAGCATTCAGGAGGACGTTGACAGAATGGTCTCTGGATTTGGGGTTGCAGTGGTATAGCCATTGCTTTCAACTCAAAAGCTTTCCACTTGATTCTGTGTGGGTCAAGCCTCATCCAGAGTATTGCATCCATGTCTGGGTGCTGCTGATGCAGCAGGTCTGTGGGGGGAGAGAGAGAAAATTGATGCTTTGAGCAATGTGAACCAAAGCTCTTGTGGCCTGGGACACCTTCCATATGAAGAAAGACTACAGAGTTTGGGGCTCTTTACTCTAGAAAAGAGGTGCTTGAGAGGTAACAATAGAGACATACAAAATTATGCAAGGGATGGATAGATTGGATGGAGAGATGCTCTTTTCCCTTTCACATAACACCAGAACTCGGGGACATCCACTAACCCTACAATCCAGAGTAACTACGGGAGCACATAAGAGACATTACGTGTACCCGTAGTTACTGCACCACCTAGTGAAAACCTATGGGAAACTCATATTGCAATCCAGAGCAAATTGTTGTTACACCGGAGCAAGGACTCCCTGTAGTTACTCTGGATTGTGCCCTAAAACTGAGTGTTGGGAGGGTTAGGATGGACTAGAGAAAATATTTCTTTACCCAGCATGTAGTTGGTCTGTGGAACTTCCTGCCACAGGATGTGGTGCTGGCAGCTAGCCTCAATGCCATTAAGAAGATAAAGTCCTAAAGGTCCATCAAAGGACAAGCCATGAGGGGTGTGTATAGATGTGGACAACCTCAGAATGCCAGATGCAGGGGGCACCTGAATGCAGGTGTCTTGTATGCTCCCTTAGGCAAATGGTGGGCCACTGTGTGATACAAGAAACTGGACTAGATCCAGTGGAGGTTCTTCTTATATTCTTATGAAATCCACTCTGTAAATGGGCAGAGACACTGTTCTTTTGTTAACTGACAAGTTTGGGGGCTATTTTTCTGATCATCAGAATAGACTCTGGAGCCTTGATTTTTGCCCCAGTGCCAGGGGGTGTCTGGACTTTTGTGACTTCCAAAGCTATTGATATTGAGGGTGTTTCTCCTCTCAATGTTCACACAATGGAAATGGTTAACATGGCCCACCCCTCCCCGAATCTTGCTCCTCAAGCTGCTGACAGAAGGCAGCTCATGCAAACAGCCTTGGCAAAGGCCTTTTAGTGTTTTTCCATCTTTTTCCTTCCCTCCTGGCCTCCCTCGGGTCACGGCCCAGGGAGGCTGACGTGGGATGGAAAAACCATTTATCTCCAAGCTGGGCCCTGCAAAGGGGGGAGCATGGAAGGGGTGAGTGTAAGACAGCAGCAGCTGCTTGCTTGCTTGCTCACTCACTTGTGGCTTGGCTGAAAAACTTCACTCCAGGTGCAACAGCAGGCACACTGACCCAAGACTGGAGGCACTGAGGCACAAAATGTCCTGGCTGTGAGCCAAAGACTCCCTCCAAAGAAGCAAAAAGTGGAAGGATGGTGTGCGATGAGATGAGAAAGGTTGAAAATGACTGCTCTAACCACTGGGCGCTCTCTTCTGCATATGGCCAGTTAATAGGCTACCACCCTGAGTGGCTGCTACAAATCCATATTGAGAGGTGCAGCTACTGTGTTGTGTTCTCCACTGGGCCATCCCTTGTTCAAAACTGCGCCCAGTAGAGGAGGCAAGAACATCTGGGGAAACAGAATGAGGCTCTCTCAAGTTTTGCAGTCAGGAAATCATGAGCCTCAACATTGCAGCCACTTTGTGATGGGCAAAAGGCCTTAGGGATGACCAGTGAGGTGGCCAAGTTTTCTGGTGGTGTCCTTCATTATCATTCTGGAACCTCCCATGGATAAAAAAATAAGTGGATGAAAAAGTGGGAAAATAGATTTAAAGACCCAATTCCAGGTTTCTTGCTCTTCCATTGCTCCTAATGGAATAAGGTTGTGCTTCAATATCTTTCAAAGTTTGATTCTGGGACTCCCTTCTGATAACAAAAAATATGTTAAACAAAAAGCAGTTTAGAAATAAAAAGTGTGTCTATTATTGTTTAAAAACAGCTTTTCTTATTGTTTTAAAGTGCAATCCTAACCAAATGAAGCTGGCCTTACTCACCTGGCATATCTTCCCATGGTGGAGTGGGGAGGTTTGCGTATGCCTGTGCACTGCCCTAATCCCCCACCCAAGAGTGGGGCAGATTTGCTTTACAACACTTTTCAACTCTAATCCAGCAGGGCTGATCTCTTGTTCTTATGTTATTTTGCTTTTCTTGCTGTTCTGGTTTGTGAGCAATGAGGTTTTTGTCCAGGTTCTGAATGGGGACTTGAGTCAGTGGAATGAGATACTGATGCTTAAGACTCTGAAGTGAATCCAGGCCTTCTGGCAAGACTTCACATGAACCTATCCAGAGTTCGGTATGCCTGAAAAGCCTATTGATTTCAAGTCTAATCGATATCCATAGAAGAGGCTCTATCAACCCTATTCCTGTGTAACTGACACATTTAAATGCAGTCGCTTTGCTGGAGGTGAGCTAAGGGTGAAATCCAGAGTAACTACGGTGAGTCCTTGCTCCAGAGTAAGAACAAGTTACTCTGGATTGCAATGACTTTCCCATAGGTCCCATGTCTCTTACGTGCTCCCGTAGTTACTCTACTGGATTGTGCCCTTTGTCTACGCAAAGCCTGGCTGGTAGACGAGTGGGAAGCCTGTGCAGCTGCCTCATCTTCCATAAGAAAAAAGTGGGACATGAGAAAAGTTTACTTGCTCTTTGCTCATCTTTTTTGTTTTATGTTAACCATGGCTGGCAAATTATGTTAACCATGGCTGGCTACTGAGTTTCTGCAAGTTTCTTGGGATTTCTTTCTAAGCTCACAAAATTAGAGGGTTGGGATGGAGGCCACTTTGTTCCTCCTTTAGTCATGTGTTTCTATTCTTTGGATCATTGCCCTGCTTGTTTGAGGAAAATAAATGGGGACAAAGCTTACAGACTGGCAGAAGTGTCTGGACTCCCACAGAGCATTGGCTCACAACCATGCTGCAACACCACCACCTTCAGGTTATATGAATTGCAGCATTCTCAGAACATCAGGACTGTGCCTTGCACTTTCATCTGGTCAAGGGCCAGAACACAGGTGAATGTCAAATGCATAGCCTTCTTGCAAATGTATTTTGGCTTGCAAAAATAGGTAAATAGTGGCCTCCTGAGGTGGCAAAGATCCAAATAGACCCACTGGGAGTGTTGCTGCATACCCAGGATAAAAGGTAGCATAGCATTATTAACCCCAAACTTATGCTGGATGTATTGATGGCACGCCAGCATGCCTACTCCAGTTTAAGTTACAGTTGTACTGCCCATTGCTTTATACTACACTAGCGAAAACGTAACCAAGTTGCAGGAGTAAAATTACCCTATACACCATCCCCCCAGTGTGCATCCCCCCATACACATCAACCCCCATGCGCATCCACCCCCATGCGCAATATCCCCCATGTTCATCCCCTCTATGCACATCATCCCCCTATGCACATCAACCGTCCATCCGCAACAACCCCCCATGTGCAACATCCCCCATGTTCATCCACCCCATGCACATCATCCCTCCTAGCACATCACCCCCCCATGAGCATTAACCCCCATACGTATCAACTCCCCATGCTCAACATCCCCATGCGTAACATCCCTGATGCGCAACATCCCCCATGTGCAACATCCCCCATTGCGCATCAACCCCCATGCGCATCATTCCTTCATGTGCAGCCCCCATGCACATCAACCCCCATGCATATCAACCCCCCATGCACATCAACCCCCATGCGCACCCATTCCCCGTGTGCACCCATTGGTCAGTCTTCCATGTTAAGTATAGGACAAAAACACATTTCACCCTTTTTCAGCCCCTTAAGGGTTAAATTTCTCCACATCAGTTTTTGATGGGTGTTGATGTCACAGAAGGAACACCCTCCCCGAATTTCATACTTCTAGGTCCAGGAGTTGGGGCAGAGCATTCCTCAGTCAGGGATTCTTCAACGGAAAGTATAGGGAGGAAAACATGTTGTGCCCCATTTCACCCCGTTTCAGCTGGAATTTCAGAAAACTTAATGGATCCCTCCATCACAGAAGGAACACCCTCCCCAAATTTCACACTTCTAGGCCCAGCGATTTTGGCTGGGCGTTGATGAGTGAGTGAGTGAGTGAGTGAGTGAGTGAGTTTTCAGTTTTATATATATTTATTTTGGATGGTTTTTAAACCTGCAACTGCTGTTCTGCATTTTCAAACCTGTAATTTCTTTTAGAAATTCAATGTAATATGTTGCTATAAGGGGGGAATGGCACACAGAACAACATAAGAACCTTATCAGTGTCTTCAAAAATGGTGACTGTTTTTTTCCCTTTCACAACCCTTTCAGTCGGGCTCCAGGGCAAGCTGCAGCTCCTCCTCACAAGCAACATGCCCTATGTTTTATTCCCAGCTTACCTGAAGATCATGAAACATTTCATGATTTCTGGCTGAAAGCCTGCCCTTATCAGTCTCTCAACCTGTGAGATCATCTTATACGTGAGGATCTATAGTAATTAAAAACAGCGAAAAGAGCAAAGCAATTAAAGTCAAGTGAATGAATGTCAAGGTATTGCTGTACCGAGGAGGTAGGTTCAGGCAGCCCCAAATTAGAGTGGCTTGTGCAGTTTTCCTATGCAAGGAAGCTTGTCTTTTGCCCTTGCCCAAAGCATCTGCCTAGTTGTGAAGAACTATCACCTTGAGCAGCGGCTGAACTTCTAAGCATCACCATCTGTCTGGTGTAAGTCGAGTGGCTGGCTGGTGCTCATAGGTGTTGCTGACAGGAATCTCAACACCCCAAGTCAGCACTACAATTACCAAAATGATCCCCAAGTACGGATCCCTTCACACTCAGGATATCAAAGCCAAATGATGGCTGTTGGTATTAGCAGATAACAGGATGCATAAGGTTATGTGCATAACACGGCATTGTATTGGCATCCCTTGACTCTTGCTTAGGCTTGTCATAATTCTCATCTACAAAATTAGGACAGGACCTTGTGTCCCATATGCCAGTATATGAACAGAATCACCCAAAATCAGGACTGACCTGTTTTGGGGGACATATGGCAGACCTACTCTTGAAGATGTGCAAACATCATGGAGTGATACCTAAAGAATGTATGAACCAGAAGCAAGCATAACTCTGAATTCTACATTCAGTTTGATGAGGGACTCCACCCCTTGGTCAACCCAAGGCAGAGCAAGAACTAAGGGTGCAATCCTAAGAAATTTAGGCCAACTTAACTCACCTGGCTTATCTTTCCTTGATGGTGTGGGGAGGTCAGTATATGAATATGCATTAGCCTAGTCCTCCTAGGAGTGGGGCAGAATTGTCTTACTGCATTTTGTGACACCCCCGCCAACAGGACAGGACTTATGCCAGGGCATAAGCTGGCCTAAGTGGAGTTAGGATTGCAGCTTAATTCAGGGTGATTATATGACTGGAAATTTCTGGATTTGTCCTCTTTTTTAGTCTCCTGTCTGGGTGTCCTCCAAAAGGACTTCATTGTCCCCCATTTTGGCTTCATTTTGAAACTTGGTGTGCAGTGCCGCATCATATATTGTTGGATTCATATTGAAGAGCAGAATCCAATGCAATAATCAGTTTTGAAATATCTCCTTCCTATCAAAAGTTATGGCCAAAAAACTGAAAATAAAAAATATGCATTGAGCTCTATGGGAAAGTGAAAGAGCCCAATATTGTGACTTTACCCGTGAGTAGGCAAACATGCCATTGTCTGCCAGAAAAGCCATGCTGAGAGGAATCCAATATCTTGTCCTCCTTTTGAGGTTTGGGCATCTGGTCACCCTGCCTGTTGTATATATTGCAAGCCTACATACAGCTGATGATTTTTAGCATGTTTTATTGAATTTCTCAGATAAAACAGACAGCAGAAGCACACACATGATTATATAGAAGTGGCATGACTATAAGTATAAGGCTTATTTTGCTGTTTCATTGACTCCCTGCAGTCAATAGGCAAGTGATGGGAACCTGCCTATCACACAAATCTAATGAATGACAGGGCCTCTTTCATGAAGTATCTCCAAAAGGAAGGAGACTAAAATTTTCTCTCTCTCTTTCTCTCTCTCCCTTGCTAGATCTTCCTCATTCCCCCATTTCATTAAACAAGCAGCCATGCATGAAGAACAAAGTGTACATACAGCCATTTTGGTTTTCAGAGCTTGGGGAAGTTATGCCAGCCCATGGGAGCCCACAGTTCCCCTGGTTCTTCTTCAATCACCCTTTGCTTATGACTTGGTATAACGATTGCCTTGAAATATGTTGTGAAATTGCAAGTCTTGATAAAAAAATCTATATTAAAGAAAAGCAAGCAAATCAGCCTGGGAAGCCCTTTTCACAAATCTCCACCAAGAGTGCAGAACCCCTTCTATATACTAAAGCTGCCAAAAATTCCAGGGCACTAACTAAAGCAAAACTTCATGGACCCCCCGACCCCCCAAAATAACAATAAGACTGCAATCCTTTACCCACTTTCCCAGGAGTAAGCCTAACTGACAGCAATGTGATTTATATCTGAGCAGGCATGCACAGAACTGTGCTAAGGATTTCTTTGTGACTTCATAATCTGCAATGACGTAAAGAGACGCTCCATATCTCTGCACTCCTTTTCAATATCTGGAACAAAAGAAACAAATTCATGTGGTCAGACACAACCTGCTTATCCCTGAATATCATCAGATACAACCCTGCTTAGAGTACTGTTGCCATCTGAAGCCAAGGGAATGACAGCAAAGTGCAGGGCCTTTTCTGTGGTGACTATGTTTTCTGTGGTAATTATGTTTTCTTGTGTGCTCTCTGTGGTATCTGCTGGACCTTTCTGGGGCATTTCTGATGTTCTTTTGACCAAGACCAAATAGGCTGTGATATCAGTTTGGTGACAAAAACCTTTAGAAGCGTTAAAATATACCTTTCCACAAAACTGGTCAAGACACAAGTTTACATGTGGAAACACAAAATCTGTTGTGCCTCTCATGGCAATGCAGCTGTGGCTTATTTAAAATATGAATCTCAAGATCTAACATTTACCTGGCAACCTCACAGCCAGCTGATTTTGCTGCAATAAGACCAGTTTGAGTACAATGGAAACGTCTTCCTTCAGCATCTTCACAATCACATCCTGCAGAACACAAAGCAGGCCAGATACAAAACTATTACTGACTCATTAGAGAGAATAAGTATACCCAATTCAGGTAAAAAGATCTGAGTCACCACCTGAGACCCATAGGCTGTACTGTTTTCCATAGACTATACTGTTTTCCAAGGACCAGTGGTTACCGGGTGTACTTATCAGAACATACACAACATATGTACACAGGGAAAGTCTGTAAAGTGTGCAGGACTGTGATAATGACACAGATCAGTGGGTTGACTCTTGAGGGAGGTGAAGATTCAACAATAATTAATGTTTATTGTGGGAATAATAATAAAATAGCAGAGGAAGAATAAAAACCAAAACCAACCCATCATATTCAGTAACAGCCCAGTAACAGAAGGATGAGTCCTAGCCCAATCCTATTCAACTTTCCAGCACCAGTGTAGCCATAATGCAGCCCCAAAGTAAGGGGTCCTCTGTCTCTCTCAATTTCCCCCTACCACCACCACAGGATGAAGCATGTGCCCACTATGAGCACAATCCTAACCATGTCTATTCAGAAATAAGCCCCATTGTGTTCAATGGGTCTAACTCCCACGAAAGTGTGTTTGGGACTGCAGCCTATGCCAGTGCTCAAACATGGGTTAATTGCATCCTAAGAGCACAATCCTAACCATGTCTACTCAAAAGTAAGCCCCATAGTGTTCAATGGGGCTTACTGCCAGGAAAGTGTCTTTAGGATTGCAGCCAAAGTCAATTAAAAGTTTACAATAAGTATAAATTATTTTAATTAATTATTTTAATAAGAAATATTATTAATATAATTTAATTAATATAATTTAACAATATTAAATTATTTTAACAAGAAGAACAATCCCAATCCTCCCAGATATTTGCTGATCTGTTTAAAAAAAATTCCCAATCATGAAACATCCCAAAAACTGTAATCCTATCCACACTTACCCAGGAGTAAGCCCTGCAATCCTATCCACACTAACCCAGGAGTAAGCCCTGGGTGGTTAAGAGTACACATCTGAAAAAATTTCCCCAAATGCAGTCACATACAATGGTAGTATAAAGTCTAATATACTATATATATAGTATAATATATAATATAATATTATATATTACCGTATATATTAATACAATATAATATACACTTACACAATATAATATACACTTACAAATAAAATACCATTGAAATGGGCATAAGTCACAATCCACAATTTGAGAAACATGTTATAAGTGTATAAGCGTAAGTTATTGGGGTGCTCAATGCAACACCAGAACAACAGAAAGACAGATGGGTAACAGATAAAAGACATGAAAATTTGGTGGCCCAGACTTTATATCTTAAATTCCCATAGGAACGTCTGGCAATTGTGAGAGGTGAGCTCATCAAGGACTTGTCTTTTGTGTTTTGGCTCTTGGTTGCTCTACTCTGGCTCAAGATGCTTTGATGGATAGCATAGCCTTCGTTAAGACCAGTCAGTCCTGAGGTCTCTTGCTATCAGCCTAGTTGCAAAGGTCACTGTACTAACACGGGGTGGGGGTGGCACAAGTGGTTAAGACACTGTGCCTGTTAACCGGTAGGCCAAGGTTCTAGACCCGGGTCCCCACAAGACAGGATGAGCTCCTGTCCTTAGTCCAGCTGTGCGACACAGCTGGAACCAACTGTATCAGCTCTGCCGTTCTATTGGACTATTTCATTGGCGTGGCTGCTGCTTGGGTAACAGCCTATCATCCATATCAATCTACCCAGACCTTTGTGCTTCGCATTCAGCGTCGAGCACAATACCAGTCTTTCAAGGCAGAGATGCCAAGTTTTTTTGTACTAACCTGAGTCTGTTATCCCAGTATGCACTCTGTACACAAATAGGCACCTTCATCAGTGTTTGTACCAAGTGGTGACTGTGTCCACTTGTGGATTGGAATTTCTTCCAGTCCATGATTGATGCAACATGGAGGAGGATACCTGGCTGGCCTGTTGCAGGGGCCTGTTGCCAAGATGTTACCTATTTATCAGTACTTCATACAAATGTGTCACCCATCACACATACTATCCAGGGCTGGACTCACCAGATCAGAACATAGCCAAGCCACCTCACCCACCTTGTCTCAACAGTAATAAGTGTCCAACCTGCTAGTCTCTGACCTTTAGGTCAGAGCCCTCTGACCCAAAAGATGAGATGGGAGGCTCACTCTTTGGATTATTGGGGAGAGGGTTGGAAGAATAGAGGGGTGACAGGGTGGGTTGGGCAGACTGGGCCTGGGATTGGGGCTGGATTGGCAGCAGAGCATGCTGAATACTGGGCAACTATCTGGTCCTCAACTGTGTAAGACAGGTACACAGATCATTGTGACCTGTGTAACTGCAGTTCATTCATTCACTGCAGAACTAGATATGCTCCTCCTCTGAAGCAAGGGAAGCATCCATCCAAGGGAAGCACCACAGACAAAGCACAACACATGAAGTGGTTATCCAGTGAAAAAAGTGTTCCATTAGTGACAACATGACCCTGGAGCTGATCTAGGCCTCAGCTCAGCCACAGGCAGTGTGTTGCCAACAAAAAGGTCCTGGTACTTTCTGCAGGGCCTTGTATTTATTTGAACATTTTTATGTTCACCTCATCCTCATTCCATTCATGGAGTTGAGTGCATTTTGGTTCCTCTTTAAGTTCTAAAAACTATCTCTGGTGGAAAAAGGGAAGAAATATAACTAAATGCTTTCTCAGGAAAGCCCACTGGGACAAGTGGGTGGGGAAAGTGCTCCAGGGCTGCTCCTCTTCACTTCAATATGCTCCTCTTCACTTCACTTCAATAATAGGGAAGCTCCCATTGGAGTGGACTATGCCCAAAACAGCTCTTTTGCAGTTAAGGTTCCAAGCAGACTGAGAGATTGCACAGAGAGCCAGTAATGTTGCATCCACAACAGATCAGACAGGTCAGTCTGAAGCAATTACCCTAAATAGTTCTATGGAGCTGCCATGGTCAGAGACTACTGAATGCAAACAGCAAAAGAGGGCTACTGTCTGAGTCTGAAGTATGAAGCTCCACATTCCTGAAGGCCCAGAGAGAGTGCTTTGACCCAACAGGATGCTCCTCATGTTCTCACAAAATCAAACAGATCACCACTTTACCTTCAGTTCCAAGAAGGAACTCTTCATCTTTGTGACTGCTTTCTCAAACATTTTATTCTCCACCTCCTTTTTAATGTTCTTCCGAAGGATCTCCTTCATCCTATCACAGGCTTTGGCCCCCTTTTCATTAGAGGCCGCTGTGGAAGCAAGAAGGCCAAGTGAGAAAGAGCTGGAGAGAAAGGGTTAAGGTGGAACACATTTAAACACTGGCCATCTCTATGGTGCCAGTCGGTAAGCCTTCCAGGGTTTCTGTTGGAGTAAGCATTTGATGGAGATAGATGTTACATAACCTCTTTTTGAAAAATAAATAAAAATATAAATATGAGATAGATGTCACATAACCTAGGCTGAATGTTCAAATGTCCTTCTTCCTTTCTGTGGCATAAGGATTCAAGGGAAACAGCTTTCACTAAGTCAATATTTTCTTTCAAAAAGTTTGACTTTTTTCTTTGTCATTTCCAAAACGCACACTAGGATTCTGCTGTGTAACACAACATCAAAAGATGCACTGCATACCATAAAAAGCTGTACAAACCTGATATTTCACAGTGCATGAGGGGTTGGAGGGAGATGTTTTTCAGGCACTTGCTGTCTTTCAGGCACTTGAATACTGGTGTGCAGTGGTCCCTCTCTGTCTCCTGAAGAGCCATTCGGAGCAGTGAGAACAAAATGGAGAAGACACTGCTATGTGACCTCATCTGGCTCACAGAGTCTGGTCAACTCCTTAGATTATCAAGGAGCTTCCCCCAATGAAAAGGCTCAAGAAACATTTGAGCAGTGATGGAGAAAGATGCAACAGATCTGACCAAAAGGGGTAGAGCACAACTTAGCACCACTTCCAGGGTAGAGATTGCAGCCTAAGGATGCAATCCTAATCTAGGCCAGAGTCTTCCTGTTCCTGTGGTAATATAGGGAGGCAAGCGCATGTTTGTGCACTGACCTACCTCTCCTCCAAGGGTGGCGCCGAAGTGACTTATGGCACTTTGGTGACACCCCAGGTCAGCACAGGACTTATGCTGGGGCTTAAGCTGGCCTAACTGCAGCTTAGGATTGCAGCATTAGAGACAGTATTTGATACTAGTTGAATTTACTTAAAATTTATGAAAATGTATTTTATGAAAATACTAGCGAAAGGCGTACCTGCGTTGCGGGTGTAACATTTCTCCCTATGCCATCCCCCCATGGCGCAGAAACACCCCATGTGCCACTTCCCCCATGCGCATCATTCCCCATGCACATCGTCCCTCCATGCACATCATCCCCCCATGTGCAACGTCCCCTCATGCACAACTTTCCCCAATGCGCAACTTCCCCAATGCGCAATTTCCCCAATGCGCAACTTTCCCCCATACGCATCAACCCCAATGCGCAACATTCCCCCATGCGCAACTTTCCCCCATGCGCATCATCCCCAGTGATGGGCTTCAAAGAAATTAAGAACCGGTTCTCTGCCCATCTGGCAGCCACTTTTAAATGGCTATTTTTAAACTTTATATGTCCTATCTCTTGTTAACAACCGGTTCTATAGAGTAGGTGCGAACCTGTTGCAGCCCACCACTGATCATCCCCCATGCGCAACTTTCCCCTATGTGCAACTTTCCCCCATATGCATCAACCCCAATGTGCAACTTTTCCCCATGCGCAACTTTCCCCCCACGAGCATCATGACCTCATGTGCATCATTCCCCATGTCCAAATTTCCCCATGTGCAACTTCCCCCCGTGCGCATTACCCCCCTGCGCATCATCCCCCATACGCATCATCCCCCCATGTGCAACTTCCACCCATGCACATCATCCCCTCATGCACAACTTTCCCCATGCGCATCATCCCCCCTTGCGCAACTTCCAGCCATGTGCAACTTCCACCCATGCGCAACTTCCCCCATGTGCATCATCCCCTCAAGCGCAACTTTCCCCATGCGCATCATCTGCCGATGCGCAACTTTCCCCCATGCGCAACTTTCCTCCCATGCGCATCATCCTCCCATGCGCAACTTTCCTCCGTGCACAACTTCCCCCCACGCACAGCATCCTCGCCAGTGCAACCTCTTCCTCCGGAAAACATCCCCCAGTTCACCAGGCACTGAGCACCAAATTGGCTGGATGTTATTCAGTCTCCCATGTTAAGTATAGGACAGAAACACGTTGCCCCCTTTTCAGCCCCTGAAGGGTTAATTTCTCCAGATGGTTCTTGGTGGGTGTTCAGGTGACAGAAGGAACTCCCAGAATTCCATGCTTCAGGCCCAGCAGTTGGGGCAAAATGTTGCTGAGTCAGCAATTCTCAATGCAAAGTATAGGGAGGAAAACGCATTGCGCCCCTTTTCACCCCCTTCCCGTTGGAATTTTGGAAAACCGGTTCTTAGTGCACCCCTCCATCACAGAAGGAACACCCACCCCAAATTTCACGCTTCTAGGGCGGGCAGTTTTGGCAGGGCGGTGATGAGTCAGTGAGTCAGTCAGTGAGTGACTTTTCTCTTTTATATATATAGATATGGATTATGATAACAGCTCTAGGATTACTCTATGTTAAATATTAGAAAGTATTTTAAAGTAATAGAAAGGGAATTTTTTCTAGTAAAGGATAGACAAAAGCTATCCAATACATTATATGCTTTGTAGAAGACTAAGGAAATGAAAAGTGAATACTCCATGTTTGCCACAATTTACAATATTTCTCTCCTTTTTCTTTTTTTGTATTTTTTCCTGTTTTCATTTTCTTTGTAAAAATTCTTTTTATGAAGAACTCTAGAGAATCTCTCCAAACTAGGAGAATAGACAGCAAAATGATAGGTGCATTTCAATATAAGTAACTGTAAAGCCATGGGCTCCACGCTGGAAAGCAAAATTTACACTAATGTGTTCTGAGCTGTTTGCGATGGATCAGGAGACACATCTTGGGGTGCTGATGTGTTGACTCAGTATGCAACCTCTGTGAAGAAGGCAAATTCCATGCTCAGGATAATCGTACAAAAAAGACTGAAAATAAAACTGCCCATTATATTATACAATTATAATTCAATCAACATAAAATTGTTTAATGAATTAATTTTATAAATTGCCTCACTTGAAAATCTCCTACCTTCATAATAGGGTATCAGATCATTTTGGATGGAGAGTGGAAGAGTATCATAGATGACTTTCTTCCTGTTGAGAATTTCCTTTTTAAGCTTTGTCAGGATAACTTCATTCTGTGAAGTTCAATTTGGAAACAGCTTTATTGCAGAAATTACTTTCCTAATCTGAGTAGAACACATGTAGGTACACATAATACTCTGGTCTGGCTCCCCTCTGCCTTCTAATCATGGTGCTTTGTCTGAGAAGCCAGAAGCTGATCATGAGGACTAGTACAGAGTGGTTAGCATTCAGCTCATCCCTTCCTGGTCCTTCCTTCTTGGATTTACTGGGTCTCTAGCCACTGAAGAAGGGACTGTCCACCGTCATCACTTTCAGACCTGGTTGTTCCCACCCACTGGGAATAACCACGCCCGAACCGCTTCCTGTTTCTGACCCCCTGCCACCGATCCGGTGGCCTGGGGGGGCCAGAACACCGGGCACACCGGTTCGGCGTGGCCAGGGAAGCCCACCACTGCGCCTGTGCCAACCTTAGCATAGGCACAGTGCTGTCCTGAAGCCGGCCAACGATCAGCCGGCTTTAGGACAGCACTGCGCCTGCACTAAGGTTGGTGCAGGTGCAGTGCCGTCCTGAAGCTGGCCGACCCCGACCAGCTTTAGGACAGCACTGCGCCTGCGCCAACCTTAGCGCAGTGCTGTTAGGCCTGCTTCAGGACAGCACAGCACTGCACCTGCGCTAAAGTTGGCACAGGCGCAGTGCCATCCTGAAGCCGGCCACCCCTTACCCCGCCCCGCCCACCCGCACCCACAGCGCGCTGGAGTGAGTGGCGTGTCCTCCCGGCCCCGCCCCTGACCCTACCCAGCACCGCCCCTGACCTGTCCTGACCCCTGACCCCAGCCCCGCCCCCTGACCCCGGCCTGGCCCCACCCACTTCCAGTGAACAGGATGTTGGGCCAGGCCGGGCGCATCACTGATTGTACCCCTTTTCACCCCCTTCAAGGTTAAATTTCTCAACATTGGTGGGTGATCACATCACATAAGGAATACCCCAAATTTCATGTTTCTAGGTCCAGGGGTTGGGGCACGATGTTGATCAGTCATCAATACTTCAATGTATAGAGAAGAAAATGAGTTGAGCGCCCCTTTTTCACCCCCTTCCGGTTGGAATTTCCAAAAACTGGTTCTTAGTGCGTGCCTCCATGATGGAAGGATCACCCTCCCCAAATTTTGGTCTGGTGGTTTTGGCAGAGCGTTGATGAGTGAGTCAGTGAGTCTTCAGTTTTCTGTATAGAGACTGTATAAATTAATAGTAATTTATCAGATTCAGTGGTAGGCTGAATCTGGAGCACTATGTTCAGTTCTTGTCATTTTATCTCAAAAAGGAAATAGTGGAACTAGAAAAGATGCAGAAGAGAGCTACCAAAAGGATTACTAGGCTTGGACACCTCTTTACAAGGGCTGCAGGAATGCCATATAAAGAGCAGTGGTTAGCATTCCTGGTGCCTGCTGAAGGCTGTAAGTGACATCATTAAACAGATGATGGTCAGAAATAAGCACTGTGTTCTCAGAAGAGTAAATGTTCAGATTTTGTTCAGATTTTGAAGGTAAGAGAGAGTCCAATTATAACAGGGGCCAAATAAATTGTTGCAATAGGCATGCCAGCCTTATATTATATACTCCTGGGCTATTGTATAGGGGTCTCTTCTTCAAAGAAAGTGTTGGGGGGGGTCCACACCGGCCATCCCTGCAAATCCATGATCGAGTAGTTATGCTCCTCTGTTTATGGGTTGTCAAAGAGTTATGCTCCTCTGCTTATGGGTAGTGGAAAAACTGTTTGCCATCGCCACACACCTCTGCAACTGCACACTGTTCGCATTGTTGAAGGGTGTGCGGTGGAGGCTACCTTTGCCCCACAAACAAGCGGAGGAGCCATGCAGAACAAAATAAAATACCGCTCTAACCAGCATGCAATTAGTCTGTGGAACTCCTTGCCACAGGATGTGGTGATGACATCTGGACTAGATGCCTTAAAAAGAGATTGTACTGATTTCTGGAGGAAAAGACCACCACAGGTTACAAACCATGATAACTATAAGCAAACTCCAAGTATAAGAGGTAGCCTATTGGGAGCAAGGGAGTGGCAACAGGTTACAGTTATCTAGTAGTGCTCTCTTATTCATCTGATCTACAGGAAGCAGAAGTAGACGAGCCCTTGGCCTGATCTACTGTTTTTCTGTTAGTGTACTTCTGGGATGCATACAAGCCAACAGTCAAAAGTCCCTAAGACACGAATGCGTTGGTAAGCATGTAAGAACATTTACTCATGTCACTCAGCAAATTGTTTGCCCTTGTTTGCCCTTCTTTGCTTCTCCTTCCCTCCTTAAAACTACATGCTGTTCCTTGTGCCTCATTCCATATTCCTCTCCATTTGGACTTACTTCACGTGTGCACATTTCAGTCTTGTTGTTTGGTAAATTGTGCCTCTTTCCAATTTCCTTTATCTTCTCATTAACTTTCTTTACAAATGCCTCTAGTCGTGGCAACAGACTTTGTCTAGTGGGATGCTGGATCCTGTATGAATGACAGAATAAATGTTGGTCTTCCGGCTGCTCTCTCACCTGCCCCTTAGGCATGTACAGTTCGGAGCAGGTCCTTTTCAGCCATCATGCTGCACGTATGGAACTCCCTCACCACACACACAGTTTTCCAAACAGCTCGTAAGACACTGCAATTTTGCCTGATTTATTGATTCTGCTGGCTCCAGCTGGTTTTAAATACTTCTGCTTTTCGGCTGCTTTTGGTTTCAGTTCCTTTTTAAATGTTGTGAAACTTCCATTTTTACTAGAGTTCTTGGTTTTAAGTTTCTACCATTTCAATTGCTTACCACTTGAGAAAATATCTTATGTTACAAAGCATTTCATAAATGGTGTTATGAAAGTGGAATTTTCCAGTTGGGCCTGCCTGCCCCATGACAAAGAAGCCTATCCAGGTGCCTGAGATGCAGCATGAGTTCAAGATGCTTCCTTAATTGAAAACCTCCCTAGAAGAATGGTAGGCAGATTTCACTGGAGCTTGGTAAAATCCCACATCATCCTGAAGGAAGGGATTCAGGTATAAGGTAACCCATTCCCCATCTGTTCTATGGGGAAAAGATAGAATTGGTTTCTAGCAGTTTCTGACAGTGGTAGCTATAAGTGCCATAAGGTACTTCTGCTCCACCCCTGGAGGGAGAGGTTAGGCCAGAACACAGACATGCACCAGCCTCCCCACACAGTGGTGGGCTTCAGGGGATTCTCACAGGTTCTATAGAACACTTTGCTAGTAAGTGTCAGGTTCTGAGAACCAGTTACTAATGGGACATAAAACCTGTTGTTCTATGGACATAGAACCTGTTGTTAATTTAGGTTCTTAGGACATCGTACCTGTTGTTAATTTATTTGAATCCCACAATTGTCCCCACACCACCAAAGGAACAAAGAGCAGATGAGCTGTGCCAGCCTAAGTTGGTTAGGATTGTGCCCTCAATGATTCTGTACTTCCAACAGGATCCTGCTCATAAGAGTAGACCTCCTCATGCGTATGTATACACACATATGACTACAGTTGTAAACATGTTCCAACTACAACAAGAGTGAAAGATCCAGATCAACATGAACTGCTGGCTCTGAGATCTACCAGAGCTGACCGAAGAGAGCACTTCTCACCTGAAAATGGTGCCAAAATGTCCTTCAATTTTGTTATAGATGGGAGTGGCAAGTGCTTCATTGAAATTGATGCGTGCAAATGTCTTGGAGGCATACACACCATTTTTCAAGCACACAGCTTTCAGGGTCTTGTGGAAACCTCTGTACCCATTTTCTTTCTAGATAATTGAAAAAAATTATTTCAAATAAACCAGGTGAGCCTAGCATGAAAGCTTAAAAAACAATCTTCTTAAAAGAGCCAGTTAAGGATCCTATTTAAAATTGTTTGGGGGGGGGGGGAGGAGCTGAATAACTATCCAGCCTACAGGCTCTAGCTCTTGAGCCCAACAAATGAACATCATTGTTGTGCCAGAGGGCAGGGCCTCTGTAGAAGAAAGCTGATGGTCTTTCCTGCAACTTGGTTCTAAATTGATATGGGCATTGGAAAAGGAATGTACTGAGGAATGTAGTATTCTTTACTTGTTGTTTTGGATTAGTGAGTTGGATTCTATCCTATCCTAAAAAAACTAGGATAAGAATGAACTCACCAGTTTGAGAAATATATTGTTTTATTTGTGGCCTAAGCTTGTCTTTTACTAATAATTTTAAATCTTGTGTTGTTATACTGTGTCAATTGTTTAAAATCAATAGCTAAAATCCATAGGTTAGGGTTTTGGATTGAGACCTGAAAGATCCTTTCTGGGTGACCTTGGTTCAGTCAGTCACTTTCCGCTTCACCTACCTCTCAGGATTGTTGTGAGGATAGTAGGAGGAAAGGAACTAAAAGCCTTGTAAGCCACTATTGTTTGTGTTGACATGGAAAACTAATCTTTTGTGCAATTCATTTCTCTGCCTTCCTTGGTAAACTTCCAAAAGTTTTGATTAGATAATCTGATAATTAGATCTATCTTATAATACATAATTAGATCTATCTGATAATACATAGAGGATTTTTCCTTACTGTAAGAAAATTGTTGACAATGGTCGTGTAGGTTCTTTTGGCATATTCCACACCACCATTGAGATGCTGATCCAGCTCACTGAAACATCTTTCAAGGTTCTGGTTCAAAGTGTAAATTTCATTGTTCACAAACGCTTCCACACCACTTTCTTGAAAACACTGCTCCTAGGAGGACAATGGAAAGCACATCACTCAAGCACCACTATGAAAGAAGATAATGAAGAAGTGCATCTCTCCTCATGAGAATTCCTCTCTGCTTGCGAGAAAAGATGGGCAGTAGTCACCTGAGCTGGAAACTAAAGGGGCACAGGGAAAAAGATATTGCATTGGGTAGCTGAATTTGATGTTTAGATTTGAACAAACCAACCAAATAATTGACTGCGAATCACTTGGCTACTTATAAATCCCTATCATGAGCTTTCAGCACATACCGTACTGAGGCAGCAGTGCCAAAGGGATTACCACTGTATCCAGCAGTCTCCTAGGATGCAGCCGGAGACCTCCTTGAGGGAAGCAGATTTCCATTCCCTCCCTCCAGGGAAAGTCTCAAGCTTTGCCAAACATCTTCTCAGGTCTATACCAGCTCGTATTTGCAATGCTCACCAATTTAAGCCAGTACAACACCCATTACACAATTCTCACTATGGCATGGGGAGTGTATAGGGTGGCATAGATGTACACCAGCCAAAAAAAACCCAGGAGTGGCTCAGAAGGCACTTTTGCAACATACCCAAGCCAGTGCAAGGGATCTGTTCCCACCTAACTGCGGGTTAATATTGCGCCAGCAGTGTTGGCTCTTTTAGATCAATTCATATAGGGGAACAGAGCTCTACTGATCCTGACCCTTCCTGCCCAATTCCTTGTCTTTACTCTTTTCCTACCCTCATTCCACTCTCCCACCCTGTGAGGTGTGCAGGCTGAGCGACAGATGGAGGAGTACCGAAAGAGACAAGAGGAACTGAAGGAACTTGAGTGAGCAAGGGAGATCCAAACGGAACAGAATCTGAGGGAACAAGGGAGGTATGGGTTGAGGGGGTTCAGCCTCCAGAGGCCAGGTATGGACATGGGGCCGGCTTGGTGGAGCAAGATCCCACCTCCACCCCGGCCTGAATGGTGGAAGCCTTTGAGGGGGAGGGGCCCCTGGTATTAATAAAAGGAGAGAACGGGCAGGAAGACTTAGGCGGGAAAAGGGGACAGCAGACATGGTGGTAGAAGTTGTGGTGTGCTTAGTGACTTCAAACTTACCTGTTGTGGGTGAAGAAGCCTGTACTTACCCGTTGTTGGCAATATCTCTGTACCTACCTGTCCTACCGAGGAACTCCGCCGTGGACTTGAGTTTATGGACTTGAGTTTATGGTTCTTGTGTAATGTTTAAGATTCGTACCTCCGTTATGGAAGCAAGTAAAAGTGTTGTTCTAAACATTCCACCTGTGTCCCCATGGACTTACTTTAGTGAAGATATGGCTTTAAGATACTTTAGTGAAGATATGAAGAGCAGGAGACACCGTGGGAAGCCCTGGGAAGCCCGTGGAAAGCCCTGACCCATCCACTCATATAACCTCCACAGAGGACCTGCATCACACACCCCAAAAGCACTGGTCACAGTCAGGTTTCAGCCCTTAGACCAAGCCCACAGATTTTGGCAACAGAATTTGTTCTAATCTTGATCATACCACAAGAAGTCTTTCAGAGCCAAAATTCTCAGCAAGCTGCTGAATGCTGTAAGCATCCGTCACATATTCTGTCACCACCTTCTCCTTCTCCTTCAGGTAGATCTCCCTAATATATTCCCTCAGCTTTGGTATTTCTAAGAAAAACAAACAAGCAAAAACCATGAGCAGTCAAAAAAAGTCTTCTAAATCATTGCTGGATAGGTCCCAATCTTCCAAACCCCATTCTCCTAAACCCCATTGGGTAAATCAGCGGAAAGCATGAAGAATGCACTGAGGATTGTATCAGTTCACACAAGCTGCTCAGAACCATCTGGATTCCTACAAGATTGTCCTTCGTGCTACACCAGAACCAGGTGGCTTTAATTGTGCTGTGAAACTTCCTACCATTTCCAACTTCTCTAACTCTCTCACCCGCATTCCCCTGGCTTTTTTAGGTATGGGAATAAAAGTAAAGGGTTTTCCTAAAGCTAAATGAAGAAAAACATTCTCTTTCCTTTCTTATTGGTAAATCCATTGCAAGCATAGACATGCTCACACACAACCTAAAGAATATTTCACATGTGCATGCACACCTCTAATGTTTATAGACTGCTTCAGTGAATGTGTATCTGCTACTGCATGTTTCTTTCATAAATCCTGTTAGGTCTTAAATCTGAAGACCCTTGCCTGTCGTTTGAATTCAATCTAGTTGACACTTATCTTTAGCCTAAAATATCCCTTGTTTCAATGGCTGCTCCTTTCAAGAAAGTAAAGGATGGAGAGCTCTTTACTACCCCAAGTCTTCTGGAGCTAACTCTGTGCTCTTTGATTAATTCCTCAAATAAATAATTTGAGCATCCAAGATTTGTATCCAAGAAGAATTGGTCAAAGAAGAGCTCCCACAAAAACAACTAAAGCCAGAGACATGCCCTGTGACATGAAGTACGGTTTGGTAACACAACCTGCTTGTAAGGGCATCCTCTGCATTGCGAGATCAGAAAAAGACCACAGAGGGCGAACTGCAGCTGCTCAGTGATGGGATTCAAATAAATTAAGAACCGGTTCTCTGCCCATCTGGCAGCCACTTTTAAATGGCTATTTTTAAACTTTATACGTCCTATCTCTCGTTAACAACCAGTTCTATAGAGTACATGCGAACCTGCTGGAGCCCACCACTGGACCTGGTGTAATGTTGAAGCTCCTTGGTGAACAAATTACAAATGAGGTCCAGGGTTTCATTCCACATGATTTTTCTCACTTTTTAAAAGAAATCCCCCAGGAATGAAGATTTATTTTTTTATTTAGAATATGTATACTCCATCTTCTCTATGCTCAAAGTGGTGAGATATACATGGAACAGAGCAGTCAGTGTTGACATGTTGTCTCTTTACCTGTTTCTTCTTGATTTAGATGCCTTTGTTGAAAGAATTCCTTGGCACTGACTGTATAAACCAGATTGGGCTTGTGGATGATTTCCGAATCAGGTGGCAGCCTTTTCTGAAAGATACACAGTGGGAAGGTTCTTGCAAATGTTCTGTTACAGATAGGAGATCTGGTCTAGAAAGTTAAGGTGCTGTCTTGCCCAAAGATAATTAATCTGAAGTTGCCTGTTCAAGAACACTGGAAGACTCTGGAGTGGTGACTTTGACAAGCTGAGCAGAGTTCTTTTGGGTGACAGCCAAAATAAGCCTGTTGTGAAGCCTGTCTATGAGGGAGGACTGGCACACCAGAGTGTGTGTCCAGACCACAGAAAAATCCACATGGCATGAAGTCAAGTTCTTGAAAGATAAAACTGTTGATTGTAAAAGTCTCTTCAGTGGCTTATAAAAGCCAGTCTGTGTAAACTGCTACAGCATCACCAATGTATACCAGATCCTCTTTCCCAGGCCACCCTGCCCTTTTCTATCCTCAGGCATATGCAAGCAAAATGAGGAAATCCATCTGCAACTGGGAGCCCTCTAGGTGATAAAAAACATTTCACATACTTTCAACTCTCCTCCATACCACTGAATGCACTCTATCCACATGGCTGCGTTGGCACCAATGATTGAAGATAGAATTTGACATTTAGGGTGCAATCCTAAACTGTATTGGAACCAACAGGCCAACTTGCCTGTGTTGGCTCCAATGCAGACTGGGGTGCAACTCAAAGTATGGCCATTTCATTTCCCTCACCCCAAAAAATGCCTTAGGCAGCCCTGTGGGACTACTTGAATCTGTGCCCATAGTTTCATGGGCATAAATCTGAGTGGCTCATGAACATAAGAACATTTGATTAGAAGACCATGGTAAGAATCTTTTTTATTTTCTCACTCACTTACTCCCCCTCCTTGTCTTTCATCTTCTTTTTCCCCTTCTACTATAGTATATACAATCCCAGTTCTTTAAAGACATAAATGTCTGATTATGTTTTTAATCAGACATAAATGATTTTTCAAAGACATAAATGTCATGTTCCCCCTGCTCTCTTCCCTCCTCCATTCTGAACCATAAGGCACCCTCAAAACAGTAGCTCTTTCTACCTGCATAGAAACTGCTAATAGGCTTGATTCTGTGTGTTTAGTGTGCGTTGTACTAATAGCATTGTTTTATTCTCCTACCCTGTACTGTGCATCTATCCCCTCAATAAAGCCATACTGTCTTGTACCTGTTTCTTCACTTTTTTCTTTTTTGCATGCTTCTCTATTGAGTTGTGCCATGAATCACTGAACTTGGCCCTTGCACATATTGTCAGTTCTCCCTGACAATATATGTATAATTGCATGATTTTTTTAAGATGTAAGCAACCACAAAATGTCAGAAGCAGATGTCTTGTTGTTTTAAGTGCTTCCTGAGGCATCTCATAAGACACTGTAAGTTAGTAACAGTACTTTATTTATATCCTGTCTTTTTTCTGAAGGAGCTCAAGGTAGCTTACAATTCAACAAGTCCATTAAAAACATAAATAACATTAAAAACCAACAATATCAATTTTAAAAAAACAAAAAACATCGCTATAAAAACAGAAAACAATAAAAATTTCCAGATTAAAAACAACTGCTAAAAAAGAATACAATAAATATTTATTATTTAAAAATGGCGCATTAAGAGAGGCATTTCCTCTCTTTAGTGCCGGCCTGGCGCTAAAGAGAGAAAATGTTCCCTGTGCATCAGCTCTGCCTCGGGTTGCTTGTTCCCGTATTCTGGCCAGGTTATGACCCTGGAATCTGGGGGCCACCCAGAAAAACTGAGGAAATGGCAACCCTACCTCAGAGGGAGTTCCAAACATCAGTAATAGAAAATGGGAATCTGGTGTGTGTTACCTTCAGCTTCTCCTTAATGCTTTTTCCTTTCCTTTCCTTCACATCTTCATTTCTCTCTAAAATGGCATCATGTTCATTCTCAATTGCAGGCTGTGTTTGGAAAAGTCAGAAGAATCATAAATATTTCCAAGATTCTAAACTTGCATGTCAGGGGTGTCCAAAAAGTTTGGCAGGAGGACACATCATCTCTCTGACACTGTGCCTAGGGTCAGAAATATAATTTACATTTCAAATTTGAATAAATTTACATAAATTTACCTATAAGCATGTATTAGAGTGGATTACAAGGCCCGAAGGCCAGATGGAGGGGTCTTGCCGCAGGCCATATTGAGGCTGCATCTGGCCCCCAGGGTGGGGTTTGGACATCCCTGACTTAGATCATAGTTAATAGGTAAAAAATGACAGAAAAAATATCTACATACAATCCTATGCATAATTACTCACAAGGAAGCCCCACTATCATATTCCCAAGTACAGGATTGTAATACCATATGAACAAGCTTAAGTGCCCATTTTTTTCACGCCAACATCTCTCATTCTTCCACAACCTGACAGCATGAAGAAAGGAAAAGCTGATGGTGTGACTGCTGGAAAAGCAGCAAGCCTACCTGGGAGGTTGCACAAGCTCTGTCCTCTGGGCCTCAAGGACTCCTGCTGAGTAGCAGCACTTAGGTTTAGGACTGGACCATGAAGAGTTCTAAATCCAACCCCTTTCTGCTCTAGTTACATCTCCTGAAATTTCATTGCTTAAATGTAAAAACAGGAAATGCTCACAGAGCCATATTGCTGCTTTTTTATTGTTTAATGGACAGCACTACATTTCCAGAATATCTACCTACAGTATTTATATACAGCTTTTCAACTAAAGAGTTCACAGAGCAGTTTACAAAAAATAAGAAAAAATAATACTTACCTCTCTATTTCCTCTTTCCCTGAGAGAGAGAGAGAGAGTTAGTTATTTGGACAAGCATATCCAGGTAGTTGGGCTAAGTCCTCCACCTTGCAGGCCAGAAGCCTGTTCAGGAAGGATCAGAGTGGAGAAAGCACACATGTTAGCTAGATCTCAATCTGATCTTCAGAAGACATTGAGGCTGAAGTTCCAAACCACAGCCACCATACTGCAGAAGGAGGAGAGTCAGGCTTGAATGCTGTACTCAAATCAGTGAAGTGAAAGTCACACAAATCTAAATCTTCATCTAAATTGGGAATAACTAAAACATAATTAAAAGATTCTAAAAATCAGTTATGTGGTTTGTGATGTGGGCTGTCCTGAGTTATATGGGTGGAAGGGGAAGACTGTGTGACGGGGGGAAATACCCCTAAGGAGAGGTCCTCTGGGAACATAGGCCACGGTGAGACCGGAGGTATATTTATAACAGTGTCTTTATTAACATCCATGACTATGGAGGTTCACTCTTTTGGTTTCCACCACAACGGAACAATAACAAGCTGTACTTACAACAGGTAAGTATAAGGTAAGTAAAGTCATCAAGCACAAGTTCTCATAGCTCCACACCTCCTAGGTCTCTCCTTCTCACGCCTTCCTCCTCTCTCCTCTGTCTCTCCTCCAGCATTCCTCTCTCCACCTGTGCTTCTCCCAGCTTCCCTTCTGCCTTCCCGCCTTTTCTTCTCTCCCTTTTATTCCCTCCAAAAGCCCCTCCCTTTTCTCCTCCCTTTTCCCTCTTCAGCTTCAGCTTCCCTGATGGCTAGCTCTTCCCAGGGGCATGAGGGCATCTGCAGTTTCCTCTTCCTTAGTCCTCTGCTGTGCCTTGCCACAGGCCCCCTCACATGGTTCTTCAGCTATTTTTGCAAACCAATATGTAAAACATATTCTGCAGTTACCTCGTGTATGTGTTAAAGTCCAGGATATCTGATTTGGTGGCCACCAGAGCAATATCAGTGCAGTTCCCTCCAACACAAGCCGAGATGCTTTCTTTCAGTAACAGCCCTTGGACCTTTTCTCCGAAAGCACGCCCAATGTCACTGATAATCCAGAGGACTGAACATGAAGCAATGCTCTTTTGTAAAATAAAAGGGGGGTTAGTACATCAGGCAATGAGCACATAAACATCCAATATGTTTGTTGGACACACAGAGAGATAAGCACACATTCAGCTAAGGATTGTAGCAGGATGTGAGACAACAAGCATGGTCAGGTCAGGGCCAGGACCCCGAGAGATGATGATCTAGAGGCCTAGGCACAGGTGTGCCAGGACCCTTTCCCCTTTCCCTCCCCTCTTCCTTACTCTCCTCCATTCTGCATCAGCACAATAGCTGGCACAGATCTGAGAAGACCCATTTCGGCAATAAAGGCTTGCCCCAGGATAAGGGACAGATGTTCTTTTACCATGAGGAAACCTATGTGACTTCTCCCCATCATAGTATTGGTTGGGCTGCATTGGTGGGGAAGGAAGTGTTTAATTAAAATTGGGCTTTATTAAGAAAAGCTTTCAGTAGATCAGGCCAAAGGTGCATCTAGTTCCAGCTTCCTGTATCACACAGCAGCCCACCAGAAGCCTCAGAGAGTACACATGACACCTGCACCTGGCATTTTGAGGTTATCCACATCTACACACTCCCCTCCTGGTTTGTAACCTGTGATTCCTTTTCTCCAGGAATTTTCCGATCCCTTCTTAAAAGCATTGAAGCTTGGTGCCATCACCACATATTGTGACAGGGAGTTCCACAGATCAGCTACACACTGGGTATTCTCTAATATTGTTTATTGTCTAACCTTTGTCTAACAGTTGTCTAACTGCCTTACTGGCAAGTTGCCTGTCATTAATACATTTGAAGATGTTTTCATGGTTTGCCTTAACATGTCAGCAATACTATATTCTTTTTCACATCACTTGCATTTATTTTGCCAGAGTCTGTGATTCTTTCTGATATCCTAATTTGGGCAAGCCTTCCAGCAGCAGGCTTCCCCATGGCGATGTCCCTCCTCCTCCTGGTGCAGCCAAGGCAGAAAGAAATGTCCAGATGGGGCAGATGCCCTCTGGAGATAGGCAGCAGCAAGGGAAGGTGGGTGGATTAGTAAGCGTCCAAGCCTGTCATGTAGATTCAGTACCCAAAATTTCATTACTGCACTCTATAAGAGAAGGAAAAACTCACCTCTTTCCACATTTCATCTCTTTTGTTGTTAAAATCCCCTGTCCCAGGAATGTCTACAAGTGTGATGCCATCTGGAAGCATATCCAGTCCTGGAACATTTACTTCCACACACTTAACCAGTGGCCAGAGAACATCAGAGCCTTCAGCAACAGAGCCTTCTTTCCGAACACGAACATACGAACCCAGTTTTTCAGAGAATTCTTTTTCCTGCCACACAATCAGTGACATAGAATAAACCAATTTATTATTCAGAGATAGTGACTCTCCAGTCATTTTGAGTCTACCATTTTTATTTAGTAACTGACCCAGAGTCACATCAGTGTTAATGATATCAAATCATCTTGAGCTGTCAAAATTTATTTATTTAGCGTATGACAAATACATGGACTTGTGATAAATCCAATGTTAATGTCCAGTCCACCCATCTACTGTCTGTATCAATGTCCAGTTCACCCATCCACTGGTGTGTATTGAAAAACCAGACACTGAGCCAGTGTAAGCTCATGATGCACACTCTGACACAATGTGATGAATATTCTGTTGAGAAGCACCAGTCACACTGAGGGGTGGATGCAAGACCCCACTTAAACAGTGAGTCCTGGCAGACACCATGCTGGATAGAGATCCTGTTCAGAGTTTACCAATGCTGGCGAGGTAGATCAAAACCTGGCACCATTAGAGCCTATTCTTGGCTACTCAGAAGTAAGTCCCATTAGAGTCTGTGGAGCTTACTCTCAGGAAAGTGAATAGGATTGCAGCCAGGGGCTGGTTACTAAGAGCTCAGTCCTTTGCTTGACTACTCAGAAGTCCTATTATATTCAATGAAGCTTACGTACAGGAAAGTATGGACAGGATTGTAGCCTTAAGTAGTGGCTTAGAGGCAAACCTCAGCCTGCAGAGGGGACACCACAGACTTTGGTCCTAAACTGTAGATCAGTGTTTCTCAACCAGTGGTAAGAGCACCACCTGTGGAACTTGTGGCAGTGTCTGCTGGTACTGAGGCACCTGGATGCAAGTGTTATATTGCAGCAAGAGGCTGGGATTCTAAGAGCCCAAATCTTATGTATGACCATTCAGAAGTACTGGTAAGTCCCATCACAGTTAATGGAGCTTACTTATAGGGAGGTGTGGACAGGATTGTAGCCTTAAGTAGTGGCTTAGAGGCAAACCTCAGCCTGCAGATGGACACCACAGACTCTGGTCCTAAACTGAAGATCAGTGTTTCTCAACCAGTGGTATGAGCACCACCTGTGAAACTTGTGGTAGTGTCTGCTGTATTAGGTACCTGGATGCAAGTGTCAAATGTGCTCCCTGAGGCAGCTGGTGGGCTGCTGTGTGATTCAGGAAGCTGGACTAGATGGGGTCTTTGGTGTGATCCAGTGGAGGCTTTTCTTATGCTTTTATGTTCTTATTTGTGGCATCCCTGGACACATTCCCCCTGAGAGCACAACAAAGCATCATGCACAGGAAAAAATTACACTGAACTCAGGGTCTTAATACTGATTGATGCAGTCACAGGTGATACAATTTTTTTTGTAAACTAAGGGTTAAAATGGTCATTAGAACATAGAGAAGCTGTTGTTAAAATATCTGAAGCCCACCATGGCCGCGCAGGACTGGGTTCTGAGGCTGATGCACCCCTATCCACACTTTCCTGGGAGTAAGCCCCATTGGCTATAATAGGGCTTACTTCTGAGTAGACCTGCACAGGACTGGGCTCTGAGGCTGCTGCAACCCTATCCACACTTTCCTGGGAGTAAGCCCCATTGGCTATAATAGGGATTACTTCTGAGTACACCTGCACTAAGTTACTCCCAGTATTCAGCCCAGCTGAATACTCCCCGGCCCCACCCCCTGACCCCACTCTGGCCACTCCCACTTCCAGAGAACTGGTTGTTGGGCCAGGATGGGCCCACCTCTGACCAACCCTCCATGCGCATCAACCCACCATGCGCATCAACCCCCCATGCACAGCATCATTACATCCTCCCCAATGCAATCTCTTCCTCCGAACAACATACCCCCAGTGCACCAGGCACCGAGCCCCAAATTGGCTGGAGGTTGGTCTGTCTTCCATGTTAAGTACAGGACAAAAACACGTTGCACCCCTTTTCAGCCCCTTAAGGGTTAAATTTCTCCACATCAGTTCTTGGTGGGTTTTGGTGTCACAGAAGGAACACCCTCCCCAAATTTCATGCTTCTAGGTCCAGGGATTGGGCCACAGCATCTCTCAGTCACTGATTCTTCAATGCAAAGTTTAGGTAGGAAAATGCGTTGTGCCCCTTTTCAACCCTTCTGGTTGGAATTTCCAAAAACCAGTTCTTAGTGCAACCTATAATCATGGAAGGAACACCCATCCCAAATTTCACACTTCTAGACCCAGCGGCTTTGGCAGGATGTTGATGAGTCAGTGAGTCAGTCAGTGAATCAGTGAGTCAATGACTTTTCTCTTTTATATATATAGAAGATTAAGTAGTATTATAGCCAATGAGGCTTACTCCTAGGTAAGTGTAGATCAATCCCCAGGGAGCAATCTCCAGATGCACTTAAGCTGGCACAAGTTCCTTTGCCCAGGGTGGCTTATGGCTGCTCCGGTTTCCTCAGACCATAGAAGGTCCTGCAGCCTTACCTTGGGGAAGGGGACAAGCCTCCCCTTCCCAGGGGTAGCACAGTAATAGCCTCTGAAATTTGCACTGGATACAGCGCAGACACGCCAGCCTGCCTGTTTCCAGGGCAAGTGAGGATTGCACTGCCCTTAATACATCTGAGAAGGAAAGGCATCTCCTCAAGTTTGGACCAAGGCTCTGGCCTACTTGTTAGAGCTATTCAGTAAAACCTCAGCCTCTCCTGAGAGACCAGCCTATGTATGTCTATTCTGAAGTCAATGGGACTCTATTACAGTCAATGGGACTCACTCCAATGTAAGGGAGGCAATGGAAAGGTATCTGAGAGACCTAGCCTTGCATGCCTACTCTAAAGTAAGCCCTATTATAATCAGAGGCACTCAATCCTATTTAAGGGGGGCAGCTTGCAGCCTGAGAGACCATGTGCAGGTTAACTTGTTTTATTTTTCTTTATATTTTGTATTTTCTTTATTATTTTGTATCATAATACAGTATTATAATCCTTCTTATATGAATATTTCTGGGTTGTGGAATGAATCGTCTGAGTTTCCATTATTTCTGATGGGAATATTCACTTTGATATATGAGCGTTTTGGATTACAAGCATGCTTCCGGAACAAATTATACTCCTAAAGCAAGGTACCTCTGTAGTGATTCTTCAACCCCTTTTGCCAATGCAAAATAAAGGACTAATTTGGGGGAGAACACTGAGGTACAACATCCACACAAAACAGAAGATATTTGCAAATACAGAAGTGCTTCACATAAAGAGTTTAATTCGTTCCGGAGGCATGCTCTTTAAGTGAAATGTTCTTTAAGTGAAGCAGATTTTCCCACAGGAAATAATGGAAACTCAGACGATTGGTTCCACAACCCAAACAATATTCATATAAAAATATTAACTGGATGTAAAAATGATAACAAAACACTGGAATTGAATTCAAAACATGCATTCAATGTGCATGATCCTATGAAGTCTACTTAGGCTGCAATCCTAAAGACACTTTCCTGGGACACGAGCCCCATTTAACACAATGTCTGAGTAGACATGGTTAGGAGGCTGCAATCAAAGACACTTTCCTGGGAGGTTTACCTGAGCTGCTGCTGGAGGTTCAAGGTGGCCGGTGGGAACACTTGGGGGCAGTTAGGGGCTGCATAGCATGTGTGCCCATAGCACACTTGCTTGTTAAGTGAAGCAGAACTTGTTATGTGAATCAAGATTTCTTGGAAATTTATACTTGTTATGTGAAACGCTTGTTATGTGAAGCACTTATTATGAGAGGTACCACTGTAGTGGAAACATGGTTAGTCTACTTTTCTCTTCACCCCATCACAACCCCATTCCAACCTCCCTGCCCTCTCTTAACTTTGCCAGCTAACCTGGGTCAGTGGGCCTTAACATAGAATTCCCCAACCACCAGTCCATGACCCACAGTGCCTGCCAGGAAATTGTGTTCCAGAAACCAGTACATGGTGCCAAAAAGGTTGGGACCACTGCCTTAACCGTTCCATCATCTTGCAAGGAGCTGCTACAGCTGTGAAGCCAGACACTATTTTATGACTACTGTAAGGCCGTCTAATGGCAGGATATAAGTTCTGCCAGTGGTTTATCCCATTACGATTGGACAATTTATCAAAATTTGCCTTTAATTGCCATGTGTTTCATTTGTATCCTGAACAAACTGGACAATGTGTTGCAACAATTAATCCACTGTTCAAAGGTACTCTAAATTGTTTGTTTCCATTTCCCCAAATAGCCTAACACAGGAAGTCAGAAAGCAAAAGCTGATAAGATAATTTTCTCACCTTAGTTTCCCTTAATTGAATTATTGTTTTGTTACGATGAGGCACCCTCATCCGCAACAACTCTTTAGAAGTTTTATTTAATGCTCCTTCTCCATAAATTGTACAGAGTGTTAAGCGGGCTTCTTCAACAGCATCCTCCTCCTCCTCTGCATCATCATTGTCATTACCATCAGTTTTGCTCAGAATTTTCACACATTTATTCACCTCATCTTCCCATTCCTGTCAGTGAAAATTTGGAGAAAGAAACAGTTTATAGTAGACTGGTTTTTCCCCTCAAACTTCTCAAAAGAAAGCAATTTGAATTGTATCTATGATACCAATAGTTACAACCTGGAAGCAAAAGGGGAAAAAAGACAACAAGGAGGAATCAAGAAATCAACTGGATTTTTACAAACTGAAACACGGTACAAGGTGTTGTATTGCTATGTAGGATTGCACATCCCAGGATTTGCCACCCCCTTTGTTATCAGCCATGAAAGGCTTAAAGTTCAAAATCCAAAAACATTGATTCACAAAATTACAGATGCTGCATAAAATGAATAGGTCTGTATTCTCAAGAGAACCAAGAGATCTGTATACAGTGGCGCCTCACGTAACAAGTTGAATTAGTTCCGGAGGCATGCTTGTTTTGTGAAACGCTCTTTACAAGAAGCAGATTTTCCCATAGGAAATAATGGAAACGCAGGCGTTGGTTCCACAACCCAAAAAATATTCATATAAAAAAATTAACTGTTTATATTAATGATTACAAAACACTGTAATATACTGTAACACACAACACTGCAATAAAGAAAATACTGTACAGTACTGAACTGTACTGTGCCTTTGAAAACTTTCAGGGCTGGTGTGAGGGTTACAGAGAGGGGGATGACTGGCTGCAATCCTAAAAACACTTTCCTGGGAGTAAGACCCATTAGATACAATGGGGCTTACGTCTGAGTAGACATGGTTAGGATTGTGCTCTTTCACAGTCACTAATGGAGTCACTGCTATCCATTGGCTCAATGGCATCTTTGTCTTTATGTCCATCATCTAACATTCCCAAGCTTCTGATGGGGAGCAGCACTAGAACATTGAAAAGGCACACCTTCCACACTGCCACACACAGATCCCACATACAAACCTGACTCAGGCTGCTCCCCCTGGACCCTCCATGAGTTCCCTGGCCATGGAAGCCTATTCCAAACTTTGCCCAGGGCTCCACTGTAGCTCAAGCTAGTCCCCTCATCCCCCCTGTGGGTTCCCTTGCCATGGAAGCCTGTTCCAAATTTCCTCAGAAGTGGTTTTTACCCAAGACAGTGCTCTTTACGCAAGTCAAAATTTCTGAAAAAATTTTGCTCTTTACCCAAGGTACCACTGTATTTGTAACGTTAAACATAAGAAGAAACTTTCCCAGCTATGTTTCACTTTGGACTCTCTAAAACAAATTAAGAGATAGCTAATAAAAATGTGAAAGGCCTAAAATAACCCCATAGAATCATAGAATCATAGAGTTGGAAGGGACCTAGTAGGTCATCTAGTCCAACCCCCTGCCTGCAGCAGGAAATCCCCCTAGAGCATCCCCGACAGGTGCTCGTCGAGCCTCTGCTTAAAGATCCCTAGTGAGGGAGAGTCCACCACCTCCCTTGGCAATCTGTTCCACTGCCGAACCGCCCTCACCGTCAGGAATTTTTTCCGGATATCCAACCGGAATCTCCTCTCTTGCAGTTTGTACCCATTGGTTCTAGTCCTGATTTCAGAAGCAGCTATGAACAAATGAGCCCCTTCCTCCCTATGACAGCCCTTCAAGTATCTGAAGAGGGCAATCATGTCTCCTCTCAGCCTCTTCTTCTCCAGGCTGAATATCCTAAGTTCCCCCAAACTTTCCTCATAGGGCTTCCTTTCCATCCCACTGATCATTCTTGTCGCTCTCCTCTGGACTTGCTCCAGCTTGGCTGCATCTTTCTTAAAGTGAGGTGCCCAGAACTGAACACAGTACTCAAGGTGAGGTCTGACCAATGCTGAATAAAGAGGAACTAGAACTTCTCGTAACTTGGAAGCTACAGTCCTCTTAATGCAGCCTAAAATGGCATTTGCCTTCTTTGCAGACACATCACACTGCTGACTCATGTTCAGCTTGTGATCCACAGCGACTCCAAGATCCCGCTCACATGCTGTGCTTCCAAGCCAAGTATCCCCCATTTCATACCTGTATTTCTGGTTTTTATTTCCTAAGTGCAGAACCTTGCACTTCTCCCTGTTGAAATTCATTCTATATGTTACAGCCCAGGATTCCAGTTTATCCAGATCCTCCTGGAGGTTTCTCCTGTCTTCTAATCCGTTTGCTACTCCTCCCAGCTTGGTGTCATCTGCAAATTTGATCAGGCTCCCCCGTACCCCTTCCTCCAAGTCATTGATAAAAATGTTAAAGAGGACTGGGCCCAAGACAGAGCCTTGGGGTACCCCACTTGAAACCGATCTCCAGGTTGATGCAGACCCATTTACTAAAACCCTTTGAGTGCGGCCATCGAGCCAGTTGCAGATCCGCCTAACAACTGCCTCGTCTAGCCCATATTTTTCCAACTTCCCAATTAAAATGTCATGTGGGACCTTGTCAAATGCTTTGCTGAAGTCAAGATAAATGACATCCATGGTACAGGGTGACCATATGCTGGAACCCAAAAAGGAGGACACGGTCCCGCACAATCCAGATTTTCCACTGAAAATGGCCAAACAGCTTCTACAGCTTCTTGGGGAGGAACTTGGGTCTTGTGTGGGAGTGATCATCTTTCTTTGAGATAGTGTGGTCATCCTTTGGCACAGGGTGACCTGGTGAAGGCTAGTTTCCCTAAAGCATTGGTTCTCAAGCATTTCAGCCCAAGACCTCCTTCTTACAATGAAACCTCCCCCAGAAGTGATGTAATGGTTGGAAAAAGGGGTCTTTTCGAAGGGCTACTCTCCAGTACTTAGTACTAGAACCTCTGTGTGAGTACCGGCACCTCTGAGATAAGTACCAGCACCTCTGGGCCCCCTCCCCAAATAGACATGCCTGATTACAAATAACATCTTCATAGTGAGTACCCCCATCTTACACAACATCTTCATGGTTGAAGATGTAGGAGGAACACCTTTATTTCTAGGGGGGAAAAGTACTGACTGGAACCGACATCAAACACTGTGATGGCAGAGATCCTTCATTCCCACCAAATACTTCAGGAAGCACACATGACAACTACATTCTGGTACCCTCTCCTGCACTTGGCATTCTGAAGTAGGCTACTTCTAAAATAGAAAGGTTGCACATACCCATCATGGCTTGTAACCCAGGATGGACTTTTTTCCAGAAGTTTGTCCAATCCTCTTTTAAAGGAATCTAGGCCAAAGTTTCACAGACTAATTACACTCAGTTACACACTGGGTCAAAAAATATTTTCTTTTGCCTGTCCAAACTCTCCCAATCAGGATGTCCCCTGGTTCTGGTGTTGTGTGAAAAGGAAAAGAGCATCTCTCTATCCTCTCTATCCATTCCTCGCATTTAAAATGTGCCCTTCGCATCCAATTGTGCCCAAGTGATGTTGCTTGGGGACTCATCCAGAAAACTTGCTTGCTACTTGTCCCCATCAGGGGCATAGATAGGGTAGTGCGAGTGATGCACTCCACACCAGGTGATGTGCTGGGGGTGCACACTGGAGGACCCCCAAAAAAGCAACTTTGCAAAAGTGCAGAAAACCCCATCATATATACCGTTGGATTCCTATTGAAGAGCAGAATCCAATGCAAACATCTGTTTTGAAATAGCACCTTCCTATCAAAAGTTATGGCTAAAAAACTAAAAATGAAAAATATCCATTTAACTCTGTGGAAAGTGAAAGTAAATCATATTGTGGATTTACTCATGAGTAAGTAAATGTGCCATTGTCTACAGGAAAGGGAATATTGACAGGAATCCAAGGACACCAAAATTGTCCTGATCCAATGAACATAGCCCCACAAATCATCCCAGAAGGAGGTCCTTGATGATTGCTTTGAAATGCATTGAAAATGAAAATGAACCACACAGACATGTTTACTAGCGAGTAAGCAAGCATGCCTTGGCTGGTGTGGAAGATCAGTCCATGGGAGTGCAAGCAGAGATGGGCCCGGCCTGGCCCAACATCCAGTTCGCCAGAAGTGGGCGGGACAGAATCAGGGGGTGGGGGTCGGGTGGGGACGGGGGCAGGTCAGGGGTGGGGCCGGGGAGGGCACAGCACCCACCCCAGCATGCTGCGGCTGCGGGTGGGTGGGGCGAGGGACAGGCCCCAACCCCGGCACACTGCGCATGCACCAACCCCTGGCGCGCACAGCTGGAGGAGACGCACTGTGCACGCGCCAAGGTCAGCGCACACACAGTGCGTCTTGTCCTCCCGGCGTGCTGAACTGGCACGCCAGGATTTCTGGCCCCCCCATCACTACCCATCACATCACTGGTAGCGGCAAAGCCTTCGGGAGAAGCGGTTTGGCCGATCCAGACCGAACCCGTTTGGGCCCACCAGTGAGTGCAAGACTTCCAAAATTGTCCCGATCAGGGACTTCAAGGGGGCACTCTTGAGGAGGGATGTCACCACTACTGACCAAAATGGCTAAAATCATGGTTTGTAGAAAAAATCCCATTGGGTTACATACTGTTGGATGCATAATTTGCAGTAGGGTCCAGTGAAACAAACCACTCTGAAATATCTTTATTCTATTAAAATGTGTGGCTAAAAAACTAGTGGAGGCGGGGCAATGGCAAATAACCATGCCCACCATTCAGGATGTTGCCCCACCCACTGCATGACACGCTGGCTTCCTGCACCAGGGGATGCAAACCCTATGGACACCCCGGGATCCCATCCTGTCCCCCATGCTACTTAACTCTGTGAAAGTTCATCAGGAAATTTGGAGCAGGGTGTCACCGGGGATTTTGCATACCACAGGGCCATCTAGGAGGGGCTGTTTGCCTTAGGAATCTTTTACCTATAAGGATGGTGAATTCTTCTCTGAGGAAGATGCCTCCTGCATTGAAGAAATCCTCCCTGGATCCCACAAATTTGAATAACTTTCAGCCAGTCTCTAACATCCCATTTCTGGGCAAGGTGATTGAGTGGGTGGTGGCATCTCAGCTTCAGATGGTCCTGGAAGAAACGGATTATCTAATCCTTTTCAGTCTGGCTTTGGGCTGGGATTTGGGATCAATGGAGACTGCCTTGTTGGATGACCTATGCAAGGGAATGGACAGGGGGAGCGCATCCCTGTTGATTCTGCTGGACCTCTCAGCTGCCTTCAACACCATCAACCATGGTGTCCTTCTGGGTTAGTTGGCCGAGTTGAGGATTGGAGGCACTGTTATGCGGTGGTTCTGCTCCTTCCTGACAGATCCCAGAAGGTGGTGCTGGGGGATGCTTGTTCAGCAGCCTGTCTCTGGTCTCTTCAGTGCAGAGTACCACAAGGCTCCATTCTATCCCCCATGCCGCTGGGAGAGGTCATCTGGAGGTTTGGAGTGGGGTGCCATCAGTATGCTGATGACACTCAGCTCTATCTCTCCTTTCCTCCTAATCAGAGGAGGCAGCTGAGGTCTTGAATCGCTGTCTAGAGGCAGTGGAGATGATGAGGGTGAACAAGCTGAGATTAAACCCTGATAAGACAGAGGTTATCGTGGCCTGGAAATTGTCGACTTGTGTATTGGAATATCATCCTGTTCTGGATGGGACTGCACTCCCTCTGAAGGAGCAGGTCCACAGGTTGGGGGTTCTCCTGGAGTCCTAGGTTTTGGCTGTGGCCAGGGCAGCCTTTGCTCAGTTTCAGCTGATCCACCAGCTGTAGCCATACCAAGTTGCTCTGATCTGGCCATGGTGACCCATGCCCTAGAGACATCTAGATTAGACTACTGCAACGATCCCTATGTGGGGCTGACTCTGAAGACAGTCCAGAAACTCCAACTTGTGCAGAATGCGGCAGCTCATGTGGTTGTTGGGGCCAGGCAGATTGAATCTGTTGGCTGCTGCTTCAGCAACTACACTGGCTGCCCATTTGCTTCCAGGTTGAATTCAAAGTGCTGGTCTTGACCTATAAAGCCCTATATGGTTTGGGTCCAGGCTGAGGGACCACCTTCTTCCATTCAATCTGACCCATCACCTAAGGTCATGTGAGGGGGCCTTCTTGACTGTGCCACCACTGAGAGAAGTGAAGGGTGTGGTGGCCATAGACAGGGCCTTCTCAGTGGTTCCCCCCCAACTTTGGAACTCCCTTCCCCTGGAGTTAAGGAAAGCTCCCTCCTTATGGGTTTTTCGGCAGAGCCTGAAGACTTTCTTATAGTCTAGGGCTTTTAATTGATACCAGATATGTTTATAATTATTAATGTTTTAAATTCTAAATTTTTTAATGTTTTTAAATTTGTGTATGTGTGTTTTATCATGATGTTGTTTTTATTATGTTGTCACCACCCTAGGTTCACATGGTGGAGAAAGGCGGCGTAGAAATCTTTTAAATAAATTAAATAAATAAAAGAACAATTCTATAGCAAAGAAAGAACATACCTTTTCTGCAAGCAAGTTAACTGTGGCTTCATAAAAGTTACTTGTGCTTCTCTTCACATACACCGTGCAGGAAGTGCAAGTACTGTAACAGGAAACTGGCAGGAACAGCTGTTTCCCTAAAATGGCATTGATCAGAGAGCTCTTTCCTGCCCCTGTAGCTCCAAGGAATCCAATGTGAATTGACACCAGGGAAGTCTTTTTCCTCAGTGCGTCCAGTCGCTGCCTATGAAAGAGGGACAGAGACAGAAGCTGAAGGAACTTATTGCTATTTCAGCAATCCCAACATTACAAAAGTTCCATCCACAGATTGACAGAATCTTCTAATGTCTACTGTGAAGTACTGGAATGAGTGCTGGAGACAACCTAGTTCATGAGAGTGGAGGGCGGTGATGGGATCAGGCAGATCTGACACAAGCAGAAGACACTGGTATAGCAATGCCAGGACAGATGGGGGATACCATGAGGCCTGGACAAGATGGCAGTAGTTGGTGAAGCAGCAATCATGATCACATGTATTGAGGCCAGAAATGGTATTCTGCAGCCACTTTGTCCTAACATTTTAGCAGCTTTGCAATGTCACCACCATCTCATTTTTTCTTTGAAACTCACAAGAGGGAATGGGGTGGCAGTAAAATCACAAAGCTATTGCCATCCCAATGCTATCACCTTCCCTTTTGGGAGAACATAGAAATAATGTCACCATCCAGGTTTTTAGTGCTTATGGAAATACCTCTGGCATAAGGGCCAACCTCATAGGAAGGCAGACTTGGCAGACTTGACCCCTCAGCAGCACCAATAATGCCCATTGTGGGTATGGGGTGTGAGAACCTCCAACAACCTGGTGACAACAATACTTGAGAATGGAAAATGGCACAGTAAAAGTACTGTATTGCTGTTCTTGGTGTGTAGACATGTTGATTTTCATTCTGCAGTTCTCTGTTCAAACAAGTTCTGAAGTGTTTTAAAACAATACAATTGCTGAGAAATCTGCTTACCATAATTCAGGAACAAATAGGAGATTTGTATACACAATGCAAGCAATAAGCTCACCTTCCAATTACTTATTCCTGCATCACTTATAGGAAGCAGGTGTGATCTGGTGCTTGAGTGAAGGGCTGCTGAAGAAAGCTAAGTAAGAAAAGAACTGTATAACAAGGTCTTTGGATGGGAGACTGAAAACTGATAAAGCTGTCAAGAGATAACAGAGCCAGAGGTGTCACTGTCAGGGAAAGCATTCCCTGATGCCAGATGTGACGACTATTCCAAGGATTCCTAATTTCCATAGAAATTAGTAGAAAGTAACATTAGACCAAAGAAATGTAAATCAGGAAATCTGTGCTTGGCATATACTGTATTTTGTTAAGAATATATCGTTTTTGTTTTGTTTTTCCTTTTGTTTTATTTTTCTCTTTTCCTGTTTTCTTCTTTGAAAAAATCAATAAAATTTAAGTTTTTATAAAAAAAGATAGTGAATTTCTTTGAAGCTTCTGATATTGGTCATGATCAATGCTATTTTTCTGGAAAATAGGTGCTAGTACTCACCTGCCAGTACTCACAGGTCTTCACCTGTGTGTGTGTGTGTGTGAGAGAGAGAGAGAGAGAGAGAGAGAGAGGGAGAGAGAGAGAGCCAGTAATCACTGAGGTGCCAGTACTCACACAGTACCCCCTGAAAAAGACCCCTGATCATCATTATCTGCTCCATCCCAAGGACCTGGCATTCTTCATTCACAGTCTAATGATAAACCAAGTGATCACGTGGAACATTTCATTAGGAAATGTACAAAGGAACAAATCTATAACTTTACGCACCAAAAGAGGTGCTATAACTTTGAGAAGACAAAAGGGGAAAACGAAGACCATATTGACATAAATAAAAGAAAGATTTAGGAGAAAGATACTGTGTATAGAACGGTGACCGATAAAGGTCAAAAACTCACTTAAGATAGTTAATTCCTTCTGGCATTATGCCCTGGGTCAAAGCAGTGAATAACTTCTCATAAGTGCTGTCAATAATCTTCCTTGTCTCCTTTACCAGGTCATCATCTAAAGAATGCAGTTTGACATAAAAAAAATTAGAAACACTTAGCCCTAACACTGGGCTAGGTTGTGAATCAGAATGTACTAGTGAAGCCTGGTTATCACTACTTTGTCTACATAGTTGTATGTATTATTCTGAAACTTTAAGATTGCAATCCTAAAGACACTTTCCTGGGAGTAAGCCCCATTGAACACAATGGGACTGACTTTTGAGTAGACTTGGTTAGATTGTGCTGAAAGAGTGTTAAAGAAGTTTCTTACTACCACTGTTGACTTTCCATGGTTGAAATATTGTTCTGATATATTTTATTAAATATATTAGTACACCAATTGGTTCAGAATATTTTTTCTTGTTTTCCTCCTCTAAACATAGGTGTGTCTAATGGTTAGGAGCATGTTATAAGCCTTCAAATACAGTACCTATTATTGCATTATACAAAATTTTCCAAGTGGTGAAGAGAAGAAGGGATTGTGAAGAAAGATCTCTCCAAATTGAAAGAATCGGCAGCAAAATGGCAGATATCAATAAAGTTATGTATACTGGGGCAAAAAAAATCATAGCTTCACATATAGGCTAATTGTTTCTGAGCTGTCTGAGATAGATGAAGAGAAAGATCTTGGTGTACTGGTAGACAGATAGATGGAAGTGCCAACTCAGTGTGCAATGGTGGGGAAATTAATTCCATGGTTGAAATCATTTTTTAAAAGATATTAAGAATAAAATATCCAATATTATAATGGCATTGTATAAACTGATAGTAAGATCATACCTGAAGTATTGCATCCAGTTCTGGTCACATATCAAAATAAATATAGTGGAACTGGAAAAGGTGCAGAAGAGAGCTACCAAAATGATTACTGGGCTCTGGCACCTCCCTTATGAGGAAAGGCTATAATGTATGGGAGTATTCCATCTAGAAAACTTTCCATCTATTCCATCTAGGCAACTTTCCGGTTTTGAGGCTATCTCAGAATACCAAATGCAAGGAAAGTCACTGGGAAGCAGGTCTCTTGTAATCTTGTTGCTCCCTGAGGCATTCGGTGAGCTGCGCTGTGAGATATAAGAAACTAGAGTAGGTGGGCTTTGGTCTGATCTGGGGGGAGTCTTCTTATGTTCATCATAAAACCAGATCAGAAGCACCGTTTAAGCAATTTGGAGGTGCAAGGAGTCCTGGAGATTCCTGAAGACTCCAGTTCCTCCAGAAAGCCACAGAGACCCTCCAGTAAATCTTTAAAAAAAATTTAAGTGGCATGATCCTGGCAATCACATCATCATTGCCCTACCCCTTTCAGGGTCCAACAGAGTTTCCATAGCTGCAGTGCTGTAGTACCCAGTTTGAGAAACTTTGAGAAAATCCATTTTGGTACTCATCTCGTGGCAAACAAATTCTAAATAATTTTGAAATGAGGATTTTGAAAATAATACCCTGAGCAAAAACAAAACTCCAATTTATTTGATCTGCATAATTTTGCTTGCAGTAATCAATCCGGAAAGTATTTGTACTGCAATAAGAGCAAAATAACAGGAAGTGGCAGCCAGTGACTCTGTTTGACAAACAGCCCCATTATATAATAGCACCTTAGAAAGAGCAGGTGGCAAAGAAAGAAAAAACTTTCTTCCTCTTCCATTAGATACTCTTGAGCACATTGTGAATGATTTCTCATCATATGAGTTTTCATAGTTAATGATTGTATGCCATTCCTCAAATGGCCTTCTCCCCTATTTCTTCAATCTTGAACCCTCAGAGCAAGCTATTTTAAATTGTCCAGCACAATTCTTGAAAGGCAGCTCCATAAATGGCACATCATGGGATCTAAGTGATAACAAAATTGTCCTGTTAGCTTTAGGGCTCTCCCCTACCCAAAATCTGGCCAATAAGGCATTTCTGACTGGGTGGGCTCTTTTGATCACCTATCACCTTTCACTAGCAGTTCATGGACCCTAGAAATTTCCTAGCTGCAACATCCTCATTCAGGGGTGATCCTATTTTATTCAGGTTCCTATTTTAATCATGTTCTTACCTGGCAGATTTGGATCACCCTCCTCCTCTAGGAATATTACCATGTTACCCTCAAGATCTTCCAGAACAAGACCTTCCTGGCCCTACCTTGACCCATTAGGCTGGAACCACTTTTCACATCACACTCACATTTCTTCAGGAGGGCTTTCTCGTCCTCGGTAAAAACCTTGTACTTATCGTCTACTCTCCGGCGCTTGCGAGGCCTCTCACCAGTGGAACTTGCACCTTCTTCCTCAGAACCTTGTCAAATTAGAAGTGTTCCAGTTAGCAAAATGTTACCCAACCAAACACAAGATCATTTGCTTTGCTAATAAGACAGTTATAAATCCAAAAGCATGAATTTTGTATCACCGAGTACTGCCTGGGGCAAATTCATCCTGTACTATAGTTTGGTACATATAATGAATAAATGTTGCATCAAGTTTTAGTATAATCATTTTATACTAATTTTAATTGTGAAATATTGTGAAATTATGAATTTTGACTATAATTTTAGCTAGCAAAATATTGAATAACCAGTAAAGAGCAACATGGGTCAGATTGACCCTGCCAGTATTCAATGCTTATTTGATGCAATAATTTGAATTTACAGAAAATATGTAAATTCATGCTTTTAGATTTATAACTGACTAATTAGCAATAAAAAGTCACAAGTTTTTGTCAAAAAAAATAAATTCTATTAAAAAACACAACACAGACTGTTGACTGCCGAAACTGCCGAAAATTCACCCAGTTAGTATTCCAAGGGTTAAAAGACTATACAAAATAGGTAAACATAGTGAAGAACACAAAACATATAAAAGAGAGTAAATCACCCTCAACTAAGATTATTCCCAGCCCATTTAGAGAGGAGGGAGTGGAACACAATCTTTTTTGTTGAACTGATATATCCTTTTCACCCCTTTTTTTGTTGAACTGATATATCCTTTTCACCCACTTCTATATATATCTACAAATATAAAATTGAAAAGTCACTGACTGATTCACACACACACACACACACACACACACACACACACAAACACACAAACATCAATGCCCTGCCAAAACCGCTAGACCTAGAAGTGTGAAATTTAGGAAGGGTGTTCCTTCTGTGATGGAGGCACCCACTAAGAACCAGTTTTCAGAAATTCCAACCAGAAGGGGGTGAAAAGGGGTGCAATGCGTTTTCCTGCCTAAACTTAACATTGACAAATCCCTGACTGATCAAGGCCCTGCTCCAACCCCTGGACCTAGAAGCATGGAATTTGGGGAGGATGTTCCTAATGTGATGTGAGTACCCACCAAGAAATGGTTTTGAGAAATTTAACCCTTAAGGGGGTGAATAGGGGTGCAACATGTTTTTGTCCTATACTTAACATGGAAGACTGATCAACATCCAGCTAATTTAGTGCTCAGTGCCTGGTGCACTGGGGGGGATGGTGTCCTGGGGGGAGAGGTGTTGCATTGGGGGATGGAGCGCATGCTGCGATGATGCCCATGTGGGGTAATGCGCATGGCGAGTGATGCGTATGGGGTGGTTTTGCGCATGGGAGTGACGCACATGGGGGGTGTTGCGCATGCTGCAAATGATGCACAATAGGGGATGGTATATGGGGGTATTTTTCTCCAGCAACGCAAGTACATTTCGCTAGTTTATAATAAGAGAAATGAAAAAAAACAATATAATCATGTTATTGTTATACATGAAGGACAGGTTATTGGTTAGTGTATAATTTGATCATATCAGTAAACTATTTGAAAAATTAAAACATGGAGGTTCTCTAGCCAGGCTGGCCATATAGAATGCAGAACAGAATGCCTCTACCTATAACCTTTGCATAGAAGAGGAAATTTAGGCAGGTGTTGCTTTTGAAACCCTGGGCAAGGTTTGGAACAGGCTTCCATGGCCAGGGAATTCACAGGGGGATCAGAGGGGAGCAGCCTGAGCCAGGTGTGTGTGTCTGGAATCTGTGTGTGGCAGTGTGAAAGGTGTGCCTTATCAATGTTCCAGTGCTGCTCCCCATCAGCAGCATGGGAATGTTAAATTTGCATGAAAAGGCAAAGAGGCCATTAAGCCAATGGATAGCAATGTTAGTGAAAGTCATCCTACAAAATAAATCTCTCTCGTCTCCGTCACTCCACCAATGAACGTTTTCTGAAGTGCAGTACTGTACATTATTTTCTTTATTACAGTGTTTTGTAATCATTTTTATATACAGTAAATTTTTTTATATAAATATTTTTAGACCAAACATCTGAGTTTCCATTATTTTCTATGGGAAAATCCACTTTGGATTACAAGCATTTTTTATTACAAACATGCTTCTGGAACAAATTATGCTCGTAAACCAAGGCACCACTGTACTATAACTCCCATATATCACTGAGTGTAATAGGAATAATAGTGACAAATAAGAAGCAAAATTAAAATTACACATTTAAATTACAATGGGTGCAATACTGTGCCTCTCTATTCAGAAGTAAGTCCCTTTATATTTAATGGGGCTTACTCCCAGCAAAAGTGGGATTACTCCCACTTACTCCCAAAGTATGTTTGAGATTCCAGCCAATATTACATACACACATTTAGGATCACGCTGCACATGCATCTGGTAAAAAACATGCCATATTACAATTTATTGTAGCATAAACTCTAGTCCCCAAGTGGTGCAGAGCAAGTAGATCTATTGGGGCTGCTGGAGTCCTACCAAGGGAAAGAGGAAATGTTTCCCCTTGCCCTATGGTAGTGTGACAGCAGCTTCAAACAAAGTGCTGGATGCAGCACAAGCCAACTGGCCTGCCTATTCCAGAACAATTTAGAATTGCACTGTCAGTGTTTAAAATCATTGATTAAAAGCATATATTAGATTATAAAATTTTTAAAAATTTATAAATAATATGAATGACTGAGGTTACATTAAATAAATGTACCAAGTGAATCATTTATTGGACAAATTGTACATTACACATTACAATTGCCAGTAAACATTTTTAAAATCTGAAGCCTTTTAAAATCAAGGTGCAACATTAGATTCAATGGTGCATTCAATTCGAGTAAATATAGTACATGCATAAAAATCTCAGTGACACAAAGGAGCTGGATCCTTTTTTGCTCTTCCTTGCTGCTAGAGGTAGGCTGGAAAAGAGCTCCTAGTCCAGCCACTGGCACCTGATCAAGCACTCTTGAGCATAAAGGCAGGAAGTCCTGGCAGAACCATTCCAAAACTCTTGATACCATACCTCTGGGGACTTCTTCCACCTCCACCTCCACCTCTTCGCTTTTGACAGGATTCCAGGTCGCCATTGTCTGTATCTAGCTAAAGAAGAGATACAAATATTATAGACCTCCAGTCCCATGTCCCTTCATGAACCAGCATTACCTGGCTAGTTTACAGTGGCAATACCTGGCTAGTTTACATTGGCAATACCTGACTCTTTACATTGACTTATTTATTTATTCAATTTATACTCCACCCACCTATGAAAAATAGATGGTCTGGTGTTTTATCAAGACCAACAAAGGAAAGCAGAGCTGTGTTCTGGGCAGAGCTGTGTTCTGATACAATTTCAATATATCACAACCAACATTTAAGAAGAGCGTTTGCTTTAAAAACAGGATCAACTATACAGATAGGGCACAATCCAGAGCAAGTTCAACCTGCTCTGCCCTAACTGATCTCTCCTAACTATTCTGTATCCAGAGCAGAAAGTTATGCTGCATCCAGAGAGTGAGGAAGCCTGGGCTGCCCTAACTGCTCCAGAGCATGCTAAGTCAGTGACAGCTGGGGAGGGCTTGCTCCTGAGTAGACCCCCCTCAGATCACACTGAAGAAGGAACAGCTGTGGTGCCTACATTATAAGGAAGCCCAGCAGTTCCTGACAACCAGTTACAGCTGCAGTTCTTCTAGTGCAAGATGGATGCTTGGAGTGGCCTGCTGTATCCTGAGGTTAGTGGGCTGCCATAGTTGTGCCATATCCTGAGGTTGAGAGGCAGGGATTGCAGCTAGGCTGGCCAAGAACTCAGATTTTTGGTCAACACTACCATTCTTACTCAGGCCTTATCATGGACCCCTATGGGTCTACTCATTACTGTACCTGTTCCTGAAGTGGTATATCTCTGAGGAACTGGAAGAGGGCATTTCTGCCTTGAAACAGGCTTTGGATACAGAGTAACTGCTCTGCCCTAGGCAATGCTAAACATGCCCTCAACTTGCCTCTCCTGAGCTGCTTAGGCGGCCCCAGTTAGGGCAGAGCAGGTCCACCTCTCTCAGGGCACCCAATGTTGCCTTGCTCTGCCCTAAGCCTCTTCCAGAGTAACTGGGGTGGAGCATCTTGCAGCTGCTCCACCCTAGTGATAGATAGGGCAACCCAAGGGCTCTTATTTTGGCAGATTAGTTGCTCTGGATTGTGCTGATAGTTTCAAAAAGTCTATGTGAGTTGGTCTCCCCACAAAGGTGCAATACTCTACTAACCCCACCCAACCCCAAGTATTTTCCTTGGTCTCAGGTGTTTGATGTTTTTTCCTCTTGAATGACGATCTTGCATTGTCCTTCTGTTACGATTCTTTCACATTTATACAACTCATGAACAAGGACTCTACATACAGTGATGCCAAGCTATGCCATGTTCTTAAGCCAAATCTGCCTGCTCACATCAACTAGTATCAGCAATGCATCATGGATTAATTTTGCTGGGAATGAAGATCCCTTGAATGGAACAAACACACACACACAGAGAGAGAGAGAGAGAGAGACTCTGTGTAGAAGCAACTCAGGGCTGGAAAAGATTTATTATCTCAAAGCAAGCAGGATCAAGTGCACACTTTTCTTACAAAATCTCTTCTTGGCGAAGACATATCCAACTGGTTAGCTAAACCACCTTTCAAGATGGTTCACTCCTTACCTCGATCTCTGCAGTGAGCAAAGGTGGACAGACATCCATTGTATCACCTCAGCGGTCAAAAAGTAAAGAGCAAGTGCTCCCTTCTCACAGGTGCTTTATACATCAGCTGTGTCATCCCCCAGCACCCTTCCTTTAGTTACAGAAAATGCTAACCTAACCAACTTTCCAGCACCAAGGAACAGACAATGTATGGGAACAAACATTGCCTTACCTTGAGGAGGCCTCAGTGGCTGCTCCCCAGCTGCATGATGCACCACATGCCCCACTAAAACAGCTATGGCAGTGCTGGAAAGTTAGTTAGAACTAGTGGAATTTACCCACAGTTGTAGGAGTAAAAGTTCAAGCATTTTTGTGGGTGCCAGGCAAGACTGGGCACTGGTGGATACCATTGGGCACAGAGTACTTGCACCGGGCAGCAGGCACCAGCGGGCAGTCGACACCACTGGACACCAACAGACACTGGACACCCGAGGGTACCAGGGGGCAGTGGCAGGTGGCAGCAGGCACCATTTGGGACCTGCCATCCCTACCAGGCACCATTGGGCAGCAGGCATCACAGGGTACCATTGTGCAGTGGGCAGCAGACACTACTGTGCAGTGGACATTCCTACTGGGCACCACCAGGCAGTTGGCACTGGTGGGCACCAGTAGGCACAGACACCCATGATGGGCACTGGACATCCTTAGCAGGCACCAGGCACCATTGGGCAGTGGGTACCACCATGCAGTGGGCATCATGCACCAGTGGGCACCACAAGGCAATGGGTACCTCTGGGCATCAGCAGGCACCAGCGGACACAGGGGATCCCTACTGAGCACCATCAAGAACCACCTGGCAGTGGGCACAGACACAGGCACAGTGAGAAGCAGACACCACTGGGCACCGGGCACCAGGCATTCCAACTCAGCACCAGGCATCCTTCCTGAGCACCACCAGACATTGGGCACCACTACACAGTGGGCAGTGGGCATCACCGGGCACCAGGCATCCCGACTGGGCACCAGCAGACAGTACCGGGCAGTAACAGGCAGCAGGCAACAGGCACCATTGGGAAGCAGGCACCACTGTGCAGTGGGCAGCGAGCACCACCAGGCAGTAGACACCAGCAGGCATCAGCAGGCATCCCTAATGGGTACCAACAAGCACCACCAGGCAGCAGGCACCACTATGAATCAGTGGGCAGCAGGCACCACCAGGCACCAGTGGGCAGTATGTACCAGGCATTCCTACTGAGCACTGAGCATCCTTTCTAGGCACCACTGGGCATTGGGCACCACTGGGCCCAACTGTGCAGTGGGATGCAGGCACCACTGAGTATCCCTACCAGGTATTGGGCATCTCTAATGGGCACCAGGCATCCCTACTGAGCAGCAGCAGGCAGAGGGAACCAGCGGGCACCACCAGGCACCCCTTATGATTACCGGACATCCCTGCCAACAACAGGCACCGCACCAAGAACCACCTGGTACCATTATGCCAGACCAGGCAGGAGATACTACTGGGCACCACCAGACATCAAATCAAATTCTGTGGGTCCTTACATCACAGAAGAATATCTCTTTTCTTCCCATGGCCCATCCCTGGTTGAATGCCATACCTTGTTTAGATCACACCTTCTCATTGCTCCACCCCATATTTCTCCAGGACACTATCTCCTCAGTCTGACCTCACTTTGTAACACTTTCTTACACTTTCCTGAATGATTTTATTACATTATTAAGATTTAAATATTAATGAAATTAATTTAATTGTACTTCTCTATCTTTCTCCTATGTTTATATATATAAAATTGAAGACAGACTGACTGACTGGTCAACACCCTGCCTAAACCACTGGACCTAGAAGCACCCTAGGTCACCCTACATATGAACCATTGGCACAGCTATATAAGCACTGGTACACATTTGCAGTATCAATGAATGAGCTTTCTGAAAGGTTTACTATGACATGAATTGAGGAGACTATTTACTATGACATGAATTGAGGAGACAAAATCATCTGCAAAACATTGGTTCCCATGTGAAGTTGCCACCCTAAGAAGTTAATTATTATCTGAGGGTGCAATCCTAACCAATTTAGGCCAGCACAACTCACCTGTCTCCTGTTCCCTTGGTGGTGTCTATGGTCTGTACACAGATCTAATCTTCCCACGAGTAGTACAGAAGTGCTATATGGCACCTTTGTGACAACTGCACATCAGCACAGGACTTGACTTAAATGGAAACAGAAGTTGTGGGTTCTGGCCCCACCCCTCCGTTTGACTTTCTTTAATTCTCTCAGGATGAGTCACTCCACTTTAACTTTTCTTTCTTTCTTCAGCTTGATTTCCTGGAAGTGCTTCATTCATTGCCAACAATGACTACAGAATTAATCCAGAAAACCACAGCCTTTCAATAAATCCAGTCACAAAAAGCTGGTTTGTTGCCAAGCTGCCACCCACTGGATCAAAGAATCCATTTTGTATGGATGAAACTGTCAAGCTGGCCACGGACCCCTCAGCCAAATGACTTTCTGCAGGGCTGGGGCCTCAGACTTGGATGACTCCAGACTTAAGTCCGCAAACACATTTAAGACTTAAGTCCCCAAACACATTTTTGCTTACTTGTCCACATTCTTTCTTTCTTTCTTTCTTTCTTTCTTTCTTTCTTTCTTTCTTTCTTTCTTTCTTTCTTTCTTTCTTTCTATCTATCTATCTATCTATCTATCTATCTATCTATCTAAAAAGTTCACAAAGAGGTTTACAAAGAAAGTGAAAAAATTAATGGTTAATGCATGTCTAGAAACTAGAAGATACTTGGAAACTAGGGAGTTTTTCAGGAATAAATAGAGACGGACAATCAATTGGGATAGATCGGCCAGATTACCTGATTTTTATTTCTCTGGATGTGGGAGGAGAGAAGGGAGAGCCCAATGGACAAGGGAGGGGGTTCTTTTTGCAATAGGAACTGGCTGGAGAAGACTATAGATGGGACTAAGGATGTGGTCAAAGCAGGGAAAGAAGGCATTTTCTAGCAACAAGTAGAATGCTTTCAAAATGTATGGTTCACTTTGCATGGATGAAAAGCACATGAGGCACACCAGACTCTTAACTAAAAGTCTTGGAACTTGAATACAACTGAGTCCCAGAAAAGCTCCCGCTGAGTCCTGAAGGCTATCCGTTAAGACTCATGCACAACTGAAAGGGTGCAGGAGCAGAGCAAGTCTCAAGTCCCTCCATAGTGAATTGGCACATTTCTGCTATCTGGGGAGCTCAAGCCCCAGGGCGTTTCCTGGCCTGTGGCAGGAACCGAGAGTGAACAACAGAGGCTGTGCTAGCAGACACCATATTTATTAGCAACAACAAAATGTGCCATTTGTTACTGAAAAGACCTCACCCACTGACAACACTGCCACAAAACATTCCCAAGTAAAGGCACCTTCCCCACCAATGAACCCTTCTGAGGGTCCTGGGCATTGGCCAGAGCTGGATTTGGCTGGCATCCTGATGCCATATGATGCCATATGAGGATGACTGAATTCCAGGGCATGAGATAGTATGTTAACTGATAAATCATTCCCCCTGCAAATTAAAACCAGTGCTGATTTTCCCTACAATCCAGAGTAACTACGGGAGCACGTAAGAGACATTACATGTACCCGTAGTTACTGCACCATCTAATGAAAATCTATGGGAAATTCATACTGCAATCCACAGCAAATTGTTCTTACACTGGAGCAAGGACTCCCCGTAGTTACTCTGGATTGTGCCCTTTATGTCACTGAAAAAATTTGGCCTGTTTTCTAAAGCAGTAAGAAACCAGGAATTTAAAAGCCAGTTGCAGGTATATTTGAGGTGTGCTATTATCTGCCAGAGAAAGAAGCACACCAATGGAGTGTGGGTGGGGGAAACTTTAAAAAAAGAAAGAAAATTATACTCCTGGAATTATAGTGCTACCTGGGCAAAGGGGCACCATTTGAAGTGGTAGTTATGTTTAGCAGACAGACAACAGCTCTCCTGTCTATCCCTCTGTGGTGTCTTTTCACTATGAGGACTCCTTTGTAACTTTAAAACCCAATCCTAACTCAGGCTGCAATCCTAAAGACACTTTCCTGGGAGTAAGAACCATTGAACACATTTCGAGTAGACATAGGATTGTGCTCTCTGTCTAGAAAAAAGGTACTTGAGGGGAGACACGATTAAAATGTACAAAATTATGCAAGGGATGGATAGAGTCGATCGAGAGATGCTCTTTTCCCTTTTACATAACACCAGAAGTTCTAGGACTTTGTCCTCTAGGGTCCTCTAATTCCATCTTAAAGGCATTAAAGCTAAATGCCATCACCACATCTTGTGGCAGGGAATTCCACAGACCAACTACACACTGGGTAAACAAATATCCCGGTGGGTGATTCAAAGCAACTTGCCAACATAAAAAATTTAAAAACCCCAAATAAGAAACAGAACACCTATAAAATAAAAAAACATACTAATTTTACAAAAATAAATAGTTCATTAAAATAACAAATTTAAAATCAAGGTTTAAAAAACAAAATCAATGTTACACAGGCATCAACTAATCATAACTTGTGGTAATGGTAGGGTGGGGGATACCACTGCAAATCTTATCGATAAAAACCAAAGATCTAGTAAAATAATGCATTTACTCTTCTCCAAGGATTACCCTTCTCATCAGCAGTGACCTTTTATGCTGAATCATATCTGTGTGATGTATAGCAAGGTTGAACTTGTACTTCTACCTTCATTTGAAGGTAATATATGATATAGATAGGACCAAAGACCTTTCCATCTCTTCCTGCTAAAGACAGAAAACTAAATGCAGAAAGTATACCACTACTTGTTTCTGATGCTCTCTTTGTCCCCTCTCTGATGTACTCTTTGATAGACACTGTCAGGTGAAAATTTGATTCTTTATACCAGTGACTTGCCAAACGAAAGTCATTGCCCGGCAAAGGCCATCTAAACATCAAAAGCCAAGGTGAGTCTTACCTGGTGCAGCATAATAATAATAATAACAACAACAACAACAACAACAATAACAACTTTATTACGGTCTGAAGACCAGCCACAAATAATAATCAAAATGTATAAAAACATACAAATATAGGGAATATACAACAAAATTATGATCCCACGTAAAAGGCAGCTCTAAACTTACCTGGTGATTTCGTGAACCTTCTCTTTGAAAATCTGAAATTAGATTCAAATTGATAGGAGAAATTCTGGTAGACAGGTTGGTGCTCCTTTTTATATGATTACAACCACACAGCTATCACCTCAAGAAAATTCCTTTCACCCATACAAAACTTCAGCTCTCTCCTTAAGGTACCAGGAAGTTTCTGCAAGACGTTCCAAGTTCAGTTTTATCGTTTTGTAATTCTGGCACAGATGTCTGGGAGGAGTCAGTGAGGAACGTATTCTACACCACACATGAGCAGAGTGCCAAGGAGGCAGGGTGACCAGAGGCCAAACCTAAAATTCCTGAACCCCAAGGCCAAAATTTCTACCCGCTTAAAAAAATTGTGGGACATGTTAAAATAAAGCAAAAAATGTAGGGCAAAGCAAAAATATTCACATTGGTTTCCTGTACTTAATTTTGACACTTTTAAAATTAAAAACCTTTTAACATGCATGATTCTGATCCAGACATGTAAGACACCCTCAAAGCAACACAAGCCACATGCCACTGAGTTCCACGTGCATAATTCTGACGTGCACTCGCTAATACACACACACATATAGCATGCATACACAGACACACTCACTCATGCATGCATACACAGTTACACTCACTCATGCATCAGAGGTGGGCCTGGCTTGGCCCAACAACCAGTTCGCCGGAAGTGGGCGGGCCGGGATGGGGTCAGGGGCATGGCCGGGGTCAAGGACGGGGCCGGGGAGGGTCAGGGGTGCGGCCAAGGAGGCTACGCTGCTCTGCGCTCCTCTCCAGCTGCTGGTGGGCGGGGCGAGGGGCGGGCCCCAACCCTGACGCAGTTGCGTCCTCTTCACAACACAAGTGCCCTTGCGTCAATGTTGACGCAGGCGCAGTGGTGGGCTCGCCCAGACGAACCGGTCTGCCCAGGTTTTTGGCCCGCTGCTAGCAACCGGATCGCTAGCGGTGGGCCAAAAAGAAGAACAGGCCTGGGCCCACCACTGTCATGCATGCATACACAGACACACTCTCTCATACATCAAGGTGACCACATGCCATAACCAAAAAAAGAGGACAAGGCTCCCCCAAAACGTAGGGCATTTAAGCAAAATGTAGGCCATGACAAAATAAAATTTGAAAACATTCATATGCTGAAAACTCTCAAATGCTGCCTTGTGAAGCATTTGCTGAGCTCCAAGTGCACAGGATAAGGACCATTCTGGAAGCCTTGCACTCTCTGGATTGACCTTCCACATCAGCAAGGCATGCTTCCTTAATCGCGAGTAAAAGCGGCTGTGCAGCCTCACTTTCAAAAGGGTTAAATCAGTGGAGATTGGAGAAGGGGTTTCCTTGTGAGGCACCTGGTAGGGGCTTCATTTATTGGATCAGGAGCAGATTTCTCTCAGCCTATCCAAAATATCTTCGGTAAGTTGCCTATTTGCAAGTAAAGGCGTAATATGGCTCCTTTTCAGTTCCCACAGAGGTCAATGCAATTATCAGGAGCCTCTTTTTGGGGTGAGGCTCCATTAATTGGATCAGAACCATTCTGGTGTCCATGGATTCCTTTCTGCCTGGCCTTTCTGGCAGACTATGGTACACTCACCTACTCATGAGTAAAGTCGCGATATCGTGAACTTTTCCTTCCCATAGAGCTCAATGCACATTTTTGTTTTTCAGTTTTTTTGGCCATAACGTTTGATAGGAAGGAGATATCGCAAAACCGATTTTTGCTTTGGATTCCGCTCTTCAATATGAATCCAACGACGTATGACATGATGGGGTAATGTGCACCATCGCAAAGTACCAAAATGAAGATAAAATGTAGAACAATGAAGCCAAAATGTAGGACACCCTGACAGAAGGCTAAAAGTCCGAAATCTGGGAATTTACAGCCATATTGTCACCCTGGAAGGAGGCTGGAAGTCCTTTCAATCTATATACAGTGGTACCTCGCTTAACAGATGCCTCGCTTAACAAGTGATCACACAACAAGCAAAAATTTCTCTAGGATTCTGCCTCACATAACAAGTGTTGCTTTCAGGGGTGGGCCAAGCCTCCCCCAAGATCCGGTTCGCCGGAAGTTGGGGCAGGGGCGGGGCTGGGGTCAGGGGGTGGGGCTAGAGGAGGATCCCACCCCCGGTGCACTGCACATGCGCCAAACCCTGGCTGGAGAAGACGCAGTACGCATGCGCCAACCCTGAGGGGGAAAAGATGGCGGCCGGTGCGAACCAGTCCACCCTCTTTTCGCTTTCCCTGCCACTGGCGATTTGCCAGCATCAGGGAAATGGGAAGATCCGGTTCAGGCAAGTAGGCCCGAACCAGCATCTGCCCACCCCTGGTTGCTTTCCTTAACAAGCACACTTGCTGGCAGTTGGGGCAGACATGCTGGCGAATAGCCCTTTTAAAAAGTGTCAGTGCTGCCTAGCACACCTGCCCTCAGCAAAAGCAACACTTCCTGTATTCCTCCTGTGGCCGGGCACCTGCTTGTCAGAGGGAGAGAAGAGCAGTGGAGAAGGCGGAAGCAGCTCAGGGCTAGCCAGAAGGGAGCAAGAAAGAGAGGCTCAAGATGAAGAGAAGGAGAAAGTGGGGAGACACTTTGAAAGTGTCTTGGATTGCAGCCTCCTAACCATGTCCACCCAGAAGTAAGCCCCATTGTGGTAAATGGAGCTTACTCCCAGGAAAGTGTCTTTAGGACTGCAGCCTAAGTTGACTTCATAGGATCATGCACACTGAATGCATGTTTTGAATTAAATTCCAGTGTTTTGTCATCATTTTTACATACAGTTAATATTTTATATGAATATTTCTTGGGTTGTGGAACCAATCGTCTGAGTTTCCTTTATTTCCTATGGGAAAATCCTCTTCACATAAAGAGCGTCTCACATAACACGCAGGCTTCTGGAACAAATTAAACTTGCTATGTGAGGCACCACTGTACATAAAAATGAAGTCACTGACTCACTTACTCACTGACTCACTCACTCATCAACGCCCAGCCAAAACCACTGGGCTTAGAATCGTGAAATTTGGGGTGGGTGTTCCTTCTGTGATGGAGGGAGTCACTAAGAACTGGTTTTCAGAAATTCCATCCGGAAGGGGGTGAAATGGAGCACAACGCGTTTTCCTCCCTATACTTTGCATTGAAGAATCAGTGACTGAGGGATGCTCTACCCCAACCCCCAGACTTAGAAACATGAAGGCAACATGAGGTCATTTGGGGGTTGATGCGCATAGGGGGGATGATGTGCATAGGGGGATGATGCGCATGGGATGGATGAACATGGGAGATGTTGCATGTGGGGGATGTTGCACATGGGGTTGTTGCACATGGGGGATGATGCGCATGGTCTGGAGAGTTCCAGTCTGGAGAGTTCTTTTGGAATTTTATTTGACTTTATCTTCCACCATCCTGAATAGTGCTATCAGCAAACTTGGCCAGCATAGGGGGGGATAGGGAGGAGCCATGTGGAAGGTACAGTGGTGCCTCAAGTAAAGAATGCCTCACGTAAAGTGTGTTTCACATAACAAACAAAAATTTCTCTAGGATTCTGCTTCGTGTAAAGAACATGCTTCACGTAAAGAACACATTTGTTGGCAGTTGGGGCAGACGCACTGGCCGGCGGCCTGTTTAAAAAGCATCAGGGCTGCTTAGCGCACCTGCCCATAGTGAAAGCAACACTTCCATGCTGTTCCTCCTGTGGCCGGGTGTCCGCTGGGCAGAGGGAGAGAAGAGCAGTTGAGAAAAGGGAAGCAGCTCACGGCTAGCCAGAAAGGAGCAGGGGAGAGAGAGGAGAAAGGATGGAGAGAAGGAGAAAGTGGGGAGACACTTTGAAGGTGTCTTGGATTGCAGCCTCCTAACCATGTCTACCCAGATGTAAGCCCCATTGTGTTAAATGGGACTTACTCCCAGGAAAGTGTCTTTAGGACTGCAGCCTAAGTAGACTACATAAGATCATGCACAATAAATGCATGTTTTGAATTCAATCCCAGTGTTCTGTCAATCATTTTTACATCCAGTTAATATTTTTATATGAATATTTTGGGGGTTGTGGAACCAATCGCCTGAGTTTCCATTATTTCCTATGGGAAAATCCGCTTCACGTAAAGAATGTTTCGCGTAAAGAACATGCCTCCGGAACGAATTAAATTTGTTACGTGAGGCGCCACTGTAATTTGGGGCAGCGGGGAGGGTGGGCAATTGGCAGAACTAAGGGTGGCTAGGTGAGGAGCACCAGGCAGTGCTGAGAACCAGCACTTGTACTGGACCCAAGTCCTGTTCCTGGGCAGCCTGAGGCAGTCCACAACTGCTTGGATTTGCACCACTGAAATCGGTGGCGTAGACCCATTGGTTGATTTTCAACCAGTGTGCCATGGATAGTCCTCAGGTATGCCTCCGGAATTTAGGGAGGGACATTTATTAATAAGAAATCTTGGGGATTTGAAGAGCATGGTGTGCCTTGTCAATGGTAAAAACAACTGATGGTGTGCCATGAGATGAAAAAGATTGAAAATCACTGTTCTAGCCTCATGGTAGTGAAGAAGCTGCTCCAGTCTTGTGCTGGATGCAGGACAGTCATGTCAGCCTGCCTTTCTCACCTGAAAGCGGATCCACACAGAGCACAATCCTAACCATGTCTACTCAGAAGTAAGCCCTATTGTGTTCAATGGGTCATACTATCAGGAAAGTGTCTTTAGGATTGCAGCCTCAGTCTAAGAACTCCTGGCACCTGCTGTGGCCTGCAAAATGCAGCTCCCCACCTCCTTTTAACTGGGAATAAGAACATAAGAAGAACCTCACTGGATAAGACCCAGTGTCCATCTTTGTCTAGTTTCCTATATTCCATGGTGGGCCACCAGATGCAGCAGGAAGCACGCATGACAACAAGAGACCTGCATTCTCTTGCCATCTCCAAATCATGTGGCAAGGAGTTCCACAGATTATTAACACAGGAATAGCCCACTGGATCAGTCCTAAGTCCCACTTCCAATATCTCATAGTGGCTCACCAGATGCTGCAGGAACACACACAAAAAAACAGGAGACCTGCATCCTTGTGCGCTCCCCTCAGTGTAACCATATGTCCTCTTTTTCCAGGACATGTCCTGGATTTTAGTCTTGTGTTCTGGGGGGAACTTCAATGCCCCCTTTTATTTATGGAATTTTTATTTCAGCTTTCTCAACGAAGCCAACTCAAGGTGGCTAACAACATTGCCCTTTTCCTTATAAGCAAGCAGCATGTAGACTTTTTGTAATTAATAATTATATGTAATAGTTTTAAATTTAATAAAAAGTAACATTGTGTTTAAATATACCAGATGAAAGCAACATATATGAGTGTTTTTAGCTTTTATTTTGTCATGTCCTACATTTTTTGTTGTCCTACATTTTTGGAGGGGTTGTTCTCTTTTTTATTACAGCAAATGGTCACCCTGTCTCCCCTGCATTTGTCATTCTGAGGTAACCTCCATGTGAAATAAGGAAATAAGACCCATCATGACATTTCCTCCAGAAATGAGTTCTATTAGAGACATCCAGGACAGATGCTATGGCCACATCCGGTGGCAAGGAGTTCCACAGGCTGGGTAAAAAAACATATTTTCTTGGGTCTGTCCATTCCAGTGTCCCCCAGTGCTACCCAGTGGATGCTCCCCAGGAGAGGGGTCCATAGTGGATATTCCGCAGTGGGGGGTCCCCAGTGGATGCTCTCCAGTAGGGGAGTCCCCAGTGGATGGTCCCCAGTGGATGTGTCCCCAGTAGGGGGTCCCCAGTGGATGCTCCCCAGTAAGGGGGGTCCCCAGTGGATACTTCCCAGTGGGTGGTCCCCAGTGGATGCTCTTCAGTGGATGCCCCGGAGTGGGGGGTACTCAGTAGGGGGTCCCCAGTGGATGCTCTCCAGTAGGGGGGTCCCCAGTGGATGTTCCGCAGTGGGTGTGTCCCCAGTAGGGGGTCCCCAGTGGATGCTCCCCAGTAAGGGGGGTCCCCAGTGGATACTTCCCAGTGGGTGGTCTCCAGTGGATGCTCCTCAGTGGATGCCCCGCAGTGGGGGGTACTCAGTAGGGGGTCCCCAGTGGATGTTCCCAGTGGATGTTCCTCAGTGGGGGTGTCCCCAGTAGGGGGGTCCCCAGTGGATACTTCCCAGTGGGTGGTCCCCAGTGGATGCTCCCCAGTGGGAAATACAGGGGACAGTGGGGCTCCCCAAGTGAGGCAGGCGGGGGGAGTGCTATGCCAGCCTTGCCCCCCAGGAGGAGCATGATGTGCAGTGGTGGGGGAAGCCCACGAGGATCCCCCCCCCTTGGTGGGGGAGGCTGCAGCAACACCCCCCTTCCGCCAAGCCAGGATAAGCAGACACGCAGCGCCCGGCAGGCAAGCAGGCAGCCGCAGCCGAGTAGGGGCGGAGCAGAGCAGGGGGCGCAGGCCGGGCCTGGTCATCAGCTGACTACCGTGGTCGAGTGATCAGCTCCTGCTGCCCAGCCATGGCCTGGACCCGGCACCAGCTTTTCCTGGCCGCGCTTATGCTGGTCACAGGCTCTATCAACACCCTCTCCGCCAAGTGAGTAGGGGCACCGGGGAGGGGAAGGACGACGACCCGGTGCTTCCGTGAGGCCTCCATGTGGGGGACCTGGAGGTAGAGTAGGGTGGGGGCGCCTCTGGGGAGCCTCCCTGCTCTAGGTGGGGTGCTTTGGGTACCCCCAAAAAGGCCCAGGTCTTGGTCCTTCCCTCCTCCAAGGCCTCCTTAGGCCTCCTTCTCCTGGGTGCAGTTGGTGTGGCATGTGGGGGACCAGCCACCCCCTCCTTGCACCTCAGGGCCTGAGAAGGGTGGCTGGGCTTAGGCCTTGTGGGCAGGGGGTAAGCCTGTTCATACAACCCCAGTGGTTTTCAAGCTGGGGGTCAGGAGGACCCCCTCAGGGGGTGAAGACTTCATTTCAGGGGGTCATAAAAAAGCTGGGTGCCACCATCTTGGAATCTGGCACTAGGGTGAGTGCCCCACTTCAGAATGGGGCACTCAGGCTGCTTTCCTGGGAGTAAGTCTTATTGAACACAGTGGGATATACTTCTGAGTAGACATGGCATCACACAGACATGACACCACTTCAGGGGGTCCCTGACAAATTATCATTCTCAGAAGGGGGTCCTGGGCTAAAAAGCTGGAGGACCACTGGCTCAAAGCATCTCTGGCACAGAAATGGGGCCCACCTCTTGCATCTCCCTCCCTATGCAGCAGTGACATGGCACTCAGCAACAGCAACATCACACCACCATCTGTTTGGGAAGGTGCCAATTTAAGCCAATCCGATGGCACCACCCAAAGCATCTTTGGCCCAGGAAGCTGGTTGTCATGTGGGCCAGTCTTGGGAACTGCAGAGCCCACCCTAGTGCTCACCCACCCCCATCCACGAGGATGAGTACCCAACTCTTTGGAAAGGGTTGGGAAGCCAGTCTGGTTGGGAAGCCAGTCTGATTTTAAGCCAGTCCCCATAACATCCCTGGCCCAGGAAGCCAGCGGTCAGAAAGCTGGCTGTTAGGCAGAGCCAACCATAAAAGCTACAGAGCCCACTCCTGAAACCCACCCACTCACCAGGACTAGCATCAGTGGTGTGGCACTAGACAGCAGATTGCTGGGGGGGGGGACATTTCAAGGCAGTCCAACCCAAGGACGGATGGGAAGAACTGTGCAATGGTAATGGTCCACTCATTGTGCTTTCTTCACACTGCCTTAGCACGGAAGATTCCAGCATGGAATCTTCTTCCAAAGCCTCAGCAGAACTCACCTGGCATAATTTCCCATGGTGATGTGGGGAGGCCAGTGCATGCCTGTGCACTCGCCTAACCTCCCAGGAGTGGGGCAGAAGCACTTTTGTGTCACCCTGAGGTCAGCACAGGACTTATGCTGGCCTAACTGAGCTTAAGATTGCAGCCTCATGCCCCACTACTTTCCTCCAGATCCCTTCTCAAAACCCTTTTCTTATCTGATGCTTTTAGACCAGGGCTGTTCAAACCCCGGCCCAGGGACCAGATCCATGATTTGGACAAATATTTCTGCCTGGTGAGTGAACTTTACCTTTCCACCAGATTGCAGTATGTAGTATGGATTTCCACCATACTACACTTTACCTTTCCACCAGATTGCAGTATGTAGGACAGAGGTGCTTTGGGCAGTCACATCTGACCAGCCATCCTGTTGTATAGATATCTGGGATGCTGGGGAAAAGATAGATTGCCCAGAGTATCCCTGTCTCCTGATTTAGGAGATCAAATCGGGACAGAGTGACCTGGTGGAATGATAAGATATAATCCCAAAGGAGACTGCATGTTCATTGCACAACAGGGGCAAGATTGGCCACTACTGCTTTAGACTCACTCTGGCTGCAGAGGAGGATCAAGTGCGTGTAGCTACACCCACTTGTACTCACTCCTTGTTTTTTGGCCTCTGCATGTTTTCCCTCCCCTTCCTTGCCTAATTTAGATCATGAGCTCCTTAAAGCAGTGACTCCTCCTTTTCCGGGTTGGTTGCTTGTTCAATAAATTGCATGGAGACTGATAGCGCTATTTAGATAAGATAGTGAAATCCATTCTGCAGCAGAAAAAGAGGCCTGAAGCTGCTTCAACACCTGCTTCTTCTGTCCAGGCCACTCTTAAGTAAGGCCAGTTGGTGCACTTACTCACAACCTTTCATTTCTGAAATTTGCAAAACATGTACAATATTCTTTCTCTATGAAATATTTTCATTGTTAGATGATCAAGCTGTATTTAGTAGAAAAGAGACAACTGTTAGATTTTGCTCATGTCCCTTTCAGAACTTTCACACATCCAAACTGGCCCTTTGCAATTTCTGAATGGATTCATATGGAATCTGAATGGAATCATAAAAAGTCGGCTGCCATAGTTGTGCCATATCCTGTGGTTGAAAGGCAGGGGTTGCAGATAGACTGGCCAAGAACTCAGATTTTTTTTGTCAACACTTCCTTGTCTGCCTTGTCTGCCTTGTCATTCTGCCTTTTTCATGGACTCCTATAGGTCTACTCAGATTTATACCTGCTCCTTAGGTGGTATAATGTAGGAGCTGGAAGATGGCATTCTGCCTAGGAAACAGGTTCTGGATCTAGCATAACTGCTTTGTACTAGGCAATGCTGAACATGCCCTCAACATGCCTCTCCTGAACTTCCTAGGCTGGCAAAGCTAGGGCAGCCCAAGTCCATCTGTCTTGAGGCAGCCTATGTTGACTTACGCTGCTCCAAGCCTTTTCTGGCTGGTAGTGTGTCATGGCATAACATAATCTTGACATAACATAATCTTTGTCATAACATAATCTTTCTGGCATAACATACCGTAATTTTGGAATTGGGCCACCCCAGTGATCGATAGGGTAGCCTAAATGCACTTTTGGTATACAGCCATAGTTATTTTGCCCTTATTTTCTTGATCCTTTAGTAGAAATAGTCAGTATGTTCAGGTTCACTGAGAGCTATGTGTTTCTCTGGTATGACAGGAGCTGTTTTGCCTTGCAGTGAAGAGCGGTGCCTCCCCACCTAAGATGATAGTTTTGGCGAAAATGAATGACAGTCTCAACATCTGATCTGTGGGAGATGAGGCTCCTGCACTGGCTTGTTGCTACACTGAGGTCTCCATTTCCAAGACTCAGGATAAATTTGGCTTGCTGTCAGCAGATAGATTTTGCCTCTGAGTTGGCTCTTTTATTTGGGAGCAAGTTGAAACAGGAAACTTTTTTTTTTCAAAAGAGAAAGAAGCTGAAGCAACTCCTCGTGGTTTGGTCTTCAAAGATCACACAAAGAGCAGGGATTCAGACTGATTCAGACTTGATTCCAACTTTCAAACTGTTGGGGCTGTTACTGTGAGGTTTGCACTTGGTTAGTCTGTGATCTCAGTGCTCTGGCTGGGAACTAGTACCACCATTTCCTACAGAAGTTGCCGCCTCATAGATGAAGAAGCTTTTGGGGATGCTTTCACATATGTGAAAGCTGATGTTGCCTAGTGGCTAGTCTCTGCATGGGGAGGCCCCCATTTCAAATCTTATCTGGGCAGTGAATTCATTGAATGACACTACACAAGTCACTTGTTTTCATCATCACCCCCCACCCCGCAGACAACAATATGGGCATTGTTGTACTGATCTTCCTTGTTATCTATTGTTCATTCTTTAATATAGGCACCCACTAAGATTTGGGGAAATTCAAACCAGAAGGAAGTGAAAAGAGGTGCAACATTTTTTGTCACTGTTCCTAACATTGAAGAATCCCTGACTCTAGAGGACCTAGAGGCGTAAAATTGGGCGGGGGGGAGTATTGGGGACCGAGCACCCATTAAGGAGACGTGAGCACCTACTAAGAACTGATTTTCAGAAATTTATCCCATAACGGGGTGAGCCAAGGGGGTTGAAGTTTGCTATACGGGTGCCCATACACAGTGGTGCTTAGTTCCCAGTGCCTGGCAGGAATGGCTAGTGCTTGGTAGAGATGCCCACTGCCCGCTGGTGCCTGCTGTCCACTGGTACCTGCAAGTGCCCAGTATCTGGTGCTTCATGTTGGTGCCAAGTGCTGCCCACTGGTGCCAAGTGCTGCCCACTGATGCCCAGTACAGATGCCTGGTGCTCTGTGGTGCCCAGCACCCACTGAGCAGTGGTATCTAGTAAGGGTGCCTGGTGCTAGGTAGGGATGACTGTTGCCCACTGGTGTCAGCTGTCTGGTGGTGCCCACTGGTGCCTGGTGTTGTCTGCCTCTGCCCCGGTTTCCTCTGATCCCTGGTGCCTGTTGGTATCCACAGGAGTGTCTGGTACCCACCAGTGCCCACAGGTACCAGCAGTGCCCAAGGCCCACAAATATTCTTGAAATTTTACTCCTGCAGCAACAGGTCAATTCTGCTAGTAGAATCATAAAGCTACTAAATGATGTAAATCGGTCTTCACAATGTCAAGTTATTTATTATCTTCATGATCTTGGTATCCCTATGATTACAGTAAGAATATGGCAAAAAGCAAAGCAAAAAGTGTTGTGTGGATTACCCAGTCTCTTGTTTCTGACAGCTGGGCAGATAAACTGTTTCCTCTCTTTCAGGTGGGCAGATAAACTGAGTGCACCAGGCTGCAATGGCACAGCAACACACAGCTTCCAGCATCCATTTCTTCAGGTAATGCCAGCAGTGATCAGACAGCTGTATGGTTGGTCTAGCTCTGTGAATATTCAACATATCTAGCCTGCCTTGCTTCATTATCTATTCTAGAACAGAAACTGCCTTTGAGCAGATGCTTTCCATCAGCACTGAGTGCACACAGCAGATCTTGCACCCTTGTCATCATGCAGCACAGGCACTTCTAAGGTGGTGTTAGCTGCAGTGTGCTGAAAGAAGGTAGAAAGGGCATAACTGGAGTTGGGGGTCCCTGTGGATCACTAAAGATCTCAGCAGGTGCTTGCTGCTGGTTAACTGTTGAAGCTGCCTTGCATCTTGAGATAGGCTGAACCTGTTTTAGGCTGCATGAATCCTTTCTGTAGCCCATCCAAGTTGTTTACTCCACTGTTTTCTGGCTGAGTAACAAACCATAATAATCACTCTTCAGCAATAATATGTGTCTTGATGCTTGTGACTGTATCTTTCTGCTTATAATTTTGTAATCTTGGCCATTTTCCAGGCAGTTGGTATGTTCCTGGGGGAGTTCTCCTGTCTGGCTGTCTTCTACCTCCTGCTCTGCAGTGACCGGCGGAGGCCAGAGCCTACCATGGCCACTCCTCAGTCCTTCAACCCATTCCTTTTCCTGCCCCCAGCACTGTGTGATATGACCGGCACCAGCCTCATGTATGTGGGTAAGTATATATGGAGATGTTTCTGAGTGAAGGCCAGGCAGTGTCAGGAGGGCTGCTGAAAATCTTGCCTTACACATTTACACTGTGTGCATGCATATGTGTGTGTGCGTGCATGTGTTTTAAAGATTTTTTTGGCTTTATATGTATGTATTATAATATTTTCTTGGCTGTTGCTATCAAATCTTAACACTTCCTTAGTTCAGTAACATCTTATAAAGCTGATGACCTTGATGTTATTCTGCAAGGTTGTGGGTATTTCTCTTTCCCCCTCCCAAAACTGTGACTTTATTGTTATAGCACAAACCATTTTGAAATTTTAATCTAAGAGCACAATCCTAACCATGTCTACTCAAAAGTAAGCCCCATTGTGTTCAATGGGGCTTACTCCCAGGAAAGTGTCTTTAGGATTGCAGCCAAAGAGTCATATTCAAGGGGCCACATCCTGCATCTGTGGTTTCTGGTTTTTGCAGATGCCAATCCTCCACACTGCCTCCCCCACGCACCCATTTACTCAGTTTAAATCCTTACTGGATGAAGAGGTCTTCCTTAAACAAAGTGCTTGGGACACCATCTGGCTGGAGACAGTTATGCTCTAGCCTCATGTCTCAGTATGGCCTCCCTCTTCTGTAAAGCTCTGCTTGCCAGCACTAGACCACAGACTGGCTGTTAAGGAGTCTTGCGGTCACTGGAGCACTTGCAAAACTTCAAGAGTTCCTGCAATCAGAACCTTACAAACTCAAAGGGGGTCAAAACAATTCCTCTTTTTGCAAAAGTTCCTGTAGGTTATTGCAAAAGCTCCTGTAGATGGAACACTTCAAAAAACTCAAAGGAGATAAAAATTTTGATTTTTGACCTCATTTTGACCTCCTTTTAATTTTTGCAGATGTCTAGTCTGCCACTTTTGCCTCCCTCCAGCATTCCACTAATGGAGTCTGTAATGATCTGCTTCCTGCTTGCTCAAGTGAGAATTTCCACACTCTTTGCACACTGTTGCAAAACCCTGAATGTACCAGACTTCTGTTTTAATTTACAAGGACAGTGTGAATACGACGGCCTTATTTTATTAATGCTGTTCCCAGGATAATCTTAGGACACAATCCTAACCAATTTAGTCTGGCGTAACTCACCTGTTCCCATGGTGGTATGGGGAATCTGGTGCATGTCTGTGTACTGGACTAATCCCCGTAGGAGTGGAGCAGAAGTTTCTTACAATGGTGACCACCCCCCGAGGCCAGCACAGGACTTGTGCCAGCCTGACAGGGAGTTCGGATTCAGCCTCTAGAGTTATGAACCAGAAATCTTTCTTCATTGCTTTGCCAGGATTTTCCTTACTTATCTCCTCTTCTCTTCCAGCTCTGAACATGACCAGTGCCTCTAGTTTCCAGATGCTGCGAGGAGCTGTGATCATCTTCACTGGGCTGCTCTCAGTAGCTTTCCTTGGACGAAAGCTGGTACTGAGCCAATGGCTAGGAATTTTGATCACCATCCTAGGTTTGCTAGTAGTTGGGCTGGCAGATCTGCTGAATAGCAGTGATGAGACACACAACCTGAGTGAGGTCATTACAGGTAAGGGAGAAGGACTGAAGTGCCCAACCTGCTTTTTGAATCTCAGGGTTTTTTCCCAGCAGGCCAGAGGTGTGAGGTGATTTTAAAAAGTAGATTGTTACTATTTTTTTCTGGCTTCATATTATGTTGCAATAAAACATGGATAATTAAAGGTAAAGATGTCCTCCAAAGATTGCCTTGCAATTCTAGGAGTACTGCTCATTCCCATTACAAGATCGAATTGCCAGTGTTGTCCAAAGACAATCCATGATCATGAGTAAATGCCAGAGGTGCATGGAACACTGTTACCTTCCCACCAAAGTGGTGTCTATTTATCTACTTGTATTTACATGCTTTCAAACTGCTGGATTGCTGGAGCTGGGTAGATAACAGGAGCTCACTCCACCCTGTGGTACTTTTGTATCAAACCACTGGCCTGCCAACCTTGAAGTTGATAAGCACAAGCGTCATTAACACTGAACCAGGATATAAGTTAGTCAAATTTGTCAAATATAGATTAGTAACAGGGGATGCTACTCATCCCCTTCATCACCTGTTCTCTTTGTTACCCTCGGGGGGGGAGAGGGGGAGGCTCCAGAGCATCCATTGCAGAACATCTAGATTTGGACACAGTTTTATCCCACATTGTATCAAATTAGTGAACTCCCAAGCTGCCTTTTTCCACTTTGTTTTTCGAAATGGACAAAGTTAATATGATTTATAGGTATATATTTGGTTTATATGTATATATCGGTTTGATTGAAGGTGTTTTTGGGTGACTGTATGAGCTTACACCTGGGAGCAAGTAATGTAATTTCATTTGTGTGCACCAGTGGGCATGTATTTGTGTGTGCCAGAACAAATGACAATAAAGGTATCTTATCTTGTTAAGTGACTTCAGTTAAGCGACTTCAGTAACTAGCTGCAGCCAGCTTTCCTAGAAAAAAAATGGGTATGTTTTGTTTCTGGACCATAATTTGGCTCAGATTCAAAGGGAAGGATCTAGTATAGCCTTGAGAGCCACCACAGGGGAATGCCTTCTCATGTGTTCTGTGTCCTGATCTTGCATTTGGATGGTACAGGAGAATCACTAGTGGATCTGGAACTTCAGGTCCTTGCTCCATAGTGTTAGAACTTCGGACTCTCCCATTGAGGTAAATGGGCAGTAAGTTGTAAGCCATTGATGGGGTATCCCAACTTTAATGTAAAATGCATAGGAACCTGCTTCTTTCCATTCACCTTGCAGCTGTTTCCTCTTTTGACATAGGATCCATGGAGAAAGGAATGAGCACAAGGTACTTTTCTCCAGACTCCATGAAAATGAAATTTTGGGTGTGCTTTGTCCCAGAATAGAAAGGGAATAATTGAGGTGTGTAGGGTTCAAAGGGGACGTGTTTACCTTGGGAATGACCAAGCTTGTTTTTCCCGCAGGTGATCTTCTCATCATCATGGCTCAGGTGATAGTTGCTATCCAGATGGTGCTGGAGGAGAAGTTTGTCTACAAGCATGATGTTCACCCTCTGCAGGCTGTTGGCACTGAAGGTATGCAGGAAGGTTTGAAGGAGTAGACCTGCTGTTTTGTTTTGTTGCTTCCGCCACCTTCTGACTCTCAAGGAAGCTTACAATGAAAACAAATGGCAATTAGCTGCTCATATTAACCGCTATAAAACAATGAAAGTAGCCAGCAGTAAAAAATGTGTAGCCTTCCCTGAGCCCCTTCATCCAACAAGTGGGAAATGGAGGCTGGAAGCAGAACCACAGCTGTACATCCTAGCAGAGCCCATAATCACATCAACTATCAAAGTTGTTGCCCTGCCAACTGCATGGGGGTGATGCGCTGGCCTCCTGCAGCAGGGGATGCAAACCCTAGTGACATCAATGTTGTACCTGGAGTCTTCTACATGCAAAGCAGGGGCAATGACCGCATTGGAGGTCTTTAAAGGGTGCCTTCTCTCCATATGAGCTAGTTGGACAGATCAGCATAAGGTTCCCCATCATCCACTCTTTTTAGATAGTATACTTGATTGGGCAGTCCAGTTGACCTCTGAAGCCCTCACCACCATGTCCAGCCACCACTTGAATAGACCAGCACAGATCCAGCCAGAGCATCGAACAATGCAGTTATTTGATGTGCATGTTGCTGGACTTGGTGCAGAAGATGGGTGTTGAGAAGGTGCCCAAGTCTTAGTGGAAACTTGGCCACTGTGTTTACACTCTGTGGCCAAAGGATGGATCAACAGACATTAAAGTGAGAAAGCATTATTGCAGCCAACTTGCACTCATTAAATGTAGCTCCCCAACACATAACTTCTGAAATCTAGAGAATGCCCAGTGCCTCATAATGATTAATTAAAATGTGGGTAATTGTGTAATGGTGCCATCACAATGGTAATTGTGATAAGGAAGGGGCTTTGGGAACATGCCCCTCTCGCACAGATGCCCATCATTCTGCTGATTGCCAGATGCCAAGCCCTTTCCAAGAACATCCAAGATTTTCTGGTAAATCAATGTGCACAAACTGAATAGATATGCAGGTATCATGTACGTTTGTAGCAGAATTGCAGGGGCCTGGCTCTGTTTTCTTGTTGCTGTTTTGTTTTGTTTGTAGCTCAATTATGAACTCTGCTATCTTCACATAGGTTTCTTTGGGTTCATCATCCTCTCCCTGTTCCTGGTGCCCATGTACTACATCCCAGGGGGAAGCTTCAGTGGCAACCCACGGGGAATGCTGGAAGACGCTCTTGATGCCTTCTGCCAGATCGGCCACCTCCCACTCATTGCGGTAGCTCTATTGGGCAACATCAGCAGCATCGCCTTCTTCAACTTTGCTGGCATCAGTGTCACCAAGGAGATCAGCGCCACCACCCGGATGGTGCTGGACAGCCTGCGCACTGTGGTCATCTGGGTTGTAAGCCTGGCTGTGGGCTGGGAGATCTTCCATGGACTGCAGATCCTTGGGTTCTTCATCCTTCTGGTTGGTGCTTCCCTCTACAATGGACTTCACCAACCTCTTCTTGCCCACCTGCCCTGGAGGAGGGCAGCAGCAGATACCACAAGCACATCTGCTGATAGAGAGGGCCTCTTGGCTGCAGATGGAGCTTCTATTAATGGGGACAGTTGATGGCATCAGAGCTCCCAACACCTTTTGACTTCTCTTAAGTGAACTTGCCTGGGCACACCAGACTAGGCCTGAGGACCACTCTTTGTATACGTGGGGTGCATCTCATTCTGGGTCTGTGCTTCATTTTCAGATGCTGCTCCCCTGCTGTTCAATTTGCTCATTCTAGAACAAGTGAAGAGCTTTGCTATTTCCACAGCAGCCACAAAAAAGATTCCCTAAGCAGCCCAGAACAGCTTTGCTGTACCTCCTGCAGTTGCTGGGAAGTGCCAAAATCCAGGACTGGCATGTGGGGGGAGCAAATATGATGGAACCCTGCCAGCTGACTGCCCAAAGCATCCCCTCAAGTCACAGTTCCTAATATACCTACCTCATGGGACTCACCTCCTCTCCAGATCATTTTAGATTTCCCTCCTCATATTGCAATGTGATTTGAAAAGCTTTTGTGAGATACCATAGTCTTTGGAGACTGAAGGATGCTGATGATGAATGTGAGGTCTCAGATCATTCACGTTCCTAAAATATGGCCTGCCTTTTAATGTACAATCAAATACTATGCCTCCTGCAAGGCTCCAAGGCTGTAGCAAGCTCTGCTACCATTGGCTCTTTTTTGATGTAGACCTTAGGGCTACAGTGCAAGCTTTGTGGTGGCCTTTCTTTGGTAGCTGTCAACCACTAAAAAGGCTCTTTCTTCTCCCTCAGTTTAGTCTCCTTGGCAAGAACTTCCTCAAGAGGTGCTTAGGAAGTGGAGACAAAAAAGCATAGTCTCCTTGTGGGCAACAGGAACCTGCATATCAGGCATCTGATTTGTAATGAACACTGGGGTGTGTGGATTGCTTGGCCCTGCAGCCCCAGAACCAATGGCACACTATGCCACTAGTACAGTTTTAAGAGGTGTGACCCAGCAGTGATCCAGGACTCTCCCAGATAATGCCTTTTAGATTTTTATAGTTACTCTGGCTAATAAAATGGGTTAGGGTTGACTGCATGGAATTGCCTATTAGAGGCTCCTTTACCCACAGTCCCATCTTGTGGCCCAGTCATGGAATGGCAGCAGGAGACAACAGTATATCAAATGGTGCACGTAGATGCTTACTCACTGGGGGTACTATCTCAAGTTTTCTTTTTCAAAGGCCAGGAACACACAGTTTGCAGGCATGAATTCATCAGATCAAGCACTGGAAAAGTAACCTCATTTAGATTTCTTGCACCTATTGGCACAGGCCCCATTACCTGCATGTGTTTTAAGAGACGCTGGGAAGAGAGTGTTGAGGATATCTCTCCACTTCTGTCCTTGTTTCCCTGTCCTCTCTCTTTAGGAAGCTGTACTGTGCACAAGACAGACTGGTCTTTCATTTGTCACTATAGCCACAAGCCCACGGGATAAGAAATGCAGCTGGCTGTTGAGCGTTCTGGAGACTTCTCTGGCAATGGGAATGGGCTCCAGTGCTATAAGGGATACCCTCCTTTCTCCAGGACCTCTGAGGCAGATGTAGCTGACCTAACCCACTCAGGGAGGACCAGTCTTTCTCCTTGAAGAGCTGCTTTGGGCTAAGCTTGGAACTGATGGTGATGGGACATGATGGGGAGGGATTTTTTTGGGCTACTTGAAATAAACCATTGATTTTCCAATAAAGGCAGCCTGACTGAAAGTCCTTCCTTACCTGCCTGGCTGAAAGCAGTTTGTCTACATCTTTTCTGAGTTTTTCCCCAGTGCTTTATGGGGAAGGGAGTTAGAGGGAGCCTGGAGCTGCTGGGGAGCAAGGGGAGCCCTTAAATGCAACTAGACTGTGCTGTGACCAGCAACTGGTTTTTGTACTTAAACCAACTGGAGTTGTGCAGATCTATCCATTCATCCTTACTGGGGCTTTGCATGTTCAGTTGTGCCTGATGGTGATGAACCCTGTCAGGTTGAGGTTTTTACCAGCATATTTATTTGAGGCTATATAGATGGTCTTGAAATTTCAAAAGGGAGTGAGGATAGAGCAGATTTTTCCCTTGCTTTGCTGCTCTGCAACTGCTATTTTTGTCTGTTAAAATTACTAAAACTTACGTAGCTTTAGTAATTATATAATGATATACAATTACAGAATGATATACAATTATGTAATGTGAATCTGCAGAATTCAGCTTTTTGGGGGGCACAGGTTTATGTTAAATGCCTCAAAGATTTAAATTTTTATAGGTACTTAGCTTTGTAGTTCATCCTCCAGCAGCCAGCCTTAAAAGATACAGTGGTACCTCGCTTAACAACTGCCTTGCTTTACAAGCATTTCACATAACAAGCAAAAATTTCCAAGAAATCTTGCTTCACATAACAAGTTCTGATTCACTTAACAAGCAAGCACGCTATGGGCATGCGTGCTATGCAGCCCTGACGCTCCACACGGAGGCTCTTTAAAAGGGCTGCCGGCCAGCGCTGCTGCCTCTAACTGCCCCCAACTTGGGGGCAGTTGCCTGGGGGTGCCAGAGGCAGCTGCCCCTAACTGCCCCCAAGTGCCCCCACCGACCACCTTGAACCTCCAGCAACAGCCCAGGTATGCCTTCCAGGAATGTGTCTTTGATTGCAGCCTCTTAACCATGTCTACCCAGAAACAAGCCTCATTGTGTTAAATGGAGCTTACTCCCAGGAAAGTGTCTTTAGGATTGCAGCCTAAGTAGACTTCATAGGATATTATATTGTTATATTCAAAACATTGAATGCATGTTTTGAATTCAATTCCAGTGTTTTGTCATCATTTTTACATCCAGTTAATATTTTGATATGAATATTTTGGGGGTTGTGGAACCAATCGTCTGAGTTTCCATTATTTCCTATGGAAAAATCTGTTTCACTTAAAGAGCATGCCTCTGGAACGAATTAAGCTCTTTACGTGAGACACCACTATACTTGTTTTATCGTAAAGCCTTATCCTTTCCCACTCCACAAAAGTTGAATTCAGGGTAGACACACACAAGAACTGCAGACTTAAGCGAAAGAGGGAAAACAGAGCTGGTGTGACATTGAAGACAATAGGACTAACTTCCGAGTAGACACAGGTAAGTGTCTACTTACCTGTGGCAGTCTATGGCAGTCCCAGATTTTTAAATTTGAAAGAGGCTCTGGAGCAGAAATGCCCAGATACCATTGGTGTAAGAGAGGGCTCCCTCCTGAGTAGGAGAGGCACTGTGCAGGCAGGCTTATTGGGGTCTTGGAGTGGGGAAACCAGGTTTGCCAGATCTTTGTCTTCTGCTAGGAATTGAGATTCGCTGGAGCCTAATGCAGAGTCTCAGGGATGTGGAAGGAAGTGTTTGGCTCAAAACTGGGGGCAGATATTTTTTCCCTTGCAATTTGCTAGCTGTCCAGGAAATCAGCAGCTGGGAGGGGTTGCCCACCTCTGCCTGCAAAGTGAGCAAGGGGGAAGCAGTTGGCATGCTTCTTGAGGTGTCGAGATCTCACCAGGAAGACCAGGCTTATCATCATCTGCACAAAAGGACAATCAAGGCATGATGGCTGCACAGTGTTATATTCAAACCAACAGCTACTTACACATATGAACGAGAACAAAAAACTATGGGGCAATAATTTCTGAAGCTTGTCAATTTATACTTCTCTCAATCCCCCAAAACAGCAGATATTTTAAAAGCACAATGCAACAGGCAATGAGTGGGGAGCTGCAAGAAACATGGAGCTCCTCTCCTGATGTCATGAAGGCCTGGATAAGTAGGCAAGTTTCAGTTGGGGTGGGTGGTGGTTCTATGGGAGCCTTTTTCAGTCTTTGTGCCATAGCACATTGGTGTGCCATGAATGGTCCTTTAGGATCATTTGTATAAGGTAGTATACACCTTATACAAATAAGGTATATTTGTATAATATACAAATCCCCCCACTGGGGGGATGTAAACCTCCTGCTGGCAATACAACATGCCTTGTCATTTATCAAAAGACTGGTAGTGTGCCTTGACCATTTTTGTGCCATGTTGGTGTGCCATGAGATGAAAAAGACTGAAAATCACTGTCATGGGAGGGAGTTCTAGGGTTTAGGATTGCTGCAGAAAAGGCTAAGCAGAACACACAGCTGATTGTAACATGTGGATCAAGACCTTTTAAGGGAGATCTAGAAAGGGAGGAAAGCAGACAGCAGCTAGTCGGTCCATTGAATTCAGACATCCAGAATCAGTCAGTCAATCAGCAGTATTCATAAACCTCTTTCCGACAAAAGTTCACGAAGTGGTTTATTAGCAGCAGCTAATGGGCTGCTCAGGACAGGGTGACTAGATGTAGTTTTTCCAGGACATGTCCTTTTATTTAGCCTTGGGGGAAAATCTTCATTGCCCTCCTTTTCCTTGTGAGCAGGCAGCATGTAGCCTACTTGTCATTCATAAAATACAGTATATTGTATATAATAAATTATATGTAAAGTTTTAAATTCAATAATAAATAATATAGCCATCTGCAATCCTAATACAGTATATGTAATAAATTATATGTAAAGTTTTAAATTCAATAATAATATAGGCATCTGCAATGCGAACCACGCATTCCTGGGAGTAAGGACTATTGAACACAAACAATGGGACTTACTCCTGAGTAGAGACATACTTAGGATTGCACTGTTAAATTAATCACTTGAAAGCAAAATATAGTATATGGAGTGTTTTTCGTTTTTATTTTGTCACATTATTCTGGAGTGTCCTACATTTGGGGGGCTGCTTTTCCTCCAAAAAAGAGGTCACCATGGACCACTTGGCCAAGAAGGACGTTTGCCTTTGGAAGCAGCTGTTCCTCCTAAGTGGAGGGAGGGGTGCACTCTGCACGTCCTCAGGGGCACTCTTGTCTTGGCTGCTAGAATTACAGAGATCAGGAGTGGGGTGTGCCTGGTGGGGGGCGGAGGAAGCAGTGGCTTCAATCCTGCCGGTGCTTTCGCTTTTGCTTTCGCTTTGCAGCACCATGGAAGATGCAGCCGATGTGGGGGGTTCCCTACAGGGGGATCCTCCCCAGACAGGACCGTCGGAAGACCCCCCTTCAGCATCACCACGAGGGTCCCCCGGTGGAACTTGGTGGCACTTTTGGTCCAAGGACCAGAGAAATCCGGGCTTCTCCTCGGATGGGAGACCCTCTGCGGGAAGCTCCATGGGGACCTCCCCTGCCAAGGTGAGAAGGTGCAGGGCAGGCTGTCCCCTTTTTCCAGGATACGTCCCCCTTTCTAGAAAAGAACATCTTTATTGCCCCACTTTTCCTTGCATGTAACCTTGTAATTAATAAATTATGGCTGCAATCCTAAAGACACTTTCCTGGGAGTAAGATCCATTGAACACAATGGGGCTTACTTTTGAGTAGACATGGTTAAACTTGTGCTCTAAATGTAATAATAAGTAATATAGGGCTCTATCCTATCCATGTCTACTCAGAAGTAAACCCCATTGTGTTCAGTGGAACTTACTCCCAGGAAAATATGCTTAGGATTGCAGCCATAGTCTTTCAACTAACCATATGAAAGCAACATAGGCTGCAATCCTAAAAACACTTTCCTGGGAGTAAGAACCATTGAACATAGTGGGGCTTAATTTTAAGTAGACATGGTTAGGATTGTGCCCATATAGGAGTGATTTTTAGCTTTTATTTTGTCATGTCCTACATTTTTCTTGAGTTTTCTACATTTTGGGCGGGAGGGTCTTGTCTTCTTTTGGGGTTATGACATCTGGACACAATGGAGAAGGGGGCCCCTAATCTTTTTGGCCAAAGAGCCACATTAAATATCTTGGTACAATGTTGAGGGCCAGAAGAAAAAAATTTTAATATAAAATTTAAATAAACAGACTAGAGTTGGAACTCATATTAATGAGTCAAATCCAGGATTTCTGCAAGCACCAACACACAGCACATAAATAAATCACATACATACATACATACATACATACATACATACATACATACATACATAAACCGTTGTTTCTCCCAGCCCACCATCACCGCTCCAGTCGTGTTTGGTCAACTGGGTCAGAGGCTCTTATGGGATCAGAGGCTGGCTGCAGGCCAGTTAGAGGCTCATCATGGGTCACATCTGGACCCTGGGCCAGGGTTGGGAGACTCCTGCCCTGGAGCAAGGAATCTCTACAACTCACAACCTAAAGTGGAGGTGATGCACTCTGCACATGCTTGCACACCCAGGAATGGCACAAAATTCTTTTATGGCACTTTTGCAACACTACCAGGCCAGCATGGGACTTATGCCAGCCTAACCAGGGTTTAGGATTGCAGCCACACTCTTCCTCCAGTGCCAAGAAGCCTAACATTGGTGTAATGCCGGGTGAGCCAACGGGGACAGGGAGATGTTGTTTGATTTGTCCGCTTTTGATTTATCAGCAGCTTAGGTTTGTAAACTGAACACAGCTGATGTTGTGAGATGCAGCACAATCGAGGTTGCTAAATGCTTGTGCAATGGGCAATGCTGTTCAAATGATGGACACACAATTCCTTATTAGAGCTTTTCCACACTTCTGGCTCAGGGAACCATCTGTTGTAAGAGCACAATCCTGACCATGTCTACTCAGAAGTAAGCCCCGTTGTTTTGAATGGGTCTTACTCCCATGAAAGTGTGTTTAGGATTGCAGCCGCAGGCTGGTTTTTTGCTTGCTTTTTCATGTGTGCTGCTCTTAATGAGCTGTGTCTTTGCTCCAGCATTTACACCATGATGAGCCAGGCAGCAGAAGCTATCTGAAGGCTGGGACAGCAGCAAGCTGGGCAAAACTGGAGTCGGAGTTGCAGGTGAGGTCCCTGAAAAGCAAACACTAAAAGGAACAGGTGTTGCTGCCGCTGTGAACCACTTGTTTCCAGGAACACTCACTATTGCTCCAGTGGCAGTTCATGGCCTGCCTCACTCCATCTCACAGTTTGATGATGGACCAAATGTGTGAGCTGCATCGACCTGGAAGCATTGTATGAGAGTTGAGACTGCAGTGCTGCAAATGTTCATTGCAGGACACTACATCTGTGATACAAGTCATGTGGTGGTCCTCCATTGAGCAAGGTATATGTGAGAACCACCACATTAATGTAACACCTGAACCAGAATGGGATCTGTTGGGCTTAAACCAGACATGAGTCTGTGATCTTACACACAGAGGTGTATTTTGTGGGGTGTTGTTAAGGAGGCATGATGAGAGACGAAGAATTGTCCAATGCCAGAGATTTGGACAAGATACCACGAACTTAGAAGAAAGGATTCATCCAAGTTCATGGATGAATTTATCAGCAGACCTGATGACTAAACAGAACTTGCATGTTCCTTCCATGCTTCCTTGAGATGCTTGATGAAGGACCCTTGTCATCACATTCTGTTTGTAGGCTTCCTGGAGCATGTGGTTGACCACTATGATACCAAATAACGGAATAGAGGTGACCCTTGTCAAATTCAGGTGGGCTCTGTGTTCATACTTTGTAGACATTTGCATTGGCACCTGTCCTTTTGTCCACTGTTGGGAGCCATCTTAGTTATTTGTTATGTAAAATATGCGAAAACCTACATTAACAACTTAACAACTAAACATGAAACAACATTTTGTCTCTGGGAAGCCCTGCGATCTAGTTTGAGGAATTTTCTGTATTGCCTTGAGCCCTGCAGATATCCTGGATTCTTTCCTCTCTTGCAGGTTTTGAAGAACTCCACTCATCCCCTGGCCTTGGAATTTCTCCAGACCCTTGAGACGCCCATCCAGATTGTTGCCCAACTACTCACTGAGAACCAGCAACTTCAGCAGAAGCAACAAAGCAGTCAAGATGATCTGGTAGCCCAGTTGTTGGCTGAAAACCAACGGCTTCAGCAAGAGTTGCAGGCACTGAAAAGCAACCAAAGGGTCCCAGAACCTCAGAGGTCACCTCATATTCTAGCTAACTGGATCCCATCCCGATGGAACACAAGTAGGCAAAAACAACCAGGTTGGTCAGGGTTAAGACAGGCTGAAATTAAAACAAGACAACTCCTTTCCAGCCAAAGCTTTCAGAACAGCTTACAAAAAATGTTAAACTGTATAAAAATTAATGCATTATATTTTTTAAACTGAAAGTTGGGAGTTCCATATAATCATTATTAGTGCTAGCTAGTCAAAAGAACACAAGAGCCTCTCTGGATCTGGCCAAATGCCCATCTTGTCCATCTTCCTTTATATCACAGTGGCCCACCAGATGCCTCAAGTTGTACACAAACATGAAGAAACCTGCTTTCTTTCCAGAGGATGGGAAGAGCACATAAATGGCTGTTGGACTTTTGATCCAGTGTCCCAAACTAAGTTGATGAAGCTGAAATAATTACCACTCCTCAGTTCGGATAAAACACTGGTCTAGAGAACCTTCCTGGGTGTCTCACAGCACAGGCTTGCACTGCATTTTCACAGGTGTACCTCTTGGTTTGGGGAGGGGGCACATCAGACTTTCTTTTGGGGTCTGTTTCAGCTGTGAAACTCAAGGTATTCCTCCTTCCTTCTCCTAGTTTTCCCTGTGCAGCTCCGGATCACCGGGCAAACCAACGGATGTGAAAAGCACTTCATGGACGATGTGACACGGCTCCTGGCTGGCCAAGGGGTCGTGCTTCAGGTGGAGGATTATCAAGAGGATTCTGAGCACTTGCTCCTGCTGTTCTGCCCAATTGCCTCCCGCATTGGCACTGACATTGACAATGCTCTTGCAGGGCTAAGCAGTAAGTAGTGGCTCTTTCAGGCTGGTAGGTGGAATGGCTTGGGACATTTGGTGGAATGGCCTGTGTCCAGGAATGGCATTCTGTCAAGGGTGACAGGACCAAGGGACTGGGGTTGGGGTGAGGCTAGAGAAGAACAACTGTAGGGCTGTTGCTCTTCCTTCTAGTGGCCCCTGAGAGCCAGGAGGATTTGTGTCCTACATGGAAGACATTTTAGTTTTCTTTTTTCTGCTTCTCATTTATTTCCTTCGCCCCACTATGTCAGTGGGAAACAGGCACAGCTTAATGGTAGCCTCTGGGTTTCCTCCCTTTATGCCCCTCAAGAGACCCCAGATCTTGCTTCTCATTATCAGTTCATCTCTTGCTGGCAAAGGACTTGTGCTAGACCCCAAGGCCCCCTGATTCAGCAATGTGACACTTGCACATGCTTTCTCCCTTGGCATCATCTATCCCTGTAAGCAATACCCCACCTCATGTTCCCAGTCTGCTCTGCTTTTCTCCTCACTCTGCCCAGGCCAAAAAGTCACTTGGATTTCTCCTTTCAGGTATGCGAAAGGGAAAGGCCCTTCTGATCGTCTGCCATCATAAGCCAAAGTGCAGCATCCAGTCCATTGTCAGCAGCAGGAATGAGGTGCAGCATCCTGCCCTGGTGACAACTGTCCACGCCTGCTACACCATTCAAGATGGCTTCTACCACTGCCAGATGAACAAGGAGGCAGTGGCTGCTGTAGCGTCTGCCATTGCCAGCGAGCTGAGGAGAGACTGAGCAGATCTTGCTGTCCATCTTATGCAACAGTGGAAGGAAAATCTACCAGAGGGGAAGGGCCATGGACCTCTTGGGCTGTTAGGTGGATTACTGCAGTGTGTGTTGGAACTTGCCTAGTTGCCCACCAGAAGGAACCTTCCAGCTTGAACCACCAGCTTCCTGGGGCTGTCGAGGTTTACTTTGCCTAGTGTCTGGGGACTGCATGAACAAGTCATGTCCAGTTGAAAGCTTGTGCCCTCAGCATAGACAGTTACCTTTAACGGCTCTGGAATAGGAAGGAGATCTAATCTATGCCCTGACCAACTCCCTCTTTCTTAGAAGTGATTTACACCTCCCACCTGCCCATGGGCACATGTACAGGTCTGATCATAGTATGCTGTGAGCTTCTAGCCAGATTAATCTTGCTGTTGTCCAGCTAAGTATTGGTTAATTTAATTTAAAATATTTATACCCTTCCTTGGCAGCTGCCAATCAAATCAAAATGAGAATGTGTCAAATCCAAATTATCAGAAGGAAAACTGATAAGAAAATTCTGAGATTCTACCATGTCCAGTCCAAGATCTCCAAGACCTGTTAATGGGTGGTGTGTCAACCTCTGCTCCTCTGATTTGGAAGGTGAGTGCTGGGCTAGGACACTCTAACCTCACCACTCTCCTCTTCCACATGGTTCCCTTTACTCTACTCTATTCCCATCTTCATTTTCAAAAAGGTGAAATAACACAGAAGGTGAATGAGGGTTGGATGCAGAAGGTGAATGAGAGTTGGACGCGGGTGCCCCTTGCAACTCTGCTTAAGATGACCATTTCATTTGGCATCCTGGATAGGCTTCTGCAATTTAAATGATGGAGTTATTCGATACCAAAAGTGCAAATGGGCTTATAGGTTGCCAGTGGTTTGCACCAAATTGGATGCTGTGCAAACTGCATGCCTTACCTGACATCGAGGATTCAAACAGTTGGCATTTCCTGTAGACTAGAGTGGTTTTTATAAGAAAAACATGAGTGGCTTTACAAAGATTAGCTTGCATCTCTGACATAAACATGCCTTTGCCTCATGTGCACACATGCATATTCTGACTAAGGCAACATAACTGTGGTGTGACCGTGCATTTAATTTGTATTTGCTGTGTGGCTGCAGATCTTCTGGTGATCCTCATGATTCTCACTTTCTAATATCTTGTCCCTAAGATTGCAGAGCAGAACTTACGTTGCCTATCTGCTGCCTATCTGAAACCCTTTGGGGTAGTCGTGGACAATGGGCAGTGCATATCCCAAGCATTGCTACATGGCTGTATTCATAGCAACACTAGCCTGGTTGGAAATATGGAATGAAGCTAACAGATGGGCTCCTGAACAGATGGTCTCTGTTCAGAAATTGAAGTTTGTCAGGAAAAAGTCAAGAGGCTACATCTTAAATCTTGTTTGAACCCTTCAAATATTCTTCCAGTTTTGATGCACAGGCAACTACTGACCCAAGGTGGTATTCAGAGTCTGGGATGTGGTATAAGAGGCTGCTGTGGAAGAGGAAAAATCTTGGACAACTGAATGGAGATGGTTTTCAGAACAGAGCTGCTAAGCTTGGTTTATCCAACCAACGTTTTGAATAATTCTCAGTACCTAGAAACAGGAATAAACTTTTGATTGTGGGAAAAGTGCAAATTGTCTTGATGGTTGTCTCTGTCAGCCTTCTTTTGTCTTTTTCAGTCTTTATAAGTCAGCCATGTGGTTTCTCTCAGAAACCAGCAGATGTTGAAGGTTTGTTGTGACTTCATCAAGATTAAACAGAGGCATTAATGAACACAGATGAGAGGCCCCCAGCATGGACTTCCCCCACCAACTTCACTGAACACACCCTCAAGAGCCATCAAGAAATATAGGCAAGGAGTCCCTTGCTGTCCCTTCCTCAGCACAAAGAACAATAAGGAACATCTTCCACCAGGATTCAAGCATTAGGGCATCAAGAAATGGTTCTACCAGAATCACACCCCGCAACAACCTCCACGTTCTGTAGGATCGTGGGTTATAACAAGTGGAGTCATGGACGCATTGTGCTCCCCTACCCATCCAGTTGTTGTTTGCCTGCCAGTGGATTACTTGGGTACCCATTGCTACTGAACCAAGACCCCTTTTTCCTTCAGCCACCACTGGACCAGCTTGCTAGCAGCCCACTTTTTCTAAACTTTTCTTTCCAGGAATAGCCCCTCAAACCATTGCTTTCTGAACTGCATCTCAAGGGACCCTGCTCTGGGAAAGCTCTTCCCTTCACTAGCCTTGCTGCTTTCCCTGGATCAAGGCAAGGTGACCATCTGGCTTGGCCTTGCAATCCCATCTCTGACTTGTGAGCCAGGAGAGTATGGTATTGTGTAATCCAAGCCTATGTTCTCTCACTAGGATTGCCATAATTCTCTTCCACAAAATCAGGACAGGACCCTGTTTCACTTGCCAGTATGTGAACACATTCCCCCAAAATTAGGACTGTCCCTGGTTTTCCAGACATATGGCAACCCTGTCTCTCACCAGTGCATCCCTTCTGCAGGCAGATTCCACTTAGCAACCAGGACCTTCAACCCACAATCCCCCCATCTTCTGTGTCTCATGTGGTCAAGGCAACAATGCAGCACTTCTGTCCTTTTGTTGGATCATGATGGAGTATAGGATGCCTTTAGCCCCAGAACTTCACAGACTATCCACCACTACAACCACTTGGAACAACTGGTGTGCTCAACCATGCATTCTCCCACCATCATCACTACTCCACAAGTGTGTGTTCTTTCAGGGCCTACCTAGGGGCTCACTCTTGGCCTACAACCCTGGTTCAGGCCACAGAAGAGTTGGATAAAGGCATAGCCTTGCAGCAGCAATCAGAGCACTAATGTGTTCCTGCTTCTTTGCTTCCTTTTCCCCCACCAAGATTTCACCTTCAAAGTATGAGAACCACATGCTCACTAATGGGGCAGAGACTTTGTAGCAAATGTGGAGGAAATTCATTATTTCATAAGATACAGCTATTTCATGAGCTGGGATGTGTCCTGGCAATTGAAACCATCTTCCAGGGATTTAAAACAGGCAGTGATACAACTGCAGTGGGTTGTCCTTGTCTAGACAACAGTCCCCAACACAAATATAATGCAGATTTTAGGCCTAAATCTTTTTACTTCAGTTTTGGATTGGTGATGACCACGCAGCAATAGGGCAATGCATAACTATGCTGGGCAATGCATAGTGTGAACTACAAAATGGCGGGACTTGGTGGGCCTGGCTTCTCTAGGCGGGAGGCTATGGCTTCTTCTTTAACTTCCTTGTTGTGGCCAGAGGTTGAGGGGTGCAGGCAGAGTTACTCCCTGTTGAAGAGAAAAAGACCAAATTTGAGCTAGACATCCTGAGCTGGATTAAAAAGCCCAGTTCCAAGAACACACAACCTGTCATGAGCTGGAAAGGGTATTGGGACATTTGGTCTTAACCTCCCCTTCACAGCATGGGTGGGAGGCATTTCAGGACAGACAAGAGGCATTCTAGGACAGACAAGAGGCATTTCAGGACAGACAGGAAGATTATGTTGGGTGGGTGTGCAGAAGGAGGAGGCAAGACCAGGATCCAGCATGTATGCCAGAGCCTAACCTCATTACTGTGCTGGCTGGGCTGCTCAGATTTGTGCCGCCTCCTGAGATGGCACTGTTGGGAGTAGCCCCACTGGGACCGCAGTGAGTTTTACTGGGGTAAGGCCTGCCTGTTCCCGTGCAAGTTAGAATAGGACTGTGCAGCACATTCCAGTGTTCACTATGTGCAGGACACTCTTGGCAGCCAGGAGAAGGGGCAGAAGTGGGTGAAAAAGGTACATTTCACCCAAAGGAGTGTTGCACCAGAGCAGCTTCAGCAGTAAGATTGACCACTTGGGAAGCAACAACACTGATGCTTCTGTGGTTGGGATGGGAAACCTAGAACAGACCAGAATACTGAATGCTAAGGTGAAACCTTCTTCTTGACATCTAGTATTCCTAGTGTGTGTAACAAACAGTTTCATATGCATTCAGCCTCATGAGTCTTCTACTATAAACTTGTGCCACGGTACAAACAGGTCTCCTCAGTAAGAATGAGGCCTTGAGCGCAGCAGGTTATTCTTCCCTCGTGCTCTGGCTCTAGAACTTACATGCTTAACTTGATACGTTCAACACTACTGATGCTTTCCCCGGAGAGTTGAGTGCTCCCCCCATTATACGTATATATTAATATATAAAATAAATAAATAAATAAAAAATTATACATACACTTCATTCTCCTTGTACCGGCGAAGGACCTGGTTGACCACCATCTCCATGAACCCAGGGTCATCTATGTTTCCTTGCACCGTCAAGGATATTGGGTCCAAATCAAAGAGCTGCACGTTCACCTGAGTTACAGGCGCTTCAGACTGGGTTGTAGTGTTGGAATTTGCCTGCACCTTGGAGAAAGAAGAGCAGCGGTTGGTTCAGTGGCTGTTGGGTGCAGCTGTCAAGGAAGAACAACAGCCACTCTTCATCTCTCCCAACTGAGTCTGGTATCTTGCACAGTGCATCTATATCCCACCTTTCAGCATAGGAATTTTATAGTGCAGCTTGGAACATTTGGAAGTACACAAACCATTAAAGTGACATCAAACCAAAACATGGACTAGAAAACATTAATGTAAGGACCAACCCAGTGAGTTCTGCATATGAACCAGGTTCTTCAGTACCTCCACTGCTACACCCATCAAACACAATAGAGAAACAGGTGTAAGGGATAGTGACATATACACACACATACACACCATGATGACTCGCAGAGACTGATTGCCGTTCAGAGTATGGTTGGCCACCTGGGACACCCAGCCAAACTGCTTGTTGAGCTCATCAAGCATGCGTGTGGCGTTCAACATTTCCTCTTGGAAGGATCTGAGGAGTTCATCATATTGCCGGGTCAGTCGTTCAGCTATTAGCAGATGGTCCTTAAAGTGGTCCCTGAGCAGGGTTTGGTCTGGATCCGTCTGGGAGCAATCTGAATTAAGGCCAAGCCAAGAGGAAAGGGACAGAATCAGAAGAGAATCACACTTGGGAAACATCAAAAAATAACATCCATGACGTGTAGTTAAGACATGCACATGTCAGATAAGCTCACCGAATCCCATGTACTAGCACATGTCAGCAAAGTTATCCCAAATCCATTTAAAGCTTCAAGGTAAATTGGGAAACTGGCTAGATTCAAGAGCAAACAGTGGGATGTACAATCAAACCAAGTCTTAATGACAAAGGGATGTGGATTTCACACATACCAAGGAGGCCAGCTGACTCCACCCTGGGCTTCAATTTCTCCCCAACCAACTCACCTACATCCAAAATTGCCTGGCACTTATCACACTTTTCTTTCATGCTCAGGCAGCCTGCAGAGTTGCGCCGGATCTCACGACACACCCTACGGTCATCACTGGGAAAGGGTGCCACTGGAATACATAAGCATAAGGCAGCATCACTGCAGGGCTCTCGAGCCCCAGGCCTTCCAGGTACATGTAAACCTGGTCAGTATCATCACTCAAATCCAGATTAACTGGGCTTCACAAAGCTTTAGAAAGGAACAGTTCTGCAAGATGGATTATCAGTGGTCTATCATGTGGTGGCCAAACCCTAGCCTGTGTGGAAACACCCAATTTGGCCTAAAGGGTGCCCCAAGTCCCCCTCTGGCCCATAGGAAACTGTTATGTGCTGGCCTTTGACTGTTCGTTGCGACATCCATAATTGTCCCATGCATGTCTCCATATGTTTTCTGCTTTTCTCTGGGCATTATTTTAAACTCCCATATCCCAACTGCCTCTGAACAACATGTCTCCTTGATTTTCTGGCTTGGTCTATATGTTTTCACTGTGAAAGAGGAGTATGGCAAACAGTTAATAGTTCTCATACGGTTGTACATCCCTGTATTATAGTTTTTTGTGTATTATCAGTGAAATTCATTCATATATGTTCCATCTACTTACATTTATGTAACATTTATGTACATTTATGTACATAAATTTGTACATAATTGTACATAATTTGTACATAAATGTATGTACATTTATGTAACATTTATGTACATTTATGTAAACCTATTTTTTTCATGACCCTGTGCCCAGATAAAGCCCTCCCATCAAAATGCTTGCCCATTTCTAGTCTATCACACAGGACTATCATAAGGATGACTGAACAAAGGAAGGTGGGTTCATGGAGAGCTTTTGAACTAAAAGCTATGAGATTTTAACCATTTGTCCAAATCTAAGTTTCTCTCCAACACACCATATGATATATCCAGTCAGTACGCACACATGGCATCTTGCAAAAGCCCAGAGTGGCACCTCTTTTTCCACAAGCACACTAGCCTACTAAAGACTCTTTCCATAGTTGTGACATTTCCATATGCAGGCAGAAAAGCCATTTAACTAACCAAGCCCATTCCCCCAGATTTGTTCAGAAGCCCATAACCTTTCCTCACCTATGGGGGAACCTACCCAGGAAAGGTCTGCGGGTTCCCTCGAGCCACCGGCCATCCTGCTCCATGGCCCTCTGAGCTCCCTCAAAGAGACGCTGGGTCATCTCAAAGAGTGGCTGGAATAATTGATTGAAGTCCTGATTGCGCTCTAAGCGGCTTGGGAAAAAGGAGAAGGCAGGCACATTCCTGACAATGCGAGAACCCGAGAAAGGGCGCTGGATGCTGCGGATTGGTGACCAGAAAATGTCCCGGAGGCCACCAAAGGGTGATTGGAAGAAGGGTGAGAGGCCCCCATAGACCTGCATGCTCCTTTGGAAGAGATCATCCACGCCCTCCTCCACCACCGCATAGCGATCCTCCAGATCATCCAGCCGTTGGCCCTGCTGTTCATCCACATCCATCAGGGAGTCAATACGCTCCCCATTTACCCATATGGAGAATGGAGAAGAGCGGTTCAGCAACTCCTCCAGCTGCAGGGAAGCAAGAAAACATCTCAGTAGACTTAGACTGGAGCACAACAGGAACCCAGAGTACCTTCCAGCACTTCTGCCAGAGAACCCAGCACTATCCTCCACAGAATCAGCAACCATAATGCCATCCACTCTGTTACACAAAATATTCATACCCCACCCTATTGGGCAGAAACATCTCAGAATGACTGACATATAATTAAATGCAATTATACATAGAAACACCAATGACAGCACAAACCAGATTCTCACAAAGCTTCAGAACTCCAAAAAAACCACAGCCAATTAAGTTTTTCATTTGTGCTGAACAAGCACCATATTCAAAACCAAGTGGTCCTCCCTAGAGGGTGGACATTCCAAGGCTACAGCAAAGAAGAGCCCCTTCCCTGGGACACCCACTTATGCTCTGCAGGAAGAATTTAGGGGTTGAGCAAGCCTGAGTTGGAAAAGGCACCCCTTTACAGTGCCACAAAGAACACCAGATATTGTCCTACAGTGGGGCAGTCCTATACACCTAGTCCAGTCCTGTACTTCTGGAAAAACAAAGTCAAGAGCCCTCCTTATCCACTGAAACTCACAGGAAAATTCAGAAGTGAAACCATTGAAGATACATGTCTCACTGACACATTCCTTTTTCTATACCACACTCCTGCCAAATACATGGATCTGCCCAGGATCACATCTCAGATTTCAAGACATAGGCTGCAATCCTAAAGACACTTTCCTGGGAGTAAGACCCATTGAACACAATGGGGGCTTACTTTTGAGTAGACATGGCTAGGATTGTGCCCATAGTCTAATCTGAAAACTTAAGCCATCCAGGCCATCATGAAGCAACAGCAAGAGGTTAGCTCACTTACCTGCCTCCCAACCAGCCCTGCTCCACTGTGGCATGTCCTAGTGTAGAACCTCATGCAGGTCTGCTTCAGGCAGGGCTTGCACTCCTCCCAGAGGGCCATCATGGTCTCATTGCAGACCTCTGTCTTCTCAGTCAGCTGCTGCTCAGACTCCCTTGCACGGATGAGGGCTTCCTAAGGAAAAAACTGTGTTTTTGTTTCTTGGACAGGGCCTTCACAGCCAAAAAGACGGCAAGTTTGGCAGATTCTCTTTTGGCTCACGTGGATGAGAGAGGTTTACACAGATCACACAGATACCCTTTCTTTTTAAAGCTGTCATGAAGAGATGGATCTAATGCACATGGGTGTAATTTACGTTGCATCAAAACAAAAACCCCTGAGCATCAAAACCAAATAAACAGCTTGTACTGGGTGATGTCCTGACAGTGCCTTGAAGCGCAATGGAAGAGATGCAGTCTCCTAACACACACACAAGAGTTCTCAGGAAGAGATGTTATGTGAAAGGAGACAGCTTTTAAAATACTGTTTTGCTTTCCAGTGCCTACTTTGATACATCAAGTTAGGACTTCAATCACCACCTCGCACATGCGTCCTGATGTACTGATTGTGACAGTGACAGGCCATGTACTGATTGTGACAAGGACGTGGGAGTTCTGGTTGAGGTTAAGGAGTTAACTTCTTACCTCTTTTTGTTTTTACAAATGTTAGTAATAGACAATACCCTGCCAGGCACCACAGTCAATGAATGGAAGGGTTATGGCTCAGCATTGAGTCATAAGCTATAACAGCTGAGGAGTGAGATGCCCGAGGGGAAACTATCTCTTCTTCTAGAACACATGATAGGCAGACCTCCTTCTTCTTCTTGGTGTCTTCCAAGGCATTCAGGATATCCTTGTGGTCTCTGCTGACCCTCTCCATGAGTGTTTTCATCTGCCTGACTCCACTGATGGCATTTTCCACCTCCCTGTCAACGAACCTGCTTCCTGTTACAGACATTTCTGGGGAAGAAAAAGATGGCTGCTGAGAGAATGGAAAGTCACCTTTGCAGCAGTCGAGAAGATGTCACAGATATTTCAATAGTCTTTGCAAAAGGCACATCCATGTGCCAGGAAAACTAAAAACACGTGATAGTGGTGAAGTCTACATGTTCTCATATATAGGCCATCACAATCAGAGATTCAACTAACAGTGACACACAAGATGATTTTTTTTCATGTCACATACCTGAGGAACTCTTTGTCACAAGAGATTCGACCCTCTGTGCTTGTGTTCTCTGTAAACAACTGAAAACCATGACTTGTTGTGAAAGGACATAGGGCATATAAGGGACACCAGCCTGGTGGTCAAGCCAGACTCGGAGATAGATTAGCAGCACCTACTACAAGATCCTGAACCATTTTCCACAGTGAGAGAGGTGCAGACTTCTTCAGAATTAAATATAAAGGGCAATGAAGTCCTCTGGTGGCGCAAGTAGTTAAAACACTGTGCCTATTAACCAGCAGGCCAGGGTTCAAGACCTAGGTCTCCACAAGATGAGGATCTCCCGCTATAGGCAGGGGGTTGGACTAGATGATCCACTGGGTCCCTTCCAACTCTATGAACTATGATCTAATCCCAAACATGTCTACTCAGAAGTAAGTCTCATTGTGTTAAATAGTACTTACTCCCATGAAAGTGTGGTTAGGATTGCAGCCATATTATACTTTTAAAAATATATTGGTTAGACATGCATTTTCCGAGACTGCTCTTAGAGAACTGCTTGGGGTTACCACTACTGTGATTCATATGTTTCTGCTTGGGGCTTTTTCATGGCTGGCTGCCTCAAGGGCCCCATAAGGGACAGAAAAGCAGGCAGGACAGAAGACTTTTAAGAGATTAAAATATAAGAAATTCTTTGGATTTTTCAGGTGGCTTCACAAACACCGGCTCTCCTTTATGCTTCATCTCCCCTAGATGGAGCTCTAAGCTCTGTGTGTCACTTACTGGACCATGTTTCTGTTGCGCAACTGGGCACTACAAGAACATGCTGTGACCAGATGAGTAGTTATCTCCCCCTTCTCCCCCCCCCCCCAAAAAAAGGAGGAACTGTGAGTCACTATTCCAGAAAGTGACTTCATCGGGCAGGTGTCTGGTTGTGCAACCGTGCCATTATGCTGCCAGCATTTCTTGCAGATGTGGGCATTCAGTGGTTTTGTGGCTGAGCAATTATTATGGACCCAGGATTAGCCTAAGCAAGCTCTCCATCCCACATACCTCCTTGTTCCATCAGTCTTCCATGGTCAAAATAAGACTGCAAAAGTTCATCTGAATTGAACCAGATTCTCTGAAGAGTTCTCCAGGAGCGCTTTTGATTATCTTTACCCACCTCAGTAAACCAGTACTTCCACCCCAGATGCCAGGACCCAAAATCTGATGCACATACAGCTGCCTGAGAATGAATCTGGTACCTGGCATTTCTGCTTTGCTCCCAAACTCCACACTCACCCCCGCCTACTTACGCTCCAGCTTCTCAGGAACGAGGCAGTGGCCTCCCTCCCAGGAAGACAGCAGCCCCAGCAGTAGAAGCAGTAGAGTAGGGGTCATCATCTCGAGAGAAGGAAATCCAGGTTTCTGCAAAAAGAAAGGTAGTCAGATCAACCAAAGACATTTTGTAGGAAGACCCTTGTACTATTTTGTTCCTCTACTATGTGGTAGAATATAGAAAGATCCCTTTGATTTGGAAGAAGTGCTACAGATTTAATAGCACCATCATAGTAATCTGGCTTTACAAGCATTTGAGGGAAGAAGGAATAGAAGAAGGGATAACATATACAATCCCTGTAATCCATCAGCCTCAGCACACCAGCCTCCTTTTCCTGAGTCCTAAGCTCTAGAATCAAAATACTATACAACTAATTCAAAAATCAGCTCCAGGCCAGCACTCATCATGTTAATACCACTACTTATATCTGCAAACAGTATTTAAAAAGTTTTAGAGCTTGTACCAGAACCCAAAAAGTTCCAAAAGGAAAACAAGCCAGCCAATGAAGGTTTCTCCAACAGGTGCACATTTGTCATCATATGCACCAAATAATGCAGGCCTCCGTCAGTCTTGAAAGACTATGGTATTGTGCTCTGCATGCGAAGCACGAAAGCCTGGGTTAGAGTGTTATGGAGGATAGGCTGTGACCCAAGCAGCAAATCCCCTCTCTCCATGCCACTGAATTACTCCAATGGAAAGGCAGAGCCAATACGATTGGATCCAGCTGGCGTTGCAGAGCTGGGCTAAGGACAGGCGCTCACCCTGTCTTGTGGGGCTGACCCGGGTCTCAAACCTTGGCCTGCTGGTTAACAGGCACAGTGACTTAACCACTTGCGCCACCCACAGCCCATATAATAAGCCCATATAATATAATATAATAAGCCACCATAATAGCCAAATTACACCTGCTGGATTCAAAGTTTTAAGGTTGCATGATGTTCAAATCATTCGCACAATCTGGAAAAGTCTGATGCCAAAAGGTTCACCCCAGTTGCTGCAATTGCCATTTTGCATGCCGCCTAGCAGGCAGGAGGGCCAGCAGAGCTTGTACATGGATGAAATTTTATTTATCGTGCAAATGTAACAGCTTATCAAATGTTTCCCAGAAGGTTCAGGACTATTGTACTATTTGTTTCTCAATTGTGATAAACAATAACCAGCCTTGAAGGAGCTCCACGACAAAAGTCACCCTGCAAAAGCCAACATGACCCTGAGCACTTGCTCTGCTGCGGACAGGCCAGTCCTCCATCCGAGGCAAGCCAGTCCTCTACCATCAAGTTATGCAGATGATTCAAGAACAAATCACAAATGAACATTACTTTCCCATTTAATTTTTCGCTTCTGCATTTTTAGGCTCTGTGCAGCTTATAGCAGATAAGCTTCTACTCAGCTTTCTCCTTCAAAATATGACTGCCTATGCCTCATAGTTTCTATATAGGGCTGTGCCATCTGGCCTGACCAGAGGTCAGGCTGCAATAGGCGAAAAGATGCACATGTCAGCATTTTCCATCCCTCTTAAGGTTTCCCAGTCTACTATGATATTTCTGGTATTGTATCTCAGCAGCCTTCCGAGTTGGCTAATGTTTTCCTAGTTCCAGCAGACACTTTTAAATGGTAAGATAATACAATACATATCCACAAGGGCACCTGAAAGGCAGCCCTCACTCTCTGCCATTGATGCAGCCCCCAAGTCTGCCACCACTTCTGAAATGTTGCCAATGCAAGCAATGATGACCTGCTTCCTGCTCACTTAAGTGAAAAGCAGATAATTTCCCTCCTTATTACCATCCTAAATCACTGCTATGAAACCAGAAGTCTTGCACTCCCAGGTTTCACAGCAACACAAGAAGTACACAGAAAGGTTTTGGGAACTATTTGTAGCCCAGAGGCAGCAGATCTAAGACTTCCAAGTCACACTACTCATACACACAGGATTTGGTACAACATATAGAGCGCAATCCTAACCAATTTAGGCCAGCAAAACTCACCGATGTGCCTGTTCCCGCGGTGGTGTGGGGAGGTTGGCGCATTCAACCTAACCCCATGAGTTCCTTGAGGCACTTTTGTGACACCCCCGAGCCAGCACAAATCTTGTGTCAGGACTTGTGCTGGCCTTATTGGGGCTTAGTACTGCATTTCTAATGTCTTCTACAACACAGTCCCAATATACCCATTAGTTAATATTTAGGAAAAGATACGTAACACACTGCCCAATCCTATGCATGTCTACTCAGAAGCCAGTGCCATTATTGTCAGTGGGGCTTACTCCCAGAAACGTGTAGACAGGATTGCAGCAAAAGTCATTCAATTCATTACAGACTTGTTGGAGGAGGCCAAGTTCAGTCACCATTTGTTTTCTGGGTGCATCCTTGCACATTGCCTCCTTTCAACCAAACTATGGCTTCTCTTAGGCACTCTCAGTATGAGAAGTCTCTGCTTCCTATCCAACCAGTAAGATCCACCAGTCCATCATTTTTGCTAGGATTTGGGATTTTCTTTAGTTTGCTTTGGAGGGGCTTGATTGATAAAGTGTGGGATGTGCACACACCTAGCTCCCAATATATTTATGCATTGGTATTTTGGTGCCATTTTGGTGTTTAATTAGGAGATGTCTTGTATTAACATCAGGCAAATAGGCTATGGGGGAAAGGATCTTCTGAATCGGGCAGAATACTGTAGGTCTGTAAACCAAAACTACACAAGTTTGGCTAAGCAAGCTCCAGGCCTGTGGGACAAGAGTTGCCAAAGAAGACTGTTGTCAGCATGAAAGACCTTTGGTATGAATAAAGTGCTGATCATAGAAAGGGTGAAAAACAGAGTTCAGAAAAAGCGATGACTTAGCTGATATGCATCTATCAACAACTAAGAAGAGGAAGTCTGGTGACCCATCTTCTGAACTTTTTGGTCCATCTCCTGATGTGTGCAGAGCACAGCCTCCTCACTATATACTAACCTTCCAACCTGAAGGACTGGATCAAAGTCAAAAATTACCGTAGGTAGCTGTGCTGACCACTTGGAACCCGCAAGACTGACTGAAAATGGAAACCTCCATGGAATTAAATGCCTTGTTTCTCTGCAACAGCTCATTGTGTTTAGCCAATTAAAAGAGGCATTTTGTGGGGTGATTTTGGGGGCTGTGTTCATTGAATCAGGACCATTCTGGTACCCTTGGATTCCTTTCAGCTTGTCCTTTCCGATGGACTATGGCACATTTACCTACTTGTGGATAAAACTGCAATGTGGGGCACTTTCCTTTCCCCATAGACCTCAATGCATATATTTTATTTTTAGTTTTTTTGACAATAACTTTTGATAGGAAGGAAATATTCCAAATGGATTATTGCATCAGATTCTGCTCTTAAATACAAATCCAATGGTATATGACATGATGGGGTTGCTCCATTCCTTCATGACATTATGTTTGTCACCCTCCAGAGTGTCACCCGGCATGTTGCACCCCCTCCACCCCCCCTCTAGCTATGCCTCTGTCAGGGACAGCTGGTGAGGAACTACTGCCAGGATCCACAAAAACACAGGGAGAACAAACATGCTCTGAGTCACCTACGAGTCAGCTTTCCTGAAGCATCTGATGGAGCAACAAAGCCATGGATCAGGGACTTGGCCAGCCTTCCCAAACTCCATAGCCAAAAGCTGTGGCTGGCCTAGATTCCAGCTTTCTGGTAACTGTGGTAACTTTTTGTAATTGTCTTCCAAGGCTAGTGACAGACAAACAGATCTTACAGGGAACTGGGGAAGGGAGGGGGTACTGCCCAAACAAGCTGTCCTGCCAAAGCAGCAGGCCAAATTGGAGAGAGCAGGAAGAGGTGTGCACTCTTAAGCAGCGCATCCACAGACGTAAGGCCTAGCAAGCAACAGTGAGAGAGGCTGAAGTCTTTTCTGGTCACAAGAGTAGCCTCCCTGTCTACTTGGAAGTAAGTCCTATTGTGTTCAATGAGACTTACTGCCAAGAGAGCAGCCTGAATGCTCCATTTCAATATGGCAGTGCCCAGAGCCAGAGTCCAAAATGGTAGTCCCCAACTATTCATGACCCCTGTAATGAATTTGCAACTCCCCAGCTGGGTCCCGACCCCCCATTTTGAGAACTACTGATCTAGGAGATATATTTGAACCACAGGAAGGTGATATGTTTGTTATGACTCCAGGTAACCTCTAGTAGTTAAAGATGCTGTGCTTGTTAACCCTATCATCAGCAGGTCAGTGGTTCAAGACCCAAGTACTACAAGGCAGAGTGAGCTCCATCACTTGCCCAGCTCCTTCCAACCCACCAGTTCGAAAGCATGTAAATAATTTCATTTTCTTAGCATTATTCCCACTCCTGGCATTGGTACTGCTTTGATGGGAAGGTAACAGTGACCCCATGACCAGGGATTGTCTATAAACAACACTGGCTCGTCAAACTTGTAACAGGGATGAGCACCACTAACCTAGTGTCAGTCACGAATAGCAGGGTAACCTACAGGAGACATCTTTACCTGCAGGGGACACTGCACACTCACCCCTTGGTGTGGACTATATAGGACTTCCAGAGAAATGAGTTTGCTTTGGGAGGCTGACAGATCTAGGTGTCTCTGTGGCTATGGAACAGCAATCAGATGTTGCAAGCAAAACAAGCATGTCAAAGACATTGTTGGGTGGGAAAAAAGAAAGCTCAGGTAGCACTACAGCTCTGAGAACCTGTCACAGCTGGAGGACCTGGGTCCATGATGGCCTGATGAGAGACCAGCTCATTTCAAGCGAGATGTAGCACTAAGAAACAGTCAGTAGCAAGGACAAACAAACCAACCCACCACAACCTTCAAATGTTTGCAGTGCCAAGGTATTGTTGTTTGAATGCTCAGTGTTGAGGATCAGCCTTGTGGAAAAGGTGCACTTTGAATCCTTACAACAAGAGGAGGCTTATTATAGCAGGAAAACAATCCAGGCACCCAGAAAGGCCCTTGGCCTATGCAGAGCTCGGTTGCGTGGGAAAGCAAACAAAGCCTCTGGAACTGGTGTCACCTTGCAAGGAAGGGCTGCAAGGAAGGGCTGCGGCTCAGTAACAGAACACCTGCTTTGCATGCAGGAGGCCTAAGGTTCAATCTACAGCATCCCAGGTGGCTGCACAAAGCAAAGGAGCTCTACCTGAGCCCCCAAATTTCTTCCACCCATCAGAAGCAGCAGTACAAGGCAGACTGGTCCTTGGACAGACAGTATGAAAGATCTGTATAGCATAGCAGGTCAGACCTTTGTCCTACAGAACTGCACAAGTCAATCTTCTGAGACAGATGGACAATTACAGGAGTGGGAGCAATTGCAGTAATCTATGAAATACACACTAGCTAAACAGACAGCAGCTAAACAGAAAACATGTCTCTGCATCACTCAACTCGTCTTATATTTAGCAGGGGGGGGGGCAACTAGCTGTCCCAAACCATCAGTGCCTTTTCTAGTGGTGGTCTACTGGTATTTTGTTTTTATTCTTTTTAGAATGTGAGCCCTTAGACAAGGAGACATTAGTTATTTGATATTTTTCTGTAAACCGCTGGGCTTACTGTTCATTGAAAAGTGGTATATGAGTACTATTAATAATAAATACAAACTCCAGTTGGCAGGAAATCTGGGAAAGTCCAATTTAAAAGTCTCTTCGTACCCTGCAAACTCAAGACATGAGACTCACTGCTCCATGATCCAATAAGAACTACACGTTTAGAGAGCCAGGATGCTGTACTGGTTAGGAAGTTGGACTGTGGTTCAAACTGCCCCTCAGTCTTGAAGCATGGGGTAAGACACTCACTTTCAGCCTCACCTACCTTATAAGGCTGTTGTGAGGACAAGAGGATAGAAGCTTTGTAAGCCATGCCTTACAAAGACCAGGGTATGTATGCATGCATGATAGATAGATAAATAATCTGCCATACTAACAGGCTTCCTAGGAACACCTGGAAAAGGATCTCTGCAGGTGATCCAGAAAGGCTCTTTTTTGTCTATCCCTGCAGACAGCTTCCAAAAGTGTCTCAAACCCTCTCCTGCTTCAAGTCCTTCCTTTTGTGCCAAACACCTCACCAACACAAGGGATGCTGGAGGGGGATTTTAGCCACATCTTTGGAGAAGATGGTTCTGCTAGAGTTCCTGCATGTGAATCCAGGTCAGTTGCCATCGAGCTTGGAGTGGCTTGACTTGTGGCTGTGTGCCGTGCACCCAAGCAGGCAGCCTGTCCAGGTGCAGATGTTTCCAATTACTGCAGAAGACACCAACACAAACTAGTCCAGAAAAGGGTCTCTTTGGTCACCTCTTTTGAACTGTTTTATTATCCGAGATCACTGAGGCATCAACTGACTGAACAGAAACTGAAGGGCAAAGAAAGGGGCTTGTGGAGAGCCAGTGAAGCTGGAAATTTGCCCTTCTGCCTGGGGAAGAAAACAAAGGCACGGAAATGCCAAACAAGCCAACCCCTCCCCGTCTGGAGCTTTATCTCAAAGCAGAGAACACTCTGTTGATTCCAGCCTTGAGTGTGCCCTAGCAGTGCCCCTCCTGTTCCATCACATTAGACAAGGCTTCTCCACCGCCCTCCCATGATCATTCACAGCCTCCCTCAGCCTTGATTTAAAACTGCTAGCACATGCAGTGTGTGGCAGACTTGGCGGTCACATAGCTAAGACCACAGGAGCTCTTCGGTAGGGACGGATGACTTCTGCAGAGTCAGGAAATTGTTCCTGTAGCTCAGCACTGTCTACACTGACTGGCAGCATCTCCCCAGGCCTTCAGAGAAGGGTCTTTCTCCACAACAACAACCATCAGACTCATCATGGGCCTTTATGATTATCTCTCTGGTATAAGTTTGACATTAAACCATGCTACTCATTTCATGTAGGATCTGAGATTTTTCTGGCCAGCTATAATTCATTACTGTAAATTAATTTCCAGGTTTTCTGGCCTTTTAAAGAGTTGAATGCCTAACATTACACCATACGTATTCTCTGCCTTGGGTTTCCTCGCCGCTTTGGGTTTCCTTTTTCAAGGAAGAAAGGTGGGATATAAAGTGAATAAATAATAATATTTGATGGCATCCTCAAAGGCAAAAAACAGAAGGAATTCCTCGTTTTGGCAGTTATTCCTTCTGCCTTTTTGCCTCTTAGGATGCCATCAAATATTATATATTCAATTTATAACCCACCTTTCTTCCTTGAAAAAGGAAATACAAGGCAGTGAATATGTATGGTGAAACATATGGGGAATTTTGGATTCCGGCCCCCAAAAAGGTTTACCTGCATACCCATCAAGACCTGGAAACCCATGAGTGGAGACTGAGGGTTGCTCTTACCTTGCTCTTACATACCTTGCTCTTATTTTTATTTATGAAATGTCAGCATGATATAGTCATGGGTTCAGTGGTACTCAGTGCCTTCTGCCAGGCAGTTAAGGCTGCTACTGGGCTCACTTTTTCTGATCAACTCTTTCCCCAAGGGGGCTTGGACCATCCTCATTTCACCCTCACCGTGTCTCACCTCACAGAATGTGAAAAGCCCCACAATCACCCAGCCATGACCCTAGCTGGGTGTGTTGCTGAATCCAGATCTCTCTGGTATAAGACTGACACTAAACGATGCTACTCATTTCATATATTGTCAAAATCAGGATGACAACATGTGAACATAGGAAGAGCCCTGCTGGATCAAGCCCAAGGCCCATTTAGTACAGTTTCATATATCCCACAGTGACTTACCAGATGCCTCAGGAGCTCTCAAGACAACACTATACCTGCCTCTTGATGACACTCCACCTGGTAGCCTACTCTAAAAACCAGGAGGTTGCACCTATTTATCACAGCTTTTGATTGACTTTTCCTCCAGGAACCTGTCCAATCCCCTTATAAAGGCATCTTTACCAGGTGCCATTACCACTTCCTGTGGCAAGGAATTCCACAGATTATCTACATGCTGGGCTTCATCCTGGCAGTTTTTGCAGCTGAATGTCTGGGCGCACTCTGAAGGCCTTCCAATGATGAGATTTCTTGCCACCAGTTTATGTATGTCACAGAGATTATCCTCTCACCGTTGTGTCACCCCAGTGCTTGGCACTCTTCCATGCCTTTTCTTTGAACACAACTCTCTGGCACAGTTACATTTCCAGAAGGAACAAAGAAAAACACCATTATTGTCCAGACCATTCTTGTCCCGCCTCTCTTGTGTTTAAGGGGCAAGTTGCCCTGAGTGATGAAAACATTTTTTCCACTACTGAAGACTAGGAGAGAAGCAAAACTTAATGAGCTGCCCACAGAGCAGGGCTGAAAAAGAACTTCTGGGGTTTATGAACCACTGAGCCCACTGGCAAGTCAACCTGCCAGGCATTGGAGTACTCACTTGGAGTTTTTCCATTTCCTAGGAAATAGGGTTGTCATAATTCTCTTCCACAAAATCGGAACAAGCTCCTCTGTCCCATTTGCCAGTATGTGGACACAATCCCCAAAAATCAGGATTGTCCTTGTTTTTCAGGACATATGGCAACCCTACTAGGAAGCAGCAAAAAAGTTCTTCAAGCTCCTGGAAACCCACCTCCATGAGTGATGGACCATAAGTATCCAGGCTTGTTTCAAGAGTGATCCAGAAAAACAGCATCATTTAAGATGAATTTTGTGAGTAAAAACCAACTGCAAAACATTAGTTTGCCGATCCCAGTGCTTTATGGGCTGGATGCTGCCTACATTTAAATGGCCTGATGATGGAAAATATAGAAGTATCGCCTGAAGTTGTACCATGCCATCTGACAATGCTCAGTAGCCCTCTCCATCTGCTCTCCTACTTCCAGATAGCGCTGAGCAGGGAAGCAGAAGCCCATCTTAGAGGAAAACCAAGAGGACTAAAAAGCTGCAGAAAGCAATTTGATGGATGATTGAGCCAAAGGATCAATGAACCAGGCTAACCTCATCCATTGTCATTCCAAAACAGCATTGTTAAAGATGCCAGGATGCGTCACAACACAGCCCATTTGTAGAACAGACTGTTTGTACCTGGTCCACTTAATCTGACAATCTCAGCTGCGTCTCTACAGTGGCGTCACCAGGGGTGTGGCCTCCACCGGGTGACGAGGCCAGGGAGGTGACGCTCAGTGGGGGGCCTCTGGGACCCCCAAAAAGGAAGTTTGTGAAGGTGCATGGTACCCCTTCATGCCATATGTCCTTGGATTCATCTTGGAGAGCAGAGTCCAACTCAACAATCTGTTTTGAGATAGCACCTTCCTAGCCAAAATTATGACAAAAAAAACAAAAAAGCCATTGGTCATTACTTACATGCGAGTAAGCAAACATGCCATAGTCTGCTCAGACTGAGAGGAAGCCAAGGCTAGGAAGGGTCCTATCCAAGAATTAGAGCCCCACAAATCACCCCTCCTACTAGTTCCCTCCTAAAAGTTCCCCTTTGCATTGTTTATTTTTGAGTAACCACAAGTTTAGCTGGTCTGCTTTGGCTGGTCTGAAAGTTGCAAGCAGGGTGACCATATGACCGGAAAAACCTGGATTTTTAGCCTCCTGTCTGGGTGTCCTACATTTGGGCTTCATTGTCCTACATTTGGGTTTCATTTTTAACTTCGCAATGGTGCACAGTATCCCATCATGTCATATGTCATTGGATTCGTATTGAAGAGCAGAATCAAATGCAGAAATCAGTCTTGAGATATCGAGAGTTATGTTCAAAAACCCAAAAAACAAAAATATAAAAGCATAAAATATAAAATATATAAAATATATATTTTATATAAAATATAAAAACAAAATTTACATTTTTGGCAATTTTTTTAAGTGGGTAGGAATTTTGGCTGGGGGGGGGTAGAAATTTTGGCCTGGTGGGTAGGAATTTTGGCCTTGGGGTTCAGGAATTTTGGGTTTGGCATCTGGTCACCCTGGGTGCAAGGGGGTGCAAGGTTTCAGAATGGTCCTGATCCCAGGCACCTGGTTCCAGAAGGCAACCCCCCCAACACTGAAACTGGCTCTGCAGGTAAAGAAAATTGTTTTAAATTTTTTACTAGTAAAACCTTTGTCAAGTCCAAACTTCTCCTCTTCTCAAGCCTCATCTGGATCTCCAGCCATCTTCCCTCTGGGTTTAATGCTTTTTGGGGGGTGTTCAAGCACTTTTGACTTTTTAAATACTTTTTCCAGAAAACGTCCTCTTTTTCACCTTGTGTCCTGGAAAAGTCTTCCTTGTCCTCCATTTCTGAGAGAGTAGGCAGCATGTAGTGTACTTGTAATTCATCAATTATATGTAATAAATTATATTTAATAATTTAAATTTAATAATAATAAACAGTGCAATCCTAACCATGTTGTCTCAAAAGTAAGCCCCATTGTGTTCAGTGGGTCTTACTCCAAGGAAAGAGCCTTTAGGATTGCAGCCATGGTGTTTAAATCTGCCTATTGCCTACGTGGAATTAATAAATTATGGCTTCAATCCTAAAGACACTTTCCTGGGAATAAGACCCTTTGAATACAATGGCGCTTACTTTTGAGACAACATGGTTAGGATTGTGCTCTAAATGTATTAAATTACTGGTATATGTTTAAATGTAATATTCAGTAATATATTGTTTAAGCACATGGCAACAATAAACACAAGGGCTTTGAGCTTTTATTTTGTTATTTTCTGCACTTTTCTTGGGTGTTCTACATGGGGGAGGCTTTCCCTCATTCTGATAATGTCATATGGTCACCCTACTCTAGCAAAAATAATAAAAACTTGCTGGGTTTTAAAACTTATTTAATCCCAAATAATACTGAACCTGTTTAAATATAGGAACTTAAAAATTGAAATCGATGTTGGAAATCTTACTGAATTTTTTTTAGGAGGGAGGAGGATTGAGGTTATTTACTTGATTAACTTTAAAGTATTTACAATTATTTATTTGTTTTAATTTGTTTGATGTCACTTCCAGCCATGACATCATTTTAGCGGATCCTCTACAAAGTGGGTCCTAAGCTAGATGGTTTGAGAATCTCTGCAATAAGTTGTTAGAAAGGTGGCACCCTCCAGGTGACGCCACTAGTGAACAAAATGGCTAAAAATCATGGTTTTTAGGAATAATCCCATCATGTTATATACTGTTGGATGCGTAATTTGCAGCTGAATGCAGTGAAACAAACCACTTTGAAATATCTTTATTCTATCAAAATGTGTGGCCATAGAACAAATGAAGGCAGAGCAATGGCACATAACCATACCCACCACCATCCAGGTTGTTGCACCGCCCACTACATGGGGGTGACATCTCCCACACCAGTGACACAAATCCTAGTGATGCCCATGGATCTCTAAGACTTGATTATCCATCCTGAAGACAAGAACTTCAGGCCACAGTCTGGTTGCTTCCACTCTGCAACCTGCTAAAGCATTGCTCTTTCACAGTGAGGCATAAATTGAAGTGGAGCTTGCAGCCCAATCCTAACCATGTCTACTCAAAAGTAATCACCATTGTGTTCAATGGGTCTTACTCCCAGGAAAGTGTCTTTAAGATTGTAGCCTTCATTCCTTAATCCACAGGGAAAATCCACAAGATTTAGGGGCAAGATCCACCACATAAACAATCTTAGTAATAGTAAGACAGGGGTTCTGTTTAGCATCATATCATCAAGCAACACCTGCATCCTTATACAGCAGGCCAAACTCTTTCCAAATATGTTATTACGGACAAGCAAATATCCTTTTCAGAGTTATTAACATTTGCAGTTTGAGGTTTGACCTCTTGCTGCTTCCTGTTGTTCCCAGCTGGGGAATTCTTGGTAAACTGTCTTTTAATAAATCTCTCAGTTTCTGTTCCCAGAAGGATGCAAGGCTTCAATTATTGGTTTCCTTGAATTTTTGAAGCATAGTAAATAGCACCTTTTTGGAATAGTTACCAAAAGTAGATTTGGTTAAAAAAATCTGAATTGCAACAATCTTGTCTGGATTCTCCACTGGAAAGAATGGAACAAAGGGTGGCAACATCAGATGAGAGGGACAGCATGAAAGTAGCCACCAGTAACCTGGTGGACAGAGCCCCATAGTTGGTCCCCATTGCCATGCTCTGCCCATAAGGCAGCATTCCCTTCCCACTTCCAAAATAGATGCTAGCAGTCCCAGGCAGCTCACATCAACCATCCCACAACCTCATCAATGGACACCTCTCTCTCTCTCTCTCTCTCTCTCTGGGGGGGGGGGGGAATAGCAGAGGATGCCCAGCATCAGAATTTTGGCCCCCATCTGACCAAATTCACACCCCACAACACACCAACAGTGAACACCAGAACATGACACTACACCACCTCGTCATTCACCTGACCCATCCTACCTTTCCCATGCAAAGGGCAGATTAAAGCTAGGCTTCCCCAGACTCCAGCCCCAGGAGCCAGAACATCCTCCCTCCAAGGTCACCAAACATCATAACCGCAAAAGAGGACAAGCCACCCCAAAAAATGTAGGACACCCAAGAAAATGTAGAACAGAACAAAATGAAAGCTAAAATCACAGATATTGCTTTCATACTATAGTTACTTATTATTCCATTTAAAATTATTACATATAGAGCCCAATCCTATGCATGTCTACTCAGAAGAAAGTCTCATTATAGACAATGGGGCTTACTCCCAGGAAAGTGTGGATAAGATGGCAGCCACAATTCATCACATACATGTACACTGCAATTACATACATGCACACTGCAATCCGAAGCATGTCCACTGCATTTCGGCAGTGGAACAGATTGCCAAGAGAGTTGGTGAACTCTCCCTTACTATCTTCAAGCAGAGGCTCGACAACCACTTATTGGAGATACTCTAGGAGGATTTACTGCTATAGGAAGGGGTTGGACTAGATGACCTACTGGGTCCCTTCCAACTCTAGGATTCTGTGATTCTATTCATAAGTAAGTCCTTTTGTATGGCAAGTCCCACATCCCAGCAATGTCTGTTCAAGTTGCTTCTGCTAGTGTTCTTTTTGTATTTTAGATTGTGAGCCCTTTTGGGACAGGGACCCAACCTATTATTTTTTTCATTTTCTTTGTAAACTGCTTTGTGTACTTTTTAGTTGAAAAGCAGTATATAAATATTGTAGATAGATACTCCCAGGAAAATATGTTTAGGATTGCAACCATAATTTTAGTTACAAGAATTCTACATGCAGTTTGCTAACAGGGAGGTCAATAAAGACTTTTTTCCAGGACAGTAGGCTAAAAAAAGAGGACATGTCCTGGAAGAAGAGGACATATGATCAGCTTGCACCCTACCTGCCAATCCCAAGACTTGCCTGTCCGGATCAAGGCTAAGCTTTCCCAGACTCCAGCCCCAGCAGGACATCCTCCATGTCCAGGATCCCTCCAGAGAAGGCTAGTCAGACCTCTGATCTGGGGATCCTGTACATGCTTTCCAAAGTAACCCAGAGGTGGCCAGCATCCCTGAATCCCAAAGGATGGTTCTCCATCCCCAGGCAGAGCAGAAGGCAGAGGCTGGCTTGCCAGTCTGGATCCGCACAGAGCCAGACACGGATGTTCACTGCTTGCTACACCCATCTCTGCGCACATGTGAAAGATGTGGACTGTAGCCCTGTTCCAGGCAGGTTGATCATATGTCATAACTGGAAAAAAAGGACAAAGCCCCCCAAAATGTAGGATGCCCAAGAATAATGTAAGACATGACAAAACAAAAGCTAAAACATTCATATTACTTTTATGTGGTTAGTTTAAACACTATGTTACTCACCATTAAATTTAAGTCTTTTACATATAATTTATTACATGGCCTAAGATGGCCAGAGATCTTAGGATGACATATTTTCATCAAAAATCTGACATAAATCTGATGACCAGATTTTGTCCAAAAAAGAGGACAAGGAGTTCTTAAAATGTAGGACACCCAAGAAAAATGTAGGACATGACAATACAGAAGCTAAAACACCAACTGGCAAATCATACGGTTTAAACATTAAAGGAACAATCCTAAAGGTGTCTACTCAGAAGTAAGTCCCACTGTGTTCTATAGAGCTTACTCCCAGGAAAATGTGCTTTGGATTTCAGCCTAAGGCTTGTAGGCAATAAGACTTGTGTCCTAAGGCAATAGGACTTGTGTCCTATTGAATATAATGGGACTTACTTCTGAGTAGACAGATATAGGACTGCACCCTGTTACTTATTAAATTTAAAACTACAGTATTACCTAATTAATAAATTACATCTAATTAATTATCCATATTACATCTATACATATTACATATACATCTACTTATTACATCTAATTAATATTAATTAGATGTAATACATTTATGAAAAACAAGAAGGATCCATGCATCCTGATCACAAGGAAAAAGAGGATAATTTAAAAAAATTTCCAGGGCACAAGGCTCAAAAAAGAGGATGTGTCCTGGAAAAGGAGGACAATGATCACCCTCATCCAGTGAGAGGAAGCTGGAGATGTTCCCACCTTAGTCTTCCTCTGGTGCTTCTTCCACTACGTCGCCCGGGAGATGGTTGGCGCAGCCAGCCGGCTAGGGCTCTTTATAGCCGGGCTGCGCTCCTCCCTTTCCCCGGTCGGGCTTGGAAGTGCAGCCGCAGAAGCGCAGGTCCCCGCAGTGCCACCAGAGGGCGCCCCCGCCACACACCTGCCATCCGCGGATAAGGAGGAAGATTCACCAACCGCGGCTTTACCACCTTCTTCAGAGTGACTTGTGTCCTCTTTTTCCAGAACACATCCTCTTTTTTAGCCTTGTGTCCTGGAAAAAATTTCATTGTCCTCCTTTTCCTTATCAGCAGGCAGCATGTAGGCATCTTGTAATTAATAAATTAAATGTAATAAATTGTAAGTAATACACTAGATTAAAATTTAATAGTAATTAATATACAGTGCAATCCTAAGCATGTCTACTCAGAAGTAAGTCCCACTGTGTACACTTACTCCCAGGAAAGTGTGGTTAGGATTGCAGCAATAGTGTTTTAATTAACCACATGATGTTAAGTGTTTTTGGCTGCAATCCTATAAACACTTCCCTGTGAGTAAGGGTGCAGTCCTGAGCATGTCTACTCAGAAGTAAGTCCCATTCTGTTTTATGGGAGTTAAAGCGCAATCCTAAGCATGTCTACTCAAAAGTAAGCCCCATTGTGTTCAGTGGGTCTTACTCCCAGGAAAGTGTCTTTGGGATTGCATTCCAAACACACTTTCCTGGGAGTTAGAGGCACTGAACACAATCAGTGGTGGGCAGCAGCAGGTTCGCACCTACGCTATAGAACCGGTTCTTAACAAGAGATAGTACATATAAAGTTTAAAAATAGCCATTTAAAAGTGGCTGCCGGATGGACAGAGGACCGGTTCTTAATTTCTTTGAAGCCCATCACTGAACACAATGCCATGTCATGTCCTACACTACTTATTTCTGAGTAGATAATGGTTAGGATTGCACTCTATGTCCCATAGAACATAGAATAGGACTTGCTTCTGAGTAGACATGCTTAGGATTGTGCCCTTCAGCTTTTATCTTGTCAATCCTATATTTTTCTTGCATGCCCTACATCTTGGGGACTTCTTGTCCTCTTTTTAGTTTTGACATCTGGTCACCTTGACCAAGGTTTGCTGGGCAGGTAGACATAGGGTTGCCACATGTCCCAAAAAATAGGAACAATCCTGATTTTTGGTGATTGTGTTCACATACTGGCAAGTGTGACAGAGGATCCTGTCCCAATTTTGTGGAAGAGAATTATGGCAACCCTACCTGGCTGGGAACCATCCTTGACTTACAGCCCAAACTTACCTACTGGTTCATGGCTGTGCTTGGAGGGGCCATGAATTTGTTATAGCTGCAGAAAGAGAGTGGAAGGCAGCCACAATATGACTCAGCAATGTGATTCTGCAGTGAGGTGTTTCAAGATCTGTAATTTATCTATTGAAATGCAGTCGGCTCCAGAGACACAGCCTCTCTGGTAATGTCTGTCTGGCTCCCAAATGACACTTTCCAATTCCTTTTGTAGTGACATGGAAGCTTTTGAGTAATACTCAAAAACTCAAGAAAATAATAAAAAAAACTCAAAAAATTTCCATTTTCCTTTTCAGCCAGAGGAAAATGGAAAGGGTAGAAATCATAAACCAGAGGAAAAGTCTACGGCAAATCTATCACTTGGATATAAACTTGTGTTTCTTTTGTGTGGAAATCACCTTTTTTTTTTTTTACTCATGTACCAGTCTTTCAGCGCAATCCTAACCTCTGTTCCTTTGCTGGCTTGGGGGTGTTGCAAAAGTGCCATAAGGCACTTCTGCACCACTCCAAGGGGGTTAGGCCAATGCACAGACGTGTGCTGGGCTCCCCACATCACAGTGGGAACAGGTAGATGGGTGAGTTAAGATGGGCTAAATTGGTTAGGATTGCACCCTTTATCACGGAAAAAAAAAACTCAGCGAGAGCCTTCCTTACAGCTGAGACTGTGATATTGTTGAGAGAGCAAAACCAGATGACAGGACCCATCACACAAGAAAGAAAGCTTTTGAATACAACAGAGTTCTTTGTGCCAGGCCAAACTGCACAATAACAAGCTCATACTTCTGTTCAGCATGTTGACTCCTATCTGTGGCATGTATTTTTATTTTTACATAGGGACCTGCCTTCTTCTGTGGCTTGCTTTTGTGTGATACAGGTAGTGCCTCTGTATCCACAAGGAATCCATCCCCTGATCCCCACCCCAATGGATAATGAAATCCATGATTTTTTGAGCCCACCTGATTTCAGGTTGCATCCAGAGCGGTTCTCAAGCCCTCTGAGGCTGCCCACATCAGCCCGCAGCCTCTGCAGGTTATTCCTAGAGGCATTATTAAATGTCACTCCTGGTTTTGACAAAAACAAAATCCTGGCATTCTGAAGCTTGCAGGACTTGTGGGTGGACACACTGGGCTTCAGTACACTTCATAAAGCCATCCAGATGCAACCACAATGCAGCTCCAGTGGCCTTCAGAGAGGGCTCAGGTTGGGACAAGTGGGGCTCAATATGGATTGGGGAAACCCATATTGAGCCAGATCCACAAGTGGAAAATCTGCAGATAAGTAGGCTCAGTACTTTATTCAGGAAAAAAGGTGTCACTACTCACCACAGGTCATCCCAAATTATTAATTACCTGTTGGGGGGCTGGTGGAAAAAGCTGCCAGAACTGTGTTCCAGTGAGTATCTCCAGAAAAAACTCTGAATAGGCTCAACCAATATCATTCTCATTGACCCTGTAAGAATCTCATCTCTGTGGTGCTGTCATGTATTGCTCCTCTCTTATCACCTGCCTCACAGCAGCTGTTGTTTCTCTCAGGCTTTTCCAGATTGGCTGATACTACTGAGCACAATTCTTCAAAAACCATTATTTAGAAGATTCAGCTTTGCCATAAAATGCTTATGGTACTTAGAGAACCCTTGGGCATGCCCAGAGTGCCATCTTAAATATAGGCCAGTAGAGTTGAATGCAGGGTCACAGACACGTTTACTTTGGTTCGAGCATATACTCTTAAGTAGAGACGTCTCACCCGTTTATCTAATGAGAAGGCCCAAGCTCAAGAGAGAGATGGAGGGTCCACCACTGACTCACGCGGCTTCAACTTTGGGCCTCACTGCGTTCAAAGGTCCACCTGAATGCAGTTGAATAAAGAAGATGTAGTTGGTGCAAGTGTGACTCACTCTGCACCCCTCAGTTGTGGCAGAAGCAATGTGTAACAGTGTTATTTAGCTGGCTGATTCAGAGCAGCACATGTAATTGCTGTGGTGGAGGAGAAGGGAAAGAGAGGGAGACTGTGCAGCCGGCCCTCAGCTGAGGGAAAGCTTACCCCCATTTCTTCAAGAAGGTTTCTCACAGTGAACCAGCAGAGGGCAGCAGGCTCAAGCTGACCATCTCCAGACTGTCTGGAGATGCATGAGCCTGTCCTTCAGAAACACCAGCCCAGTGATGGTGAACCGTTCGAGGACCCAATGCCAACTGACAGCACCGGTGCCGACTCAAAGCATGCGCCTTGGGCCAGAAGTGCCCTGAGCCCAGTGCGCATGCTGAGAATTCTGAACATGATGCTTCTCTTCAGAGCAGAGCATGCTTGTGCCCAGCATACATGCCCAGAACTTTGGCCTTGTGCAGTGGGCTCAGGGCACTCCTGGCCCAATGCGCATGCCTAGAGTTCTGAGCATGTGTATTGAGCACTGGCACCATCAGTTGGCTCTGCTCTGAAGGCACCGCTGCTCAGCGGTGAAAAAGCTGTATGTGAAACCCAGCCTTAGTCGACGCTGAGTCAGCAGAGCAACCTTCTTCACTTGAATTCACCTTCAGCCTTCTTTTGGATTTAAAGACTGACAATTCTTTTGTATGCACCCTTGAAATATAGTGTCTCCAATGTTATGCATGATAGCTGATGTATGATTCAAGGATTCCAGGACCCTTGTAGTAAATGGCTATTTTCATATTTATATCATAAATTTGTAACAGGTTCTACTTTTGATTGTGCTTTCACAGTTGGTTCTTGTTTGTGTTTGGTATCCGTGATATTCTTCGACCACTTTGCCAGAACTCTGGGCATGCACACTGGGCTCAGGGTGCTCCTGCCCCAATGCACATGCCCAGAGGTCAGGCAAGTGCACTGAGCACCAACCTGTGTTGAGCACCAACCCATTGGCACTGCTTCAGAGCAGAGCCAATGAACACTCTGAGCACGCACACAGGTTAGAGTGCTCCCAAGTGTTATGGCCATGTGTCAACAGAGAGGGCTCCTAGTGTTCTTTGTGCCATGTGTAACATGGGTTCACCACCACTGCACTAGTCTGAGCAGCATGGAGTGCAGAATAAGCCTTGGACAGACACTCAAAAATAGTAATGTCAGCACAGCAGACCTGCCTTTGTAAGCCTAGTTCTACCAATAGACATTCTGCAGGTGGCAGCACAATTCTATATCAATGTACCTCTCATGTTAGCATATTTTTTTTAGAAAAAAGGTGGGAGTACACATCATACACATCATATGCATAAATATAAATATGCAGTACTCACCATTAAGATGTTATTTGTAATCATAGGCATGTCTACTTGGGGGCCACAGAGGTACTCAGCACCCCTTAGAACAACTAACTGCAAATCTCTTTGTAAACCTGTTCTCCATAAACTGCATTGTGAACTTTTTGTTGAAAAACAGTATATAAGTCCTGTTGATTGACTGACTGACTGACTGATTGACTGATTGATTGATTGATTGATTGAACGAACGAACGAACGAACGAACGAACAAACAAACAAACAAACAAACAAACAAACAAACAAACAAACAAACAAACAAATGAACGAACTACCACCAGCATAAATCTCAAAGTGAATGAGAAGTTGATATACGTCATATCTCATCTTCTTTAAGGTAATAATGCCCCAAACAAGACTATGACAATCTTGGAGCTGGCACAGAAAATGAGAAACACACAGGAAAGAATGGAGATAGAAGAAACGCATGTGCCACCCTTTCTATGCCACCCACATTCCCATGGTGGACCACAGGACAAGATGCTGTCCACATACTAAAACCCATGTCTAGTAGTTTGGAATTCAGGTGACAGGATGCATGCCATGAAGCTGTACTTTGCCAGCATCACATTGTGCATATTTGGAGCACACACATTCTTGTGTATACACGTTTACATATGTAAAGTGGAAACTAAAGAAAAGGGGCACTTTGCACACTTTGTATGAACAACTAATACTCTGATTTGCAGGGACTATGAAAAAGAGTAGATGAAACTTGAGTCTAGCAAAGCTACTTCTTCCGGGTGAAGTTCCAGAAGGGTAGCTGTGCTAGTGTACACATCCAAAAAATATTATGCTTTTACTGTGTGCCTTTGACAACAGTGTCATGATTTTGGCTCAGTGCCCCCTTTAAACAGGGCATGAATATACCCCCCCCCCCATAAACTGGAATCAAGTCATGCAAGTCAAAAGACTATTTTTCTTATGAAAAATTTACGGTTACGATTAATTAAATTATATGTTTGTTTTTAATTAATTTGCTCAAATGTATAGCTGTTTTGAACTAGTACACTGCCTTGAATACACTTTTGTGCAGAAAGATAGTTTATAAATAATATAAAACACATCAGGAAGTCCTTTAGTCCAAACACCCTACCCCCACAGAGTGTGCTTGCAAATCTCTCTCTATCAGAGAAGACATGATCAGGGAGCCAAGCAAATAATGTGCTTATTCTTCTTTGGAGAGTGCTAATGCATTAACCTGAGATCAAGATGGTTGGCCGCTGTTCAACCAGGCCTCTTCTTCAAACCACACTACATGTGGGGCAGAGAACTGGTGGTTCCCCACTCTTTCTCACACGTTGCTGTTGCAACCTGCCTGCCCCCCACAGCCTCCCCCCATTATCCCCTTCCCTGTTCACCAGTGCGGATAAGAGGACATTTGTTAGCAATTAGGGTTGGAGGGAGGGAACAGCACATATTTCGGCAAGGCTCCAAGCCTCCTTGCCTTGCAGCCCTTTCCCCCACAACCCCCACCCTGGATTGGGGGCAGTGGCCATGGGAGGGGAGACTTCAGCAGGAGGCAGACAGCAAGAGAGGAGCCACTCGCCCAGTTTGGAAATATCCAGGAAGTTTATCTGGGCTGCTGCCCAAGAAGCAGTGAGCGTGGCCGACGGCACTGAGATCTTGACGGCACTGAGCTGCCCCAGTCAGGGAGGACCAAGCAAGGAGCAAAGAGGGATGCCCGGGAGCAGGGAGGACTGGGCCACCTTCATGGCACAATAGTGGGGTGAGTATCAGTGCCCCCGGACAGGTTTTGGGCACTGGCAGGCAAACAACTCTCTCTGCACAATAGAGGTGTCCTGTCCTGACAGGAAACGTTGTCTGCTTCGTCCTCTAGAGCCATGATGCTCCATACCCGCAGCCAGTGCAGCCAGGATGTGGAATGTGGAGCAGCCCTGTGAGAGCCACCCTGATGACGAGAGACATCTGTGATGAGACATCTTCAAGGCCTGCTCCCAGGAGGACCGAGCCTCAGTCTGTCACCTATTTGTCTCACTAGAAGCAGTGGCTGGACTTGTTGATGGGATTCTTTGACGAGAGGAGAATGAAAGGTGAGCTTTCATTGTCAGGTGGAGGAGGTGGCATGGCTGGTGGGAAGGGTGTGAGGAGGTGAGAGGGTTGCCCAAGACAGCAGCAGCCACCTTACAAGGGGTTCCGCCAAGCAGCTTCCAGTTCACCTATCACACCATCGTTGGTCTCTTCCAAGCCATCTCATGATAAGGATTCCTGCTCCAATAGATTCCTTGCTGCAGTTGTGCCAAGAGGCAATCAACTCCTGGGCAGTCCGTTTGACTGAAGCAAAGCTGTAGTTCAAGTCCAGTGAACTCATAGCATTGCCAAGGTAGAGTCAAAAAGATCTTCCAGATGTTCCATTGGTGACAAAATTTGACAGAACTTTTTTTTGGGGGGGGGGGGATTTATATCTTATGTGAAGAGAAGCTTGTTTATACAGGAATAGCCTAATTATATGCAATTTTGTCTCAAAGCAAATTAGGTTGGCTCTTTAAATTGAAAGATAAGCATCCCAAGTCAAAGTTAATGGCTTATGGGCAGCCTGCTTACCAGAACAATGTGGCAGGCAATTAAGCTTGTCTTAAAGTTCATGAAATTTAGTTTTATTTCTGTTCAGCTTGGAGGCAGAGCCCCTTCCTTTTCACACCTGATAATTTGAAATTGTTTTCAAATTGCTTGCAGATGCTTGCAAATTGCAGGAGCTCAGCTCCTTGCAGGGGATGTAGTTAATCACAGAGGTTCTTGGAACCAAATGTCATGAATGAGGAGGTTCAACCTGTAGTGTACAGGGTGATTCAAAATGAATGGGACGAAAAGGCAAGCAACCTTAAATTGCTGTAATGGATATGCACGAGTTATGCTAGCAAAAGTGTGGCAGAAATTGGATTACCGTGTAGACATTTGCCATGTCATGGGAGGGGCCCACATTGAACATCTTTAGAAACCTGTATAGTTATCGTTTCACATTAAATTTGTATTTCAAAAATAAACCCATTACAGCAGTCACAGGTATGTTTTCTTTTTGTCCCATTCATTTTGAATCACCCTGTTTATAGCCTACAGATTCACTGTTTTGATATGCTCTTTTCATTGTGCTTGTCCTCACAACAATCCTGTGAGGTAGGTCACTATGAATTCAATTTCACAGACCAGGGACCATCAATGATTCTTCATTTGAGCATTATGTCAACAAGATTCAAACTGTTTGCTTTCTTCTGACCCATTTTAATCCTGCATGGGGTTTGGCATGAAAATATTGCCTGCTGAAGAAAGGCAATATTAAGCAGAGTAAATGTTGGACATGGAATACCTGGCCAAGGCACTGCACCCTACACAAAACCTCTTGCACAAACCCTACTGAAGTAAATGGGAACTGCACAAGAGCAGAATTCATCCACACTTCCAGTAATGTACAGAAATTTCCCTAGCAGATTTTGCCCAGTATTGAGAAATTGGAATCATTTGGAATATTTGAGGAAATGGGAACGGGACATCATTTGGGGTGCCTCAGATGCCAATAGGTCTCAGCCTGACTCTTCAACACAGAGCTGATTTAAGTGATTGGGGTGTTGTGTGCAGGGATGCTTAAGTAGGGAATTGCTGACAGAAGGACTCTGAGGAAGGACAGTCTGTTACCCGGAGGGAGTTGGGGCTACCAACAGAGCTGCTAACTGAACTAGATCCCTGGGAAAGGTTCAGGTGAAACTAACTGATTTCTTGCCTGCAATCCTCAGGACATCCATGCTCCCCTACTGCAACCCCTGCCTTTCCCCTTCAACCTCAAAGATCTGAAGAACATCTCAGATTTCAAAGAACACAAAACAAAGGATGTGTTTTCAGCCTGCAAGACCATCCTTGAGCACTGATAACATCACTGAGAGCCTTAAATGAGAAAGCTGATGTTTACAGTGTCCATCTCTGGGTCCCCACGGTGTCGGCCAATTCCATCCTGCTGCTCGGCCAAGTTGTGGCTGCTGCTCAGCCAATTGTGATGTTTTCATAAATTCAGAGCATTAGGACAAGCTCTGCCTACTGCAAGTGGCTCTTTTTTGGGGAGGAGGCTTCTTTGTTCTGCTCATTTTGTCCTGCTCTAAGGTAACTTGAAGTGGCTTATGTGTTTTGTTTCATACACAGAAACTCATTGTCAGATGAGATGATGAGACAAGGATTTCCCCAAAGGTCTAGCTAGCCTCTTGGTATGGCTCTGTTACTGGAATTATCAGGAGATTCTGCTTTTCGTATGTTTTGTTGGATTCTGACCTCTATATGTGGTCAGGATTTGGGGGGCCAGTGGGCATTATGTGGATCCTGCCATTCAGAAAAGACTTAGGGTTTAGAAAGGGCATCCCTACCCAAACCCCCTCCAAAGCCTTCAACAACACAATTTTTGCTGTAGCAGTGAAAACAGTAACAAGGCCAGAAAGGTCTCCAGGAGAAGGGGAACATCATCAAATTGCAATGCCATAACTGAAAGGTCCTGTCAATTGCGGTATCTCACCTGACTTCCAAAGCTAGGGGAACATGGAGCAGGGCCTTATAGAGAGATACGGATAGTTACTTGTGGGGTCAGGCAGCCCTCCAAATATCCAGTCCCAAAACACTGGTTTAAGGGTAAACATCAGCACCTTGAACTGGATCTAGAACCAACGGGATAGTAAAAGTACACTTGGAATCGTATCAGTTTCAGAGAGAACCAGCCTCTGTCATTATTGTGGCAGCTGCTGGTGCCCAGAAGAAAGATGTTCTTCTTTGAAGTTTGGTGCGTGATGTTGAATGGCATATTTGCTCTATCTCTTTGCAACAGCTCTTTGCAAATGCTGGAGCACAAGTCTATCCCTTTCCAACTCCATAATTCAGAGTAATTGTAGGGTTTCAATTGATTCTCCTATACTTAAGGAGAATATAAGCCTTTGAGTCAGGCAAAATGAAAGTGCCTTCTCTTTAGAAATGGGATGATTGCTAGATTGTACTCGCAGTGTTGATAAGCAGAGCAAATTATTTAGCTGTCTTTTTAAAAAAATCAGGTTTCAGGTTAGGTTCTGCTAATATCAGGTTTCACTTATTAACATGAGTCCTGCAATGTGCAACAACGATGCATTTGAATCTTGTCAGGACAGGCCAGCTCTGGCCATGGAGTTCTGGATTCAGGTTTCTTGTTGTCTTGTGTGCTCCCTGAGGTATTTGGTGGACCACTGTGAGATACAAGCTGGACTAGATGTGCCTTTGGCCTGATCCAGCAGAAGCTTTTCTTATGTTCTTATAACTTCCTCTTCAGTCCTAGCAAAAGGCCAGAGAACATGTTGACAAATTTGATGGCTTTTGTCATTGTTTGAATATGGAGTATATGTGATTTAGTACAAATCATTGGATGTAATCAATTGGGATGCTCTCCTATACAAGCCATGTTGCGCACGCTCTTATTCTCCAAGGGAGTTTGTGCAGAAAAGCCTTTCCAGTTAATGGCAGACACTGATTCCAATTTGAAATTTATTTTTAGTGCTCTACTACCGACACCTCATATCCCATCACTTCACAAGCCTTATGTTGTATTCACAATTCAAAGGATACTTTTTTTTATTTCTGTACCATATTTTTAAAAGTTGTCCTGTCAACTTGCTTCATTATCCTGCATGAGTATGTCTGTGAATTTGTGTGAACATGGTTGCACGTGCCCACAAACACATGCCCACAAAAACCACAAAAATACAATAACTTTTTTCTACTCAGCCTCATCATGAGGATTGTATGCACACACACAAAAATATGCTTAGATATCAGAAATTTGGGAAGCAACTAAACAGTTTTTGCTGTTTTTCATATCCCAGGGGAGAAGAGAGTCTTGAAACAACAGATGGATCGATATACAGGTCCAACCATGTTATATACTGATTTTTTTAATACAAGAATTTGACTCAGCATGAATAGCCACTGCAAACCACAGTTTCAAAAACCTGCTTTTCTTACTGTTGTAGAGAGGCAGTCATGCAAGCATTCATTCCATTTTTCAGTCCCCTGCAGATAATGAGGCATTACCTTATTCAATTAGGTGCAAGATAGGGGCAAGAAACCTGGAAGTGGGTCTTTAAACCAATTTTCCCATTGTTTTCTTTATACATGGATTTTTTTATCCACTGGCATTTACAGAATGGAACTCTAGAGGATGATGTACACCTGCAATTTCCTGAAAGCTTTCTGTGAAAGCAAATGCAAGCTTTTGAATGACACAGAACTCTTTGTCAAGCAGAATGAGGAAATAAGTAAACCATATGAAGACAATAGCGGCATCTTGTTCCAAGATGTTCTGCTTTCATGGGATATAATGGATGTCTCATGTCAGATCCCACAGCTCTAAACTTAATTCTGAGATGATCAGCACTCCTGGTCTCCTCAGACGGTAAATATTTACTTCACTCTGCTGTGGTATGATCTAAAAAGCCGAGAGATCGGAGTGCCAGTTCGACTGCTTTGGAAAATATCCTTTACCTTGCCTCCCTCCTCCACCCCCACCCCCTCCCGCATCCTCTCTTGTTTATGTAAGGACAGATGGGAGGTTCAGAAACTGTTGCTCGAAGGAAGCTGGTCAAAGGCTGAAAGACACCCAAGGCACGTTGCCTACCTGTTTATAGTACTCCTCTAATCCCACATGAAAATCTGGGCTGCCTGTGAGCAGGAAAACATTGCCCTGGTAGGAAACCACCAGCTCAACTCTGGACACCTGCCACCTCTTGAGCAATTGAGAGATCCAGCTAGAGTTGAGAGTTGCTAGATCCAGAATGGGGATGTGGTCCTGTGCCTTTGGTTTCTGACCATATGGAGATGGGAGAAGCAGTTATGCTTGAGCAAATTACGAGACATGGATCTGGAGTCCATTGTCCACTGGTGCTGGTCACTCACTGTAGTTTTTAAGATTAATACTTTGCCAACGGGTGGATGAACCTCTGGTAATGCCCCATTTAGGTGATCTGCCAGCTTCTGCTCCCACCAACCCTCTGGCCTGAGTTAGCTGTCCCTGAGTTCAAGTGCAGTGAGAAAAAAGCAAGTGTGCAAATGCAACCTTGCTGGGCCACTGCACACTGATGAACATTGCTGTTGTTGTTGAGCATGGCATATGTACATGGCTGCTGTGAGGGGTTCAGTGGAGACTTTAGAAACTCATGGACAAAGCCCACATCTTAATGGGTGTGAACTTTGTTGAAATCTGTTCTGCCAGTTCATAGAATGGTTTGGCTCAAATAGGGAAAAGCAGATTTTGGCAGGCATCAATGGCGACTCCCTGCAATGTCAGCTATTTGCACACACTTATTTTTCCTGATTGCTTTTGCAACAGTTCTTGAAATGTCTGAGAAATATATATTTTGGTAAAGGATACTTCTACTAATAATGTCACCTTAAAAATTAAATGAAAAAAGATTCCCCTCCTGTCAAAGAGCAAAAGGCCAAGCCTGAGAACCAATTCAGAGCCTTCAGTATCTATGCCTGTAAACCGTGCCACGAGGTTCAATGGTGGATGTGCACCAAGGGTGAAGAGCCTTGAGATGGCTTTTTAAATCTTGCCTCCATCTTCATTCCTTGTTGGCCTTGCTCCTGGCAGCGTGCCCACCTTGTGGTTGGCCAGGAAATCCCTGATGTGTCCTGATCGCCACAGTGCCTGAAAAGCACAGATGCCTCATGCCAAAACAAGACAGCGATGGAGGTAAAGAAACTCTTTCTGCAGAGTGTCCCTCTTGGCCAACATCCCCCTTCTAAAATTGCTGGCCAAGAGCCTCAAGAAAACCGGGCCAAAAGAAGTGTTTTGGCCAGATGTAATGACTAAAAACACCCCAAATCATTGTTTACTTATTACTTGCATGGTTTATTAGATGCTTTTCCACCAAAACTATTCACAATGACCTACAAGAATAAAAATGTAACACAATAAAAACCAATAAAGCAGCGTGTTAACTTAGGAACTAGAGAAAAGTGTTTTGGAAAGGAAAACAACACAGGCCAATGGGGTGTGAACAAATTGAAAGCCTGCATGGATGTTCTTCAAGGCTGTTGGCACAAGCCAGGGAAAGAAAGTGTACAGAGTGTAATCCTAATAAATTTAGGCTAGCCTAACTCACCAGGCCTATCTTTTCATGATGCTGTGAGGAGGTTGGTATATGTCTGTACATTGCCCTAACCCTTCCTGGAGTGAGGCAAAAGTGTCTTACTGCACTTTTGTGCCACCCCCAGGTCAGCACAGGACTTACGCCGGGGCTTAGGCCAGCCTAAGTGGAGTTTAGTATTGCAGCCATATTCCATTTGTAGCCTTGCATGTCTCCTTGTCCCTCTTGCACAGCTCCCGCATCCTAGCACACCAGGCCTTCCATCCTCATGAAGGCCTCCGGAAAAAATGGAGGCAGTTTCTGTTTTGCTGCGGAAACAGCTTGGGTGGTTGTGCCACCATGGTAGTCTAAGACCCAGATAAGCTCAACACTAGAGACAGTCAAATAGGTATCATCACTGAACTAAATTCTCCTGGGCATTTCCATGTGCTTGTCAGCAAAAAATAATGGAGTGACCAAAGCAGTCTCCCTTCTACTGCCACAGTTCTATTTGAGAAACTTCCCACTTTCTGTTTTCTCAGTAACCTGCTTGGAAGCAGGAAAACCAGACACAAAAAACAATAGACCCCATTCTTTGGAGTGGGTGTGTTTGAGAAAAAGTGTTGTTCTCCTGGCTGTGCTGGCGTCTTGCGCCTTCCTCTGATGTTGTCTCTCCACACTTTCTAGTCTCATTTTTGTGGAACGAATGCCTTCCACCAGATCTCCATGCAGACGTTTCCCTGAGTCTTCATATCTGACATCTGGAATGTTATTCTTCCCATTTATATCTCTCGTACACTTTTTGTTGCAGTTGAGATATGAGACACCTATGTTTTCACTGAGAATGAAATCCTTACCCCCCAGTTGGGTTGGCACAAGTCCAGCTTAAGACCTGTGCTGGCCTGGGGTGTTGCAAAAGTGCCATATGCCAGCACACAGACAAGCACAAGTCCCTTGCTGGCTTCCTCATGCCACCATGGGAACAGAGAGACAGGTGAGTTGACCTAAACTGATTAGGATTGCGCTGTCCTGAAACTTCATGGCCTAAGCAGATAGAGTCCCATGAAGTGCTGATGGGGGTGACTGAAGGATGATAGGAATTGAAACTATATTGGATTGGTCCAATGCTCCTTACAGTAGCTGGTCAAGTGATCCATGAATGTCCACAACCAGGGCAAATCAATCAATAGTATTTATATACTGCTTTTAAACAAAAAGTTCACAAGCAGTTTATAGAGAAAATGAAATAAATAATGGCTAATGGCAGGTTTTAGCCATTCGCTGGTAATGAACATGGAGGCCCCACTGAACATGGATTCTCCTGAACATGGAGGGCCCACTGAAGGTGCAGTGGCCTATCTTCCATGCTAAGCTGAACGCAAGGGATGCTGAATGGCTCAAAGGGAAAGCATCTTTGTGGAGGAACACAGCAGCTCTTCTGAAGTGTATATGAGGCCATCCCTCTTATCATGAACAGATAGGTCTTCTGGATGAACACATCTTGAAAGTCTCCCCTACCAACCCTTTCCCCTTCCTCAGTGGTATCACAAGGGTTTGTTTCATCCAGTGTGGTAGGCCCTCACATCACCCCCGACCCAGTGATGGGCTTCAAAGAAATTAAGAACCGGTTCTCTGCCCATCTGGCAGCCACTTTTAAATGGCTATTTTTAAACTTTATATGTCCTATCTCTTGTTAACAACCGGTTCTATAGAGTAGGTGCGAACCTGCTGGAGCCCACCACTGCCCCAACCCCTCCTTAATAGACGTCCTTTCACGGAATGGGCAGAGCAACACTCCAGGCAGTGAGTGTGGTGTGGCACCACTACCCTGCCCTATTGGTTTTTGGATTATACCTTTTGACATAATAGAGCTATTTCAATGTGGTTTGTTTTGTTGCATTTTGCATGAAATTCCACATCAAGTAATATATAACATGATGGTATTATTAAAAAAATACCAAGATTAAAAATTTTTTGTCTAGTAGTGGTGTCACATCCCATTACCCTTCCCTTTGAAGCTCTCACTCCCTAACAGTGCCACTGCCCTTCCTAGAACATATCTCACTTGTATTCCTTCTGTGTTGCCTTTAATGTGACCACAGCCTGTGACCACAGCCTGAGTTTCTTCATTCATAACACATACTTATTACCTTTGCCATCCAAAAACACCCAACATGGCATGCAATAAAAGAGAAAGTGTAACACACAAAATCAAAATATAAGAAATCCAGGCAAAAAGAAGCAGCAGCAAAGCAACTATTAAAAAACTAGTTAAATTTACCCACCTTTGAGGGAATAAACCCCTCCCTATGCACCATCCCCCCTCCATGCACCATCCCCCTTTGCATCTCCTCCCCCCAACCATGCATCTTCCCCCTGTGCTGCACCACCGGGTTCCATATAAGTTCTTAGTTGGTCCTAACCACAAGAAGGAATACATCACAGAAGGAATACATTCCCAAAATTTCATGCTTCTAGGTCCAGGTGTTGGAGCTGGATATTGATCCATCAGTCGGTCCTCAGTGTTGAGTATAAGGACAAAAAGACGTTGCACCCCTTTTCACACCATTAGGGGTTAAATTTCTAAAAATTGGTTCTTGGTGGGTGCTCAAGCCACTGAAGGAATAACCTCCCCAAATTTCATGCTTCTAGGCTTGGCGTAGGGTGTTGATGAATCAGTGATTCTTGCACCCCTTTTCACCCGCTCCCGTTTTGAATTTCCAAAAACCAGTCCTTAATTGGTGCCTCCATCACAGAAGGAACACCCTCCCCAAATTTCTATGTCCGGCGGTTTTGGCTGGGGGTTAATGAGTCAGTCAGTCAGTCAGTGATCTTTCAGTTTTTTATATATAGATATGGAACTGCAGCAGCAAGACGAAGGAAGCTCCTGCAGGGTTTCAAGAAACAGCCTCCTGGCATTCTGCCCTTTTTGTTCAGTGCTTGCCTGTTTAGATTCCCTGTACATTTATCTTTGTGATTGTTTATTTTATATGTATAATTGCATTACAGAGGAGGAACTCACTGTAGAAGAAGACGAGATGCCCCCGTTCAGGTACAGGCCAAATGGTAAGTGCAACAGTGGCACTTGGTGTGGGAAACTTTGGAAAGAGATCTCCAGTTGAACCGGAGGATCCAAGTTCCCTTGGGGTCTTTATCAAATCTTTGGGTTCCATTCTGTTTTGACCTCTCATATAGGTCAAAACAATCCTGTTCCCGTTGTCCCCTTCTTAGTGAGCAGGGATGCAGAGGGAAACCTCAGTGCAAGGTGTTGTGGTGGTGCTTTAGGAGAAAGAAGGCACCATCAATTCCAAACAGAGCAGCCAGTCAGAGTACATAAGTGAAGCTCCATCAAGTTGGTGGCATGAGGTTGGAAAAATCAAGAGGGACAACTATTCAAGGTTGTTACAAAAGGATACACAGGGCTTGGGTGGGTAAGAACAGAGAAGTCTGCTTCTTCTGGGTCAGATTTTGGGTCCATCAAGCCCAGTTTTGTCTGTTCAACAGGCAGCTGCCCTTCAGGGACAGAGGCTGCAATTTAAACCCCCAGTTAGGCCAGCATGAGCTCCATCACAAGTCCTGTGCTGGCCTTGGAGTGTCACAAAAGTGCCATAGGACACATCTGTATCATTCCTGGGGGAGGGTTAGGCCAGTGCACAGACATGCGCTTGCCTCCCTACATCACCACGGGAACAGCAAGACCAGTGAGTCATGCCAGCCTACGTTAGGACTGCACTCTTAGACACAGAAATGCTTTTCCCAGCCCTATTAGAAAGAATGTATTTCTCGGAGCACAATGTCCAGGCCTGAGAATGCTCCTTCCCGGCAGGCCTAAATTCCAGCATATCTGGACTTCTGTATCCAAAGTAAACTTGGCCTCCCAGACCTATGATGGTCCTCTTCCTATGCTTCATTCCCCATCAGGCCGGATGAGGACTAACTGCAGCCAGTGTGAGAAGACCCTGACTCTCCAGACATCAGTAAAAATCCTGTACGTTTTTGTGGTCTTGCTGATCATCATCGTGGTGGTTCTGGCAACTTTGGGTGAGTAGAAGAGAAAAAGTGATGGAACCATTACATTCTGGATGACTCCCAGTCAAACACATCCCAACACTGGACATTTACATAGCAGTTACGGTTAGGGCTGGGGATCAGAAGTATTCCTGGAGTAGAACAAAATGTCTTCAGGCACCTTACACTATGTAAAACTCTTCCTCCCCTTCAACTTCTGAACCATTTGGGAAGGCAAGAAAAAAAGGAGACGACACTTCCACTTTGCTTTCCTGAGTGCACTGAATGGCATCAATGGCCATCCAGGCTTTTTTCTGCCCTCCCTGAGCTGCTGCCAAAGACCAAGCCTGGGGTTTCCTGCAGGCAAACCACGTGATCTACCTGTGAGTATTCCTTCATACAGCCCAGCCCATTCATACAGTATTCCAGCCCATTCCTTCATACATGGAAACTTTGAAGTTGTGGGTGCAATTGTGATAAGTGACGTCTTGCACTAGATACCCTAAAACAGACTTTTTGGGGTCATGAGCTACTCAATTCCTTAGACTGAGAGCCCAAGCCTATGCATGCCTACTCAGCAATAAGTTTCATTATAGTCAATGGAGTACATTCCCAGATTTTATAGTCCTCCCTCTCCTCCCCCCCCCTTAGTGAATAACTAAGTGCATAACTGCACACATTCAGGCATACACAGTTTTAGGTCTGTGGTAGGCCTGCACTAGGAGCCAAGCTTAATTACCACTTGCACTTGAAAATTTTCCTGTGGCTGTGGGGGAGGGGGGGGAGATGTTCCTGGTTCACATTGCAGGGTGCCAGGGAATCCAAATTCCAGAATCAGCACTCCAGAAAAGCTCTTTTATCTAAGGTTAAGCTGGGGCCACCCACAGTCTCTTGGTATCCTGAGAAATGCTGGTGGCTAGAGCTGAGAACTATTTACTAGCTTGAAGCAGGACATTCCTACCATTAAAGGGGGCCAATTTTTGTTTATTTTCACAGTATTATTTTGGGCAGCCAGAAAAACCTTGAGAATGAGTGTCCCAAAGCCATACTTCAGTTGTGGGCCTTGAAATCAGTGTAGAGTAACCTCAGGTCTGGGATTTGTCCAGATTCTCTGCAGAAGAGTTGTGAGTTCTGTAGCCAAGCCCTGATCTAATGGCAAAAGATCCGTGCAGCAATGTTCTCCATTCACAACATACCAAAAAGTCGTTTCTGGTCTACTTGGTACTTGAGAAGCAATTCCTAAGATGGTGAGAGACAACCAACAACCTATGCAGGAAAAAACCTTCCCTGACTCCAGTGGGCCATAGATGAAATATCCAAGAGGAAATCAGGAGGGAATTATTGTGTGTGTCCTCCCCCCTTCTTGAACTGATGCAATTCATCACTTGATGAACTGAGCAGCATATGTTGTTTGGTACACCCTACAATCCAGAGTAACTACGGGAGCACGTAAGAGACATTATGTGCACCCGTAGTTACGGCACCACATAGTGAAAACCTATGGGAAATTCATATTGCAATCCAGAGTAAATTGTTCTTATGTCGGAGCAAGGACTCCCCATAGTTACTCTGGATTGTGCCCATAGTGTCATTGCTAAGTGGAGCGAGGGGGCAACTGCCCAAAGCTCCATAGCAGGCTCCACACCCAGTGTGACCAGATCCTAAAGTCAAAATGATCACCCAAAAGTCCGGATTTTCAATTGAAAATCTGGAGCTTATTTCTTTTTTCTTTTTTAGAAAAGTAGGATAAAATGTAGGACATCCTACATTTTGTCCTACATTTTTTAAAATCAGGAGTAAGCTCCATTGAATTAATGGGCTTACTCTTTAGTAAACATAAAGTAAGTGGCTTATTTACCGTGGCTATGGAGGGTGCTCGGGGACACTGGAGGCAGTTTCAGGCTGCTGTGCCTCGGCTCGGCTAAGTCCGGCCAGCCGCCAGCCGCATTAGCCGTTTTTAAAAAAATTACCATGCACATGCGCGTGCACTCTTCCAACAGAAAGCTCCAACAGAGTGCTAGCGCTTCTCTGTGGGCGGAGCTAGTTATCCTCTCCTGACCTCACCAGACAATTAGGAAAATGAAAGTGCCGGTGAGGTCAGGAGATGATACCTAACTCTGCCCATGGAGAAGTACTAGCACTCTCTGTCGGAGCTTTCAGAAGTGGAAGAGTGCGTGCGCATGCACACAATAATTTTTTTAAAAATGGCTGCTGCAGCTGGCCAAACTTAGTTGCGCCAAGCTGCAGCAGCCTGAAACTGCCCCCCAGTGCCCCCAAACACCCCCCACCTGCCTAGAAGGCCGGATAGGGGCCTATTGGACCAGATGGTCCAGTCCAAAGGCCAAAATCCAGACTTGCCTGGCCAATTCCGGCTTTCTGGGAGGCCTGTCCACAACCCACAATACTCCTGCCACCTGTGATTAACAGATTGGAGAAGGAAGTGGCAAAATCAGTTTTGCTGCCCCCTTGCTCTGATTCTCCTTCACCCCAAGCAACAAATGACTTGGAGGTGGGGGACTATTTATATTTTTGAAGAACATGGGAATATTACATCACACCTAGAAGTGAAATCACTTCCGGATGTGACATCAAGAGGGTGTCATTGTCAATTTTGCCCCAGTTGCCTGGGTGGGTAGCTTCAGCACTGCTTGGATGTTATGTCAGCCCAGCAGGGCATCAGAATTATTGGGCATAGGATTGCACTATTAGGCACATCCAATCCAGAACTACACGTGCTTATTAAGAAGGAAGTCCCATTTTTTTTAAATGAAACTTAGAACCCAACTGTATTCTCCTCTCACACCCAAGTTGGGTCCAGGAAGATCTATCAGTGAAGAAAGAAAGTGCTCAAAATAAGAGCTCTCAAAATGGCTCTGTCAACTGTTGTAAATGGCTGCATAACATAGTAAATCTCAGATAGGATTGGACTGAAGGATAAGAGCACAAGGACATAAAAAAGCCATGATGGATCAGGCTAAGGGACCTTCTAGTCCATCTTCCTGTATCTCACAATGACCCATCAGATGCTTCTGATGGGTTCAGACATTGCATGCATTAACAACACCCAGTTCCAGACTCACAACATCACTTAGGCTTTCCACCTGCTCAACATTTTTGGCTGCAGATAAACAATTAATGACAAAAGATACTGTAGTTTTTACAAGCGATCACAGACAAATAAAGCTGTCAAATCCATTTCTAGGAAGCCACTATCCATTAATGCTAGATGGAAACTACACCCAGAAGACAGCACCCCATCATAGATATGCCTGTTTTTTCCCCTTTGCTTTGGCCCAGCTGGGGCTGACAGTTTAGATTTCCTCCCTCCTCCTTCTTCATTCATTAAAGACCAAACAAGAGAAAAAGCCAAGCCCTGACTAAACGGCTCCCTTGTAAATTACAACTAGGAGGAAACAGGCAGAGGGGGGATGGGCAGTGAGAGTCACAAACATCCCAGCCAGCCAGAAAAGGCTGAGAAAAATTCCATTTAAAAAAATGGAAGCCTGCTTTTCACATTTTCAGCATAAAGAAAGACAGGCAAAGAATGTGGTCCTGACCTTGCAGCCTGAGGTTGGAGTGGAGGGAGGATGTGCAGCCTTGTAGGAAACTCAAGACATTCCCCACCTTGCTGCTTAAACCCTGGAAGGTCCCAATGTCTTTCAGTCCCCCATGAATGAAAGCATAACTTGTGGAGGGAGTGCAGAGCAAGCAGGGAACTCCTAGCTCAAGGTCAGTGCCTCTTGAAAAATAATGATCTTGCAAAGCCCCAGGACTTAAAGCCCTACTCTGGATTCAGTCATACGTTGAGTAAAGATGTTGGTAAGGAAACAACAGAGTCCACTAGATTAATTTCACCTTTAATTTCAACCAACCAAGAGCCAGATTTGTTGTCGAGCTCAGTAAAAGCTTTCACACTTTCCATTTTGTTCACCAACACACATCATCAGTTTTCATCCTTGTCCCATTGGGCGTTACTCAGGGCAAAGAAAGCGTAACAGGGCAATACAAAATGCCAGGATCATGTAACAAGCTGGCTGGAAGGAACTGGTGGGATATGGTGGATCACAAACTATGAGTCAGCAAACTGACTAATTGCCAAAAGAAGGGAATGTTATTCACAGAAGAGCTTGAAATAGTTTAGCTGTGCTTAGAAATATTTAAGGGTTGGCTGGAGGAGGCCAAAATTTCAACAAGTTGAGGAACGTGCTGAGAGGACAATATTAAAATGAGCTGTTTCAAAAGATTATTGCCATAATATTTGAGCAAAATCAGCAAGGCTACAATCTTAAGCATATTTACATATGAATATGCTGCACTGAATAAAATGGGGTTTACTTCTGAGTAAAATACATATTGGATTGCACAGAAGATTAGACAGTTCAAAGCTCAATGGACTTCATATTTGCTTGGTGAGATCAAAATGCAGACTTGTGGGTCAAGAGGTTAAAGAAAAATTATCTGTTCGCAAGGCTGTTGGTGGTGTGTAAGTGTACAAGAAAATCAACAAGATATTATTTTCAAAGATTATCCTTTGAAAGAACTCCTTTCAAACTGCACTGGCCTCCTGCAATCTGCACTGAATCCATGACCACAGTTCTGAGTTCCAGGCCAGTTCACATGGGTGATAATACGCTCACACTCACTTGCCTGTTTTCCTTCCAGTCTTTAAGAAGGTGGACTCTATATCCAATGAAGTAAACTCTGCGCAGACTTACTATGAGAAGAAGCTTGTCTCGGTCCAGGAGAATCTCCAGGAATTGGGTAAGTATGTGGGCTTTCTAGATGTGCAGTATGTATGTGTCTGTTTATTTTGAAAATGTAGAAGCCACTGTTCGATAACTAGTTGCTCAGGACAGCATACAATTTAAAACAATGGGCTGTGTGATTCTTGGCAAGTATCCTCTCTGCCACACACCATCTTATTTCAAAGGGTCCTCATGGGCAAATTTGAAGAGGATACTGATGACTAGAGAAGGAAAGGGAAGATTACTGATGAGTATGCTCTTGCGCATGGAAAAGACAGTGCTCACACAAGAGAGGGCTTGACACAAGGCAGCAAAGACAATAGGACCATAAGCAAAAAAATAAAAAATCAAAGGCATTAATAATCAGTATGAGTCATAGAAGTGTTAAAACATGCTCTAATGTCCAGGCAAATAAAGAAGGTCTATATTGCCACACACTGAAAAAATGTCAAAGGTGGATCCGTGAAAGTTTGGCATCCTTCAGTCTCGAAAGATTATGGTATCGTGCTTTGATTGGAAGTCCTGAAATGCACCATCCATCTTGTTTCAAAGAAGCGTCTCTGATGACAAATATCAAATTTGAGCAGATTTGGTTGTTTTAATATATATTCTTTATGTATTTGTTCAAAGAAGTCTGGCTTTTCCCTGCACCATATCAGATCAGCCAAAATTAAAGCAGCTTCCCAGCTGTGTACTGTGGCCTGGCAGCACCTTAAGAGTGTCCTCTCCTGCTGTTTTTGCAGCTAGCAAAAGTGGGAGGCATATTAAGCAGCAGACAGGCCACACTTCATGGCAGTTGGCTGTATTCAGCCTGGAGAAAGACATTCAGATGGCAGGTCTGAAATATTTATTTGTCATTTGTTTAATCACCTTTCCCAATTCCCCCCCCCCCCCGCCCCCCAAAAAAATATCACAATCAGAGCCAAAAATAACAACCAATTCTGTAAATGAATTAAAATTATTTCCTTTGGTGCATATTTCAGCATATCAACAAGCTCCTGTAGAAGCAAGATCATCGCAAGCAGCAGCAAAAGTAATTAAAATACCTTTAAAAGAAGGCAAGTTTGAAAGATCTGTAAAGATAAGCCTTCCTAGGGAGGTTGTTCCACCAAATGAGCAACAGATGGCACACAGACATTATTTGCTTTGGTTTTTGTTCTAATCTCTGTAAAATTCAACTGAACGGCAAGGAGGTGACCTGATAGTATAACCCAGTGGTTCTCAACCTTCCTAATGCTGTGACCCCTTTATACGTTCCTCATGTTGTCGGGACCCCCAACAGTAAAATTATTTTCGTTGCTACTTTATAACTGTAATTTTGCTACTGTTATGAATCGTAATGTTAATATCCGATATGCAAGATGTATTTTCATTGTTACAAATGAAATGTGTGTTCTGTGCACACATTGAACACAATGGGATTTATTTCAGAGTAGGCATGCATAGGATTGGGCCCTGAGGCAGCAATCCTATCCACATTTACATAGGAGTAAAGGCCCCCTGACTATAATGGGATTTATTTCAGAGTAGGCATGCATAAGATTGGGCCCTGAGGCTGTCAGTCAGCCCCAGTGTGTGCACAGCTACAGCTGGAAATCTGGCAAGCCTGACCTGGCCCCCTGCACCAGAGGTCTTTAGGCGACCCCTAGGAAAGCTCTAGGTGACCCCAAAAGGGGTCCCGACCCCCACTTTGAGAAACGCTGGTATAACCCTTCCGTTAGTTTTAGCCAGTTAATGATGGGATTTTATGAGTGTCTGCAAGTGATCAGCATGTCTGTGACTCACTGTAAAAAGAAAAGAAACTGGCCTGACAGTGCAGCCCATAACAGATTTGATGGGAAGTAAGAGTGGCTGAGGGATTAGTGCTATGGCTTTAGTGGCTACATGGGGCCAATTGGATCCAGACCACAGTGCTGGGGAGAGAGATGTGTTAAGCAAAGTGTGCTGAGCTAGAATGTTTGTTCAGAATACATTCAAGGTATTAGCTGAGTTTTTAAAATTTACAAATATTGTAGTATTGTATGATTTAAATAAATGTGGTGTGCTAAAAACTAATGGTAAAACAAATTGTGTGCTTTGATAATTTTAGTACCTTGTCAGTGTGCCATGAGATGAAGAAGGTTGAAAATCACTGGTAAAGATGATGCATATAAAGAAAAATTGCATAATTTTGTCTTCATTTCATTAATCCTTCTGCATAATTTAGTCATGGGAAAGGCCAAGGCAGGTGTCATGCAGAGCGAGCCCCAGCTTCTGGCGCTTGGAAGCCTAGTTCAGGAAATCCTCTGGCTTCTGATCTTCGCCAGATGCTGCTATGAGATAGGCCGTTGATCAGTGGCAGAATCCTTGTTTGCATGCAGAAGATCTCAAGTCCAGCACCTTCACTCAAGGACCTTGGTACCAGACATCACAGACCTGCAAGAGTGGGCAGTGTCAGGCTGGATGAATCATTAATCTCACTCTACCACACCACAGTTATTAGCAGTGCCTTTTACGTGTGATTTATGTGTTTGCATGGAATGGCAGACTCCCTGGATGGACTTCTGGATGGTGGGGATTACCAACCAGGAGGAGAGGACAATCCAGTGTTGTTTATGTGGCATCTGGTAGTTTTAAGCTGGAAGACAGAATGCTTCAGTTGGTGCCACACCGGACAATCCCGTTACTGAATAGTTCATGTTACATGCCTGATGTCATGTAAATGACCATTACATTGTTTGATTTCTATTTTGCTTTGCAGATCAACAATCCCTGGACAACTGCTCCTTCTGTCATGATACAAGTCAACTGGGGCAAGAGATCAGCAAACTGCAGGAGGAGCTACAGGAGATTCAGAAGAAGCTCTTAGCACAGGAGGCTTTACTTGACCAGGCTGGACAAACTCATCAGCAGCTCATATCCACTAGCAACAAGATCACTGGAGAAGTGGATAGTTGCTTTTCTGCCATTCAGCAGGTCAACCAGAGCCTGGGCCTCTTTCTGGCCCAGTTGAGAGGTTGGCAGGCAGCCACCTCTGAGCTGGGCAGTTCGCTGAAGGAGCTGACACAGGAGCGCTTTGATATAGAGGCTGCTGTACAGCAGATGAACTTCACTGTTGGGCAGACCTCAGACTGGTTCCTGGCCATCCAAAGGAAAACAAATGAGGAGACTCTGACGCTGCAGAAGATTGTGACTGAGTGGCAGAACTACACTCGTCTTTTTGGCACCTTGCGAGCCACTTCTTCAAAAACAGGCGAGCTGGTCAAGAGTATCCAGACAAGTCTGGGCATTGCCTCACAAAGGATTACCCAGAACTCTGAGGGGATGCATGACCTTGTCCTTCAGGTGATGGGCTTACAGCTTCAGCTGGACAACATTTCCTCCTTCCTGGATGATCATGAGGAAAACATGCATGATTTTCAGTATCATGCCCGATATACACAGAACCGGACTGCTGAGCGCTTTGAGACCTTGGAAGGCCGCATGACCTCTCATGAGATTGAAATAAGCACCATCTTCACCAACATCAATGCTACTGACAGCCATGTCCACAGCATGCTTAAGTACTTGGATGATGTGCGGCTCTCTTGCACATTGGGTTTCCACACACATGCTGAAGAGCTCTACTACCTGAACAAGTCAGTCAACCTCATGCTGAGCACCACAGATCTCCTACGAGAACGCTACAGCCTCCTCAATGCTCGGCTGGACTTTGACATCCGCAATCTCTCAATGGTCATGGAAGAGATGAAGGCTGTCGACATCCACCATGGGGAGATACTCCAGAATGTCACCATCTTACGAGGTGAGTGCCAGCATGGCAAGGCAAAGAGAGAGGGAAGAGTAATCACAGTGTCCATGTGAAGATCCTCCAAGTAAGAGGTGCTCAGAGCTGCAGCAGCTTATATTTGGGGGCATCCTTGTCTGCTTAAAGGAGGGGTGGAAATAATGGTTTTCTGTCAGTGGAATAAAGATCTTTTCAAATGAGGATCAGTCCTCTACACATGAAAAAATTAGGTATGTTGCTACATCTTTCTTGGGGTAGCCTTGCAAATGAAAATGTTGCACAAATTACTAGTTTTCAGTATTATACTTCACTTCCTGTGTATACAAACATTAGTCATTTGTAGCCCAAAAGAGAAAACAAGAGAGAGAACTGGCTTCTGTAAAATTCTTGCTTGGTGTGGTTACAATTGATTCTTCTTGATCATAGGCAAATAGAAAATATCATTCTGGACATGAGTGAATTATAACCCTAGTCCAGGGACGTCCAAACGTTTTGGCAGGAGGGCTACATCATCCCTCTGACACTGTGTTGGAGGCTGGAAAAATGATTTACTTTTCAAATTTAAATTAAATTTACACATAAGAGTGTATTAGAGACAGATCTGGAGGATCATAAGGCTTGTGCATGGGCCAGATGGGCCTTGTTGTATGCCACATTGAGGCTTGCCTGTGTCACATCTGGCCCCCAGGTTGGGCTTTAGACATCTCTTCCCTAGCCTATACATACCTATTCAGAAATGAATCCTATGAGAGTCAATAGAGATTACTTCCAGATAACTGCTCCCAGGATTGCATCCTTAGCAAAGAGAAGAGACTTTGATTGAATGGAAACTGAGTCAATACAGTTTTAAAATTCTTTTCTTTATTTTGTCCTTCCCTTTCCAAGCAATGGCAAGTTTGAGGCAATCTGTGCCAACATAAGCTATGTCCACACTACAAGTTTAAAGGTGCAACTCAGTCAATGTTTATTCAGACATAAGCCTCACTATAAGATATTTACTGGAAATTGCCCAAGCAACCCAAAGAGACATAAGCGAGCTGGGTTAATAACTTGGTATTCTGTTGAATAACAAATATAGTATAGTATGTAAAACTAACAAATACAGCAGAACCTCAGATTCAGCATAACTATGAAATGAAACCTAATTGAATATCCACTTAGGCACATTCCATATATATAATACTCATGGGTTTGGTCATCCTATCCACACTGGTACACATGAATTTATTTACCTCCCTCATCGTTGTCTGGTTCCCTAAGGCATGGTTTCTCAACCTGTGGGTTGGGGACCACTGGAGGACTTGGCGACTGCCTTACCGGTTCACGAGAGGAGACTCTGGCCCTCCTCCCAGGAGTCCGCAAGAGGACTTTTGCTGGCCTCAGGAGATCTCTGTCTGGCCCCACTAAGTGCCTTTCCCCTCCTCTCAGCAGGAGGGCTCTGTTGGAGGAAATTCCACGCATGTGTAGAATTCTCTACCAGATCCCAGATGCAGGAAGATCACGACATCCCCTCATCCCAGCCAGAAAGATGTGAAGAGGAGAGGGGGAAGGAGAAAGAAGAAATTACAGACAGAGAACCCCTATTTTAGACAGGGTATGAGGAGAGGAGAGATAATGATGAGACACCCTGATCCAAGAAAAGGGGGTTGAAGAGAGGAGGGAGAGAGAGAGACCCCAATGATCCTAGCCAAGATTGGGAGAAGCTGAAATGGAGGGAGTAGGAGACAGACTGAAGCTGCAATCCTAAAGGAACACAATGGGGCTTACGTTTGAGGAGATATGGCAAGGATTGCACCCTGAGAGACTGATAGAAACCCTAATGATCCTAGCCAAGATTGGGGGGAACTGAAGAGAAGGGGGTAGGACAGACTGAGAGGATAGAAACGACAATGATCCTAGCCAAGTTGGGAGAGTGTCTGCTATTTCTTGTGGGCAGACACAATGTAGCCTTCTTGTAATTGATAAATTATATGTAAGAAATTATGGCTGCAACCCTGAGAACACTTTCCTGGGAGTAAGCCCCATTGAACTCAGCAGGGCTTACTTAAGAATACACATGAATAGGATTACAGCCTAAATGCTACAATTTTAAATTTGCTAATAACATAGTGCTTAAATTAACAAGATAAAAGCAATATGCATGTGTTTTTTTAGGTTTTATTTTTTCATGTCCTACATTTTTCTTGGGTGTCATATATTTGGGGCAGGTGTTGTCCTCTTTTTAGGTTGTGACTTATGGGTACCATGTCCTCTGCTAAGACACTTCCTGTCACTCACTCTCATCCTTGCCTACCTCACAAGGTTGTTCAGATTGGAGATATATCGCTGGATGGTGCAGTGGTTAGAGAATCGATTGGGACCTGGAGGATCCAGATTCAGGTTCCCAATGGCCAAGAGCTTCCTGTCACACATTCTCGGCCTCACCACCTCACAGATTGTTGTTCAGCTGGAGGGATAGGGCTGGATGTGTACTGGTTAGGGAGTTGGAATATCCAGATTCAGAATCCCTCTCAGCATAGAGGCATCCTATCTCTTCCTCTTGCCCTAGTCTACCTCACAGGGTTGTTGTGAGGTGGAATGGCTAGCACAGGGTGGAGTACAGCAGTTGTTATGTGGTGGACTCAGAAGATCCAAATTCAAAGCTTCCCACCTGGGCCAGACTTTGGTCTGGGCGACTCCCCCATCACAGAATGTGAATCCTCTGCCTGTCTACTCAGTAAGTCCCATTGTAGTCAGTGGCGCTTACAGTCAGGAAAGTGTGAATAGGTTTCCAGCCTCAGAGGGGGCCCAATCCTCTGCCTGTCTACAAAGTCCCATTGTAGTCAGTGGAGATTATTCCCAGAAAAATGTGGATAAGATTGCAGCCTCAAAGTCCAATCCAATGCCTGTCTACTCAGAAATTAGTCCCATTATGGTCAATGAGGCTTACTGTCCAGTAAGAGAGAATAGGATGGCTTTGTGCATTTTCAATCCATCCTGCATCAAAAAAGGTTGAAAATCCCTGCTCTCTGAGTAGACATGCATTGAGACATTGGGCTGTCACCTGCAATGCTATCCACAGTAACATAGCAATAGCTCCATTTATTAATTTATTATAATGGAATTTTATAGTGGGAGGCAGCTGTGCTCTGGGCAGGGAAGCCCTTCCTCCAGGTTGCCAAAGGGCAACCCCCCTTAAGAAAAAAAATTCCCACAGAACGGGTCCTTGGGGCCAAGGAGGTTGAGGACATTGCCCTAAGGGATTTCTCAGTTCTATGCCAACTATTCGGAGGAATGTGTTGGGAGTGTCAGGCCCAGGATGGAGGTTTGAATATTACTTGTTGTTACTTGTATAATGCTTGTTCTTTGTATGAAGGAGGAAATGGTTGGATGGACACTGACACTGCAAGCTGCAGGTGCAATTTCTGAATGCTCCTAGCACATCAGGGAGAATATATGTAAGGCTGCTTGGTCCACCTAGCTCAATACTGTCTACTCTGATTGGTAGAAGTTCTCTAGGATTTCAGATCAGGGAAGTCCCCATCACCTGTGATGTGAGTCTTTACGGTGCCAGGCACTGAACATGAGGCCTTCTGCAGGCAAAGCATGCCTGGTTCCTCTTTTACAGGGACTGCAAAAGGACATCTAAAATAATTTTATTCCCATCCTCAATTGCTCTTCTGACTCCTTTTGCACTTTCTTCTCCTGCATGTGTGAAATTGGCCTCAGACTAAAATCCAGGGAGATAACCAAAGCTAACCTGCTTAGGCAATGACAGAAAACTGGTTGCTTAAAAAGACAGAGTCTATTCAGTCAGATGGGAAGGAAAAACACCCATGAATTGATTTGAAATGTTGCTATTTAGTCTTATGATGACTAGCCTTATGATGCTAAAGGGCCACTTGGTCCTGGAGCACAGAAAGGGCTGAAGTCAGGCTGGGTGCCCCAAATGTTGTGCCTTTGTGCTCATGCAAAAAGCAAGGAAGAGAAATGCCTGAGCAGCTGGTTTCCATGTGACGAGCTGGCATCACAACATCGATAATAAAACAAACATGCTGTCTCTGGAAGTAGCTGAGTGACAGGATCTGGGCTGTGAAATTGGACTTTGGGATGTGTGTTTCACAAAGATGCTTCACATTTGGAAAACATAGACCAGCAAGCCAATGTCAGGCGGGGAAAAGGAGTTGCAATGTGTGTATACATTTAGATCTCACGAGATGTTCAGATGCAGTGGCTAGATGTTTTGCTCAGATGCCACTGATTTTCCAGAATAATTGGTTTTGGACTCCACCAGAGCCCAGAATAAGCTTGACTTTACCCTGAAACTCTGCTGCTTGATGCTGAATGCAAAGAACAACCTGCACTGGATTCTTCTATTCAAGCACATAGGCCTCGCTCAGCCAAAGAGGATTGGTTACACAGAAATACCTGTGTGTGTGTGAACTCAATGCAGTCCATCGACCCAGTCCACCGACCCAGATACATGCTCAAAATTACCTCTTTGTTTCTGTCTCGCAGGGCTAACTAAGCCCTGGAATTCTGTGCAACCTTGTAGTGTAGAGTGCTGGGTCAAATTTTACTATAGATTGGGATGCCAAGTCTCAGGCATTTTCCCATCCAGTAAGTTCCACAACAAAAGCAAACCCTTGGTGGTGTCTACAGAGAATGCCCTGCCTCCTGTACCCAGGCATGCCAAGATCTGTCTGTTCTCTTTACTCCTGTGCTCTGTTAGTTTTTTTTTTTAACCATGGAAAAAACTTTCTGTACTCTGCAGCAGGCTGGCATCAGTCAGGACCAATGGTGGGTAAAGCCCCAGACAGGCCCAATGCAAGGTTTGGCCTGGCAGAATGGTCTAAATCAGGGCATGATTGCATCCAATACTGGCAGGTTCAAATCACCTAGGTTTTTCTTGGCTTTCTTTGGGCAGAGCCCATCAGGTCCCGTTCAAAACAACTTCAGCTGCAGGAGGGTTTGAGCACACTCAGTTCCCTCTCAGCCTCTCAACCAGGTGGCCAAGGAGAATGTTTGCTTTCTTTTCTCATGGAGAGCCATGTGCATGGAAAGCAGATCCAGGCTGGGTGAGCTTGACTTCTCCAAAGTGGCAAAATTAACGTCATGGGAAATTCAGGACAGCCTTGGGGGAAGAGAGAGAACTCTAGAAACACAGACGGTGTTCAAGAAAAAGGATCCCTGTTTATTTGCAAGCATGCAGGTGATGCCAAGGTGATCCCTTACAACAGGCTAAAATTTCACCAATGGAGCAAAATTGCTTCCCCATGACTGGCCCTTTTCTCTGGAACAGCCTCCTTCATGCATGCACTTTTATGGAGTAGCCACAGCATGCTGATACCAAATAATTTCTTTCCAAAGTTTTCTGCGTTTTCCTTCTTATCCCCCCTGCCCCTGCCAGATTTGATCTGGGGTGGTTTTTGAAGATGATGAAACACAAGCATGAATTCAGCATGCAGAGCATAGAAGGACAAAGCACTGCACAGTTTTCCAGGCACTTTGATCTGTAAACTAATCTGTAAACTTCGCAGGTCTTGTTGATCCCCTGTCCAGCCTGGCCAGGGAGACAAATGCACTGCCTCTGCTTTGGATGTTGAACAGCCTCTTTAAATTCTGAGTGACCATTTCCTTGGTGGGGTGTAAGTTAAATAAGTTTTTCTTTTTTTTTAACTAGTGCACAAGCTAACCACAATCACATTCATATGTTTACGTCTGAATTCACAGACTACTTGTCCACACTCCAGAGTGGCTCTGAACCAATTAAAACAATTCCAACAATAAAATCAATAAAGGAAAGAAAGTCAATCTCTTCAGATAGGGCAACAACAATACTGTACTAATAAAAGCAGAGGAAACACCAGAGATCTATAAAGCCTGAAAGAACAAAAAGAATACTCCGGGTGCCAATATGAGAAGTGGCACCAGACAAAGCTCACATGAAAAGTGGCACCAGACAAAGCTCACTGGGCAGGAGTGCCAGAGCTGGGGTACAACACAAAGAAGGCTCTGTCACCACCTCTCCAGTGTAGAAGGGCTTCCCTGGCAGATTTTAATGTGAGGTCATGCTTGTGTGTGAGGTGGCATACCCAAGGGGTCTCGCTTATGTGGGTGCCATGATGAATTGATGTAGGTGTCATCATAGATGTCTCCTGCAGGGTGATCCTTCCTGTTGTCTTGACTAACAAAACAGAGGGAAAACTGAAGATACTGGGTGTGTTTAGCCTAGAGAAAACTAGGGCCATGCAGGAATGGATTGTCCATTTCCTGCCCAAGTTGGGGTTGGACCAGAGGGTCTACAGGCCCTACCTACAGTTCTCAAATGACATTTACATCACCAAACATTGCCTGCCGATTTGGTTGAGAAATTGTAAGGTACAATTGCCGAGCCCAGGGTTGGGCTTAAGCGTTTGCCATGAAAGGCAAGAAGAGGCATCTCCACAAATGTCACAAAGGATCCTGAGATCCATGTGCAATTCTATGGGGAGAAACACTAGCAACCAGGACCTTCCTGGGATGAGGTGAAGCAACAGTGGGCAGCAACGGGTAGGGGTTAGGGCCCAAATGTACCCTGTTCTTCTTTCTACCTCCCCAGGTTGCTTCAGCCACTTTTGGATTGTTGTCCTCACATAACCTGGTTACTTGCCTTCTCAGCACCTAGGCTGCTGGCATAACCAAGCTGCATGACACTGTCCCTCAATGGGAACCAAATTTATTTATCTTTGGCTGACCTCAACTCAGACTGGGCTACTTTGACATGATGGGCAATCCTTGAATTGTACCACCTTACAGAGGTGCCTCGTTGGCCTGCACAGTCTAACTAGACCTGCACATACCTTGATATCATACTACAATTTCCTATCATTCAGACCTGATCTTTGTTTCCTTTCTCCCTAGGTGTTCCTGGGCCCCCAGGCCCCAGAGGATTCAAAGGAGACTTGGGAGTCAAGGGACCCTCTGGAAGCAGAGGAAGTAAAGGTGATGCAGGGAGTCTGGGACCACCTGGGCCTCAAGGACCCCAAGGACCACCTGGTGCTAAAGGACCGCAAGGCGAGAGAGGCTCCGTGGGCACAAAAGGCTTTCCTGGCTTCAAAGGGAACAAGGGTAGCCTTGGACAAATTGGTGCCAAAGGGCAGCCTGGCTCAAAGGGGGATGTAGGACCTCAGGGGCCTGATGGGGTACCAGGGCCACCAGGACCACCTGGACCACAGGGGAAACCAGGGATTGCAGGCAAAACAGGAGCACCAGGCCCAATTGGGCCAGCAGGGCCAAAGGGGGATCCCGGGATACGGGGTCGACCAGGGCTACCAGGGCCCCCAGGACCCCCAGGAATGTGAGCAGCTTCTTCTCTCACAAAAAGGATGGTGGTGGTTGTATTAGGCAGCTGAATTGGAACCCCTGCATTGCAGGTACCTCTTCCCTACAGAAGGTGCCACAATTGATGGTTTTCCCTGTTGCTGCCCTCATTTATTCTGCACTGTTAGAGTCCACTTTCAGCAGCTTGGAGCTGATTTAAAAATTGCTGTAAGTCACCAAATTTCCTGCACTGGGAAAACATAAAAGGCAAAGAGCCATAGCTGCTATTTCCAGCCACCCATCTTGTTCTAAGCACCTTCTTCATATTCTTCTCAAATCCCAAACAATCAAGGTTGTTATCCAACTTTGCTCCAATCTACAGGTCAGCCTATTGAGAATTTTTTGCTTGATCTTCCCTGTGTTTCTCAGGGGTACTAAGATGTTCAGGCAGAAGAGCAAAATCCCTGTGGGTGCAGATTTCAAGTGTGCCTGTTCCTGTGTGAATGGAGGATTGCTGCTTTTTCCTGGCTCCTGCATCCTCAATGGCAACCTGATTTACAGAGATGTGGCCTTGCCCATCAGATGCCCTGGAGATGTGGCTTTGTCCTAGAGATGTGGCTTTGCCCATCAGTGATTTGCTTGGCCAGTGAAACTGCCCTGCTGCACTTGCTGTCCAAGACACAGGTCCAGCCACAAAAGGGAAGAAGACTCATCAAAGCCAGCCCACTTTCCATCCCTCTCTTTACTCTTAGGGGCAAAATAAGGCAAGATGGTGGTTGGAACTTGGTAGCAGAGCACCTGCTTTGCACACCAGTTCAGACCTCAGAACCAGGAGAAACCCAACAGAACTACGGCCAATCCCAATTACCAGCACTGGCTGAGTAAGTGAATGGTCTGCCTTGCATGTCCCTCTGTGGACTTCAGGCAGTGAGACTGTCAAACATATGCAGAGATGGCTTGAGTTGCCTTAACCATCAGGGGAGCCTTAGTTCAGGGGCAGCACACCTGAATTGATGTTGAAAGCACCAGGAGCCTTCGCTTGCTAATGGGATATCTTGGAATCAGACAGCTCCTTACAGCACAGTAGGAAACTTCATGCCGTGCTCCTGCAAGTTTTAAAAAAAATTCCCTGTAGCCTGCCAGAATCAAGGGTGTCTGTGTGGGTGGGGAGAAGCAAATGAATCTGTGGTTTGGGGCCTGTGCAAGACTCTGTACTCAGTGAGATCCTGGTTTCTGTTTCTCTCTAAGAGTGAGGCATCTTCAAGTCCCTGACCTGCTCTATATTTCCAGAATGCTGATTATGGAAAATAAATAATGCTTCATTGGCCTCATTAAGTATCACCATCTCCCTCATTCCTGACTGGCTCAGCCGCTAGAATGAAGGGTTGAGGAATGCCCTTGCACATTGATACTTGCATAGAAGAGCTGAGCTGGCTTTGGAGCCTTCTGGATCAAGCACTTGGTGTCTGGAAATACCAAAAGGCCATTAGTTAATATGGGTACAATATGCTGGGGAATTCTCCTACACAAGCCTTATTGAAATTCATGGGTGCTGTGTTAGGGCACTGCTGTGACTGAATCCTATAAGAAGCCCAGCTGGATCATGGGTCCCACCACCAGACTGCACACTTCCAAGAGTGGTCAGCCAGGTGTCTCCAGAAAGCCTCTTCTTCCCCCACTACCAGTGTTCACCATGGTGGGTCTGTCTCATAGCACAGTCTTCGAGCTTGTTTGCCATGAGATAGACCCATAATCCTGCATCCATCAATCCACCCAATCTGAGCAGCCTTCTTGCAATCTTCATCTTTGCATACTTTGCCCATGTCCAATGAGTCAGATGATGGTTTGAAGGGGCTGGGAGGGAACAGCCACTGCAGGTAGGCAGCCAAGTACTCCCACACTGGAGAAGATTCTGACCTTGAAATGTTCAGTCTCCTGGGCCTTATCATATAACATGTACTGCCAGATCCTTTACACATCCTGTGTTGAAAAAAGGGAATCTGATGTTTCAGAAACTGCCAACAACTTGTGGATGCCATGAATTGAGAGGGACAGTGTGTATCCATAGCAGTACTAGAAGGGGAAATTCTTGGTATCTAGATACCTAGATACAAGCCCCAAAGGCCCCACTGGACATATTTTGCCACCAAAGTGGCTGCACCACCCCATGGCATGAAAACTCCACTGCACCCTGCAACATCTGTAGTGTTGCAAAGCATTGTCCTGCTTTGTCACTTTCATCACAAATCCCCATCTCCAGATACCAGGAATGGGAAAATACAGTGGGCTTACCCAAGTTGAGGCTAGAGTCACTTGCAACTCAACTGAAAAAAAGATTCATAAAGGGGACACTATCTGAGTTGCTTCGTGACATTAAAAGTCTTGAACTGAGCTCCCCCCCTTTAAAAGTTGGGTTTTGTCTCTGTGTGTGTGTTGTGATTGGGTGCTGTGCTTCCCATTGTGAGTGTGTGTATGGATCTGTCTGTTGTGCCTGCTTGCATGCATGCACATTGACACATGTCGCTGTGCATTCATTCCATGGTGCAACTGGTTTGCGTCATCTTCCCCCTTCAGCTGTGTAACCCTTTTATCTATGTTTGTATGGTATAACAGCAGCCACATGTATAATTTCCAGACCAATAAAAGTATGATCATACCAGAAGCGTGGGGTGGCTGTCTGACTTTCTTTAGTACACACAGCAATAGAGGCCCAGTTGAAGCATTTACCATGTATATATATCATAAAGGAGGGAGGGCTCAATGAAATCCAGGAGACGCCAGCATGGCTAACAAGAAGAGGTATCATAAAAGGCAAGGAAGCTTCCTGCTATAAATGTAAGTCTTGGCCTAATAAGGAAAATATAGACCCCAAAAAACATTCAGGCAAAAGAAATTCAAGAAGATAATGATGATTATGGATTGAGGGCCATCTGGACAGCAACATTAAAGGGCAACATAAAACTTCTTCAAACATGTTAGAGATTGGCCTGCTGGATGGTAGGATGGGAAAGGGGAGATAAAAGGGGATTTGGAGAAATTAAGAACCCAATTCTGTCCTTTTCAGCAATGGTGCTCCTTGTTTCCTTGGTTCTGCACCTGTTCAATAGGTGAGCACAGATCTGAGGAGACCCTTTGGGACCACTATTGCTCAACACAGAGTAATGCAACATTTGTTCCCTTACCCTAAGGAGACTTCTGGCTGCTTCCCTGGCCCAAATTGACACACAGTGAAAGGATAATGAGAGGATAATAACAATTCCTCTTGTGGATTAAGAACTGACTGAAAACAAAGAAACAGAGAATGGATGAAAAGTGGTGTGCCGCAGAATCTGTCATGGGAGTGGTGCTTCTCAACTTTTTCATAAATGACCTGGAGTTGGGGGTGAACAGCAAGGTGGCCAAATTTGCAAAAGACACTAAACTATTCTGGGTGGTAAAGGCTAGAAGAGATTGTGAAGAGCTGCAGAAAGATCTCTCCAAATGGAACAAATGAACAGCAAAATGGAGGATCTGCTTCAGTGTAAATAAGTGTAAAGTATTACAGTACACTGGGCAAAAAAATCAAATCTTCACATGTAGGTTTCTGACCTATGACAGATCAGAAAGGAGACTTTAAGGTGCTAGGGGACAGCTTAGGATAAGTATCAACTGAGTGTGTGGCTGCTGTGAAGAAGGCAAATTCCATGCTGGGGGTCATTGAAAAAGTGCTTGGAACTCCTTCCCACAGGATGTGGTGATAGTATCTGGCCTAGATGCCCAGATATCTGGGCATGCATGCTGGGCATGGAGCATTCAGACTGCTCCACTCCGAGAAGGAGCAGGCTGCTCCTCCTCAGAGCAGACCAATCTGAGCATAGTGCGCTCCTAGCCCATTGTGCATGTCTGGAGTTCCAAGCATATGCGCTGAGAACAGAGTGCTATGACCCCACTGGAGAAGTGTCAAACTCCTCAAGCACATCACCTCTGTTGGGCGCATCACCCGATACGGCCCACACCAACCGCACCACCCTGGTGATGCCGCTGCCCCTGAGAAGACCTCCATGACAGCCCAGAACACTGCAGGATGCAGCAAGCATCCTGTTGCAACAGCTCAGCACTGGGACATTAGGTAGGCTCAGTCTGTATGTAAATGTTCTGCCCCTGAAAATACACCACACCAGCACTTCATATGAGCTTAAAGACACTTTCCTGGGAGTAAGACCCATTGAAAACAATGGGGCTTACTTTTGAGTAGACATGCTTAGGATTGTGCTGTAAGCAACAGGATTAGATCATGAATTAAAGCACATCTTGCATATGGTTGCCATAATTTTCTTCTACAAAACTGGGACAGGACACCCAGTCAAGCTTGCCAGTATGTGAATGCTCCTGGTCATGGGACACATATGGCAACCCTAATCCTGGGGGAAACACATTATGTTTTCAAGGCTCAAACACTCTGGCAGCAGATGAGGGGGCAGGGAAGTGGAAATCCCAATATGTGAAATTATCCGAAAATGCATTTGTTTGATAGTTTGGGTGAATGCCCCAGAGGAAACTGGATCTAGCTCCTAAGAAATGGGGGAGGGTGGTAAGCATTATAGCATCCCCACAGATCATACCAATCTGAATGTGTCAACTTCACAACAGACCAGAACTGTCTTGAAGGTGCTTACCAGGTAAGGCTACTGCTGCTGCTTTGTACAAAGAAGGGGAAGGGCCAAATCCTGCCCAATTGCCCAGTTGTGTGTAGCAGTGCCAATGATGTGCGCTGCATCCTGCAGTGGAAAAGAAGTTATGGAGGCCTCCACAAGGTCAGAGAACATTTCTCCTTTGATACAGGATTGCATTGTAGCTTCATTATCTCTGGAAAGCTGGATAGGATTGGGTCTGAAGTCTTCTTAACCCTAGGATAGGCGAAGCTGGAAAATTTTTTCCATGAGATTTTGTTTTAGCTCCCTCTCTGCACCATGATGGCCAAGAGGCCTGCCCCTCCTAGTACATTCCTAGTTCTAGGTGCTGTTTGAAACCCCCCAGTCATTTTTCCAGCTTCTTTTGTGGGGAGCAGTAGTGACACCCTGGCCAGTTTGGCCACCTTCGCACCTTCTTGAGTCTTTTGCGAACTATACTTATACAAACTATATAAACTAACTTATATAACTATAAACTAACTTATACAACTATAAACTAACTAATAACTAACAACTTAAACTAACTTAAACTAACTTTAAGTTAGTTTAAGTTGTATAACTAACATACAAACTATAGGTTTGTATAGATTGCATTTTTTACAGCTTCGCTCCTCCTTGTTATTACAAATTTCAGTACTGTATTTATTGTTTATTTAATAAATGCAGTTTTTGAATCAGATTTCAAATATTCTCTTTGTACAACCTAATGAGCATCGCTTATCACTTTAAGAGCGTTAGAATAGGTGCTAACAACAGTTTTATAACAGTGGACAGTTATGCACACCTTCGAGCTTACGGGAACTCAGGGAGTTTCCCCTGACGTAAAATCAGATGAACTTGCTTTGAAATTAAAATTCATCTCCACCTGAGTGGATGCAACAAATGAAGTCTGCGAAACTTTGCAAAGAGAACATTCAGCAGAGCAGTCGAAGGTTTCTGGCAGAGATGTGGTGTGCTGGTGCATTAGGAACACCACTGCTTTGCCCTGCATTAGGAACACCACTGCTTTGCTGTCAGTTGGACTTGCACACTAACATTACATTCCTAAAGACACTTCCCTGGGAGTAAGACCCATTGAACACTGTGGGGCTTACTTTTGAGCAGACATGGTTATGATTGCATCCTGAAGGGTCCAAAGGACTGTCACTGGATTCAAAACAAGACCTGCTGGTTCAGATTCTTCTAAAGCACCTAACACTGAATAGGTTGTTCTGAAATTGCAGAGGATTTGGAAGTTAATAACTGGGAGGGGAAGATAATTCATATGAACTCCAGTTTCATGCAGGTAGGACTTGAATATGCACTTTTTATTATCATCATCTAATTTTTATTATCATCTTTGCATATACACAGCATATCCTGATCCAGCATATACACAGGGACAACAGAAAAGCAGCCTTTTACTGCGAATGGAGTAGGGTTTCCAAGCAGAGCAGTTTTGGGAGTCATCACTCCCTGCTGGGGGTCCTTGAAATGCAATCCCCTCATCAGCTCACCCCTCCTGCTTGCTTGGCCAGAGAGACGCCATGAGAGCATAGGTCTGAGAGCAGGGTGAAGTTAAACAAAGCATCTCACACACACCCCCATGCCCCATCTCACTCACGCTCATGCTCTGGAACCAGTCACCACCGTGGGAAACAGCCTGGCTGCTGACTGCAGATGGAGGGTTGAATAAAGCCACAATCCCCTGAGACTACTGGAAAAGGCTGATCTAGCAAGGGGAAGGGAAGGGGGTATCAGTGAAGTTTCACTTTTCAAAATAGAGCATCCAGAGTGTGCACGCTTCGGACTGAACCAAAGCACCAGAACCAAAAAAGGGAAAGGAAGCTGGTGAACTCTAGAGCAGTGATCTTCAAAGAGGGGGTTGGGATCTCCTTCGAGATTGTGACTTCATTTCAGGAGGGTCATGAAAACTGGCTATTTAGGAATCTGGAACTGGGCATCTTTCATGTCATTTCCAGCCATGACATCACTTCCACGGGTGATGGACAGATTGTCATTCTCAGATGGGGGTCCTGGGCTGAAATGTTCAAATGCTCTAGAGGCTGTTGGAGGAAAAAGAAGAACCATTTGGGATCATCACAGTGATGTCACATATGAATAGTGTACCCTATGCTCCTTCTTGATTGAGGTTGCTTGGGGTGGGGGTGTTCTGCTTTTATGCTTCTCTGGTCTTCTGCAGTGCTCCCAGTTGCTCTGATCTGTGCTAGTTCTGTCACTGGCTCATGATCTCACTCGTTTCAATCGGTCAGTTTATGTTGCTAGTCTCTAGTCATATAGTTGCTAATTGCTAGTCATATAGCTAGTCTCTCCTGAGCTCAAACTTATGGAGAAAAGTGTACAGATCCCTTGTTATCCATTAGGATTCCGTTTTGGAACCTCCTGTTGATTTAAAAAAATCCATGTGTAATAAAATATATAATATATAGAATATTTTAGAAAATATATAATAAAATAGAAAAATAGTTGTAAAAACCCATTTCCAGGGTTGTGCCTTAATATATGCAGGGGTTTGTTTCTGGGACTCCCTACAGATACTAAAAAATATGTTAAAAGAAAAGCTGTTAAAAAATAAAAATGCATCCCTTTACATTTGTTCAAAAACAGCTTTTTTTAGGGTTGTAGAGAGGCAGTCAGCAATTAGATTGCTGCAAAGGATTCCCTCTCTTTGACTGGCTCAGCTGAAAAAGTGAATGATTGTCTGCATGACTGCCTCTCTACAACAGTAGAAAAGCAGTTTGTATAACTGTGATTTGCAGTGGCAGAGTCAAATCCCTTTATTAAAAGATCTGTGTATAACAAGGCTAGATCTTTATGGTTTTATCAAAACCCAGTGAGTGCTTTAATGGCCCTATCCCTTTTACATTTGTTATGGCCTTGGCCCACATGCAAGTGTAGCTCAGTTTTTAATCTTAGCCTCCTCAGTGGATATCACATATCAGCTCTCTGTTCACGTCAGCCTCTGGCCTGATGGCTGCCCTGCTTTGGGGAAATGGGCTTTGTTGTTCTCTATTTTCAATAATCCATATTTGCTCACCCCAAAGAACTGCGAGGCCCTCATGAACTCCCAAGACCTGCTCTACAGTGTCCGTTTCCAAGCCTCGGGCAGAAAGAGGGAGGCTGAAGTGATTGTTTTGGTTGGTTTTCAAGTTTTCCATTAAATTAAATCCTGGCATGCAGCTCAGAAATGCAGCAACTCAGTCACTGCAATGAGAACCCAGCCCATTCCCAAAATGGGAATGCATTGCCTTTGGTGCAAGGCCATGTCTGGGGATGGCAAGATCCCCAAAACTCAGGAGGAGGACCCTGAGAGATAGGGAGCGCTGGAGAAGAAAGCAAGGTGAGCTCAATGGAGTTGGGGGCCTAAGAATGGCTTTACTTCCCAGTGTTTGAACTAGCTTTCTCTCCTCAATAACTCCTGAGCTTCATCCAACACTGCACAAGAAGCCTGTGATCACCTTCGCACAAACTCCTTGGACTCCCAAGCATCTATGCAGTGGTTCTCAAAGTGGGACTTAGAACACCCTTGAGGGGTCACAACTTCATTTGGGGGGGGGGGTTGTGAAAAAGCTGGATGAAAAGCTGCCATCTTGGAATCTGGCACTTGATGCCGTCACCTTGGAGTGGTACATTCAGGCTGCTTTCCAGGGAGTAACAGTACAATCCTATTTGTGTCTCCTCAGTTCCAATGAGTTCATACGAACATATGAAGAGCCTCTTCTGGATCAGGCCTAAGGACCATCAAGTCCAGCTTGCTGTATCACACAGCGGCCCACCAGATGCCTTGGGGAGAACATATGACACCTGCATTCTGCATCTGGTATTTTGAGATTGTCCACATCTACCCTTCATTGAACTCAATGAGGCTTACTCCCAGTAAAGTGCTCTTAGCATTGCAGCCTCTCACTGAACACAATGGAATTTACTTGGAGGAGCTCTTCATAGTGATGAAGAGCTTCTTGTTTGATGTCAATTCTAGACATCACATCCTCCACCATGAGATACTCGCTAGTCCCAGGAGATGATTTCCAAAGGCCTTCCAGTGGGAACCACTTAGAAACCACCACAGGACCACTATGACCTTGGGGATCTTGGGGCAAGGTTGTCTTTGGTGATGGAAATGTGGCTACAGCAGTGCATTATGCCTTTTAACCTGGCAACAGAGCAGAGAGGTGGAGAGGCTGGTAAGAGCGAGCAGGAACTGCAGAATAGAATTTCAAGCCTGTTAGCAAAAGTTCTCGACAGCTTGCTGCACCTTCAGATTCTGGGCTGGAGCCTTGGACACCCCAAGCTCTTCTTCTGGCTATAGGGAGACTGATTTAGCAGGTTTTTTTTGCTGACTTTGCCCTGCCCTTGGGCACCAAGGAGTCTATCCAGGTTATCAGAAGTGAGAACTCTTGTAATTGTGTACATGAAACAAGCCAGTGTATACTTCTTGGGGTTTCATTTGCTGCTTGGCAGGACATCCCAAAGCAAGGATGTTTTGTGGCCTCATCACTGAGTGACTAATGAGTGAGTCCAGCATACAACCATATAAGCATTTTTTTCAGGGGAGAATGATTAATACCAAGAACCACCCCAATGTGGCCATAGTTGCACCTAAGTATCAGACTCTCACACTCTCTGGCAATAGTAGTACAAATCTGACTTTGAAGCCCAGCCCAGGTCCTGCCAGCAGGGGATCTTAGCGGGTGCCAGGAAGGAAAATGCAGATGACTGACAGCAGCAGCTGTGCTGGAGAAGCTGCCATTTCTCCAGGGAGAGTCTTTTGTCAAGCCGGGCAAATTGCAAGTGGGCGGCAAACAGATTGTTTGGCGCCAGGCTGGGAAGGTCAGCCCAGGCCAAGAGCGCCTGGAGTCCCTCATGCAGCATGGACCCCAATCTAAGCGTACCAAAAAATAAGCAGGACAGACCCGAGGGAGCTGGGGGCGGTAAAGAAACCAGCACAAGGAACGGATGCTGTTTGCTTAAGCTAAGCACAAGCCACTAACCAAGCCCAGATGTGCTCCCTCCCCTTCCAGCTGCTGCCACAGCGAAGTTGTTGGTTGTTTCAGGCAGAAGATCACAAAGGCTCCATCACATGACAAATACCAGATTTTTATTTTATTTTATTTTTTGAGGGGGAAGCTAATTTACCACTTTCAGCACAGTTAAATGGTGGTTGATTTGTCCCTAACGTCAGTGGGTGAATAAAGGGTCCTGGCATCTCAGATATCATACCTACAGGCACATCTGCCAGACAAGCATAGCACCAGGTAGCTGATGATTTGGCAGTTGATCTTACCCTGGAGATTAGACAAAGGTTAAATATAGGGGCAGCCAGTATTTTGGGCTAATTGGACAGAGAGAGGAATGTTGACTGTAGGGGTGCAATCGTACGAAATTTCGGCCAGCCTAACTCAGCTAGACTTATCTTTCCATGATGGTGTGGGAAGGTTGGCGTATGGCAGTCCATTGGGCGAACCCCTCCAAGAGTGAGGCAGAAAGGTCTTACTGCACTTTGGTGACATCCCAACTAGAGTGCAGTGAAGCAAAGAGGTGGATGGGAGATCAAACCTCTGCCCGGAACCAAACAATGTTGCGAGTTATTAAGCACTCTTCACTGGACTTTTAAGGTTTAATCAGCAAAAGTCCCCATCAGGTTCCCATTGAAGAGGATCGCTGACCCCAATGGGGAAATCCAGGGCTATCCTCACACACCTTTGGGATTGCCTCCTGGAAACACCATCCTAGTGGGAAACACCCACTATGGGGGAGACCAAAAAAGATGACTTAAGGAGGCACTTTGCACTGATGATCTGTGGGGCCTGGCGATGTTGCCTACACAGCACACTTGAGCCTATGTAGAAAATCTCACGCTGGGGTCTTCCTGATTTATGCAAAGTTGTTCCCGACACAACAACTTTCCCTCTTTTCACAGACAAGGTGCTAAGAAGAGGGTCACAGCCAACAGGAGAGCTGAGGACAGCACTGGCCAAGGTGTTGCCCTGGGTTCAACTGACAGGCTGACCTATTAATGCTAGGGTTGCCATATGTCCTGAAAAACAGAGACAATCCCCATTTGGGGGGGATTGTGTTCACATACCAGCAAGTGTGACAGAGGATCCTCTCTTGATTTTGTGGAAGAGAATTATAGCAACCCTAATTAAGATTTTTCCAACCTCTTGTGGAAAAAACCATGATGGATGTTATTGCCACAGCAGAGAAAATGAGGCATCCCCATTTGAGCACCCTGCACATTTTCACTATCTCAAATGAGCCACAAAAATCCCCTTTAGGACCTCTCCTCTGGGATAAACTTTCCACAAGTGCGGATGCCAATGAACCACAACACAGTATATAAGAACATGGTTTAGTCAGCAAGGACCAGTAACCAAATTAAATAATCACATGAGCTGGATTCGCTTAAATAAATACAAGCAAGGACTGAAGTTCACTCAGAATGTACTTCTAACTAAGCTTAGAAAATGCAGAAGCTAAGAGTTACATTTTATAAAGGTGCACATTGGAACAAGTGAGCATTTGAAAAGCACATGTGTCCTGCCTGGCCCCAGTGCCAGGACTGGCTTTAGAGCAATTTGAATTATTTGGCTGAATCAGGCCTCTACCTGAAGGGGTTCCACACTGGGCAACAGAGTGCCTGCAGCCCCAGCCGCTCTTTGCTCTATAGCTGATGCTCCAGTATAGAATCTTTCAGGATGAGGTTGCACAAGGAGAGCATTGCCACTGTACGGCCATCCTGCCAGCCTCCTGCACCCAACTAGCTTGAAATCCCCCCTTACTGGCATCATCACATTGTTGCCACCTACTTCCAGGTGCTATGTGTTGCACAGGGCACCATCAGCCTGAGCTCACTGCTGTCACTCATTCTGGTGAGTAGGGGGAAGGTCCTGCAGGGTTGTGAGGGTCCGCAAAAACGTTTTGCATTGGATCTCACCGTTCCAAAGAGCGGCTCTGAGGTGCACAGCATCTGCTGAAGATAAACGTGTTTGACTCTAGATCACATTGTTTCTGGAGCGTGACAAGCCCTAGACTGTGGCAGCAAATGCAATGAGAGTCCTGGCACATTGTAAAGGTCATGGATGAAAGTGCTGGTGATTAGGGACATCAGAAACATCCTGTAGAAGGTGAGATACTGTATACCTTTTCAAATACATCTTACATCTGCTTGGTTGGATCATAGATTCATTTGGACTCAGCAAATTACTGACACCAACAAACTGTCATTTGTACTACTGGGCTTTTAGATGTTACTTTAAAACACACACACAATTTCTGTATTAATGACATGTGTACCTAGTCATGTGACTACATCATGCGTACAGCAAAACAGGTGCTTTCCCGCCCATGAAAGTTGAGCAAATCTGTTCATGCCACAAGACAGGAGACTGAGCCCTCTCTGGAAGTTTTCCAGACATGGTGAGGCTCACGTAAACCAGTGGTACTTGGGCACTTCAGCCTGGGACCCCCCTTCAAACTTAAAATCTATCCAGAACCCCTTGTCAAACTTACTGGGATGTGACATCACTGATGCCAGAGCTCTTCCATGTCTACTTGGAAGTCCCATTATGTTCAATGAGACTCCCAGGAAAGCCCAGTGTCAAATTCCAAGAAGGCGGATCCCACCCTCTCACAACCCCCTGACCCAAGATTGAAACCGGGTTTCAAACCCCTGCTTTGAATACCACTGTCTTATACGGTGCTGGAAAACTGGAATTTCTAGGATCCCATGCCAAAATTTTTCCAAGTTGCACACATGATGGTTTTACTGGAGCATAGACAGAAAATGTCCGGCTGCATAATTCCTCCTCCTGGAGCTACATAACTCCTTTAAACATTCCTCAGTTACAAACACTCTCCCAAATCCAAATTGTTCTGTGTCAAAAATTTTCTGAGATGGCACTGGACATAACGACATTCTCACCTCGTCTCACTTCCCCCTCAAAATTTCCCTGCAGCGCTGGCTCAGCAGGAAAACTGAGCCATTACATAAGGAGGAGGCAAGGAGCAATCCAAGACCTTGGGGCTTGTTGGGTTTCCATTTGCGCCAGGAGGCCAGGCCAAGGTCAACATTTCTCCAGCTGTTGGGGTTGCTGGCAGCACACTGGATCCTGATGACAAAGTAACTTTAAAGGATACACTTTTGCCACACTCCCAAAAAACAAGCTTTTCAATGATGAAACTTGTTGATTCTAAGGCAAATGGTACAAAGGTTAAGTGGGTCACTCTGGCAGACACAAAGGGGAGTGCTATACAATAAGCAGAGCAGCAGGATACAACCCTGAAAACATATACAGTGATGAAGCACCTCTGAGCACCAGGAATTGTTTCAACCTAGTGGTGATGCACCTCTGAGCATCAGCAGAGTATTTCCATTAGTGCCAAGAAAACATAGCTGGGATTATTGGAGGGAGTATGCATAATGCAGGAGACTTAGGGTGCAATCCTAACCTTGTCCTCTTTTGTGGTTATGACCTCTGCTAAAAAATACTTAATACTTAGATGACTTCTATTTACTGTGCCACTTCTATTTATCCGTGGTGTGCCACAGATAGTCCTCAGGTGTGCTGTGTGAATTTGGTGAGGGTAATTTGGGGTTTTGAACTTCCTATCAACAGCATGTGGTTGGTCGGTAGAACTCCCTGCCATAGGATGTGGTGATGGCATCCAGTCTTAATGCCTTTAAGAAGTGCTCAGATAAATTCCTAGGGGAAAGGGCCATCACAGGCTACAAGCCATGAGAGATGTGTGTAGATGTCAACAGCTTTAAAATGACAGATGCAGGGGAGGCAACCTGGATGCAGGTGTCATATGTGCTCCCTGGGGCATCTGGTGGGCCGCTATGTGATATAAGAACCTGGACTAGATGGGCCTTTGGCCTGATTCAGTGGAGGCTCTTTTCACGTTCTTATGGTGCACCTTATCAATAGTAAAAAAGTGTCCTTTGATAATTTCAGCACTTTGCCGGTGTGCCATGAGATGAAAACGATATAAACAGATATCACTGATCTAGCCACACTGATGAATCAAGAGCTGAGTTATAAAGTGAGTTTTTTTCTCACCCATGGGGGGATTCCAGACTTGGGTCAGAGGTGGCCAAGACTCTCGACTTTTCCTTTTGATTAATGGAAAACTAGCTCTTTCATCCCACAAAACTGGAAGAATTTCTGTTTTCAAGTTTGTTTGGCAGATGTTGGCATTTGGCAGCGGCCAAACAATGCCAAGCTGTAGGGTGGAGACATCTCTTCTTGTTTGCTTGTTCTGGAGGCCTCTGCAGAACATTGTGAGTCTTTCCTGCTGGTCTGGGGCCTCTTCGCTGACTTGGCTGCTTCCTTCCTAGACCTTGTGGGTAGCCCACTAGAATCCGACAGGTGTTGCTGACTAAAAGAGCACTGGCTAAGCATTTGTTCCCCAGTGCATTGTGGCTTCCAGAACCAAGAACCTGCCTTTTGTGGGGTTCTTGCCACAAATGGTTTGGCTTCACCTGGCCATCACACTCAGTCCTAGAAGCAAGATGTGGCAGATCTGGCTTTCTTTCTAGGTAGTAAGCCTTGGTGTTGCTATTTCAGAGTTGTCAAAGAAAGGCAATTTTCATTGAATGAATGAATGAATGAATGAATGAATGAATGAATGAATGAATGAATGAATGAATGACTTTCATTTTGGATGAAAGTTGTAGCTTGAACTGCTTAACACCATATGGGAGAATGGCAGAAGAGTCCTGGGAACTACCTATGAAGAGTCCTGGGAACTGTAGTTCAAGGAGGAGACTTGCACAGTACCAAATACTCCACCCCAATGAGCTTCCAAGGACCTCACTCCATGGGGCTGCCTGTCACATTGTCTTAACTTGCATTTGGATCTAAAAAATCCAAAGCTAAACTAATTTTTCTGTGGGAAAGGACTGAAATAGACTCCTGCTGTTTGCTCCAATTTGTTTTCTAAAGCAGCTGGGAGAGCAGGGAGCAAAATTGAACTCAGAGGCCTATCCACATGGTTTTTTTTTTTTAAGGAACCAAAACTGGATCCCAAAGGACAACAATTAGGTACTGGTTGCAAAGAAGTGGCTCCATCATCAGGCACTCAGCTTGTAAGTGCAGCGTGAAATGTTTTCATCTCCTGTTTTTAGCCTGTTGAATATAGTAAAAAAACCTTTTAACTTTTGACTATTCAATACTTGTCATCTACAAATGATGCTGCAAGCAAAATTGTTTGGGACCCAGTTTTGGTCAAACATTATACTTGGCATATCAATCAGGAGCCTCTGCTTGGCCTCATTCTAAAGGCACTAAAGTCTAAAGTCCTCGACACTGAGGACTTTCAAAAAATTAAAATGCAGATATCCTTCACTATCGCCCTCCTCTCCAAGTATTAAATTATGTACCCCTGACCTCTTTCAGCATAATTCTGAATCTAAAGTGGTTCATAGCAGCAAAGATGCCAGCACAAATGAGGATGAACAGACTGAATAACCAAAAAACTGCACTGAGAATATGTGTATAGATCAGCATTTCTCAAAGTGGGAGTCAGGACCCCTTTGGGGGTCGTCTAGGGGTCGCCTAAAGACCTCTGGTGCAGGGGGTCAGGTCAGGCTTGCCAGACTTCCGGCTGTAGCTGCGCGCACACTGGGGCTGACTGACAGCCTCAGGGCCCAATCCTATGCATGCCTACTCTGAAATAAATCCCATTATAGTCAGGAGGGCCTTTACTCCCAGGTAAATGTGGATAGGATTGCAGCCTCAGGGCCCAATTCTATGCATGCCTATTCTGAAATAAATCCCATTGTGTTCAGTGTGTGCATAGAACACACATTTCATTTGTAACAATGAAAATACATCCTGCATATCAGATATTTACATTACTATTCATAACAGTAGCAAAATTACAATTATAAAATAGCAATGAAAATAATTTTATGGTTGGGGGTCCCCACAACATGAGGAACTTATAAAGGGGTCATGGCGTTAGGAAGATTGAGAACCACTGGTACAGATGAAAGAACCATTTAACTGATGTTGCCTCCTGGTGGCCACAAGAGCAACAGGAGAACCTGCCTGGCTGATTTGACAAGGAACACAGCTGATATGGAGATGCTCTAAACTGATGCAACAGAAATCACTGAAAGAGGACTGTTTGGTGAAAACACATCTAGCAGATTTAACCTTAATGCTCTGCACCTTCCAACAGCAGCTATTTTTAGGTTCAGTGCTTTTATAACACATGATGCGCTGCAGCTCTGATGCACCTCGAGGGACAAAATCTGCTCCAGATTTTATGGAGATGGAATCAAATATTTATTACTGGTGTTTGAGGAGCATATTACATCCATGCTTTGGATTCAGGTGCTTAGAAATGCAGGAGCCTGGCCATCATCCAGCAGCAGGCTTTAGGGGTTTCACAAGAGGGTCACATCTCGACCCTGTGGGCTAGTGAGCTGTTAGAATTACTGTGGCAAAGGTAGAATCTTCTCTTCCGTAACAGCAGATGGCTGGAGCCCGAAGGATCTACTACTCTCAGAGAACTAGGCAAGAGTTTTTGCACAGAAACATACTGTATATACTCACGTATAAGCCTAGTTTTTCAGCACATTTTTTATGCTGAAAAAGCCCCCCTCGGCTTATACTTGGGTCAGCTTATACTTGTCATAAGATGGGCAAAGAAGTGGATTTCTGTGGTAAAATTAGGTGCCTCTGCTTATACTCGGGTCGGCTTATACTCGAGTATATACAGTGAACAAATGCAAACTCAGATTCAGAAAACGAACAATTTTCAATTATTTTTCATTAAACATTATTTTGAAAACCTACTGCTACGGGCTTTCCTTTGGGACTTTTTTGCCACCTGTTGTGGGCAGCAGAGACTCACACAGTGCCAATAAAACTTCCAGTAGCTATTTTTCCCCTCTACAATATACCAGGAAATGATCCCACAGAGCATCTTCTAGTCAGCCACCCTGGCCACTAAGGAATCAAGCACGACTGAATGTGCTTTTCAAGCAAAGCATCATAGGAACAGTTTAAAAATGGGGAGAAGCCCAACCTCTGCAACTTGCTGTGGCACCACTCATTCCATTGATGCCCTTTGCATACAAGCCATCAGTTATCAGATCCCACCATCGTAGTGCTACCTCAGTTTCTTCTTGACTAGACAGAACCAGCTTATTACAGTCAGGACAAAATTGGGCAAGAGGCAAAACTTCTCCGTTCAGGTTTCCACACTGTGATAACATCCACAGTGTTAATTGGTCATGATTCCCTCAATGCCAACAGAAACGCAAAAGAAAGATAGCAGAGAATACCATCTGCTCTTAGAATCTCTGTGGTCCTGAGTACAAGAAGACAAGGGCAGTCTTGCTAGGACAGTTAAAACATATTTGCTCATACCCCCCAGTCTCACCAGGAGAGGAGAGGAGGCATCAGGGATCCTTAATCTCACTTGTTAAGAAAAGAGTAACTATGGTGAAGCTAGTCTACGGAGACGGCCCTTGGGATAGGATGCCATCATTCCAGTTCAGCCAACAAGAGTTTTCCTGAGCATTTCATAGATTTCCTGAGCTCTTTTGTGAAAACATAGATTTCCTGAGCTCTTTTTGTGAAAGCATTTCCTGAGCTCTTTTGTGAAAACTGAGTGCTACACTGAGCGAGGAACCTGACTAGTCTGACAGAGTCCGACCAGACTTGGTGGGTTATTTTGTTGAGGTTCTTTGCTGAGGTTCATCAACAATTATGGAAGGCAGTGTTCCCACACTGTGGACAATGGAATCCTCACAAACTCCCCCCTATACAATGTATAGGATTGTATACAGCAACAGCTAATAGTCCAGTAGATCAAGGGAGCCACTAGTTGAAAAAGTTTAGAAACCACTGCTGTAGGAGGTGCTTTCAGTCACATCCTTGATCTCCCAAGTGGTGCTTGTTTCAAAAATTAAACCCTCAGAAAAAGGATTCTGCACCAGGAGTGGTGGTGTCAAGAGTGCTTCCCTCTACTCAATGAAACCCAATAAATATTCTCTCCGGGTGGGAGCTCTCTAGAATGTTCTAGAGCTGACTACGGTAGGGGCAAACCCCACCTATGTGGGACTGCAGGGAGACCACACAGACACACTTCAGAAGCACTGCTGATGCAACTGCATACTTCTCTGCTTTAATGGTGTGATGTTCTGCAGATGCCCACAGACCGTTGAGGAAGCAATGCTCACAGGGTTCCAGACAAGCATTTTACAATGTGAAAAGACAGCTGTACAAAGCTCAAATCCTCACAGAGTTGAGGGGGAAGGAGACAAAATAAACCAGTCTGAACACAGGTGCATCCAGTTAGCGCAACACAACCCAAACCCAAATGCTACTAGATGAGAACAGCTTCCTTAAGTCAGTGACTCCGTTTTGAAGCAGTCCAAGTAGTTTTGTGCCCGAGGGAGGCTTAAGGCAGAAGCAGGGCTTCTATGGCTCAAGAGCTTTAAAAGCAACCTCCTCCTCCCCTTCCCCTGGGAATACATCCAAGTAGCTCTGGAAGCAGAGCTGGCAGTCTCAGAGCACCTGCTGAGATACTCTCTCCAGTAAGACAAGCCCATGTTCTCTCAGATGCGGCCCACAAGGAAACAAGTACAGAAACTTCCAAGTTCTCTTGCTTATTTTTGGCATCATTGGCACAAGAGCTACGATGTCAAAGTCAGAAATCCAAAAGGAGGGTCCCTCGGTTTACATAAAATCATCTGAGTCATTGCCATCCTGTGGGAGACAAAAAAAGCTTTCTGAGGATTATATTAATGACTAGGTATGATCAGCTAGCCCCCTTGGTTAGAAGAGGCTGCTTACTTCATTATGTAAGGTTTGGCTCACTGTATGTGCCTCAAAGGCACTCTTGTTATGCTCCTTTTCAGCTCTCTGATTAGGCACATTCTATGTGTTAACTGTGAGGAATGGACAGGGGATGAGAGTGACACAGATGTGGGCAGGATTCTGTCTAGGGGACAGAATTTAGTTATTCATTTTAGTTGACAGGATAAAGGCTTGAAAACAAGAGTCAAAATACATAGCCACAGTCCTGTCAGTTCCCACCCTTATGTCCCATCCGCTGATGAGAAGGTGTTAAGATGGTAATGGTTCTGGGGCAAGTTTTCCCAGAAGAGTCTTCATGGGTCCAGAGGAGCTTACAATGGAAAAGTGTGAGCCAATTTAATTCCCACTGCCTGGGTCTTCGGCAGAAAAATCCAAAGTCAACAGGGCAAAGGTAAGTGGAACAGGAAAGAGCATCCTGCCATCACAGCAATAGGCTCCTCAAATAGCATCCTGGACATACCTGGTTGGAGGACATGTTTTCTGACTTCATTAAGGAAGAGTAACTCCTGCAAGGAAAAGAAAACCAAAATGCATTTTTGCAGAAGTATGACTATAAGCTCAGCCCTGCTAGATGATGCTAAATGCCAATTAGTCCAGGTTCTTGGATGCCATAATGGATTACCAATTGCCTCTGGGCAGCCACAAGCCAGCAGAAAGCAGCCCCCTTCTGCATTCCTGCCTGGGGTTCAGCCACAGACAGCTGACAGATGAACCTGAAGGTAGCACATTAACCTAAAGCCTAGTAACCATGACAGACCTTTCTTCAAAACTGCGCCACATTGGATCAACATTTTCATTGAGCTCTCTACCAGAAACCCAAATCTCTCTCCTCACATTTCAGACTTCATCAATGTATATGAGAAGTCAGGATTTTTTTATTATTTATTTATTTAGGGGCGGCCTGGTGTGTATTGTTTCACACTTATTGACATTCAACCACGTTTGCCAGCCAGTCTGGAGAGGTTTTTCGAAGCTCTTCACAATTTGCCTTGGTTTTATTACTTTGAATCATTTGATGTCATCTGCAAACTCAACAGGCTAACTATTTTGTGTAAAAGGAAGGAAACTGCTCTTATTAGAGAGATTTTACATGAATTATTACTTGGTTTACATTACAACTTTTGTATACACAGATGGGAAGCCATCTGAAGACCAACCCTATGATTCAGTGTCATATGACAGCAAACGTTTGCCAAATGCCAAATCTACACATCAGTTAGCAAGGAGCTTACATCCCGCATTGCCACAATATTACTGCAATTCAACTGCCCACACATTTCACTTAACACTGAGGTTCTTGCTCCATGTTCTGCCTATTTCTGAAGCTTGTCTGTGGAAGACACACAACAGAGCTTTCTGGGTTATAATACCCTAGATTCTGGAATTCCCTCTCCCTAAAGACTTGTTTGGCCTCTTCAGTGGTTTGTTTTCATTGGCTTGTAAAGACTTTCTGTTCCACCAGCCATTTGGCTAAAACTCCTAAGTACATTCTGTGTGCTCCTTTGTTTCCTCAAATCTCTCAAAGTTTTTCAGTTTCTGGATTGGGGATTTTTTTTAAAAAGGTGCCATTTTCAAAATTATATTTTGAAGGATAATTATTGTAATATGTCATAAAACTGTCCTATGGGCTTTTATAAGATCTAAAAGTGGCACATCTATAACAAGCCAATATGGCTTTACAAAACAACCTAGACCCAGGGCTCTCCAAACTATAGCCCATAGGTCAGATATAGAGTTCAGAGACAGCCCTCTCCTGTGTGAGCAGAGCTTATCATTCCATTGCACTACTACACATCTTGCCACCTGATCGGGACAAGTGACATTCTGGGCAATCATGTCTGCCCAGAAACCTTGTTGCAAAAACCTGCTTAGAAAACGGGCAACCAATGCAACTGCACAAAATGTTGCAGGATATGTGACAGCACAGTGGAACGGTAAGAACTGATCAGGACTGGAACCTTTTTGGTGCATAGCAGTCTCTAGTTTAATGGATCTAGACCATCCCAGAGAAGATCCAAAAACTTCAGCCATATGTACCCTCCATGCCAGGGTAAATTTGCCTTTTTTTGCTGGGCTAAAGGGTTGAAGTTCCTACAAATTCATGTCTGTCCTAAGAGAAACATGTATCACTTTTCATGTCTGCCCTAAGAGAAACATGTATCACTGTTCCCAACTGATTCATATAACCAAAGCAACTCCATGAATCCCACCGATTCGACAGGCATATGCTAGATTGGAACAAAATAACTGAAACATAGTAGGCCAAGCTGACCTCTAATCTTGCTTTGTGACAACAATAGTTGTCCATCTGTTAGATGTCAGAATAAAGGGAAAGGCTAAAAGCATCAGCAAACTGTGGGTTCAGTACTCCTAATGATTTATTTGCAGCCAGGCAAAAGTAGTGACATTCAACTTAAAACCAATGCAGTATGCCTAGCATTAGGAAGCAGTGACTTGGCTGTCGAAAACCACAGGTCACCAAATGAGCAGTTGGGGCTGAGACCTATGGCACCACAACAGTCTTCTAGTTGCACATGGGATCTTTCCAGTTTCCCCTCCTGGCAGTTCCTTCCAATAAAAATGTGCCTGTGAATAGCAGGAGCACTTTGCACACAGGGGTCTCTGGATCCCTACCAAAAGTCAAATGCTCGCAGGAACATAGCTTGTTTTAAAGGTAAATTGGACTGATATAGAGCCCCCATGCTGATCTGGAGATTTCTTGGGGTAAATTCTCTTGATCTGTAAAGGTATCTTGGATCTTGATTGCTGGCACAAGATTGTGGTTATTAAAAAGCTCCATCTTAGGCTATTTGTAAAGTCAGCAACATAGGAGGGAAAACAAATATGAATTTGGCACCCATGCATGTTGTCTGAGAAACTCAGCTAACATCCCCAGTCTTTTTTTAACCTTTTATTCCACTCAGAATAGAACTTACTTTTACTCTACTTCAGAACAGAACCAGTGGACAGTCCCAGTAACTAACAATTAAGGTCTTCAACTTCCTTAACCTGCCCTATTCCACAGACATTTAGATGGGCCACATCTCACGCACCTCAGCTCCTCCATCTCTTTCTTCTTCTTCATCTCCTCCTTCTCTTTCCGCTTCATCTCCTGGATCTGGGCCTTCTTCTCATTCCTTTCCTCCCGGTCACGGGCTTCCTTCTCTGCTGCAAGATCTGGAAATCGCTCCACTTTGGTCTTCTCCAGCCGGTTTAAGATCTCATTCACCTTTTTCTCCACTGACAATATCTTTACCTTGGAACAAGAAAAAACTGTGATCCTTATAAAAATGTTGCCATGAGCATATACAGAAAACTATATGTATAAAAAAAACTGTCAGTGGTGAATGAGCAGCATAAACCTGGACCACCCTCAGAGCACATGCAAAGTAGCTGTCTGGTGAGGTAATACTTAAAGACATCAAACAGCAAAAGGACAGGCATCCAAGAGGTGCACTTCAAAACCTTCCAAACACGGTAAGGAAGCAACAGTGCATCATTCATCAAGGCAAATGATCTTGGCCTGGTAATAAAGATTACCCAAGCAAGAGCAGAGCTTCACTATGGCCTGAAGACACAGGAAGTCAAAGCCAAGAGATGACATCTAGAAGACTCAAATCCCAGACCTCTTTCAACTCCTTTTTCAGTTTGTCCAGATGCACTCTGTCATGTTGACTTGTTTCCTTAAAACTGCTTCCATCTTGCTTTCTCCATCAACTGAAGGCACCTTCTGCTGCTCAACTCAACAAATCTCTTTTGCTTGTCCTTAGCTTCCAGGGCACTGCTAGGTTTACTCAGAATGAAGTTCCATTACATGCAGAGGGGCTTACTCCCAAAAAATGTTAAGGATTTCCACCATCTAATTTTTCCTTCAAATCATCTAAAATGCTACAACCAATAGCCATCCTTTTGCTGTTGTTGCCCTCTCTCTTCCTGTTCTCATGTGCAAAACCTTCAAAGTCTCCATAATGCACCAGCATATGACCAAGCAAGAGACTGTTTACAAGCTGGAATGGTAGTTACACTTCCTCAATGGTTCCTGCTATCCCTTAGCAGAGCAGAACTAAGCAAATCACCCAAGGGGATGCTTCTTGGACCACAGACACAAACTGTACTTGGGGCCCACAGATATAATAGGAAAAATCCTGCATCCAGACAACAAGAGAAAGGACTTATGAGCTGGTGAAGGAAAATCTGGAGCAACCCTAGAGTGAAGATGTCCCTTGCAAAAACTATTGCAAGCTGCTGCAAGTACACTGAAGAGACTTGTATTCACTATTTAAAACCATCTTCTACAATAGCTGGAGGATCAGAAATCTACTTGAGGAAGCCAGATGAACACAGAGCCTTGAAAACTAACAACTTGCTGGATTTCACAGCTCATATTTGAATCACTGTCAGGGATATAGCCTCAGTCCCTGACCACCATCAGGTACCTTCCTGTTCTCATGAAGTCAATGTGACAAGAGGCCAATGAAGATCTCTAGAATACCAGACTTGTCATCCTGCACATGCACTAAGGCTGTAGGCAACTGCCAGGATTGAGCAAATGTTTCATTTGTTTTTTATGTGAGAATTCTTCTTTACCCTCCCATCAGGTTACCAGGTCAAGATAGTAACACAGCAACTTCCTGCTTCCATCCTATTGAAACAACTTCTGAGAAATTCCTGGCAACATGGGGACTTTAGTGTCCAAATCATAGTCTTATGCCCCACAACCTAGATTTCTTCATCATTTGCCGAAGGTAACTCAGGAAGCCTGAAAAACAGCCAAAATCCACCCCAATAGGTCAGGACGTTTGTCTAAATCCCTCATGGAAATCAGCCTTTTTCTATGCACAGATTTAGTCTAGTCTCTGGCACTCTAGACAGTGCAATTTTACAAAAAGTTCACTCATTCTGGAGAGAAAGAAAAATGGAAACAGCTCAAAAAGTGACAGATCCATTCACCTCAAGTTGAAAAAGCACTTCCACATTTTCAAGTTGGCGGCAACACTCAGGATCTTGAAAGATGAAAATCAATTACAGTGTATTACTGCTCTTATGTGTTTGTTCCTACCCACTGATTCCCTTGAATTTCAATTTTGGCATAAACCAATACAAGAAAAGATATTTTTAGGCCTTGTAGATAAAGAGAACATTTCTAGAAGATAGGGTTTAAAGCTGCTTCATGCAGTCAGTCCTTTTCTACACCTATCACAAGCAGTCATCCAGAATTTCAGCGAAGGCCAAACTCCCAAACTAAGGAATTGCAATGCCCCTGCCAACAGGCGATTGCCTCCTTAAGGGTTAGGGTGATGGTAAAGAAAGTGATGCTACTACTAGTTGTGCCACTGCAGGGAGCAAAAGCTTTAAAAAAAACAAGAGGCAATGCCTCCCTCTGCAGGCTCTCCATGCCTCCAAACTTCAGGAGGTAGTTTTTAAAAAAAGGCAATTTCTAGTTTTTGTCATGAAACAAAAGTGGCCAATTCTTACTGTTTTCTGCAGTTTTGGAGGCTTTGGGAGTCCTACTCGGGCTCCCTGAATCCCAAGGCCAGTGCTGCCTCAAATAAGTCTAAAAAATCCTTTTTCCTCAACAGTAGTGTGATCGCAGCTATCTATTTCTACCTTCACCCCTCCCCAACATGAACTAACAACATCAGTTTCCAAATTCCTGAAGAGCTTGGGAACCATTGGATTTGGCTTTTTCTCAGCCCTGTCACAATAGTGCTATTTTGGTGCAAAAAAGCCCAACAATAGACCAACACCTTGTGCAAGGAAACTGCATGCTCTCTAAGCAAGCACTGATCCTGTATCCCTCTGCAAGAGCCTCATGAAGCATATTCTTGCTGGGCAGAATCACTGCTGCTCCACAGGGACTTCCAGCCAAAGATTTTCTGAGTGGAACCCTGTCAGTTTGGACCCCTGCCTCTGTCTGTCACACATGGTTCCCACATGAAGTGCTGCCATCATGCTACCAATGATGTGTCTTATCATTCTCTACCCTGAACACAGTAATCAAAATAAAATACACCAATTAAGTGAACTAGTAGTACTTGCACTAATTTGCATCATCTATAGAAACTGGGGAGAAGGCTGTCAGAATACCGGTTAGCAATCATAAAACCAAGTGATTGAGATCAATCAGAGGCACCCACCCTCCAGGATGCCACAACAGATGAGAACACAAGGCCCTCTGGTCCAGAAAGCTGAGGCAGGTGTGAATGTTATAGGCAGGGGCTGAATAATTAGCATCCCAATAATGTTGGCACAGCACTTCACAGAGACTCCTGGATAAATCGCACCAGTTGCAAAAGGAAGGGCCAAGAGACAGAGCTGCAAGTGATGTGGAAAAAACAAGTGCAAAGACTCCCACTGGTTTCTTCATGGGTCAGTGCTCTGGAGAAAGACACAGAAGATGCCTGCAATGAGCATCTTGAAAGCAGTAGTTGGTGGATACTTACATCTTTTTGTTTGTGGAACCCAATCTGCCCCACATCCATGTCTGCTGTTTTCTTTAGGTTAGCCCATGGAGTGTACACCACGCTGACATTATTCATCTTGCAGCCTAAAGGAAAGAGAAGTCATTCCTTTCACTAAGAGTGGTGGTGCCATAGTCCAGTGTAGCTTTGACCAATCCTACACACTGACTAAACACCCTCAGTAAGTCAGAATATATCTATCCAATTATGATCTTGCGTATCCTTCTATCTCATGGGTCTTAGCACTCCAGGAGAAACCATATTACAAAAGGCAAAAGAAGCCAAATGCTGAGTTCAAGTTCTTGCACACATTTACCTGACTGACCAACACACCAAATAGTTGGCCATACAAGTCATCAGAGCAAACTGCCACCTGGTAAGTGCCGCCACCTCATTTAACAGCCCAGCCAAGGGGAATCCAAAATCCTTTGGGCTAACTCCCCAGCCTTTGCAAACTCTGAACTCATCAAACAGGGAATCAGGCTGCAAGGCTCTGCTTCACTATGGTAGTAAGACTGAGGGTGCAATCCTAACCAACTTTCCAACAGTGACATAGATGTGCCAATGGGGGATGTGCTGCATCCTGCAGTTGGGGGACAGTTGTGGAGGCCTCCTCAAGGTAAAACAATGTTTGTTTGCACTGAGTTGCATCGCCCTTACCATGAAGCTAGAAAATTGATTGGGATTGCACTTTGAGTCACCAGACTTAGATGAATTAGGCTGCAATCCTACGCAGACATACCTGTGAGTAAGCCTCACTGACTATCAGGTAACTTATTTCTGAGTAAACATGCATAGGACTGTGCTTTCAGCTTCTTTGCATTCACAAAGACACAAGCCTATAATAAGGTAATAGTTTACTTAAAAATCGAATTAAGGTTACCTGTTACATTGAAAGGCATTTAGGAATTTCTGTACTGTTTTATTTCCTCACACAATGCTAAAACAATAAAGCTAGGCTCCTCAACCTACTTGTCCCTAACACTCACCTGGATCTTTCCAATTTGTTAGTATAAGCAAAGAACAGCTCTTCTACCTGGTGTACCATAACTAATATGAACAGAGGGAGAGTACATGGTGGAATGGCAAACAGCTGCTCATCCCATTCAAACTACATATAGGGTATTTACACCTTAAACCAGGTGCCTCCAAACTTTACCTGCAGTGCACAGAGAAATCCTCTCAGGTGCAGCATGGTGGTGGCAAAACCTTACCATTCTTCTTTCACCTTGACTGATCTTCATGGAAACTTGCACCAGGCATCTACTTCCATTACCTATCACTCCAGAAGGCACTGTGCCCCAATTTCCCAGAGAAAGTAGTTGCCCAGCATAGGTTTCCATGAAGAGAGCACAAGGACATGCTGGAAATGAGAACTTACCTTGGATGCTATTGGCCTTCACCAGGTGAGCACAATCTATCAAGACCTCCTTTGGAATGTCATCTATTGTCTGCCCCTAAAATGAACCAAGGCAGGTATAAGCAGTCCACAAGGAGGAACAAGTAAGAAGCATGTTGGGAAAGTGATAGGCTTTGCAAACATAACTGTGAGCATCTGCATTGAACCAGCCAGTCAATGAGCAGCTTTGAATTGGATTCCACTTCCCAAAAGTTCAAAGCAGTGCACATAACTCTCCCCTACTAACCCTTACAGTGTTGAATCTAAGGAAAAGAAACTTTGGGGTCAAGCATGATTTAAACTGTATACTTCCCAATTTCACGCAAACTGTATACTTCCCAATTTCACGCATAAGTTTATGTATATTCCATTTAAATCCTACCGTTTGTCAGTGATGGAACTTAAAGCAGCACACAAGAGGTGTGAGTACTCCAAGGTGCCATTCAGGTGTTTACCAGGTCTTGCTATGCTTAACTACAGATAGACAGCAGCACCTCAGGCTTTGGGCCATACCCCATGACCAATGCATTTTTTTTGGACTACAAGTTTCAGAAAGGACTACCCGGCTCTCTAGTTCAAAACATCTGTGCCTTGTTCAGTATCCTGCCAGAATCCAATCCAGAGATACTTAGGAAATTAAAAAAACCTCTCCATTTTCTAATCCTTCTCTGACACAGTTACAGATACCATTTTAAACAATGTATTTGACAACTTTAATCAACCAATCAGACCTTTATTAGGCATAAATATTTTTATCAATTTTTAAGGTTTATAAATTGCCACTGGATTGAGGGAAGTAAATCACAAGTGAGGGCAATCACAAGTGAGGGCAAAGGAGTTGTGAGAGGTATTTACCTTATGTAGCCGGAGGTAGACGTGCGCCGAGGAGAGCTTGTCCACATGAAACCTATACAAAACATGGCACTGATTTAGCCAAGAAAATGATTCAGTCCCGAAGAATGCTTTCACACAAACTGTTGTAACAGGCTGGTTGCCATCTGGATACAAGCATTTCAAAGCAGGCTTATTTGATAGCAGGAGATGGAATGCTCAAGGCTTATCTAGCTCACCTCTCACCACATATACACACAGACACACAGAGGAGGAAATTGAAAGGCTGAAAGCTGCTAAAAACAACAAATGTTTTCTTTGAGGAAAGACACAAAGACATTCAGCCAACTGCTCCCTCTAGTGACCCTGACATAACTGGCACAAGACCAATGAGATCAGGGTGACTGCAAACTCCGCTAGGTATTTCCCTGCCAAGAAACAGAGCCAGTTTATGACTCATCTCAAACCAATTCTTGAATGATGGTAACTAAGCAAAGAGGCACCTTTTCTCTCATACTGACCAAGGGGACAGCAACTGTCCTCATTCATCTATACACAGTGCTTCTCTCATGGCTGTTGCCTTCCTTCTTTGGCTGAGACTTTTGGAACAGGAAACCCCCAATCCATCCCTTCCACACCTCTATCTCTGCTATGCAATTAAAAAAATATCTTCAGAGTCCTAACTGGTCCACAAGCCAGTCCCATCAAATTACTCCATTTGTGATCACCAAAGATGACATTTCCAGAAGCAGCCTAAAGAAACGGCAGGAAATAACCAAAACACCTCAGGATTGGCTCTTACCAGGTGGTCACACTGTTGGAAATTTATTTATCTACAGTATTTATATACCGCTTTTCAACTAAAAAGTTCACAAAGCAACTTACAATGAAAATAAAAAAATTATTAGCCTTGACCCAAAAGGGCTCACAATCTAAAATGCAAAAAGTACACCAGCAGAAACTTCTTGAACAGACATTGCTGGGGTGCATAGGGTCAGTTACTCAATTTATATCCCACCCTTCTTCCTTAAACAGAGAAATCCAAGGCAGGAAACTGGGAAACCAAAGGAAACAAGACTCAAACCTTGGAATTGTCATGCTGATATAACAAGAACTGCTCACAAAGGCATGGATTCAGACAAATTGTAGTGTCAAAGTGTCCAGTTGAATGGAGTCAGAAGCACTCACAAAATTTATAAATAGTTAGCCTGAACCCTGCTGCAAAATCTACAGAGGTTCAACAGAAAGCTATCATTTGAATGAACAGGTGCTTTGAAGATATTTCTGTATAGGAAGCTGGGTATTGTTAGGTTTTGAGACATATCAGGAACTTGGGTCAATAGCATATGCACGAATATCTAAATTATGTCAAATATTTTATTAGAAACTGTGATTTTACACTGTTGACAGTTTGTAAAGATAGTTTAAAAATGCTATTGAGCAAATATTGCCACAGTCACAACTAAGAGTTTCTGATTTATTTTTATAGAAGGCAAGATCAGCAGGAAAAACAATCAGTTAAGAGACAGTAATCTCAGCAGGATGGGCAAGCAAAGATTCACAAATAGACATAGAACTGGCTAAGGCTGCAAAACCATACTGTATCACATCTACATCAAAGTTCAATAGATCTGAGTCTTATGTCATTCCTTGGTATTTACAGAATAACAAAATGTCAGCTCATAGGTGATGGTCATTTTTGGGGAGTCAGGATTACCAACGAGAAGAGCTGCACTAATCTAGACTTCTCTGGACAATCTGTCTTCCAATCAACTCCTTTCTAGTAAGGGACCACCTTTGAATTTGTATTGTAGAGATGTGTTGTATCCGTGTTGTTCAGCTGAAGTCCATGTCAATGAGTAATGCAACAGATAAGACAGAGGAATCACATTCACACAACTTTCCAGCCACTTACTGAGTCAGCCACCCAACAAAACGTGCTCTGTTAGTATGACTAGATAGGTACTTGGAAACCTTTCCTGTTACCAATAACATCAATGAAGGATGAAACAATTTTCATCAATATTGCTAGTGGTTTAACTTCACTTTCTCAATACAATCCCTGCAGCAACGATTTTCAACATTTTTCTTCTCATGTCACACCAACCACTGTGGTCTTTGCCTCTTGTGAAGTCACTTCCTGGGAAACACTTCTGTGTTCAACTGCTCTAATATAAGTGATCTGTAGTTAGGAATTGTCTGTACCTCTTCCTCTGCCAGTGGAGGATAAGGGTCAATTTATTACTATACACAATTGGCCTAGAAATAAAGCTGCACCACCTAAAAAAATTTTTCCAACCATTTTCAACTGCAATGCTCCAGATTCCTGTAACACACCTGCAGACTTTTCTGCAGCCACACACAAGATGAGTATTGCTGCTCCATAGATTTGATTAATGTGTTGACTTTGGCCATAACAGTATGAACCAACGAAGTTGCATTTATTTCATAATGCAAAGACTTCCAAGCACACAGAAGGATATCTTCAGTACTCACCAAATATCTTCAGGCCAGCCATATTTTATTAGGTCTTCATCTGCAGTAAAAAAGGCAAAAGCAACAACTGAGAAGACATAACTGCTTTTCAAAAAGGTTTTTTTTTACATGGACCAAGAATATGGGAAGCAATTCCGACCAGGATAATTTTTTTACCAATTCAGTGACCTGTAGCTCTCAAAGAAAGATTCATAAGTTACTGTACTCTTTGAAAGGCAAGGTATACCCAAAACACATAACATTCAACCCCCCTTTTCAGGTTTTGTACTTACTTTCATATTTGTCTTTTCCCATGTAAATGGTGTAAGAAGGAGCAGGAGCAACTGAGGGATTAAAAAAAGGAATAGAATAAGCCCTTGTTACACATCAAGCTATGCACAGTACAGACAAACCACTGAATCCAAACCAAGATTTGTTTTCTACCTTCCTTTCCAGGGACCAAAATCAGTACAGCCTTTAGTCAAGTTCACTGGTTCTTAAGCTGTGGTCACGAAAGTGCCGATTTTCTCAGCCATTCTTCAGTCAGTTGCCAGGAATGTGCAATCGGCGGGGAGGCAAGTGAGGCAAAACTTCCCTGCCAGAGGCCTTTGAAAAATGCTATCACCACTAAATGAGGTGCATCAACACCTATGCACCTCGGTAGTGTGTGCTGGCACACCTCATTTGGCAGTGCATTTCAAAGGACTTGAGTGATGAGGATCTGCCTCCCTACCCACCATGTATCCTTGGGAAGTGCCAGACCAAGCAACATAAGAATTTATATACCACCTTTCTGGCCAATGGATTTCTCCTTTGATTTTATTCAAGGTAGTTTACACAGACAGGCTTCTCTAACCCTTGAGAGGGTTTTATAAATAACAGAGAGGCTCTGTCTTTCACAAAGTTGCTACAGGGGCCAGATGGATTCTTTTAGTCTTGGTCATCTTCCTGGCCGTGTTTTTGCCTTAAGACTGAGACACCGCAGCCTGGTGGCTCCTTAACTCTCACTCTACTCAGTTCCGCAGCTTTAAGGTCCTGTTGCACAGCTTCCGCTGTTCTCCAACTGCTGACATTTGTTATTACCTTTGGGTTTAGGGACGGCTCTACCCTTCCAGCCCAGACCGTCGTCTCTGAACCCCCAGACCTGGGAACAAGTGGTGCCCTAAGCCAGGCTCCAGAGGCAAAGGGAGCTCTGTTTTCCATACTTTGGGGAGGTATTTTGAAGCCTCAGAAGGACGCAAACACCTCCTCTCTGTGTGTCTGAAAGTATTTATGAACCGGTTTGAAGATCACTCCCTCTCTGGGTGTTGGAAAGTGTTTGTGATCCACGTTGAATTCCTTCATTCAAGTTCCATCACTAATATATTCATTTATGGAAATGTACCCAAATTTTAAATGTAAACCAATTCTTGTTTTCTTCTGGCCCCCGACACAGCGTTACAAGCCACGAGGGACGTGTGTAGATGTGGACAACCTCAAAATGTCAAGCGTAGGGAAGGGCTCTTGGATGCAGGTGTCTGGGTGCTCCTTGAGGTGGGCCGCTGAGCGATGCAGGAAGCTGGACTGTGTGGGCTTCTGGCCTGAGCCAGCGGAGGCTCTTCTTTCGTTCTCAGAGCATCAGGAAGAGTGTGTGGCCAACACGTCTGGAGACCAAGCACCAGAGGAATGAGCTGCTGAGGAGTCTCTGCCTCACCCACTCCCCACTCACACATGTCCCGGGGAGGCTCCAGAGAGCCTCTTGTGGGGAGGCTCAGCCTCACCCACTCCCCACCCTTGGCACGACCTGGAGAGGCTCTGAACCTGAGGTTCCCAACGTGGGGGTGGCGAGTGACTGCTTGGGACTGAGCAGAGGGAGAGGCTGTGGTGGGGAGGCCTGGCCTGGCCTTGCCTGCCTGCCTGCCTGCCTGCCTCCCCAGCCCAGCGCACCGGCGCCAGAGAAGCCCCCAGGCACCCGAGAGCCCCTGTGGAGGAGAGTCCAGAGCCAGAGGCGTCGTGGGCGGGGCCGGGGGCGGGGCCAGGGGCGTGTGGGCGGGGCCAGGCCTGACCACTTACCGTCGGAGGTGAAGTAGAACACCATGGCAACGGTTGCCAGGGTCCCAGGCGCTCCTTCAGGGCCACCGCCACGGGAGACTCACAGCGGCCGCCCAACAACAACTTCCGGCTTTATCGAGGCCGACTTCCGGGGAGTTACCATCTCCATAGGTGGAAAAAGGGGATGTCATGAGAACTTCCGGTCCGAGGCGGTTGGACGATAGAGATGCAGGACAGAGAGACCCCAACGAGGCCCGTCGCTGGCAACCGGAAGTGAAGACTCTATGGCACCTTCGGGGGTCTGGCTCTGACTGGGGGAGAGTGTGGCAGGTGCGACCTCGGAGCCTCCGCCTGGAGCCCTTGAGGATGCCTGGAGAGCTGCGGGAGGCTGGGGGCGAGGGACTGAATGGAGGGGCTGGGAAGGCCCACAAGGTGGGTGGCAGGTCTGACAGGGCAGCTTTGAAGAGAGAGAGCCTCAACTGCCTCAGAGAGCAGCTACTCTGTGGAACTCCCTGCCACGGGATGTGATAGGTGTCAACTGTGGAACTCCCTGCCACAGGATGTGATGGGTGTCATCTGTGGAACTCCCTGCCACAGGATGTGATGGGTGTCATCTGTGGAACTCCCTGCCACAGGATGCGATGGGTGTCATCTGTGGAACTCCCTGCCACAGGATGTGATAGGTGTCAATTGTGGAACTCCCTGCCGCAGGATGTGATAGGTGTCAACTGTGGAACTCCCTACCACAGGATGTGATGGGTGTCATCTGTTGAACTCCCTGCCACAGGATGCAATGGGTGTCATCTGTGGAACTCCCTGCCACAGGATGTGATGGGTATCATCTGTGGAACTCCCTGCCACAGGATGTGATGGGTGTCATCTGTGGAACTCCCTGCCACAGGATGTGATGGGTGTCAACTGTGGAACTCCCTGCCACAGGATGTGATGGGTGTCAACTGTGGAACTCCCTGCCACAGGATGTGATAGGTGTCATCTGTGGAACTCCCTGCCACAGTGTTAGGAATGTGAGTCATCATTATTAGATTCAATCATTATTAGATTCAAACCCTAACAGGATGTGATAGGTGTCATATGTGGAACTCCCTGCCACAGGATGTGATGGGTGTCATCTGTGGAACTCCCTGCCACAGGATGTGATAGGTGTCAACTGTGGAACTCCCTGCCACAGCATGTGATGGGTGTCATCTGTGGAACTCCCTGCCACAGGATGTGATGGGTGTCAACTGTGGAACTCCCTGCCACGGGATGTGATGGGTGTCATCTGTGGAACTCCCTGCCACAGGATGTGATTATGGCATCCACCCTAGGTGCCTTTGAAATGGACAAATATTTGGAGTCAAATGTCTGTTACAGTCAGGGTGACCACATATCCTCTTTTTCCAGGACATGTCCTCTTTTTTAGCGAGGAAAAAACTTCATTCTCTTTTTCCTAGTGAGCAGGCAGCATGTAGATAGAGAGCATATAGACTTCTAGTAATCAGTAAATTAATTCAGTGGCGTGGACAGGGGGGATTTGCTGCTTGGGTAACAGCCTATCCTCCATAACAATCCAACCCAGGCTTTCGTGCTTCGCATGCAGTGTATGCAGCGCATGATACCATAGTCTTCCAAGACTGACGGAGGCCTGCTTAAAGATTAGCACAATTCTAACCATGTCTACTCAGAAGTAAGCCCCATTGTGTTCAATGGGTCTTACTCCCAGGAGAGTGTCTTTAGGATTGCAGTGTCAATCTCCAAATTCCCATAGCACACCTGAGGACTAGTCATAGCACACCAGTGCCACGGCACACTGCCAAAACTTCACCAAGCTTTGGTCAACCAGTGATCTGATTCCATCTGCTGACTTAAAACCCCCAAAAAACTTGCTTCTGCTCATAATAAGTTTGTTTCTCTCCTATTTACCTGACGGGCAAAATATCTTAATTTCCTTAGGCTTGCAGCTTCACCTGGTTTATTCTTTAACTAGCGAAAAGTGTACCCACATTGCGGGAGTAAAATTCCCCGTATGCCATTCCCCCCATGATGCATCATCTCCCCACGTGCATCAACCCCCCCCCCCCATGTTCATCCCCCATGCACATAGAATCATAGAATCATAGAATCATAGAATCATAGAGTTGGAAGGGACCTAGTAGGTCATCTAGTCCAACCCCCTGCCTGCAGCAGGAATTCCCCCTAGAGCATCTCCAACAGGTGCTCATCGAGCCTCTGCTTGAAGATCCCCAGTGAGGGAGAGTCCACCACCTCCCTTGGCAATCTGTTCCACTGCCGAACCGCCCTCACCGTCAGGAATTTTTTCCGGATTTCCAGCCGGAATCGCCTCTCTTGCAGTTTGTACCCATTGGTTCTAGTTCTGCTTTCAGAAGCAGCTATGAACAAATTGGCCCCTTCCTCCCTATGACAGCCCTTCAGGTATCTGAAGAGGGCAATCATGTCTCCCCTCAGCCTCCTCTTCTCCAGGCTGAACATCCCAAGTTCCCCCAACCTTTCCTCGTAGGGCTTCCCTTCCATCCCACTGATCATTCTTGTCGCTCTCCTCTGGACTTGCTCCAGTTTGGCTGCATCCTTCTTAAAGTGAGGTGCCCAGAACTGAACACAGTACTCAAGGTGAGGTCTCACCAATGCAGAATAAAGAGGAACTATAACTTCTCGTGACTTGGAAGCTACAGTCCTCTTAATGTAACCTAAAATGGCATTTGCCTTCTTTGCAGACACATCACACTGCTGACTCATGTTCAGCTTGTTATCCACGGCGACTCCAAGATCCCGCTCACATGTTGTGCTGCCAAGCCAAGTATCCCCCATTTTATACCTATGTTTTTGGTTTTTATTGCCTAAGTGCAGAACCTTGCACTTCTCCCTGTTGAAATTCATTCTGTTACAGCCCAGGATTCCAGTTTATCCAGATCCTCCTGGAGGTTTCTCCTATCTTCTGATGTGTTTGCTACTCCTCCCAGTTTGGTGTCATCTGCAAATTTGATCAGGCTCCCCCGTATCCCTTCCTCCAAGTCATTGATGAAAATGTTAAAGAGAACCGGTCCCAAGACAGAGCCTTGGGGTACCCCACTAGAAACTGACCTCCAGGTTGACACAGAACCATTTACTAAAACCCTTTGAGTGCGGCCATCGAGCCAGTTGCAGATCCACCTAACAATTGCCCTGTCTAGCCCATATTTTTCCAACTTCCTAATTAAAATGTCATGTGGGACTTTGTCAAATGCTTTGCTGAAGTCAAGATAAATGACATCCACAGCATTGCCACTGTCCAGTAAGCTCGTAACCCGATCAAAAAAGGAGATCAGATTTGTCTGGCAAGATTTATTCTTGGTAAATCCATGCTGGGTTGTTTTCATCTCCTCATACGCAGCAACCCCCATGTGCATCATCTCCCCCCATGAGCATCAAGCCCGCAATGTGCATAAACCTCCATGCACATCATCTCCCCATGCGCAACAACCCCAATGCGCAGCATCCTCCCCAGTGCACATCATTCCCCATGTTCCCCCACATCATTCCCCCACATCATCCCCCACGTTCATCCCCCATGCACATCATCTCCTCATACGCAGCAACCCCCATGTGCATCATCTCCCCCCATGAGCATCAAGCCCGCAATGTGCATAAACCTCCATGCACATCATCTCCCCATGCGCAACAACCCCAATGCACAGCATTCTCCCCAGTGCAACCCCTCCCTCTGACAACATCCCCCCACTGTACCAGGCACCAAGCACCAAATTGTCTGGAGGTTGGTCAGTCTTCCATGTTAAGTATAGGACAAAAACACGTTGCACCCCTTTTCAGCCCTTTAAAGGCTAAATTTCTCCACATACGTTCTTGGTGGGTGTTCATGTGACAGAAGGAACACTCTTCCCAAATTTCATGCTTCTAGGTCCAGGGGTTGGGGCAGAACATTCCTCAGTTAGTGATTCTTCAATGCAAAGTATAGGGAGGAAAACGCATTGTGCCCCTTTTCACCCCCTTCCAGTTGGAATTTCCATAAACTTCCGTCACGGAAGGAACACCCACCCCAAATTTCACACTTCTAGGCACAGCGGTTTTGGCTGGCCGTTGATGAGTGAGTGAGTTTTCTCTTTTATATATAGAAGAATAAAATTAAAGCATTTATCAATCAACATTATTATCCTTCAAAATACTATAAATACAGAAATCATCTCCTTCAAGGCTTGGTGTGCTTTTGCACTACCTGCACTTGTGCAGTGTAGTAGAAAGAAGGCACAGAAACTGCAAAAGCCCTGCAGTAGCTTGCAAATGTGAAAGTTTGTATGCAGTGTGCCACCTTCTGGTTCCTGAGGCCAATCAATAGATCATCACAATTTTAAATGTTAAGGCTGCAATCCTACAAGTTGAACCTCCCCATTCACGACATTTGGTTCCCTGAAACTGGGTTCCCTGAAACTGGGTTTTACAAAGGCATTTAATTACCATGGATCAACAATGAACATGTTCCCTTTGCATTGGCATCCATCAGTCTCGAGAGACTATGGTATCGTGCTCAACGCTGTATGCGAAGCACAAAGGCCTGGGTAGATTGATATGGAGGATAGGTGGTTAACCAAGCAGTAAATCCCCCCTCTCCACGCCACTGAAATAGTACAATGGAACGGAAGAGCCAATACGATTGGTTCTAGCTGAGTCGCAGAGATGGGCTAAGGATAGGAGCTCACCCTATCTTGTGGGGACCTGGGTCTCTCAAACCCTGGCCTACTGGTTAACAGGCTTAGGCTGCAATCCTAAAGACACTTTCCTAGGAGTAAGACCCACTGAACACAATGGGGCTTACTTTTGAGTAGACATGATTAGGATTGTGTTCACAGTATCTTAACCACTTGCCTCAGTAGGGAGCTGAGCTTGCAAACTCTTGATCTCTTGCAAAAATCTTGCAAGCATCAGAGAAATGGGGGGAAGAGAGGTTTTGCTCCCCCTTCCAGCTGAACAGAGAGGTCACCAACTTTTAAGATAAGCTGCCTCTTTGCCAGTGTAATCAGGCTGCCTTTAAGCCATTAATTCTCTGAGGGAAGCTTATCTGTCAATTTAAAGAGCCAACCTCAGTAGCTTTGAGACAAAATTGCATATAAATAATAATTTGCATATAATAAGGCTACACCTATAAATACATTTATGGGATTAAGCTCCACTGAACACAATAAGATTCAGTACTACAGTTGATTCTCAAAGTTGGGTGTATTTGACCCTTGGGGGGGTCATTACTTCATGGGGGGGTCACACCATCTCAGAATAGGCACTCAGGCTGCAATCCATGCTTCCCATTTTGGGGCAAGGTCTTCAGGAAATTCTTGGTGATTCTCCTGAAGAAGATTGTAGGTCCAGGGCCAGGCCCATATCAGTCTGGCTTCTGTCAGGACCTTGGCAAAACAGTTGCTTTCATTGCCTTGGGCTGCAATCCTGTACACACTTTCATGAGAGTAAGCCCCTGTGAATACATGAGTAGATGTAGTCTTAGAGCACAACCCTAACCATGGTGTTCAATGGATTCCCAGGAAAGTGTCTTTAGGACACTGCAATCCTAAACATACTTTCCTGGGAGCAAGACCCACTGAACACAATGGGGCTTGCTTACTTCTGAGTAGACATGGTTCGGAATGTGCTGTTAGTCAGGAATCAACTTGAAAACTGGAGTGATGGAACACATTAGAGACACAGCATCTGAATTCTTTGAGTGGAAGCATCTGGACCAGTGCTAGAGGGCAGAAGCCATTCATTGGGTTGGCAAATGAAGCAATAAAGATCCTGTCCATAGGTCCAAATGAGAGACATAAATATTCATTCCACTGCTCACCAGAGATCACAGATGGTCTGGGCCAAGCAAGATATGCATCACATTTGTGATGCAAGCATGACCTCAGGTGGTTCTCATGAGTACTCCCAGCATGGGAGTTCTCCCAGCATGGCTGCTGCTATTTCAGCCTGGCCCCAGAACCATGCTAACAAATCTGCTGAATGGCATCCCATACTCCTGTCAGTTGCTACTGCCGCTGGTCGTGTTCTTCTTTCTCTACTATGTCATCCGGAAGATTAAAAGAATCTGGGTAAGAAGTGTGCTTTGTATCTGGGCTAAATTGGGTTTGGGATCCTGGCTCTGGCCTTGGACAAAGTTCAGAATCTAGCAATAAAATACGCTGGCTAGAACAGATGAGCAGACCACAGATTCTGCTCACTGCTCAAGATCAAAGGGTTCTGGTATGTGAGTGACCAAACGGTAAAACTTTGGGCCATCCTAATAATTTACACATTTATCCATATAAATAAACCTGAAAAGTCACTCACTGACTGACTCACTCATTAGCTCCCAGCCAAAACCACCAGGCTTAGGATCATGAAATTTGGGGAGGGTGTTCCTTCCGTAATGGAGGCACCCACTAAGAATCGGTTTTTGGAAATTCCACCCAGAAGGGGGTGAGAAGATGCACAAAGAATTTTCTTCCCAATACTTTACATTGAAGAATCCCTGACTGACCCAAGCCCTGCCCCAACCCCTGGACCTAGAAGCATGAAATTGCTTTCTAACTGCTAACAGAGCAAGAGGCACTCTTTCAAGTGGGTGTTCCTCTTTTATTTAGCAGGGGGAGAGTAACTGGCCCTACACACCCCCAAGCAATGTCTGTTCAAGTGGCTTCTGCTGGTGTTCTTTTTTGCATTTTAGATTGTGAGCCCTTCTGGGACAGGGACCCATTAGCTTTTAATTAGCTATTATTATTCTTTCATTTTCTTTGTAAACCGCTTTGTGAACTTGTTAGTTGAAAAGCGGTATATAAATAATGTAGATGGATAGAAATTCTGGGAGGGTGTTCCTTCTGTGATATCAACACACACCAAGAACTGATGTTGATAAATTTAACCCTTTCGGGGGTGAAAATTGGTGCAATGTGTTTTTGTCCTTTACGTAACATGGAAGACTGACCAACTTCCAGCCAATTTGCTGCTCAGTGCATGGTGCACTGGTGGGGATGTTGTTCAGGAAGAGGGGTGCTTTTCATGGGGGTTTGCACTGGGGAGGATGCTACACATGGGGGGTGTTGTGCATGGGGGATGATGTGCATGGGGTGAATGCGCATGGGTGGATGATGATATGCATGGGGGATGATGCTACGCATGGGGACAGAATGAGCATGGGGATGTTGCGCATGGGGTGGATATGTATGGGGGAATGATACATTTGCAGATGATGCACATGGGGGGTTGATGCGCAGATGGGGGGTGGCGTACTCCTGCAACATGGGTACATTTTTGCTAGTTTAATAATAAAGCTAGCAAGAAATCCAAACTGGGAAGAAAGTGGATCATCATCAATCCTGCAGATGCCAGTTATACTTGCAAACTGTTCCTTAGTTAATTGACTCTCCTTCCACTTTTTGTATACATTCCTCTTGCTTCTCAGTTTTTAAGAAAACTCTTTTTGCAGCCCCACTCATTTCCTTAGACCAGGGGTGTCAAACTCGGTTCATATAGAGGGCATTCAGAGTTAGCATTTATGGTGCTTGCCGAGGACCAGAAGTGACATCATTATGGCCAAAAATAAGCATTTGTTCTCGTATAGAAATTCATTAGCTGCAAAGGACAGAAAAGAAAATGTGTAAATCTTGTTCATATTTTCAAGATACATAATTATCAAGCTGGCAGAGCCCATAATGGGAAGCCAGATAAATGCTTCTGAGGCTGTATTCAGCCCATGGGCCTTAGGTTTAACACCCTTGCTCCCTTACCTTACATACACTCCAATCCTAAGCATGTCTACTCAGAAGTAGGTCCCTTTGTTACTTCCAGTACTTCCAGGAAAGTGTGGTTAGGATTGCAGCTTTACTTTCCTAATTTTTCCGGTCAAGGTAATTGTTCATGATGGTGCCTTCACATTACACACACAAAAATCCATGCCTTTTGAATTTTTTTCCTATAGCAGTTCTAGCTATCGAATACAACTTGCATGTTCGTTGAGCCTGTTAAAATCAGCATCCCTGGAACTCAGAGTGTGCATCTCACTATCTGTAACTTTTCATAACTTCAATATCAAGAATTCCAAAATGCAATGATCACTTTTATTCATGGTCCCTGCCACTTCTTCAAACAATAACTCAGTCTTGGAAAGGATTAAGAGCCTAGTCCTATCCAACTTTCCAGAACTAGTGCAACTTCAATGTAACCTCAAGGTAAGGGATCAAATATTCCATAACTTGAGGCCTCTGTGATTAGGATACACGACCTCTACGACCACCACAGGATACAGTGCACACCCATGATCATGGCTGCACCAGCACTGGAAAATTGGATAGGATTGAGTCTTAAGACAGGGATAATAGACCCCTGGTTCTTTCTGCATGTCCCATCTTCAAAAGAGGTTGTGCATCTTCTGAATGAGGAAATTCTTTCAAGGCAAGAATTTAGGAGGTCAAGTGCACATCTTAGTAAATATCGGGATCATCAAAGTTCCCCATTACCTCTATAGCTTGCCTCAAAGAAAGGTTGGCAATCTGTTTTAGGAAAGCATCATCCATGAGTCTTATCATAGAATCATAGAATCATAGAGTTGGAAGGGACCTAGTAGGTCATCTAGTCCAACCCCCTGCCTGCAGCAGAAATTCCCCCTAGAGCATCTCCAACAGGTGCTCATCGAGCCTCTGCTTGAAGATCCCCAGTGAGGGAGAGTCCACCACCTCCCTTGGCAATCTGTTCCACTGCTGAACCGCCCTCACCGTCAGGAATTTTTTCCGGATTTCCAGCCGGAATCTCCTTTCTTGCAGTTTGTACCCATTGTTCTAGTTCTGCTTTCAGAAGCAGCTATGAACAAATTGGCCCCTTCCTCCATATGACAGCCCTTCAGGTATCTGAAGAGGGCAATCATGTCTCCCCTCAGCCTCCTCTTCTCCAGGCTGAACATCCCAAGTTCCCCCAACCTTTCCTCGTAGGGCTTCCCTTCCATCCCACTGATCATTCTTGTCGCTCTCCTCTGGACTTGCTCCAGTTTGGCTGCATCTTTCTTAAAGTGAGGTGCCCAGAACTGAACACAGTACTCAAGGTGAGGTCTCACCAATGCTGAATAAAGAGGA